>NC_051171.1:163528842-164876342 GCF_013339725.1 Rhipicephalus microplus | reverse complement strand
AGGCCTTCCTGTCTTTTTTCAGACACAAGTGGTGTAGGTGCTGATATATATATATATATATATTATAATCTATATATATATATCTGTATATATATATATATGTAATCTATATATAAATCTTATTATATATAATTATCTATATATATATATATAATATATATATCTATATATATATATATATATATATATATATACGGCTGATTATTTTTTCATCCACTTTTCTTTCTTATTATTTACATTCCATTGGTTCTAATAACTTCCCCTGTACATTCCTGACACTACTGCTGTTAGATCTCATTAATATTGTGTTAAACACGGAAAAACGAGCCCTTAGGTATATATATATATATATATATATATATATATATATATATATATATATCTATATATATATATATATATATATATATATATATATATATATATATATATATATATATATATATATACGGAAAAGAAGTGTATACCGTAGGGCTCGTTTTTCCGTTTTGACACAATATTAAATGAGATACAACAGACAATAATGCCAATGAATGTTTAGGGGAAGTTATTAAAACCAATGTAATGTAAATAAGAAAGAAAAGTGGGTCAAAAATAATTTGCCATGAGCAGGAATCGAACGTACGACCTCCGACTTACGCGTTCGATCCTCTACCACTGCATGAGCTATCACGGCGGCTGTTTCCCCAGCCACTTTGTCAGGTTTGTATGTGAATTTAAACGTGGGAGTGTCAGTCAGCGCCATTAGTATCCATGATGGCGAGGGTGGAACACTCTTTTTATGGGCCCGTGTGGCGTCACGTAGCACGTGAACTTATTACGAGCTGGTAGCTGACCAATAGACCCTCGTATACAGCCTAACGGCACCAAGTCTGCCAGTATGAGACCCTCGTTATTGAATAAGGGTATACACTTCTTTCTTTTATTCATCAGCGAGGGTTCCGTACTGGCAGACTTTGTGCCGTTAGGTTCTATACGAGGGTCTATTGGTGAGCTGGCACCCCGCCGCGGTGGTCTAGTGGCTAAGGTACTCGGCTGCTGACCCGCAGGTCGCGGGATCGAATCCCGGCTTCGGCGGCTGCATTTCTGATGGAGGCGGCAATGTTGTAGGCCCGTGTGCTCAGATTTGAATGCACGTTAAAGAACCACAGGTGGTCGAAATTTCCGGAGCCCTCCACTACGGCGTCTCTCATAATCATATAGTGGTTTTGGGACGTTAAACCCCACATATCAATCAATCAATCTATTGGTCAGCTGGCAGCTCGTAATAAGTTCACGTGCTACGTGACGCTACACAGGCTCATAAAAAGAGTGTTCCACACTCGCCACCATAACTGCAGATGGCGCTGACTGACGTTTAAGTTCACATACATCCACGTTTAAGTTCACATACAAACCCAATAAAGTGGCTGGGGAAATAGCCGCCGTGATAGCTCATTGGTAGATCATCGAATGCGTAATAACTGCTCACGGCAAGTTATTTTTTCCTCCACTTTTTTCTTACCTCCTTGTTATTATTGTCTGTTAAATCTCATTTATTATATTGTCACGGGCTAAGTAGATGCCTGAGGATGACGACGACGAAGTGCTGAACGGGAACGTGCTCGGACTGCAGCAGCGTCGTACGCATTAGCTCGCCAGTATATTCGCCAGTACGAATTTGCTCACCAGTGTATACTTATTCCCCGTAACATCATTGGTGGAAGGTGCGGGGTACCACTCGCTATACAGCCCAACGAGCTGGATCTTCGCAGCGGACGGCGCATTGCAGCTACCACGATGACTGACCAGGCTACTCAATGTCAACAAGATCCGTCAGCCCCGCAGCCGATCGTTGTGGTGCAACCTCGTGACCCAGGTCCATTCAACGGCACAAGTGGCATAGACGTCGATGACTGGCTGGTTCAATATGAGCGCGTCAGCTGCAGCAACCATTGGGGTCCGACGCTTATGTTGGCGAACATCATCTTCTACTTGCATGGCACGGCAAAACTCTGGTACGAGACACATCAAGAAGAGTTGACTAGCTGGGTCGTCTGTAAGCAGAAATTGCGCTATCTATTTGGGAAACCCATCGGACGTCAAGTGGCCGCAAAGAAAGAGCTTGCGACTCGTGCTCAGACATCCACAGAGCCGTACATCGCGTACATCCAGGACGTGTTGGCCTTGTGCCGCAAGGTCGACAAGGACATGCTCGACGAGGACAAAGTCGGACACATCCTGAAAGGAATTGCGGATGACGCCTTCAATTTTCTCCTGTGCAAGGACTGCTCGACGGTGGAGTCGGTCATCGAAGCATGTCGTCGCTTCGAACAGGCGAAAAGTAGGCGCATAGTTCACCGATTTGACCACCTTCCCAACTCGGCGGCTACGTCCTCTTGCGAAGATTTGCCCACACTACACCAACCACCAGCGCCAGAAAACGTCACCAGAATAGTCCGTCGGGAACTCGAGGCTATGGCTCCCGCTATGTCTAGCGTCAGCGCGCCAGGACACAACCTCGATGCTGTTTCAATGATACAGGCCGTGGTTCGCCAAGAGATCGCGAATATGGGCATTTCGCCACCTCATCAAAATGCCCCTGCTACTTCCAGCTCGGCTCCAGTCGTTGCGGCTGCCACTCCGAACCGCACGTTCGCGCCACGACGAAACCCAGCTGAATGGCGCACTCATGATGATCGGCCCATATGTTTCACGTGCCATTGGATAGGACACATCGCTCGCCATTGCCGCAGTCGTTGGACCTCATCACCTCGACCGAGCTTCTATGACTGGCGGCCTCGCTCTGAACGTGCACCTTATGCCCCGTCCTACCGTGCTGAGACAGGTGCAGAGCATAATCCAGAACGTCGGACCAACCGCTCGCCATCGCCCGTGCGTCGTCAGTCACGCTCGCCCCAACCCCGCCGTTCTCGGTCTCCCTACGACCGTCGCTCGGAAAACTAGCCGGTGCAGCCCCCGGAGGTGACGCTGCATACACGACTCGGACTGCAAATCCTCTGATTACTTCCGACCAGCGGTGCAACCTCCTTACAATTCTCGTTGATGGTTTACCTATAACTGCTCTTATTGATACCGGTGCACAAATATCTGTGATGAGCTCAGACCTCCGCCGCCGCCTCCAAAAATTTCTGACGCCTGCGATTGCACCTACCGCTCGTACAGCGGATGGGAGTACTCCTGCTGTGCTTGGAATGTGCACTGCGCGATTAACAATTTCTGAGCATCAAACTTCAGTTCTGTTCGCTGTACTGGAAAATTGCCCTCATGACCTCATCCTTGGACTTGACTTTCTGACTTCACACGCTGCGCTCATTGACTGTTCCAAAGGTCTTCTTCGGCTCGAACTACCATCCTTTTCGGAGACCGTCTCTACCAGCCCACCTCGTCTACGCTCTGTCGATTTCCTTAGACTTCCGCCGCAAGCCGCAGTTCAAGTCCAACTCTCGCCATATCCTGCAGTACCCGATGGTGATTATGTTGCTGCCCCAATTTCTGACGTCGCCATGACACGCAACGTTGCACTCCCCAACACGGTGGTTACCGTTAAGGACAACCGAACTTCGTTTCCCGTCCTCAATTTCGGCCTCTCAGCGCAAGTTATTCCTCGCGGCATGTCACTTGCGCATCTTACACCTTTGGTCGACCATACAGTTTCGGCTCTAACCACCGATTCGCCACCCGATTTTTCATCAACGTCGTTCTCGTCACGTTCCTGTTCCGACCTTTTCAAGCCAATTCTATCTGACACGCTCACCTCTGAACAAGTCTCTGCTTTCTGCCGTGTGCTTGCTTCTTATCAGGGCATCTTTGACTTCGGCGACCGTAGTTTGGGCCAGACATCTGTGGTAACCCATCGCATCGACACCGGTGACGCTCGACCCATTCGCCGACGACCCTACCGTGTGTCAGCCCCGGAGCGTGCTATTATACAGCGAGAAGTCGATAAAATGCTTGATAAGGGCATAATCGAACCCTCATCTAGTCCCTGGTCCTCACCCGTTGTACTTGTTAAAAAGAAGGACAATAGCTGGAGATTCTGTGTTGATTACCGCCATCTCAACTATATTACCAAGAAAGATGTCTATCCCCTACCGCGCATAGATGATGCACTCGATTGCTTGCACGGTGCCAAATATTTCTCTTCAATAGACCTACGCTCAGGCTACTGGCAGATCGCTGTGGACGACAAAGACAGAGAGAAGACGGCCTTCGTGACTCCTGATGGACTTTATCAGTTCAAGATGATGCCTTTTGGATTATGCAATGCCCCCGCGACATTTGAGCGCATGATGGACTCTCTCCTTCGAGGCATGAAGTGGACCATCTGCCTCTGCTATCTTGACGACGTTATTGTTTTTTCGACTACTTTCGACGACCATCTTACCCGTCTGTCCGCAGTGCTTGATGTTTTTCGACGTGCCAACTTGCAACTTAACTCGTCCAAATGCCGCTTTGGGCAACGCCAAATCTGCGTACTCGGCCATCTTGTTAACGCTGCGGGCGTTCAACCAGACCCTGCGAAAGTCCGAGCAGTTCGCGACTTCCCCACACCCCGCTCAGCCAAGGACGTCCGAAGTTTTCTGGGACTGTGCTCCTATTTCCGTCGTTTTGTCGAGAAGTTTGCTGAAGTAGCCCGTCCTCTAACCTGCCTCCTCAAAACGAATGTCGCATTCACCTGGGGCCAACAGCAAGCAAACGCCTTCTCGTCGCTCGTTGACATTCTCATCAATCCACCAGTCCTAGCACACTTCGACCCATCTGCCGCCACGGAGCTTCGTACTGACGCCAGTGGCCACGGCATAGGCGCAGTGCTCGCGCAGCGGCAACAAGGCATGCACCGCGTCGTCGCGTATGCAAGCCGACTGTTGTCGCGCTCGGAACAAAATTATTCCTTCACAGAACGCGAGTGCTTAGCTCTCGTCTGGGCCATTGCGAAATTCCGACCGTACCTGTATGGCCGACCATTCTCAGTTATTACCGACCACCATGCGCTTTGCTGGCTCTCCTCACTCAAGGACCCTACGGGACGCCTTGGTCGCTGGGCGCTGCGCTTACAAGAGTACACTTTTTCCGTATCCTATAAATCCGGACAACTTCACAAGGATGGCGACTGCTTGTCCCGTTACCCAGTCAATCCTCCTGACACGAGGGAAGATGAGCAAGAGGCCCTCGTTCTTTCAATTACCGACTTCACCGACATAGCTGCTGAACAACGCCGCGACCCCTCTTTGCGTGCTATTATCAATGGTCTGCACTCTCCCCACCCTGACCACTCCTTACAACTGTTCGTTCTTCACAACGACATCTTGCACCGCTACAACACCCGCCCTGATGGTGCTGAGCTTTTACTCGTTGTTCCTGTGCATCTTCGCTCAGACGTTTTGGCCCAGCTGCATGATGCCCCCTCCGCTGGACACCTAGGGGTGTCACGCACGTATGACCGCATTCGCCGCCGATTCTTTTGGCCTGGCCTCTACCGTTCTGTGCGACAGTACGTTGCGGCATGCGACCTCTGCCAGCGCCGCAAGACACCTGCTCTGAGACCTGCTGGTACCCTCCAGCCCATCGAAATACCAGAAGAGCCATTTTCCCGAGTCGGCCTCGATCTTCTAGGACCCTTTCCCGTGTCGGCCACCGGTAATAAGTGGATTGCTATTGCTACCGACTACGCAACGCGGTATGCCGTTACACGCGCCCTCCCCACCAGCTGCGCTACTGATGTAGCCGATTTCCTTCTTCATGACATCATTCTGCGTCATGGTGCTCCTCGTCAGTTGATCACCGACCGCGGCAGCTGTTTTCTATCTAAAGTAGTCGACGAGCTCCTGCGATCCTGCTCTACCCACCACAAGTTCACTACAGCGTACCATCCGCAAACCAACGGCCTCACGGAACGCCTCAACCGTACCTTGACGAATATGTTAGCGATGTACGTCTCCAAGGATCACAAAGATTGGGACATCCACTTACCTTTCGTTACCTTCGCATACAATAGTTCACGTCATGATACAGCTGGATTTTCCCATTTTTACCTACTGTTCGGTTATGACCCGCCTTTGCCCATGGACACCATGCTCCAATCTGACGCCCCCTCATCGACTGCTTATGCTCGTGATGCCCTGGCCCGAGCTGACATCGCCCGCCAAGTCGCCCGGGATCGTTTATGTGCCTCGCAGCTTAACCAAAAGAGTGCTTACGATCGCCGGCACCGCGACGTACAGTACTCTCCGGGATCACTCGTCTTGCTGTGGTTACCATCACGTCGTGTTGGTCTGAGCGAAAAACTAATGTCCCGTTACGTTGGCCCCTACCGCGTCATACGCAAGGTCACCAGCGTGACCTATGAGATAGCTCCACTCCATACCACGTCAGTACCAGCTTCAGTCCCGACCGATATAGTGCACGTCTCACAACTTAAGCCATACTTCTCACGCCACGAGAATTGATCGCACCGGGACGGTGCTTCTGCCGCCGGCGGGTAATGTCACGGGCTAAGTAGATGCCTGAGGATGACGACGACGAAGTGCTGAACGGGAACGTGCTCGGACTGCAGCAGCGTCGTACGCATTAGCTCGCCAGTATATTCGCCAGTACGAATTTGCTCACCAGTGTATACTTATTCCCCGTAACAATATATATATATATATATATATATATATATATATATATATATATATATATATATATATATATATATATATATATATATATATATATATATATATGCCATAGTGAATTTATAAGTATAGTGAGTATCTCTCTCTAGAGTGCACAAACGTGTACCATATTTGTCGCACAATGTAATATCTCTTATATTATCTCTTATGCAAGCAAAAAACCGCTTACTGACACGATAACTTTAATGATGCAAGAGTTAAGAGCTCTATTCCCGATGTGCTACACCATACTTTGTCGAGTTCTAGCTGAGAAAGAAATAGTAAAAACAAAAATATACGCTAAATTTATATCGACAAATGCAGAAAGCTCATGACAAGGATACAATATAATTAGCAAATACATTCCGATTTGAATGATGCAGTAGAAGGAAGCTTGTTCTGCAAAACGTGGGCAAAATACCACGTCGTCTTTCGTCTGACTCATCCATGTTTCACTACGCATGCATCTTGGAGGCTTTCAACGACGACACGAAACTCAATTCGACCTTAAAGTGGCTTGCCATTGCAAAGCCTTTTGCCTTGAATCGAAACCGACAGCCGTGGTGCATTCGGTGACAGCCAGAAAGGGGTCTGCCTGTTTTGCATCGCACTTTCACTTAAGAACTAAGCAATCACAAATATGGATATTGTTTTATGCATTCTCATTTGCTAACATTTTACACTATTCAGGAGCGATAAGTTGAACTGAGTCTAACACTAAAGTATGCCATAAAAGTGGCATTTGAATTACGCTTACTAAGCTCGAAGAAGTCGACTGCAAGTCTGTATTTTGGTTGAGGCAAGCAGAAAAACAACAAACAGAGACATATTTATGCAACTATTACTTTTCGTTGGTGTTGAATCTTTATTGTACCGTGTTAGTTCTGAATTCCAGCATTATATTTTATTATCCTTTGTTGTATAGGTGTATCACCCCTTCTAGTTGGGGTAAGTCGGCCTGAAACATATCGAAATAAATATACACCGCACTACGTTCGTTCGTGGTTGCGAATTTTTTTTCACTTGCCCGTCTTAACTCCAGGAGTGCTATGCAGAATCGTCCGAGTTTCGCCCAAGTTTTGCAAAACTCTGGATATTTCCGAGCTCTGCCGACATCCCCTTTTGATTGAGCCAACAGTACAAAAAAGTCAAATTCACCCCTAAGTGCGCTGCGTTTCATTGGTTGTGATGGAAACAGTCATCGCGTCGAAGATGATCTACTAAGTTGCGTGGTGTTTTCAAACCAGATGCCTCTTCTTTCACTTGTTTGTCGCTCCACTGAGTGCAGAAGTGCACCCATGACATAAATGTGTCAGAAAGTTCTCATGATCATACTTTTAAAGGCGGTGCTTAAATTCATTATGAAGCTTTTAATGCCGGCACTAAGGCTGTTGTAGAATAACCAGCATGGTGGCCTCTGAGATCAGTATCGGCCGAGCATCTTACAACATACCGACCGCAGCTAAACTCGAGGCCACGTGTTAATATTCATGGTCAGCCTGTACATTCTAGTGCGCTGCACGGCCGGGGCGAGTCTTCTTTATTGTCATCGTCGACTTGTAGCCGGCTAATTAGATATTTTGCTGTCCAGGCCTAACTTGGCAGTTAGGCATGGACATGATATGATCAAGCTAATTACGCCAAGTCGTGGTGAGGCCGAACAAGGGCGTAGCCACGGGATGGCATACCGGGCCCGTGCACCCCCCACCCCCCCCTACTCGAATTTTTTTTCCCACCATGGGCATAAACAGCGAAAAAATTACCCTTTCAAGGGCTGCCCCTCCCTAAATAAGAAAGGTTCCCCCCGAAAAATATTTCTGGCTAATTGCCTGGTACGAGACAATTACGCCACACGTTAAAAAGACCATGCTAATGAAGCCATGTAAAGCTAGGACTGAACTAACCAAAGCATGCAAGTTGATAACTTGACTAAACCATGCTAATTAACACGACGTTTTCATCAGCTTGATAAGTAAAACCACGCTAATTAACCCTTATTATTAGCATGAAAATTAGTATCGTGCTAATCAGAAATACGTTTAATGACTCCATATTGATCATGGCAGTGCTAATTGCGCCCAATTGCCTTTTATTTGAAACATTATGAATGAAGACCACACAGCTCAGTGTAATGATCGTTAATACTTAATCACTTAGTACAATCAAAATTAAGACAGAGCTGATGTCGTCTTCACTTAGAAGCCGACCAAACACATGAGTAGATTACCAACTTAGGAAGCTGCTAGAAGCTACATTATAACAAGCCCCTCTATGGCTTCAGCCTCGCACAAGTAGTACAAGCTCAACAAATTATTTTCTATGTGAAAAAGCTGTCCCTTAGCGTTCACCGTATCATACGCTTGACACTCACACCGGCACCATGACAGTCACGAGTTGAACTGGGTTCCTCTCAAAACCAACGACCAAGTTCACGTGTCAATCAGCTTGATTGATAGACACCTGCGGCAAAGATCGGGTACGCCCGCCACGTGTGCTCTTGCCGAGGAGCAGTACTCACATTGAGTGGTACGATTAATATATTAGCTTTATCGTACAGACTGTGCACACACGCACGGAGAAGAAAATGTTACATCATCACACTGCTACGATGTCTCGTATTTAATTTCACCGCGCTTACGATGTATCCGATGACAGCCGCGTCGAATGGATGGATGCTATGAGCTTTATAACCAGGTGGTGACATGTGTGCCGCCAGGCTCGCAAAAAAAAAAAAAAAGAATGAAAAGGAAACTTTCTTTTTATGTTGGGCTAATGCCTTAGTTACTTCGAATAAATCGATCCTATTACAACAAAGAAAAGTATAAGTTTATGTTGAATCTTCCTGCCTCTTTAGGCAGAATGACCTCATTTTCTCACTATTTCTGTCCTTTATTTTTGCCGCCATCATGGCATCATGGGAGCACACCTGGTAACCACCTGTCTTTACATTTATCTGCAATATTTGATAGAAGCGGAACGAGCAGCATGAGAGTGTTACCCGTGCACCCTTGTTGCCTTCGAGAGTGGTAATTTCCATGCTGCAGGAAGAACGAAAGAACCCGCCCGAAAGACGACAAACGCTCACGAACACGTCTGTGAGAGGTGCGTGTTGAGTTGGCAAAAGGATAGCGGGACAATCACGGTGACGTCGCTGCACTTTCAAAATGTTGACTGAGTGGTGGCGCTGACGTGTTCACATGTGTAGAGTTACTGTATATGCTACCTTGAGCATATAGAGTAAGTATAGACACGTTGTGTTTATTTTATAACCACCGCAAATGTCCTACATGAGTTTGCTCGTTTTTTTTTTCTTTTTTGGGAGACACTGCCGGAAACACATGACCTCTAGCATTTGATCGTTATTAAGTCTGGTTCTTGAGGGACGCATGGGCACATTATAAACGGAACATTAAAATTTATAAACGCAACAAAACGAAATACTTCACGATATTGAAATTTGTTTTGCAGTTAAATGACAGTGGATCGAGCCAGACGTTTGAGATTATGTGACAGCAAGTTCGGCTCTGCAGGTTGGCTTGAAGCGACTAGAAGAACCGCAGAATTCGTACGCTGTTATTTCAACACTATGTAAGGTTTTTTGGTCTCGGTACACCAGTTGTCACTTACAGCGTGTTATATCATTGAATCTCTATGGAGGAGTAGGCCATGGCTATAAGCACGTCGTCTAGGTTTGAGCGATGGCGTGTAAAGGTCACTTTATACAGCACGAATTCGTAGCAAAGCCATGGAGCCTCAGTGGTTATACGCTGCTCGGCATCGGAACCGAAAGATGCGGGTTCGATATTAGCCATGGTGGTTGCATTTCAGTGGAGACGACATGCTGTAGAGGCCCTTTTCCTACGTGATGGCGCACGTAAAAGAACGCCAAATGCGTGGCTTACATTATTCGGAGCCCTCCTCAACGGCAGATATGATAGCATCTTCGGGACGTTATATTACATTAGTTAACCGATTGATTTTCTAGTTGTTAAATACGTAAAAAGTGTGAGGCTTACCAATAAAGTTTGTGTTCCTGCAAAACGAAACGTCCGCTGCAGTACCAAGGGTAGAGGCGCAGCGGGACTGACAGAGAGGTACGCACGTGGTGCTGCCTGCAGATGTTTTCACATTGCTCAATTGCGTGAAGCTTTGTTTGCTTAATGCATACTCATACCACCGCCAAAAACAATGTTATTGGTATTTTCTTGTGTGAAAAAAAAGGAAGATTGAACTGGTATTGTGTCACACAAAATTAGTAGATGCATAATTAGGCACTGCGCTGTAATATAAGCTTAATCAAAACAGTAACCGACTACGCTTATAACATTTTGCTGTGGAATAGTGATGTGTATATGTCCAGTCATAACACTTTGTCCAAAGTGCATTTATTGGTTTGTACAAACAAACTGAATAGTATTCGAAAGTTGGCTCAACGCGTTAATCGTGACAGGCCTGCCTGTCTAGCGAAAAAGGAGTAAATACCGCTTGCGGAAGCTATTCGAATATAAAATTTTCCAGGATTTAATACGTACACACTAAACGTGGCTGATTAAAATGTATTGAACTGAGAACGATGAGCTTCTGCTGCGGTTGCGTTCCTAAATGAAGGAAAGCAGACGAAAACATTACGCTCTTTCTGCGTAGGTTGGAAATTTTTGACTGAGTAATATGCCTAAAACAAACAGAACATACTTCGACGAAATATTTGTGCAAATACACCATAGATTAAAACATCAGACTGCTTCTTCGATGAAAACCTCAAAGAAATTATATTATTCCTTATTGAAGAATTTTCTTTTTTTTTTCACCTACCACGATGGTCTAGGGTCTAAGACACTCAACTGCTGACCTGCAAGTCGCGGAATTCAATCCCGGCTTTGGCGGCTGCATTTTCGGTGGATGCGAAAATGCTGTAGGCCCGTATACTATCCTCTGCATTCATGGCTCTGCTATGCTTCCGTTATCTCTATCTTTATGCTTCAATATCCCTCTCTTTTTCTCGTTTTCTATCACAGCAATGCATCATCATGGTTCCCATAAATGCTTTTCCTGCTTGCGCATAGAACAGACCCAATACAACGCTCACCTTCAGACCACGGGTACGCGGGTTCGAATCCTGTCGTTTGAAGAAATCTTATTTTGTTTTATTTATTATTTTTCTGAACCTCTCAGCTTCATTTCTCATTTCAACCTTCCTTCTTTCTTCCACCGTGTTATAGGCGACGCATGGTCATTTCGTCACTGGGCAATGATAGGTGCAGTTTCCGCAAACGATGTGTTTCTGCACATTGACGTGTGACTTTAGCGAATACATTTGTCTTAACTCCGCATAACGTTTACTATAGCACGCACATCTGACGAACTAGAGACTACAATATTCTCTCATTACGTTCTTTTACCTTTCTTGTTAGTGCTTAGCATCATCATCATCATCATCATAGTTATATTAATAACAATAATAATAATCCTCAGCCAGACTACGCCCACTCCAAGACAAAAGCCTCTTCCATGATCTGGCAATCAACTCGGTCCTGTGCTTATTGCTGCCACTTTATACCCGCAAACTTCTTAACCTCATCTGTCCACCCAACTTTCTGTCTCCCCCTCACCCGCTTGCCTTTTCTGGGAACCCAGTCAGTTACTCTTAATAACCAGCGATATGCTTTGTGCCCTGCAAACGTCTATTTCTTCTTATTGATTTCAACTATGATATCCTTAACCCCGGTTTGTTCCCTGGTCCACTCTGCTCTGTTCTTGTCTCTTAAGATTACACCTATGATTTACCTTTCCATCGCTCACTGCGTCGCCCTCAAACTAAGCTGAACCTTCTTTGTAAGCCTCCAGGTTTCTACTCCTTAGCTAAGTACCGGCAAGATGCAGCTGCTATATAACTTCCTTTTGAGGGTTAGTGGCCGACTACCATTCATGATTTGAAAATGCTTGCCGATTGTGATGCACTCCATTCTTATTCTAGGTATTGCAATATCATGGCTTGCTTCCACGGTTGATACCTTTCCTAAGTAGACATATTCTTTTACAACTTCCAGCGTTTCTCCACCTACCGCAAAATGCTGTTTTCTGTCGCGACTGTTGCATATTACTTTAGTTTTGTGCATCATGATTTTCAGACCTACTTTCCTGCTCTTCGTGCCCAGCTCAGTAATCGTGAGCTGTAATTTGTTCCTTGAGTTACTCATCAAAGCAATCTCATCACCAAATCGCAGGTTAGTAAGATACTCTCCGTTAACTCTAATACCTAAATATTCCCAATCCAGGGTCCCGAAAACCTCCTGTAAACACGCGGTGAATAGCATTGAAGAGACTATGTCTCCCTGCCTCACACCTTTTTTATTGGGATTCTATCGCTTTCTTTAAGGACAACTATGGTTGCTGTGGATCCACTGTAGATTTCTTCCAGTATGTTTAGGTTGGGATCTTGGATACCCTGATTCCGTAGTGTCTGCATCACTGTGGATCTCTCGACTGAGTCAAATGTTTTCTCGAATTCCATGAACGCTATGTATAAGGGCTGGTTGTGTTCTGCGCACTTCTCTATTACCTGATTGATAGTATAAACATGGTCTATTGTAGGATAGCCTGTATACGAAATTCTGCTTGGTCTTTAGGTCAATTGAACTCTAATGTCGCCTTAATTATATTAGCTATTATTTTTCGGAATAGTTTGTAGAGAACGAACATCAAGCTGATCGTCCTGTAAGTTTTGAAGTCCTTGACGTCTTTTTTCTTATAGATTAAGATGATGTTGGAGTGTCCCCAATGATCTGGTACCCTAGCGGACAAGAGACACTTCGTATATAAGGTGGCCAGTTTTTCTAACACAATTTCTCCGCGATCTTTCAGCAGCTTTGTTGTTACCTTATCCTCACTGGTGGCTTTGCCTCGTTGCATTCCTTCTAGGGCTTTTCTGTCTTCGCTCTTCGTTACTAGTAGGATCTCAAATTCCTTTGGGCTATTATTGTTTATCACGATATCATCCTGGTTGTTTTGGCTTTGGTACGGCTTTCTGTAGAACTCCTCCACCACCTCGACTTTCCTATCCATATTGGTTATGACATTGCCTTCCTTGTTTTTTAATGCATAAATCAGATTTCTGCCTATGCACAAGTTTGCCGTTGCATCTTTTGTGCTACTGCCACTTTTTAGAGCCTGCTCAATTTTTTCCGTGATATACCTTCTGATGTCGGCTTTCTTGTGCCTATTGATTAACTTCGAAAACTCCATTACCTCTATTTTGTTGATTGCATTTGAGGCTTGCATCGTTTTTCGTCTCCTAATAGAATTTTTCGTTGGCTGAGATACTTTGCCAGCGTCGTGCTTAGTGATTGAACCTCCGACTTCAATTGCACACTCTTTGATGATAGTAGTAAGATTATGGTTCATTGTGCCAACGATAACGTCGGTTATTTCGTATGTTCTGAAGCGAAACTCTGAATTCCTGTGCTTCTCCTCTCACCGCTAGTTCATTAATTGTGTTTTGCGTATCAGTTTTTGTCTTGATTTTTGACATCTTGTTAAATACGAGCTCTTACCATTCTGTGGTCACTGCATCGGATATTGGCAACTACTTCTATATCCTGTACAATGTCTGCGGGTGTGCACACAGAATAAAGTCTATTTCACTTTTAGTTTCGCCATTATGACTTCGCCACGTCCACTTACGGTTAGCCCGTCTTCAGAAGAAGGTATTTAACATCCACAAATTACTACGTTCTGCATACTCTACTAATAACTGCCCTCTTGAATTTCTAGAGCCGATGTCATATTTTCCTACTGCATGGTCTCCGCCCTGTTTCTTGCCGACTTTGGCATTAAAATTGGTCATCAGAATAGTATGATGTGACTTTACGTCTTCATAGAAGTGTTGAACCAAATGATCATCATGGCTCGATCTAGGCGCGTAGGCCTGTGCCACCTTCATCTTGTGCGTTTTGTTAAACTTAATTATGATACTTGCCACCCTCTCACTGATGCTATTGCATTCCTCTATGTTGCCAGCGATATTATTGGGGATAAGAAACCCCACCTCTACTTCTCTTCTGTCAACTAATCCGCAGTAGCATAAGACATGTCCGTTAACAGCACTGTGTAAGCC
This sequence comes from Rhipicephalus microplus, assembly GCF_013339725.1. Taxonomy (NCBI): domain Eukaryota; kingdom Metazoa; phylum Arthropoda; class Arachnida; order Ixodida; family Ixodidae; genus Rhipicephalus; species Rhipicephalus microplus. The sequence continues at coordinate 164,861,570 of NC_051171.1, read as the reverse complement.
TCACGTGTCCTCCTAACTTCGCTGAGCCCTACTGCATCCTATTTAACACCCTCTAAATCCTCATGTAGCACAGCTAGAGTAGCCTCACTAGATATCATTCTAGTTTTGAAGGTAGCCAACTTCAAGTTCCAGTGGCGGCTTAGCCAACAGCATATCAAAAATAAAATATGCCATAAAATATTAAAATGAATATCAAGAATTTGGAGAGATGCTTTGTTCCTGTCATTTTAGTCCACTGCAGACGTGTAAGTAATGATTTGACTGTTGTTACGACATTTCCATAGGTTAGTGTATATCAGACGCCTCTTTATGGCTCTGAAAATATGTCCAAAAGTGCACTGCACTGGTGCAGGGCTCATTATAGGGTGCCTGATTTAACTAGCAATGTATCGCAGTGCTAACCAAGTGAACGGGATGATGGTAAATATTTATTATAAACAGAGAGGTTGCAAGGGAGACCAGCTAGTCAGCTTCCCATACATTACTAGGCGGCGTCCCTAGTCAGGGACCCCATTGGTCGTGGTCGCTGCCCTGGCTCGTCAGGCCATGGCTTGTTGAGGTGAAAGGTCCTGGCAACCAAACAGGGCTGCCTTCCAGTCCTCTCTGGTTGGATTGGGGTTTGATGGTAAAGGATTGAGCTGGAATGCCTCTGCCATGTGGTAGGTGTCAGCCGCTTCTGCACCGTACTGGAAAAAGCTGGAAAAAGAAGAGCATGGCCGGGCGCAGCGTATTGGTGAATAAACAGAGAACTTTCTTGGCCTCCTTCCTGAGCAGGGCACAGGAAAGCGGCGATGGGAGTGCCGATAACGAGTAATTATCAAAGGGGTCATCGATGGGCGAGGTAGTGGCCCGGGGAATGAGTGTGTGAACGGCAGGGTGCGCCGAATTATTGCTTGCGTGGCCCTAATGGCCAGAAGTCCAGATTAGCGAGCGGGGAGATGGTAACCCACACGAAGAACAGATTTAAGAATTTCAGCAGCTAGGGATGAGATTTATACTGGTTGAAAATTTCGGCAGGTTCCTTTGGAGTCTGATTAATTTTTAAAACTGCCATGTTAGATAGCTAATGCTATGGCCACCTCGTCAGCATGGGTAGCATAGCGCGTACGGAAGGAGGGACCATCCCCCAGCCTGTCTCAGTGGACTACGGCGGCCGTATACCAACCCCCGCGGTAAGAGCCGGTGACGTCCGCGTGGAATGTTTTGTTTAGAGTGGTATTGGTGCCGGAGATCAAGAGCCCACGCCTCACGACGGGCAGTGTGAGACTCACAGGACATATTGGTGGGAAGGGTTCGAACATGGATAGCGTATTTCCAATGGTCAGGCGCTCGTACCAGCTGTGTGGAATTCATGCCCAGTGTGTAGGTGATCTAGGAGTCGTCTGCCTGACAAGGTCTGCGCCAGGTGGGTGTATTGGACCGACTCACGTTTTCGCAGAGGTGTGGGCCTGTGAGCGCAGGCAAACTCTGTGACTAAAATTCTAGCGAGAACATACGTGCTGCTGGCTAGGTGGTTAGTCAGAGGCAAATAGCATTGCTCTGCATTGGTTTGATAAGTGGGACATATCTTGATATGCTTTCCTGCTATCCAAATGGTGCCGAGTATGCCGGCTCTCTTTTTCCTGCAGAAGTGCTAGTACAAGCACAGTTTGCCAGCGATATCACGTGGAAAATTTACTGATTGGCTCTCGTGATATAAACATGCATACGGACAAGCACCGGGACGCGCAGCAATAAAGTTGTCTTCATTTAAATTATGTCAGGTGCTACCTTTAGTCGAGCGAATTGTGCAGTTGGGTGAAATCCACTTGCGAGGGATGAAAAGGTGTACTTGTACAAAGAATACTTCTGTCATCTTCACGTCACAACACGTGCTGTTCGAGTGATCGACACAGAACGCATCAGTACTGCTTTGGGTGGATGAAGGCATAAACCCATTTATTCTCTCATCATAGAATTTTTTTACAATATACACACCTAATTTAGGTTACTCGGCTATATGTGGCTGCGCGAACAACTTTGGGAAATTCGGCGAGGTAAACTACCCGATAACACATTGCACAAAATTCATGAGAATAAAATCAAGACCAAGCATTTCTCATTTTTAGCGTTCATATCTTCTTCGACGTCAGGGTGACAGCATAATAATGGGTCACGAACATTGAAAGGAGAACAAAGCTTACCAAAAGTACGACACTCAGGAGAGGGCGAAACTTCTTAAAAGCGGTGAATAAGCAAAGAACTGGTGACATCACAAGTTCGATTGCGTTCGCACACTCGGTTGCAGGCCGCGAGACATTTTTGTTTTTGCATCTGGGACTCCACAACCTCACAATACCACACTTCTTCGTGTTTCGCGACCACATTAAAGAGGCGTAGCAACTCCAAGGGCCAAACATCAATTCACATTCAACGTACCATTAATCTCAAGATAACTGAAACACTTTTTTGTATAGTTAGCCCTGAATGGCGCAGTAATGTGGTGTCGACTGAGTCGGTGTTTTTCTTCATATATGTATATTTTCTCACTCTTTAAAATTTACTGACCCTTCAGCTCGTCTAAATATTCACAGTGTGAACAGGAACCAGAAATGAGACAAATAATTCATTCGACGTGCTCTTTCATTCCGAATCTTGCATAAAATTTTGTGCTTATGAGCTGAAATATGTCACACTATACAGTTGACAACCACGCTATTGTTTTGTGCAGAAGACATTCGCGACTGTTAGCGTATTCCGGGGGTTGAATGGCATCACAGACACAAGTATCGCAAGCACAACCTTATTTAGTTTTTTGGTTACAGATATATATTTGAAAGACATAAAAAATGCACAGATGTGTTCGACAGAGGCGCAAATCGTTCTCGAGAATCGGCTCCCTGAGGTAGTTGCTTGAACGACTACGCATTGTCAGTGGCTCAACAGCGTTTAAGCCAAAGAATTTAGGTTTTGGCATTTGCAAGTGCTTTGAAATATCGCCACACTGCGAAGAACCACAGAAAGTGTGCCATTAAAAAGCTTATAGACACGTCATTCTGAATTTTTACAACTTCTTTATCGAAAAATAAGTTCTACCAAAGCCAGCAACGTGTAGAAGGATTCATGACAAAATATTTCATCCCACCGCTGTAGGAAGATATCAAGAAAATAGAAACAGACAAGAAGCATTTTACTCCAAGAATGGTGACCCAATTTAAAATTGTACTGCTACAAAGGTTGGAGCTAGCAAAAGGCTAGTTGGTAGGAGATCGAATCAGCCTGAAACCAGGTTATGTGAGAATCCTCAAGGTGGGAACTCAAAGAGGAAATTCTGCTTTCATTGACTATCACGACATTACAATGGTAGTCCACAAGGAGTGGTAGCTTCGTGTTGCTGCGAAGTGGGCTACAGTCTTTTTTTTTGCGTATCACGAACTCACAAGTTTATGTTTACTCCACGAGCGATACAATAAAATGTAACTGAGTTTTTGTTAACGCACTGACACATTGCCAAAGCTCATTTTCACTGGTGCGTGGGAAGGAAGGAAGAAAATAAGAGAGGAGGCAGGGTGGTTAGCACGAAGTGTGTGGGTGGCATGGCTTGATATTGAATGAGTATTCTGACTCATGCAAGATCATATGAAGGCGAGTAATGTGCACGCACATGTTTCTCGCCACGCTTCGTAAATCATCGGACAGCAAAATGTTAGCATTGTGCTCTGAGTCATCATCGACAATAAGAGTTACGAGTACTGTTCAATGTGAGTTCGCTGCAGGATGGCGTCGTCATAATTATTCATGACAGACCGATTGCTCTTCAGAGTGGAGTTCCTAGCACAAGCTTGCAAGTATCGGGCGTTCCTTAGAAATTCTCCTGTGATACGAACCAAATATTGCGAACGTAACAGTAACAGCAACGCATTTGGTGAAAATCGGCGTGTTTTCGTTGGCCTAAATATTTCGCAGAGTCGAAAACGTAAAAATGACTCCAGTTTTGCAGGACAATCGTCTCAGTGGTTTATGTTTGACGCAAAAATGAGTGCGTGGCTAGAAAATTATATATATATATATATATATATATATATATATATATATATATATATATATATATATATATATATATATATATATATATATATATATATATATATATAGAAAAAAGTCCGTAGCGTCTGATTACATTGCTCCCAAAAAAACGTTTCCTATAAACACTTTTCTTAGTAAGTATACAATACAATAACCAGTGTTTACGCCTCTAACACAGCGAGGAGGAAAAATTGACGAAAAAATATATTTTTAAAGTAGTTTATCATTAGCACATTCGTTCGAGGAGACAGAAAAAAAACAAAGTTAGAAGCGAGTATGATGACGCGGTTGATTGGTGATATGATGGACGTTGATTGTTCTCGTGCGATGACGGAGAAGGCACACATTAAACACGCCATGAAGGGTCATGCATGCGGTGAGATGTGCACAGCGAGGCTTGAGATATGGACCTGCGTTTAGGAGACTATAGAAACTGAGGAAGTTATGTTTGGGGTAGGTAGTTGCTCTAGCACACCCAAAGTATCTTGGTGAAACGGGATACATGCCAGCAACATGCCGTCGGTAATTATTAGCAAAGCGCATGAATAACAGATTTGTTCTGGTGCCAATAATAGTTATTGTGGTGAGTGAGTGAGAGAATACTTTTACTTAAGTAAAGAGAAAGCGCGAGGTGGTTCGTCAAAACAGTGGTGTTATAGTTTCGCTGCAGTTGGCACAGTATCGTAGAGGAGTGATATGTCCTCAACAAAACATAGAAGTGTAAATTGGAGGGCCTGAGGCTACGAGGCGGCAAAGTGAGGCAGGGATCATTATGAGTACCGGCGACCGGAGCACAGTTGTCGGTGAGGGGGAGCGAATCAAACCGCTAAGTGAAATACAGTTATGATCTAACTGCAACTCTCACGTTTCTTTGCAAATTGTCTTGCGAGGTTACATTTGTTTATTCTGTTAGTAAATGCATAATCAGAGTGCAAGGTTCGGTTTACAGCAAAAGATTTTTAAGCGCACGAAAACCAAAGACAAGAACGACGACTCTTACAAGCCAGCGCTCAACTCTTGTGTTGCGTGAAACTGAGATATCATTCAGACGGGTTGGTTCCACTATGATGTTATTTTTGTTCTGGTTCTGAGGGCACTTAGCCTCTTGTTTGACTACGCATGTGCTATTGATTCCAAGTGCCTTTAAATGTTATTATTTTACGCACAACCTTGAAGGTTGTGCGGAAAACCTTTAAGGGCGAACACACTGCTCTGTTTAATTGAGGTGTTCGATAACACTCGCGTTTGCTACGCTCGTTGCTCACGTTTTATCAACGTTTATAAAGCGTGCGTGTACTTGGCGGGTTGAGGTCACACTGTCACCATATGTGTCTTTTTTCTTATTTGTTTACTACCATTTCATTCGCTTGTCATGCATTGTGAGTTTCTTCGTAACCACGTTGGCTTAGCTTACCCTCTGGTAAACGCTCCCGTTACATTTTTATTGTGGAATAAAGAGCGTTCATCAAGCCTGATGAATCAAGGAAACACGTGTTCATTGAATAAAATTTTCCATCTGTGCTGTAGGCGTGATGTTACTATGTTTGTCTGCCTATTCGTTTCCTTGTGCATAAACTTAAGACCGATGGAAAAGTTCCTGAGAAGGCAAACCGTAACCGTGAAGCCATTGAGTACACATTCCTGTTCTTTCCACGGGGTGAACTCGTTTTAAGCTGGCATGGATCTGTACTGCGATTGCGCGCGTTTATGTCGCCTTACGTGGCCCGCGAGGGGGGATTACTATTCTACGCTAATGAATATTAAAGCCTGCGAAATCAGTTTGGCCATCAAGAGCACTCGTGGTGCTTCGGACAACGCGAACGTGATTAGCGTAACACGGAAAGCGAATTCACGTGAACCATACAGAACTTCGTAGACGATGTCACAAAGTCCGCCTAAGAGTTAGTAATTACCTTCGTTCCGAACACCTTCCACTGGCGGCCGGTAATTCACATACTTCGTTTACACGCGCACGAATAACAAAGTTATGTAGTGACTAAGCAAAGCTCGATTCGCGGACAAAAACTACGACACTTTCCTCTACAACATTAAGCTATCACTGTGCCGAGCGTTTTCATTGAACGTAATCCAAAACGTTACTGCGATGGACTAAATAAAATCCCACTGATAGAATACCAACTTGGCAAACGAGGCTATACTCCCGAGAAGGAGACATTAGCATAATTTATCTTGGCGCTTCAGGACAGATCGGTCGTGTAGGCACGACAAGTTCCGTAATAATGGATATACTGTCAAGACATGTCACGGCGAAGGAAGAAAAATTGTCCGAAATTACCTGCTCCCAGCGGGGCCTATCTCGAACGATTCCGTGGGCCTTTGCACACGGCTCTTCTCGAGTCAAGCATAGTTACGCCTCAGTTTCTCCCAACTTGCGAACGCTGGCTCGTTAAGCCAATTTCCTTGCATACCGGGTGTTCTTTACGGAAGCATTGGACAAAGGAGGCAGTGCTGAACGCTCCCAATTGCTTCATTATCTATCATGCTGTCCCGTCGAAAGAAGCTTTCCAGAATACCTCCAATTTTTTTTTTCTGGATTTTCTCAAGTTTGCAGGGACTGCGCTATGCCCACACGTACATGTAGTTTGCTCCTTCGATTTCACTCATAAGCCGCATTTTCATCGAAATATTTGAACAGCTTGAACTTGGGCATTTTTGTTTGTGTGTGTGTGTGTGTGTGTGTGTGTGTGTGTGTTTTGGTATATTGCAGAAATTGGCCAGCTTTTATAACAGCCCATGTCTCCAGACAACAAAACCATTTGATTTTTTTTTTCAGCAAAACAACTGAAGAGTCCTCTCTGGACTTTATTTCTCATAATTTTAAGTGTGTTACACTCAAGTTCTGAAAGCATGTGGAGCTTTCAGAGCCGCTACATTAGACAGAAAGAGAGAAAGTGTAAAAAGGAATGACGCAACCTGATGTGACAGTACAAGTGACATAACAAACATAATTGCGCAAATCGAATTTGGTTTGTCTCCGCGATAATGACGCTGCCTGCAGAATGATTCGGAGGGGAGCGGGTAGCGCTAGTTTGTTGTGAGTTCAGGAGAGCCGTCACAAAATAAACGATCTTTTTTCCTACTTCTTGAAACCAGAACGAAAATGGCCACTGACATACGATACCGTATGACGAGGAATACGAGAGTGAAACGAAGTTGCAACAGATTAATCGTTGTAGGACACTGCGCTGCCAACCATGCACGCCTGCTTTAAGAATAGAAAGGAAAAAGAAACAAAAAAGAAAAGAAACAAAGGGATGTTTTTCTACGCAACGTAGCAACTTCGCTATAGAGATGTTTGAACAGAAGCTGTCGAGGCGAACCGAAGCCAGTGCCTAAATGTAAAAAAAAAAAAAAATGTTGGAGGCAGCAGCGCTACAAAGTTTTGAGAGGCGAACGAAGCGTCCTGAGCAATTGACATAGGCTGGCGTAACAACTTACGACAACGCCAACGACAACAAACAAATGAATGGTGGAAATGCTGAGGACAAATAGTGGCAAAGTGAATTTAGTCTTGGACCAAAGGAAAACGACCGACAAATAGCAAAATAGGGAGGAAACGGCGGTGAGGGATAGAAACGCGTCAGCGTGGCCTCCCGCGCTATGCTATATATATATATATATATATATATATATATATATATATATATATATATATATATATATATATATATATATATATATATATATATATATATATATATATATATATATATATATATGGCACTGACTGACGATTCTACGTTTAATTTTATTTCACAAATATATAGCATCACACGCGTCATTTGAAGGTCTCAGGTTCGGGGTTCGGATCCTGCCTACGGCAAGCTATCTTTTCATTCTCTTTTCTTTCTTCTCATTTACATTACAATTAAGTCTAATAACTTTTTCTGTACTTTCTTTGTACTATTATTGTCTGTTAGATCTCATTACCATGGCGTCTTACAAAAAAATGAGCCCTTAAGTATACACTTCCTTACACACACATGCACACACACGCATATATATATATATATATATATATATAATGCTGAAATTGCGTGAACACACTTTTCTGAAGGACCCGGTGCGATGTTCCCTTCCGTGATTGTCTGAGATGCAATTGTCTGAAGCGCCGCTTGCGCCTTTCTCGACGAGAGTGGGACGAAGTAAACGCACCGCTTAGTTGCGCTTCGAGGGTCTAACGCTGCGCCGGTAGCTTGCGAGTGTGGATCTCGTATTGAACTGAACACAGCGTGTGTAGGCGGAGCGGAGAAAGTGTGGGTATTTTTTTCTTTCTTTCTGAAGATGCGCGCGGCTGTTCGTGCCAGCAAACAAGTTTATACGGTCACGTTGCTAGCAAGAGCTGTGCTGCTCTTCGGAGCGTGTCAATCCTGAAAGGTCGTCATTAGGAAATCTATGAAATTGGAAGCTGTTCAAAAGGAGCCTTTTATTGTTCGTTAAGAGAAAACATTTTTTTTTCATTCCAAGATAAGTTAACTAAGCGTAAACAAGGATCTAAGAGGAGAGGTTTGAAACATAATGTGCTTGTTTACCACATTTCGTTTTGCAAGTACGGCCTGCTTATGGTGACTTCCTTCGCGGTTTTGGATGGCTTTAGCACAAACTATACACGTTCTAGCAGCCAACCTTCTCTTCTTTCTCTTCTCGAAAACATCCTTCATCTATCGAATGAGCCCTCGTACGTCAAGATGTATGTATGTATGTATGTATGTATGTATGTATGTATGTATGTATGTATGTATGTATGTATGTATGTATGTATGTATGTATGTATGTATGTATGTATGTATGTATGTATGTATGTATGTATGTATGTATGTATGTATGTATGTATGTATGTATGTATGTATGTATGTATGTATGTATGTATGTATGTATGTATGTATGTATGTATGTATGTATGTATGTATGTATGTATGTATGTATGTATGTATGTATGTATGTATGTATGTATGTATGTATGTATGTATGTATGTATGTATGTATGTATGTATGTATTATGTATGTATGTATGTATGTATGTATGTACCTACGTACACGCACGCACGTATGTAAACTGAAACTGGTGGGACCTAACGATTCAAGACTTGCTCTTGAATTTTACTGGCAGAAAAACTTGACTTCACTTTGAAACATCACTGCGCCTGAACTCGGCGGATGGTGCACCAAAATCACTAAGGGTGGCTTGCAAGCATTCTGACCAAGGATGAGAGTCGTGCACACCTCGATCACCACTTGTTTGTTGTAGACGCCGTAAGCGATCGAGTGTGTGACCTCCTGCAGCCTCGCAGAAAGCATGAATAAACAGGGAGAGAGGAAGGACGAGGCTCCCTCCGCGAAAGCTGTGTCACTCCCGGGACACGGGTTCTTCGTCGATCCGACAGTCCGCCAACAATGTGGTATCGCGGTTCGTAAGGAAAGGCAAAGGTTGCGCCGACATTGTGTATCGCCAGCGTTTGCCCCAAAAGGACGCTCTTGTTGGTCGCCGGGGCTAGGTGAGTAGGCGTCCTCGACTCGACAGTTCCGCGATTCCTGTTCGGCCCGAATGTTTGTGATTTCTTATTTGCTGTCTTCTTAGGGGAACTCAATGATGCCCAAGATTTCGCACCAAGGGATGGGCGAGATGTTGCTCCAAGAGCCACGGGGAGAACTTTTTCCTTGTTTACCTTCCCACCGCAGCTTGTTCTGCCTTTGATATTTTCCTGACGCCTCTCTTCGAACTTCAGGGAAACGGTTTGGACTCCATTAGCCGGCAGCTTTTTTCCTACATTGTGGCTGTTACGCTCTGAAACTGGGCGTCAGGCCGAGTGCCATGGGCAGCAATGGCAGTTACTACAGTGGTTTCGCGTGTCAAAACCACAAAATGATTTCGATGCCCCAGTGTGGGCTCCAGAATAACTACGGCCATCTGGAGTTTTTTTAACGTACACCTAACTCAAAGTATACGAATGTTCTCGAATTTCACCCCCATGAGGCCACCTTGACTGGGAATTGAAGCCACAACCTGGAACTTATTTGGCAGCGGGACGCTTCACCTGCTAAGCTATGATGCTGGGTGGGGGCGCCAACTAAAAGCCGTACTAAAACGACAGGCACCTCATTTTGTTGGCAGTTGCCATGGTAGCTATTGTTGATATTCATGTGACAGCATCACAGGTATTAAAATATTTTACTACCACGTCAACGTAAGGACAAAAGAATAAGTAGGTTGGGATGTAAATGACCTTGGTCGTGAAAGTGGTTCCAAATGACGTGCTTTATCGAATGAAGGACGAATGTTTTCCATTAATGAGATGAAGTGTGTCCCCAACTTTAAAGTTTTAAACAACGCAAAAGCTATTGCAAGAAATGGGAGCAGGTAACAACTGGTTATCGTGATGCTGTAATTTATAATTACTGTTTAGTGTCACCATATGGCCCGCATGGTGAACATGTTCACTAATGTAAATACGGTAAGTAATGCAAGACGTTCATATATGTGAGTATTTTTAGGATGCGACTTATCGTATTCTTGAAGTTCGATGTTTGTCTTGATGTTTTTGGCATTGTTACAGTTCTTTTTCTTGTTTTATTTCTATGTGCTTTCGTTATGACAGCCGTGTAATTGGGGTAAACGTTTCTTTAGCAAACGGGTGATTGTAGTGAACTTTGCTACAGTAAACGTGTGATCATAGACGACGTTAATTAGAGTCGACTTTTCTTGTTACACAACTCGGGGTGTAACCAGTAAGGTGTGGAATTGGCGAGCCGCAGTTATCTCCTAAGTGCATCGTTACTTTCACACAAGAGGAGAGCCAAAGGAGGATGAAAGAAGATGTCGTTCGAAGAGGAGACGACGAAGAAGTGTCCCGCTTACTCAGTGACGAGCCATGATTTGCACTTGTTCATCAGGGGTGCTCTAATGTCGGTGAGGGAAGCGACCGCGCCTTAAAAACTTCTCTCAAACAGTGCGCGCCTTGAACGGAAGAAATACAAGCGATGACGGTGAGAGAGTCTCAAACTAAGAAAGCGAAGTTGTGTGTGATTGGACGCTGTGTGCACTCGCTCGAACAGATGCTAGCTGATTAACCCAAACTTGCCTAATTCCACTGCTCGAGTGGCAGTTCGTGAAACTACAGAGTACAACTAGAAAACAAACTGCCAACGGTGAAGACGCCGTCATACGTCATACTACCGCGCCTCGTTACGTCATTATTTCTCACAAGAATAAATTTGACCGTAGTTTACCAGTGAGTGAACTTAAAACAGGCGAATTATTCCAATAATACAGTAACTAAAATTTGATAGCTTGTGTAGTGTTGTTATCAGATATAAAAATAAAACCCACGTTTGGACAATTGCCATGCAAGTGGAGTCACCATTATTTCTGGGAATTGATCAAGACACATAAAATTTGCTCACAGTGTTCTACTTAACAAATTAACAATTTACGACAAGCAAAAAAAGTTTCAGGTAATTAATTTAGCAACCTAGTCTGGCGCAGCAGTCATTGCCAGTATCTATGGGTATATAGTTCATACACTCTTAATCAGGTCCTGTTTAAAATGCTAGATATATCCAGAAAAGAAGACATCTTTCATTTGGTTTCCCAAATATAAGCCTAGCAAATGTTTAACCAGGACGTGAATCAACTTTACGGACAAGCACGAAGCAATATCGATTGATCGCAACATTGGCAAGTTGTGATAGCAGTGCACTATTGCTTAACGGTCCTTCGAAGAAACGAAAATAACTGAAGAAGTTACAAATCCTTAGAGGAATTTCACTGAAGATGAATGGGCGGGGTAATCGAGTCGTTGGACTTGTGGTAAGTGATCCAGTTAACTATTCTGATTCTGAGTGTTAAGCAAATTTCATTTTTTTTTCGCATTTCTACTTTCTGTTTGCTCCTGTGACTGCAGTTGTGGGAAGGGAGGGGGGTGAGTAGTTCGCCGAACCGATGGTTCTAGCCAACCCCTATAATTAGGTGATCTTGTCTGTTCATTCGTCAAATGTAATATAGGCTGATAATGTCGTGGTGGGCGCGCATGTACGTCCAAAAAATGGCAAAAGCAATCACGTGATAATTTTTGGATTACCAGCAATCAGGAAACTGTCCAGATAAATGAAGCTTGCATGCAGTTGGCGTTTGAACAGAGGTATCATGCTACTATTGCTATTGATATTGATATCAATCTATTTATACGATCACATTATGTCATATCGCGGTGCTGCTTAGGCATATCTTTTTGCGGAAGAGCAATCGTACCCAGTGCTGAACAGTTTTCGGCTAATTGTGCACAGAGCTCAAGCTGATGAGAATGTTTTGTGCTTCTCTTTTTGTTTTGTGGACTGTGACACCATCCTGCAGCACATAAAAAAACAGAAGGAAAAAGAGATACGACAAAATAAAACCAACGTAACAATATAAAACAACGTGTTGTACGCCTACGGTATTATCATTCATTATGCAGGCGTCAGAACTACTGAAACTATATATATATTCTGCCTCAGCATGGACGCAGTGGTTACTATCGTGCATTGTGTGAGGTGCAGGGTGAAGAAGCACAGCACAACAAAACAGCGTTTCGACTGCTGACAACACACGCTGAACAGCTTTGTACGCAGTACAAAGAGCAGCAAAAGTCGCCACGTCATTCACAACTATGAAACAACCATTGTGCTTTTAGCAAGACATAACATGAACATGGATACCACACGTAAAAACAATATTTGCGTTTTTACATCATTTACACGATTCTTTGACGCATGCGTTCTTGCTAGTGACATAAACCATGAATACACTTCGTGCATGCCGTTATTCTCATAGAAATACAAAACACTCAGTAACAAAAAAAGAACAATATGCAGCTTTGCGTTACATCAGATCCTACGAGCACAAAGCAGTAATGATAATGACAACGCAAGGAATAATTGATAAGTTTAGTTTTCTGACATTTTTTGAGATGCTGTTAACATATATGGTGACAAGTATTGGGAAATTGCGATTTGTAACGTTAAAACAAATGAGATGCACTCTTCAGAAATGTCCCAGCTTACACAACTTGCGTGGATCTGCAAGAAATGGTACGTTGTGTGAAAGTTTATGCTCTATATTTATTAAACAAACAAACATCCTAAACTCTACGGCAGGCGTAAACCGAAATAGAATGTGACACCAAATTTATTATTTTCAGGAAAACTCACATTTCCTTTCAGTTGGACCCATTTAGAAAGTAGCAAGTGGGAACTACAGCAACAGGGAAGCTTGGGCCAGTTAGGTCGGGAGACGCACTTAGACAGCGCAGAACGGTCGACGGAGAGAACAGTGGTGACGCTCTCAAAGGACTTTGGGTAGTACGTATTTGCGAAGAAGAACTTCCCACACAGCTGTGCGGATGCAAAAAAAAAGCTTGAATTATAGTACTAAAGTAAAGATTCTTTTGGGCCTAGTTGGTTCATAATCATAGAGGTACGTTTACAGCGCACACACAGACACACCACACACAAAAAAAAGAGACGAAACACACAAGTGCTGGGTGTTTCGTCTGTTTGTGGTGCGTCTGTGTTTGCGCTGTGAAAATACCTCTATAATACTGGAGATGGCGGTACGTGATTTCCCACGTTTGCGAGCGTTCTTAAGTGAGATTCACCGGCAAGCTGATCACCTGTTATGCACCTTTCACATGGTAACTTCGTAGTGGGCGAGTGCATTTTCAACACCTTTTGAATAACTTATGCAATAGCACAGAGTATTTTGCATGTGTAAGTGGTGCTGAGACTGTCACGAAATGGTTTCGTGCACCAATGACTTGAGATCTGCAGGGTGTCGTGCCATCTTCATACCTTTATCTGCTATTCTGAAACAGTGCTGGCATTACGTTACTGATATTCCCGAAATGTCGTCACAGGGTACTTCACAATTGAAGGGCCGATCATTTGGGGAAACTAAAATGCACAGTGTTGCTTGACTTTGCTTTGCTTGACCCTAAACTAATCCGATTATCGCATGATCTCAAATTGAGCTTGGCGAAGAAACATAATTTATCACTGTTGTTTAGAACAAAGATATAAGAATTGATAACCTATTTTTTCACTATGTATGTCATGCCCCATAGATCCACCGAAAATTGGGCAGTATCGTACCTTGTTTAGTGCACAAGTTTAATTACTATTGTGTCACGGTCATGGTCACAATTATCACTCAATTATTGTGACCGCCAGTGGTCAGACTCATTTCTGAGTACAAGGTTTCAGGCTGCAGTAATCTTCAACCGGTGATGTTCTGTCTTCGTACCAAGTTTAAAAGAAGCGCTGCACCTCAATAACTTGCATGGATCATCGCGTGTGCAAGGCGCGGGATCTATGCTTTTTTCGCAGTCTTTACGAAATGTTTTGAAGCATTTCAAACAGAAGAAATGTCAACCATCGTGCCTTTCGGCATGACCCTCCCTAAAACATTTAGGGAATATTCTAGAGCGTTCCTAATTTCAAAGGATTGCATGACACGTTCGAGGGGGACCAATACGCGAGCACTTTTTCGAGTCGGACACCCACAAAACAGTTTCCTGCCATAGTGACAATTGAGTCTCTTGTGGAAGCTTTGAAAACTGATAAAATCCCCATATATTATTATTTTGACATCACCAGACATGATGAGAAGCAACTATGACTGGCTTTCTGCATGTGCCATCTTGGGCCCCTTCTGCTTTCACTAAAGTGTGTGATAGAGATAAGCTGTCAAGATGTCTCTCTTTTCTCGCAACGCGTCCTGTATGTTTGCTTGTTTTGTCTCGCTCTAGTCTACGTGGTGGGGACGCCCCTCTAAAGTATTACAGGAGCGTCCCATCGCCAGCCGGTTTGACACTGGGGGCTTCAGGATAGTGTACACCATAAGAAAATAGCTCTTTCAGCGTCACCTGTGGACGTTATCAAAGAGCGTTTCACGCTACGGACAGCACATGTGCGCACGCACGCATGGACGCACACACACACACACGCACACACGCACACTTCTACTGCCTCTTTAGTCGAGAGGCGAACGCACGAAAATACCTGCGTGGTGGTGAAGGTTGGAGGGGATCACGTTATCTAGAGAGACGAAAGAACGAGGGTCGAAGATCGGAACACATCTTTGCGTTGACAAAGTATTCTTGAACACAGTTGTGGACACAGTTCTCGAGTCTTTCGGCAACACGTGTGCCCGCGAAATAGTGCCTCCCGCGAGTATACTCGTCAACGACCGCTTCGTTGCGGCCAAGCGGTTGTGCATGTGCCCGCTCGGCGCATGCGCGTAAGCAAAATAGGTACCGCGCCTCGCCTCTGGGCGTGCTGTCATCTTCTATTGTTCGAGTTGCTTCCGAAAGCTACCCATCACTGCTACGTTCTAACTGTCGATGCAACGACCATCCAGGAGTGTAATATCAGAAGCTTAAGACCGTTCACCCGGTACTTTCTTAGAAGGGGTGCTCCGATGCGGGTCACTTAGATAACTTTTATCTGCAAAATCGATTCTTTAGGGGCTTTTTCACATATGCCTTCAGTCGGTTTTTAATCGTGTATTGCACCTTATGGACTTGAAGTTGCACAGGCAGCGTTGCACAGGTTGAGTTAACAACCTGTGCAACCTGTGCGTGAACAACGTCAAAGCAGCAATACACGTTTATATACAGAGAAAAAAAAATTATTCGAGATTTGCTCTCTTTTCTCGATTGCTATCCTGACGTGGCTGAAGAGTGCGCATAATATGTTCATATCCGACACTCAAGAACTTCTTATATCTGCATGTGCTGATAAAAAAGGGGAAAAAAGAAATCAAGGCGGAGAGAAACTTGTGTCTACGGCATACTTATATTAGCACACCTGGCGACTTCATTGATGAAATGACAGACAAATGATGTGAGAATCGCAAAATCTACGTGAGTTACGCTTATCTTCACCAACAGAGCATGTCGAGCTTCTGTTAACGCATACGTGTTAACGCTTGTGTGATATAGAGCGCATGAACGTGCAGCTTGCACTTAATGTATTCACCTGCTATCCCAAACACGCAAATCTTCAATTAGCTATGGGCGCTCAGTAGCATTATCACATTTGCTACAATCGCATGTATTTAGAGTTTTCTATTCATTGTGAGCCAACGTTATAATTTACTGTCATGCAAAGCTGACAAAAAAAAAAAAAGACCGCAGGTGGGCTCAGCACTTCACAAAGATGGTTTTTGTGTAGCAGTTCGCGAGCTCACCACAACCACATTTTTTTTTTGTTGGCGCGATAGCGAACAAGTGACTCGGAGCACGTTGGCAAAACTCGCGTATCGGGTGGCCTCCTTGCGCAGCATGAACCAGTCACGCGCAGGGCCTTTTATTTAATCGCTTATCGGATCTCTCATTTTAACATTATTACCAGTGGTGCGTCTGTGTGGCCTCGAGTGCGTAGGGCTTATGTATGTATACATATAAATGTATATATATCATATCTATTTGTGTGTATATATGTAGACTCATTTGTGTACAGACATGTACAAGAGCGTAGTTTGCACAACCCGCATGTATTGCATACGTATTTACACGTTAGACGGAACGTAGAAAGATAAATAGATCTGCGACAACGGAAAGGCTGGGAATGGCGCACATAGTATCGCCACACTTTCTGTGATGTCCGGCGTGCGGCGTGGGGTAGTTCGCGGATTAAAAAAAAAAAGATTTAGTGATGTCACTTGTAGAGACTTTGTGATTAGGTTTTTTTTTTTCAAGAATAAAAAAAACCGGTTCTTGAAGGAAAATTTTTTTATTGACTATTTGCGCTGATAATGTCATCGAGCCTAACGCTTTGTCAGAAAAGGTAGAGCACTTTCTGAAAACACGTGACTCATACATGTTCAAGCGCCGAAAAAGTAGAATAATATTTGTAACACGTTCGTGCAAAAACTAATGGGAGGGCTATAGTCCACGCAAAAAAATTGGAGGCAGCCGATGTATCTTTGTCGGATTATATGAACACCAAATTTATCAAAGAAACGAATGAAATAGTTCATTGCCAGCACTCAACATGTCCTGACAGAAATCATCAATAGAGGAATAACATTTGTTACCAAGGAATGGGAAAAAGCTGGAGGACAAAAACTTGCCCTTGTTACGACGAAGACAGACTGGACTGGAAAAGGGTCATTCCAAAAAAGAGGCTAGTCGTGACTAGAAGCTGTGGGCAGCCTCGGTGTGTGGGCTTAAGCGGATATGAGGAACAGCTGAACACATGGGCTCTAGCGTGAAGGACAGTCGAGAAAGCTCGTGTGTGAGGGCCGAAGATAAGACTGATAAGACCAGGCTGTTCGTTGGCATAGCCTTTCCTCTTCGTGGTATGAATGAAATCGCATAGTACGAAAGACTACTGCGCTCTGCCTTCTGATTCGAACAAGTGAATGCCTTTCGACTTAAGCGTCACAGCTTTGGCCTTCCAGACGAATATAGGTGACGGAGGTACCCTGATGCTGCTCCAACTGTGACAGTATGGCGAAAGTTTTATGAATACATCTTACGTGAAAAGTTTGAAGTAAATATAGTCGAAGAACAAGACCTGTCGGACGCCTCATCGGGCCTCATCCGTGGTTGGACGTTGAGACGATAAGAACTGCGCCTGCCTGTATGATTCTTTTGCCGACGAGTTGGCACCGACGTTTAACTGCGTTACTGTTTCACCTATAGATCGCAAGAGTCGTCGACTTGAGTTTTCGTTAAATGGGACACGACAATGAAGCAAAGCTAAGTGTGTTCTGTTAATCAGAGCCGGTGAGTTTAGGATTTAGAGCTGTAAACGTAATTATATTTTTGACGCGCAAAAATCATTCTGCGACTTTTTCAATTACCATTGCTGGAGCTCGAGTCAACATACTGTATTATTTTGGTCAGAACCACTTCAAGCCTAGCCAAGACCAGGATGAATTCATAAATGTAATGCCGCTACCACTGTTTTATATTGTAATCTGTCTTTGAAAATGGGTTTAGTGATGTTGAATAGACAAGTCCATCGACTCTGTCTCGTTAGAAGAGACTTGAAGTCGCAGATGCAGTTCATAGATGCCACAGCTAACATAAACCCCGAATTATTTTCGGAGTTTTGGGGCATTAAAATGCAGTTTGCGGGCCAGTATTTTATTATATTTAAAGTAATGTGGCGAACCCTGTATATAGCGCTTTATTTTGTAACAGTGGCTTACAACAGTGGGTCAAAGCTAAAGCCTAACTGAGCTAGTAAGATGGCTGTATTTTTTTTTTTCGGGGGATGGTTTATCAGAAGAAAAATTTTAACTAAAATGGCTAGGAAATTAAGAATAATTGTCGGTGTAATTTTAATGTGCAAGCAGAACATAATACAGTTTTGTGTGATAGTCTTAATATATTTGATGTTTCAAGAGGGTATTGCTTCAAACAGAATGCAGCTTGTGCCAACTAGGTTCTCAACACTTGTAATCCTGTCTGGGCTGTTTTAGTCAGCTTTATTAGCACAGATGTTTCAGAATCATGACACCGATGGTCAAGGCGAGGAAGAGCGGAAAGGTTTCGCCACCCTTTCTTTTTCTCAAGCTCTTCAAGAATGAGAAGGCAAGCTCTGAAGCGCCGTACTCTCTAGTGCCTTGCGACTCACAGGTTAGGGCATGAGGACTGAAAGAAAGGTGCGTCAACTTCTGCCTATTTCGTCCAAGCTTAACTCATGGCGTAATGCTAATTTTTACTTCTGCCTTCTCGCGGAGTCCCGGGGCAACAACACTCGTGACCAGAGTAGAAAAATAGGCTCAATCACGCACAACAAAGAAACGGACCAAAGAACGGCTGCACAGCTTTCGGATTGTCGACTGGTTCTTTCGCGTGTTCTTCAGAAAATGTTTCAGAGAGGAAGGGGTTTGCCATGTCGGGGCTTTCACACTGATGCGGGAATGTAGGGAACGCCAAACAGCGCCAGTGCTTCGCTTGTTCTCGAACCGCGTTAAATCGTAACTAGCGTTTTTTTTCTTTTGTTTTGGTATCCTAAGCTACAATGAAAAAGTTAGTACCCGTCTGCAACGCGGTGGTTCTACAAGTTGACTGTTTGAGACATCTCTGAACTTGTTCGTCGAAGCAAGCAACTCGTCGTATCGACATTTCTATTAACCTTCGTAGAACGCTCCACTTGAAAGGCCTTTCTTTTCTATAACATGTATCGGCCTTATTTTCTGACCTTTTGTGATTGTCGCTATTCGTCTGTTGAAATAATTGCGGTCACTTGCAAAAGTTGTTAGTTCTGACTTCACCTCACGGTTACCTGTTTAATGGATGAAACCACAATAAAAAAACCTCTCTTACAACTCTCGTTTCTGCGACAGCCGTGTGGTGAAAAGACAACAGTTGTGGTTTGACTATGAATACCAGCAATAAGGAATTAACTTCCGGCACTCTTTCTGCGAATGACATACGATAGGTGTTTTTATGGGAAAGCATGGACTTGATAAGTGTCCGAAATGCTTAGGTTCAGTGCATCATTCTAAAATGCATGAATGGCTTCTTTTTCAGAGCTGCTGCTTCATTCTTCTCGACAGTGACACATGCGAGTTGCGATGAAATCCACAAAGCTCTGTCTTCGTGTCAAGGTAATAATTTTGCTGGAACTAGTGTAATATGTGTAATATTTCCGAGTTATGTGTGATGATAAGTGTCTGCCTATTAGACTTCACGAAAGCCGCACATTGCTGAGAGTAGTAAGCTACTATTATTTCTATATAGGTTTCCATGCACAACATTGAAAGAAACTTGGGAAAGTAATTCTGACCAGTATTTTTTTTTTTCAATTACTCAGCAGTGTTATTACGGCTCTCGATTCTTGGGGCAGCCTTTCAATGCAAAAACGTTGCTAGCCCTGAAACCTCTGTACTCTCAAACATGCTCAACTATCGACAAACTGCACCAGGCTGGAACAACGAAATGGACACTATCCCGCTCTACGACACCAGACACCATGTAGGGACCTGTGCAGCATCGTTTGGAGTGGTTTGCGACAGTGCCTCCCACAGTTAGCTTTCACCTATTAGCGTTCTGTTCTGGATGTTAGTCAAACCATTGTAATTAAAAACCGTTGCCGTCGCGTAGTTCTATCAGTGACCGCATTGGTGTTGCAACAGAGCCTGCCTGCCTGGCATGCTTGTTGGGTAATTATTCCGCCTCATAGTTTATCACGGGTGTCAGTGCATTTGCATGTCGAAGCATGAAAGGTATGGTAACAAAAATTCGGAAAGTCTGCCAATCTTCTGTCGATGTACATCCGACAGTTATCAGCCGTCAATCAGCACATTACAGGATCAGTGATAATTCTGTTGTATAATGTCAGTCGGCTGAAGAGCTGCACATTGAGAGTGGCCATTAGTTGCGCGAACAGTGAAACTAGAAAACTGTGTGATGCCACTGACGCTCATATATTACCCAGGCAAACTTTTTTCTTGTCACTAGTAGCACAAGAAAGAGAGACAAAGAAGAAGCACACAGAACAAGTACTAAACTTCACCTTTTTCCATTCGCCCATACATTGCCTAAATAGTAATTAACACACAAATAAACCACAAAAAGTTAATTTTGATTGTGTATTGCTGTCTTCTTATACACGTTTTTTTTCTTTATCAAGACATGCCAGTGCCTTACAAAAACGCCATATTATTATGCATAGCATGCATATATTTCGAACGATCAAGATCACATAACGTTTTATAAGAACAGCAAATACAGAAAAAAGAGACTCTCCAAAAACAATCAAGTTCGTGTAGACCACGATAAGCACGCATTCGAGGCCTGCCCTTTCTCTTGTAAAAACAAGCGCGTAAGAGTAACAGAGGTGACATATTGAAATGATCCCGAGCATACAGATGGTGCCTCAATGTCAGGTATATTCAGATATTTTACTTCGCTTATCCCGTCGATGCTCTCAGCAATGACGTAACGCGAAATCAGAGCTGGTTGTCCATGCGCCAGCTTTTAATTTCCGTTGGGCCAATCAAACGGCGTTGACACTTACGCCTTACGATAAAGTCCATTCATGAGAAAAGTCGTCACACTTGTGCGGTTCAGAGAGCGAGCGAAGCCATGGGTGGGCCGAGCTCTCCTTGCGTCTGGCTGGGATGCCCGGACAAAGGAGCGGTTGCCGTCAGGGGCGGTTTTCGTGTCACACTCGTGCGGGGGAAGAAGCTCGCATCCGGAGAAGCGCGCCGACTACCCCGAAAGGTTGCTGCGTGGCGTGGCCTCTCCAGGTGCGACCTCGATCTCGCCCAGCGTTGCGTTGCCCTTTGGTCAGGCGGTGGTGTTCAGTAGCGGCCACGGGCCCACCTTAGCAGTGCGTCTGCTAGCACGTCCAGGTGGGCCTTTGTCTGCGTGTCGAAAAAAAGAAAACGAGGGGAAGTTTCAGTATTTGTGTGATACACATGTACGCTTCACGTAAAAACAGCGCGAAAAGGCAGAGGACCAGTGAAAAAGCACAGAGATGAGAGCGCTGACTTAAACAAGCTTTGTCATAGTAACGACACACACACACACACACACACACACACACACACACACACACACACACACACACACACACACACACACACACACACACACACACACACACACACACACACACACACACACACACACACACATATATATATATATATATATATATATATATATATATATATATATATATATATATATATATATATATATATATATATATATATATATAAAGGAAAAGAGATGTATACCTAAGGGCTTGTTTTTCCGTGTTTTGACACAATATTAATGAGATCTAACAGACAATAATGCTAAAGAATGTATAGGGGAAGTTATTACAACAAATGTAATGTAAATAAGAAGAAAGAAAAGTGGGTGGAAAAATTACCAGCCGTGAGCAGGAATCGAACCTACGACCTTCGAATAATGTGTTCGATACTCTCTCTCTCTCTCTTTCTATCTCTCTCTCTCTCTCTCTCTATATATATATATATATATATATATATATATATATATATATATATATATTATATATATGTATGTATATATACATTATACACACTGTAAGAGGTATGTATATTCTATATTGTAAGATGGCGTCCAGTACCGTCAAGACTCTTCTTTATTATTCTCTAGTATGTGCCCCACAACTTAAACTGGAGTGGTGATGGTGAGTATTTACAGATGAAAAGATGGGACGAGTAATAATTCTCACACTTATTTTCCCCGCGCACTTGAGCGGCCAGCCCGGGCGAGATTTAGGCGGGAAAGGTACGGCGAACAAAGGGTTTAAGGCGTGAAACGTGGACTATTTCGGAGGCACGGTAACGACTGTCCGAGGAACCCTCGACGGGAATGACAAGGTAATTGACAGGAGATGTTCGTTCACAAACAACGTAAGGTCCGAGAAAGCATGGCAGAAACTTTTCACACAATCCGGGTGTACAAACAGGCTTCGAAATTAGTACTTCATCTCCAGGACGGAAGGTGACGTCTTGAAGAAAGCTGTCAAAGCGTTGCTTGCGGTCCTGTTGACTGGCCTCCGTGTTGAGTTGAGCACGTTACCGTGTGTCAGCGAGCCTGGAGACGAAACGTTCTGGTGTTGTTGTGGACGCTTTTGTCGTTACATTGAAGAAAGAGGCGTCAATAGTGAATGTCGGCGCACAACCATAAACGAGGAAAAAAGGTGAATACCCGGTGGTTCGTTGAACAGCGGTGTTGTGTGCAAACGTTACAAACGGCAAGATTTTGTCCCAGTTATCGTGGTTCGGTCAGATGTACATGGATATCATGTCGATTAGAGTCCGGTGGAATCGCTCTGTCAGGCTATTTATCTTCGGGTGGTAAGTGGATGTGGTCTTATGAACTGTGCCAGAAGTTTTTAGAATTTCTTCAAGAATTGTCGACATAAAGGCTTTGTCCCGGTCACTCAAAAACGTGTGAGGTGCACCATGACGCAACACAATGGCTTCTAAAAAGAAGGCGGCAACGTCTGAGGCGGAGCTAGTGCGTAGAGGAGTGGTCTCCGCGTATCGTGTGAGGTGGTCGATGGCTGTGACGATCCAGCAGTGGCCCGCTGGCGTTACGGGAAGTGGTCCGACGAGGTATATTCCGACAACAACAAAAGGTGTATCGGGACATGAAATGGCTTGCAATAAGCCAGCAGGAGCTGAAGTCGGTCGTTTCCGGCATTGACAAAGTGCACAAGAAGCGACATAGTTAGCCACAAAGGTAGAAAGACCAGGCCAGAAGAAACGGCTCCTAACGCGGTTGTAGGTCTTCAGAAATCCTAAGTGTACAGCTGATGGGTCATCGTGCAGTGCTTCGAGAACTTGTTTTCGCAGTGAACGGGGAAGTACTGGCACCCAGCAATGCCCATCCGCATCGTAAGTAAAGCGCTGCAGGACATAGTTCTCTAGTTTAAACTGCCGTAGCTGACGGCGCAGTCTGGCATTAGGTGGAGAAGGCGAGTAGTTGAAGTACCCGATGATGCGGTTACAGTATGGGTCGTCACGTTGGCACGCGGCAAGCTGAGCGCTGCTGTTTAAAGATAGTGACCCAGCAGCTGCCAGGGGTGATAACGTGAGTGAAGAGGAAGCCGCTTGATCACCTCAGGGGCATTGAGGATTTGTGGTTGGAGATAAAAGTGGCAGAGGGCAGTGAGAGAGAGCGTCGGCATCCTGATGCTGTTTGCCAGACCTGTACACAATGTCGAAAGTGTACTCTTGCAAACGGAGTATCCAGCGACCGAGGCGCCCAGACAAATTCTTCAGCGAGGACAACCAGCATAGGGCATGGTGGTCGGTAATCACAGTGAAGTGGCACAGATAAGGTCGAAATTTCTGGATGGCCCAAACGACAACAAGACATTCCTGCTCTGTTATCGAGTAGTTCTGCACCGCAGGTGTTAGTGCGTGGTTGGCATACGCAACTACTCGCTCACGTGAAGTGTCATCGCGCTGGAGGAGGACAGCACCAATTCTGTGGCCGCTGGCATTTGTGTGCAGGAAAGTGGGTGCACTCTCATCGAAGTGACGAAGGACGGGGTCTGATGTCAAAGCACGTTCAAGGGCTTGGAAAGTACACTCGCACTCGTCAGTCCAAGTGAAGGCCGTTCCTGACGTCAGAAGCTTGTGTAACGGCCCCGCAACGGCAGCAAAGTGACTGATGAAGTGGCGGAAGTAAGACGCCAGGCCCACGAAACTTCGCAATTGTTTTTGATTGCCCGCACGTGAAAAACTAATTACGGCAGCAACATTCTCGGTGTCGGGTCAAACGCCATCTTTGCTGACAAGGTGACCCAATACTTTGATGCTCCTGCTGGCGAAGTGGCACTTCTTTGTATTGAGCTGAAGGCCAGCGTTCGAAATGCACGTAAGAACTTCGTTCAAACGCTTAAAGTGCTGAGAAAAAGTAGAAGAATAAATTACGATGTCGTCCAAATAACATAAACAGGTTTTACACTTGAGACCATGTAAGACAGTATCTATCAAGCGCTTGAATGTTGCTGGAGCGTTGCATAAGCCAAAAGGCATGACGTTAAACTCGTAAAGCCCGTCAGGAGTTGCAAAGGCTGTTTTCTCCTTGTCTGTTTCGCGCATAGATATTTGCAATACCCGGATTGGAGGTCGAGGCTGGAGAAATATTCTGCGCCTTGTATGGAGTCCAGGGAATCATATATGCGTAGCAACGGATATACTGAGCGCTCTGTAATCAACACAAAAGCGGAAAGAGCCATCATTTTTCCGGATCAACACCACATGATACTACCAAGAGCTGGATGAAGGTCGAATAATATTCCGTTTGAGCATGTCGGTGACGTTTTCCTCAATGGTTTGCCGTTCCGCTGAAGACAGACGGTATGGGCGTTGTACAATGAAGCTGCCTTCGGTTTCGACGCAGTGCTCTGCAACGGAGGTAAGGCCCAAAACTTCGGAATGTACGTCAAACGAAAATGTGTGCTTTTGGAGAAGGTCTAACAGGTTTTTCTTTTGCTCAGCAGTGAGGTGAGGACTTATGGTAGCATTTAAAGCAACAGTGGTAGCCTTGATATCGGTTGTAGCAGACAAAGGCGGTGATTCTGGGTGAAGCGGAACCAGCCAAAAAGGCTCGCTGTCAGCGAAGCAGCTCACAGCAGTGCCCTGGGGCAGCATCACTGGCGAAGAAGTTGGGTTCAAGGTGGTGACCAATGCCTTACTGTCGTGAAACCGCACAAGGCCGGGTGCAATGGTAAGCCCCACAGGTTTGGAGCGAACTGATGGAGCTATGAACACATCACTGTTAACTATAGTGTCCGAAGCGATCGTGAGAATTTGTTCATCTCTTGGCGAAATCAAACAATCAGCGGCAGCAACGAAACGGAAATTGTATGGATCGACATGAGATGAACTCTCAGTAGCTGACATATGAAATACTTGCTTACGACACGATATGAAAGCTGATGCCGAAGAAAGGAAGTCCCATCCTAAAAAGACTGTGTGAGTGCACAAAGGAAGTACAAGAAACTGAATGTGGTGAAGGATGCCATTTATGAAAACACGGACTGTACAAACACTTGACGGCTGAATAGGGACTCCATCTGCGCAATGAAGGGGAGGACCATCGTATGGCGTCCTAACTTTTCTCAAGCGGGCACAAAAGTCTGCACAAATTACGGAAAGTGATGCGCTTGTGTCTACCAGTGTCTCTGTCTGTATACCTTCAACATACACCAATAAAACATTTGATGGGCGGTCCGGAGGAGTTTGACACAGTTCGAAAGATCTAGCTTTCCCTCCCGAAGCTGCACTGTTTAGTTTTCCAGTTGGTGGTCGGGAATCGAAGTAGAAGGCCGAAGGGGAGAGGAGGAACGCCGCATCGGTGAAGGTGAGCGACGACGTGAGAAAAGGGGACTGCCAACTGAGCCAAAGTTCTGCGGAGACGGTGACCGACGTGTGCTGTTCTGATACAGTCGGCGATAGGGTGGTCCAGTGGGGTAGAAGTCGTCCCGTTCAAAGTCATCAAAGCTTCGTCGTTCGTCTTGTTGACGGCGTCGGCAAAACCTTGAAATATGACCACGGATGCCGCAATACAAGCAAGTCGGTCGTGTAGTGCGCCAGGTGTTGTAAGGCTGGGAATATGGTCGCGGTGCGAGTGAGTTGAGCGAACCATGCACTTCGGGCACTGGTAGCTGCATTGGGCTTTGCTGGGGTGGAGGTGTTTTAGCAGCAACCTGAGCATAAGTTGGCATGGCCACAGGATATGAACTTGCAACAGGTGTGACAGTCATCGAGGCCAGGCTTTGGTTGGGCGCAGGCATCGTTGCAGCAACGTGAGGATAACTTGGCATGAGCACGGGATGTGAGCTCGGAACTGGTGTGCCAGTGATCAAGTCCAGTTCCTCCCTCACGACGTAACGTAAACTAGTAGCAGGTGGCGTCATTCGAATATCAAGGTGGCGAGGTGAAGCCTGTGCATGAAGTTTCTCGCGGATGATAGAGCGGATCAATGCACGCAGCTCTGTTGTGTCATGACTCGAGTTCAGATCAGACATATCAGGTTGCACCCGAGTGGTTTGAAACTCCTCAAGGCAAGTAGCTACAATATCGGCTACGGTCTGTGGATTCTGCACCACAAGCGCATTAAAAGCGACAGTCACAATGCCTTTTAGCAGGTGGCGCACACGGTCGTTTTCCGCCATATAGTTGTCGATGCGGCGGCAAAGGGCGAGAACATCTTGAATGTAAGAAGTGTAAGACTCGCCGGGGCGTTGAACACGTGCACCAAGCCTTTTCTTGGCGATATCCGAGCGCACTGACGGGTTGGAGAAAATCTGGCGGGGCTGGCGTGTAAAGGCGGGCCATGTCGGAAAATTTGTGGCGGGGTTAAAAAACCACGTATTTTCAACGCTGCTCAAGTAGAATGCAACGTGGGTGAGTTTCGCAAGCTCATCCCAGTTGTTGATGACACTCACGCGGTAATACTCCTCGAGCCAGCCTTCAACGTCCTCACCCGGAAGCCCTGCGAATAGCGGAGGATCCTTTTGAGGGCTGGTGACCAGGTGAGAAGGGTTTCTTGGCGGTGGGAGCGGTGGCGAAGCTGACGCGCTGGGCTGGTCGGCTTGCGACATTACCAAACCCAGGTCGTTTAAGCGGCGGCCTAAACCGAGCTCCAGGGATGTGTTCTAGGAGATGCTGGGGGTGTACGAGAGCGCGAGAGGACGCAGGAATCGGGCAGCACTCTCCATCACTTGTAAGATGGCGTCCAGTACCCTCAAGACTCTTCTTTATTGTCTCGAGTATGTGCCCCACAACCTAAACTCGAGACTGGTGTGTTGATGGTGAGTATGCACAGATGAAAAGATTGGACGAGTAATAATGATCACAATATATATATATATATATATATATATATATATATATATATATATATATATATATATATATATATATATATATATATATATATATATATATATATATATATATTCAGCAGGAAGTTCAAGGGGTCTGGTACGTATAAAGAACACAAGCGAGTACACGTACGAAAGAGCAATACTTTTATGCCAACGTTTCAGCCGTGGCACGGCCTTCGTCAGGGAATAAAGAGTAGACAAGCAGATGCCCCTTTTAAGGGCCGTTGAAATCACACAATTGATCAGAATAGTGATTAGAAAGTGCGAAAGCAATACCAAAACAACATTGTCAGTATAATTTGATACGAGTATTGAGCAACAATATCGCTGTGGATAACTCAAGATATGAGCGCATAGCTTCAGCGTAGGGCAAATTTTTATGCGTAGGGCAAATTTTTAAAGCAATAAAGCACTTCATAAGCCAAGCGAATATCATGAGCACATGTCACGCACACTGTAAGATACCCGAGGGACAGTAAACAAAATTCAACTGGTAACTGAAGCGTCAAGTTTGATGCCAAACTACTGCATGCGCACATATAATAAATGGAAGCACACACAAAAAATATATATAATCAAACAAATGAGAGAAGAAACGATGGCATGGGTTGGGGGGCATTTAACGCATTCCTGTGATGGACAATGCTACATAGAAAGGAAAGTAACGCGTCCAACGCTTTCGTTGATGCCTGAGTGCAAAGTGTTGAACTTGTTAATGAGATAGGACTCGCGAACTTCTCGGTCATGATGAGTTTTAAACCCGGATTGTAATATTGTGGCTTTGATGTTTTCGAAAGAGTGCCCTGGCATCTGGACATGTTTTGACAGTGGAAGATGAGGAAGGTTAGAAGCATGGGCTCTGTGGTTGTTAAAACGTAACCTGAATGATGTTTCGGTATGCCCAATGTATTGCATACGGCAAGTGGAGCACTCAAGCATGTAGATAACATTAGCGCTGTCGCAAGTGAAGTCTCCGTTGATTTTTAAGGAAAAGTTTGATGCGGTGCTAGTTGCGGTATGAGTACTTGACATGTGCGGGCAAACCTTTTAAATGATATCATTGATTTAGACATTCCTGATGGGTCATTTTTGGTGATCCTCGATGTTTGTTCTTTGTACACCAACATTCCCCATTCTGATGGTATCCGTGCTGTTGTAAAAGCGTATAACGAGTCTGACCTCGACAAATCGATAGACTCCTCTACACTAGCTACGCTTCTCAAATTAATTCTCGAACTAAACAATTTCGAGTTCAACGGACAACACTTCATTCAAGTTAGCGGCACTTCCATGGGCACACGAATAGGCCCGAATTACGCAAATATTTTTATGGGCTCTCTAGAACGCGATTTTCTTGCCAGCCGCGATTTGAAGCCTTTTTATTACAAGCGTTTTATCGATGACATTTTTTTAGTATGGCATCATGGTGAATCCCAGCTTCTTTCTTTCATCAGCGATTATAATAATGCCCATCCAAATATATCATTCTCGCACTCATACTCGGACACCAGTGTCAACTTTCTTGACGTCACAGTGACACTGTGCAATCGAAAATTGACGACCAAACTATATAGGAAACCAACCGATAGACATCAGTATCTTCACTTCCATAGTAGTCACACAAAACACTGCAAAACCAGTATTCCATATAGTCAGGCCATTCGCTTTAAACGCATCTGCTCTGATAACAATGATTTCGCTCGCAACTGCGAAGACCTACGAGGTGCTCTTACGAGGCAAGGATACCCATCGGGAATCATAGACGACGCCCTCAAGAAGGCTAACAACATTGACCGTAAAGAGTTGCTCACAAGCAACAAACGATCTGCAAACACTTCACGTAACAGTGTCAACCTCATCCTTACGCACTCAGCTTCGGTTCCTAATGTGGCCAATATTCTAAGAAAACACCACAATATCTTGCAACAAAGTGATCACTTAAAAGACATTTTTACGGAACCATCGAGGGTAGTTTACCGCAGATCACGCAACCTGCATGATACATTAACATCATCGAAAATAATTAATCGGTCCAACTACAGTGGTTGCCATCCTTGCAATAAGCCCCGCTGCAAGGTTTGCCCGCACATGTCAAGTACTCATACCGCAACTAGCACCGCATCAAACTTTTCCTTAAAAATCAACGGAGACTTCACTTGCGACAGCGCTAATGTTATCTACATGCTTGAGTGCTCCACTTGCCGTATGCAATACATTGGGCATACCGAAACATCATTCAGGTTACGTTTTAACAACCACAGAGCCCATGCTTCTAACCTTCCTCATCTTCCACTGTCAAAACATGTCCAGATGCCAGGGCACTCTTTCGAAAACATCAAAGCCACAATATTACAATCCGGGTTTAAAACTCATCATGACCGAGAAGTTCGCGAGTCCTATCTCATTAACAAGTTCAACACTTTGCACTCAGGCATCAACGAAAGCGTTGGACGCGTTACTTTCCTTTCTATGTAGCATTGTCCATCACAGGAATGCGTTAAATGCCCCCCAACCCATGCCATCGTTTCTTCTCTCATTTGTTTGATTATATATATTTTTTGTGTGTGCTTCCATTTATTATATGTGCGCATGCAGTAGTTTGGCATCAAACTTGACGCTTCAGTTACCAGTTGAATTTTGTTTACTGTCCCTCGGGTATCTTACAGTGTGCGTGACATGTGCTCATGATATTCGCTTGGCTTATGAAGTGCTTTATTGCTTTAAAAATTTGCCCTACGCATAAAAATTTGCCCTACGCTGAAGCTATGCGCTCATATCTTGAGTTATCCACAGCGATATTGTTGCTCAATACTCGTATCAAATTATACTGACAATGTTGTTTTGGTATTGCTTTCGCACTTTCTAATCACTATTCTGATCAATTGTGTGATTTCAACGGCCCTTAAAAGGGGCATCTGCTTGTCTACTCTTTATTCCCTGACGAAGGCCGTGCCACGGCTGAAACGTTGGCATAAAAGTATTGCTCTTTCGTACGTGTACTCGCTTGTGTTCTTTATATATATATATATATATATATATATATATATATATATATATATATATATATATATATATATATATATATATATATATATATACTCGCCGAAGTTAGGACTTGAGCTACATGTATATACAATCGCAAAAAAAAAACGCATGCGTGTTTAGAAAAACGCCAGACCTGCGCGGAACTCTCAGCACAGTCACAGCGAAAACTGGAGAACCTGTCCATAGCTCGTTTTAAGCTCTTTTGGAACTGCTACAAGTACAGTTGTAATGTGCCCACTACATCGTAAATTGTCGTAATTTTTATGAAGCGGGTAAGTGAGGTATACACGCTAGACATCTGTAAGGCATAATGTGTGCTTTGTTGGTGCTGTGCCTGACGACGATTAAGAGTTATGGCTGAGCCCTTTTTGATTGGTGAGAGGCTTTAAGCCATCCGCTTCCTTTGCAATTCAGAATGCATGATGTCTAGCTGTTGGCGCATTCCTATACGAAGAAATATTGCATCTGTCAACGTCATTCTGTGCCTGACAAGACGCCTGTACAGTCTATTTTTACGAATGACATTCAAGCACCGGTGTGGCTCTGGGGTAGCTGATATAGGTAGGTAGGAAAACCTTCATTTTTTTCTTGGACATTGCAACACACAGTAGTACCCCGGCGGAGGGGATACTTAGGGCCCCCCACATGATATAATTGAGAATTGCTTTCCTTCCGGGGCAATATATACAATAGGAGGAAGGGTAAAGAGAGGGTTACATGTGGTGATGTAGATAATGAGAGGAAAGGGTAACAGCGCTGGAAACTGGAAAGAACGATGGCCGAGACGACGTGTAAAGAGCGCTCTTCACACGCTGTCCTCTTCCGCTTTGAGTGCTGTTACAAGAGTTGCAAAGAACCAGCTATCTCAGCAAGCAACGTTCTGTGGTAAAATATTCGATTGCCACGCAGAGGGTCTCGATGACGCTACCGCTAGGTCCTGTATATATGTATTTTTTATTGTGCGTGATAGCTGTTACGGACACTGGAGGCAACGGCCGACAACTACGCCACGAAATTTGGCCGTTGCTGTGACCGCATAATGGATTTCACTGCAAAGGAGTGTCATTGCGGCTGCTAGTTCTATTTGCTTCAACGAGCGAAATTCATGCACTGATCACCGAGGACTGTTCAACTGTAACCTGGCGGAGTGGCGAGGGTGTTTCTTCCTCGAGGCTTCGACACACTCCCACGATTGCCGTGTTCTGCGTAGAGGAAACTCGTTATTCTGAGCGGCGAGAATAAGGAGGATGGCTCGCTGTGAGATTTCGCATTTAATGATCGTAGAAGGAGAAATACAAAATACGAAAACAATCTTTTTGCCCTTCCTCGTGGCTTTAAGCATGTTCCGGACCTCTTCAGTATCGTTTAAAGACAGTCTAAGGAAAAATTTTAGAAGTCAGCAACAAGAAAGTCATACGAGTAACGAAACGCGTCTAGATAATGCGTGTGCGATGTGGCACCGCCTGGCGTATACAAGAAATAGCCAAGGAAGATAAAGAAGAATCATTTCTTCAACTCTCTTCTCGTCGGAATCTATCAATATCTAAACATTCAGTGCGTCAGAAAGATTCTACTTGGGGGCAGACGACTATAATTCCAATATTTAAGTATCCTGCTTCACCGCTATATTATTTGGACAGCATTAGAGCAGTGAAAAATGAACAGGCCGATGTCTGCTTAGATTACTATCTTGCCGTCTACGGTGAGTATTGGAACGCACCCATTTCCGTGAGTTCAGGATGTCTGTTATCATGGGTTATTGAGATGAAGTTCTGAGTTTTTTATTTTCATTTTTTACAATTCTCATTGTTCTGTGATGTCGTATGTGCAAGGGCCGGCGTCAGCGAGTGTACAAAAATGTGGCACTCTAAGGCGGGCCGGTCACATGTGGATCTGCACGCGACCTTTCCTAATGAACGCTGGTCTCCTCTTCGAGGGCTTGTTGGCGATCAGCCGTTTCCAGTACTGCGATGTCATGTTTTATTGACGTCACTTGTTATTTCACGTTGCCACATTTCATTGCTGCCTGGATATGAACGCACGACCATTTTTGTTGCCCGTACCAAATGAAGAGGGGCACTGCTAGGCACGCGTGAGTGAAAGGACCGAGGGTGAAGGAAAGAGGGGTGGAGACATTTAGTAAGGAGCATCGCGCAACGTGAAAGAAAGGAAGCAGCGCCTTAGGCAAGCGCACGCCAAGCATCGCTGGCCCACTTTTTTCGGACAGGGCAAGGACTCTTTGAATATCGTTTTGCAGTTAGAAGAACGATGCCAAGAGTTTTTCTTTGAGCGCGAAACGGACGAGGACGAAAGACCGAAAAAAAAAAATGACACCGACGAGCCCTTGCCTCTGTGTCTGTTTTGTGGTTTTTCGTCATTAGTTACGGGTTGGAAAAAAACAAAAAAAGTTGCTCAATATCGTGAACCATCTTGCATAAGGATACTACGAATGACCCTCTGGCGTGTGCGAGCACTCAAGCGTATAAAATTGAAATGATCTACAAAGAATTTGTTTGGTAGGATTCTGAGTGATGTGTAACCAGTTTTCAGTAGTTTTCGTCCTTTGCTACAAAGATGTCCTTGCTTGGAATAGACATGGCGTTCGTTTTTTTTTTTTTTGGCGGTTCTTTGCGCATCGTGCCACTACTCACACGCGTGCTTTCCATGAAACTTTGGCAAAGACAAAATTTAGCTGATGTGTAGAATTATCCGTGTGCGCTTTGCATAAGGTTCTGAAAAGTGCTTTTATTATACATCCCAACAAAATAAAGTGAAACCTTCATAGATAATGTTCTTTTTACATCTGTTTTGCAGTCTGAGTGAACCAAATTCATGTGGTTCGCATATATACTTACTTTCTGCAAGCGTGCGGGTCTATCCCAGGGGTTAATGAGACATTCAACTTGAAGGTCACGTTACACGCCATCAAACCAAGTCGTACCAGCCAAATCTGCTTTATGGTTCATAACAAGTGCGAAAGCGTGGTACTGTAGACAACATCAATAAAGAACATCACTAAAGAAGCAAGCCAGAAAAACTAGAGAGGGCGTTAATTGTGCCGTTTTTAGGGAGAGACTCTTTGTGAGAAAGACAGAGGTTTTTACTGCCGCCAGGGGGAACCGTACCTCCAACCTTCGGAACACGCGCCCGATGCTTTTACCCATTGAGGTAATGCGGCGTTCGTCCTTTCTCCCACTTTGAGTGATATTTATGTGCATGCCAACCCTAGGAGTGTTCATCAGCGCTGCTGGCAGCCATTACGGCGAATGTGGAACGCTCTTTCTTCCTCAGCTGACGTCACGTGGTCGTTTTAAAGAGGACAGCTGACTCTCCCACCTCGTCATCGCGCCCGATACTTCTATCTATTGTCTTTTCACCCACTTCACTTTCTTCACAACTGTATCGAAGTTATACAATGCACTTAAAACAGCCCATTTAACTTCCCCTGTACTTTTCTTGGCTTCATTTTCTGCTGGTTTTCCTTATTTTCATTATCAATGTGCAAAGCAAAGAAAGCAGTTCTCAAAGTAATCTTCCTTCACTAATACTGCAGACAGATTTTATAAGCTGCTTTGACATATAGAGCAGTGTCTCTTGTGTTTTCGTCATGACATAAGTTAAATACTTATGATCTTATGAGAAGACTCTATTAAAATACGTCTCACTTAATAACGCACGAGAAATACTGCTAAATGGGCTACGAGAGGCGACAAATCGGTGCCGTAGGGAGATTCAAAATTGATTTATGTGTCCTCGCTTTCGCCTGCGAGTCATCATTAAATATGGCCGTAAAAAGCCAGTAGAGTGAATTTTGCGCCGCTATATCGCGTTACGTTGTTATATAAATTTGCAGTGGTACATTAGCTTCAAAAATGTTTAGCAAGAACGGGAAATATATTTTAATTTGAAGAGGCGCTTTGTCGCGACATAAATGATGACGAAGTGGGTCGTCTAAGCGAGGAAAGTTCTGATAGAGGAAAGTTCGGGAGCGTCTTACGGCTCCCGAAGGACGATGACTCTAGAGTCTCATGGTGCTGCTAATGAGCCAAATTGTAACATATTTGTTGCTCCAATAACGACATTTCTTCGAAAAGCAAATGCACGGGTGCAAAAAATTGTTGGCTAGAAGCAAGAAAATGAGAGAGCGATATATCGCCCCCGGTGAACGAGTTATACTCTTGTAAAGGCGTTTACTGAACATTGTTGTAAGACGGCTTAATTGTATCAACAGCTTAATTCATGGACCCCTAGAACGAGTAGCGTCCACGAGCAATGTGCGGTGAAAATAGAAACACTAGATATCGCTAGAGAGGGTCTTTCTAGTCAATTGATCTTTCTAGTCATGTTAGGATGTCTCTGCTACAGGTTCAACATTTAAGTCGGCGTTTAGGCCGGGACAGGTACACTTGGAGAGTAAACCACGCAAATACATCTGTTCACCTAATATGTGTCTAAACTGTGACATATCCTCCATAATAACATTAGTGTTGAAGAAACTTGTATAAGCTCGTGTGAAATACCACGCGCCCAGAGGGCTTTTGTTTAATCCGTTCGAGAGGCATTCATTTTTTTGACATCGGCAGCGTGCACAATAACGCAAGCCGTCACTATGCTGTGCTGTTAAACAAGCTTCTTTCTTTATGCGAGCACCCAAACTCGCTGGATACGTCGTTACCGAGATGGCTGTGTCGTCGTTACGACAGATGAGGTGAAACCTGAAGCGCTACCGAGAGAACCGTTCATTGTTGCACATAATGACCTAGAGAAATGATGGCATCATCTTTCCTCCTTTCCCAACCTCCGAAAACCCACCTTTTCTGACATACTCAGGCCCTGATTTCTTGTCATGATTCATTATCCGGAAGTGACACTCGGGACACGGGAAATGGCGTCACGCTGTCCTGAGCAGCATGCCTGCCTTTTCATTCGTGTGGAAGAGGTATACGCCGAGGGGCCGCTGCATTCACGACGGGAGATAATGATAATGATAACGGCTACATAAAAATGAAAGACATAAAATATGGAAAGGAGAGAGAGAGGCAGATAGAAGTGACTTTCCACTTTTTTCGAGCAGGGATTACGAGTGAATGATGACTCGGATTTCCACGGATATTCCTGCACAACTGGCCACACTGGAATAGCGTATCTTGGTGGTGGCAGCCTGCTCAAGAGCGCCATTTCCGTCGACTACGCTCCCGTCTAGTCTCAAGAATGAATTCGGACGTTTGTCACAGCCAATCGAGGTTGACACTGTTTTGGGCTACGCAAACCACGCCCACATCTGGTGGATGGCTGCGATCTTCTTTGGAACATTTTGAACATAAGTCGCGCGCTTTGAAGTTCTTGGTCGGTGGGGCGCTGAGTTCTGAGTACCCTGAAAGTAAATTTAAAGAATTAGTCCTGTCGGGGCACAGATCTTCGGGTGAGTTGATATTCCGTAGAAGAACACATAGACGGTTGCACAAGCGAATGAGGCCGGGAATGACAACAAAAGCACTAACTTCGAAACGATTACAAAGGTGGGTCAGCCATATTATTTTTGTCATAAAAACACAGTTCCTGAGCATGTTCACGTGATACCAGAATTACAATCTTATGACGTCATGAAAGAAAGTGTTCATATTATGCGAATAAATGATACGTTGGAAGAAAGCTCTTGTGTTGTGATCACCTTCTTCCATCCTCGTGTGTGCGCGCTCAAGTAGTCTGCAATATATTGTCACCAGATTTGAGATTCACCTGCAGTGGTTCTGCCATGCTCCATAGCTCGAGGACCTATAGGCTATGCTGGTTTTTACACCCAGCACAGTATGAGGAAGAATTAGGCTACTTTAAAGGTTCGCTAGCGACGCCTTGAAGCGTTGGCTTGAAATTGATGGCTCCACATTGGCTTTGCGATTGGTGTAATAAAAAAAATAATTGGGGCTTCACACTAGTTACGCCGAGACCAAAAGAAACGCGGAGCTAGGCAACTTGCGTTGACCTTTCTTTTTCTTTCACTTTTATCTTTCTGTTTTGATTTATTTCTCTTTTTTCTTCTTTCTTTCTTTTCTTCTTCTTCTGTTTTTTCCTCTCTGTTGAAGCGTCTCTGTTTCATTCTCTTTTTTTCTCTTTTTCTTTTCTCTTTTACTCTACCTCTTTTTCATGTATTGCTCTTTCCTTTTTACATTTTACTCTATTTCTTTCTGTGATTCTATTCTTCATTCTTTTTTCTGCCTTTCTTTTTACATCTCATTCTCATTCTCCCTGTTTTTCTCTCTCCCCTCCTCCTCACAACGACATCTCTCCTCCCCATGCACTCTGCTGTGTCCCACCCCTTCGCTACTCTTCGCTATTCTATGCTTTGATAGAGTGCCTGAATAGCCGAGTCGTTACGATGCTCGTCTTCTAATGGTGGGTACACAGGTTCGAACGCCGCCTCACCCAGAAATGTTTTCCGCCAAGGACTTTAGGAGCGCTGCTCTTAGCGCTCGAGGTAAAACGTCGGGTGTCCGCAAAAAGGCCCTCTGCGCCGATGCTCATCAGTCGCGACTACCAACACAGACAGTCCGCGCAACCACAGTGGCAGCGCCGGGTGTTCCCGCTGTGTGAGCCGAGTACGTGCGACGGAAGGCACAGGCTTTTACTGTAGGGACAGGCCCACAGGCGGGTTTGCACGTTAGTTTCTGGCGCTACAGTTTCTACATTTCGCATGGTTTGTGACAGGCTGTGGGTGGAATACACATTGTCCATGCCAAGGGAAGCACTAGCATCTGCCAAAAAAGCTCGGCGAAGTCCGTAAGATCAACCAGCTTCATCGTTTTTTTTAATTTCACGCGGCTAGCTTAAACTTCTCATTTATTTTTATTTTTTTCACTCTTTCTTGCTTTCTCTCCTCCTCGCTCTGTTTCTTTCTTTCCATCTATACTCGTTCTCTCACCCATCACAGATATTACATTCCATATCGTACGAATCAGTGAACGCATCTCAAGAGCGAAGCAGAAGATGAATAACAGGAGGAAAAGGAAGATGAACTCGAAGAG
This sequence comes from Rhipicephalus microplus, assembly GCF_013339725.1. Lineage (NCBI taxonomy): Eukaryota > Metazoa > Arthropoda > Arachnida > Ixodida > Ixodidae > Rhipicephalus > Rhipicephalus microplus. The sequence continues at coordinate 164,824,035 of NC_051171.1, read as the reverse complement.
AGCGCGCGCCAGTTCACTTATATAACCTTTTATTCTATTTTTTTTGTCATGAAAGTTAAACACCGCTCACTTGACGGGGATTCGGGCCCCCCTTACAAGACATAAAGCAGGACAGTGGATGTGGTACAAACAAAGAAGAGTACGATTCGCGCATTTGTGCTAACAGATACCGCTTGGTTGTACATTTTGTGGTTTCCTGTTTTTTTTTAAATAAACACTCTTGGTACGTGCGAGAAATGACACATTAGAAATAAGAGAGACACATTTACATTTTGCGAACGAAGGAAAAAAATAAAGACATAATATAAGCACATTTAAACTGACAAGAAAAAAAGAAACGTACAATTTCTCATTGGTGTGAGCTATCGGAGAGACAGAAAAATATATCTTGATGATTTATTAGTAATTTATTTGACCACAATGTCTTGTTCAGTCAAGTAGTTTAGCGGTTTTGGAAGTCTGCTACAGAGCATCTGCTCACTCATAACTAAAAACGTGTTTATATAGTGATCCACTTCTCTGTATTTCGGACAGGGTATGGGTGAGTTTTCTTCTTAAACTGGGTTAATGTACGGATTCTTCCAACAGAAAGTTTAAGACATTGTAACCAATTGATGATTGATTGATTTGTGGGGTTTAACGTCCCAAAACCACCATATGATTATGAGAGATGCCGTAGTGGAAGGCTCCGGAAATCTCGACCACCTGGTGTTCTTTAACGTGCACCCAAATCTGAGCACACGGGCCTACAACATTTCCGCCTCCATCGGAAATGCAGCCGCCGCAGCCGGGATGACATTGTAACCGAGTGCTAAGTTGTATGCGCATGGTGATTGTCCTTTATGCTCACTCGTCACCGAAGAAGGCGGATCCGCTGCCCGAGGCACCCACACCTCTTTACAGCGCCCGATTTGTTGATCTACGCGGAAGCCGGCGTGTCGGTTCGTTTTATTTCAACATGACTCCCTTGACTCGATTAATGTGTAGTCAACCAGAAGCGAGTCACAAAGCTAGATGTCCTCCCGCTTGCTCTTCACGACGTGATAGATATGGCCATATTGCTTAAAATTAGCCAACTGTGTGCGCGCGTGTGTGTGTGTGTGTGTGTGTGTGTGTGTGTGTGTGTGTGTGATAGAGAGAGAGAAAGAGAGAGAGAGAGAAAAATAGACGGCACTTTCTGGCCTCCCTTCTCATTTTGCACAGTGGACGCGACGCAGCGCGCCGAACAATCAAGATTTGTTAAGTTTGAATTTGCGCTGCATTGAGGACACAAGTTAACATTCCAAAGTTTAGTGTGATGCACTAACTTCCTGAAGTAACTGACCACATCTCTATATTTTAAAAACATGCATTTGGAAAAACCATGCAAGTATGTAATTCGATGTACATATACAGGGACTCGTGGTGTTGGCCGCTTGCGCGGCCTACATGTTGTGTCTTTTGAGTGGTTGAATGTTTTGAAGGTGCACTTATGTGAAAAAAATATGTAGCACTTAAAAAGCACATTGAAAATCGTGGTGGCGTCTGCAACTGTGAAATGACTGAAGGGGCATTTTCAAGCTACGAAAGGGTTTTTTGCAAGCGATCTACGAGTTCATTATGGTTCAGTAGATGGCGTACAGCACGATAATTTACATGTTATCACGGGGCCGAATTACACATCACGCTTGCAATGAGAAGATAAATTAGTTGCCCTGAGTTAAACATACCATAAAATTGCTACCAGTCTTTTCGGGATGAACTACGCAAGTGAAAAATTCCTTACTGTATGTTACAGCAAGCGCGTTAGTTCTGTAAATTTTTATTTGTTTCATAGAAAGCCATTGAATGGCCGACCTTGATGCAAAAGAGAATTCGCAAAGCTGGTTTGGCGACTACTTTGCTGTGACACGAACTGTTCGTTATGCAACCTAGAGGGGGCTGTTCACTGGAAAGCAATACCATTTCTTTACAACGGCTGCAATAGCGATACGACTTTATCTTAGGCCCTTTCGAACCATTCTTAGGTCTTCTGGAGTTGACGTGGGTCGTACATATATAGTAGGAGGATTAAAAGGCAAGAGCCATGGATAAGGACTGCAAGAAATAGCCGGTGCCCTTAAGCGGCCGGAGAGGCAAGAACGAGTGGTTGGTGTGGAGGGTTGAAATGAAGAGTCATCCTTACGTAAAGAAATGAAGAGTCGCTCACGGGAAAAAAAAATATGTCTTCATCCAGATCGACAAGGGTGGCATGTTCGGCTGGTTAGTAATGTTGGATGACGACTTATTATAATAGTACTATAAATAGACGAGTAATGAAAGAGCGCATGACGTAACAGCTGATTTCAAAAGAACATTTATTTAAATCAACACATATATGTGATATTCAAAGGTTGCCTGCTTACTTCCAAACCATTTCTTCCTCCGTGTAGGGAATTCGAGCAACAACGACGGTCATGCATGGAACAATAAAGCGCAACAACAAAATGCCGTAACCAAAGGCGGCAGCGTGAAATGACTAGTGGCCCCGATAAAATATCCAATTTTTGTGTAAGAAATGACCAATCACCGGGAAAACTTCACAGGATTGAAAGAGCATCGCGTGTTACAAAACGGCTCACATAAAAATGCGCGTTTGGCCGGTGCACCTTCGACTGGTCCCTGGTGTGCATTCACACATTTAAACCATACTCCCCGGCACCGAGTCCTTTGCGAGATATACAGACGCCATCGCTTTCTATACCGAAATTCGCAATAAACGCTTCGCTTAAAACTGCACCAAATGCACTATGTAGGGGGCCTCTTTTTTTAATCATTTTCTTTTATTTGTTTCTTTTTCTTCCTTCTTTTCTCTATTTCTCTCTGCCACTTTTTTTTTATTTCCTTTATTTTTTTTGTCCTTCTTCTGCGCATTTCTTCGCTCCAAACTTCTTCAAGGGATGATCACAGAAAGGTTCTCATGCGGCTTTGCCTGCCCGATGCAACGCAAATGCGCTTCACTAAGAGAAGCACTGTGCCTTCATTGATGTTCGCTGGCAGGATGCAAGGTGGTTGTTTGAAGCTGCAGCGCGTGCTGCCCGGTGGAAACGCAATACTGACCTGCAGTGGTCGTGAATGTGCCCCGATTAGGAACGGATCACCGACTCGGAAACGGGAAAGTAAGATAACAAAAGCGGCAGCACTGCGGAATCTCTGTCTTCTTTTCATCTTCTATGCTACCAAACAAACAAACTGACCGTGTTCGTTTGCCTGTTCCCGCCGCAACCAATTAACGCCATTCTGCTCGCGACAACATATATGACCCAGCCGCGTCGTTACTCAAGTTCTTTAGCATTGTTTCAGCCTTAAAATTGTGATATGTTTTTTTTCTTTGAAACATTTCGGCACATACACAGTGGACGGAAAAACAGAAAGCAAGAAGACAAACAGGTGCCTAGCATTCCATACTATTACATTGAAATATGTTTGTAAAATTTGATTGCATTTGCCCGTTAGCCGTCATAACTAGAGTGCGCCAAGAAGACAAGAGACGCGGGGCCCCGCGACGAAGAGAAAGTACTTAAGTTTTCCTCTTGAAATGGTACTTTTGACGCTCATTACTTCGCCACCGTGACATGACATACACGCGGAAAAAATCTTGCTTTTTCTTTAAATTTCACTATAATAAAACCTTCATGGAGTTGTGTAAAGGAATCAGAAGGATATACATCAATATGCTTAATGCGAAGACTGACTTAATTGGCTCTAGCGTTGGCCGCCCGCATGGAGATGCTCACGTTGGTGACCTTACGCCCTCTTTAACGGCAGTGGTAATTAACGAACCGGAGCACTAATGAAGTTACAGTCGCTTCCCCATATCTCAGAGCTGTCCCATCGTCTAATGCGTCGCACTGGTGGGATTTCAGGATTCTGTCGGGACGTAAATAAAATACAAGCACGGAACGCGAAGAAGATTTCTGTCCGCCAAGCCTTATAATATCTCCAATATCCCATGAGCACGCTCTATTTAGATCGTGGGCGGCTGTCATTCGCTGTAGCCACGATGGGAGCACGCCAGTCAAAGGTTATGCGAAAAGAATGAAGAAGAAACTCCATCACATTCCCTCCTCCTCCTCGAATCAAAGCGACTGCGCGCCCGAATCGGACGTGGGATGACGCGCGGGGCAAACGGCTTCCTTAAGCCTCGAGGAAATCCGGCGAAAATCTCCCTGCGGGATGTTGAAGCCTAGCGTGGCAAGGTACACCACAGCATGCAGCGCTGAAACGGGCCTCCCGAACGGAGCCGCCGCTCGGCGTAATTGACAGGCAAACACAGCCCTGCCGCAGCCCGCGGCGCTATATTACTAGGAATCCCGGACTATGTTATTGGCCCGCGTTGTACAGCGCGTGCACGAGCGCACGTATATAGAGCGCTCCGTTTCTCTATAGAAGCTTCGGAAGACTTTGCCGCCGTTCGCACCGGTGAGAGCTGGCCTATCGATCAATAGCCGCTCTAAGTCTGCCGCCGTCTTGTGTTCCCGTTTGGCACGCCGAGTTCCTGTTTTCCTTAACGACTGAGCTGGTGCGCACGCCAACGCGTCGTCGAGGAGCGGAGACGCGCTTGTTAACTGCTCTCTCCCCGACTTTCCAGACTCCGCAGTGAGCGGCTATTTGCTGGCTCTGGGCGGACATTGCGTATATTTCTGCCTCCTCATGTGCACTGTTCCATCGTCTTAAATTATTCCACTTGGCTGTACGAACAGTTATTGCGTTAGTATGTTGAAGCTCCGTGCCTGATTTCACCAAGTGCAGAACAAACCCTTTGAGGTATTAACAGGGCCATTGATCAAGGAGCTTCATGTATTCGGGTTCTTGCTTCTGCGTAAAATGCGTAAGCATTTGTGCGCCTTGTACAAACTGTTCTGGTGTTGTGTACTGTGCTGTCGTCATTCACATTACTTCCGTGGCGGAAATTGTGTCAGTGAAGCTCTGTGAACTCCGAGATAAAACACTTTCACGTTAAAAAAAAAAAAACACTGATTGCTCGCATAGATAACTGGTTTCATGTTCCCAAGAGAAGCCTTCATTCACACGGCAAATCATACGCTCCAAGTATTATCGTTCTTAGAATATGAATGGTCACTTTGCCCTCAGCTGTTAAACAGATTTCGTTTTGGCAATCAGACGACATACTAACGTCTTGCTACCGAGATGTGTTCAAGGTGAACGTGATTTCGCAGCTTTTGAAACCCGTGGAGATCTTCGGGTTTTCTTCGGGTTTTCGAGATCCTCGTGGAGACCTTTCGGGTCGACTGCTTCCACCGTGTCCAGTCATGGTCATAGGTTTGGAGACCACCCGAAACCATAACGTTGTACGTGCCGACTGCTTGGTACCTGCTGTCGAGTCTCGCAGTGCGCATTCGCATCCATTTTACGTCACTGGCCTTCTAGTTGGTTTACAACTCCATCCACCCTTAACTTTTGTTTTGCTTACGTGCACATGTAGTGAGCCTGTATTTATGGAGCAGCGGAAGGAACTTAGCATGGCTGATTGCACGCCTATTAGGAAGCGATGTACACGGATATGAATACATTAGGTAGCCATGCTATAGCGGTCATACTAGCGTGTGTGACCGACATTGTTTGCTTTCTGCTCATGCATGCTGTGTCATCCAATATTTGCATTACTTCTTCAAAGAGTGTTGCACTCGGAGTACCAAAAAAAAAAAAGGAGGTAAGGAGTCTATGTTTTACAAAACAACTGCAAAGCAGCATTAGTGCTACCCACGCGCACCCAAGCGCTTAGAGTCGCGATGAATGTGGAAAAAAAATCACGCGTGTACACTCCGCCGTGGACGACACGCGCTAATAAACGATGCAGATAACCGGACCGATCAATCTTGCTCGCCAACTTGCGTCAGCGCATGACCGCGGAGGTCCCCAGGGACGATTCTGGACGGCGGGCAGTAATCGAAGCTCGCCTCTGCGACACGCTGGCAATCTTCGCCTCTGCCCCTGTTGCATCCTTTGAAGCGATCGTGATTACGAGCACGTAGCAGATGCCTGTATGACGAGTTTTGAGCCATCTGCGTTGTATCACGTAGCCCTGCGACTTATCAGGTTCCTCGTATTCTCGTTATTCTTTTAAAGGTGACCTGTAGGCGTTCATGCAACAACACTTCCCCAGTTATCTAAAAAAAAAGGCATGTCCGGCACGCTTCGTCTTTTTGTGAGTGCTGGACAGTCCGAAGTACAGATCCATACCAATTAGTTCAATTTTCTGTTCTAAGCTCAGGCACAGCGATCAGGCACAACGATGCATGTCTGTAGGCCAAGCCAAAAAAAAACACAATTTTAAATTATCACGTTTTCTTTTAATGCAGTGCAAGTCTTACGCGAGCTGTCACCATCACTCCATGGCATTAAATTTTACACGTCACTTCGTCGTCATAACCAGGCGTCGTATTATACTGTTATTCAGCCACGCATCCAGCGTGGGTCGAGTATAGGGACACGATCATAGAACTGTGTTGAATATCGGTGACGGCACTTCCGACAACGAAGCAGTTGGTGGTGAATGCCTTTGTGGCCAGTAGGCTTTTTCTGATACACAGTTTTTGTCGTTATTATTCGAGTTCGCTAGAATTGAAATAAGGTGAAATTATCCTTTACTGATCACAATCCTATTCGTAATAGGCACAGCACGCGTCATCTGAGACACAATAGAAGGAGCCAGTGTAGCTTCGGACGGCTATAGAAGGCGAATGCATGCGTGTTTTAAATACGGTCTTGTTAGCCACGTGAACGCTAAAAATCTGCCGTGAACGCTCATCTCGAGCACCTTTCGTCATTAAGTGGAATTTTTCGTTTAGTGAAGCACATAAAGTCTTCACCTTATTAAAAGCGAACATAGCCACGCTGGGGCTTACCCACTACGGCCCTGGTGCTTGATGCTGCATCAAGGTATTTTGATGGCAGTGAGGTAAAAGTGGCAGCAAATGAGCTGCACAGAAACCATGTAGGTTTTTAGACATAGTTATATTTAGCTACTATAGGGATGCCGTCATGGGTGGAGAGAACACATCTCCAAACATTAATCAAAAACCTCAAAGACAGCTGCTAAACCTGCGGCCTCCACGCCGATGTTTTTTTAACTAGAGATGCACCTGGTCCAGATGTGCCACACGCAGCTTATTTAGAAACTAAAACAATGTGGTATGCTTTTCTTTCTGGCGATTTGTCCCTATTATCACGTCTTTTCTAGAGCTCGTATTGTTTAACAGCTCATTCTGACTTTATTACCTCAAGGCCCCATGTGGGCGCATAACATAAGGGGCGAGCGTGCAATAAAGATACGTAGCACTGGACCATTGAGTACGAAAACGCAGCTCTTACAGCTCCAATGAAAGTTTATGGGTTTGCTATGGCAACCTATAATAGTTTATTAATTTCAGGCATATAAAATCACAATCTACATAACAGTCTACATTACACATATCGCTAATAAACAACACACGGAGTTGGCAAAATATACGAAAGGGACAAAACCCAAGCACAACAAAGCCAGGCGAAGTCACTAGAGTGCACATAGGTTATACTTCGCGCAATAGTTCTACAGAATTTTTCTGTCCATAACACACGCAAGATCTGTGAACAAAAAAAACCGAAATATCGGTTATTTTCCAGAACCACGAGACGAACGTTGCAGAGAACAGAACATTGAGCAGTCGTAGCACCTCCGGCCAATACATACAAGCGTGTATATACGTGTGTAAGGCAGAAGACCAATATCTGCTATAGCGGTCCAAAATAGCCAGGCGGACCTGCCACGTCAAGCGGGACGCTTAAGGATTTGTTCTTTGTTCTTGCTTTAAGCTGCGCGCGGTAGCTTTCCCCTTAAAGCGTTTTCAAAGTTGCTACCAGGCGAGGCGTTCCAGCGAACTCACGTTCGGCATCCAAGATTGCCCATATTTTTTCCTGGTGCAGTTGTTCCGTTTTTGCTTTGTTTACCGCCGGATGTAAACACAATCTGAGAAGAGCTCCATGCTAGAAAAGCGGCTTGCGTGCGCAGGCTGGTGCATTTCGTTTGCAGATTCGCTTTCAGGTGATAGGGGGTAGGTCACATGCCTGTGTGTTGGGGAAACCAGACTTCTATTTTTGGCAACTCGTCGATATTTCATGTGGCCGTATACTTTGAATGAATCGAGCGCTGAGTATGCAAGGACGTATAAACTGTGATGTTGTGCTGTACGAAACATACACGCAGCAAGAACGATTGCCTCGCATGGTTCAGTGTAGTTAGCTAAAAGCGACAGCGGCAGTGCAGCATGCTTGGCATAGTTAAATGCTCACCGCAGTGGCATGTGATTGTGATTGAGCCCCAGCTCTCGGATTTCAGCTGCCATTTCTGTACACGTGCGCGAAAATGCGCACGTTCGGGGGTGGCGGATTTGTGACTCCAAATATCAGCGTTTATTATGGCTGCGCACAGCTGTGCCAATGTAGCATAATATATATGAGATGCCTAAAAGGCAGACAGCTTGTATACTCTGGCGTTAAGCTGGTATAGAGCTTGTGTACATGCTGAATCCTGTGAGTGGAATTCCACTATTTGACAGAAAAAACGCAATTCGAAAAGCTCGTTTTCTTTGTTAGGCACAATGTTATTGACATTTAACAGACGATGATGCCAAGGAAAGGATAGGGGATGTTGTTAGTAGAGATAATAGTAGTAATCTTAGTAATAATATCCCCTATACTTTCTTGGCATGTTCTTCAGTTCTCAATAATACTGACACTGTTTGAGAAGTTATGGTATCTCTTTGTTACGTTAAGTGTAAATGTTAAAATACAGCAGCATATGATAGGGCACTTTGTCAAGGAGAAGGAGCACCATACCGTTTGTGCTGTTGTGCTACCTTTGAGAGTTAAATTTGCATTCCGGCTGCGGCGACTGCATTTCCGATGGAGGCGGAAGTGTTGTAGGCCCGTGTGCTCAGATTTGGGTGCACGTGAAAGAACCCCAGGTGGTATAAATTTCCGGAGCCCTCCACTACGGCGTCTCTCATAATCATATAGTGGTTTTGGGATGTTAAACCCCACTTATCAGTCAGAGTTAAATTTGCCACCACCTGCAAATGTTTTAATCCCATGGAGTAGCTCCGTGCGTGCAGTAACTAACGAGATGGTTATTGTGGCTAATACAGGTTTTGCAGACCAAAATAGCGACGTACCGTACATAACGATACATCACCGCACTTTATGTATATGATAAAGCGTGACTGCTAGGACATCGTGAAGAGATGTTTCAGATAAAATTTTTTTTGCAGAAGATGTTGGTTACCGCCACATAACAAGCAAACTTTTACGTATAGTCCTTTACGGAAGGCTGACCACGTCAGCTGACCTTCCCCTTTTCACTCACTCACTAAATAAATAAATAAATAAATAAATAAATAAATAAATAAATAAATAAATAAATGCGAAGTACATAAGTAATGATGAAAGGAACACAATGAAATCGAATGTAACAATCAATTGTGAACATATTCTGACGAGCTTCGTCGAGTGTATAGACAGAGTGACAGCAAATGGCCGTGCCCCGCAATCCCTTTTGGGAGCGTGCTGCAATGGCGAAGGCTGCACTCACCGTCTTGTAGAACATGCAGGACATGCGGTCTTCGTCCTCCCCTTGGGGACAGTCGATGAACCCATCACACAGGACGTGGTCATCGATGCACCGATACCGCCCCATCCGGTCCGGCGAAGGGCACGCGAACCGCTCCATGCCATCCTCCGCGCTGGGACACTCTGAAACAAGGACATGCGCCATCACGTATGCCGATATTCACACCGTCACGATGGGGGGATTTTTTACCGAGTCGTTGTACACCCTGTCTAGTACACGTGCCACAGCATGCTGACAAATTGCGAGTGCAAGAATGACACATAAAATTTGTGTTAGGAAAATTAACGCTTCAAGTAAACCATGCTACTGTGTGAGTGGTCCCGGAATTAGCTGACACGTGCGGTAAGGATTTTTTTAAAGGCCTCTGTAGACAATCTCAAGGGCAATGAACTGCAAAAACAAAGTGTATATAGGAGCTAGAAACATTCATGGCAGCCTTGTATTGTTTTGATACTTTCATATGCCCATCAGCATTTTATATTGCAGGTTGTTTCTAGAGTGAAGAAAAAATTATTGAGAGCATGCTTCAACAGAGAGACTGTTGATGTGCCACTGGGCTCTAGAGCATGCGGAATTATAATCATGTGTTGTATACGACGGCATCAATGTAGACGACACATCTGTGAATTCTCAATTCTTGACGTCACACTGAACATACAAAGATGGCGATAAATTCAGCTGTCGCCATAAAAGTTGAGAGTCACTGCTTGGAATGGTTCGCTCTTGATTGCAAGGTGTCACTTTGTGGAAAGTGCGCCGTCAGAAAGAAAGACGTAAGTCACAAAAACAAAAAGAAAACTGTGGTTCCTTGCAGTGCTGTGCGTTCCCGTTCTCATCACAAGTGTTTTTTACTTTTCTTTGGAGCAGCATCATATTCTGACGCTGATAAAATTGCAGATAACTTACCTACAACAGGACAGAGAATACTTTTAATGGACATCTAGAGCTTCAGATTTGTTCGGTATGCAGCAGCAATAATAAGTGGGAACCGTAAAATTTTATCGTACTGAAAAGACAACAAGGACGCGGGCACCTGACTACAGATTGCCCCACTCTTCTCCCCTCCCCCCCCTCCCCGTGGAATGGACTGTGTAATTCTAAGCAAACCTGTATGCTCGGCTGCTCCATTAACAAGAACCTGCATTCCGAGTAAGCTGTAAAGAAATGAAGAAATGAGAACTTTGCAGAGGGTATAGAGAAAGAAAAAAAAAAGCACGTAACTTTGTTGTCAGGGTTGAGTGATAAAGGAAAAGTGGGAGAAAAAATAAAGAAGAGGGAACGACTCTATGCATAACGACCCGAGGTGTTACGGCGCTCGGTGCACAGCTGCGCTCATTTGCTACTCCATGGTGGCGGCTCGGACGGCAGAATTTTTTTAATTTTGTCGGGCCGTCGAGAATACGTATCATTCTGTGCTCTGTACTGCTTCCATTTCTTTTCTTTTTGTCTTCTTCTTCTTCTCATCGCTGCGTTCCTTTTCATTCTGACGGCACCTGCACTCATGAATAATTCTCTCGGTGTCGAAAATCAGCTTGCTCGGGGGAGCAGGAGCATGCCAGAAGCAAGCATAACGCCTAGCTTCAGAGAAGTGGCGAAAGAAAAGAGAATAGACCATCACTATATATATATATATATATATATATATATATATATATATATATATATATATATATATATATATATATATATATATATATATATATATATATATATATATATATATTCTCGTCGATACGGCGTCTCTTTTCTTCCGTAACTTATTTGGTGGATGTGAGAGGGGCGCGGCAGTAGACTGAAACTGTTGCGATATAAATATATGTATCATTGATGGCAACTACGCTCCCGTTGTGTTATAACCTATATCCTACGAAGACAAACTGGCCCATTGAAATATTACTCTCGCTGAATGTATATAATATATATATTTACATTTCAGAGAAGGTTGTTCCAGGTAAATTGAGCCTATGGTATTTCAAAAACAAACGCATGAGCTACACGTGCAGAACTGGTCCAGTATGGTTATGAGCCGTACGCAGCCGCATAAGGACATCGTTTGCAAGCCGCTAAGGTAAGTAATTAACAAAAAGAATGCTTAAATAATTTTAGTTAGTAACTATAGAGAACACCTTACACTGCAATGTTTTCCGTGAGACGTCTGAATATTCCATCTATGTGTTTTTTTTCTGCAATCTCTCTCTCTCTCTCTCTCTCTCTCTCTCTCTCTATATATATATATATATATATATATATATATATGTGTGTGTGTGTGTGTGTGTGTGTGTGTGTGTGTGTGTGTGTGTGTGTGTGTGTGTGCTTGCAAACATTTGACTGAAACTTCTCACTAGAAGTAGTAATAAAAAATAAACGAAGTTCATTCTAGTGTTTGCATACCCAGCTAGCTTGGTGGGGGGGGGGATAAACAACAAGAGGGAAAGCAGGGAGGTTAACCAGGCACATGCCCGGTTTGCTACCCTACGCTGGGGGAATAGGAAGGGGGCATAAAGATGAGAGAGAGAGAGAGAGGAAAGAGAAGAGAAAGAGAGGGAGAAAAAAGGAGGATTGTCAGTCAATCGGCTGGCGCGTATGCAGCGGTGGCACTACACAAAAGTTAAAGGTGGTCACATAGGCCTGTAGTCCTCAAAAAGCACAAGACAGCTTTGACTGCTTTTTGAGCCGACGAAAGGCGATTGGTTGGTGAATTGGAAAAAAAAAATGCCGCCATATCCACGAAGTGAATGATGATGAGTGGGCGAAGCTCCGGAGGTAAACCTGGTAAACCATGAATCCTCCGTACATTTTGCCCACTCGATTTTATTGCAACGCTCCCCCTAGCGTACGTCGCCGCACTATATCGAACGATGACACGCGCCATATGTGGCATCATTCCTATTTTATAACACTTCGCATCTTTCATAATCAACTACACGTACCGCCGTCTAGTTTATAACATCTTGCATCTTTTGGACGGACGGACGGACGGACGGACGGATGGACGGATGGACGGATGGATGGACGGACGGACGGATGGACGGACGGACGGACGGATGGATGGACGGACGGACGGACGGATGGATGGATGGACGGACGGACGGATGGACGGACGGACGGATGGACGGATGGATGGATGGATGGATGGATGGATGGATGGATGGATGGATGGATGGATGGATGGATGGATGGATGGATGGACGGACGGATGGACGGATGGACGGATGGATATGGCTGTACCCTTTAGATCGGGCGGTGGCAAGCGTAATACTTAGAACTGAACGAGAGGTGGCTACATACAGGGGACGCACAGCCCACGCCATAAGGAGCTTCGCTCCTAATATACTTGAGGGCAGCGTATGGCTAAGTTCGTATTTCCTCGACCATATATAAGCATCTGTATGCGTTTTGTTTGATTTAGCGACGTTTTAACACGACAATGTTGAAAAGCTCATTTTGCAGATTCTACAACGTTGGTGTCGGCATCGTTGGTTGTGAGCAAAATGTCACCATGTTGCTTATGCCTAAAAAATTAAGCAAGATGCAAATAAAATAAATAGTGAACATCTTCAGTTTGATCAAGAATCGAATCCAAGCCATTTACGTGACCAGAAGGTGTTCGACCGCAGAGGGATACTATTGCTTGAAACTGCGTAAAAAAAAAACAGCATATGAATGTCATGTAGGGGAACGAGCGTCCTTCACGGATGGAGTATTGCGTGAAAGAAGCGCAGGATTGCGCCAGGCTTCAAATGATGTGATTTTTTTAGCAACGAGTGCGTGTTTTTTTCGAAGGCCCACCCTTTCTTTACAAAGCACTCAAATATGTTTATTCATCATCAGCTGCGAAAGCATCAACGATGTCAGAAGTTGCGTAGGTTTTTGCGTGTGACATTGTGGACGCGTATAAGCCTCTCGTTGATGTGCAAAAGGAAGAATTATGACGCATAGTAGGCACCTAACAAGTGTACTCGCAGTAGGCACTCCATAGGATACTTCTAAACGGCAAATGTTACGCGTAGAATAGTTTCGTTCCTTTCGGCACTGTTCAGGCATGCACCGAGAACCGAAGCCAGGCTGGCCATTGAGAAGCCGATGTGCGTGGGACCCGATTACGCAATTGCGTTCTGTAAGGCGAAGCTCCAGCACCCTTTATTTTCTTTCTTCTATTTTCGCGTACTGCGAAGGCCCTCAATTTCGGTTTCCTTTTTCTATCCTATACATTCCCCATACTCCCGAAGAACCGTCCACCACAGAGGTGTAGCGGTTAAAGTGTCCAGCTGCTGACCCGAAGGTGGCAGGTTCGATCCCGGGAGCAAAACTTTGATGGAGACAAAATACTAGAGTCTCATGCACTGTGTGATGTCAGTGCAAGTTAAATAACACCAGATGGCCGAAATTTTCAGAAACCTTCACTACGGCGTGTCATAATCATATTCAGCTTTTGATACGCAAATATCCAGCTATTATATTGCTTAAATCAGAGAAGCCTCGAAATTAAGTTGGTCGTTCACTCGTCCGGTTAGATCCCAGCGTCACCGCCCTGCTAAAAAAGACCTCGCGATTATTAAATAGTGCTGCTGATTATCGTACAGAAGAAATTACCAATTTTCACCAATGGACAGCGCTGACGCTGGCATATTTGTGTCAAGGTGTACCGTTTAGTGGCTGGACTTTCCAGGACACGTCAAAGACGTATCCTGGATACGCCATAGACTAAAAACTTCTCAGACGAAAATGCCTTGGGTGTCTCGATCATTGCGAAATTTGCGGCAATGATAATACATGGTCTTCTTACTAACGAATAAATACAAGAATCGTTGCGGAAGTTGCGCAGCGCTAGTAAGCTAATCCGCCCCATTCTATTCTTCGGCTTGTTCGCACAGCTGCAGGATTACCAAACAGACTCGCCTTACGTGCGCCGCTTTGCAAGCACTCTTTCTATTTAACTTAAACTGGAAATGACAGAGAAGTACTAACTTATGCATGGCAAGCAAAATGAAGTTTTTAGAAAGGTTGAATGCAAAACGAGAATCTATGCATGCATATTTTACGTGAATTGGAATATCCGCGTGTTCTGCTTCGTATGAATGATCGGCTCAAAAAACTGAAGGAAAACACTGTCTTTTCCGTCTTGCCGGTCTTTTTCGTCCGATTTCGTTTTAGACTCTTATTACGGGCCATTCATGTGGGTCAAAATTGCTTGCCGTTCAATGTCCACATGCTTAGTTCAAGTAAAAATATTAGTAAAAAGTTTTTTCTAATCTTCGCGCTCAGCAGCAAGAGATGCCTGCGCAGTGTGCTTCGTGTGAAGTTTAATTCAATTTTGTGTATAAACAATTACTTCTTTCCAGCTTTCAATTCGAGACGGAGCGCGACGTGCTATTGGTGTTTTTTTTTTCGTCGAAACATAAACGGGTACTAAACTTGTCTCGGAGATCTAGACCCCCCTATATATTTTCATTTAGTCTTTTTGACTTGTTACCAAACGTTGAATGGGTTTTGTCTGTGTGCTATCTTTGTGGTGAAAGTTTCTTTCCATGAAATTTGCTCAGACACTGAGCAGTGCGGTGGTAAACTTGTACAATCAATATGGTAGCGCCGGCTAGATTAAAAAACTAGGTTAGCTTTTTTTTTTTTAAATTCTGAGTCGCGTAGTGGCCCACTTCATTCATTGACGTAAGCGCGCGCGACCACGCTGTCGTCCGTTGCGACATCCCATTGATGCGCTTAACTATTTCGTTTGTTATTGACCCACGGAAATACATTGAACAGAGAAATTTGATGTTTTTGTCACACGAAGCCAGACCTCATGAAAAATTTCCTCTCGCATCTTATAACAACTTGTGGAAAGCACCATAATGCCCCCAGCTAACTTCTATGTGCGGATCACTTTAGTGGGCCAAGTGGTCGTATGCATTCGTATGCTGTGATCGTTTGCAGTCGTCGTCGATTGGCGTTACTCAGCAAAAGCACATATATCATCGCCAACTGTAGCTTACTGAGCACTCGCTCGCGCCAGAGGCAAGTGGCCTCCCTCTTGTTCTTCGAGCGTCTCGATCTTTCTGCAACCTCTTTTCTTTCCTTTATCCCTTCCCCAGTGCAGGGTAGCAAACCGGATGAGCGTCTGGTCAACCTCCCTGCCTTTTCTTGCATCTCTCTCTCTTGATGACGATATTAAATGCGGAACACTTAGTGGACCCGGGATGTCGTGTGCTCTCGGACACTATCATCGCTTGGTGCAACGAAGACAAAAACACGTGTAAAAACGAAAAACGTCGAAACAAATGGAATGAAAAAAAATAGGAAGAAAAAGAGAAACAAAGAGAAATATAAAAAGACTAAAACTTCAAGAAAAAAACAACAAAGAAAAGCGGCCCAGCTCCAAACTTCCCTCACTAAGTGCGCTAAATTTTACTTCCTCAATACCGGGAGAGAATACGTTGCTGGGCAGTTAGTGCTTTGTCTGAAAATAAAAGGAAAGTGCAAAAAAGACGGAACACTATAGAGAAGAAGACAGGACGGTCACTAACTACAAACTGATTTTATTATGAAAGAACTTGGAGAAATATACAGAGCATGCATCACGAACAGCTGCAAATGTGCGTGCAGGCTCTTGTGCCATACGCTCTGTATATTCCTCCAAGTTCTTTCATAATAAAATCAGTTTGTAGTTAGGGCTCGTCCTGTCTTCTTCTCCATAGTGTCTCGTTCTCTTGCGCTGTGCTTTCCTTTTCAATCCCGAGATTCAAACCTTCAATCGAATGCTTAGCATACCAACAATTAATTTAGTAAGTAAATAAAGCAATGATGGTCAAGTGTTCATATACAGGCCACAATGAAATAAGGCAACGTGAAATGACAAGTCACTTCGACAAAAAAGAGATTGCTGCATCAAAAATGGTTGATCAGCGATAAAACCCACCATGGAGACGGAAAATGAAATGACAGATAACGAACTATATGGATGCACGATCGTGAGAGCGCCAGTTATTGAAAATCACGCATGCAAATAAGAGATAGATCGATCGATCGATAGATAGATAGATAGATAGATAGATAGATAGATAGATAGATAGATAGATAGATAGATAGATAGATAGATAGATAGATAGACAGACAGACAGACAGACAGACAGACAGACAGACAGACAGACAGACAGACAGACAGACAGACAGACAGACAGACAGACAGATAGATAGATAGATAGATAGATGGATAGATAGATAGATAGATAGATAGATAGATAGATAGATAGATAGATAGATAGATAGATAGATAGATAGATAGATAGATAGATAGATAAAAATGGTCAGCGTGTTTGTGGTTAGCTAATAAATTGCTTGGATTTTCTATTTCCGACAAAACGTTTTGGTCAGCATTTTTTTCTTCACTTTTTATCATACCGTTACTTCCCGCGGGCTGGAAATTTAATTCAATACTTGAATTCAGTGGCAGCTGCCGGTAAAGACAAATGTGTCGTTTAGTTGTATGACTACTATACACATCGGACTCGTGGCTCCCGTTTCTTTTCCTTATCTCAAAACTTTCAGTTTTGCAGCATTGCGTAGTTTTTGTCCTGCTCCGTTCTTTTGTTTTTCGATGGGCTTGCGTGAAGATGTAGTGTGGTGCCTCGTATAGGCTTCGTGCGCACTCGGCAGTCCACCGCTATTTGGGTAGTAATGGCCGCTTGTTCGTAATGGCTGGGTAGTAAGAACTCTGTGGTTGTCTGACCAGGAGAACGGCCCTCAAGTTGTTTAAGCAAAACTTTCGTGCTAAAATTGAGTAATCTTGCCTATCTTTCTGATTGATATCGGACAAGTACAGCAAGAAATTTCTACACGATCAGCGTTACATCCACTGTCTGTCGTATTTACGGCCTCCCGTTGTTGCACGGCTTGTTCTGCTTCATAAAGTTGAATCGGCCATTGACGCTTTCGGGTGCACTGATATTTTACCATATTTTACACGTCCTTGTAAATTTTTGTTTCGAGCTGCTTAGCCTACGCAATCCCCTCTCTCAATTCCTTTTGACAGCACTTCCTTGAATCCGGACGTTACTTCCGGACATTATATTTGAAACAACTCGGCAAATAAATCCCACACCTTGTACTCCCTCAAAGTGACGAAAAATAAATAAAAAAAGCAATAACGGGATGACCAGCCGCTTTTCAGATTGATTCCGGTCTGCCTACGCAATTTGTTAGGATTCGATTTCGGTAAGAAGTAGTTCTAGAGACTTCAGCGCCCCAAAATGCAGTAAGCCGGTTTGCTCGAAAAAGATCGATCGCAAAATAAACGCTGAAATGTGCAGTGGCAAAAAAGGAAAACACGATGTGATGCGTATGTTTGGCGTCCGCATTTGTCCAGCCATGTGTGGAACGTGAAAGATATTAACGAGCTCAGTAGCAGCACAATTGGTGGTAGCGCCCAAAGCACCAAAGTTTTCTGTCGCTTTTCTTCATACTCTGTCATGAATCGATACGAAGCCAATTTTGAATGGGAGAGTCTGGTGTGCTACATTGCTGTCAATTGGATGGTTTGATCATTTGTCTTTCCGAACCGAAGTTTGCGGGATGAAAACCCAGCCACGGCTGCCACTTTCGGTGGAAGCGAGAGTACTAAAGTTGACGTCAAAAAACCGCAGGGGGCGAAATTTCCGGAACCTTTCACTACAGCATCTTTCATAATTATAACGTGTTTTCAGGGTGTAAAACAACCACATTTATATGTTTGTCATTTTTAAGTTTACAGATGGTGATACAATTCGAGGTATTTTGTCCATGCAAATAACGCTGAACTTGCAGGTTAGAATAAGGCGCCTGTTGGAAAAATGTATAATTTGTAAGGAGTACGCTGTGACGTAGAGCACATATGGGCGGACAATCAAGAAGCTGCGTTTTCTGACCACACAGTTTTGCTGTCACCGTTGTGTTTTCTCGCTTCCCTTGTTTCCTTTGACTAAGGTAATGTCCATGTTTTTCACGACTATGAGCGGCGCTTTTTGGCTTTTGCGGAGTTAACCTACACATATCATCATCTTTGTCAAAGAAATGATGAAGTCCTGTAAGACCAAGTAAATTAGTATCGTCTTGTAGAAAATTTGAATCCGCTGCTGCGCATCCTATAGAAGCCCTCAGGTTGCGCTGTTGAGCTAGAAATCGCACGTTCGATACCCACCGTGGCAGAGTTGAACTAAATACAAAATCACTCGTTTGTCTTTATTCAAGTGCATATTAAATGACCACAGCTAATAAAAATTTGTCCTGTGGCTGTGGTGTACCGTGTATTCGGCAAATTGAATTGCGAGACTCAGCCACAATAAATTAAGTATGGGCTTTTCTACATCAAAGCTCTAAAGCCCTGAAATTTACCTTTCGTTCAAATAAACACGATGTAGACCCGTTTTTCAGCATATTAAAAAAGCGGGGATGCTTCATCTTCCCCGTCAACAGTATAGAGCATGTGACAGCACAGTAAGGCCCCTTAAACATCGGTTTCGCAACTGCTACCCTGCTCTGGTTCTTGGTGCATGCCTCAATCATGCCGTAAGGCAACGAACGGGTGTCTGCTTATTCTTAACATCGGTCGTTTCAAACTATTCTAAAATGCCTATTGCAAGTGCAGTTGTTAAGTGCTCACTACGGCATAGCTCTTTTAACGAATAATCGAAAGGCCTTCTACGCATCGGTAAGGCAACACGGGAACTTGCGCAGCTGCTCACCTTGTTCATTCCTTTGCAGTTCATGTTAAAAAGTTTATCCGAGTGCTTTGTGAACTGGGAGCTGGGAAAAACAGCGTAAAAAAGACGGGGACACAGAAACACAGTACACATACGTGTGCTTGCATGTGTACAACTTTTTTCTGATTGAGACGCGTAAACCCGCAATAAAAACTTGAAGGACACTGCGCGCGGTGCCCACTTGAAGGGAGACAGCTCCTTAGAAACCTTTTGGGCCTGCGCCGCCTCATAGGAGCATAGAGGTGCTGTATCACGTGAAAGGATGCTTAGATGAAATACGTCAACCGACAGTCCCACCGCAGCCCATGCCAATGGTTAGTGACTGTCAAGCAAAAGAAAAAAAAAAGTCCGAACCTATCCATGGAGTAAATGATGATGAGTGCGGCGAAGTTTCGGAGGGCTTTATAGGTAAACCGTGATTCGCCCATCCGTATGTCTGTCCGTCCATCTGTATGTCTGTCCGTCCGCCTGTCTGCACCTACTGAGTGAGTAATAGAACTAAGCGGTCACGTACGAACTAGGAGAGACGTACGCACGGCTTTATGAGCTTCACCCCTAAAAGTTTCTGCGACACACGGGGCCTTACCTTCTTAGCCGGCCACCATCCGAAGGAACTGCCGCCCAAACACACTGAACGCAATGCTTCTGAGAAAACATACACTCGTGATGCGATTCGCATAGCGCAGCAACCCTTGAAAATTTCTCCGTTCTGTTCTCTCTCCCCTCTCTTCTCCATATTTTTTTTCTTTGTTCTCTGTGTTTTGCCCTTCTTCCTCTCTCACTTTTAGCACATAATATTATAAATGTCAGAGCGAACAATACGTACCTACATTCCCGACGAAGGCCAGAGTCTGGCCGAAATTGTCGAAATAAATGCTTCCGTTGTTACTGTTCTCACGGAGGATCTACTACGCATGTTCGCAGGTATCATTGCCTTTGTCGGTATTTGCTTAGTGCTGGTAACAGGCGCTGCATAACTTCACGTTCGTTCGTTTGCAAGTAGGCTCGCTGTCCCTTGACTTGAGCGTCATTATCCATATTTCACCTACCTCAAAAAATCTGGCAGATATTATTCAGGATAAAACAAATCGAGGAGCAGCACTGACAGAACACTTGATGAATTGATAGCCCGAGTAATGTTCACAATAAAAAATTCCAGAGTTATTGCAGCCTTTTCCCGCAAAATTTTTCTGAATTAGGAAAAAAAGAAAAAAAAACCTCATTTTCAGTATCTACTTTGAGATATCGCAGCAATAATCTGAGATGTGTCAATCTTTGAACACGAGTTAGTGGCATATAATCGATTTCTACTAAGCGATCCATCAATAAAGCTCTTGCATGCGCTGTTAGCAATTATTGTGTTATTATACCTGACAACGTAAAGGGTTTTACACTAGGTGCTAGAGTAGATTTTTTTTTATGAATAAGCATGTAATATGTGAACAGCGTGGCTATCAGTTGTTGCTGTTTACACGGTATTTTTCTGTTTGCCTGAGGAGCATGCTCGTCGGCTTCCACAGACCACTTGTTAAATTCGAATGCATTTCTTATTAGGACAAACACCTCCTCTATTTCTCAATGTCAGCAGATTCGCAGGATCCAGCTGTTCACCACCCTCTCTTCTAGCACTTCCTCGCTCTCGCCCATCGCATATTCCTCATGAGTGCTTTGCGGTCATGGTGAAGAGAGCCCATCATGCAGTGCCTGAGGACGGAAATCATACGAAGTAACTTTTTCTTCAGTTGTGTACAGATCTGAGGGGTGGCGCCTTCAATTTCTCGTTCTCACTCTGTTTGTGGTCACGCTGGCTCTGTGAAAGATACGGTGTCTTGAGATAGCGTGTCGCCGTTCATGGCGCTATGCAGGCAACCAATGGGGAAGCGTCACTGCAACGCGACTGCTTATATTGCGTCGTGATGAGGGTTGCTTCGAGCCACGATAAAAGAGAACGAAAGAAAACATCTGACAGACGTATGATGTTCGAGTGGGAAAAATGTCTATTGCATCTCCGGGGGAAAGCACTATGAAGCACATGTGACGAGAGCAGCGTGACCTCTCATGAACTAAGGCGGACCGATGGCTCCCGTTAATAACCACGTGGTTGCACTGGCATTGAAAAAAAAATGAGGCGTTGGTCGGGCTATGTCAGGCGTCCGGCGGCTTCTGCGCACCGGCAGGTCTTATCTCCACAGTCTCGCTCTCTCTCCCATAGCAACAGCTGCGGGTGCGTGCACTTATCCTCGCCCCTAGCAACAGGAGCAGGTGGTATGGGCGGAGTAGCAGATAGTGAGTGGAGAGGAGGAGTGCGCTCTGACTGGTGAGGGCGCTCGCATCTCTGGAGCTCAGTGGAGCTGCCGCGTGTGTGGAGGCAGTGTAGGAGAGGTAAAGTAGTGTGCTTCGCTGCTCCTTCTGTCGCCCTTCGCTTTTTCCCTTCTCTGCACCTCACTTTCCTGTCCACTCGCTCGCCTCACTGCGTAAATGATTGGTTAAGGAACAAATAAATCCTCGTCTCGTCAGTAATTTACGGCATTAAAATTATTACGCAGTGTACTCTCGGTAGAATAAATGCATTCGCATTTCCTCACGATTCCCTTCGGGTAGCGGGGGCAATTTGTGAATATGGTCACGTAGGCGCCTGTACACATTTCTGCTTTAAAAGGCCCGTGCTACATCTTCGTAACTTCTTCCTGCAGCGCTGGTGTGTGTTTAGTAGTGAACACTTCAGTGAACGCCACGTGCAGTTGAAGTTGTTAATATTTACATTTCAAAACCCGAGCAAACAACGACGAAAAACGTTCCCTTTGACATTTCTCGGTACTGGTGAAATTACTGCTCCCTTTCATTCACCGCGTGCTGTTTCCAGTACGGATATATGCGAGTTGTCGCCTCAAGATCGATAGATAAACGGATAATGGTATAGATTTTCGATCACGATATAAACACAACATAATGGCATAGCACATCTCTATCAAACATGAGGCAACCCGACAGAAAAACCCAACAGGAGGAAGCCCGCCCTATTTTGGCAATGTCCGGCATCTGAAATTAGCTCCCCTTAAACTAACGCTCTAACATGGGCATGCGCACACAACGTCAACACTTGTGGCTGCATGCGGCGTTCCCCATCCGCGCCTGCTGTCCTCTGGCCGAGCAGAACAAAACTTTCCCGTTGTTGCTCGCTTCAATTTAGCGTCATACTGGGTCATGCATGCGCGTAGCTGCGCCGATTATGTTTGCTTCCCGTTATGCCATCAGCGGATGTCGTGTGTTCCGCCGCGTGATTTGCGGTCGCCGATCCCATAATAGATGACCGGCCTGGCAGGGCACGTCGGGCCCGGTTTAACGAAAAGAAAACAGCTAGCCGTTTCATCCACGCCCGTTTTTTTGTCCCGCACTCTTTCCGTTTCCCTCTCCAGTCGTGTGTTCCAGCGAACGTGGACGTGTTCGCTTGTACCACCCCAAATATGTAGGCAACATCACGCCGCTGTTTAGAAGCTGACTCGGGAGTCCCGAAATAAATGCGGGAACATCCCTAGGGCATTGTTTTGGTGCGGTGCTTGTCGAAACACTGTTCGGAACTGGGGACGCGAGCGCCGCCCGTACAGGGACAGTCGTGCTATTTATATTCGTGTACCACGCACTCGTTTGAAAGAAAATATTCCACGGAGTCGCGCATGTATTCGTGCGAGCACTCGTAAATATCCTTCATATAATGTCTGCTGTGTTTCTTAAGGCTTCAAGTACAAAGATTCGCACGATCCTTTCAAGGAACGTTTACTTTAACGATGCACTCGTCAGCTTTTATTGCAGCGTGGCTCGCACCAAACGTATCTTGGGCTGTCTCATTTGATGCATAACCGCTTATTGGACCTTACTTCACTCTTTTTCCTTTTGTATAATGTTTTCATGATGCTTTTACACGTGATGAAACAAATGATTCAATTGTTTATACTCTAGCGCTAAAAACAATGTGTCACATGTTTTTTACAATTGTCATATATATATATATATATATATATATATATATATATATATATATATATATATATATATATATATATATATATATATATATATATATATGTGTGTGTGTGTGTGTGTGTGTGTGTGTGTGTGTGTGTGTGTGTGTGTGTGTCATTGCGCTTTCTAGCGAAATTTGCGTAAAAGTACAGTTTCACCGAAAGGGCGAAGAATTGAATGCAAGGCTAGCATTTTCAGGAGCAACAAAATTGTAGTAAACATGCGCTTGCTAAGTAACCAAGTTTCCTGCGGCATGACCACAAATAGATGACCATAACTAGGCTCATGCGTAGTGACGGCTTTGATGTACGAAGTAAAGCTGGCAGTCAACTCGTTTAGATTCGATATCGCACGTAACTCTCCAAAACGCTGGTGTAAGAGAACACGGCCACTCCAGGTAGATTTTTGGCACCGTTTTTTTCGTGTTGAGAGTGCCGCCCATAGAAGCTTTCGCCTGCTTTGGGGGCCCGAGACGCCCCCTGATCGTTGCCGCGATGGCACAGCAACTATAAGTCCCCCCCTTCCCGCCCCTTGATCGCTGGCGAGATAAGTGCGCGCGCAGACGAGCCCGGCCGGAAAAACGATGTTCGCTCCCCAGAAAGAGGAGGCTAGCACATCCTTCCCTGTATATATATACATACATATATTGCCCTGTATATATATACATACCCTATTTTCCGTATATATATACATACATATATAGGTGAATGGCGGTGGCGGTGAATGTCATGGCAAAAACCAGCCGAGACAGTTCATATAATTGCTATTACAATCTTGTTGATCAACGTTTGAGCACTTGCTCAAGTATTAAGCCGCCTTGTTCCTATTTTTTTTCCGCTGGCCTAATGCTTCGATGTTTGAACATCAAAGACACGGTTTCTGATTCGAAAAGGTTCCATGTAGACATAAAACACCGGTTATACTACCAAGAGAGATTAATCACATAAGGAAATATTGCTGCGGCGGAACAGTTTAAAGAGTTATGAGAGCATAACACCCATGAAAACAACAATCAAATAACGAAATTATTGCAAACGAAAAACTTCTTGTTCTCAGTGTACCAGTGCTGCTCAACGCACCCCTCGAGCTAAAACTCAGCGTCTTAAGAGTATCAAAACAATCGGAAATTTTCGTAGCAAGAGCTAGATTGGCCGTATTCCTGCCGTATCGTCGCACCACTGGCCGCGTCATCTGGCACGGCGCCAGTGAAACCGCGTTGCGACCGCGTTTTGAGTTCAATGTCAGCGTTGTTGAATGTGTGTGCGTCTTTCAACCTTGCCTGCATTCGTTCGTGCTCTTCAAACTTAACGTAACAATAGTAATGATTCATCATGAAAATTACGCCAATTTTGTCTACTAACCGCTGCTACTGCTCTGTTAAGTTTGAACAGCGTGACTAAACGCGGACAAGGTAGAAAGACGCACACAGACTTTACAGTGGAGAAGCTAGTGTCGCAGCGGCTTGGTGGGATTCTGCTTGAGCAAGGCTAATGAACGAAACTTGCTGAGACTTTTCACTAATACTTGATTGTGTCTGGCAATCCTGAAACATTTCGATTCTTCCTTCACTGGCAAGCAGGCCAATACTGTGGACAGGTGGCTGACACCTACCACATTATTTGGGGTTGCTAACCCTAACCTAACCCGAGAGGAGACTCGGGAGAGTAGGGTGGCACCGCTCAGTCTCTCGGACCTTCAGGCCCAAAGGGCCCTGGTCCGGAGGGCTAAGCAAGCGGCTGTTACCGATTGGGTTCTAAAATAGGGACTGCACAAATTTCTGAGCCCCTAAAGGGCCCAACCTCCCTTTTGTTTTTAAATAAACTCTTTGAATAAATAAATAAATAAATAAATAAATAAATAAATAAATCAATAAATAAATAAATCATTTAATCAGTCAATCGGCCGATATCAAAAGTAGGTGAGAGCGACTGAAAGAAGCCAGGCTTTTTCGTCGGACTAAAAGCGAGATAAGGCAGCGAGCCGAAGAGAAGGAGGAAGAACTAGTCGCGTGGCTCTAGAAGCATAGCCGTAGATAGATAACCTAGCTAAACAGGAGACAAATTTAGTTGGGCATCCGCAACAGACTCGCGGACGCAGCCTGCCAGTCATTCCATATAGCCGGCTGCGTTCACTCATTTAAATTTGGCCAAGAAGACTAACCGTACCCCTCGCTATACGCTCACCCAGTCATAATCGAGGTAACTCACAGTCAACTTTTTATTCATCTCTATGTCATCCATTTTACCGATTTACACAAGCGAATTAATTGTTAAACCAAGCACATGCTTCGTGAAGTGACTGATTTTTCCTTTTATCTCTATTTTTCTTTCTTGGGACCTGATTCATAGGTCGGTCGGTTCCTAGTAACATGGCGCAAACGTCTGTGGTAATTGGCTATTAAGCGGAACGTACTAAAAAAAGTAGAATCGTATATTATTATAATTCCTTAGAAATCGGTAGTTTACAGTGTATCTGATTGGTCTAAGTAAACACCAAAGGTAAGGTTAAGCCAAAATGGTTGAAAAATAACGGGAAAGTAGATAAACTTAGCATTCAAGCATTCCCGTAGATAAGTTTAACTGGGAAGCACACGCGCACACACAAAGGAAAGAACCACGCGCAGTGATAAGCTTAAGACCATTCTTCGAAGCAGCTCATCCAAGAATATTTTTCTTCGATTTGGGAAAAATCAGCATGTTAAAAATATGATGTAGAAATTAACTCTCGCAGCAATTGTGCGGAAGACACATGTCAACATCGTATATTTTTGCACTAATATATTTGAAATGAAAAAAAAAGCTGCAGGGAAATCAAGAACGAAGCATGCTAATTACTGCCATTTACAATTGTGCTTCTCGCTCTGGTCACATTCATCAAGCAGCAAGAAAACACCAATTATAAGCGTGAAATTTGCCCATGAAGGAAAAGCCGTTTTAAAGTTGATATCACGAAAATGTGCCTTCTGCTGTAGCTTTGTCTACGTGCCCTCCTGTGGTGCGAGAACGTGTGACGTCATTGTTGGAAGACGAAGACGAATATACACGTACGTGCCGGCCGCGAATATAATTTTTGCCTTAGCGAGAAAGAAAGAGAAATATTTTAATGGAGAGCTGGAGAAGTTTCCCTGGCTTTTCACCTGACTTGCTACTCCAGGTACCGTGAAAAATTGAATTGCTGCGCAAACTTGAAGAAAAAAACAAGGGAGACAAGAAAGAGCGCTCTTTCCTCTCTCCCTTATTTTTTTCTTCAAGTTTGTGCAGCAATTCAATTTTTCAAGTATGAACCAACTAGTCTGCAAAAAAGTATTGCTCCAGGTACCGGGTGATGATATATACAGTGATACAGATAACACCTACAGTCACACACATGCACTACGCTATTTACAACCTTTCAATCAGGCTTGTGGCCCGCAAAAATGCCAGCAGCGCCTAGCCACCGGTATATGCATTTTTGCCTCAATATATTAGTGGGTATTGCGAACAGTTTGATTGCAGGGCTGTCAGAGACGAACGATCGCTCATGTTACTACGTCAGGACAATAGAAAGCGGACTTTGCATCACCCTGTTATCTTGCACTCACCACAAGTTCTGAAGTAAGAGAGGTATTGTTAGCAAGATAAAGCACGGTTTGCGTCTTGAGAGCTTTGTACCAGTAAGGAATCTCATTGCATTAAAATTCATTTTATTTTCCCGTAGCTGTTTTTTTTAATTGGCATGCTTAAAATGACGACTTCTTCACAAATGTTTTAAGTCCATGCGGGAACACTTGAAGACAGGTTCACAGAGATACGAGGCTGTCACGCTGTTCTCAAATATGGCCTTATCTTGTTGAACCAACGGTCCCTTTTGTGGGCTAAGTTCTTTTTAATTACTTCTCAACTACATGAAATTTGTTCTTCAGCATTGTATTATAGTACACACTTGACGAAAGGTACACGACCACCGGTGTAATCTTGGCAGAATCTTTTGAGTAATTCCCGAAGCCGTGTATAAGCGAGTCTTATGCGTTGCACTTTAGCGACAAGGCTACATTGTCATACTGGTTACTGTACCTTCGTATTCGGGCACAGTGTGATTATCAGCTCATGTTGGTAATGCGCGAGGTACTTACTCATGGCAGTACACTCATGATTCACAAGTCACTTGCCAAGCTTTTACGTGTTCTCATGCACAGCCTAATGGCAAGCCTCGCTATTAGGCAAGCTTGTGTTCATGCTTTTAAAGTATGGATCGAATCCCCAGCTGGGGATATTTATTTATAAAGATTACGCAGTCTTCATAAGTGAAGAAAGAAGCGAGTAGATGTCATTACGTAACAGAGCCATTCTTAGCAAGCGCCTCTCCGTGAAGCCTTTTAGGAGGTTGCTCCTTTCGCTGGGGAGTCGGCTCTCGTCGTTGCGCCGGTGTGTACGCTCGAACTCATTGCTCCCTGTAGAGGCGCAGCTGTGCTTTTCGTTTCAACAGTGCCGTTTGATGGCGCGCCGCCGCTCAGGCGACGCTCGCTCCACTCTCAGCGCGTGCTCTAGTTTCGTAGGAGACTGTTAAAATGAGCTCTTGAACAAAATGTATATATTGCATCAGTATATAAGTATCTGTATACAGTGTACTGATATGTAAATAATGAGCATTGTGTACATGACTTTTTTATACAATCACACTACAACAACTCTCGTGTCACGTCTTTATATGATGACGATTGAGTATATGCACAGAAGATTCACGGTTTACCAGATTTAACCTCTGGAGCAAGCTCCTTCATCATCATTCACTCCGTGGGTATGCACGATTTTCTTTTCTTGTCACGTCTACAAAACACGTTGCCTCTAATATGCAGCCTATTGGCAGAGTAGGCTTGTGCATGTGCGCTGCCGTAGATTTGCCTGCACTTTGACGGGTCGATCACGTGCTGAATCGGTAGTCGTGTTTCTTCTTTCTTTCTTTTTTTTATTTTCTTCAGTTATGTTACTTGACGCTCCTTCGTCCTCTACGCTAGCCCTCCTTCTCCAGGAAAAATCCATAAAAAAAGCCATCGCTTCTCCATAAAATGAATTTTCGAATTCGCAGAGACCAACTCCATAAAAACTCAATCGGCATTGTCTATGGGAAAACATGCCTGCAGGCTACGGCACACACTACGAGATAGCGAGAACGAACAAATAGGTAGAAAGAAAACAATATGTCTATGGGGTACCCATAAGTTGATTTAGGAATTTTTTTATATGCGAAAACAAACAAGGAATCCAAGTACAAGACGACTCATCTGAGTATTGCTGAACAGGCAAAGCTGTGTGGCAAATTACCGGCAAATACCCCATTATGTGAATGCGTGAGTACAATCATAGTGAGTTGCATATCCGTAGGACATACACATTCATGCCTTAAGTAAGCTCCAGACGTCAGTATAATGACCATGTGTGCAAACGCTGACATGCTAAGGCATGCAAGCGAGCACAGAAATAATTTCGTGCTCGTGAGAGATACGCATTAGTCTTATTTCTGCGAATGTACCCAAAGACGTACAGAACTACATTTGTAACGAGAAACAGCTTGAGTCGAAAGATTGCGTGTAGACATTCGCATTCAGTAGCTGGGAACACGCAAAGTGCAAAAGGTCGACAGAGGCACCGTATATCTAGAGAATCGCGTGTCGTTCCCTCTTATTGTCTTCGATATGTGGTTCAAGAAAGCGACGACTGCGTTTCAGAGCTACTGCACTGTCTTGATAATGGAACTTGCTGCAAGACTAGTTGGTGTAGAATACTTAGAAAAAGAAGTACCGCTCAACAACAACAAAATAAAACGCCAGGCTGGTGCGGAACGCGCAGCACTGTCACAGCGAAAGTTGAGTGCCCTTTCAGATCCTTTTCTTGACACTCTTTGAGTAACTGCTACAAGCACACTTGCTGGCTGTGCAGTAAACTGGCATTCACTTTGCTATCCTTCATTCTTTGGAGAAGCGGGGTATCCGCTGTACACTTGCTAGGAATTTTGTGCAATTTTTTTATGCAGTGGCTGACGACGTTGAAGATTTATGCTTGAAGCGGGTATGCGCCTCACCTAATAAGCGAACAAGAACAAGCTTTTGTAATGGGTTGGATCATTGGGCGACCCACTCTTTATGCAATTCGCATTGTGTTACGCCTGCTTGTTTATTTGATGTTCTAAAACGCTTTGTACTCATACGAACGTGATTCCTTTCCCGAAATCAAGTCTGCCTAAAGCCAGTTTTGAAGTAAGTTACAACCACCGGCGTGGCCCAGTGGTAGAATTCTGGGCTGGCATGCAGCGGACCCTGTTTCGAATCCCATTCTGTCCTTAATTTTTCGACGAAAGCTGTTATGAGATAAAAACTTGGGTCACGTGTTGTGCCGTACTTGTCCGCCGCCGCCGGTGTCCGTAACCACTATCGCAAAGTAAGAAAAAAAAATCACAGCATATTCACGGTGTTCATGATAATTAGTTGACCGAAGCATCTGCCAGTCCGTTCGTTCTTGCTTCCGTACGTGCGTGCGTTCGTCTGTGGGACCACCCGAGCATCTGTCGTATGTCCATCCGTAAGTTCGTCCATCTGTTCGTGCGTCCGTCCGTCTGTTCGCGTGTCCGTGCATCTGTCTCTGTGCCCGTCTGTCCATTTAGTGAACACTCCAAGTACCACAATCTCGCCTCTTTTCATCATATATTCATCATATAGAAGCACCGCCATCCAGGGGGCATTCCAAGGACTAAACGAGAGGTGGCATGGGCACGCGCGCACTCTTTTACGGCCTGCGCTTTGTGTCTACCTCCCACCTTTCACTGCCGCTAGTTCATAGCACGGCGGCCCGACCTCGCTATACCTTGCTAAAACCAAGGAGGGTAAGCCCAGCGAGTTTAACGCGGCAACTTTTTATGGTCAGATAGTGCTAAAAGTTCCTTCTTCTGTTACTAGTTTTTTTAGTAAGCCTCAAATTCAAGGCAAATTTTTTTTGAAGATTAAGTCACCGATACTGTAGGTTAGTTCATCAGAAACAACTATCTTTATATTTATGATTAATCTGGGCGTGTTTCTGCTTCAATTAAAAGGAGTGCGTGCGTGCCGCTCTTCTAGTCCGGCCGCGGAGGTGGCTACCTACTACTACGACGACCACTGCTACATACATCGGGGACGCATGACCCACGGCATTAAGAAGCATCACCCCTATATAAAAACCAAGTACCAAGAACACAGTGGGGCTAGAAACCGGATCCACTGCGTGCCAGGTGCCAGCCCAGTATTCTACTCCTGGGCCATGCCGGTGCTTGAGACTTGTTCGCGCTTCCCTTAGGCAGGCTTGATGTCAGGAAAGGAATTGCGTTAATATGAATAAAAATCACAGCTCTGCCGCGAAGGCGAAGCAATGAACGCGATAGCAACAAATTGGAAGGTCGCGCGCAGAATGACAATCAAATCGAAACGTGCCCCGCTTTTCTCACGTGGGACGCACGAAACGTACAGGTAAAGATGAACGCGAATAAGCGCCTCAGTTGTTACTTCGCTGCGTCTGAAAATCGCGCCCTTTTCGGAAACGGAGGCTGTGCAACGCTTGCAGTGACCTTTATGCGCCCCGTAACTACAACAGAATTGTTCCAGTGCAAGCCCAACACCAGCTAAGACGCATGATCCTCCCCACTGGGAGATAAGGGCGCGCGAGAGATGATTCTCTCCGCGGGCCAAAGTACGCGTGTGAGGATGAGAGCCGCCGCACGCTCATTGCGCCATCTTGTTGATAATGCTGAAGACACGATAACTTCCCCCCGAGATGCCCGCTAACGGCGGTAAGTGGTAGATATGAATAGCTTGCCGTTTGAAGGTTGAAGGAGGTACCCTTCGGTAGCTCAGTGACTAACGACTCGCATTCACGACGCGGCGGTCCCACGTACGATTCTGCGCGCCGGAGTCATTTTCCTGGATTTTTTTTCTTTCCTGCGTTTATATATGTATATAGATACGTATACATATACGGTGCATGACGCCCACGCCCACACCGACGCCGGCAGCGAAAACCAGCTGAGAGTGTCCTTATATTTTTTCAGATGAAAAAACTTCCGGCCAATAAAATAACGCACACAGGAAACGAAGAAGGAGACAGGAAAGAGTCAGTTTATTACTTTGGGCAATTTTTGGTTATTTTTTAAAGAGCACTTTGCTTCACCATGTGACCGTATGAGTATATATACTTGAGCCACGCATATGTGAATAAACAGTTGGTAGTTTCCTGTCTCCTTCTTCGTTTCCTGTGTGCGTTATTTTATTGGCCGGAAGTTTTTTCATCTGAAGCAATGCACCAACTAGCCCAACAACGAGTATTATTGAAATAGTGTCCTTATAGTTGCTATCGCAATAATAAAGCGTTTTAGAACAGCCAAGGAAGAATGAGGCGTCACACAATGCAAATAGCGTGACGAGTGGGTATAATCCAATGCTCGAACACATTACGAAAGCTTGTTTTTGATCACCGATAAACTGTGGCGCATCACCACTTCAGACATTATTCCTCACCGTCGTCAGCCACTGCATAAACAATTGGCACAAAATTCCTTGCAAGTGTTTAGCGTATACAACGCTTCTAAGAAGAATGATAAGGAATAGCACAGCGAAGGCTAGTCTACTACCGAGAAATTTTTGTTATTAATGCCGTAGTGGGTATTAAGCAAGTGTGCTTGCAGCAGTTACCCATTGAGTGTTTAGAAAAGGCTCTGAAAGACCGCTCTTCTAGCTATCGCTGTGACTGTGTTGCGCCTTCCGCGCAGGCCTGGCGTTTTTTTACTGACTTAAAAAAATTATTTCGATACTGGTTACGGATAACAGCGGTGGCGGTGGAGGCGGACAAATATTGCCCCGCATGTAGCCCGTGTTCAGATGTCATAACAGATTTCACTGCAAAACAAGAACGTGAGACCGGAGACCCAGACTAGCATCATTGCACTATGCGGAGTGGCTTTCAAAATGCATCGTGAGAAAGCATGTTCAGAACTCCTTTTGGATCCGTGAAATTGATCGGGAGACCCCTTTCCGTGATAAAAAAGGTGTTATGGGAATAATACATTAACACAACATGCAGCGTTAATTGGTGGATTTTATTACTCTCTGGCAAAGAGAAGTCAAACCAGCGCCTCCTCTATTTTATCAATGCCAGCCAGATGCACCCGATACAGCCTTTTACCACCTTCTCCTCTAGCACTTCCCTGCTCCCGCCCATCGCTTAGCTAGACTTCGCGTGTGCTTTGTGGTCATGGAGAAAAGAACCCCTCATGCAGTTCCTCACGACGGGAATCCTACGAGGTAACTTTTTGTTCAGTTGTGTACAGATCCATGCAGCGGCGTCTTGCATTCCTCGGGGTCACAATGTTGGCAGTCACGCTGGCTCTGTAAATTATACAGTGTTTTGAGATAGCGTGTCGCCTTCTGTGACACCATGCGAGCAACTAACGGGAACGCGTCACGATGACGCCATGGCATAACTAGTACTGTGAGGTGGTGGCGGAAATGCTTCCAGCAACAAAAAAAAGAGCATTAAGGAACAAATCTGTCAGACATATGATATTGTAGAGAGGCACACGTCTATCGGATCTCGTGGGAAAAGTGCTCGAAAGCACGTGTGATGCAAGCAGCGCTACCCCTCATGCTGCGTCGCATCACGACCACTCCCTGAACTAAGGCGAACCAACGGCTTGCGTTGAGAAGCACGCATTTGAAATGGCATTGAATGAAGTATAGGAGGCGTTGGTCGAACAGACGTGCCACGCTATTCAATCTCAACAGCTCGTAAACAAGTTCTGTGACGTCCAGCAACATTGAATATGTTTCTAACTGTGTTCGCTATTTAAACAAGCAGGCTTAGAAAAAAATTACAGCATATCAACATAGTGAATGACGATGAGTGAGGCGAAGCGTTCATCCGTTCGTGTGTTCCTCCACACATGCATGTGTTCATGCATTCGATCGCATTCGTAAATGCAGACGGCGCACCAGTAACACTGACGAGACGCGAGCCAAGGAAGCCGAGCGCAGCTGTCTTCAATGCGCCCGCCGCTCTGCTTCGGTCATGCCCTACCAACGATCCGCTACGTACGACGACGATCCAGAGAATGAGAGAGGTACTTGTTCCCCGCGCACTCAGGCAAAGCGCGTGCAGCAGCCAATCCGAGAGTCGCGGTACAGTGCCATCTAAAATATGTTCACTCAACTGTACTTTGTACGTACTTCTACGAGACAGTGCCGCCTATTATACTGTTCGGGAGATACTGCCTTCTTTTATTTCTCGTTCCTTCATCTCTATTTAGGATGACTGCCAGTTGGGCGTGTTGGTAAAAGTTCATTATGAAACAAGCGCAAAAACACACACACTCAGAAAGGACACAGACAAGCACTTGCTAACAACTGAAAATATTATTTCGAAGCGAACACTAATACATCACACGCATGTACGTCATCCCCGGCTTCCCCTGTCATAATCAACAACGTGATATCACAAAATATGCACGCCCATAATCGATGGCACACAACCGGAAACAAACACGTGTCAAGAACTAAGAAAAGAAAACGTAAAACAGAAAAAAACACTGGGTTATGTCGTGTCCAAAAAATCAAATTCCGCATCTGTTAGTAGAACTGACGCTTGACTTCATCTCTCGGTTACGCGGAAAGTGTGACAAGGTTAGACTAACAGGAGCTTCAACCCTAAATGTAGGCTCTTGTGCATGTGTTGTAACAAACTGTTACAATAGCTTTAGAACCGTCTCATGAAGAGGGGAGACTTGGTTTAGCTCCACCTCAACGTAAAAGTTTTATGCGGTGACGCTCAAAAAAAAAAAAACAAGAGTAGCCGCTGTCACAAGACATAGTGTCTCAAAAGAAAAACACGTTTTGGACGGCAAATTGACATAATTTGCCACGACCAGTTAACGTTGCGCAGCATGTTAAGCCCAATGTCCGGACCTTCAAAACAGCGTCGGCTTGTACAGTCACTAGTCAATTACCTGTTCGAAGATGACATTTTCGCAAGTCTCTAATCATAGAACAATTTTCTTGAGAAAATCTTGACTTACCTGACACACGAACTGTAAATAGCTTTATCAGGTTCACTTGCACATTTCATATTTGCTGCTATTCTATGTTATCATTGCTTTTTTTCCTCTCCTAAAATCTTTTTGTCCCCTTCTCCACGCCTTTACAGAGTATATATACACCGGCAAAAGCTCTCTAGTTTTCTGATAAAGAGTATCTCTCTCTCTCTCTCTCTCTCACCCACACATATTTTTAAAACCGGAACTTTTGAGGCTTGAATTAAAACGTTGGGTGTCCGCCGAAAATCCTCCACGCCGTTGCTTATCAGTAGCGCCCACCGACGGAGACAGTCCGCAGAGCCGCCGCCTGAAGTGAGTACGGGCGACGAAAGGCACGTGCTTCTACCGGGGCTGCCACTGCCGGGTTTTCACGCTAGCTTCTAGCACTGGTCTTGGGACATTCTCGCGTGGTCTGTTAGAGGCTGTGGTTTGACTCTACTTGGTGTACGCCATTGAAAGACCTAAAATCAGCCAAAAAGGTTACGTTGAGTTCCTAGGACCAACCAGCATCGCTGTTTCTTAAGCTATACATGACTAATGTAAGCCAATCCTTATTTTTCTTCGAGTATTGGTTTTATGGACCACCAAAAATGAGTTCTGAACACCTGTTTGAGAAGCACAGTGCTACAGCAAGCAAAGTCTTCAATAATCGTTTCGGTGAGCGTGCGTGCCATCGCGCTTGTGAGCACATTCACTAAACGAGAGACTAGACATGGTTCCAAAAAGAACGATAATATAAGTTGATGTTCATATTCGCGTAATTTTGCCAGTGTACGTTTGTTTTAGTTAATTGGCGCCAGAAAATTAGTAGTATACAGATCTTCCCATTGAGTTCAACATTATTTACCCTGACGCATCAATGTAAAGAGTGCTTTGCTGCAGTATTAGTAGTTGTGCGGCAGAGCTTGACATCCAAAACTGTTGTGTTTGTTAAAAATTAGGTTAACTTAGAAAAAAGAGTACTCACATGAATTTTAAAATTTTCATATCACTGCTCTACATAAACACGCTGATGTCAAAAATTTAAAAAAAATGTCATGGTACCCTGGAACGCATTGAAAGTGTTTATAATACCACTAACCAAAAAGAAAAAGTTGGTTGTAACATTGAAGTTCACCACAGTTTAACAGTAATTGCTCAACTGCTGACTCGAAAGTCGCAGCTTCGATTTGTTTTTCGGCGGTCACATTTCGGTGGCGGCAAAACGTTACAAGAAATCAGATCGTAAAAATTTTCAGAGCCCTCCACTACGGCCTACCCCATACTCACGTACTGGTGTTATTGCGTAAAAGTGAAAAGTTTCATAAATTTTTAATATTATTTCTGCTACATCTGCAATTGTGATTCAGAAAGAGAAATTATCCAATCATCAGTAGCCCATTATAACTTATCAGCATTTACTGGTTGACACAATTTCAATATTATATGCGACTGGGTTATTATTACTTCTCGAGAGAAAAGTCACCTGCGACATTTTACTACAACCATACCTGTCAGCTGGAAAGTGGACGCACTTCTTATGAATATTCAAACATGCGGTCACTCACGGATAATGTGATCGCCTGGCCAGAGATGACAGGCGTTCATCTAATGCAGAATGCATGAGAGGGAGCTACCAATAAGAAAAGCGACAATGTCATTTATGATGCCTGCACGGCATATTTCGTTAACTTGAGTGCAAAGTTTTGCTGAACTACATAAGCTAACGAGGGCTAACG
This sequence comes from Rhipicephalus microplus, assembly GCF_013339725.1. Lineage (NCBI taxonomy): Eukaryota > Metazoa > Arthropoda > Arachnida > Ixodida > Ixodidae > Rhipicephalus > Rhipicephalus microplus. The sequence goes on along the minus strand of NC_051171.1, from coordinate 164,787,835 downwards.
TCAAGGTTTAGCGCTTTTCACGTGACGCGACTGTTTGTCTTGTTTTCTTTAGTTAGTTACGTGCTTCGTCTTTTTGAGCCCGTAATTTGCAGCATAGCCATGCCGTGTCTAGCTCGTTGTCTGATACAGAAATAGGACACCTGAGCTATCTCTGAGGAAGCCCAGCACGAAAGACGCATCACTGCGAAGCAATATCCACTATCACGTAAAGTACTGGCGCACTTATATGTGCAGATTTGTGCAGTGTTAGACTTGTCAGCGAAAGAAAGTATACCTTCTTGTAAACATTTTTCTGTAGCAATTCATTTAAACTTACATAGGACTTGAAAGTACACCCAACTTAGAGTGATGTGCACGCGAGAGCGCTTTTGCCTTTACTATTTTTTTCCTACATATTGATCGAGTATGGCAGAATGTATGTTGCGTTCAATCATGGAGGATGTTAAAAAAAACTAATGACCAGGCTGCGTACGCACTGTCTTCACACAAAATGTAGAGTTTATTGAAACCGTCCGTAAAGTTCACATAGCGCGCAGTGGTTGTGGCGCAGTATTAGAGTAATAAGTGTTCGATATGACTTCTGGCGCGAAAAACCACGTAACTAATCCTAGTGTCACCTATCACACTACATATCTGAGTGATTTTTCAAACATTAGATTCCCTTGAAACAAAGTATTTATAAATGCCTCAATAAAAAACAACAGCAACTTCCTTGGGGACTCAAGTTTGTATGAAAAGTTGAGAGAGTGAACTGACCTTGTTTTATTGAACTTGCTTCGTGACTCGCAAAAGAGAGAGAGAGAGCATAACAATAGTCGAATGTAGGCTAGACAGTAACTGCTAGAAAATTGATTAAATCATTCTGGTGCAAGGCTAATAATCCGTGTCTTAAACAGCCAAGGCACATTCCGCACCGTGAGGCATGCGAAAAACTATCTCGCTTTTCTTTTACCTCACGGAGCGTGCAAGAGCCCTCTCGCTGTGCCGGGCATCGCGTGTCGTGTTTTTGTGGGTGGTGGCCGAGGCGGCGATGAAAGTTGCAGCAGTTACGTGTTGCGCTTTTCGCGGACGGCCTGGCTGAACACCGGTGTAGCGAAGGGCCGTCCCGGGTCACGTTCTCCCCGTAGCAGCAGCTTTGCCAAATCACGTTTAGGCCGACCCGTACACGTTGTATGGAAAGTCGCGCTGCTGCCTGACTCTGGCATCGACAGCGGCGCGCTTCCCGCAGCGAGTGCTTTCCGAGAGAAAGGGGGCATTGTGCCACTGCCATTGACTGCGACCAGAGCGGTGGCGAAACAGTCTGCCGCGTTATCGTAACAGCGCTGCCACCGCTCTTTGTGCGGAGAAACGCGGGCGCATGTTTATGAAAGCTCGAGAAAGCTCTTTTCGAGCTCTTTGTTTTGCTACCGGACACAATGAACGGTGACGAGAGCTTGACGTCAAGGTGAGAGGCGACTCGGCCCAGCGAGTGGGCTTGGAGAACATTGAGCGCGGAGAAGCTACATTGGTTGCTTCTCGGTGTCACTGGATACCATAGCACGTGTTTCTATCAAGCCATTCGTGAATCGGGAAGGCACCATGACACGTGTGACACTGTAAGAAAGGTCGCAGTGATCTATACTCCATCTAACCCCTACCGTTCAGCTCTACCAAGGCTACGTGGTGTAAGCAGCTAAATTTAGTTCCAGATATAATGAAACAACTTGCAGGGCTGTGACGTTTGCACTTCTGTGGCACGTCGTCACTTTTATGCGTGATGTGTTTATTTTTTTCCGAATTTATGCCATCTGGACTTAATTGCTGTATCCGTACCCATCGGTAATAACGGTGGTTACAAGTCAACATAGTAGCGCCCATGCAGAGGCACCACCTCCTTCGTCCCGAACTTACGCGTCCTATGCGGCCACTACACTAGCAGCAGCCAAAAGTGGTGAAACAAGACATCTCTTTGTGCCATCTCCCGCTAATGACAACGCATCGGGTCCAGTTTGTCGTTATTTGCCAGATATACTGTTTGCCATGCTACGACTGTTTCTTAGAATTAGTGCAATATAGTCAGGAATGCCTTGCTGTCGAAACAGCAACACAATTATCTAAAGAAATTACATGCTCTGGTTTGTAACTAATGACTTACGGGTGACACAGCGCACGGTAACGACATAATGAACTCGAAGTGAAGGGGACCAGTGGCGATGGGTGTAGACCTTTTTTTTTTCGGTTAGTCCTCTCACGCCATTTAACTCGTACGAGCGGACGCAGGGAGATGCGGAGCAGATGACACAGCACGGATGAATCAATGTGGAGGGGCCAGTCGCCCCTCCTATCGGCTAAGGGGTCGTGTAGCGTTCAGAGCGATGAAAGGAACTTTTGAGATGTCGTATAGACGAGTTGGACCAGCAGTGGTTTGCCTGAGACCCAAAACACGCACGTAACTGAAAGTGTGAATGCACGCACGGTACAGAGAAAACATTTCATTTGTTTCTGGCACCCATCACACATACAGGGGGAGGGGGCAAACGTTCCTAGGCCACTATTCCATGTATTGCTATGGGAGCATAGCGTGAAAACTTTTGTCCCCCCCCCCCCCCCCTGTACATCTTTGCGCCGGGTCAGTGCATCATTTTACCGTAGTTTTTTTTTTTTTACACGCTTGTACGTTTAAGCCCACACATTTTAGGTTCAAAGATTGTGTAGAAGCAATGGATGAGAAAAAAACAGTTTTCTTTCTGAAAGCATAACTATAAATAATACGAAGCAATGCTTGTGCTAAGAAAAGATCGTTCCAAATGTAACGACCTTTTTTTTATTCAGCCAAAGTACATTCGTGGAAATTGTGACGGATAACGCAGTTTGGCTTTTACATGTACAGCAACAGTACAGGTATAGAAATAAAGAAGGTGTTTTATATCTATCTATCTATCTATCTATCTATCTATCTATCTATCTATCTATCTATCTATCTATCTATCTATCTATCTATCTATCTATCTATCTATCTATCTATCTATCTATCTATCTATCTATCTATCTATCTATCTATCTATCTATCTATCTATCTATCTATCTATCTATCTATCTATCTATCTATCTATCTATCTATCTATCTATCTATCTATCTATCTATCTATCTATCTATCTATCTATCTATCTATCTATCTATCTATCTATCTATCTATCTATCTATCTATCTATCTATCTATCTATCTATCTATCTATCTATCTATCTATCTATCTATCTATCTATCTATCTATCTATCTATCTATCTATCTATCTATCTATCTATCTATTGCAGATATTTGTCGTAGGCACGAGTGAATAGAAGCACTGGACACAATATTTCACGATGTGATTTCTAAAAAAAAGAATATAGTGAAACCCCGTTCAGTTTGCTACATTACGCTAGGAAAACGAAGCAGAAAACATTTTTAAAGAGCTCAAGAAAAAAAAAAAGACTTGTCACACAATGTTTTAACGTGGCAGATTGCGTATCATTCAGTATACGAGCGCCAGTATAGCAGGCTATGTATAACAAGTCTGTAATTTCCGGGAAGAGAAGTTCAAATCTGTCCACTATGGCGGCCATCAACACATATTTTCGTGTCGGAAATTGTCTTGGTAATTTCAGTTTTCTATATTGTTCAAATATTCGATGTTTCCAGGGCGGTGCAAAACAGCTGCTTCTCACGTAAGCAAGCATATGAACAATAAAATGTAGAAAGATCAGAGGAAAAGTTTTAACAGCGTGGTTTGTTAAGCATGTTGTAGAAAACAACAACTTTGGAGTCTGCCGAAAACCACACGTGGCATGCGGGGTTTCCGTGGTATGCCCCACAGTGAATTGGACAGGCCCCACTATATCGAGTGCAGCAGCTGCGAGCGTTGAATGAAAACTCTGCTCGGCGAAGTGTAGTGCCCCAAGATATGAAAGAAAGAAAGAAAGAAAGAAAGAAAGAAAGAAAGAGATAGAACGCGACAAGAAGACAAAAAGAGAAAAACAGGGAGAATAGAAGGCGATAAAGACATGAAAAGAAAGAGAGCAAAAGAGAAAGAAGTTACTTCAAAAACAGATCTAAACATAGAGCAAGATTGGAACAGAAAGAAAAAAAGAAACAAATATAGCATGAAAGAAAGAAGCCGAGAGACACAGAAAGAAAACAAAAAATAAAAATAAAGATGGAAACAGCGAGAAAGAGAACAAAAAAAAAAGGCAGATCCCCCATACCTGGGAATTGATGCTATGCGAAGCATGCGGAGGGGAGGTGACCGTGTTGCAATTTTATAATTGAGCGACACGTCATGAAATGGCGCTGAATATATGTACAAATGTGGCAAATATGTGCAAATGTAGCATTCGTCTGGTCGAAGCTACTATTGTAGGATATTTCTTAACGCTTGTGCGTTATAATTGCCCATGTGTGTTCTCGTCGTTCCTCGGTAGATACTAAGTGTCTATCATCTGTGGACACGTTAATCGGAATTACTGACAGTGCGGCGTTCGATGTTTGCGGCACCGACGAAAATATCCAACACCTGCTGTATCATTGTCCTCGATTTGCCTCAGATAGACAAGTACTTGCCAACGCAATGCGGCGACTGGATGATCGGCCTCTTTCTGTGCAGGTGCTATTACAGCAACGTACACATGCCTCGACAGCCCACAAGGCAGTGAAAGCCCTGCTGTGTTTCCTGAGAAAGACAGGCTAGTGTGAACGCCTCTGACATGCGGTAGAGTTCTACACGCTGCAGTGAAATTACTGTCAGTCTCTCCCCCACCCCCTTTTTTCCCTCTCTTCCCTCTTTCTCGTCTTTCTTGTCCCCTTCCTTAATCCCCCAGTGTAGGGTAGCCAACCGGATGTCTTTCTGGTTAACCTCCCTGCCTTCTCTCTTTTTGTTGCTTCCTCCCCCCATCATCTGTGGCACATACCCGCATACCAGCGGCACATACTCATCCATGGGTATGTGCCACTGTCTGGCGGGAGGTGTTTGACGACGTACGCGACGCGATTGTGACATTATTCATGTCATGACCAGCGCGTCATACTTGTCAAATCATCTTAACCTCCCATGCTAATTTTGGTTCACGCCAAGTTAAGGGGGTGACCACTAGAGCACCTAAACGTAAGCAGCTTGATAGATAGATAGATAGATAGATAGATAGATAGATAGATAGATAGATAGATAGATAGATAGATAGATAGATAGATAGATAGATAGATAGATAGATAGATAGATAGATAGATAGATAGATAGATAGATAGATAGATAGATAGATAGATAGATACGCTCAAAGTCTCCGAAGTTCGCTAAAAAATGCTTCGCATTTAGAACTAGTGAGAGAAAGGAAGAAAAATTGAACACAACTGGTACAAAAAAAGAGATATAAGGAATGAAAAAAAATAAGGAATAACAATGGAGGTCAGGCATAGCTCCGCTGTTCTTTGAGACTTCGCACCATTAGTGCGAAGCTGTCATAATTTTGTACAGCCGATAGAGGCAGATGAATCTGGTTGCTTTTGGACTATTTCTAGACCTTGATGCAGATTGTTGCCAAGTTGTTTTCAAGTCATTAGAGAATTCAGCTAGACGACGATAGCTTTTTTGTAGATTAATTTTCAGCGCAGGTAGGTTTGAGTTAAACCAAAGGTAGTCACAGACACGACACGCACCGATACGTTCGTTACACTTTGTTGTCTTTGACTCTAAAATTTTATTTGAACGGTCACGAGCAACCCTGTCCTGTCGACGCTGCAGCAGCGTTAGAGAGAGAAAAGCACCCATTGGTGGTGGTTTGTCTTGATGTAACTTCTCCTATTCGCTATCACCAAACGACCCTTAGAGCTACATCGTTCCATTACGCGGTCATTACGCCACTGGTCAAATGTATATACTTTTATGTAATAAATGATTTCGATTTTCACTTCTTACCTTCTTTCCGTCATCGGCTGGGTGTGCGACTTATATTAAAGAATCCTACGATGTGCAAATAGATGTGCGAAATTAGACTTAAAATACCTGCTAAAAATGTACTCGCAGACACTCGCCATCATATCCTCGATCTGAGAAACAGAATGAGGATAAAGCGGCCACCGCTCGTAAACCTTTCTCTGCACTCATGCTGAGTCACTCAGTGTGCGTGCATCGCATTAGGAAGCATCCTCTCTGTGGTGTGTAGATACTGGTTGAAAACTATGCAAACCAGCGCAATCAAAGAAGGGCCTTGAACAAATATTGTAATGGCAAAATGCGTAGGATGTGTAATGCATATCTCGGGCGCCGTTTAATATACGACCACCATTATTAATATGGGAAGCATGCAGTCGCATGCTTTGTATTTCCCAAACACTGTTTATTCACGTCTTCTCCCCACACGTGCAATAATAGCGTGCGTTGTCTCAGCACCGACAATGCCATTCCGCCTTGTTACGAAGATTTTGCCTATGGAAAGTTTCAGAAAGCATGGAAGCCTGAATGCGAGTGAGTGGCGTACATTGCTTAGTTAGTGAGCTGAAGATTGTTTTCGGAACTTATAATTGCGGGCAAGTTAGTGTGGTTTACGCAACTTAGTCAACGGAGTTCCTCAACTTAACCTTGACAACTCTGTCAGATCTCAATGCTTATTTGTGCACACTGACCAGATAATAAAGAGTAGAGCGAATGTGTGCTGATGAATTTGAGCTTTTGTAACATTTCATGCAGACATGTTGCTTTTAAGAAGAAGAAAAAGAAAAAAAAAACAATCCTCGTAACCCTCGAGAAGGACACCCGATTGAGAGGAAAATTCAATTTGTTACCTTAGAATTTGTTGCCTCACCAAAAAATATTTCTGCAAAACTTTCTTTTTCAACCTTAGTCTTCTTTCTCTCTCCATTTCACTTCTATCTCTCTACTCGTTCTCGCAACCACCAGAGTTGTTACATATGTGGAGAGGAAGAAAATTATGTGCTGCAGTGGGTCACTTGATTGGCTGCGCGAGTTTTGAGAGTAAAGGAGAAGGTGAGGACGGTGTCGATGAAGAAGAGTACGAATAGATCGTGTGACGGTTTGTATTGAGAGTTTATGTTCTCTCTGCATGACTTAAAGGTCATCCTAGATAGCTCTGCCATTAACACACACACACAGCAGTTCAATGCAATGGATTCATGATCACCGGTGTGAGGGGCGTAGGAGTTTTGTCCCTTCCGTGATTCACAGGGCAGTGGCCAGCGAACGGCCCTGATCGCATGGAGCAATGGGAACAAATCCCTTCGTATACATCAGCGTGGAACATAAAAGCGTAACTGTTGTATTCGTCCTTGTGCATGGATCTTGATGAGTGTGTTCTGTTGTGTACATTGTCTCTAAGCAGCGTTGCGTGGATCCTTCACTAATGATCGATAGGGCATGGAATCGCGTCCGTGTACGAGATTGCCGATATTTTCTGCGATGACTGGCCCCATCGTCATTTACCTTGGGCGCTTCCTTGAGGCGCCGCTCAGTCAGGACGAGTGTTTTCTGCGAGGGTGTGTCCTGGCCCCGCTGCCAACACCATTAACGAATAAGACGACCGATCACCCGCTCAGGTTTAGAAGTTGTAGCGCTAGGCTCACGTCCTAAACGACGGCGTCCATCTGTTTCGCTTATTTTATTTTCGCGCCGACGAAGAATAGGTAACGTTAGCAAAGGTGTGCTCACGCTCTCCGCGTTATCTGCATCTTATCGTTCAAGAAGTCTGAATCTGACAAAAGGGAGGGGGGGAGGAGGAAGGAAAGAGGAAGGACTAGGAGGTTAGCCAGAATCTGACAAAATTTGCCAAAAAAGGAGAGAGAGAGAGGGGGCAGTAGGCGCGCCCATTTACGTCATGCCCCTCCTCCAGTTTCGTCACAAAAAATGTCCGTAAAAGAAAGTTGGGGAGGAGGGGGGGGAGGTTCCCGAATAACTACATAAGCGTAAACATCAAAAGTATGATCAGGCGTTGAACGTCCCAAATCTCACATATCATTACTAAAGACGCTGTAGTGGGGGACTGCAGGATTTTCGAACGGCTGGGGTTCTTTAACGTGCACCCAAATCTGAGCACACGGCCTCAAGAATTTTCAGCTCCATCGAAAATGCGGCAGCCCCGACCAGCATTCAATTAGGCGACCTGCGGGTCGCGTGTTGAGCGCCATAACCATAAGACCACCGTGGCAGGTGCGCGTAAACATCGGCATTGCAGAGGATGATAAACAACGCTTTCTGAATTAAGTAAAATCTTGATGATACGAATTTCAAGGGGAGCCAACATACTCGTATCGCTCGAAACGTCGCATGGTCAAGAACGAGCAAAATATTTTTTCATACCACGATATACGCACAAAGCATCTATTTCCGCCAAAAGAACTCGCGTGCCGGCTGCACCAAAAGCGTGCGTCAAAGCTTCGCTTGAAACCAACTGAAAACAAAGTGCCCAAGTCCGCTCAACCTTAGTCATAAGCAAAAATCTACAGAAATGCCGAAGTGTTCCATGCTCTTTTTACGGCTTGCTCTTTTTAATATAAGGCTGCGTTAGCCGCATGCCTTCCGTGCTCCTAGTCTTTCGATGTTGGCGTCGTAACCACAGTTTTGTGTGCAGTGGCTGCGCCAAAAACGCTACTTGTTTTTTCAATCCTCACGTGCTGGCCTCGCACATGCCTTTAAAACTGATTGATATGTGGGGTTTAACTTCCCCTTACCACCATGTGATTATGAGAGACGCCGTAGTGGAGGGCTCCGGTAATTTCGACCACCTGGGGTTCTTTACCGTGCGCCTGAATCTGAGCACACGAGCCTCAGCATTTTCGCCTCCATCGGAAATGCAGCCGCTGCAGCCGGGATTCGATGTCACGACCTGTGGGTCAGCAGCTGAGTACCTTAGCCACTAGACCACCGCAGCGGGGCCATGCCTTTAAAACTGAGTCGCTTGGTGCTATTTGTAACCGCATCTGGTGTGGGTTTTAGCGCAGAGCTTGCGGAAAGTTTCGCGGCGTCGCTTTGGTGGGGAAAGACGCGCGCGCACTTTCCAAGATTGGTCAGCTAAGTCGTCAGAATACAAGATCGTGTCAAAGGTGACCGTGTGGTTTGTCCAACTCTGCTGGCAAATGATATGGTTCAGACAACATGTGCGCAAGCTGCTCGCGTATTCTAAAGCTTCCTGCATGCTGCTGTTGGCCATCGCTTGACGCCTTGGTACCATAATTTTTGTATTACCCGCCGCGACGCGGAAACGTAGTTGGAGCATCCGACTTTAGCCCATTTGACACAGTGTAATTCTGCTGGGAAATTTACCGAATTCGTATCAGTCGGTTTCGCACCACCAAGGTGTACTATTTTATGTTTATATCAACGCCTTTTGGGTTGGTTAACATGATGCCATGGTTTTACAAGAAGTCTGAATCACATTTGTTCGAATGCGGCATGATCACACACAGAAAATTTGATTTCTAGGAGATCGTTCAGCGAGCCACACGAACGTCAGAAATGATTGAAATCCTGGAGTTTCCCGTAATATCCGTGGGATTTGGCACGTATGTGTACGATTTCAGAAACATTTGGAAGTTCGGTCGCGACTTCAAGCCTGCCACGTATCCGATACGGTTTATGGCACAATGGGTAGCCATGTGAGAGCGCGCGGACTGTGTTTAAAAGGGGTGAACTGCAATTTTTTTACTCTCTCGGCGTACTGCTTCGTCGGGTTTGCTCACTTGGGGCTGCTTGGAGTGACTATAAAATTGTTTTTTATTGTTTTATTCGGTGCTAAGCGCTTTTTAAGTGTTTTTTAAACAAAAGCCTCTAGAGTACGTTTTCATATTTTCCCGCCCGTGTTGATGCTTGGTGCAATAAATATACAAAAAATAATAAAAGATAAGTTTTAGATTAAATAAGAGCACACACCTTGAGAATACGCAGTTTAGATTGTGGTGGGTATCACTTTTGTAATTTGCCATTTTTCGCATTTGTCATTGTGGTGGCAGTCACTTTTGAGTTGTTTTGTTTTGAGATGGCTTTGTTTGCGGCATCTTCGATTTTGTGCGCATCGTGGAAGCGCAGCGTAGCATGCGTATACCTTGGCTTCAAGAAACGACAATAAACAGTTGGTAGTCTGCGCTCTTTCCTGTCTCCCTTGTTTTCCTTCAGGTTTGTGCAGCAAACCAATTTTTCAAGTATAAACCAACTAGTCTGCAAAAAAAGTATTGCTTGAACTGCAACGAGATGTGAATGCCATTGTCCTCTTTCCTTATCGTGTATTGAGTTCTGCTGAACAGCTCAACCAGAGCAGTCATGATACCAAGGTTGGCCCCGATGATTAAATTCAAGACAGCCCACAACGGTAGCAGAATTGGAAGCCCTTCGTACTGTGCTACAATTCGTTATTGATAAACCTACACGCAAGTGAACTATTTTCTGCGACTCGATGGTGGCAATGCAGTCTCTACTGTCACTTTTACGCCGTGGACCACACGAGCAGTTGACATTAGAGATAGCTAACTGAGAAAAGGTACCAAATTGCACTTCAATAATTACCCAGTCAATGTGGGGTCATCGGCAATGAACGGTTCGATCAAGCTGCCCGCTCAACCCACGCAGAAGACCATGTAGTGCTACTACCACTTTCTAGAACTGATGCTTCACGGAAGCTCCTCTGGCGTGCTCGTCAACCCACCGCGTTACAATGGAATATGGCGCACTTTGAGCATGCCTGACTGTACTCGCTTAACCCTACGTTAAGTCGTGAAATCCCGTCAAGGCTTCACCGAGCAGACGCGACCATTTTGTGGAGGCTGTGGTTGGGCGTTGCGTTTACCTAAGCATTTCGCGTTGGTATGGCCGACCCCGCAGCCTGTCACCACTGTGAGAATGAAAAAAACCATTCGACATATCTTTTGTGACTGCTTACAGTATAGTGAACAGCGAATATGCCTTGAAAATTAGCTCAACAAAGAAGATAATCAACCTATGTCGGAGTAAAAAAAATTTACACCATCGCCATGATTCAACGTCGCAGAAGGCCTTGCAAGTTATACTGCGCTATTTGCGATTGACCAGTCTTTCTGAACGGTTTTAGCCAGAACGCCCTTCCTGTGTGTGCGTTTTTCTGCTTGCATGTCGGTTTTCTTTCTCTCTTTTTAAAGACGACAGTCTTTCTTGGGGACCTTCAACGCAAAAATTTTGGTATGTCTGTCTGTGTGTACATTTGTCTGTTTGTTCACCCCTAACAGTGCCGGGTTTTTTTTTGGGGGGACCTTCGACGCAAAAATTTTAATCTGTCTTCCTGTCTGTATGTAGATTTGTCTGTTTGTTTACCCTTAACGGTACCGGGTACTCTGAACGGCACCAGTCTTCCTTGATGACCTTTGACGCAAAAAATTTGGTATGTGTGTCTGTCTGTGTGTACATTTGTCTGTTTGTCCTCCCTTAACGGTACCGTGTTCTCCTTGGGGACCATCGACCCAAAGACTTTGGTTTGTCCGTCTGTACATTTGTCTGTTTGTCCACCCCTAACCGCGAACCGGGTACCTAAACAGCACCAGCCGATATCCCGAACGCCCAACCCCATCCGCAGCGACCACCAATGTTGCTCAAGAATCAGCGTTCATACGTGTGCTATTGTCAATAAAAAAGCAATTATTGCGCATATCTGAGGCATCATCACAACACGTGCATATTCTGCATGTTCGTCGTTTACTAGAAAAGGCATACATAAGCAATAATAGAGACCGTAGCACTCATCACGCTACGCTGACCGTCCAACGCTTACACGGAAAGGCGAGTGATTCCAACGTTTTGCTAAAACGAGACGATGATGGCATCTACCCGTCGCGCTGCGTTCTACACCTTATCACCTCCGAGACGGGCGCACACGCCGCGTGCGCTTCGTTTTCCAAGATAACTGCCAGATGGCGCTCATGTCTCACGTGTGACGTGCCTTGATACGCTCGTTCGCCTCCGCTGCACGCTCGAGGCACTTTAACGCAGCGCCTTTAGAATACCATTCACGATTTCTTACAGAACATCAAATAAATGTTTTGTTCACTCTCTCCATACGCAAGACAATCGTCTTTCGACGACATCTGCTCATTAACATGCAAATACGGGGCCAATTTTTTCTCTCCCTCTCTACACTCTCTTCTTGCCCCTCTTTCCCCCCTCTTTCCCCACTGGTTAACTTGCCGGCGTTTTTCTTTTCTCTTTCTCTCTCATAGTAGGGATGTTTAGTTCTCATTTTACATATTTTTTCTAAAGCCCCTGGATCCTTCCAAAACGACCAGTCGAATTTACCATTAAAGACAGCACTTTTAGGGTGTTGTACGTGGCAGCCGGTCATACGAAAAGCGACACAAACAATGACGTCATAACCGCCAGCCTGTGCACAATGCCTATTTGCACACGCCTACGCTTATGCCGATGAGGTATGGATATGCAAAAAGTGAAACTTCGATATGGTACGGATTCGTAACCATCCCCTGAAAAGATGGCATACATCATTTAATGGCATAAATCTAACCACTCTGCCAAACTATGAAGCTGCTGCTGATGATGATAACAAGAACACGCACTGTCCTCAGCAGCGGACCGTACCACAATGCAGTTTTCATGGTCTCCGCTACTCGCTACGGCCACGCGTCGGAGCTCATCGTGAAGGCCCCGCTCTTTTAATCCAACTTTTTTCTATCGGTAATGAAATATTTTCCTCAAAGTTTCAGACAAGATTTGTAAAATCGTGGTTTGAAAATCGTCCATTTCACTCAAAATTTGAAAAGAGAAGAGTTGGCAGGTAGTTTATATATATATATATATATATATATATATATATATATATATATATATATATATATATATATTTAGTGTGGGCATTTAGTATACCAATCCTCTTCATCTGTACATTATCATCATTATCATGTGTTGCTCATGCATCCTCATCGTTGTCACGTAGCATCATCATCTTGGTCCGTTCATCTCAGCTGTCGGCTGCCGGTTCTTCGGGCCTAATAAAGGTCTTCCAAACCAAGACTTCATACGTGGTGGAGGTGCTGTGTAGGAATGCAGTTTGTCCTCCAAAAACTGCATTGCTTAGTTTTCCGGACGCCGATCAGACTTCACATTATATATATATATATATATATATATATATATATATATATATATATATATATATATATATATATATATATATATACAAAAAACCCGGTGTGTTTTTGCTTACATGCTACCACCCGGTAGTGCGTGCTTCTATAGTTTCCCAGCAGAAACAAAACAACTTTCAAAGCGTATACACGTTGTGCGTAGTATGAACGCGACGACGGTAAGCCGATAAACGGCAGCTGAAAACATTGCGCCTGGGCTCTGAAAAAAGGGTCCCGACACGCCAGGACGATTACGCCACCCCAGCCACTTTCATATCCTGCTGAGTACGCACGACTGCATGGGACTAGAATTACGGGACATCGTTCAGGGGTCTCGGAAGGGCCCCATTTCTAAAGAGGATAAATTCGAATACAACGAAATGAAGTGAAAAAAAAAATACGCACAGAGCACTTCCGGCCGAGCTAAAGTAGCCTAAGGAAAGCCTTGGGTGTAAAACCTCAAGTCCTCAGCCCGCTCCGCCTATGAGAACTGTACAGCGCTGGGGGTGCTTGAATTGCTGTCCACTAATAAGATTTCGCGTTTAGGCGTGTTCTGTGTGCGTCATAGCGACTCCTTATTTGTCATAGCGATTGGCATTTCAGCCTTCGTCTTTCGGGGCTCTCTTACGGCCAACGATTGAGTCACTCATGAATTTAGACGACTAACCTGAATGTTTCATATCCGGAATGCCAGCTGTAGCTTCGAAAGCGTTGCACGTCTTTATCTGATGGCGCACAGAGTCGAGCGTGTGCTTGTAAAATTCTCTTGCGTGCTCCTTTCTTTCGTACCTTCATCTGCACAGGCAGGGGCGGTAAAGGGGAAACAGAACAACGGTCTTGCTATTTTGGTATGTAGTGTACGACGCAAGAAGTGCGATGATGTGGTGGCGTGCTCAAGTGCTCTTACTCGTGCATGCTCACTTGTGGCTCTGTGAATACCACATACCTTTCAGACGATATGATGACCACAAATAGACGCAAAAGACCTGGCGCCTCTGATTACAGGCTTACGTGTGAGACATCAAAAATCAATGGCGATGCTTGAATCGAACATGCCATGTTATTGCAAGCAGTCGAAAGGAGTCTAGCAGTTTGTCTTAAATGGAAGGACCAACTTATAGGCTCCAAAACTCGGCCTGAGCCTGAACTCAATAAATGAACACAGCTATGTTCTGTGTTCTCATAATGCCAGAACATTATTGCTATAGATGGACTTCAGTGTACAGGAGCTATAGGCCTGATGCGGCAGAGCGTTCAAGCACTCATTCTAACACAAAATGTTTTATGACGGGGACCACCAAGGTTTCACTGAAGTATCACCGTCACTGATATGACGTCCTAAAGTGTACACTAATAGAGGACAAAAATAAAACTTCAAAGAAAAAAATAGCCCCGTATCTGCATCTAATCTGCAAATGACGTCGAAAGACGATAGTCTTGCGTGTGGAGAGAGTGAACAAGACATTTATTTGATGTGCTGCGCAAGAAAATGGTGAATGGTATTCTGGAGGTGCCGCGTTAGAGTGCCTCGATTGTGCAGCGGAGGCGAACGAGCGCATCAAGTCACGTCACACGTGAGACTTAAGCGCCATCTGGCAGTTCTCTTAGAAAACAAAGCGCATGGCTCTGAGACGGGTGTGCACGCCCATCTCAGAGGTGATAAGGTGTAGTACGCAAGGCGACGGGTAGGTGCAACCACCGTTTCGTTATATATATATATATATATATATATATATATATATATATATATATAATATATATATATATATATATATATATATATATATATATATATACGTGTTGTTATGGTGCCCCAGACATACGCAATTATTGCTTTTTAATTGACAATTGCACAAACATGAACGCTCAACCTTGAGCAACATAGGTGGGCGCTGCGGATAGGGTCGGCTGTTTCAAGTACCCGATGCCGTTAAGAGTGGACAAACAGACAAATATACAGATAGATAGATAGATAGATAGATAGATAGATAGATAGATAGATAGATAGATAGATAGATAGATAGATAGATAGATAGATAGATAGATAGATAGATAGATAGATAGATAGATAGATTGGCAGGCAGGCAGGCAGGCAGGCAGGCCAAAAGTTTCGCGTCGAAAGTCCCCAAGATAGACTGTCATCTCTAAAAGAAGATCTCGTTGACAGGAATCGATCCACAACCCCTCGCTCTGCAGCACGTGGTGCAAAATGACACGGCCACAAAGCGTACGTTCTTCAGCATATACTGAAGGCAACCTATCTATATACACTATTCACTGTCTTAGACATTGATGTCACTTCAGCGTGTTCTCTTTATGACTAGGGTGATGGCTCGAAAAGCGTGCTTTAAGGGTCGTCGCAACGCTTGTTGCGCTGCGAGCGCACCTCCCACATGTACTGTCCGTACTCTACCCTACAGGGCGTGGTCACCCCTGCGCACAGGCATTTCCGAGATGGAGGTGGTTTGTACGTCTTGCGCTGTTATCGCGAAGTTTAATTCGAAGTTACAGAGCACACGAAGTTACAGAGTTACAGAGCTACTTGCGGCAGTGGCCATGTTTGAGAAAGGAGTGCTCTGCTCAAACATAAGGAACTAACAACTGTGACAGTCGCTTGCTCGCAATCAAATTGCGTATAATTATACGTTCATTTCGTGCGTCCTTTATGTTTTAGCAGCTCGTTTTAAATGTCGAGGTGTGACAGTTGTTGATTCACGCTTGTCCTGTGTGTGTTATTTTGGTGGTGTGTGTTCTTTTGGTGTCATCCTTGGCGTGACACGCCAGGATGACGCCAGGAAGCACTTCACCTGTTCATCTTATGATTATCTCACTACGTTGTTTCCATCTCTCGGCTCCCATCAAGATTCTTGTCTCTTAAGGTTACACTTGTCATTTTATTTTCCATTGCTCACTGCGTGGTCCTCAATTTAAGCTGAACCTTCTTTGTAAGTCTCTCTTGACGGGAAGAGTACCAGAATCTTGGAAGAACGACAACATCATTTTAATACATAAAAAAGGAGACGTCAAGAAGTTGAGAAATTATAAGTCAATCAGCTTACTGTCCGTGCTCTACAAACTGTTTACAAAAAATAATAGCTAACACAATTAAAGCAATATACGTGTTCTAACAAACAAAGGAGCAAGGACAATTTCGTTCAGGCAACCCCTCAATTGACCATATTCATAGTATCGCTCAGGTGATAGAGAAATGCACGGAATACAACCAACAGCCATACATAGCTTTCATACATTACGAGAAGTCTTTGGACTCAGTCGAGACATCAGCAGTGATGCAGGCACTAAGGAATCAGGGAATCCACGAACCCTACATAAGCATGGAAGAAATATACAGTGGATCAACAGCAGCCATAGTTTTCTATAAAGAAGCGACAAAACCCCACGAAAGAAGGGTGTAAGACAGGGAGACGCGATCTTTACTATGCTATTCAGCGCGTGTTTACAGAAGCTTCTCAGGGCCCTAGATTGGGAAGAGTTAGATATACAAAACCTGCGCTTCATTGTTGATAACGCCTTGATGAGTAACTCAGGGGATGAATTACAGCTCATAATTACTGAACTGGAGAGGAAATCGGAAGACTAAGGTTAAAAATATTATGCATAAAACTAATGTGCAACAGTCTCGGTAGAAAACGGTGCTTTGCGATAGGTGGTGTAAAGAAAAAGAAACATGTCTTTTTAGGAGATGTTGTAACCGTGGAGCTGAACCATGAGAGTGAAATAACTGAGAATAAGGATGGGGTAAATAACATTCGGCAAGCATTTTCAAATCATGAATGGTAATCTACCACTAACCCTCAAGCGGAAGGTATATCACAGCTGAATCTTGCTGGTACAAACTTACGGAGCAGGAACCTGATGTATCAATGCAGAATTGGGGCCCAACAACCCTTGAAGTTATGTTTTAACTATCGTGTTATGTCAATTGCTCTGAAGGAGAAATTAGCCATGTCTACATCTCATTTCTTTTTGTCCTAGAGTAATCCGAGTTGGTTTCTGCAAATACCCGAGTTATCGAGGAGTGGCTGCAGGTGAACAAGCGTGTCATGTTTATAGATGCCAACGAAGTACGACGTGAGAGATATCAGTACCAAATCAATAGTTTGCGATTACACACACACACACACGCACGCACACGCACGCACACGCACACAAACGCACACACACGCACACACACGTACACACACACACACACACACACACACACACACACACACACACACACACACACAACCTATCAAAATCATCACCATCATTATCATCATCATCAGAAGCAGCAGCAGCAGCCTGACTACGTCCACTGCAGGACAAAGGCCTCTCCCATGTTCCGCCAGTTAACTCGGTCCTGTGATTGCTGCTGCTAATTTATAACCGCAAGCTTCTTAATCTCATCTGCCTACCTAACCTTTTGTCTCCCCGTAACCCGCTTGCCTTCTCTGGGAATCAAGTCCTATGGAAATAGTTCCCATTGAATAAGAAAGTTCCTTCGCTTATTGATAGCATATTATTATCTTTGCCTATTTTAAGGCGGAATAATATAGAGAACTAACATGCAATGATGCTAGGAAAGGTACATGTGATGTTAAGCAGTGGCGGAGCTCAGCAATGAAACACTAGGCTGGCACGCTGTGGACCCGGGTTCAAATCTCACAATGTCACCATATGTCCTTGGTGTTTTTTATTTTGGCATTTGAACGCACTTCCGGCGCTGGCCTTGGTATCAAAGTCGTTGATTGTGAGCGCAAAATTATCATCTTATGCGTGTCTCAAAAGTTAAAATTGATGCAAATAAATAAATGTTAAAAATACTGGAGCAGAGTGGGGACCAAACCACAGTTCTTTGAGACCAAGTGAAAATCAAACCCAGGTCGTTTGGGTAGCAAGCGGATGTTTTACCACACGGCCACGCCTCTGCTTTTGGAAACAATGAAATTATTTTCCTATGCTTGGAAATACGGTGAAAGTAGCTTTGATGGTTCACAAACACACGCATTCTGTATATACAGTACAACATGAAATACTGCAGTAATAATGTGTGGTACAAGCGTCCATTGCCAACCGGCGTCAAAATTTGTGATTATCGTAATAGCTCCGTGGTTGAAAGCCCGTAACCCAGGTATACGAAAGGCACACACGCTACTGCGCCTATTCCCTTAAAGCCACATTGTGGGTGCACAGCAAATTCGAAAAAAATTTCATGCTCTAAATGTTTCAAGTACGCACTAGGAACAGGATGTCACTATTGCGTTCAACTCCAAAAGGCGAAGCTTTCGGGTCCCCTAAACTTTAATCTGATTTTGTGCGATAGTGGTTACGGACACCGGCGGTGGCGGACAACTACGGCGCTGCGCGTGAGCCGTGTTGTGATCTCACAACAGCTTTCACTGTAAAATGAATGCAGCACTTTTAACAGAGTCCTAGTTGCCCTGGGTTGAGTATTGTTTAAGTATAGAGCATGAAGAAATAACCATGTTATTAGAAACGCACAAGATTTTATACAATACAGTGACTCACGAGCAGAAAGGTTAAGTACGTAATACCGAAAAGAGAGAACTGAAGCAAAATATGTGCGTTTACATGCACGGTGTCTGCGTAGTGCGAATATATAGACACTATGGTGAAATAGAAATACAATTCAAAATCTTATTTCTGCTAAGATAAAACAGATAAAAGGTATTTTCTACCTTAAGGAGCCCACCATCAAAAAGGCAAATGTGGAAAATAAGATATTTTAATCTATTTACTTATATATTTGATACTGTCAACCCCATGCTTGGGGTTTTTACATGGAAGAGTGTCACAAAGTACATAACGTGCGCACAAAACAAAAATTCAAAAGCACATATAAATACGAGATGAATAACCAATAACAGAAAAATAAGAAGCAAACAACAGTGACTATACACATAAAAATCAACGAATAAATGCTCACGGCAGAATTCGGCACGCATCACTACAAAGGAAACTGTCTAATGCATTTTCAAAGTTCACTGACGTTGTTTGTTGCACAAACACATTGGGTAAACTATTCCACATATCTATTGTGTCTGGGAAAAAGGAGTAGCGGAAAGCATTCGTGCGTGTGAGATAATGTTGAATTGCTCTACTATTTTTAAGACGATCACATCGCCTTCCTGGGGGCTGAAGATATAAATCCTTATTTATTTTTGTTTGCCCGCTTATAATCTTAAAAAGAAATTTGAGGCGATGTTTGCGCCTGCGATATTCCAAAGACTCAAGCTCACAGGACTTTAACAAAGCTGTGACTGAGTGTGTGCGTCGGTATCTACCGCATATGAAACGGACTGCTGATTTTTGTATTCTTTTAATTTTTGTCCACAACACCTTCTGGTGAGGCGACCATAATATACTATAGCGTACTCTAAGACAGGACGTATGAATGTTTTGTAAGCAGTTAGTTTTACATCCGGTGTGGCATGTTCCAGTTTTTTTCGTTAGGAAATACAGTTCTTCGTTTGTTTTAGATCAAACTTTATCGATATGCGAGTGCCATTTCAATGTGTGCATAATACAAACTCCTAGGTATTTGAAACAAGCGGCGTTATTTAAAGGGTGACTTCCGATGTGATACATGATTGACAATTCCCGCCCACTAGAGTGAATATGCGCATATGTCGTCTTGCTATAATTTATTTCCATGTCCCATATTATACACCATTGAGGTAACGCCTGTAAGCGCCTGTTCAGATCAACTTGGTCACTTTCGTAACTACCTGGGGAATAAATGAAGCAGTCATCTGCAAAAAGTTTCATTTTAATAGGAGCCTCAACTATTGAACATAGATCATTAACAATTTGTTTCGCTTAACAACAACACGCCAAAACCACAGCTTTGATCTTTTCGAAGCGCTTTGAAAAAGCCTCTTAAAGGTGCATTAATATTCAAGGCTATTCCTCCAGAATGTGCTGTACTCGTGCGATCACGCTGCGCCCACTGCGAGAAAAAAATAAAAAAAAAATAATGGAAAGAAGAACAATGTCAATCAAAGTGCATTCGTCGCCATTTGTATTTTCGTCAGTGCCCCGTAAACATTCAAGTCACGTCAAACTCGCCGCCGAGCACAATTGGCTTTTATTTTGTCTCTGCGAGCATCGTTGAATAAATAAAGGGTGAGAGGCAGCCAGACCGCACTTGAGAGTGTCTCATCCGCAGAGGTGACAGAGAATGCACCGAGGAGGCAAACAAGTGAGGCGTGCGTCTACATCGGTGCAAAGATCTGACCGAAATTTCGGGAGTGGCACGGCGCCTAGCGAGCTAATGTGGCGGACGGGGAATTAAGAATAAGGGAAAAAGGTGGCCGATAAAAGGTGAGCCAAAGAGCGAGTTGACGCTCGAGTGCAATACGAGTTGCCGCATCTCAGTTCCTAGCCCCGAAAAGCTGCTTCATCTGGAAGACCTCATTCGTTCATCGCCACGTTTTTGGTTGTGTACGGAAGAAGTGGACATGCATTGCGTAGACGTGACCTGCTACGTCGCAACTACAGTTTCTCCTTTCAACGTGATTGCCACATTTCGCACTTTCTTTTTTTTCTCCTTCTCGTTGTCGTTTCCTCTAATACAGGCGCCGCTTGAACGAAATTTGAAGGGGCAGAACGGTATGTTCTGTTTGTGCGAAATTTGATTCAGCTAACTACACAATCATGTGCGAAAAGGAGGTAATTTATCCAGAAGACGTATATGTACTCTTATATTACTGGTATATATAAAAAATAAAGTCGTTCTAAAGTCCTTCCAAGGAGCTACTTCACTGCTTGTGAGGTAGCTCCTTTCACGCTACTGTTCATGCGTTCACTTCTAAAACATGGCTCCAAACAATGAACTGTCCGTGTTGCAATCCGATCTGAAACAAGAATGGTAACCGTATTTGTTTAATCCAGTATCAATGTAGTGTTTGGCATGAACTTTCTCTGTGGTGTATTCAGACGCATGTCCAGAAAAGCTAATAAAGATATCAACTTAGATGTTTAATTTGTGACGGCGTGAACGATTCTGTAGGAGCAGCTTATGTGCGATATTTTATAAAATCTGTAGTATAGTTGTCGCTTCTCGGGCATTGTTGCATCGCTAGTGATGTTCTCAAGACTGTAAAACCATTAAAACATCAATATATTTATGCTCTAAGTTTGAAGCAGTCACCTAGTAAAGTGGTTTCTCTGTGTTATTTACGTCATCACCGTTTCGTATGTTTCTCGGGCTATTCCAGCTCCGAAAACAGATGAAAAAGATGTCAATTTCTGGTGAAGCACATACCGCTTAACAGAAACTCTCAAAAAGACACACTTAGTGTGAATTCATTCTACTCTAGTATTCTGCCCATGATATGCCAAACAATTTGGTGCCGCTAATTCGTTTATTTCTGCTTAGGCGAGCCTGGTTCAGGCTCTGCTTCCAAACTCTCCTTGCTGCGCATGACTGCATCGTATGGCTGAGTTTTTGACTGCAGTACCTGCTTTCTCTAGGATGTGTTCTCCCACTAAACCTGAGGGTTGGCTCATGATCCCTTTATAAACGATGTGCGATGGGTTATACCGTAGAACAATAAACGACCTAGAATATACGATGAACGAGGGCTGGTGCTAGTTGCTCACTCCAGACCTTAAGCTCACATGCCACATGACAAACAAGGACTTACTTGGATAACTGAGAGTCATATATACACAACTGCTAACGAGATTCAGGAAATAATGGATCTATAAGTTCGTTAGCCCGGCAATGGTGATAAACTCACCGAGACCTTATTTAAATCAATCCGCCTAAGCAAACTCTTTAATATAGAAGTTAATCACCAGAAATAAGTATTAGCATAACGGTGACGCGAAGAGGCTAAATTGGAACAACGAACAGATCACTTGCTGAGGAGCCTCATGGCAGCCATAATAAATATAGCGTTGTAATCTAATAAATTCGTACGACCTCACTTTCACTGCGAAAGAAGACGAGGTCTTTGATATTCTGCGGTGTTGCTTGATTCTGTGGCCCAAAAGCTTTCCCCCTGAATAGATTAATCAAGGAGAACGCAGTAAAATACATCCTGTTAGGTTAACAACGCTGTAACATTCCTTTGCCTGTTAAAGAGAGGTTCACCACCCCTCTCGCACAGTTGAACTAGTCAGTGAAACAATCTGAACACTATGGTTTGTATGCTCAGATGTGGCAATTCACCATGCAGTGCTTCTCTGAGGAAACCACACGCAAGGGTAGGGACGACAGGTATAAGGGCGTAGATTCCTCTTTTCTGATGAGAGCCCGAAAATGATTGGCTCTACAGACTTATACAACAACATGGGTCATGACGATGCACACTTCTGCGAGCTCGCAGATGAAGTCTCGCAGGGCTAGCTCGATTTAACCGGCTGGCCTACAATGTGCATAGAAGGCAGGTGCGCGTTAAACAAGGTTGCTTCTACTAAGATTTCGCGTCAGTGTTTTTTGCCGAAGTTGTTGCAGCAGAGGCACAGCCGCCGGCAAACGCGACCGGAGAGAAAAGGACTCGAGTGCATAACTCGATCAGCATGCGCCCAAGCAGCCAGGGTACACATCTCTCGGAATCGGCGGCCGACCGACCGCGTGGCCGGCTTCGTTCGACGTGACGTGTTTATCGCGAGCGATTCGCTTTATTTGTCGCTTTCCGCACTCTTCCGAGCTTGAGCCGAAGGTCTAACGAAGGCTCTTCCACGCGCTTTTATTTTCCTGTCCCAGCGAGTAACCATCCGTGTAGCCAGCATTTCTTCTTTACCTCGGAGACTCATGGAAGGAGAGGCCGCAAGAAATCGATTTCTTAAGGAAAGAAGAGAGCGTGGACCAAAGCAACGAATACTAATAACCAGTGCAAGTCGTCATGACTTCAGGGCATGGTAAGGCTGGCTGGTCGTTGAATCGCGTTCCCCGCTTGCCGCTGCAGGCGCTCTTGTTATCTCGCTCGAAGAGTTCAGCGAGAGACTCGATCGGCAAACAGGTCGAAGATCCTCCCCCCTTCTTCACCCCGTCTATTTTTTTGGGCTCCTCTTGTTTCTAAGAGTTAGTGTTAGAACTCCGTGAGTGTTCATGGATGACTCAAAAGTCACGACTTTCAGACATAGGTCGGCAAAACTTGTGGAGCTCAACCAGAGTCGCTCACGAAATATATTTTGAGCTTTGAACTAACTCCCTTGGACTCTGGCTCAAAAATATTTTCCTGAGCAGGACTTACTCGGACACAAACTCACCAAAACATTACTCACCCATACTCACTCAGACTCACAGTTCGATCTGAGTGTGAGTGAGTCCGAGTGAGTTTACTGACGAGTCCGGTAACCTAACTCAAGCTTCTTAAACTCTATTACCAATGTTCTTGAACTGGTCAGTTTTCTTGGAAGAGATGACAGCATGAGATATAATCATCCAGAAATTTCCTGGAAAAGTTGGGGGGGAGGGGGGAGGTGAAGTCAACTTCCTATGTAATTCACGCCTCTAATCAATAAAAATTGAAACGGTGCATGAACGACACTGCTTTGGAATACGTGTGAGTAAACGGGAGTTTAAACGTGAATCAAGGTAAGGCTGATGGTGGTGCTAAAGATCACTAGATAGAACCGTAGGTTGACAAAAGAAGGTGGAACTCCCCCAGATTTACACAAGAAATATTTTTTACGCCTTGGACTCAGACTCTCCAAAATTTTGCTGAGTCTAACTCACTCGGACTCACACTCACGATAATTTTCTGCAACAGGACGCACTAGGACTCAGAATCACGAAAATATTACTCACTGGGGCTCACTCAATCTCAGACTCACGGCTTGATCTGAGACTGAGTGAGTTGACTCATGCGTGGGTTCGTCCACCTATGATTCCAGAGCGCCATGACGACGCTGCTCACTTTCAAGTTGGGTCAGCCGGCGTGAACTGCGACCGAAGTTTGTAGACCCTTTTCGAAAAAGGGCGCCCCTAGCGCCGCCGACGAGAACTGCAGTCTGCCGCCATTGTGAGAGCACTGCAGCAGACGACGCAGGCTGTGTGTCCCAGCGACGCTAATGCGAGTTTCTTGCAGCGCACACAGACACCTCTTGCGTTCCTGCAGGACGTGGACCACGTCGGTAGGGCACGCCGATGAGAGTCTCTGGCAGGCCGTATCCATCCATTGCCCGTTATAACAAGCCGAGCTGCTCGTCGAACCCGTTGAAGGGTACAAAATATTGCTCATTGTGCAGCGGAAAAAGCTCAGAAAGCTTATCGGAGGGTACTACTAGGAGCTCGTTCATGCTAGAAAGCGGTGCGATTGCAGCGAATAGTACGGAGAACTAGCCGAAAACACAAACATCACAGCACTCACGCATTTGACCGCTCACTTTCTATGCCCTCATGATGGCGCTAGCCATCCCACGCTCCTTTGCGAAGCGAAACTGACGAAATGCTAACCGTGCGGTGGCGTATTTAGGAAAAGGGTATATTCTTAGTGCAGTCGAAACTACTTGTAACAGAATAGAAAGTTGGGCGAGTTGGTGTATATTCATATTAAAAGAAAAGCGGCGCACAAAAAGATGGAGACAAAGAAGAGAACCACACACTTTTTGTGTGGTTGAACAACCGTCTTTTTGTGCGCCGCTTTTCTTTTAATACGAAACTACTTATAGCAATACTGGTTTTAACGAGACATCTTATATATCAATCCTCTATATCAACTTTCGTATGTTTTGTTTGGTGAAATAACCCTCTTACAGCAATGCGCACATGCCACATAATTGGTTATAACAATAAATTCAGGCTGTTGGGTGTCCGTGTTGAGAGTTAACGGAACAATAAAACTATAAATTCAAGCCTCTGAACTCCCGCTCATGACCCCAAAAATCCTAGCGCCCCTTCAAATTCGTATTACACATTGCCACCTAATGTCACAGTACTGCGGCAAAGATAATTTTAAAAATCCGCATTGGCACGAGAGCGGCGGTGGCTTCTGTTAAAACGTGCAATTTCAGTAAAGTTGAGACTTCGAAAAATTTTAGCTTCGAACTTCACACATTGTCGTAAATTGACTGTATGGGGCTTCTGGTAGTACCGTGAAAGCATTTGAACTTTCAAACATGTCTCAAAAACAGGCAGTTTGACCACCTTGTGAAGTCTAAGGTACGGATGGCATCTTCTACCTGATATTAATTTTATTCCTACAGCCTGTTCTTCCCTTGCTTCACTTTTTGTCAAGCAGCCCATAGTTGTCGAATATAACAATGAAGTTTTCGTCGAACTTGAGTATTCTTATAAATGGGCTCAACTGCTTGAACCCGTGAAGGTGTTGTATACGCGTAACTTAATATTAGTATAACATGTTCCGAGCTGACTTTAATTCTCTTGCCAAGTAGCAGCATTGTGTAGCGATGACGAATAGTTTCCCTTGCTGACACACGAGAGTGAGTAGCATTGTTACGGCAGAAATATGTGGTTGTGGACGCGTACACTGCAAACACAAATGACTGTCGGCATGTAGGTGTGGTTAGACATGCTTGCTACTGCCTACAACAACATGTCGCGGTGAAGCTAAATACTGCTCGGTGTGATTACGTAGTTTTCCGGGTCTAATTATTGTGACCCCGGTGCACGTAGAATTGTACCGGGTTTTCATGGTTTCGGCTTCTACACTGCGCCACTGTGCGTCCACAGAGGGTTTCAGATGTCAGAAACCTTCAAATGTTACTTTGTTATTGTTACGTATATGTTTGTTTTTAACGTTTTCGAAAATTCCAACATTTGAGACTGCTGTCAAAGCAGGATTCGTAGACTCAATGGCAAGAGGAGTGAAAGTAGACGATGCATTTTTTCAATGCATTCAGAACTTCAGATCAAATTACGAAATATAAGACTAAAGGAAACGTAAGTGATGAAACATGTACAAACTTGTTGCCAAGTCTCGACGTGTACGAAAATTTCGAGACCAAGTTTGGATCAGTCATTCTTAGAAGATATGCAAAATATGTGAAAGAACACACAGGACAAAAACAAGCACGCACCAAAAGTGTGACAGTAACAAAGTGTAATAAATAGGAAACTTAGAATAAAAAAAGAAACAGACCACTAAACTTGATTGTCGGCAAACTTTAGCTCCGTTAACGGACGTTGAGACAGCGCGTTGCCTCACATTCAAAAAGCGCCGCATTCAAGAACAGACAGATATAAAACGTTTGAATAAAACGAACAGAATTGAGCACTATACAAAGAGCATTGTTCTAGTCTGGTACAAGTTCTTTTTTTTATTACAAACCTCATTCTTTATTCGGGTAGGAGAATTATTGATGTTTAAAGAAAGATCAAAATTTAAAAAAAAAAACACCAGTCACATTTGTTGCTGGGGAAGGGGGGCGTTTCCATTTCGGGTCAATGGAGCTGGATTTGAGATACGCCTCACGTTTGGTCCCAGTACTCGTCGCCCCAAGGCTGATCACCCTCGACTGGCCAACCTTCGAGTGGCCATTGCTGTCGCATTTTTGGTTGTTTTTTTTTTTGCTTTTCCTCCTGTCCTTTGCATTCCATTTACTTTGGTACTTTCGGCTTCGTATATAGGCTTAACAACGCTCGCTTATTTCCTCGTGAACTTGTTTTTTTCCCCTCTGCAAGCACTGCGTCGTTGGGCCTGACAACCCATCGGAGAAGCATATTCAGTCAATATAAGGGAAAAAAAAAAGGCAAGGGAATACTAACGTCGCGTGTGGAAAAAGCCTCGTTCGAATGGAATAAAGAAAAAAATAATGACAAAAGAGGTATAAGTAGAACGGCCCCAAGCATTGCGTGTCGGGGGGTCTTTTGCGATCGTCGAAATATGCAAGGGGCTGGAAGACGGAAGTGACTATATTGGAGGAATGGTCTTTAAGAGCTCCAGCACGAAAAACGCGCCGGCAAGCAGTGCTCAAGATACCGAACTTCTAAGAGGGCCATTTCCCTGTTTCCCCAAGAATAGCATAACCCACTATATTTATCGATATTGCTTTGGTTTATTTATACAACTACTCCTGTTGACGGCTAGACCGATTTTTTTTTATTTTGACGAGACAATGGTGGTACGCTGTACGAGCTATATCTTGGTGCGAGAGGCACGACCTGTCTGGAAAGAAGTGCACTGTTCCAAGAGCAGACCTATGGGCGGAGTTAACCATTAAACCACCTCAGTGGTTTAGTCGTTAACTCACTCGACTGCTAACCCGCAGGTAATGGGATCGAATCCCGTACGCGGCGTGCACATTTCGATGGAAGCAAGAAAAATCACAGCATATTCACGGAATTACTGATGATGAGTGGGGTGAAGCGTTCGTCAATCCGTCCGCGCGTCTGTCCGTCCGTATGTGCACCCGTTCGTGCGTTCATTTTTGCGTCCGTGCATCAGTCCATCCATACTTACACCCGTTCGTGCGTCTATTCGTGCGTCCGTCTGTGCATGCGTTCGTTCGTCTGTCTGTCCATGCGTTCGTCCATCCGTCCATCAAGTGAACACTTCAATTACCGCCATCTCACTTATTTTTATCATATATTCATCATATAGAAGTACCGCCATCCAGCGGACAATCCAAGGACTATACGAAAGTATGTACCAAATTTCTGCTGTCAACCCTTTGTTTACACCGAGAGCGTAAAAACGACGCCGTCGTTTTTCGTAACATGTGGGTAAGCGAATATGTGCTCGAGGGTGGGTATGTGCCACTGGTATGCGGATATGTGCCACAGGTTACGCACAACGACAACGGGAGACGCACAAGCCTTGCCATAAGGAGCTTCGCCCCGAACATTTAGAATCTCGTACACTTAGACTTAGCTGCTCGTTAAAGAACTTTAATGGAATGCTTGAAAGTTCTGAAGCCCTCCACTATGGTGTTCTTCATAATCATAAAATCCCAACAATCACTATGAGTGTTCTAAAAGAATGATCTTACCATGACAGGTGCCTGTCGGTGCCTAAGTGCTTGACTAAGTCCACTCTTTCACGCCTAAGCGTGTGGCTACAGCTAATAAAAAATCACAGCATATCCACATGGAGTGAATGATGATGCGTGTGGCGAAGGGTCCGTCAGCCCGTCAGTTCTTGCTTCCGTCCGTCCGGGCGACGATCTGTGCGTCAATTCATGCACCCGTCCATCTGTCCATGTGCCTGTCCGTAAGTCCGTCCATCTGTCTGCCGTCCGTTCGTGCGTCCATCCGTCCATACATCTGCTAGTCTGTCCGTCCGTCCGTTCGTGCGTCCATCTGCTGAACACTCCAAGTACCGTCATCTCCCACCTCGCAACCCCTGTGGCACATACTCGCTCTAGAGCGGGTATGTGCCACCGGTGGCTACATACATACATACATACATACATACATACATACATACATACATACATACATACATACATACATACATACATACATACATACATACATACATACATACATACATACATACATACATACATACATACGGAGGGGGAGGGGGAGGAGGAGGAGCGACAGACCCACGCCATAAGGAGCTTCGCCCCTAAAAGTGGTGCATCAAGTGGAATGTATACCTGCGTACTTGATAAGCCTGGCAGCGATTCCTACCCGCCACGGTAATGGGGCTGGAATGCTGACCCGCAGGTCACAAGATCAAATGCCAGCCGCGCCCACCCCTTTACCGATGGAGGGGAGACTTCTTGATGATGGTCTGCTGAAATTCCGATGCAGGCATAAAAACATCCAGGTTGTCAAAAATTTTTGGAGCCATCCACCATACGGCGTCTCATTGATAACTATATCGTTGTCGAGAGACGTTGAACCGCATCATTACAATTTTTATTATGGGGTCGATCTCTGCGTTTCTAACGCGCAACGCCCTATGAATATTTATTGTGTTGGTGGTAAAACCATGCATGCGGAAAAAAAATGTCTACATAATTGATCACAATCTGGAGCTTTGTAGAAAGTCTTGTATGGTGGCTGAACGGAAGAAGCTGTGGAAGAGAGTAAGATCAGCGCTGGTTACTTGGAGTTAAGAGCAAGCTGCGAAGCGTAAATTCAATCCAGGACGTATAAAAACACACACAGATCAGGACAAGCGTTTTATCTCGGCGGGTTGTGTTCTTCCACCTAATTTGCGCTTTGCATTTCTGCATTTTAAACTAACTAGCCCAGCAACAAGTTTTCTTACGATTTGAGGTTGCAAAACAAGTAAATATATAAATGTTTCCCTTACAGCCATGTTTCCCTTACAGCACTGTTTTTTTAGTCATTGAATATGACTCTGTTGAATCTGGTGATTTAATTTGTAAAGTGCATTCTGCGCATTTTAGGCGTGCAGAAGTACTTTACACTTACCTTTTTTTGTCACCAAGTGTTCGCCTGGTGACTACTGTCACTAAGGGAGCACGTATGAAAGAGATTCGCATTAGGAAAAAAGCGAAACACCTTGTTGATATGTTATATATTTATGTAAAATGAAACATATGCGTTTATTTTCTAAACAGTGCAGCGTATTATGTACTCTTCCTCTCTTTGTGCACTGTAGAAGACAATACACAAGTCACGCCTTATCACATGCTACATTCCTGCGCTCGCTTACCTTGAACAAGCACAGTCCTGCTGCTACGGCCCAACATCATGATAGCAGACGTTAAGAAAAGTTCAAAGCGTTCGATTCATTTTTGTTCGTATTCAACTATGAGAACAACACACAGTCAAAGATAAATTTAAGCGCCTGAAATATTTATTAAGCATATAATATAGACCCGAAAATATTGACGGAAAACAAAGACCTGAAATTTCCATTAACTTCATCAAAGCAACCTACGAATGCCAGCTATATTACGAGACGTCTAAGGTACGGATGTCCGCAAGTACAGTAGCAGATTTTATGAGGAAATAAGCTGTGTGTAAAATATTTTTGAAAGTGAAATATTCTTGGGGTGATTCTTAGAGTGCGGGCTTGGCAAGAAATTTCTTGAAGAGGAACACATAAGGAAATAATTCGTGGGCAGGAAAGGCTATGTTTTGTAAATACGTAATATAAAGAAAAAATTGACACACTGGCTTGCATACATGAAAGTAAATTATTATGGTATTGCTCCAGTCCGTTTGTCCTATCTTACTCTCACTGATACGAACGCTTACGTTTTCTTCGCACGCACCTGCAAACGTTTACAATGAGATGAGGCCGTCGAATGGTGACGCGTGTATTGGTTGCACACGACAGAAGCGCACACTCACGCGGTGCGGACCTTTGCTACATTGAACGCCCACGCGAGTGGTCTAATTACGTTTGGTGTGTAGTAATTACTTGCCAAAAAATACGTGTCATTCATTAAGGGAATGTAATCGTGAGGAAATTACATCGCTACGAGGTCACAAATGAGCGTAGAGCGAAACCAGAGCCGATGAGAATTCCTTCCTGAGGGAAGCATGCCATCTGCACCTGGCTGGTCGTTTTGGGAGAGACAACACGCGGCCTTAGTGAGATGTTCAGAAAAAGCAGCTTCGTACTAGTGTGTGCCAAGGTTGAAGAAAAAACAGGGTGGGGTGGGCTTTACCGTTTCCGTTAATTTTTTTATTTTTATACTTTGTTGCTTCTCTCGTTAACTACTCCTTTTTCTATCTCGCTCTTTCTGTCTTTGTTTACCTTTCCGTCTATTTTTTATTTGTTTCTCATTACTTCTGTGTCTGCATTTCTGTCTTTCTGCTTCTTTCTTTTCTCTTTATTTCCCTTTCAGTCTTGTTCTTTGCTTTTTTTATTCAATTTTTCGCGTCTTTTTCTCTCTCTTTCTTTCTTTTATCCATGTGTTGCCGCCATCAATTCTTTCTGTTTTTCCGTTGTTTCTCTCACTTTCTCTGTACACTCCTCGCTTTCTATTTTCAATTTTATTTCTATATGTTTCTTTTTCTTCTTCCGTGTGTCACGTGCTCTCTTTCACCGAGCAGAAGTTTCGTTTAATGCTCGCACCTGCTGTAAACGGTCACGAAGTTTTAGGGGCGAAGCTGCTTAAGCCGTGGGTCGCGTGTCCGCGATGTATGTTGCAGTATAGCAGTAGTAGTAGTAGTAGTAGTAGTAGTTATAGGTAGCCACCTCCACGTTCGGACGATAGGAGCGCGCACCCTTTTGAATTGAGAAGGAAACTCGCGCACTTTATCCATAAATAAAAAGTATAGTTGTTTCTGATAAAAAAAGCCTACATAGACGAGTATCGCTGACCTAATCTCCAATAAAATTTACCTGGAATTCGATGCTTACTAAAAATAAACCAGTATCAGAAAGGACGCACTTTGAGCACTACCTGACCAGAAAAGGTTGCCACATTAAACTCGCAGCGCTCTCCTTGGTTTTAGCAAGGTTTAACGAGGGTTGGCCCGCAGTGCCATGACCTAGAGGCGGTGAAAGGTGGGAACTAGACACTAAGCGCAGGCCGTTAAGAAAGTGCGCGCGTGCTGCTCCTCTAGTCCGGCCGTGCAACCTCTCGTTAAGTCGTCGGAATGTCCGCTGGATGGCGGTACTTATGTATGATGAAAATATGCCAGATGGTGGTATTTGAAGTGTTCACTAGGTGGACCGACGGATGAACAGACACACGGACGGACGAACAGACACAGAAATGTACATACGAATGGACACACGGACGGACGCACGAACGGGTGGATAGTCGCACAGATGGTCGCACAGACGGACGCATGGATGGATGGAAGCAAGAATGGACGGATGGCTGGAAGCACGGACGGACTGATGTACGCTTCGCCCCACTCACCATCGTGCACTCCGTGGACATGCTGTGATTTCTTAAATGCGAAGCATTTCTTAATGAACTTCAGCGAATTTGAGCGTATCTATCTATCTATCTATCTATCTATCTATCTATCTATCTATCTATCTATCTATCTATCTATTATCTATCTATCTATCTATCTATCTATCTATCTATCTATCTATCTATCTATCTACTATCTATCTATCTATCTATCTATCTATCTATCCTATCTATCTATCTATCTATCTATCTATCTATCTATCTATCTATCTATCTATCTATCTATCTATCTATCTATCTATTATCTATCTATCTATCTATCTATCTATCTATCTATCTATCTATCTATCTATCCGCTTACGTTTGGGTGCTTTCGTGATTACCCCCCTAACTTGGCGTGAACCAAAATTAGCATGGGATGATAAGATTGTTCGACAAATATGACGCGCAGGTCAAGACATGAATAATGTCACAATCCCGTCGCGTACGTCGTTAAACACTTCCCGCCAGACAGTGGCACATACCCACGGACCGGTATGCGCCGTTGGTATGCGTGTATGTGCCACAGGTGATTGACACTTGGTATCTGCCCAGGAACGACGAGAACGCACATGGGCAAATGGGAAGGGGGGCATAAAGATGAGAGAGAGAGGAAAGATAAGAGAAAGAGAGAGAAAAAAGGATTGCCCATTCCCCCAGCGTAGAGTAGCAAACCGGGCATGTGCCTGGTTAATCTCCCTGCCTTGTCTCTTGTTGTTCATTTCTGCCGCCCCCCACATTGGCAATTTTAACATGCGAGTGTTAAGAAATACCCGACATCAGTAGCGTTGGCGCGACGAATGCAAAGAATAAATGTCGTGGTCCCAGCTGGAATCGAATCCATGCATTCAGCGCGGCAATGGAGCATTTTACCACAGAGCTACGCCAAGTCTCGGAACTACTTTTCAAATGGACGCTAACCTTTTTTTATTTTATTTTAACGTTCACATCCATGTAACGAAAAACTTCGCAAACACTTGTTTGGTCCCATAGCCTAATTGGCTAGTAGAGGGACCAATTGTGTGACATACCTACATACTTGCGCAAGCGCTTACACAGCGACAAAGGACATAAAATTGGATACAATGTTTAAAATAGACAAAAAAAGCAAAAAAACACATGATTGAATTATACAAAGAAACATAGCGCAGAACATAGCTACTTATAGCACAGAATAATAATAGCACTAGAATAATACTAATCCTAATATTAATAATAATAATAATAATAATATTAATACTAAATGACTATGCAGACGTATTACTTAGAAAGCTCGCATGAAGTGCATGCTTCATGGCCAATGAAAAATTTCTAGCCTCTTTCACATCAGTCGGTATCGCATTCCATATGAGAGCGCCGTGAAATGATATGAGCCTTCGACCGTAGGCATTTCTGGCTACCGGTAAATTAAAACAGTGATTCACTGCCGCTCTTGTACAGCGCGCGGGTAACGTAAAGGTGCTTAATGGGAATGGGTCATCACGTTTTATTATTCCATGCACTATATCAGCAACACTAGACTCGTGAACAGAGTCCAGTGGAAGTACACGCATCATTTGAAACAGTGGTTTTGAAGTATCCGTCCTGTTTCAGTATGTAATAATCCGGACTGCCCTCTTTTGCAGGCGGCTAATACATTTCAAATGAGTTTTGTATGTACTGCCCCACGATGCTATACAGTAGCTCAATTGACTGTGCACGAATGCAAAATATAGGTTGCGCAAAATCGATGCGCTAAAACATTCACGGGCTTTTAGTAGCGTGTGACACCCATATGCTAGCTTGGAGCATGTCTTTTCTATATGTGATTTCTAGTTCATGTCCGAGTGAAACATGACCCCTAAGTACTTAAACGAGGCTACTGGCTGTAGCAGTGCCGTATCTAAAACCAAGCTGAAACCTGCAAAGTCGAGTTCTTTTTTCCTAGAGTGAAAGACCATGCATTTAGTTTTCTCTGTGTTGATATTTAGGTGGTTTCGTTTAAACCATACTTGTATTCTCTGTAACTCTTCATTAATTTTATTTTCGATATCTCTTAAGCTGTCACCAACAAAGATTAGTGCCGTATCGTCTGCGTACAATAAAGCTTCTGAATATAGTAGGATGGAGGGAAAATCGCTAACGTACACGGAAAAAAGAGTCGGTCCAATAACTGAGTTTTGTGGTACCTGAGAGACTATTGATTGAGTAGAGGACTCGACACCATTCATCACTACTCGTTGCTGGCGGTCGGATAGGTATGATTTGAGAAGCTGGTGAATTTTGCCTCGAAAACCGTAGTCGTGAAGCTTACTTAACATGATGTTGTGGTTGACGGAATCGAAAGCTTTTCTTATGTCTAAAAAAACTACGACGGCTATCTTATTGTTGTTCAAGGCTTTGTTAACTTGTTGGGTTAATACCAAAACTGCCTTCGTGAAACGTCAATAGTGGTTGCAGTGCTGCCTAGCCGATTGTGTAAACATTATATTTGTTGTTTTTTGATACAGCCGTCACGTCGGGTTAACGACAATTGTGGTAAGTTGCCATGCGCTGAAGCCCATTTTTGTAGCAGTGTCCAGGGCCAGCGTTCTCGGGAGCATCAGTGCTTCATATCAGCTTTTGGTGTTGCTAATACGCGCGTTCTAGTTGGCATCGTTGCGCAAGTGCAAACAACTGGTTATATGAACATCTGCAACTCTACAACATTTGTCTGTGCGTGCAACATTTGTGCGTACATTTAGCGTCATTTTATGGCGTGTAGCTCAAAAAAATTGCAACATGGTCGCCTTCCCTCCGCATGCTTCACATAACGTCGATTTTCAGGTACGGGGCTTGGAAAAGTGATGGAAAGAATGGTTCTATTTCGTCTCGAGTGGTACTTGGAACGATACACCAAATACCCTTCTTGCATGGCAGACTTTCGTCGGGGCCGCTCCTCCATTGACTGTGTCCTTGACTTATCGACATTTGTTCAACAAGAAAAAAGTCGCAAGCGCATATCAGTGGCACTCTTTCTTGACGTGAAGCGTGCATATGATAATGTAGCTCACGATGCCATCCTCACTTCTCTCGCAGCAATGGGCATTGGTGGACGAATGTTTCAATGGATAAAAGATTATATAACTGGCAGGGGTTTCTTTGTACAAACATATGAGGGTACTACTTCCCAACATTACACCTACTGCGGAGTACCTCAGGGAGGTGTTTTAAGCCCCACATTGTTCAATGTGGCCCTCATTGGTCTGGTGAAGGTTCTGCCAAAGTCGGTGTGCCTATCTATATACGCCGATGATATTTGCCTCTGGAGTGCTGCAGTTACTCGCCCTCAGGTGCGTGCACGAATACAGCGGGCAGCAACCCTCACAACAGCCTACCTTCAGAAACAAGGCCTAAATATATCAACTGTGAAGTACGCGTTGATGGCGTTTACACGCAAACCAACGACGCCATACCTTGTTTACATCAATGGGCAGAGTGTCAAATATGCACGGACGCATCGTTTCCTGGGCATAATAATCATCAGAAGACTTTCGTGGAGCCCACATTGTGCGTAATTGAAGAAGAGACTGCTATCTATTGTGCATATCATGAAATTCTTGTGCGGTAAAGCATGGGGAACTTCTGTGGCCTCCATGCTACAGCTGTACAGGGCCCTGTTTCTGGGTCTATTGCGCTACAGCTTGCCGGTACTGACTAACACTTGCAAATCGAATACTCATTCATTGGAGAGTTTGCGGGGTCAGGCACTGCGTATCTGCCTAGGACTGCCCCGATGCGCTTCTACTTATGCCACAATCATGCTTGCCAAAGACCATCCGGTCAGGACATATATAGTTGTGGATTGCCTCAGAGCGCACATTCGACATGCTAGCCGTGTCCCCGACCACCTTTTGGCCCTTCTACCTTCCGGAAGACCACGTGCTACGTTTTCAGACGTCATAGCCAAGCACCTAAACAGCATTCCATCAGGATATACGCCAGCTGTGAGAACGGCATGTCCTTGTGGTGCCTCGACCAGCCGCAAGTACGTCTAGAAATTCCGGGAATCAAAAAGAAAAGCAGTCACTCCAGTGTAGCATTGAAGCAAGCAACACTATTATTATTACATGAGTTGTACATAGACCGAATGCAGATATACACTGATGGGTCCGTCTCGCCCAGCAGCTCATCAGGTGCCGCTGTAATTCCGGCTGCATAAATGACAATCAAGTTTAAGTTGTCACATATGACTACATCTACGGCATCAGAGCTTGCTGCTATAAGGGCTGCTTTACAATATCTCGTTCAAGAACGTCCAGGAAAATGGGTTATATTCTGTGATTCGAAGGCAGCGCTTCCGAGTTTGCAGTCTGCCATGCGTAGGAGGAGCCATGACCAACTGGTACAAGAAATAAGACATTACCATCATGAAGCTCTAGCACGAGGGTATGATATTATATATCAATGGATACCTGCACATATCGGTATTACCGGAAATGAATTAGCTGATGATGCAGCCCGCTCAGCCCATGAAGAAACCCGCGTAGTCCCGATTCCTCTATCAAGGAATGATGCAGCAAGACAACTTTACCTGCTGGCTCGAGATCTCACACGCACGTTCTGGTCGTCTACCAGCTTCCAAAGGTGTCAATTTTATGAACTGGATCCTTCGCTCAAGCTAAAGCTACCATCACAACTTTCCCGCTCCGATGCGACACTGTTATGCCGCCTTTGGTTGGGTGTTGCATTTAGAAAGGTGTACTCCTTTCGCATTGGTATGGCAGACACTCTTACATGCGACTACTGCGGAGCTGAAGAGACCATCGAACACGTCCTGTGCAGCTGCGCTTGCTACGACACACAGCGATGCCAGCTACGGATAGTTTTGAATCGACTTGACCCCGGACCATTTTGTGTGCAGAAGATACTAGGACCTTGGGCATCTGCCTCAGTTGCGCAGAAAGCAACTAAAGCACTGCTACTTTACCTAAAGTCAACAAACCTGAGCGACCGCCTGTAGACTGTGTGTGCTCCCCGAGTGTGCTCGTGATTGTGTGTACCTTCTCATCTTTCTGCAACCTCTTTTTTCCCCTTTATCCCTTCTCCAGTGCAGGGTAGCAAACCGGATGTGCGTCTGGTTAACCTCCCTGCCTTTCCTTGCATCTTTATCTCTCTCTCTCTCTTCAGGTACGGGGGATTCACTGTATTCAGGAGCAGACGCATGGCTAGGCGTTAGTACACACGCTTTTTGAGCGTAAGGCCTGGGTTTGATCCTCACTCGGACCCCGCAATTTTTAATAGTTCTTTATTTGCACCTTGTCGGTTTTGAAGGATATGATAATTATCCTACACAATCATTGACGCCAACTCCGGAATCGGTGCAAAACGAGCTCTTTAACGCTATCACGTTGGTAGGAAGAACGGCGTAAAGAATTAGGAAAACAAAATAGAGCACTGGAAGGCTTTCTTTAAAATCCAACGAGTTAAAGGTAGCTCGCAAGAACTAACACGAATACCAGCTTCTCTGGACAAAGAAAAGTATTCCCTCACTGACATGCTGAGAACAAGAACTTTTCGCTCTCAACTTCGGGTGCACTTATAGTAATGTAATACAGCCCCTCACCCCTGTTCATCTGTGATTGGAACTGACTTCCCCTTTTTTGAAAGCAGCTGCGTATTGCGCAAGATAATAAGAAAAATTTATATGACGTGTATTTTCAATTTAGTGTATAAAACCATTCAAATAATTGGGTTCTACAGGAGGTTGTCAAGTATTCAATATTACTGAATTGCAAAGAAAAAGAAAATTCATGGCGCTACAGAGGTAACGGCAGGCAGAGAGAAAAAAATTGAGTCACTTATTTGAATATTTTTGGAGGAACAAACTAGCACCTTATTGCTTTTTCCAATATATCGATGAGCGTGACTAAGGTACCAACTGAAAGCTCGAAAATTCGCGAGAAGCGGCTTATCTCCGCAGTCATAGTACGCTTGATAAGGAGGTGCGGGCGACGATGTGAACCTCTTTGTTGCAGGGCCGTTGAAAGCGCCTTTTAGTGATCGGCGAAAGAAAGGAAGACGGTTCCCTTGTGAACATCTTTGGACCGTACGCTAACCAGTATTCGCGGTTCAGCTGCGTTGTTTGAGGGCTCTGCCTTGTGAAATGCCCATTTAAGCGCTTCAGTTGAGCGTGAGCCATTACATGTGCGTTCAGAAAGCGTGTGATAAATCGTTTGCATTAGGGTATCGTCCAGAAGATAAGCGTCTGATTTAAAGGAATCCAGAAAATCGACCTTTTGCACGGCCAGCCCGCTGAGACAATGCGTATTTTCTGAGTTAATAGCCGTTGTTCAGGGTTTGCAGGTTGAATTACTTGTCCCCAGTGAAGCGAGAGAGGTCTTTCAGTGAGACTCCTATGGCGAAAAGTCGTGTTGACACCCAGCCAGAATCTCATGCTCCTGCGGAAAGGCAACCCCCTTTCTTTTTCTCGGAAAAGGCAATGTTTGATAAGTGCACGAGCTCATTGTCTTGGTTCCAAATCGCAAATGGCATACTTGATAACATTGATGGTTGATGATAGATTGTTATATTTTGGGTTTGCCGTCCCAAACCACTATGTGATTATGAGAGACGCCTTAGTGGAGAGTTCGGAAATTTCGGCCTTTGGTGCATCAGCAAACACCGGTTGCGGTTCAAAGGTTGACTCACAGCTGAGCGTAATGTAGTCCCATAAAATGCAATACAAACTCAGAAACATGCACACTCATCAGTTATCAAATACAACACAACTCACACGGTACATCAACGCACTCAAAACAATGACCACAAACAAGAACTCGCGCTAAAATGCAATCTTATTATCTAAGAACACCTAGAGACTAGAATGTTCGTCAGACGTATTCAGTCCCAAGTTCTTGTAACGATGCTTCTCTTCCAGGAAACACATAATGTCGAACACCGGTTGTCGTCCCGCTGTGTCTGAGGTTTTTCTTCCAGAAAACGCGCTTGAAGACTTGCAACTCTTCAATATTTCACCTCCATTTGACCGCACTTTAATAAAAAAAAACTTCTTTGCCGTCATTTCTATCGGCCACTCACGTGCTGCCACTGCAGGACACGCCTTCGTCCACTGGCGGTATCACACACTGACTTCGTCACTTGCTTATATGCTCGTCCTGGGTTCTCGAAGCTTCCAGGATTTTACGTCGACGTGCAGCACAACCAAAATCGAAATCTTTCTGACGAAATCTTTCTTGCAGCTTCCGCGCCCCAAGATGTAAAGCGGCGGTTGGTCACCCTTTCTTCTAGAGGGTTCTCCGATTCATTACAATCCGTGTGTAGTGGCCGTTTTGAGGGGAGAGCAGGTGCACGCGCGGTGTCTTTTGATGCTTGTTTTTTTTTTTCTGTTGCGCACGCTTCTGTAGCGTCTGATAGGTGCCTGTTTTTCAAGTGGCTGCTATAAATCGGAGGGGTGCCCTTTCTTGAGCACTCGTTCGTGACAATTATAATTTATTGCTATAGCCGCCATTCTTTTGCCCTT
This sequence comes from Rhipicephalus microplus, assembly GCF_013339725.1. Classification (NCBI taxonomy): domain Eukaryota; kingdom Metazoa; phylum Arthropoda; class Arachnida; order Ixodida; family Ixodidae; genus Rhipicephalus; species Rhipicephalus microplus. The sequence continues at coordinate 164,748,435 of NC_051171.1, read as the reverse complement.
GTGGTAAGACAATTCACAACAAACGCCCAACGACATCCGTGAAGGCAAGCTTCACTTCCGTGTCAAAGCGATTCCTGTGACAGAGGGATCAGCCATCATCACTCTTCTCTGACACCGTGAGCCATGAGACGCCACTTCAGTGGCGTTTTATGAGGCATCTAAAGCCTTATCTCTTCATTCGACTTGATGTTGTCCTCTTGCCCCGCCGCGGTGGTCTAGTGGCTAAGGTACTCGGCTGCTGACCCGCAGGTCGCGGGATCGAATCCCGGCTGCAGCGGCTGCATTTTCGATGGAGGCGGAAAAGTTGTAGGCCCGTGTGCTCAGATTTGGGTGCACGTTAAAGAACCCCAGGTGGTCGAAATTTCCAGAGCCCTCCACTACGGCGTCTGTCATCATCATATGTTGGTTTTTGGGACGTTAAACCTCACATATCAATGAATTGATGTTGGCCTCTTCAAAAAGCGTGGTCAACGTTTAATGAAACGAAGACTAAATAAGCAGCATGTATTGTCCCACTTCTTTTTTCTTCACACTGTCTCGTATTAAAGCGTGTATTATAAAGCAGCGAGTGCTGGTAGCACATTGTTGAAAGGAAAAGGGTGTTTAAAAACTGGAACTAAGGTGATGTTTTATTACGCTAACAGAGTACCATTACATGATATCAAAAAGTAAGAGTACTACGACTAGAGGATGCTTCGTAAGCACCTTCATGTGGCCAAGCCCCATCGAATTTCCTGACCATAGGTTCCGAAGAAGACTGCAACGACTTATGCGTAAGTATTCACCTAAACCGGCTATTGCTCCCTAAATTTCATGGAGCCTCTGTGGTCAAATTATGACAAAACAAAAAGATCTTGAACTTCGTGATGTCACACTGAAATTTAGGAGTTATGCACTTGAGTAAAAACTACAATTAAATTATGAAAGACTCGTTTTCATATAGGAATTCGGTACTGAGACTATAGATTAATGAAGAGATCAACGATGATCCTGTTTTTGAGGAGGGATTTGTCAGTGTGAACTGATTTAGTCTCCCGTTAAAGCACTGCAAGAAATTGCTATGTGCGTAAGAATGAGTGAGCCGACACTGTGGTCGAGACGGAACAGCGTCTATCTCATAATGTATACTTTGCGAACCACCAGAGGGCAAAATGAGCGGCGAGAGTAATGCATGAAATGCGAATGTAGCCATCGGGTGGGTGGCCGCCACGGTACATTTCCCCACGTGGTGTTTAGCGAGTGCTGCAACAGCCTCTGGGCCAGAAATAACCCAGAGCAGATGCGCGCGGCGTGAGTTCGTTTTCAGGCAACAAATAAAAAGCGCAGCAAAACATGGTAGTGGTGCATGCGAGCCTTCATAATTGACGTCAGAATGTAATTGCGAGCAGGCAATTGCGTAAACTATGCCGTTGTGACGTCATATTTTGTTGTTTCCTTTGCCGCTGCTCGGAAGAGAAAAAATTACTTAGTACACTATGCTCTTGTGTTCCTCTTTGTGCCTTTTCGTTAGCGTTAGACAAATTAACTGCCTTCCCAGAAAAAGCGCTTGCGCTGGGAATTCATTTAGAGCCTGGCTGAGCGCGGCTATCACTAGCTCTTTTTACGCGCTGAGTGGCTCGCTTATTCACTTATCGGGCCTCTTCCACGCTCGCTTGCGTAGATTGTTTTTGTGTGTGTCAGGCCTTGACGGACATCATTCTATCAGTGACTGAACTTTTCCAAACTCGCCCAAACACACTGTGCGCACACGCGCTAGCTCGCTGCGATGTTCGGCGGTTGCTCATTTTATTCGGCTGTCACGTTGAAGCCATTTAGCGTAGGTCTTAAACTGCCAATGCACAAAACAAGTCAAACTCCACGAAACCTCATGCATTGGTCGCACAATAATATCGCAAGTACTGTATTTCTGTTGCCAACCTGTCAGAGTGAATGATACAATAAACTAATCTTAAAAGGGTAGCTTCCTTGCCCGCCACGGTGGTCTAGTGGCTAAGGTACTCGGCTGCTGACCCGCAGGTCGCGGGATCAAATCCCGGCTGTGGCGGCTGCATTTCCGATGGAGGCGGAAATGTTGTAGGCCCGTGTACTCAGATTTTAGGGCACGTTAAAGAACCCCAGGTGGTCGAAATTTCCGGAGCCCTCCACTACAGCGTCTCTCATAATCATATAGTGGTTTTGGGACGTTAAACCCCACAAATCAATCAATCAATCAATCAATCAATGGTAGCTTCCTTAGCTTATCACTCCGACTACTCACTATACCGATCGCGCAACCTATCCCATGCTTGTCGTAAAACCTTCTCAAGCTGGCACTGCGTGACAATCACGAACCAACTAGTCCACAAATACGCCTTGTCTACTTGATTAATATTGATTGATGTGGGGTTGAACGCCCCGAAACCACCGTATGATTACGAGAGACGCCGTAGTGGAGGGCTCCGGAAATTTCGAACTGCTGGGGTTTTTTAAAGTCCACTCAACTATGAGTACACGAGCCTAGAGCATTTTTGCCTCCATCGAAAATGCAGCCGCCGAAGCCGGGATTCGATCCCACGACCTGCGAGTGAGCGGCCGAGTACCTTAGTCACTATGGATCACCATGACGGGGCCATCTTGACTACGCAAGTCAGTGGTCCGAAAAAATTTTCGTTCTGCACTTCGTGACCATTTACTGAATCCAGTATATAATGGGTACCTACTGTGTTGTTTGCCGCCGTCAATGTATTATATGTGTATCACTTCTAGGGCAGTACGGGCACACTAACTCTCTGCAGACGTGGATGCGGCTAGCTGCGGCGCGCGCGTCCGAGGGGTGATAAGAGCTTTCTAATGCCGTGGCCGTGTTTGCGCCGGCTCCTTCATGTTTTCCTTCAGTTTCGCGAGACGTTTCTTCTTTGGTGGTCATTCTATGGCACAGCGTCGCAGCAAAAATGTTTGTCGAGTTGTGGCCTGTCACAATATCTGCAGCGATTCAACTGGAACAGTGTTTTATTGCTTTCCGAAGGCCCGCTGGGTGGAGAGACGCCAACTTTAGATACGATTGGTTCGATGTCTATTGTTGATAAAATTGTTTCTGTTTCAATCCTTCATTTACGCCAGATCGCTATCGCGAAGACATTGATTATTTCTCGTTATTATTATGGCAGCATTGATGGAACAGACTGGGAACACTCAGAAAATAGCAGAATTTGGAGTAGGAACCTTGAGGGCAATGCTAATATTAGTGGACAAGAGCATTGAGCCTGCTACCCACCGAATTTTCAATCACCTTACAAGAATGCTTGAACACCTTGCTCATGTGAACGCTATGAAAGCTGTGATAACATTATACGTATTTGGCACGTCTTTAGGCTTGACCACGATGACTATATTTTTTTTCCTTCTAATTGTATTTGATTCACATTTTATACCTTCAGGGCTCTTTATCGTGCTTGTGACGCTCAGATGTTATTTTCGTCATCTCTAACTACAAAAAAAAAACATCTTACTAAGATCAGTTTTCTATTTCCCAACTGTATGTTTGCTTTATTGTGGTTGTAACCGACTATCTAATAAAGCCCCCATGGCTCTTGCATGAATGGTTTTTTTATTCGCTTTCGAATAGTTGCAGGTACACGAACATTGTCGCAGGTGCTTCCATTTGCCGGCTTTGCGTGCACTGCAGTCGCAGGTCGCGTCAATCAGGCACCTGCTGCGGTAGGGCTTCAAGACTATTAAAAAAACGGTATGAATTGAAACTAATCCACTGAATGAAAATGCTTGCTCACTGCCAACTTCATTGTCTTTGATGGAGCATGCCTGTTGACCCGCAGGTCACGGGATCAAATCAAGGCTGGGGCGGCTGCATTTTCTATGGAGGCGAAAATGCTGTTGGCCCGTGTGCTCAGATTTGGGGGCACGTTAAAGAACCCCGGGTGGTCGAAATTTCCAGAGCCCTCTACTATGGCGCCTCACATAATTATATGGTGGTTATGGCGCGTTAAAGCCCCCATATCACTCATCATCAATTGATCAGTTTTCTGCTCCAGAGACCACAAAAGACAGCACGAGACAAGGTTTAGTCAATAGGCTTGTTGATGCGGTTCGTTTTTTTTTTGTGACTATTGCTATGATGCCAAAATATACGGAGATTATTTCATCACTTTCCTACATTCACGTCCATTTGCTTGCGCAAAGAGGCCCAATACGAAATGTTCCGGGTAAAAAGCATATTCCGATTGATGATGGTCATCCTGCCACACGGAACCTAGGCTCTGAGATCCGATTGGATGTGAGCCCTTAAAAGGTAAAGTGAGCAGGTTCAGTGAGTGACGCCGCAGGCGCATGAAGATTGAGGTAGACGAGCTGAACGAACTGCGACGCGGACTGGCTGCAAAAAAGGAAAGAGGAAAGGTGAAGAGACAGAAAGGCCGGGCGTGGAGGATTTCCTTTGCGCAGCCTCGCGACGTGTGCAGAATTTATTTGCCAATATCGGTAATGGATGGCCACAGTCGCCCGAGGGACACGGCCGCCGTGGCAGAGTGGCACTGAGGCTCGCTCACTTTTTCTAATGGCATGCTGAATTGTTTACGACCAACTCGTCCCTCCCTTGCCACTCTTTGTACCCCTTTCGCTCTCCCACGCGATCCCCATTGCCGGTGCTTCGCAAAGGCCACAAGTGTCCCAAAGGTATACAGATCCGTCTGATAGAAGTGCTATTGACACGAGCGTATTAGCGTTTTCTGGCTCACTCACCGGCAAAAATAAACGGCCTCGGTAATGGCTCTCGCCGTCGGACATCGTAAGATCTTAAACAAATCGAAATAAAAGTTTGTCTAACTGTTTCTCAAGACGTAGCACACCTTTCTACCGTAAAGAAAATTTTGGAATACTGAACAGAACCGGTATGGTTTGATGTGTAAAATATCAGCTCAGCAGCATGATTGCACCCGTCCCTGTACAATGGCTCTTCTTGAACAATGGAGTGGGTTATTACCGGAAGATGAATATATCGTATGAGTTTATGAGAGCCTTTTTTTCTTGGCGTATTCCTGAACGACTGCGAGTAACTTTTAAGGTAAAGCTGGTGGCAAATATTACCAGAATGGGGCAAACTGTTTATTAACTAATTATTTATTATTTCAACACGCATTTAATTGACAAATCAATTGACTAGCTTTAAGCTCCTACACTCCGCTGATGAAGCAGCACTCGTTGAAAGGCACTGAAAATTTTGTATTTACGAAAGGTGTCGGCGCATTCAACAGGTGACATAGCCGCAGTTCGGCCTGGACACAAGCGGAAGTTGTGTGGCGTCATTAAAGGCAGGCTGTTCTCCTCACCTTAAGTGCAATTCAATCGTTCCCATTGATCTCAATAACGCGGATACTTCAATTAGAAGGCGTCGCTGGACGCACGCAATAGCATTTAAAATTACATCTGCATGGCTGATTTCCTGCATGTTGTATACAGCCCGAATGCTTTGTAGAAGAAAACAATTGAAATTGAAGTGCTCAAAATGAAAATGGTTGATATGCCCAGAAGACCAAACGTATTTGGCCGCCCCAAGAATAGCACAAACTACCTGGAAGCTCAGGGTCTATTGAAGTGAAAGTACCGAAACGTGCATCGGGTAGATGAGGGAAAATTTAAGAAATCGTACAGCTGCTTTGCGCAGGGCGCAGTACAGCAGAAATGGAGAAACATTACGACGGCGCTGGAGTGGGCGCTCCGAAGTTCGACTTTGTTGCTTTCCCCGGCATGAAAATCAAAGCAGATTCGTGCTGGGGGTGCCGAGCCTCAAGGAAGTGCGCAGCTGGGCAGCCTTTCTTTTAGATTTTCCCTTTCTTTCTTGTTCTATTTCCCAGTTTTAGGGTCGAAGCACCTTATTGATTGATTTGTGGGGTTTAACGTCCCAAAACCACCATATGATTATGAGAGACGCCGTAGTGGAAGGCTCCGGAAATTTCGACCACCTGGGGATCTTTAACGTGCACCCAAATCTGAGTACACGGGCCTACAACATTTCCGCCTCCATCGGAAATGCAGCCGCCGCAGCCGGGATTTGAACCCGCGACCTGCGGGTCAGCAGCCGAGTACCTTAGCCACTAGACCACCGCGGTGGGGCTCGAAGCACCTTAGGCTCTTAAAGTGTCGGCATGCATCGTCCGTCGTTTGCTGCAGCTTTCGTGACGGTTGATTAGCTTGAGCGCCAGAGAGAGTTCCTTCTGGCGCCACCAGCTCAGCGCTCAACTTGTGGAGAGAAAGCGAATGGCACGCGTTGGCTATCTCGCTTGTAAAGGGCAGCCAGCTGCACAAGCGGACACCCCGTATGTCGGCACTGTACCTTGACCCTCAATGTAGTGTCGGTGGGGGAATTCACTTGTGCGAGGTTGAACGATGAGAATTCGCAGCATGCGCGTTAGCGAAAAGCAGACAGGATTCTTCCCCGGGCTTCACGTTAGTGGCGCTGAAAAGTCTTTCCCTACATGCTTCACCCATCCCCAGTTCCGTTGCCGGCTCGCGCGGCGGCTTCGCGGACTGTCTCCTTCTGTGGGCGCGGCCGATGATCGACGGTGGGCGATAAGCCAGGAAAGCAGGTTGTTTTTAAATGCGGATCATTTCTTAATCGCATGATGGCACGCGGCGTACGTCGGCGTTGTCCACAGCCCCACTGCGCATGCTCGCGCCTCGTGTTGCATGCTTGCGTCGCGTGCCAGCCAGTGCTGCCAACTTTGTCCTCCCCTCCTCTCTCTCTCTCTCTCTCTCTCACCTGGCAAGGCCGACGCAGGCAGTGGCTGCTAGTGAAAACGGACTGCTCGAGCTGCACAACCGTTCACTGGCCACCTCGTAAATGTACGCGCTATATCGCACATCAGCGTCCCACCAATCGTTGAAAGCAACGCTTCTTCTTCATTCAATATATATATATATATATATATATATATATATATATATATATTATAATAATAAAGACAAAATAAGCATTAGGCATTCCCAAACCATAACCAATTTTGCAATATTCACGCGATACTCCCTCCACTCTGTAACGCATTTACTCGAGTTCCCCCCGTGGAAGGATGTGGGTGGTATTTTTTATGTGTTTGCCTTCTCTTAATTTTTATTTTTGTTCTTCTTTCTTCTTCTTTCTTTCTATTTGTCACTTGCTTGCTTTTTTAATGTTTATAGTTGGTTGGCGTCATGATGTTTCTCTAGCTATAGTTGTAATGTCCGCACTAGATATTATCATCAAAGTACTGGAGAGAGAGAGAGAGAGATAAAGATGTAAGGAAAGGCAGGGAGGTTAACCAGACGCACATCCGGTTTGCTACTCTGCACTGGGGAAGGGATAAAGGGGAGAAAAGAGGTTGCAGAGAGATGAGAAGGTACACACAACCACGAGCACACTCGGGGAGCACACACAGTCTACAGGCGGTCGCTCAGGTTGTTAAGGTAGAGTAGCAGTGCTTTAGTTGCTTTCTGCGCAACTGAGGCAGATGCCCAAGGTCCTAGTATCTTCTGCACACAAAATGGTCCGGGGTCAAGTTGATTCAAAACCATCCGGAGCTGGCATCGCTGTGTGTCGTAGCAAGCACAGCTGCACAGGACGTGTTCGATGGTCTCTTCAGCTCCGCAGTAGTTGCATGTAGGAGTGTCTGCCATACCAATGCGAAAGGAGTACACCTTTGTAAATGCAACACCCAACCAAAGGCGGCATAACAGTGTCGCATCGGAGCGGGAAAGGTGTGATGGTAGCTTTAGCTTGAGCGAAGGATCCAGTTCATAAAATTGACACCTTTGGAAGCTGGTAGACGACCAGAACGTGCGTGTGAGATCTCGAGCCAGCAGGTAAACTTGTCTTGCTGCATCATTCCTTGATAGAGGAATCGGGACTACACGGGTTCCTTCATGGGCTGAGCGGGCTGCATCATCGGCTGATTGATTTCCGGTAATACCGATATGTCCAGGCTGCCATTGATATATAATATCATACCCTCGTGCTAGAGCTTCATGATGGCAATGTCTTATTTCTTGTACCAATTGGTCATGACTCCTCCTACGCATGGCAGACTGCAAACTCTCAAGCGCTGCCTTCGAATCATAGAATATGACCCATGTTCCTAGACGTTCTTGAACGAGATATTGTAAAGCAGCCCTTATAGCAGCAAGCTCTGATGCCGTAGATGTAGTCATATGCGACAACTTAAACTTGATTGTCATTGCTGCAGCCGGAATTACAGCGGCACCTGATGAGCTGCTGGACGAGACGGACCCATCAGTGTATATCTGCGTTCGGTCTAAGTACAACTCATGTAATAATAGCAGTGTTGCTTGCTTCAATGCTACTCTGGAGTGATTGCTTTTCTTTTCGATTCCCGGAATTTCTAGACGTACTTGCGGCTGGTCGAGGCACCACAAAGGACATGCCATTCTCGCAGCTGGCGTATATCCTGATGGAATGCTGTTTAGGTGCATGGCTATGGCGTCTGAAAACGTAGCACGTGGTCTTCCGGAGGGTAGAAGGGCCAAGTGGTGGTCGGGGACACGGCTAGCATGTCGAATGTGCACTCTGAGGCAATCCACAACTCTATGTGTCCTGACCGGATGGTCTTTGGCAAGCATGATTGTGGCATAAGTAGAAGCGCATCGGGGCAGTCCTAGGCAGATGCGCAGTGCCTGACCCTGCAAACTCTCCAATGAATGAGTATTGGATTTGCAAGTGTTAGTCAGTACCGGCAAGCTGTAGCGCAATAGACCCAGAAATAGGGCCCTGTACAGCTGTAGCATGGAGGCCACAAAAGTTCCCCATGCTTTCCCGCACATGAATTTCATTATATGCACAATAGATAGCAGTCTCTTCTTCAAGTACGCACAATGTGGGCTCCACGAAAGACATCTGTCGATTATTATGCCCAGGAAACGATGCATCCGTGCATATTTGAAACTCTGCCCATTGATGTAAACAGGGTATGGCGTCATTGGTTTGCGTGTAAACGCCATCAACGCGCACTTCACAGTTGATTAAGTTAGGCCTTGTTTCTGAAGGTAGGCTGTTGTGAAGGTTGCTGCCCACTGTATTCGTGCACGCACCTGAGGGCGAGTAACTGCAGCACTCCAGAGGCAAATATCATCGGCGTATATGGATAGGCACACCGACTTTTGCAGAACCTTCACCAGACCAATGAGGGCAACATTGAACAATGTGGCGCTTAAAACACCTCCCTGAGGTACTCCACAGTAGGTGTAATGTTCAGCAGTTGTACCCTCATATGTTTGCACAAAGAAACCCCTGCCAGCTATATAATCTTTTATCCATTGAAACATTCGTCCACCAATGCCCATTGCTGCGAGAGAAGTGAGGATGGCATCGTGAGCTACATTATCATATGCACCCTTCACGTCAAGAAAGAGTGCCACTGATATGCGCTTGCGACTTTTTTCTTGTTGCACAAATGTCGATAAGTCAAGGACACAGTCGATGGAGGAGCTGCCCCGACGAAAGCCTGCCATGCAAGAAGGGTATTTGGTCTATCGTTCCAAGTACCACTCGAGACGAAATAGAACCATTCTTTCCATCACTTTTCCGAGGCAGCTTGCGAGGGCAATAGGGCGATACGCTGTCAAGTCCAATGGTGATTTTCCCGATTTCAAAAGTGGTATTAATCGACTTATTTTCCATTCTCAGGGAACACTGCCGCTGAGCCAGGAGTTGTTGAAGCATGTTAAAAGTTCTTTTCTGGCTTTTTGTCCAAGGTGTCCCAATGCACTATAAGTAATACCATCAGGACATGGCGATGACATGCGCTTAGAAGCGACTAACGCACCTTCCAGTTCTTCCATGGTGAATGAAATGTTCATTTCTGGTAATCGCGTCTCAGGAACGATCACGGCGTCGATGCTCTCTTTCATAATATTCCCGGCAACTCTCGTGCAAAATTCTTCAGCCACCTCGAGTTCTGTTTTTCCAAGATGGAGTGCCAAAGCTTTAAAAGGGTGCCGTTGTTGCGGAGAGGAGCGAAGACCACGAACTGTTCTCCAGATATATGACAGCGGTTTATGAGGGTCTAGAGATTCGCATAATGCTTTCCAGCGTTCGCTCTCCAGCTTGTAAATGCGTCGTTGAATCTTTTTCTGGAGCCGCCTTGCTTCCCTCAGATCGTAAATTGATCTTGTGCGTCTGTATCGTCGTTCAGCACGCCTTTGTATAGCTCGTAATCTTTCCAGTTCGATGTCAAACTGTGTTATTTTAGACGAAAATGGTAATTCACATTTGGATGCTTGCATAGCTTCCGCTAGGTATTTTCCAGGCTGCAGGCGAGGCCTTCTTGGCAAGCGTCCTCAACACGCGATGTAAACATCGACCAGTCAGTGCCAATTACAACACCGGAAGAAAAAATTTTTATGATACCATCGATCGTCACGTAGGTGGGTATGTGATCACTCCCATGAGTCTCAATATCGCAAAACCATTTAACTTTGTGAGAGAAGCACCGTGACACCAATGTCAGGTCAAGGCAACTGCCATACGTGAGACCCCGCAGATATGTGGGGGTACCATCGTTCATGATGGAAAGGTCGTAATCGGAAGCGAATGTAACAATGTTCCGGCCCCTGTCATTCATCCTAGTGCTCCCCCAAAGCATGTGATGGGCGTTGAAGTCACCGGTGATGATCCAAGGCCCATCGGTCCTCATTAGGATGTCTTTTAATCTGTCGCAGTCAAATCGCGATGACGGAGATATATATCCACCAATAAGCGTGAACGAAACTGCATTCTTCTTTACACGAAGACACACGTACTGATTGTCGTCATTTGAACTTATTGGGTGCGAAAGATAAGTCAAGTCTGTGCGATTGTAAACAATTACTTTGCTTCGTTCTTCGCAAGAGCTTCATAACCGGACAATCTATAAGGCTTTGATACGTTTGGTTCACATATGACAAGTATAGAGAATTGATTGGCCCGAACAAATTGGCGAAAGTCCGAGATACGGGATTTCATTCCTCTGGCATTCCACTGAAAAATCGACGCACTTTTAACTTCAGTGCGAAAGATGAGATTTTGTTGAGCCATTGTGCTTATACGACGTTAGCAAGAACTGGATTCAGTGCATCCAGTATTTGCAGTGCACTCTTAGCAGACGGAGATTGTATGCTGCTCAGTAGCGTGCGAATCATGGCAATTAATGATTGCACGATTGCAGTCCCTTGCCTGTCTTGGTTGGAAAGATCTCGAACCGGGATCGCGGACTGGCCGTCATGAAACTCCTTCGGTTCGCTTGATGCTGCTTCCCTCTGAAGTGCAGGCCACTCTGTCGCAGTTAGGGTATGCTCACTGGCTTTGTCCTTTACAGCCTTTCCCACGGCATGTGGTCTGGGAGGCAAAGGAGGTGGTACTAATGAGGCATCTGGCAAACGTATCGAGAAGGTAGCGGGTGTCCTTGAAGACCGACGTCGACGTGAACGACGCCTTCTGACTTTAGCTGCGGCTTCTCGATGAGATGAGTGATCGCGCACCATCTTCTTCAAGATGGCAATTTCCTTCTGAATCCGCGGGCAGTCCTTCGATGTGGCTTCATGGGATCCATTGCAATTAGAGCATTTTTTGACAGTTGCGACGCACTTATCCGCTTCATGGGGCTCGGCGCAGCGGTGGCATACCACCGAATTCTCGCAGACACTGCTCACATGTCCAAGTTTCATGCATTTACGGCACTGGAGAGGCTTTGGAATGAAAGGCCGCACAGCATGTCTGAAGTACCCCACCTTCACATGAGAGGGGAGTGATGTGCTCTTAAACGCAATCTTCACACAGCGAGATTTGCCTAGCCGGGTGACATCAACAATTGGAGTATCAGTTGTTGACTTGACAAGAAATTGTAAGTCATTATTGGAAATAGCTACATCTATGTCGTAGATCACGCCGGTTACTACATCACATCCCAAGGGAACATGAGAGCGCACCTGGTTGCCGTCCAAGTCAGTTACACTGCGCAGAACTCCCAACGCACTTGCGTGCAAAACGTCAACAGCCAGTATATTCTTTCTGGCGTTCACTCTTATGTCCGTGATCTCATTTGGCACGAGCGTTTCCAGAGACCTCGACACAGACTGTCTGTTAAGGCGTTTCATGCTGACGGTAGGAAGTGCTGGCAGAAACAGGATGGTATAAGTGTTCGATTTTGGCGCTTCACTTACAGTTTGAATAGTTGAGGATGAGGATGTCCTCATGTTCCTCCTCTTCGCTTTGCGGCTCAGCACAGGTTGGAAATCGTCATCTGAAAAGTCCTCACTGCTGAGATAGTAAGCATGAGTATCTTCACTGTCGCTGGCACTCGCTTGTCCCATCCGCTTCCTGGAGGCGGCCGCCGCTGACGCCGCTGGTGCCGGCAGGCGCCCGGGGTGGTCTACATCCATCCCCTCCAAGGGAGCAGCGAAAACTGGTCAACAGACTTAAATTACAACTGAAATACGCCGGAGTTAGCAAAAGTAGCTCCTATTCAAAACACACATCTTCGTCTTCCCCTCAAAGTACTGGGAGAGCACAAAGAAGAAATACCTTTCTTTGGCGCGAGCGCGCGCTCTATATGCTATACAGCTGGCTAGGCTATGCTATATGTGGGTCTGCCTTCGATAGTCCAAGCGACGACGGCAGCATACGACAGCCTGGCCCTCTAAACAGATGTGTACTTGAAAACTTTTCAAACTTGAAGCCTGCGCAATCTTGCTTCTTTTTTTTCATGTTATTATCATTAAAATGAAGACGTGATATTCGGCATAGTGGCAAAAGTTTAGTGTCAGTCAGAGATCATTCGGGAACGCACACATTCGTGAGGCACTTGTTACCCTAGTTGCCGCGAGCCAGAGTTTTTCGGCTTGATGACCGGCCTTGGTAGATCAGCTCGTGTGTCAACCAATGCTAAGACAGAGAGCTTGGATTTGGTTACCGGCAACAGCGGCCGCATTTCAATGGGCGCGAAATCCACGGAACATCCATGTTCTTAAGATTTAAGCACACGTTGAATAACCGCAGGTACTAAACATTCTCATAACCTTTCTCCCCCTCCCCCCCACTCCCCAACTACAACGTCTCTCGAAATCATATCGTGCGTTTGGGATCTGAAACTCCCACAATTACCATGTAAAGAAAACTGGGGTTAACAGAGAGCATCCGAAGCTAACCAGAATGCTGTAAGGCATCATCCGCAACTTTTGTGCAAGTGCACGCAAGTTCAGCGCAGTATGCGATGATGTCGACTGTGTTCTAATTATCGAACCTAACATCGAATCAACTCGAAGGTCACTTTGATATCAAAATGCAATTAGTTCTGACCACGAGTGGTAAATAGGATCTAGCGAAGCTTGTCATGACCTTCATGTTCAAAGAACACGTAGAGTAAGTATTAAACTCCCAACAAATTACACTCAAACTGTTATAGGCTATTGTTAAATGATCCCTAGGGCTTTGAATATATTAATATATACGAGAAAAGCTCGTCCTAAACATTGTTAATTATACAAAACGGGCAGTTTTGGAGATCCACCATACACAACATAAAGGTCGTCCATATGGGACTTCAGTGTCGAGAGAGCTTGTCAAGCTTGTTTCTCATTACGCAGCCCTGATGAACCAAGTCCGTGTCAATAAAGTAGTTGTGATGACTTGTCAAGCGAGAACGAAGGGTTTCAAGCATTCATAATATTTTTTGGCACCGGTTTCTTTTTCCCGCAGGTGCTTCGCTGACAGTTTCTATTATCCCGGCCTGGTCTTCGCATATTTTGTCTGTTTCTTTGACTTTTATCCACGGGAGAGATATGGGAGCAACGCACATGTTTCCGCTGACACAGAATACTGACAAAAAAAGAAAAAAAAGCAGCCTGCTTGTAAGATCAATATTATCGCGCAACAAAAGCGTGGTTGAGTGTTTTCGTGTTTTGTCAAGTGCACGAACGCGTACAAAGCACCTGTGTGTGCCGAAAAGATGTCTTTTATTGTGACACTTTTTTTCTTTTTTAATCAATCATTCCACTACATATAGGACATTGTTGATTGTAGCTGGCACGGTAACGGGTCGATGAAATTACCTGTCCCAAACGGTTGCATCTGATTAAATGTCTGCCGCAGCAGAGACTTAATTTTTTGTAATCACTTTATCTGCTCGATAAATGGAGTTAGTATTACATTGAAGGCGTGCTCGTTTTTCTTGCCGCTGCCTGCAAGGCTCTTGGTCGTTCGAATAAATAGGTTACGTGCTTTCTGAGCAGTTCTCAAAATGCGGCTCTCTGGTCTGAGAGTATTTACGATAAGTTTAATGCGTTCCATACAAAGAACCTTATATCTTATCGAAATTGGCTGCGCATCCAATGAAAGTCTTCTGGTTCAGTGCTTACTGAATTCAATGTCACAACTTATGTCTGCCTTTTCAACTACACTTCCCTTTGATCACGTGCTACGACCAGCAATAACCTTTAGGAGGCTGGTTGCATTTATACTCGTTTCCATAGTTCCGTTTATATGCAAAATACAGGGCACAGGCAAATTGCACACGAGCTTTTAAAGGTCGCATGTTGCATAATTCTGTATAACTCAAGTCGTGTTCAACGGTTAAAGCTTATGCGACTTGGGGAGGTGCTGACAGCTTCATTTTTACCGCATGACAAAAATGTGAAGGAATAAACATGAGAAAAGGTTAAAGACAAGCAAAGGAAAGTGATCGATGCCAGCACCTGCGTTCTTCGTTCGACGAGGTGGTGCCACTGCCTAACAGCGGAGAGGTACTGCATTATGACACTAACACCGACAGAGAATGCTGCAGTAGCCTCAGCGCTACTCAGCACTATAGCGCCTCGATGTTATAGCATTCGAACGGAGTGACATACCAACGCCACCTATAGGTAGCCTTGGTGGCGTCGGCCTTACTTGAAACAATGCAGCATGGCCTCCGCGATTAGCCCTGAAAAAGTTTTGGGAGCTAATTTCAGAAGCCACAAACAGAGGCTGCAATTTGGAGGCGCTCTGCGTGCAAGATGACGATGCAGTATCGTGATTTGGCGCCGAGTCTCTTCAATAGCACTGGCCTAAGTTTTGTAATCTTCTACTGGTCGATTTCTCAACCAGAATAGTACTGGAGACGTCATCTGCCTCAGAGCACTATCTCTTGAACAGACACTGATATGGGTCCGTCTGATAAGGTATGAGGCCAAATGGCGAAAATTTAATGACAAAATTTAACTGTAATCTAAAAAACTTATTAAACACTCGTGAGCGTTATAAATTAAGTCATAATTTATGTTAACTTTTCATAATTAATAATTTATTTAAAAGTATGTCTTGCGCGAACACTCTTGACTCAACTTTCGCTCGTTTGAAATTTTTCATTTTTTGAAGAAACATATAAAAACCGTTCTCCTGTGCAATGAAGAAAACACAATGAGATCTCGAGTAGTATAAACATAGTAATATAATAACCAAAAATCACGCACAAACGCTAGGGGCACCTCTGTAAAACAGGCAGCCATATTAATCTTGTGGCAAGATTTTGCTCACTCAGGTTCATTGCCCGCCTAGTAATGATGAAGAAGTTTGCCAAGTTTTAATGAAAACAATCGATTAGTAAAAGAGCTATGAATATTCTTGTACGTAAAAATGTCAGAAATATAAGTTCTGAGAAAATTGACAAAAAGAATTTAAACAGGTGCAGAGTTTACACAAGAGACCCGGGAGGACTGAAACTCTCACTATTTGTAGCAAGTTGCATCGTGGACCTAGTAATGATGAAGAAGTTTGCTAAGTTTTAATGAAAACAATCGATTAGTAAAAGAGCTATTATGACTGTGTGCCTTTTCTCATACGGCAATATACATATATATATATATATATATATATATATATATATATATATATATATATATCGAAACGCTCTCACGCTACGGTGCTGATTGTTTCTGAGGCGCGCTTCTAGTGTAGGAATCAGGCTTGATACAAGTTTGCTTTAAAATGTCAAATGTACCTCTATTGCCATTATATATATTACGCACATCGTCAAACAAAAAGTTCATAGTTTACAGGCTCATATAAGTGTCTGTGAGTGTGCGAAACCCATCTGGTATGTTACACGTTCATCTAGTGAGAAAATGAACTTTTACGAGTAAAAATGATGTGTTGGCAGCGCTTTTAGGGCATCATTACATGTTCGCTCTTGATATGAGTGCTAAATAACAAGCAATATGCTAGATATAAATTAATCTTATAACTGACCCAAAATTGGCACTTTAGTTCTGGTTTCGTACGTGTTGGGTGGTCGAACATTTTTTATTGTATCTTTGGAGAGAAACTTCTTAGACGGAACCTTTCTTCAGCAAAATGGACGGGTAATTATAGTAGCATTTAACATAATCAAACACAAAAAAATGACATTTTGAGAAAAATTTCGCTTTTTCTACTTGCCCTTATACATTAAGTAAAAAGAACAAGATGCAACTTCATGGATGCCACCACATAAAAAAGTGCATGTAATTCCTTAGAATCATCCGTGTTTAGCGCTTTGGTTACATTTCTCGGCATCAGTTTTCATGTCACTGATGTGTTTCTTCGCATCAGCACGATGAAGCTATAGCGTCAGTGTATGTATGCTCAACTAATATATTTGGAACTATGAAGTACTGTCGCGCTTCTGGCATGTTATCGTGTATGTTGTCGCTCATAAAGCTTAGTTAGGACAAATAATCGTTTATGAGGAAAATAACGTGTTCACTATTAGGCTAAAAGTTCGAGTGTTGCCTGTTGTGGCGACAGGCTAATTTGACGGCAACTTTCGCATTCCGCCTACTAGGTAAAAAGTAGTGTGCGCGTGTCCAGAATAACGTATCTTCGCTCCTTTTCTGGCAATGAGTTAACCGCTGCCCTCGGCAGCCTATGGTGCTTCCCAATGCTCGTCACGTTTCCGCAGCTTCGAATGCGGCCGGCAGTCACGTTAAACACTCGGTAAATGACCCGATTCATTACTTTGCCACAAGTAACGGCGATTTCCTTGTGATTACGAGGGACTCGGTGCCGGTGAGCTGAATCAGGCAGCACTGACCCATGTGCAGTTTTAGCGAAAACCACGCAAGCAGCAGTGCCGAAGCAGTAGGATAGTTCACCTCGGTCCTGTGTTCATACGAGCGAGCATGGGGCGCTCGTGCGTCTCGCAAAAGTACGGCTTATGCAAACGAGTGTCCGTGCAGCAAAACAAATGCACGCATTGTCGACGCGCTGGTTGCGTAATCCCAATTACAGGAGCGCCCTTTAATCTAACGCCTAAAACTAAAGCCGCTCTAAACGCCCTTGCATTTTTGATGTCTCCCATGCAGAAGGGAACAAGATAACCTCGTTTAAATGTCGCTCGGTAAAGTAGAAAGTGTGATGCGTTCGTTGAGCATCTTTTTCGACACTATCAAGTTCAGGAGGAGTTTCAGCGCTTGTCAGCGTCACTGCGTGTACGTGTAAAGTTATCAGAAACAAAGCGGCAGTGTTCGACGATGTTTGTGAATGTTAAGGTAGGTAGGTTGGTAGGTAGGTAGGTAGGTAGGTAGGTAGGTAGGTAGGTAGGCAGGTAGGTAGGTAGGTAGGTAGGTAGGTAGGTAGGTAGGTAGGTAGGTAGGTAGGTAGGTAGGTACAGCGGCCAATCGTGGTGCTTAGTTTACCGCCTCAGAATCTATGATGTTACACTGATAATCTCAGAGTATTAATTTCTGGGCCTGACGCCCACATGTTCATTTTGGCAAAATTCAAAACAACAGGTGTAGTTGGATCATGGTGCACATCAGGGTGACGGGTATAGATTTATAGTCCCCCACCATTTCTTTTCTAACAAACTTTTTTGAGGTATTTGTCACTTGAAATCCCAGAATCTCCTTTCTTTTCTTTGAAAGGGTGCTGAGCGATTCTTTGAGTCCGGTGGCAAACAAGCCCCAGAAAGCACTGAAACGCGCGCAAACACAAAACTAAACATTTGGTTATATGTATTGGCCTAGACTGACCTTTATTAAATTGGACAAACAACGCAGCGATAAGTGCTCTCTTTGCGCCAATCCTAACGAAAAAACTCTGATTGCTTCTCATGATTTTTGTGCCAAAAGATGATCAAACTGGTTACAGTTTTCTTAAAGCTTGCGTAGTAAGCCAGAATACTAGACCGTTGTTAGGTTACGTTCAGTGAGGCCTCGCACTGACCACGCCTCGCGTCCCAAGCGGACCACGTTACACTCTCAGCTAGCCTTTTCCTCGGACGGACATTAAGCGCAGATTATGTCCATTTATTCTTCCTTTCTCTCCTTTTGATTTATTTTCCATCCCGCGAAACCTTAACGGCCTCTTCTCACAAGCGACTCACGTCTTGCTGAGTGCGTCTTTCGGGCCGCTTTACTCGCTCGTAGAGAACGTTTGGAAGCCGTGCCCTTTCGTGTACCATCAGAGGCGAGACCGTTGACACAGTTTTCGAGAAATCTAAAAATGGCACTAACAACGTGATCAGAAAAGCAAAGTATACAAAGAAACTAGAGAAATATACGAAAGAACCAAAAATGAAAAGCTTGACTGGTGATTCTATGCTCGTTGCACTTTCGAGCGTCTTCGGTTCTGAAGAGGTGGAGTAATGGGAAAAGAGGAAGAGTTGTACGTAAACACGAGGCCTAACTCAATTTCTCGCACATGACACTGCACTTGCGAAAAGCGTGTGCTTGAAACTGGGTCACGCTACCGACGCACGCACATACATGCGCCACTAGGCAGGTATCAGCTTCCCCGAATGACCGTGTTCTAACATATTGAAACGCCCCTATCTAATATCAAGCGATTCAATTCGCCGAAATGTTTTGGCTGTGTTATAAAAGAAATAAACAGAAATGAAATGAGAAGTTCAATGCGCCAAAAGTGTGTGCTGCGAAAGGCGAAGCCGGGAGATCGGGAAGTGACAAAATGGCAGCATAAAGGCTCGGGATGGTTAGATCACCTCTTTGAGAGCATAGCGCTGTTGCAAGCAGCAGCGTTTTGGAGCTCGCCGTAGCTATTGACGTCAGCAGAGAAGCTCTCCTCGTGTCTCAATGACACGCGGTGGCGTGTTCACTTTGTAACTATGCGTAGCGCGTGCAGATAGACGAGCGCTACCAGGCTCAACAAAACGGCGCAGCGCAACGAAAGGTGGCTTTCATGCTCGTTGTTGCGATGTCAAGTTGACAAACATTCTCAGTACTATGAATGAAAAGAACACAAACAATCCACACGATCAGCCATCCAAGGCACCTTTTTGATTCCTAAACGTTTCTCTAAAACCAACATATTGGTCTGACCATCCCCAAAAAGTGGGAATCTTGCGATGTTCAACTCGCACATGTTATGATTCATTCATTCCCCAAATCTCACAAGACTGGAACAATCTTCCAGGATCAATGACGTCAGTGTCTATCATTCTCATTTTCATGACGTTTTAAACACAAGTGCACTGCTATGCAACTAACCAAATATGTGATTCTTCTCTTGGCAAATTGTCTTATTCTTGTTTGGTGTGTTAAAACTGCTAATTTACTTGTTTGTACTTTTAATATGCTTTCTCACCAACAGTATGATTCTCGCCTGCATATAGTTACAGCTTGTACTGTTATTTTTAGCTAACATTGTATCTACAAAAGAAAGCTTGTATTGTGTTTCTTTTAAATGTACCACTCCGCTCTATAATGCCTCTGGCCCTGAGGGTAATTCCAAATAAATAACTAAATAAACAAATAAAAAGAAATGCTAAACTGTATTTGCTCCTCTTGAAAGCTGCAGTGTTTTAGCGAGACAGTAGCTCTGCTGCATGTGTAAAGCGAGTGGCGATACTAGCGGCGGCATGAGCACAAAACAAGAATATATGTCACAGTCCACTATTCAAATGCGCTATCCGTGTCGCATATCTCTGGTGTGGAAGTGGGACGCAAAGCCCTGAGTCTCCCAAACAAGAGGACGAAAATGGGCTGAAAGAGGCATTCTGGCTTGAACGCATCTCCATGGCGTTTAAAAAATACTGGAAGGTGAAAGAAATCTTCGCTTTAGAAGTGGCACGAAACGACTCCAGCACGGGTTACCTGAAAAGGTCGCGCAATGCGGAGATCATGCCGCACAGAAAAACATCTACGCTTGGTTCAAAAAATCATTCTGTTTGAACAATTGCCCGTGTTGGTGTCGGTGCTTCAGCCGAGCTGCCGTGAAGCCAAGGTCTGCTTCTATCGATGACAGAGTGTGGTGTGCGAAGGCGAGAGAGAATGACATAGTGATAGAGAGCACCGGGGTGGTGAGTTAGCCTCGCTTTGCCGGTTTCCCTGAGGGGTGCTTGTGAGTTCCAAATATTTTGCAGGAGTGGTCGTTTCATTGGATTAAAATACTTGAGGCAATGTACTTTCGGGTCGATGCTGCATCGAACTACAAAGTGTTTCCTAGTTCAGTGGCTATGTAAGCTGAAAGGGAACAAATTTGACAGAGTTCTTTCATTGCAGAACTGTTACACAGTCACTCGTGTGAACGCAAGTATCAAAGGCGAATTGATTGTCTCACTGAAACAAATCTGGCTTTGTCCTGCATCATTAAAAAAGACAAGGCCTACATATACCATATTTTTCAAGCACACTAACTTCATCAAAAGATTTTTTTTCAAAAATCTCATATGTAACTTTTTTATGACTTACACCTCTGTCACAATACGTATAGAACACTTAGCGCAATTATGAAAGTTGGTATGCCATCAGGAACGCAACGGTAAATTCAATTGAATGCTTTGCCGATCTGAAACATGACGTATGTGTTTCAGCATAACATCTATTGATTAACTTAGAGGAAGACACTGTTAGAATGATTCGGCAAGATTCAGCGACACAGGTATGACTTGAAAGGGGGGGGGGGGGAGTACCAGGCGTTCCAAAGAATGTCAACCTATTGACTGCAACGCACTCGCATATTGTACGCCAGAAACACTGGCCACCAGCCAGCGCACCATCTCGGTGCCGCAGCTGACGTCAAGTTTTCTAGGCGTTGAAAAATCCTTCTCAGAATTTCAAATTGCGTCAACCATACGGAAGGGCTTTCACTTCTTTAAGGAAATAACAAAGCGACACAACAAAAGGATGAAAACAATACCCTGCTTATAAGATCCAGAGAACAGGTAACCGGGCGGATGCATAAAACACAAAGTGATTCATGCGCAAAAGTTTACTCGAAACTTTTTTTTTTAACGGTGAAAGTTTTGTATGTAGAGACACCCAAAAGGGGTAAAAAAGAAAAGATGAAATCATAAAGCATGGTGGGTTATATCAGCCATCGCTTACTTTTATTCAAAACATTGACATGTGAGGCGTGCCGTTTTCGTCCCTAGTATCTGGAGGGTTATTCTCTTATTCCCGGCGTTTCAGCACCTTGTGTCTTTCTTCATTTTCTTGTCGGCTTTTTGAGTCGCACGTGTACCTTTCGTTTTTGACATATCGGTATTTTACGCCTTCCCCGCGTCATTTAGAGCTAGAACCTAACTTTGAAATGTCGGAAGACGTTTCTAAACGAAATAAACAGGAAGGAGAGCATTATGGTATGACTTGGCAATGCATCGCTCACACTGATTACGTAGGATTTTCTGACTGCCCCAAATACGAGTTTTTCGCCTCGCTAAGCGTCACCTGTTTGGGTGGCCACGATGGCTCGCCATTGGAGCAGAGCTGAATCAAACGCGCGTCCCGTAGGAAGTACACCATCATATTTTCTCACTAAAGCAAAACGTTCAATGCGGCGTAGCCCGCTTTCAAGACTCGCGACTCGGTCGGCTTCGCTTCCTCGTCGTAAAACCTCGCTTCAGCGTTGCAGTTTTCTTCTGCGCCGGAAGGAGGAGATCTGCCACCACACAGGCGTGCTGCGAGAGAAAAGCGAGCGAACAAAGTAGGAAGTCAAACAATGTCCCCTCCCGTCGAAGTGTGTGCTCTCGGTTTTCTGCCGTGGTGACAACTGCGGCGCAGGCCTGTGGCTCCTCGTTTTTTCTTGTGTTTTGCGGCTTCCGGCTTCCGTTTCCGGTGTGGGCTTCCTGTTCGACGAGCGCTTTTCTCCATCTTCCGAGTGTTTTGAATCTTTCATTATTCTTCATGCTCGGTGGCAACCGTTCTTGTTTATGAGCGAGATTTAATGCTTACGCTGCATTTATTCGAATATTATTTTTCTCCCTTCGATGCAAGATGAAGAATTGACAACAAGCACGAGAGAAACACTTACTTGACAGCCAAGGTAGTCTAAAATTGCGCAGCCCTTGTTCTCTATTGTCTTCTAACATTTTGTGAACACATAGGCAGTACGTAAATTTGAGTTTGGGTGCATTGGAGTGATGAACACATGAGGAGGTTTTCGAGCTTGGCTTGAGAACGTTGCTTTGACCGTGTGGCTTACCATTAATCCAGTAACACGTCTTTTATACACAATTCGCTCTATTCCGCGAATAAGTATACATTTCTCGTACACTTTTTCACACTGCAAAAAAAAAAAAAACGTCTGTGGAGCTTCTTTTTCTCTGCATGTGTGCGCGTATGTGCGTATGTATGAGGGCCATTCGAATAGTAAGGACTATTCGGACGCCGAACATAATTATTGCTTAGTAAATGTTTCTATTGGCAGCAGTAGTTTAGCACAACATTACTCCCTTTCCTACACAATAATCATAAATTTATAAGCGCTTTTCGTACCGCAGCAGTAGTGTCGTCAGTCTATCAGCGTAGAATTTCACGGCCTTGGAATTCTTGGGCGCATGTGTTGGTCAGTAAGCATTTTTGGTATCCAGCTTGCACACACTTTGTGAATCATGGGCTTTTCAATTACAATCGTGTATATTTTAGAGTGGTCAGCAAAAATAAATGCGTCTGACAGACTGCAAATTGTCAGTTGTCGATTTAATAGCGACTCTCACTTCATTTGTTGAACGGTTTCGATGGTTAGCCTGCCACTACGCTCTTCGTCGAGCAATTCATGCGCCTGTTATGAAGTAATCGCACCATTTTCTGAGTTTTACTTCACTGATCGCTGTAGGCCGATAAACTCTAGCCCCACAAGTTTGAGAAGAGAATGATTCTCTGTCTGCGAAAATCCAATCACAGCTCGCACGTCCTAACTGGCGGGAGCCACGATTCTTGCCTACAGTGTCATCTCTGTTGCCCTTCAAGCAGGTAACTACTGAGGCAGACCAATAACTTCGGCACCTTGTCCAAGAATAAAACGATGGCCCTGAGTAAAGACATCTTTATTCTGACGCGTTAATTTTTAAGCATTAGCAAATGGTCCTTACCAAGAACTGCACTGTGAGCTTTTTCAGGTTGCTGAAGGTGCGAGCGTGAAGGTTCCGATAATGAGATTTTTGCTCGCAGGTAGCGCTGCTTTGCAACGCATCCTGCAGTTGGAGTTGGTATCTAAATGTCATCCACAGTTGTACGACTGTAACTGACACGAAGACAGCTGGCGTAAAATAGCATTGGGCCGTGGACTTTGTTGTGGTTGGAAATTGCAGCACTTTGTGCAACTAAGCTCATCCACGTCTTGAAATATTGTTCACGAACTGGAATAACAAAGCCAAAAGTATACGCGAACTTTGGTGTGACCCTGAAAAAGTTCAATACGCTTGCAGTCGTGGAAAACATGTCCGAGTAAACAGACGAGCACTCACTCAATAGAAACACCGAGTCACGACTCCCAGAGCTAAAAGCGCGTTAAAACAGTGAGCCCATTGGCAGTCTTATTCAGTGGCGCGCTGTTTACCATCACCGTGCCCTGGTGCAGAAAAATGATCGTAGTTCGCATTAGAAGTGCATTGCTAAAAAGACAGTTTGGTAGCTATGCAGTCCCGACTTTCGCTGCTTTGCTTAGTTTTGCTCTTTTTTTGGCTTTCTAGTATTTCTTCTTTCTTCTCTCTTTGATTTTATTGCGTTTTTTTCCTCTGTTTTCTTTTATTTATCTGGATCTCTCTCTCTATTTTTTTCTTGTTACATTTTTCTTCTCTTTCTCCCTCTCTCTACTTCCATTCCGCCTCGTCTTTATTCGTAGCCCGTTTTGACTCTATCTCACCCTTTATTTTTTTTCGAGAATGGTTAGCTGAGCTAGTTTGTGAGAATTCATGTTAAAACAGGTAGCCCAAAAAGACAATGACCCAAACGAGTAAGAAGCACATGATACGAGCGCTATTTCTTTCGCTATCTTTCATTAGATCTCTTTTTTTTCTGTTTGCGCATGTCTTTCTCTCTATTTCTCTCTTTCCAATAATTTCTAAGCAACGTTTTGCTCTCTCCCAATCTTCCTTTTTCCTTACAGCTCAGCATCACAACTCTCCTCACATTTACTTCCCTTTCCCAACTCCTTGATGCCCTATAAAATGCAAGGCTATGCTATGCCCTGCTAGCGTGTCACGAAAACTTTCCTCTTGCAGCTGCATACAAGCAATATACTGAATTAGCCGGGAAGGTTGGGCGTCTTAATTGTAATTCGAGTTTGAAAAAAAAAAAAGCTCGAACACACCACAACCCACAGGCAACGCGTCGTCTTTTCTCCTTCGCGCCTCTCTCTGTGTTGGGGTTTCTTTGCGCTTTTTTCAAAAATGTACAAAATCATATTGCATGTTAAAACCTTTTCAGAACACGGTTTCAACATGGCACGGGAAACTCACTGCCTAATTTGTAATAGACCTCGACATACATATCGCGTATATATCTACTGTTGGGAAGGGGTTTACTTTTGGGAGATACTACGAAGTACGTCGAAACAGGAGCTACCCGTCGAACCTAATGGTGTTCAGGTTTCCTCCCAAAGAACCCGAGGATGAACTCCCGTATGACTACACTATGCGTGTGCGCCTCCACTTTTATTGACGCTCAAAGATGGCGGGCAATTTGCTAAGACACGTTGTCGGGCTAGTTGGTTGGGGTTCATCATTTGCAAGTTAGCGCTGTGTGTGTGCGTCTCTCTTTTTGTGTCCTTGTGGTGGTGCGCTATACCCTTATAAATGGTGGGCAATAAAGCAAAAATACCCGTCCGGTGCTTGTTCATTTTGTCAACGGATGCAGCGGTGCTGGAAGGGTTCAAATAATAAATGCTTGTATATACTTCGACCTGTAGAATACTTTTTAGAAAAAAGATTTGAATGACCGAAATGATATGAGCCAAATTTGTGTCATCAAGAAACCTTCTTGATAACTTATCCACTTTCCGCAACCCGTCATTTTTGCAACGTGAGGGCTGGAGCTAGGCGGAATTTTGTACTCAACAATACTAACCGCATAAACTTTAGGGCGAGGGACGTTAACAAACGCGGACAGTAAAAGTTTTTACGCTTTGTATTGTCGGCCTCTAATTTTACATCAGTTTGGTTGTTTTTGAGTCTGGATTGCTCCGAATCATTCACGTCAACATTCGTAGCACATCAATGACTTTTATTTCTTTCTAACATTCTTTGAAATCCTCTTTACAGCCATGTAATAGTTTGTCCGACAGTTCAATGTAGGTGGCGCACAAATCCCATACTCTTTATGATGACATTCTTCTTTGTAGTCGCAAGCTGTGCACAACTACGTCGTTTGCAAGGCCAAAATGTTAAATTTTTGTGGTTCGCAAAAGATCTTAAAAACAATGGCGGACAAATTATGCTCCTGCTATTTAGTAAATGGGCGAGAAACGATCAGATGTCTTTTATTTGTGCGCATTCTATTAACCAAGTGGTTTCGTGATTTATTCACACATCAAGGACTTGTCCAGCTGTCAAAAGCTAAGCTTCTTCTGCTCACGCTGAGATATTTTTAAAGCGAAGCATATCTCTGACTTCTATACAAGAAACGGTCACAGTTTTCAGGGTAATCTCAAATATTTAATCAAAACTGTTTCAGAGAGATATAGATACATAGCCAACCAGAGCGAAAGGCATTTGTATGTCATCTAAAGTATACCGTATATATATATAAGTTTAAGACACCAAAGCTTACATAGCTAAACTTGTTGAAGTAAACAAATTAGCTGAAGATAGGTTTAAAACATCAGTGAAATGATAAGCAACGTAGCCATTTGCCAATTATTATAATATGAACAATACGAAAAGCACAATCAACGGGGCTGGGCCAACAACAATTTCGGTAAATGCAAATACACGCCAGTACATGAAAGTGGCTGAAGAGTAGCCGATTCGGTTGAACTCCTATAGCTCTGGATTTAACACTGCTCTGGTGTTATCGAGTGGACCGAACTTCATTCTTGGTTTCAATGGCCTTATTTCCACACATATGGGTGTAATTGAAAGGGTGAGTGAGTGCGTAAGTTAGGAAGTGTTCATAATCGACTCACAAGAACAACCGTACCATACTACAAAGGGGTTCGCTCACAGCGAAAAATGCCTGTTAGAACGTGGGCGTGGGTGGTGTGGTCACAGATCATTTGTACGTAAAAAAAAAACTAAGGCTGCATCGCCCACGCACAAAGTGACGTCAAAAGTCCGAGAAAGAACAATAACTGAGATGTTATCCTTTCCAGCCGGCATCTCTCTCTCTCTCTCTCTCTCTCTCTTTAGCTTTTACGCGCTCTGTCCGTCTCACACGCCCACATGCAAGCACACGGACGTGCATAAAGCCCTCATTACGGCTTGCTAGTTGAAATAGCCACTACCATGCGAAAAACAAACACATAACAATTAAAGCAATAATTTGAGCGCAAACACACCACACATTCACGCATACACACAACCAGGCATCAAACACTCACAGCACTCATTTACAACTTCCAACTTTTATAATTAGTTAACCGCACATTGCACATCTAAAAACATGTCTCGATCCGTGCTCCTAGATTAGGTGCGCCGGCTGGCGAAATCCAGTCGAGCCCGAGAATAAAGACACTACCCGGTCAGCTTATGAATTCCCTTTTACGCTCTTTCTTGAAATAATGTTTTCTCTAGTTGTTCTTCTTATTCATCTACTTCTTCTATTTATACATAGCGAAGCGAACACATACCCTCATTGCCATGTGTGCAATAAGTGAAAGCCGAGGATACACTGTTTGCGAAAGTGAAGCTGAAGTTTCAATGTCTAAAGAATTTAGTTTCTAGTGTTCATATATAGTCACCCTGCAACCTGTAGAAAGGACAAAATGCGCAGATGAACACTGTTTCAGGTACTTTAAATGTTGTCGTGTGAATGAATGCACACCCTTACGCATGATATCAAATTAGGCTATCTCAGCACGTTCGCGTTGACGCTATGTAAATAGAATAATAATCGACCTTGATGTGATCAGGTGCATTCTAAAAGACTGATCCCAAAAAAGCAAATTATCCTAATAAGAGTCGAGGAAAAGTACGCAAGGTGAAATACCATAGAAGGAGGATGAATGAAAACGTAGATTGCCCTATTTCGCCCCTCGCAACGCAAAGTTCCTCGCGTGTAGTGGGCGATCCGAATTGTAGGTCATCTTACACAAGCCAAATTTATACCTTTAATAAATTCTATCGATAAATTTATGCTCCAGAGACTTTTCACCGCGTCGTTTTGGTACGAAGTAGCACTTACACCGCTTTTCAGTGTTTGCAGCAATATTCTTAGTACGCCTGTATTTGACGCTTCCAGGCATTGACCGTGCAATTTGAAAGCTTTTTAATCTTCCGCTGGATAAGGGTGACTGACCTGCTTCAACCCTTTTTTAAAACGAGCCAAGGCGGTACGCGTTCTCTGTAATCTTCTTTAAAGTGCTCGGGCACTCATTCCGAAGCCACGGTGGCGCGCGAACACAGAAAGTTCAATTTCGACTCGCTTCAGTTTTGATGCTGCGAGGATTTCATTGTGCTTTCTTCGATCCTTCTTTTCCTTTCTTTTCAAACATTCAATTTGTTGAGTGCGAGTAGCGGCAAACACTATATATCGATCGTGGGTTTCGTAACTTATATAGAACAATAAAGTTGATATTGGCACAGTTGAAATGCCTAGAACAAAATGGCGTTCCGTTTCGGAGAACTAGAAACATTCTGGCCTAGAAACGACTCTCTTCCTCCTGAAACATATTCGAGGACCATTTGGGCTCTTACATTTGTCATTTTCTTTTTTGATGCAGGTGGGTATTATTTGTGGTCTTGAATATATGGAAGCGGTAAGAGGACAGCCGAATACAAGAAAGCACCCTGATTGCTTTTTATTTATTTATTGACAGTTGTTTTTTTTTAAGTGAGGTTCTTGTGCTTTTGGTTATGCCAACAGGTGCCCTCAACCAACTGAAGGATGCTTGAGATTGGCCTGCAAGAGCAGATCGCGAGAGCGTAATCGGGTCTCGTGTACATCGCATTAGGAACTACCGGTCTCTTTCTGTTCTTGGTGCGTGCCTCAACCGTGCCGTAAGGAAACGAGTGACTTTGCACGTGGCATATTGACCGTTTCAAAGTACCATTGAATGTCTATTGTAAGCACAACTGTTAAATGCCCACTAAGCCATAATTACATAAGTTTCAAATAAGCGAAGGAGACGCTACATATCCCTAAGGCAACACGTGAGCCTATAGGCCACTGTTGACTTTGCTAATGGTTCTGTTGCTTATTAAATTTGTTTGAGCACTTTGTAACAGGTAGGCATTACATAATTACACAATTACATAAGTTTTAAATAAGCGAAGGGCACACTACATGTCTGTAGGGCAACACATGTCTTTACGGAGCTGTTCACTTTGTTGATGGTTCTCTTGCTGATTAAACCTGTTTGAGCACTTTGTAACGGGTGGGCCTCTATACCCCCAATCGCTCCTTAATTCACGTGTTTTGATACCTGGTCTGATTATACGCTTTTGTCACCTAATACATGATGTGTTCAGAAGACATCTTCCGCTATAAGACATCCATGTAGTGTTTTTTTTTTCGTAGCAGCTTCATCACATATTGTGGCTCTGTGATGGAACATCCGCTTATTCCGCAAATAGCTTGGATCTTAAGCTGACTCGGACCCAAACAATTTTATTACTTTAGTCGAATTTTGCTAAATTTTTTGGCCACGGATACGATTA
Source organism: Rhipicephalus microplus (assembly GCF_013339725.1). Taxonomy (NCBI): domain Eukaryota; kingdom Metazoa; phylum Arthropoda; class Arachnida; order Ixodida; family Ixodidae; genus Rhipicephalus; species Rhipicephalus microplus. Next base: position 164,719,411 of record NC_051171.1, on the reverse strand, counting down.
TAATTTTTTGCTCACAACCAACCACACTGGCACCGACAACCGAATTTATGGAAAAAGGGCCCTTTAACGCTCTCGCATAAAAAAAAACATCATCATCATGAACGACTTCTGTTTTTATACGACGTGCAATGGAATACAGTGAAACCTCGGAGATGCGGATCTCGTGGGGCAAATAAAAATTTTCATATCATCACAAAGTTTTATCGCAGAATTGTGAAACTTTTACACGAAACTATAATAAAAAGCTGACGCATGTAGTAATTATTGTTTCTCAGTGGCGTAGCAACGTCCCAAAAAGTTCTCAGTGATTAACCGTGAAATCTTTAGACGTCAACGATCATACTCGGACTCGTAGATTTATGTCCCGTGCACGCGTGTGTAATTCACGCTCCAGGTGTGTTGTGACCTGTGACGGCTAGTAGCCTTTTCAAAATCTTAGTTCGTTTTTTTTTTGCAGTACACTAAAGTACTGAAACAAAAATGACTTATGAAGCGCTTTGCACGCGCTAGGTGAACGCTTCAAACAGTTTGCGCTCGTCCTCATCTCTTGTGTTCGTTGTCTGAAATTTTCGCACTGATAAGTTTAATAATAAATTGCCATCTAGCCCAATCTCACACTTTACTTCAAAATGTTTACCACTGTCCTTGGTTGTGGTTCTTTTTACCGCGGTTGTGTTGAGGGTGTTTTTCAGTACATTTACAGCCTTGACCGAAGGGTTGGCAGGCGTGCGCCCTCCAGCATTTATGCATTTTGATGCTGTGAAGCCTAGCTCCTTCGCCAAGACTGTCCGCTTCCTCTTTCGGTTTTCTTTCACCTTTCATAGGAGGTCTGATGTGAGAGGTCATGGCTTCCATCATCATGACAGCCATGAGTGAACAAAGTACAACGGCAGCTCCACGCGTCGATGAGTTAAAAATTTAAAATGTAGAGTGTGACGCCATTTCCATCCACTTGTCGCTTCTTCCGCGACAGCGCAGACAGCACCTGTTTTTTTTTTTTACGTTGTGACTGGAGAAGTAAATTGGACAAGAGCTAAAGACAGACTGGTCGGCCGATCAGCACTGTCACAGAGTTGAACTTTAAATTATGCACACGAAAATAAATGAAAAGTAGAACAACAGATGAACTGTCTGTTTAACTTTTCTACCGAGACGAATAAGCTCCGTAAATGATCCCGAGATTGTATGGAGTCGACAGCGAAAAATCCGCTGCTCAAATGCGTACCGTTTGGTGGCACTCGCCTGAGAATTTTCGCTCCGAATAATACCAGTCGCATGAAGGCTCAGCCTACTACGTGTGATATCACCTCAGCGAGTATGTCATTATCTACCCAATAGGGCACGGGTAATTTCTTTTCAACTCATTTTTTTCGAGTACATTTGAAATTGTTTCCAAGGCTATGTATGGGAGACCAGCGCTGCATAGGTAATGCGTCGAAAAACATCACCTGGCGCAGAGTAGCGACACAACTCAGCCTCTCGCGCCAGACGACCGGCCGCTGTGAGAGCACGCGCTTGTGCCGCACTTCATTTTCGAATGGACAGCTAGAAAAGCCATTGCGCCTGTAATACTGCACTGTGGTTTAGAAATAAACTTTGTCCGAAGGCTACTCCCACATAAAGAGCACTCAAAAAGAAGAGAAGCTCGGCAGAGCGGACTGCGTCTATACATGTGGCATCGAGGGGACAGTGCTGGGCAGTGATGGCGACTCTCTCGTCATCATTTTCTGGTTGTGCGCTGTATTTTGTGGTAAGCTAGTTCCAGCTTATATGCCTTCGTTGATAAGGCCGTGCGGTGGCCATACCGCGCTGCTCACTTCTGTTGTAAAGAAATAACAACAAAAAAACGAAAACAAAACAGATGAAGTATAGTAGCTGCGGCATCTTTTTTTTTTTTTTTTTGCTGATGCCATATGTACACCCTATCTGCGGTATGTACGCATGTGGACGTTGATCAAGGAAACCACCGTGACAGCATAGCATGGGTGGGGTCGTGCTCTTATGCTTGATGGCGCGGAATAGACTTCCGACTACGGCGACCGCATATAGATTAGGGCAAGTTACAAAGAACAACCGTGACCCAAGATATATCAGCGCATTGAAGAGCCCCAAGCGGTCACAATTAATCCTGATTGCCATGCTACAGCGTGTCTCAAAATCATATCCTGTTTGGCACATGAAAGCCTAGCAATAGATGTTGAACAGACACCTTTATTTTAAGCAGACAGAGGCAAGCGAAAAAAATTAAAACCGTGCGTTAGACAAACTATACGATGAGTAAAAATCAAACACATTGGATCTTTCTCTATCAAGGCATAAGTTTCGATGTTACTTAGACACGGAAGCCAGTGAGAAGGAAGCTTACCGCATCGGCTGACTCCAGAAAGCTACGTTTCAAGTAGTCCACTGCTGTATTTGTTACGAGAATCTTGTGCTTTAACACAAACTTAGTTTATCAAAGGCACTTTATCATCTAGTATTCATCGCAGGAGTATCTTTTATAACAGTTCATCAGTTTAGGTGAACATGCACCCACATAAATCTTGTAGACAAGGCAGCTTTCCTTCTATGTCACTTTTTGCTCATCATGTAGACTACCTACTTGTATCATTCATTTCATGTGGGAGCACAGATGGAGTTTGGTAGTGGTGGTCAGATGAAAAAAAAAAAAAAACATTACATACGTTCTATGCTGCCTGATATGCTAGTTCTATTTTCAGCAGAACACCGTATAAAATCGGCTGTTTTGTTCTGGTTTCCGCTGGTGGCGGTCTTCATTATCCAACAAATCTAGCAGACAGATGCAATTCGGTTCATAAACCCGCCTGACACCACTAAGCAGGAGAGTGAGAGCAGAACGTATTTTGCTTGTCTGACCGCTTCGATGCAACGCCGCCTCCTTTCTTATTGGTATGATAAAGAATGAAAAACGTACAAATATACGGAATCCCTCATTTGCAAGTATTGTCGCACTTGAGTAACAGCAGTGCCACCAGCGCCTTTTGGTTTTATTTTGGCGCTGCGCTCTCGCACTGCCTCTACAAGCAACCACTCTCGCCTGACAGAGCGGCTGTGAAGTGCACGCTTCAGCCGCCAGGGCACCGCAGAAACTTCAGCGCTGGTTTCCTATAAGAGGTGTGGTTCTAAGCTTGAGGAACTCCAGAAAATAGAAAACAGAATGCAGGGCTTGACTTCACGGTGCACGCAACGTCCGACCTTCCTCTATAAGAGGTCGAAGAAAGTAGAATCAGAGCGTCTAGAATATCGATGACAGGCTCTGCTGTGGACGCAAGATCTTGGGAACCAACTTTAGTTGGTGGATAAGGCTCGAGCCGTGGTTATACCGCTAGGTATAGCGAGCCATGGCTATACCTGGACTAAAGAGGCCACTCAGCTTTCGGCTCAAACCTGGTCGCACAATAAGTTTCTTTCTCTCTATCTCTGCTGTCTCTTTAGAAAAGTGGGAAGACAGGCTCAATACCTCTATTACGCGTAGTGTTGTAGAAAACGTATCGAATGTGCTTAAATCACAATGACGAATGCACATTTTTTTTCAAATCCTCAGTGCTCTCAAAACAAGATGTTTTAGGTAGTTTGCTCATTCGTCAAGAGTGGAAACACGGAGTGGGAACAAAAAATTAAACCAATATCATGATGCAGCAAACGATACAGACGTGGTTCGGTGGGTTCTTATCGTACGAACGGAAATTTACGTCGTTGTTTTCGAGCAGGAACGGTCGTACGGAGCCGAAGCGAGATACGGTCCCTCTGTGGGAGGACGCATTCGTCGATCTCGACTACGCGACTAGTTGCCGTGGTGCAGCCTGTTCTTTTTGTGGTTCGCCTGTTCCGTTCCTTGACTTAAGTGAGTCCGTAGCGCCGGTACTTCGGTCAACTCGTATCGGAAGAAAAGGCGCAAGCCCTTTGATTTCCCGTGAAAGCGACCGCGCTCGCTTTTACGGCGCCACCGTCGGCAGCGAGCTCCCCGCATTACGACACTGGCCTCGTTTCCTGAGCGTGGTGGATTTGTTGGCCGCCGATCACCCGCAGGGCCCCGAAAAAGACCTCGTAAAACACCTCCTATAGAAGGATTCGCTCGCCCGACAACCGGGTTCAGTCCCACTCTTGTCGCCAGGGCTGGGGCCGCTCCTTCGAAAGCGCACGTGGTGGTTCCGAGTAGTTCGCCTGTCTCTCCTCAGATTGTGAAGCAGTGTAAAGTAAGTGTGTCAAAAAGTACATGGTGCGCACGGGTACGCGAACGTACAGGTATAAATGCTCTACACACAGGTAGAGTTAACCAAGTTTCGAAAATAAAAGGTGCTAGTATTATCGTGTTCTTATGCGCCCTAGATATTTTGAAGTGCCTTCTCTAGAACGAGTGCCCAGTACCATCTTGATCAAGGATGTGCTATTGAAGGGCAAAATATCTATCGATAGGTTGATAACTGCTTATATGCTGATGTGCAATGTCTAATTGAGTTCTATTTGATAATTCGCAATTAGGCAGACACCTGAGTACAATAATTTGTAAGCTTGGCTCACTAAATTGTTTGGCGCACTGCTGAGTGTTAATTACTACTGGCATATTGTTAGGGTCGAGAGTGTGCTATCCTCATAAGATTTGCTGTCTTTTATTTGTTTGCAATCCTCAAAGAGCATAACAATTACACCCACAAGAAATGTAAACACATGCCCGTTCTTATATCCCTGTCGTAGTTAAGGTCGAAACTGTCAAGAAAAAAAGCAGTGTTTTTTTTTTTGCAGCCCCAGGATATGAAGTGCTATTTGCTAAATATTGTTCAACTATAATTTAATTGTTTTCGAATATCTCTAAAACACTCGCGCTTAAAATAAACACTGGCATTGACTCTAAGTGAAAACTTACGTTTTGTGAAACATTGACAAGACCCCTTAATGACATTTATTTCAATCGGAGTTTACATAGTGAAATGGCGCAATGATTGTGCCTGAAATAGGCATCTCATACAAGAATCTCCTTATATCTCTGCGTATACGCGTGATTGTTTCGAATAGTTTTCATTTAGAGGAGTGCCAGGGTCAAAGAGAAGGCTGCAAAGAAAAATAGTAGTACAAGAAAAGCTTACTCTGAAAAATGGAACTAAGAAGAAAACGCTTACTGCAGAAGAAGAAAGAAGACGTGAAGGACAAAAAAAGTCTAATACTGCCAATACGCATGCCAAGTAAAGATACTCGTTGGAAATGTCTGAGAAAAATTGACTGAAAGTTGGACAGAGACAGAGCATGTAAAAGCGACGCTGGTGAGTAGAGAGAAGAGAAGGACGCGAAGAAAAAAAAAAGATAGGAACGATAAACAGTGGCTACCCGTAGGACGCGGTGCCAGTGACCGCACTGGGCGAATCCCCGCGGCACGACCAGAGTTGTTCCACTTGTGCTTCTCCTCTTGTTCAACGCAGTCTGAGCGCGCCTGTGCGTCCTCATCCCGGCGCGTCATGGTGCACTGTCGACTGGAGTAATCTGTTTTCTGTCAAGCGTTTTCGGTTAATTAGCTCCATTTGCACCGCGGAGAATCGGCGCAGCCATCACTGCCCGTTCTTTTTCTCACTCGCATCAGTAGCCGATGCGCCGTGAATCCGCGTACGTTCGGAGGGCACGGTGAGAGCTCGCGTTATCTTTGCCTAGCTTATTTATGGGCGACTACGGTCAAGAGTGCGCGGAGCGTTGTAAGTAACTGTCTTGTGACACCTGGGTGAAGATCGAAAATTTGTAACGTGTCTTTTTTTTTGCGATTTCTGATTCCCGTTTCAAGGTTATATTAACTATCTTGTGTAACGGGTAACCAAATGGCGGGAATCGTCACGCTAGAAAATAGAGCGATGGGAACGGATCGAGGGCCTTGTTATACGCAAAAAATCAGGGGGCATGTTATTCTACGTTGTCACCTATATAAAATTGTAGCCATTTTCAAATGAAAACAAAATGAAACACACAAAAACAACCCAATTTCCAGGGAAGCGAGTCGACTAAATCTACAGCTTTTTTTTTTTTTTGCGTTACGATGTCTCATGCACTACCGGTTGTGGAAATAAACACGCACATGCTGTGAAACCCTACGAAGGTTTATACAGAGTGACACACGGGGTCTCTATGTTTACAATAGAAGCTTAGTCGTAAAGTTTGCTAATTCATCACCAAAATATTGCAATAATTGGGTCTTTTTGGCTCGCAGAGCATTGGAGGACAACGACCACCAATTCAGATTCAGCTTTTAGAAGCTTCGCCTCACTAATACGCTTACTGCAGTGAAGCCTGCTTTACAAAAAATTGTAAAGCGTGGAAGTATGGGCAAGTTCGTGGAACATTATTTAAATATGGGAACAGAGAGCAGACAAGGACTGACATTTGTGCTGTAAAGGATTACAGAAGTTGTGTCAGGCCATAAGTTACCCTGTACTCGCCTGTATAGTTGACATGTCTGGGTAGTCCACGATGTGCACAAAACTACTCAGTTTTTTTTTTTTTTTACGGGGAACAACATAACCTTTCCAATGTATAACAAAGTGCTCATTGTCTTTTTTGGCTTCTCTAAATGCGCGTGCAACGCAGATAGTTTAAATAGGTTTGATAGACCGTTGCTATTGCAAGCAAAAGTTTCCGGTCGATTGTGAGCAGAAGCTCCTTAAAACATTGTTGCACGCGTACTAGTGCGGTTTTAGAACAGCGAGAAATATGACGAACACACTAATTCAGATTAACATTTACTGCCCGCATTTCTCGCATTGCCACATATTGCTAGATGATTCTGGTCACATGGTCACAGCTACGGCGTCGCGCGTGACCCGAGTTCTGATCTCATAACAGCTTTCGTTGTAAAAATGCAGCATAAACAGCTACGTGCTTACTGTTTCTCAGAAAAGCCATTTGCACAAAGCTGGCGACCTGTCTATACTGTTCATTATCACTTGTGTCAGGCTGTAAAAATATGCAAATACACCATCACTGTGGTAGTATGTGAAGCGCAAGGCTTTTCACATATTGATTAGGACCGACCTCCAGATCAACCTCAGAATGAATAAAGCTTTGAGCTCACACCTAAGCATTTGCGCAAGTTTTTTTTTGTGTGTGTGTTTTGAAGATAGTTGTGGTTATGATGCACAGCTGCCGACTCGAAGGTAGCGGTGCTCGATCTGGCCACGGCGATAAAATATTCACAGAGACGAAGTGCTGGAGGCTGATGTACTGTGTGATGTCAGCGCACGTTAAAGAACATGGTCTTGGCTCGTAAAACTCCAGATACTATTATTATTAAAAACAGGAGCGAACGGGGTGCGCTGAGTAGTGGAAAGTTGCTGTGAATGCAGTCGTTCGTCGCCGGAGTGAGAGAAAGGTGGATGTAAACGGCAGCAGTTTTTTCGAGTGCTCTCGCTGATGGAGGATATATAAAATGAAAAACTATACGCTTCCTTTTCAAGTCGGTTGCGATAACAAATTTCTGTCCTACTAATCGTTCTGCACCTAATATCACGCTTGCCATATAATATCTATCACATAGGATGTCGGAGTGCTAGTCTTCACCAATTTTAGTTAATGGCAGATCTCGGATGTGATTGTATGGATGCATGCGAATAAGCATTTCTAAAAATGTTGCCTGTATTTCCTATTTGATTCTTCGTTTAGACACGCTCAGCATTTTCGCATTGACATGATCCGTCATTATTCACATACGATTAAGAAAATCACCTCTACAAATCTTCTTACGTTCATTTTATGCACTGCACTGGCATGACGTGCCTTATGCATGCTTATTATAATAATTGCAAAATTCATTTCAATAGTTAGCTTTTTTTCAAGATAACAAACCGTTGACACACGTTCTACATCACACAAAACTTAGCGCATCTGAAAAAAATGAAGATACTTTACTTGCGAATTGTCATGGGTATATTTGTGGCTTTTCTTAATTATTTGGAGTAGCCCCCTAGCATTCTAGTTTATTCTTTATTGAATAGAGTCGACGTACAAAGGCTCTGGACGCTGTTAGCCCACGCTGACCACTCCCACGCAGTCCCCGAAACGCACCACATCGTCCCGTTTCGCGAACGGGGCAGCCACTTATTCGTTGCTCTCCCGCCTCCATCCGTACGTCAGAGTTCATTGACGGCTGGAACACGTGATAGCCAACACTGCTGCGCGGCACTCAAGGACACCGTATACGGCGTTGCGGTATGACCCAGACAGCGATGTATCTCGTCACTGGCGATGCTCGTCACCAGCCACGACATGTCTCACTTTGCCTTCTTCGTCTTTATCTCTCTTTACTGTGTCCTCTTCTTCAGTCTCGCGTTGCCCTCTTTAGCGTGCGTCAAGTGCCGACGCCATCTCCACAAAAGTAGCGCCAGCTAGAGAGATGAAAGGGTGAACAAAATAAAAAAAAAATAGTAATGATGAGCGACGAAAAGCATAGTGTTCACAGATCATCTCTCCCTTTCAGTCACGGAGCGGAGGCATGAGTTGGAGTTTTACTTGTTTCCGGACGCTGCCTTAAGGTTCCCCTCTTTCCTAAAAGAAACTTCCGTTGTCCTGACGTCTGTTTTTCTTCGTGCCTCTTTGCTCGCTCCAAGACTGCTACTTTTTAGGTACCTATTTTTTTCTTTTTTTTCTTTTGAGACGTGCTGCCCATAGCACTGGCCTTTGGTGCAGTTGCTCGCTCCTTTGCGTAGTACGTGGGCGAAAGGGACGGGACGGCGCCATCGAACGACGTCCGCTGCACTCGCCGTCTCTCTGTCCTCTGCACGCATCGTTTTTCAGCGTCTTGGGCCGCGTCCAGCATAGCCTTCTCTCCGCTGCCCCACTCCGGGCGCCGCTTCTATTGTCGTTACTCGGGTTGTTATTCAAGCTGGTGCGAGCAACGGCGGCGAAGGGACTAGTTGTGCTCTCGCCACCACTGCACGCCGAAACGAGCTCGAAGGAAACGACGAAATATACTGTCAGACCTTTCTCTCTCTCTGTGTGCCATGCTCCACTCATCTCAGCTCTCGTCGAGCGTGTGCGGAGAAATGTTGTCGTCCTCTCTTCGCCACGACGACCCACTACCGCCTTTACGCGCGCAGTTGTGTTCTCTACGCTCGAGTAACTTTACGACGGGACGCCAGCGTGGGTGGGAGTGCCTCTTAAAGTGGTTGTGATTTCTGGCCGCCTTTCTAAATTCGGACCATTCACTTACTCGCGAACGTTAGTCAACACGCAAAAGCGCGAAAGGCGGCGAATATTTCATTTATGTTTCGAAGTGTCGTTTTAGTTGGTTCCTCCGTAAATGGGCGCTCTTTGCTTGCTGCAAGCCTACCGAATTTCGTTCTTATTTTGCTCTTATGATGAGAACGTGTGTCAGTGGAGACGTTCTATGTATCCATCTTATGTATGTGCAGTTTTGCCTTCAAGAAGCTTCTGCGTGTCTATGGGCATATACTTTGGGAACAAACAAGTGATTCATCGATGCGTCTCGCGCAAATGGCACTTACTATTTACGAAACAGAAAAGACGACACGCGCAAAAGATGCTCTGTGAAACTCGGCAGTATCATCGCAAAGGAAATCGTCCTCCCTACCAGCTCCTTCCATTTCCCGTTGAAAGCTATGTTAAACCAAAAACGTGTGTATTTGTGAACGTCACACAGAGAAGCTTCATTTGATTTGTGTAGTTTGGTGCGATCATAACGTTGTTAAAACGGACACGTTGAATTTTACGATTACCTTCTTTAGCAAGTTTTGCGATAGCTTACGATATTTAGGTAGCACACATGATCTGACGAACAACGTTACGCCGCTTTTCATGCAAAGCTTGAAGATGGTTTCAATTGTTGGTTAGCTGAATGATTGCAAAATAAACTCATAGGTTCTTTGAATGCCTATGTAAATATATGAAAAATATCAGCTTGTCTACCTTATCGTTTGTCATCCTACCTTCACTGTTCACAGTTGACGTAACCACTGATAATGGTGTATGACAGCGCGCACGAAGACGAACTGCTTAAAAAAAAAAGAGGGGGGTGGGGCGACAGACAAAGACGTACTAGCTGTACTCTTTGTTATCAGGAATCACCAACCAGCCTGATCGCATGCCTTGCAACAGTAAGCACTGCGAAATAACTGTAACTGAAAATTCCAAAAATGACACAGGTCCCCAACAAATGTGGTGTCACCGAAACGTCGCCAAACACCCCGCCTTCAGAGTTGCCACACACGCTTCGCTATTGACGGCAGGGCGTGTATCTTTCTGCGACACGCGCACCGAAAATATCGTTCCAGTTTCTTTCGCGAGAGTATGCAAAAAAGCCGCCAGTAAACTCCCCAAAATTTTTTTTCTGACTGTATGTTTTTTTTTTCTCGTTCTAGAATGTTATCCTACATGGTGTTACTCCTGTACGCTCTTAACAATTGTCTGAACTTTGCCGTGGGGTTCGAACAAAACCTAGCGAGGTAAGTTAACTCTTCTGCTGCTTACCGAGATGCACGACTGTCGCTCTTAAACACACAACCAGTTCTCGTGTCCAGAAAAACCAAAACTGTTGGTAAAGCATTGTCCATGATGGTTGAAATGATAAAGAAGAACGAATGAAAGCATAGCTTCATGCTTTTTTTACAAAGTTCAGTTTGCGCTCCAGCGTTGTTAGCCGCATTTCGACCCTTCTGCGTTTCGCTAAGAGTATTTCGCAAGTCGACGAGCCTGTTAGCCCAGCGTGTATCGGTGCTTTTTCCCCAGAGTTCTGGGCAAACACGCACATCCTAATAGAAAGAGACAGTGACATTAACGAAATGCTCGGCCCACCGAATGCTATGCTTGCTTCATGGTCGGTCAAAAAAGAACTTTTATGCAGAATAAAATGATTAGAAGACGCGTTCATTGGACTCAGTACACAGCACTCACTCAGGGTTGTCTAACGCACTGCTGGGTTTCTAAAATGAGCTCACTACGCAAACTGAAAGGACCGTACCTTCTTATCGGTGAAAGAAAAAGCTAAGCTGGGCGGCTGCCTACAAGTTTCGACTTGTACATCAGTAGCTCTGGCTTATTAAGAGGGCAAGCACTCGCGAAGACATATGCCTACCAACTTGTATAAAACTATATTCTCTGAGAAAGCGGTTTTAAACTTTAAGGGCATAGTATAGATGACACGCCATTATCTCGAGTGGTGCAAGGGCTCGCGCGGCTCTTGTTGCGAAAATTGGAGGGGTAAAAATGAATGAATGTGGAAACAAAGATGAGAATGGCGTTCCGTATTACGGGCCGATGCAGCTGCTTAACCTGTATGCGGCATGCTGCGGCTGTTACGACACAGCGTGCCACTATTTGTGGTGCGAGTGCACATCAAATGTCATCTGTCCACAAGTGCTCGCGCAACGCGTTAATGTAGTCGTTATGACACGCTCTTTCAGACGGAAACCAAGCAGCTTCCTTTATTGGACTCCTCCTTACGATTGCCGGCTATTGTGAGGAGAAAGGTCGCTCTATATAAGGAGATAGAAAGATGAAGCCTAATTAAGGAACAAGTGAAAGACGTAGAATAACAGAGAACAGAGCCACTTCTTACGTATCTATTCGAAAAGACACCAAGGTGGTTGTGGTGTCTGATATTTTATTTTTGTGTCCGGGTTTCAGATTCAAGAGATTGATTGATATGTGGGGTTCAACGTCCCGAAACCCCCATACGATTATGAGAGACGCCGTAGTGAAGGGCTCCGGAAGTTTCGACCACCTTGGGTTCTGTAACGTGCGCCCAAATCTGAGCACACGTGTCTACAACATTTCCGCTTCCATCGTGAATGCAGCCGCTCCAGCCGGGATTCGATCCCGTGACCTGTGTATCAGCAGCCGAGTACCTTAGCCTCTAGACCTCCGCAGCGGGGCAGATTCAAGTGAGGAACGATGCGAAGTGCACCGCATGAAATGAAAATATTCAGTCTACAAACTTGAAGAAGAACATGCATTCCGCCATAAATACAAATATTGCGTGATTTCTTGGGGTGAATTGAAACGACATATCCTTTTACTAACTGTTGGAGTTTAATAAACCCCCCCCCCCCCCCAAAAAAAAAAAGAGATGGTATGATTATGACGAGCGCCATAGTGGAGGGCTCCGAACATTTCGACCACCTTAGGTTTTTTAACGTGCACTTGGGCCTCGAGAATTTCGCCTCCATCGAAAATGCAGCCACCGCGGCCGAGCTCCCCACAACCTTCGAGTGAGGAGTCGAGCACCATGACTACTAGACCACAGTAGCAGGTACTAAACGAGATTATATTTTAGTATGAAATATGCCAAAACACTTCTCAAGCTTGTTGAATAATCAAATTTCTGAAGGTATACATCTCTGAGCTGGAAGAGAAAAGCCGGAGAAACCACGTTAATACAAGCTTGCATTGATACCGCGTGGAATAATGTTCATACTAATTCGTATTTAGGCGCTTCAGGAGATATTTCACAGAAGAACGCAAGCTGAAGGTTTTCTCAAGACAAGCTTTCACAGCCTTACCAACCACCATCGAAGAAGTCAGAAATTGGGCAAAAAAAAAAAAGACATTTGCAGTGAGTAGCAGGTGTTTGACGAGGTTCGACTTGCATCTTTGTTGTACAATATGTTTGGCCATTTCTGCTTCTGCTTCCCTTTGTTCTCGATTCGCTTCTTCTTGTTCCCCTCATGCTTGGAACGCTCTCAAAGTGTAATATAGCACAGCATGCACAACCTGGTTAACATCTCTACATTTGCTTGCCCTTTCTTTCTTTCTTTCTTTCTTTCTTTCTTTCTTTCTTTCTTTCTTTCTTTCTTTCTTTCTTTCTTTCTTTCTTTCTTTCTTTCTTTCTTTCTTTCTTTCTTTCTTTCTTTCGTGTGGTAAAGTGGACGCGAAGAAGCATGCAATCACAACTACTTTAACATTCTACGCTTGTTTAGGGAGGCAACGGTTCTCTCTGAAAAAAGTATACAGACATAGCGTATAGACAAGCCATGTGTTATTGTACTGTAGTTAATTAGGCATTTCCATGATTTCCAACAGTCTTGATGCAGGACCGCTGTCAGAAGAGAAGATCTTGGGGCCTTAGCTTAAGGTTCCGGACATGCACAAGGCCACGGAAGCTATACTGAGCTGCCTGAAGGCGACCAGGCTTCACGAGCGTCAATGAACTGCTAGCGCGAGTTCGTGTTGTCTGTGTTCTAACTGTTCATTTTCTTTTCTTTCTTTCTCTAGTTATTTTTTCTCTGTGTTAATCTATTATTCCGCCAGCACCACACGCAGAGTAGCCAACCGAGCTTGAGTTGGGCAACCTCCCTGTCCTTCTTCTTCGTCTCTCTCTGTCTCCACGATTGCTTTTTCTGTTGACTATCGGTATGCACGAAATACTATTATTCTGATGCTCATATCAGGAATTTTGTCGAAGCGCACTGAACACACACGGACAGAAGAGGGTGACAAGGACAGCGCTTACTCTCACAACTGAAGTCTGTTAACCAGAAAATGGTATTCAAAGAGAATATGTGGTCAGAGAGAATACTTGTACTTTGTCTTTGAATACTTGTGTATTCAAAGAGAATACTTGTACGCGCATGTGGAACAGAGCCGGGAGCGGAGGACACTCAAGAGCAGTTGCTCCAGGAAAAAGCCTCCGATGTGCCACACGAGCTCTTACCCCTCCGTGTGGATGAGACCTCTCTGGTGGTTTAACCCACCGAGAGGAGGTTCGGTTGCGGAGGCTTCGTGTTGGAGTTGCGCTTACCCCATCCATGACAACCCTTTGGGCGCAAAAGTACCAAGGCTTTTATGGTTCATAATGCCCATCTTGTGACGCCCCAATTCAAAAAGTAACTGCCTGACACTTACAAAGAATCTGCACTGGTCTACATTTTAGCAGTCATCGTCAACTCCGTGCAACTGGCCTCAAGCGTGGCGAAACACCCGACTTTGACCGCTTCATTTGTGGACCACACCCCCATTTTCTACTGGGCTTTATACACAAAGCAAACCTGTATGTGTATTACATGCGAAGCAGCTTGTTGACTAGCCTGTGTAACCTTGTCCCTCTGCACCGGGGTGGTGCCAAGTTGGCCACGCCTTCCTTCGCAGTGCGCGTTCGTGACGTCACTCTCTCCCTACCCTGTCACTGCTCGTCGTGTGTCATATCTTTCACTTCACCCTCTCGGCCACTCGCAGCACTCGAGCCCACTCCTCACATGGACATCATCTTCTCAATGACATACTTTGGCCGCAAATACACAAACACAAAGTAAAGGAACACACAACGACAAGCTGGATTACAAGCTGGAGCAGATCTGGATTACAAAAATTTTCTGTGTTATTCGCCATTTATTAGAAGTCGCTATAGCACTACGTGTCAAGATGCATGTATTCTTTATCGTGTAGCACAATTGTGGCTTGGCTAACACAGTCATGGCCCTTCTGTTGAATTTGGTATGATTCCACTATCTCGCGTGTCAGCTGATCCTTGTGTCTAAAACTAGTTCGGTTTCTTTAAACACAGGGTAACATCCACAGTTTTTACAGTGATCTGCAAGATGCGTGTTGCTTGATGCTTTAACAGATGTGTGGAATGGGTGTCATTCACGCATCTTCCTGATTTCCTGATGTAGACTTTAGAAGAAAAAAAAATGTAAATCATATATACCACTCCATTTACGCATTTCACGAACATGTTGCATAGACACGACTGTGTTAGCCAATCCACAGTTGTGCTGCACGACAAGAAATACGCGTATCTGGACACACAGTGCTTGCGACGTCTAATACATGACGAATAACTGAGAATTTTTTAAAGCCCGATACGGAGTGCCTTTCTGTTGCTCCCTGTTTTTTTTTTTTGCACACGCGCGAATAATCATGTACTGGCTTTAATACCTTTTTCTGATTAACAAACTTCAGCTGTGAGAGCAAGCGCTGTCCTTGTCCACGTGTTTTTGGTGCGCTTCCGTGAAATTTCAATTATTATTGTAATCCAACTGGCCAAAGTTGCTTATATCTTCAATTATTTTACCGCATAGTGTTTAGTGAGCGGGAAATGGGAGAATATTATGTGTTTCTGAGACTACCTCAAGCGAAAGCGAACACAGAGAATAGACAAAACTCCTTATGTCGCACATTCCCGATGACCAACACAATAGGGTCAACCGATAAACAAAATTATTCGCCCAGCAAGCCATATTGCTCAGGAGCCCTACTGCTGCCGTACCATCGCACAACGTGTCGCTAATACGATTAGCGCCAGCTCGACTCCTCACCTTCTAGCAACGATTGTTCGCGCAGTCAGCGACTACTGGGTGCTTTTGCGGATATGTGTTCTGAAAGCTCCGCGTGAAAGGAATATTGCATAATGGCACACATAAAAGGTAGATTGTTGTAAGCACAATGTCTCGGCTTGCTGCGTGTTTTATTGTACTGTGAATAGGGACTGTTCTGAATATTCAGAGGCGGTAAAGTTTATCTGCTTGATTATTTTTTGTAGCGACACAATGTGTCTACTAAGCCTCACAGGCGACGGCATGGGCCAGGACATGTGAGTCTACAGTGTCGGAGACAGAGGTCATCAAAACGTTGTGCCTCTCCTGCCTCGAGATAATAGAACAGCCGCAGCCTTCGTCATCGCCCCCGACAAATGTAACGTTCAAGGCTAGTAGAATGCCTCGTTGTTAGGAGCTACACTTACACACAATAACAACTCCACAGGGACAGAGAATAATAGGCGCGTTACATAAAATTCATTATCCGTTGTTTTTACCTCGTTGCATGTGCCACATACCACACAAGGAACAAATGTACAATGTGTACCCCCACAGACGTAGGAAAGAGAATGCCCCATCTAAAACTACAGTAATGCTACTGAGAAGCGTTTTTGTAACTCTTTGGCATGACTTGGTAACGCAGTGAAAGGTGGCAGTAATACCATTTCATTCCGACCCCCTTTTCTAACGACTCGCATCACCCTTCATCAGCAGTTTGAGTAGGACGGAGTGTAGCTACAAGTATTCTTTCTCTCGAGCTACCGTGAGGAGCTTCTACTTAGCCCGAAAGACGGAGCCCGTACTTAGCCTGAAAGACGTCAATGGAAACGAGCCCACCAGCGCTTACAAAAACATGACCCTGTGGGACAGCGTGGCACTACTTCAACAGCGTAGACTGTCTTCTTGAAGATTGCGAACACGGAACACCATCAGCGCAGATTACCGCAAGGTAGAACAACTCGAGTTACGAAGGGGAAAACTTGCATCCACCCGAATCTAGCACTAAGCTCCGTGGATGCCAATTTTTCTGTCCATTATTTTAGGAACTTATCAGGTGCCTTTACATAATAAAGTTTTTGTAGTATGTTACTACGTGCATTTTGCCGTACATGCTAGCGTTGCTTTGGTGGTTCAGTGGGCAGCGCAGCAGCAGCGTTGAGTCTTCCACGCGTTGATGACCGCCGGGAATGAGAATGTGCCGACTTGTAGGTGTAGCACGTATGCTTGGAGCACCTCGCCACCTCTGCTTCTGTAAAATTTACATGTAGTTTGTCCCTTAACTACATTTGAAGTCTTCACGAGCCAAATCAGCCATTCACAAAATATTATTGTTTTCAAATTCATCAGGTAATATATACTGAGAAGGAGCATTAATGAAATGTTAACAGGGAAAGGTGTTATGAGATTACAACTTTAGTCACGCGCAGTTGTCCGCCGCCACCGGTGTCCGTAACCACATCGCGCCAAATTAGTAAAAAAAAATCTTGCACCAATGACACAGTTGGGCTTGGACTCAGGTCCGCTGGGTGCCAGCCCACTATTCTACCACTGAGCTACGCTGGTTTTTTTGTTTTTTGCTTTATTGCCTGTTAGTAGGCGCATGCTTGTGACTTGTTGGCAAACTTGCCTTAGGCAGGCTTGATGTCGGGAAAGCGGTCGCGTTAATACGACTTATAAAGCGTTTTACAGCAGCGAAAGTACAACCAGCCATCGCACAATGCGAAAACGTAACGAGTGGCTCGTCCAACGCTCCAACCCATTACAAAAGCTTGTTCTTGTTCCCCTAGTAACTGTAATAGTAATACCCACTTCAGCCACAATTCCTCGTCGTCGTCAGCCACTGCGTGCACAATTGGCACGAAATTTCTAGCAAATGTTTAGCGGCTACAACTCTTCTTAGAAGAATGACGAAAAATAGCATAGCGAACGCTGGGCTTCTATACTCAGAAGTTTATTATTAATTTCATAGTGGGTATCAACTAAGTGTGCTTGCAGCAGTTACCCAAATGAGTGTTTAGAAGAGACTCTGAAAGACCGTTCTTCTAGCTTTCGCTGTGACTGTGCTGTGCCTTCCGCGCAGGCCTGGCGTTTTTTTTTTTTTTTAGTTAGATTCCCTATACACATGTGCACTATAATCAGAAAACTAGGTAACAAAATAATGAAAATATCGAAGTATTAAGTAGTGCGCTTTCGAAATATTACCGTAGATTGTATTTTCGTTTATCTGGCGTCCCCGCTTTGATGAAACAAGAAGACTGATCGAACAACAGCTAAGCCTATATGACGCCCGAAAAAGTTGTCTTATCAAAAATATCAAGGGCTGTAGAACCTCAACGCGCGAAGAGAAATTAGGAAGTACAAAATAGGAAGAGCACAAACTGCACATAAAGGACGAAAAGTGCTGGAGTGGCAAGGACTCTAACAGAAAAATCCACGAATCGCTGTTAATCTACGCTCGTTTCGGAAAGCCTCAGATTCTGGATCCCCCGCTCGTGAGCTGAAGGGGACGGGCACATAAAAACAGATCTTCTGGCTAAGTATGTTTGTACTGGAGAGAGACGGGACTGGCGAAAGAGAGTGGCCGCCACTTTGGGCGATCCCTCGTTTCACGGGAGCTCACTGAAGATGTGGACACGGACTACGTCCAATCCGGTTGCCTCTCTCTCTCTCTCTTTTTATTTGTTTTTGCTTTGTGCGTGTGTCGTTGTTTGCGCCTTCGAAATGGAATGGTCCTGCCTTCCTTCGCGTCCTTATTAGAGGGCTTTGCTGTGTGTGTGTAGCCTACCGGGCGACATTTCCTCTAGACATCCCAATAGCGTGGGAAGGCCTAACCGGAGATAGCTATATATTGAGTGTTTGGCAAACATGAACGACCTTGGGAAGAGGAAATAGAGAAAAATTGCTAAGAAAAACTTGTCGCTGCAGCTTGTGGTGGAGCAAGAGGCTTTCTATTTTTCGGTGTTGCTCTCACATCCAAGGGCGTGTTTTTCGACTTGTTTGATGTGTGTACACACACATTTGAGCAACACAACTACATGGAAGATCCGTGTTTTTTTTCCGAATGATTCCAACACTTTAGTTCTCACACCTATTCGCCATAAATTTTTACATCATTAATGTGAGCACAGTATATTTGCTGGATATATAGCGCTGGTAGTGCTTGAAAGCAGTTCAGCCTGAGAAAGGGGGAAGGAAGAACAAGAAAAAGGAGAAAGGCAGGCAGGTTAAGCAGACAACAGTTTGGTTACTTACGCCAGAGAAAAATGGAAAGGGAAGTAAAAAGATGAGTGAGACAAAAAAAGACGCTCAAGAAAAGAAAGAAAGAAAAACAAAGGAAATGGTTATTATGATGCAGGTACTTTTTATGTTATTAGAGCTCCCTAAGTGTGATCCTGCCTTAAAGACGGAGAAAGCCGTTTAGTTTGACTGAACTCATACAAAATGATTAGAGGTACAAGGACCAAAATCCCCGCAAAACAATGTACTTAATAAAATGCTACCTGGACGCGGTAAAACACTCTTCATGACTTACAAAACTAATGGTCTAGACCTTAATCTACGGATGGTAGTCCTGACGCAGTGAGCAGCGGAGCGGGGAAAGGGGGAAAGTTCAGTCTCACCAACTAGCAGAGGCTTGACTATGGGAGTTGGGGCGGGTTGTCTGATTACGGTGAGGAAACGATGGCACCGACGCGTCGAGAAGTTTGAAGGACCTAGTCAGGCAGCTGGACGCACAACTCAGACCCGCCCGGTCTGGTGACAACCTTTCATTTTGCACGTCCTCTTCGAACTACCTTGCTGTGCCGTGGTTCAGAACCTTGCTATAACTCCAGCCTACTTATACAGCCCTAATTGGCTACACCAAAACTCCGTAATCGCTGCCCATTGCGTCTCTTTTACTTTGTTCACGTCACGCCACGCATCCTCGTGCTCTCACACGCGACCTCTTCAGCGTCGTCGTCGTCGTCTACGAAACGCCTTGCGTGCACTCTGCCATCTCTTCCTTTTCCTTTTTGTTAATAGATTGATAAGTGGGGTTTAACATCCCAAAACCACCATATGATTATGAGAGACGCCGTAGTGGAGGACTCCGGAAATTTCGATTACCTGGGGTTCTTTACCGTGCCCCCAATTCTGAGCACACGGGCTTACAGCATTTCCGCCTCCATCGAAACATGCTTGATTGCAAAATTAGAACCTTTGTTAATTATTGTTCTCTGCAATTCTCATGAAACGTTCCAAGCAGCACAGTAATGAAACATCATGATAGAAAAAATTCGGATAATCCCACGCCTTTTGGACTCGCTCTACGGCGGCCATGTCATGATGGCAGTGCGGAGTCCGTGATAGCAGCTGGAATTGATAGAAATGACTATAAGAACGCACATGGCGTTGGAAATGCATGTAGGACGTTTGCGGTTGTCATCGAAGAAACACCGCGTGCGAACACGTCAGCGCCGCCACTCAGTCCAAGATTTTACCAGTGCAGTGACGTCAGCGTGATCACGTGCCTCCCACATGCGTGTTCGTGGGCGCTTGTCTCTTCTTTCGGGGAAGCTCTGTCGTTCCACCTGCAGCCTGGAAATTTTTACTCTCGTAGGCAGCAAGGGTGCACACGCAGCACTCTCATTCTGCTCGTTTTGCTTCTATCAAGTATTGCAGATAAATATAAGGACAGGTGGTCACTAGGGGAGCTCGCATCATGGCGGCAATGCGGCTGTGAGTGGATACGTCATGAGCGCGGTGAAATTGAATGCGGGACATTGTATCCGCGTGATGATATCACTTCTTCTTCAGCGTGCGTGCGTGCGTAGTCTGCGCGATAAAGCTGATAGATTAGTTGTACCGCTTCGCGGGCCAAAACAAGCGATACCATCATGCGAAATTTTCGCTGTTATAACTCCAGTGACTTTTTCTTCTACCACGTAATAAACTATCCCCCAAATTGGCGCCAAGTTTTCATAAAAAAAAAAGAAAAACGGTGGGCTCATTACACGAGCAAATTTGGTAAGCTCTTAATGTGTTGTAATTAATTTTTGAAAGTACACTCAGGCTTATCACAACATTTTCTGGGGCCCCGCCGCGGTGGTCTAGTGGCTAAGGTACTCGGCTGCTGACCCGCCGGTCGCGGGTTCGATTCCAGACTGCGGCGGCTGCATTTCCGATGGAGGCGGAAATGTTGTAGGCCCGTGTGCTCAGATTTGGGTGCACGTTAAAGAACCCCAGGTGGTCGAAATTTCCGGAGCCCTCCACAACGGCGTCTCTCATAATCATATGGTGGTTTTGGGACGTTAAACCCCACAAATCAATCAATCAACATTTTCTGGGCTTTAAGAGCTCGGCATTTCTTTTGACATCAAAACAAAAAGACAACGGAATAATTTCGTGCAAGTACCTCTAAATGGAACTCTACGAGCAAGGTAGAATTACTTTTATCCGAGCACATACAAGAAAACAAGATACCCACTGTACTCTATCATACTGTATCAATATCGCATGTTTATGTCTTTTTTAATTTTACAACAAAAGTTTTAGCGAGATTTGCCGTATTTTACAGAAAGAACATTACCATCACCATGAACCAACAAATGCTTTCTTCATCCTCGCCCAAATCACGAGCGCCGATTTGTCCGACGTGAGATGTAATAAGCTCGGTGGGCGTGAAAACGATCGTACACAAAGAGAGAGAGAGAGAGAAATAAACAAACAAGCGAAGAAAGGGGTTGGAAAATACAAAAGTTATTGCCGATGCCTTATAATAACATCTGGGGTTCACGTGCCAGAACAGCGATACGGTTATGAAGCGCGTAGCGGAGGGCTTCAGAACTTTCAACCATCTGGTGTTCCTTAAAGCACTCTCACGTCGCATAGTACATGGGGGGGGGGGGGGGGGGGGGGCTCTGGCATTCGACCTCCCTCAAAATGCGGCTGGAATTGAACCTGCGACCTTCGAGTCAGCAGCCCCGCGTCGTAACCACAGCGGCGGCGTACTGGGCGAGGTGGGCTTCCAACCCGCGTACACAAAACATGGAGGCGCGCGTCTTGACCACTCGGCTGTACAGGCAGAGGATAGCGCACTGTTGTATCATATAGTAACGCAAAGACGCGGGAAAGAGAACTGAAGGTAAAAAACGAGAGCTGCGAAGGTGAGGAGAAAAAAAAAGTAGGCGGAAAGACGACCATAGCTTGGACAGAGAGAAATGGAAATTGATTGATTGATTGATTGATTGATATGGGAGGTTTAACATACCAAAACCACCATATGATTATAAGATACGCAGAAAGAAATGGAAAGAGAGCGGTCAAAGAAAGAGAAATACATGCAGAATAGAGGAGGAAAAGGAATAAAAAAACAAAGATAAAATGAAGAAGAAAGAGAAGGAAGTATAAAAAATAAACAAAAACATCTAACAGAGAGCAAGCATGTATACTACAGTGTTGCAAGGCATGGTAAATAGAGAGGTGAGAGTGTAAATGCCAAGCCAAGCCAAGACGAGCTGGCTTCCCACCAGCTCTGCTGTGAAGCCAGCCTTGCCGGAGTTAGAGCAGGCTGAGAATTTTTTTAATGTTCGTTTTCTTATTGCTATAGCGATTCCACGGACACAATCGACGAGTTTTCGCCATCGCCATCATAATCGCTGTCATATTTTGCATCAAGTTCAAATGTATCACACCGCTGCGCATCGTACGTTCTTCACATCAGCAATAACTTGCAAGAAATGATAACGTGCACGACTGAAGAAGCGATGAAGTGATCCGGCTATCTCCGTTGCTCCAAATTCACATGCATTTGACTTCACCCCGTGTTCGAGGCCTGACATTGATGGCTCATCAAGTAGAGAGGAAATTCAATGTTTTTTTGTCGAGCGAATAAGAACGAAGAGTCTGTGTCGGTTGTCGGTACTACGAAGTACCGAATTATTATACCAACTTTTTGGCGTGTATTGCGTCGGAATACAATTCAATTCAAGAACTTGTATATGCTACGTAACAAGCAATTCCTTTGTGGCTAATTCTTCAGTTTTCGTGTTCTCTTTATGTCATGTGGCTTTATTTCTATGAGATTTGTTGCCGTTCGAACTTCGCATTTTGCGGATATTGTTCACTTTTTATAATAAATTTCAACTCAAGCACACAATTTACCGGCCTAAGGTTTTGCAACTCATCAAGCACCCAAATTAAGAGATACCCTTCCTAGGTCATTCAACCCTGAAATAAGTTGCGTCAACCTCTACTGTTGATGTGCGCTTGGGCAATGTCTGTCTTCTTGCTCGTTCTTTCCTTGCAAATTGCTTAACTCCCGCAATAAACTTGATTCTATAAACAAAGGGCGGCGAGAAAACGACAGGTTCAGAAGTGACGCCAAGGTGAAGTGTAGCCACTAACGGTGTAAAAAGATAAATTTAGACGTGTAGTTGCGCGCTTTGAAGAAACAGCTTTACGGTGACGTGGGCTTGCGCAACGTGCCTAGACGCAAGATCCTTGAACCTTACGTTGACAATTCAAGAAGTCCGTATCACCTTAACGTGCTGCCGTCAGTCATGTGGTACAGAATAGCCTCATATGTGCGTCTTTAAGGTGGCCACCTTTGACTGCGTCACCGAGAACAAAAGGTTCGCCCTGCAGGCTTTCTCGAGGCACGCGCCCCGCTACTTGGAGGCTTCTCTTGGAGCTCATTGTGATTCGCGAACACGCCTCTTAGTCCAGACTGCCAACGCCCCGCTTGGCAGTCTGGGGTCACGCGCGCAGGAGGCCTCCTTTTGCAAGAGCTTCGCGCATTCACGTGTACTTACAAAAAAATACTACTAATACATAATACTTACATAAAAATACTACTACTACTACTACTACTACTAAAAAAGCTGCTCGCTTGAGCTGCCCTGTGTGGTTGTCGACACATAAGAGTGGGAATAGTGTGAACTCGCGTGGCGTGTCACGCGAGGCACACTGTGAGGACGAGGTTCAGAAAATGCCTGCTCTGACGAATATTTGCGCTAGTTGCGCTTTTGTTGCCGCGCGTGCGAGAGGAGATGTAGTTCCGGAGTTGACAGCGTTTGAGCTTTGTCGAGTTGCGCATTGCTAAGGAGTACTGTTAACGTATTATGAACAAGCAAAAACGTGCGTCTGATGGGTGTTTATAGCGAATTTGAGGTTCGAACAGCTGCGCAGGGTATGATGTATGAGAGGGCTACGAAACACTCCTGACGTCTTAACCGTGTACGTGTTGCATTGTAAATCATACAGAGCTGCAGTTAACTCATTTGCCTTGCATTGTTTATTTTTGTCCTTGCTTAAGTTCAAAACAAAGACGCTACGGCGGGAAAGTAGTTACGTTGCTTGCTTGTGGAACCGAAGAGGGCGCATTCACGACGATAGTCGTAGCGCGAGAACAGAACGACGACAGAGACAAGAAGGACACGAGCACTCGTGCCCTTGTTGCCTCTTTGTCGTCGTTCTGTGTTCACACTATAACTATCGTCATGTCATACCAACTAGCCCAAACTGCCACACTTCTATGGCGCGTTCAATGGTGAATGTGGTGGTCGTACTTTCAATGAATTCGCACAATGATGCACAATTGGATTTGGAATGTTTTCTCGGTGAGTGTGCCTATAAAGGTAACTATTACTTTCAAGTATTTTTAGACTGTGGGCAAATGTTCAGTGCTTCTTCTCAAATTAATGTCCACAATGCCATAACACTTTTCATGCTACGATATCTAAAGCTGCTTTGCAACGCAGTTTCTTTTTTGTTTGCGCTACTCGCGCAAGACGATTATTCGTAATAATTTATTGCCCCACCGCGGTGGTCTAGTGGCTAAGGTACTCGGCTGCTGACCCGCAGGTCGCGGGATGG
Organism: Rhipicephalus microplus; assembly: GCF_013339725.1. Taxonomy (NCBI): domain Eukaryota; kingdom Metazoa; phylum Arthropoda; class Arachnida; order Ixodida; family Ixodidae; genus Rhipicephalus; species Rhipicephalus microplus. Next base: position 164,695,292 of record NC_051171.1, on the reverse strand, counting down.
AATCCCAATCGCGGCTGCTGCATTTTCGATGGCGGCAAAAATGATGTAGGCCCATGTGCTCAGATTTGGGTGCACAGGTAGTCGAAATTTCCAGAGTACTCCACTACGGCGTCTCTTATAATCATATGGTGGTTTTGGGACGTTAAGCCCCACATCATAATCAATCGTAATACTTTATTATACTGGTGTCAAACGGGCACTTCTAATCGCGTTCAGCGCCCAGCAGCATTAACACCGATTGGGATTAGATGCTGCTACATGGCCACATTTAATCGCGAGCAGAGCCGATTGCGATGAAGGCTATCGCGATCTAGCTGGTAGATCACCATTTTCCTCTCGTCTGCGCCTCCTGAGCGAGGTAGTTGAAAGCAAAATAAACAGAAACTGAGAATAGTTTAATAAAAATATATTTCAAAAGCTAGATTTTTACAAAAAGCAAGTTGTCAACTGTTTCAAACTGAATAACATTTGAACTTTCAGAAACTTTCACTATTGTAATGGCCCCATGTATAGTTATGAGAGAAGCAGACGATAAGCAGGCGATATTTGTCGTCAGAGCTTAGTTCAACTGTCGCAACGTCGAAGCAGTTGGAGCACCTCGAAGCAAATTGATAATGAGTGCCACCAGTTTTTCGATTACGACACAGTGCAAACGCTCTTCTTTGTTGAATGAAGAAACCGTTACATTAATTGACAGCTGGCAGGAACGACTGGGGAACTTAGCGTTCCACGGGCGAAGCTTTGGCATGTACAACAAAATGGCCGCTTCACTGCAACTGTACGGCTACAAGCGTGTGCAATCAGAAATAAAAGTGAAAATTAGGAATCTTACACAGCAATACAAGTAAGTACAAGAACAACTCCACCAAATGATGGATTTATGAAATTTATTTTGTAGTGGCACGGTATACGTTTTTAACGTTCGTGTGGTTCTTGCACGGATAACATTGATGATAAAGGGCTCTATAGAGTAGACGCTTTTTCGCACTCATTGCGCTCTTCGATGCAGATGACACTGGCTTGCAGAGCTTCTCATTGACGTGGCTTCAATTTATACTGGTGTCACATTCCCTATTTTGTTATTTCGCCAAATTACCGGCAGACGAATCAACGCCTTGCGCTTTCATGTGATGCACTTTTTATATTTTATTGTGAGCCACTCGGCAGTCTCACTCCGACAAGAATAGGAAGCTCAAAGGGGACCTCTAACACTCTTCATGACGTCATTGTTTTGCATGTTCTTCTAGCTGGTTGCGTACCATGAAAGAGATAAGTACCGCAAGAACGGCAGTGATAGGGGCACGCAGTGCAAAGTTATTCAGCGTAGAGATATCAAAATACAATAAAATGGCTGCTTACCCTCAGCTCAATTTTTGCGGGCTCACCTGACCGTGCTTTCCTCGCGCTTTGACGTGGGATGGCTGCTCAATGAAATTACCTGAAAGCCCTACCGTACAGGTGGTGGTCACGTTGTTGCGGCAGGCGGGTTTAGCCAAATGGCGGGCAAAAGCTTGCAGTAAAATTGCATGCCATATTGCCCTTTATGTCCAACGTATTGCGGACGCCGTTGCGATGGTAACAAACAATGTGATACTTGAAGAATAAACGACACGTGTGAAAGGAGGCAGCTCGTGAACACTTCTATATTGTTTTGTTGCTTTACTATACCTCTCTTTTTGCGATGGCTCTCTAACAATCTTTTTAGCTTCTTCAAACAACGGTGCCTGGAGCGTCACCGGTGCGTTTTCTCCAGCACCTTAGCGTTCAGTACATTCTTTGGCCAGCTTTGCAGTTTTCAAGCTGCATTCCTTGGCCAGCTTTGCAGTTTTCAAGCTGGAAACGTCGGAGAGTTTTATTCTCTTCCGCATTCAGTGAAAAGTTATGCTAAATAAAAAAAATGTTATAGTAATCTTGATTGTGATGCAATGCCACGATAATATTTAACGTTGCATTTATTCAACCGCAGGTTTGCCCCTTCCGTTGTCATTTACGCTCACAATAGTTCTGACGAGCGCCCCTACAAGTAACGCACTCAGCACCGATGTTTTCAAGCGTTAGAGGGTCATTTTAAATTAATAATTTAGCAAGGATAACAGCTTTACTCCCAAACGCTTTCAGTGTATTATCTGCAGAAGGCCTGACTAAGCTTTCATATTCGAAAAGATTGTGTAGCTTAACAAACGCGCAGCCATAGGCAGCATCGAGTAACATTGTTTCTGTTCTCACGCTAATAGTTTGTATCCTTTCTGAACTCTCGCATGCCCTTCATCAACGGCTTTTAAAGACACGGTTGACTCGGCTAGTATATATTCGACTCAGTTGTTAAGGCCTTTTCCACGCTTAGGTATATATGGTCTCATTATCATGAGTCTAAACGCCTACATGGCTCGTCTGCCTTTAATGTTTACTCTGATCCCATGCACGGCGGTGGTCAAACTCCAATCCCAGAATCATTTGAACTTCGAGATATTTGAGTCTGAAGTAATTCTGTTAAAGCTTTATGACAACTTTCTGTTGGGTGATTTTGGTGTTCATAAATTATTTTAAGGCACGAATAAACGTAATCACAAGAAAGGACATGGGAGATGCGCCTTTTATACTGATTTATTCGAAAAGAACCACACGCTCTATCTCGTGTCCTCTCATGTGATGATGTTTTATCGCGTACTAAAATCACTTATGAGTGCCTGATGGCTAGATTTTAAGCTTTATGGCAGTTTATTAGTATATATTCACTTTTGTGACGTCAATTAGAAGGTGTACCGGGCAGCTTTTCACTGCCGCCATCATTTCATATAACTTCGCGTGCAGCAACTTGCAAGGTTGAGCTGAGAATGTTGCTCGGAACTTCTCGCTCGCGTGGTAAGAGTAAAAGTAATAAGAGTGAAAGAGGCGTAGAAAAACAGCCAGTGCAGCCGCCATCGACGCGCTGACTAACCGAGCGAATGATAGCTGTGCGCATGTGTTGCAGGCAATCTGCTGTTGCTGCTGTGAGCTCTGCATGAGCCAGAACTTGATGATTGATTTGTGGGGTTTAACGTCCCAAAAGCACTACTTGATTATGAGAGACGCCGTAATGGAGGGCTCCGAAAATTTCGACCCCCTGGGGTTCTTTAACGTGCACCTAAATCTGAGTACACGGGCCTACAACATTTCCGCCCCCATCGGAAATGCAGCCACCACAGCCGGGATTTGATCCCGCGACCTGCGGGTCAGCAGCCGAGTACCTCAGCCACTAGGCCACCGTGGTGGGGCATGAGCCAGAAGTGCTGATGCTTATGGGAGCAGTGTTACTACGTGCTTACTACTAGACATGATGTTATCCTTAAACTTAGGAAATGAGAGCGCCCTTGGTTTACTATGTCAACGGGCATGCCCTCCTATAACGCGCATGATGAGCATGTAGTACGCCCCCAGCGCACGCTATATCGAATTTAATCAGCCATGAGTGCAAAGGCTAGTCTTGCCACAATGTTCTAGTGAATGTGGTGCCCAACGGCTGACACGAAGACGCGGGATCGAATCCCTGTAGTGGTGGTGGCATTTTGAAGGAGGCGAAATGCTAGACGCCTATGTACTTACATTTGGATCGCATGACACTTCCACTACTGCAGCCCTCTTTATCATATTGTGTTTTTAGGATGAAAAACTTGAACAATTATCTTGCATTTCCGTAATCATGTGTTTTAAAACGGAGGGAAGCACAAAGCCTTCGCTTACGAATGTCAGTTTTTCAAACGAAAGTTCTGACAACGCTTATTGCTATAGTCATGTCATGAGGCTGTTCCCTTTACGCGTGCCACAGCGGCTTACTGGCTTATTTAAGGAGCCAGCGAGTGTTTCGTCACATATTTTGCTACAGCTGTAAATGGCTGATTTTTCTGACGAAAGTGCAACCTCTCACTTCGGAGCGCTAGAAGACTCCCGTAGCTAAAGAACAACATAGCCTCTTAGCACCGCTTTTCACGATGTGGTCCCTGCTTGCGCATGCCCTTCACATTTTTTACCGAGCGTTTGGCATTCTCTTATCACTTCAACTTCCTGTTATACTCCCACGCCATTAACGGCACTCCAACATCTTTTTAGGCACTGAGACGCACCACTGCCCACGTCTGCTCTTGCTTGATTCTGAGGGTAGTCTTCCGTGGCACGTCTTCGATTAACGTCATAATCTTTTTGTAATTAATTGTATCACTTCAAACTTCCCTATGTTCCTGTTTATGCTTCAGGGGTCAGACCCGCGCTTTTGGTAATAACATGGTAATAACAGATTACATTGATCATTTTCTTCCTATGAATCTCCTTATTCGAAATATTCCCGAGTGTTCGTCTCTTCTAAGCAATGATTGCTTTAGCAGCGTGCGGAATAATGCTCGGCAAGGAGAAAAATGCGATGATGCTCGGTTCTTTACAACATCGGCAAAATTAACCTTTATGCATGATAAAACGCCTACGATCGCTGTACAACAGCCGATATTAGAGTACTAAGCATTGTACCACGCGCCCACATCGAAGCATGCGTTAGCAGTGCCAACAGTGCTGACCTTGACGAAATGTCCACCGCATGTCCCGCAGTCATTCGTGCGACCTTTCTGCGCAAGCTTATTTTGCTGTACAACCAAGGCCCTTCTGTTCCCGGTGCAGAAAAAAAAATTCGGTTCATATAGCAATAGTGGACACGCAAATGCCGCCTCACAAGCTAAGCAACCCAACGGGATACTTCAAAGATGTGTCCCATTGAACAAATGTATTTCGATTAGTGGTAAGCAAAACGGCGCAAACTTTCAGCGTTCCTCGTCAACTGAATGGCACAGAAATAACGCTGTCTTTTCTCGTTGTCGTGTCCTATACTTCCTAATTTAAGTGAATCGTAAGTGTCGGGCTTATATCTAAAATATATATTTGCCTTATTCTCTGCATCGTTTTTCATTCATTCTCACTGTTGCTCAAGCCAAGTTCATGAGAAAGAGAACTTTTAGGGCTTCTCTTTCTTTCATGTTAAGCAAAATAATAATTTTCAAAAATTGGCACCCTTAAAGGTAGCGTTGAGGAGTTGAACGCGATAACAATATGCTGTCTCTATATAGTGTGGACTTCTACCACTTAAAGAATACTTTTTATTGTACGATGTTACTCGAGAAGTTTACTACTACAAAATAATCTATAAAGTTCATAGTGTCTTGTGTCAGTGAAGCTTTCGTATATGTCCTCATTTTGTGTAATGAGTAATATGCTGTAAACCACGCACAACTGGACGCGTTAAATCTCTTCGCACTTTATATGCACACAACACGTGGTCTTAAGGGAACACGCGCAATAACACGTGTGCCTTTTGTAATGTGTGGCCGGTTTTAAACCACCAAGTCGTTATGATAATCACATGTTCCGACACCTGGCCTCTATCCCTATCCCCTTTCGGACCCTTATTTTTCCACCCCTGTACAGGGTAGCAAACCAGTCCTTTTAGGTTAACCTCTCTTTCTCTTCCCTTTATTCATTCCTCTCACTCTCTGACGCCTGATGACCATGCAGGCTTGTAACACGAAATGTCACTGCGATATTACATGTTATCTTGAGTAAGCATATAAGACGCGCGTGCTTCTGAAGCTCAAGTGTTATTTTCGCTGCATTTCCAAGCAGAAGAAGTTGTTTTCACTTAATTTCTATGCAGACGCGTGGCTGTGTGGGAGATAAGCTGCTTGCCGCGCAAGCAGTCTTGCTTAAATTCCCACCCGCACCGGGTAATTTTGATTATAAACTATTTGTATCTTTCTAGATTTTTCGGTCACGCAGAAGATGATTTTCCACTGATAACCGATGACGCCCACTCGAATGTTGAAGCCGGAAATTATGTGAAATGATCTCTAACGCTATCGTGTTGAAAAACGACACACACAAGTTGGCACAGGCTAGCGCAACGTTCATCCGTATTATTTTTTTCTGTACGATACATTTGGAACTGTTTAAAGAAGATTAAAGCTGCACCTATTCTACTTCTGAGCCTCGTCGAACATCTTTTCAGTGCTAATTGGATATGTCTGTAGTCTGCTATTTTAGCGATCGTCTAATTGCCATCGCATGAAAGGCAGCGATGAGTGCTTAAATGTTATAGCTTTTTGTTCATATAAAGCTCATTTCATTGAGTTCCCCGGTTTTTCGTGTCTTTGCTACCGTAGCAGTCCGAACTCGTATTGTGAAAAATTTAGAATGTTGCTGCCAATATCACCAAAGTATTAGCAAACATCGATGAATACAATTATTTCACCTTAAGCAAGCCTGAAAGATCATTTCTTGAGCGTTAATTAACACAGGCATGCGCTTATACCTTAAGGACGGAATCGCCAAGGTACTACGATGGCTTCTTTATTAAGTAAGGCTCGGGTCTAATCCTTATTTGAATAATGTTAAGGCGACTGAACACCAAACATAACCTAAAATTTATAATGACTTAAAAGCAGCGTGAGTTATTGTAACGTGCTTATTACGAACGAAGGGACGCATGTGTCTTTTGCTGTTTACTGTTAGAAGCCCAGTATAGGAGCCGTGCTTAATAACGTCAAGTTCGAGTTCCTTGGAACACACGTAGCTGACTGTAAGCGTCTTATGGACGGTTGAGCCAAATTTAAGCTCAGCGTAAAGCATAAAGCCAGAACAACAGTGCTACATGTAGAAAGAAGGCTTTCTTCAAGTATACTCTTGAAGAAGAGTATGTGACTTAGCGTACCCTTGCATTGGTTAGTTTTGTACAATATATCGTGGGAGGCAGTGGTGAAGATGTTTTTTTTAATATTGCGGAGACAGATGTCACGCAAGCAGTAGTACCCATAGGCATGCGCAAGGGGGTGGGGTGGTGTCAGCATTTTTCTCGCGTACTTATCTAAAGGGTGGAGCTAATTCAGGACCATACTTCTACTCAGTCACATCGTTCACGTCATTTTTATGCGTAAGATTATGCACATAAATACTGATATATTTAGAGGTGGAGCATCTCTTGCTCGGATCTATGTCCCGTGGCGTCGGCGTCCGCACTCACGCTACGCTTGCGCAACTCTCCTCCTTCCCTCTCTCCGACTTCTCTACTACCACATGCTTGCGCATCATCTGGGTTCTAGCTTCTGCTGTCACGGCGCAATGGCTACTATCCTCCTCTAGTCTCCTCTCCTTCAAGCGTGAATACAAAGCGGCTGCGCTTGCGCCCCCCCCCCCTTTCCCGTCCTTTTCTACGCTCCGCCCTTTCTCGCCTCATACTAAAGACGCCTCTATGGACCTCCCAACCTTGGCCAGGGGGCGCTGCGCCGCATGCGTTTCGGTGCCTTTCTAGCAAAAGCCGGTCGCTCGGTACCCCACTCCCGCCTTCTGCCTGCGCTATCTCAGCAAGTTCACCTGCTATTATCTGGTCGCCCTCCACGTTCAGCGTCGCCTGTGACATGCTCCGAAGGTTTAGATAGATTACAAAAACGTTTTCACGGTGAGAATCTTATCAAAACCAAGAGCGATTCATTGACAACCTTCGTGGGACCAAGCAAGTAAAACACGATGTCTTTGAGCGAGTGCTATGTGAATGTCGTTAGTGAACAGCTACCTTTCTATGACATTAAAAACGACGTGTCTTACCGCAGATCTCTCCCCCCGTTTTTTCCATAAAAGATGACCCCTTGAGCACGTCCATGACCCTGCCGTCCACCGCGATGGTGTAATGGTTATGGTGCTCGGCTGCCGGCCCGGAGGTCATGGGTTTGATCTCGGCCGTAGTGGTCGTATTTCCTTGAAGACGAAAGGTTATAGGCCCGTCTACTGTGCTTTGTCACTGCATGGTAAAGAACGCCATGTGGTCGAAATTTCCGCAGCCTCCTCATTTCGGCGTCTCTCATAATCATATCGTCTTTTCGGGACGTAAAACCCCAGATATTTACTCATATTTTTATGACATTGCCTCAAAATTAAGTGAATCTGTAGCTGAAGTTTGTTATAAGCTAAATAATGAACGCAGTCAAAAGCGGTGAGTGGCGCAGGCTATTGTCTTTCCACTTTTTATATGGTTGAGAGGAGGAGATGCTGAGTGGAAGAAAAGACGCTATTTATCGAGCTGCGTGTCAAGAAGAAAACTGCAAGTTTTCGCGTCTAAGAAACTTGCTCGCAGGATTGAGCCTCACGCTCCGTTTCGACCACGCGGGTGATGACATCGGGTCGTGCGCATCATTTATGCACGAAGCCCTCGAGATGCTTTGTGCGCAAACTATCTTGCATGGGAAGCCGGTCGGGCGCCTGAGAAGAAGATAGATGCGTGCGAGTCAAGAAGTCGACCGGCCTCCCTCGATACCTCGGTGACCCCGCCTTCTGCGCACCCTATCGGGGAGCTAAAAAGAAGAAGAGGACATGCTGTAGCGTTCCCTCTTCTTTCATTATTTCTTCTGCTGAGCTCCCAGGAAAGCAGTAAGAACGAATAAAGTAAGGCACTATACGTACAAGCTCTGGGAAGGCCAAAGCAGTTCAGAAAATATGCCGGGACAAAACCAAAATTGAGATCAGTATTTGTGAGCAGTATTTTGCACAGAGAGATTGTAGCAAAAGTTGTAAATCTGTTAGTAACTTAATTTATACTTCGAAAATTCAATGCGCTAACAGCACAGTCATAAGAAAGCGTCCCAAGAGTGCTCGTTTAGTGCCCTTCTTTGTGCTTGTAGTGTCAGCGCATTGAATTCTTCAAGTGTGAACCATTGCGAAGTAGTTCGCCTTTCTGCTTCGCTGATCTTTCGCTTGCACACATGACCTCATACTGCTCTGTAAAGTTCAACATTCACCTTACGCCATTGTAACGAGTCCTTGTGACAATCATAAAGAGAGCTAAATAACTAAATAAGTAAACTATAAATAAATACACCCCAAAAAGTGAATTTTCATTTTGTTTCAATTTTTCACTGAGACGCTTGCTGATACCTAAACTACCTTGAGTTTTGACCGGTATAAGGCGTGTATCCATTGCATATGATGCCATTTTAGTGTTGTCACCAGTTCACACGCTGAAATGAAATAACCTACCAATACTTATTTTGTATTATTGCACAAACACGTTGTCACGCATTCTAAATAGGGGTGGCCCTTAAGGGGCGTTAGGAAGCCTTTTTTTTCTCTAGCCTGCACAGGCTTCATCGTTCTTTTCACGACAACACTATTGACGTTAACTTGTTAGCTATTGTGAAAGTGCATCCAGCTGCTTATCTTTGAAAGATGACCTAACAGGCTAGTAGAATGACATAGTGCCTCAAGCTCACGTCAGTTAGCGGGTCGCAGTAAAAACATTTAGCTCCGCGAGGTCCGAAATAGTGAGCAATGTTGTAGCTTGGGTAGGATGAGGAGGAAGGGGGTGAGAAAAATCTTAGCTAACGCCACCATTTGAAAGAAGGCATTTTTTATATTTCATATATATTCCTTTCTTAAGTATATTTGGCTTGAATGAGGATGCGTAACACATAGCGATGGCCACAGAAGCGTAGACAGCATTTTTCTATTGTGGGGGGAGGGTGGGGGAGGAGAGACACTATTTTGATCCGAAGTTGGGGCAGGGCGGGACAATATGATCGAGTGTCCTTTTGTATTCCGTATTCTTCGGTAAAAGAAAAAAAAGAGGTGGAGGAGCCATGGTCTAAGTGTGCTACCCCTTGGCTCCACTCGTAGTGTGAAGTGTAATGCCGGAATTAAGTTGCTATACTTAGTTTGAAGGCTGCATCGCGTGTGACGTATACATATATAGGATAACATTTCAACGAGTGATTCTTCAAGTTTTCTGTCTCCGCTTGCTTCCGCTGGAGGGCAATTTACGAAACTAAGTTTGTGAACCTGCAAAAGCGGTTATAAAATTCGCACGGGAAACTGTATTCGCGTTACGCGGTCGAAACACCAGAAACAACCATGTGTGCCGTTTTCTGCAGTTGTTTCTTGCCTTGTGTAACTTCAATGTTATCATGACAAGTGCCAGACATTTCCCCTTCACTGATGAGATTAACATCAATACGCATTTCTGGAGCCCTCCATGTCCCGGCATGCCTCATAATCATACCGCGGAGGCGGCCTGCGACACCTCAGATATGAGCATGGTTTGGTTTTCGGCGAAGTGTGACAAGGCGGATCGACGTCTTTCTGCAAAGTTAGTTGTAGCTCACCAAGCACGTCGACTACAATGAGGAAGCTGAAGGTCAGTTTATAGTCCAACACAGTCGTGCACGAGCGCAGGCGTCTATTTCATGAAAGATAGATGCTTGCTATACGATGGCCCCACTTGCAATTCATGCAACGTTCACTGGTGCATTCCTGTAGGATCGAAAAATGCATTTTCACAAGCGGCAACACCACAGTTGTACATCTGTTGTATGTATCGAATTCCTATGAGAACTGACAATTTCATAAATGTCAATGCTGACATTTATGGTTTGTTTCAGTGCTCCGCGTTGACGTCTCAACAAACAGCTAAGCGGACATCGGCCGTCTCAAGTCCCACTTCAATTCTTCCGTCACAGGCGAAATGGACGGCTTCGCGAAGACAGCATTGGAGACACTTACAAGCCGGGCTACATTGCTGTGTAAATGGGGTTACCGGTGAACAGAAGGATAAATGCTGTCCGAGAAAGCTTTGATAGTCCGAGTTCCCCAAGTTCGAACACGAGTATTCCTAAATAGAATACTCTCTTTCTCTTAGCCACGTGAAAAAGTGTCACGCTCATTTGACGCCTTCTAAACGCGTTCCATTTGTCAGGTGACTGGGGCCCGATACTCTACTATAAGCCGTCATTAATACTCTCTACGATGCTGATCAGACTTGAAACAGAGCGTTACCCAACCGTATTTTGTGCTAGCCAACGGTTAGCTTGGAGTAGCAGACGTTAGCCAACAATTAGCACACGTTAGCCAGCACTGGTAATCATTAGCAAGCAGTAGCCGACATTCACCGACATTATTAACTAATCAACCAATTTTAGGCAGTGGTAGTCAACAATATTATTTCATGTATATTGATATATCAATAAATTTATTAAATTTCATAAAATTTATGTCATTCATACCAAGTAATTCATAACATTTCATGTCCTTCAAAACCGGACAACCATGTTGTTGTTTTTTTCATGCATGCATGCCCATTCTGGGATATACCATATCAGTTAAACATTATTGACGGCCTCGCCATGCATTTATCATGTCAGTTGTGCCATTCATATAATATGGATGCCATTCGTATCCCGCGGGCAGTTCAGGTAATGACTTGTCACTGATATTTGTCCAGTATGTGTGTCATAGGATGCATGATCTTGTCTAGCACAAGGCAATGAGATGACCACCGTGACATTACAGTGCCATCTTATCATTTATGTCACGCCACACATGACTTTCATGTCATGTCATTCATGCCATGACGTTTAAGTCACGTTCACTCCACGCTTGCCGTATGCCGTGATAATTTTGCTGAACGCTAAGTGAGCGAAATCACCACAGAAAAAAGGAAACGGAAAGTCAGAAGGCGAGAAAGTTAACAAAACGACCACGACAGCACATAGACGTAGGCGGCTATATATTAAGACACAACAAAAGTTCTGTTTCTTGTTCAAAAAGAGGTGATTAGCTTATAAAAAGCACCGAATTGTAGAGAGGAAGCTCCGACGCGAAACTCAGCTAAAAGATGCGCACGTGAGACCAGTGCTGCACTCGGTATTCTCTGCTTTACCGCAGCCGCCGCAGTGCAAAGGAGATCGCCTTAATTAGCCATTCAAGATGGGAGGGTGCTCCGCGAGCTTTAGCTGCACGCAGTTTATGCCTGAAACCGTAGCGACGGCGCTCATTGCTTGGGCAAACGAGTGTGCACATGGCCCTCACTTCAATGCCCCGAAATGCTAGAGAATGTGGAGGTCAAAAACAAGAACCCTCTACGTTAGCCGAGAAAATGAAAGGCTGATGGCGAAACAGAGATAACGCGTCCTACAACGGCATGAAAGCACCTCTAACGCGCATAGAAGAAACAAACTATGGAAAGCTAGTTCAACTAAACAGATGCAGTGTAAAGAAGGAATAACAAAAGAAACGTCCGTGGTATAACAAGAAGGTCAGAATGAGCGAAAGGAAAAGAGAAACAAGAACAGCGAGGACGAATGAAGTTAGAGAAGATAAAAGTACGAATACTGAAACCTATGGCTACCATCATCGTCTGTGGAAAATATCGGTTGGATGGAGCCATAGTTCTCGATCAGCGCGAAGAGACGAATGCTATATGGTTAAGACTATTGGGTATTCGGAGCCATCGTCTCGCTGGCCGAGCCAACCTTTTCTGAAATCGCCCCATTCACCTCAGGGAATCTCTATAGGAGTGCGAACTAGTGCATGATCTGTCGCTCAGTGGCGTCTTATCGAGCTCTCGCGTGGCACACGCTTTTCAGGCGTGGCGACTGCCGAAGACACCTGTGCTCAATTGGGGCAGCTCCACCTCCAGCGCCTCTCTCATCGCTTTGGCTCTTCTTCCCTCTGTGGGCGCCCTCTCATCAGTGTGGCACGAATGAAAGCGAATCGCCGCGTCGTTCTTTATTTACCTGTCTCCTGCTTTATTTATATCTTTTGGCACCCCGAAGAGAAAGCGGACGCAATCTTCTTCGCCTGCTGATTGACCCACTCTCGTGTGCCAGTAACCGTCGCTCGTTTCTTCTAAAGCGGCGTGATCCCTCGATGCCTTTATCTGGGCCTCAATCTGGTTCCAGCCGGGGCGAGGCCTTGCTCCTGCTACAACACTGTCGTGCCACTCGGCAATCTTTTCTCACAGTGGATCCGGGTCCCAGGGCGCCATGGCTTGGCCTTCTTCGTTTGCTTGGCACCATCTGGCCAGCGTGCACAAAGCGTGCCATCGGCAGCCCCGCAATTCTTTTCGGTGTGACATCCTCACATTCGAAGTGTTCACTTCTAGCAGTACTCTGATTTAAACATGTATGGAGAACGGGCCTTTCTCCCATAGCGTACCTCGTTTCTTCTGGTTTGCTTAAATTAAAGGATTGCCGTGAGAACGGCGTTGGCGCGGTGAAGAAGAATGCACGAACGGCAAGCGCCGCTCGCGAAGCTCCTTGTCCCTGCAGAGAAATTTTATGCAGGGTACTTTTTTTTTGCGCCTCCCGTAAGTGTCTGCAAACAATGTATTATATTGCTGCAGTTTCAGACTGCACTGCGGATTCTGAACCTACGATATTAGGAAACACATCAGTTTGCTTAAACCCTGCGATTGAAAATATATAACAATAACAAAGAAGTGCCAAAGTATGCCCGCTGCTCAGGCTGTGACTTGTTGACGTCACACAGTAGACACATCGCATAGTATAGACACATCCCTGATGCAGTAGTGATTATTTTTGTTGCACCCGAAGTTCATATTGAGAACTGGGCTTATGTTGCAGAAGTTAGGATGACACAGTGGGCTTGTTAGCCCTTAAAGGCATCCTGTATGGAGCAATCATGTCTAGCACAAGCAACTGTGTAATCGCTAAACAGAGATTCCTAGGTAACGCTCGTGCCGTTTCATAAACCTCAAGGTCAGTATACCTTGGCAATAACACATGTAAAATCAAAATAAAAAGTTCAAGTACTCAGAAACGTTGCGAGGGAGGGAGTACAGATGAATTATTTATTAAAAAGCACCATTTTCTTGTGCTCTTCATTTCTGGCCCTTTTTTATCTACCCTATTCCAGTTCTGATAATTAAAATTGGTTGTCGTGTATTTCATATGATGAAGCGATGAATTCTTCCGATGCGGTTGCAAAAAAATTCATAACCACTTAATTAGGGTACAAACCAAAAGTCGCTCTTATCTATCTGCCTAATTGTTGGTAACGTTGATTACAAAGCAACAACAGGGCACAATAAATTGCCGTAAATAGACCGCCCCCTCAAACCGTTTTCTATCATTGGCAGTGATTTTGCTAATAAGAATTCACTGCAGCACTTTCGCATAAATTTTTACGGCATTTGTTGAATAGGGCCCTTGCCCGTAGGACGTAATAAAGGTAATTAGGGGCGATGCGTTCTAAACATGTGTTATCGCAAACTGATTACCAGTCATTACCAGCTCACATTCATCTTGGTCATTAGAGCAAGATTATTTCATTCTCTTCTACTATATAACGCTCGCAAACTGCAGGGAAGTCGCCAACAACGACGTATACTGAATGCGAAGATAAGCATGACAAAATAAAAACTGCTCGGATTCATAAGCTGATTTTAATTGGGGTCATAAGCTGATTTGAATAGCTAGTTATGCGGATTCTGAATAAAGCTGCACTTGACTCGATTCTGTGGTCGGCTTGTGAAGTGCAGTAATTTTTTTCCCTTGTTAGCAAGCCTAAGTCTGTTTTTTACGCTGTATTTTTTTGCGCTATTTTTAAGGCACACCGGAGTGATCCTTTTTGAAACGCCTTTACGCGAGTGTGCGCTGAGATAGAAAAGCGAGACAAGATATTCCTTAACATACTAAGTACTAATCGAGGTTCACGCATATTTAACTTCATATATTTAGCGGACTCTTTCATAACCCAATTCCCTTTACTTTGAGGGTTCATCAATACAACAAAAAGATGATCTTAACAACGTGCTTAATGAACACTTCTCAGAAAATGAGAGATTTTTCAAACAACTGTTTTTTCTGTCAACGTGTGCATTTGTAAAACCAACTAAGTGTTTGTTCTTAGCATTGGAGGTAAAAAACGAACATATGAGCCTATGCAGGGTTCAAGGTTGCTTCGCATCACAATGAAAGCTACGAGATATGTCTTAAAGCATTAAATATCACCACCCTGCTCTGGCCTGTTTAGGACATCAGTTATCCAGCAATCTTAATAACAAATAACTCAAATAGCGCAGTATATTATAGTACAATATTACCATTAGGAAAAAGCGCGTGTAAACCTATATAAGCGAGACGATAAAGCAATGAGAGCGACGGCTAGTATAAATATCATACGAATGCATATATAGCATACCATGCACTCACGAATTTACGATTTCTCTCGGATTGTTTATAGTGCACCCTAGCCTTTCCAGCAAAACCGCAACGCACCTGTTTGCCTTTTTAAATACGATGTATAGTCTTTGTTGGGGTACTTCGACGCAAAAATTTCGGTCTGTTTGTCTTTATGTCTGTCTGTACATTTGACTGTTTGTCCGCCGTAACAATACCCCAAATGGCACCAAGCGATGCCTCAAATGGCCAACTCCATCCTCAACGCTCACCAATATTGCTCAAGTTTCAGTGTTCATACTTGTGTGATTGTCAAGTAAAAAACAATTAATGCGAATATCTGAGGCGCCATAACAACACGTTCATACTTTGTAAGTGTGAGTTTATACTAGAAAATGCACACATAAATAATTCTAAGGATTGTAGCGTTTATCACGCTGCGTTGACAGCGCAACACGATGCTCAAAAAGGCAAGTGTTTCCAATGCTTTGCTAAGACGACACGGTGGTGGCACCTGCCCGTAGCTTTACGTTGTACACCTTATCGCGTCCGAGACAGCCGCGCATCTTTCTCCATGGGTGCGCACGCCTTCCTTCATTTTCGAAGATAACTGCCAGATAGCGCTCGTGTCTAACGTGCCTCAATGCACTCGTTCGCTGTCGCTGTACGGATCGAGTCTCTATAACGCAGCGCTTTCAGAATACAATTCCCCGACTTTCTCGCGCAGAACATTATATAAATGATTTGTTCGCTCTCTCCACAGCAAAACTATCGTCTTTCGACGACATTTTCAGTCAAACATGCAAGTATGGGGCCAATCTTTTTTTCTGTGCTTCAGTGCCAACTGGTGCCACCATTATGGCACCAACCTCTCCTGTTTCATCATTTCAACAAATCATATTGAGAGCGTGCATGTAAGCGACAACCGAAAGAGCTCTCGCGCTAATGAATAAACTGGGGCCATATTCTGAAACAGCCGCAAAAGGTGATACTTACCGAACTCTCGCATTTAGTGTGCACCGGTTGGCTATTGAGCAAAACCGAAAGAGTGAAGGCGCCATCTTAGTTGCGCTGACGTGACGCTGTGGTGCAGTGCTCCTGACATGCCTGGAATAAACAACTGTTGGTGGTGATGTCTGACATTGTTGGTGGTGAAGTCTTCTTCTGTTGGTGGTGAAGTCTGACATTTGAGTGACATAGATGGTAGCTTCTAGTATTCGATCTGCATACGACCGCTGTCAAAAGTGGGTGCGTGGCAGTTTTAGCTTTTTTTCATTTATTTTGTGCGGCAAGCTTGGGGAGGAATGTCAGCCGTTACGTGGCATTCGCTCCGGCACGCAACATCGATTTGATGGCATTCACTCAGTGTATGACTGGTTCGGCCCTGACCGTATGCCCGCATGAACCCCGCCAAGGGCTGGGGCGTCTGAAATTACCGAGCGCTTCGCTACACAGGACACAGGAACGAACCCCCACGTGGGCGACAAAAAGGTAAGGATGGAAACGTCGTCGTGACGACCCCCTGATTGCCTCACGGCGTGCACTTTCGGCCAGCGCCTGGATGAGCCTCTCCCGGGACCCAGCGCAGCAGTGCGACCCCTCGAATCGGTTCGGCTTACGGCCCGACCATTTGCTATTCGCGCGCCTAAACTTCGCCGCCCAGACAAGGCAGCATGTGATGCGACACCTTGGAATCACCGGCGACTTGCCACCACTGTCCGGCGTGCTTCAGGCAGCTCTCGGAATGGACGAGCTTGAGACACGTGAAAGCGTGGCCCACATCGCGGTAAAGCGGGTGCCCGGTCGGCACATTTGATGATTGCTGTCGAACTGGCATGCCTTCGTTTCTTTCCACGCCACTCCTTACAAGCTGGTTCAAGGGAACTACCACGGCAGAAGTTATCAGAACGAACTATTGAAAACAACAGCTTGTGGAGAGCAAGTGGTTCCACTTACAGTGCACAGGGAACAGGCAGATTACTGTCACGTCGCCAAGAAGTTGACGTGTTGCCAGAGATGTCTTTCTTGTGGCCGCAGATCCTAAAAATCGTAGCTTTAAGTTTAGATAGTTGTGCGCCCGTTGAAATCTCCCTTGCTACTACAAACTTGGTTTGATTTTGTTTATTTTTTATTTTGTTGTGATATTTAGCGCGAGGGGCATGAGGCCTCACACGTGCACGAAAGTGAAATCCTCAGCATGTGTTTTTGATTTGCTAAGTACACTGTCCTATCACAGGACAAACAGGCGACGATTCACCGACAGTTGTGTAATGGCGGAGCATCGAGGTAATAAGAAGTGACCCCCGTGTTCTGCCAAGTGTTCAAAACCGGGCTTAAGGTGATAGGCGCCATCGGCTCAGCCGAATCCCGAATGGTCGCCCTTCAGCCAGTTCATTTCCAAAGTGATTTCTTTTTTGCAACTTGTATGTTCGTCACTGTGTATATTCTGTACAGTCTGTAAATATAAGTCTTTCTCGGCCTGATTAGAACTTCTCCGGCGTTTCTACTTCCTCTTCGAGCGACGCGGCAGCACGTAACTTCCTTTCACTTTGCTACACCACCTCGCATGGTGTGTCTCGGGCGCCGAGTGGGGAGTGTTGTTTTCCCAACGAAAAAAAAAAATCTGAATTTTGCTCAATCCTTGGTGGATGTGCACAACATTTTTCACGCTGAACTTTTAAACGTACATTACCTTAGCAATTTTCAGTACTCGTCCTGTTAGCTTGTGTTTTCATGTGCGTGTGAGTGAGTGAGTGAGTGAGTGCATTCAGCCAAGCCATGCCTGGCCAATGCGCTGACGCCAGCATACCCTGGAAAGCGCCACAGTCAGGTCGTTCTGCGCTCGTACATTACTCCCGTATGAGTGTTGCCTCTTTGCATCACGTAGCACGTAATCTTATTACGAACTGGCAGCTGACCAATGATCCCCCACACATTACCTAAAGAAAAATACTGCCAGAATGAAAGAAGCTCCTCGCAATGAATGAAGGCACAAAAAAGAGATTGACGCTCGCCATCGTGGTTACTGGCAGTGCTAATTGATGTTCCCACGTTTAAATTCATACTCATATGTACCCTGTAAAGTGAACAGGAGGATGGCTGCCGTGGTGGCTCAGTTGGTAAAGGATCGGACGCGTTATGCGAAGGTCGCAGCCTTGGTCCATGCCCACGGAAAGTTACATTCTCGTCCACTTTTTTCACATTTACATCACACTTACCTGTGAGTTGAGCGTTAGATTCGAAGGGGAGTGCATTATTAGGCTCACAACGCGAACATTTCTCGGTGTAATACTTGAAGAGCAGCTATCCTGGAATACACATATTGATAGCCTAGCAGTGGAATTGGCGAAATTTGTGGGATGTTCATTCAGAAAGGCCGCTTTCATCCCTTTGAGGCTGATGAAAGGAAGGTATTGTGCTCTATTTGGCTTGAAATCACGCTACGAAACGTTAGTATGGAAGATGACAACACAAGCTAACTATAATACATTAGTAGTATTACAAAACGTTTATTAAGCTGCTTTGAGAAATACACGGGCAACCCGCATGATTTAGGAACACTACCATTAGTTAAAGAGCATGATGTGTTATGGTATGATAATATATTTTTTTTTCAAGTTACCTCAATTAGTATACCGTGATTGATTAATTTGTGAGGTTTAACGTCCCAAAATCACCATATGATAATGAGATACGCCGTAAACGCTGATACGCAACTATATTGGAGGCCTCCGGAAATTTTGAATACCTAGCGCTCTTTAAAATTAGTACACTGTAAAGTACCGTTACTTACTAATAGCAAAAATGAGTCAACGTACTGCTTTAAAGCACAAAACTGGCTCATGCCAATAATACTTACTAATTACGGTAAACAATAAAAATTATCAAACCATGTCTCCTCTTCATAGATTGGAAAGAAGTTCCTGGATATCTTTAAGGAGCAACTAAAAAGAGCATCAATAACGCACTTAGTTTCAGGTCGTCCAATTGAAATGCATTTCTCTCACTATTTTGTGTATAATTATGCGTTTTTATTTCAGTATAATGATCTCTCACACATTAATTTAGATATACTTGGGTTTTACATTTGCTTTCTTCATTTTTATTTGTTTTGGACACAAATATTGTATTTTATTTGAATTTCTCAGCAGGTATGTTATCATTATACATTTTTTGTTATTTTTTACTCCCGTACAAAAGAATCTGTTTCAATTCGGTGACTAGGCGTTGTGAATTGTGTTTTCGCCTGTCTTTTTCATTCCACATAAAAAAAAATTGTATGCTGCGAATGATTTTCTATGTATTTGTTGTTTATATTTTTGTAAAACCGGTACAGAGGCCTTTCGTCAGGTATTGCTATAACTCCAGCTTCTGAATCTTTTTTTGTGTAATTGAAGAAAAATAAAGAATCTCAATGTAAATAACACCCCAAATACTTTCCCGAACACACACGCACACACACACACACACACACACACACACACACACACACACACACACACACACACACACACACACACTACGAGAGTGTGCTCACCCCCGTCAAACTTATGATGGAGGGCAGAAACAGCGCAAAAACTCACGGGACGATGAGAAGAGACACAAACAAGCGCTGTGTTTGTTTGTGTCTCTTCTCTTCGTCCCGTGAGTTTGTGCGCTGTTTCTGCCCATTATGTATCACCAACTAGCCGAACTTTCAGTCTTGCTTATGATAGAGACTATATCAGTGAATTTTGATTCGCTTTGAAGCTTTCGTTCTGCAAAAAGATTTGCACGCCCCTCCCTTGATATTGAAGATATGGCGGGTTAGGCAAATCTATTCCTTTCCATATAATTTCAACAAAATTTTGTTGAATGGCACTTCATTGTTATTTTACAAAGATCTATACTGAACACATTGGCTGCCCAGGACTGATTTACGTCACAACCTTCAAACGGCCCAATCATTGAGAATAATAAGAAAGGTCAGTGAACAATAGACCCTGTTTATAAAGGCTGTTCCAAATCGAGCCTACTCGTAATTTATGCAGTCTTCTCTCGAAAGACGGCACCTACTTCAATCGCGTAGTCACAGAATGACCTTGTGGTCGCGTTTTGTATAGAGTCGTGCAGAATGATGACATCGGCAGGAAATCGATCGTCATTACTTTTGCAGCTGAATAGCGCAGCAACTGTACAAATTTTATTCTTATAAAGAGATGGACTTTGTCATGTGAGAAAACGTCAAGAAATCTCTCACCTTCTTTATGCCTCACATAATTGAAACCATCTTTGCTGTATGTGGCCCGCCTAAGCTGTTCGCATGGAAGCGGCTGCCCAAAGCTGTGTTTCATCATAAGTACGCGTATGCGGTATGTGATTTCAGGTATGAAAACACGGAAGCCGCAAAAACTGAGTGATGAGCAAATACGCAGGTTCAATGCGTTTGCGTGTTGGCGTTATCACTCTCTAAAGATATACCTAAACGATCGGATTGTGTCCTTTTAACTAATTAAATTTGGTGTCATGCTCATTGCTATACCGCACTCTGTTCTTGGCACAGTGGTCGCTGGTTTGACTTGCGTCTCCACGACTAAGTACCATTATGCATTTCCATTATGGCGGCCCCCTGTCTCCCAGCACTATTCACAGCAATGATTTGTTACTACAGGGATGCAAATATTGATCCTTGAAGCCCCATTTAACACTATTCAGAAGCGAAGCAAACTATTCGAATACTTTCGAATATTTCGACTTGTTCAAGGTGTTATGGATGTAATCTTTTGTGTTCTCATTTTATAATTATATATGGGTAATAATCGTTTACATAATAAGACGCTTAGACTATACAACATCTGTTTTTGTAATTACTACAAACGGATGTTTCTATCCTAGCATTTATAACATTGGCGATGAAAGTACAAATGGGGTGTCGATAAGTATTAATCACTTGGCTCCCCCACGTAGAAGTCGGCATAACGATGGCTGTGTACTCGGTAACTTCTGGCTTTCCGGGAGAAGTATTCCAAATCACAGAGCTCTATTCATATGAACTATGCATGCGGGGAGTAAACGTATCGAGCTTTTGCACCAGCGTATTTTTTTTATTTAAACGTAATTGACATTTTAAAATATGCATTAGCTGTATCGCTCTGCTAACGTCTTGAGACACACTCAGAAGCCACATTGACAGAACCGCCACCTTTGTGCGTGTAGAAACGAGATACACAAAGCACTTGTTTGTTCGTTCGTTCGTGATTTATTTTTTAAGCTGCAGCAGCTGCTCTAATCTGACAAAATTTCTAGCAGTACACATGCCACTATTCATAGCAGTGCAATCCACCACCAAGAGAGGAAAAATAGCAGAGCATGGCCAAATAACTGCGCACCACCACCGAGTTCATCAGCACGTGCCCCGGGTGAAACACACAGAGCTATCCCTTGTGTTCGTGGCCCCTCCCTGTTCTTCGTGGCGATGGCGATTCCCACTATTAATCCCTTGGTGCATCCGAGACACGTCGTTACGGCGGCTGCACAAAGAGCCTGATGGGAACGACACTTCGGGGACGCATCTCGCCATCAGCCCATAGCTCAGGCGATCCTGCTTGGCGGCTCTGATGGTCGCCGAACCTCCTTGGTGACGCACCGAAGGATTGGCCGTACGGTGCTCATATACTCGGCTACGAAGAATAGTCAACGCCTCGGAGACGGGATTGAGACAAAGCGTATTAGAGCTGTTGTTAAGAAGCGAAGTCGTATAGGGCAAACCATTTAGGAAAGCAGGCTGAATCACGCAAGTAAAATTAATAGGGAGATCCGTTCGGGTTATTGGAAGGTTGCGCATGTGACAAATGACGTGCACTGAGTCAGAATGTGTGTATGTGATGGAACATACGATCTGATTTTGATCGATTTTGATTTTGATGAGAAAGGAGTCACATATGCTCCATTTTTTAAGAGTTAATCTGGATTTATTGTTCACGCAGTTAACGTACAAACATCGCGAAAGTTTGTTAAAATAAACACGTCAGAACCACTTTTCTCTTTAATGTATTATTGCTAGCAACAAAACATGTACGACACTACAGTTTTCCTTTCAGAGACAAGATATTTCTTGGCTGAATTCTAATCTAAGGGCGTTGTCAGCACTCAATATAGATGGTACGCGTGTTCCCTCTTTCCTGTCTCGCAGCTGCGGCACGAAACTAATAACTAACGAGGACTGTTAAAAAAGGCACCCCCTCCACCCCACCCACTCAAACTAGGCCAAGGCATTTTCCCGCGGAATTAATTTCCCAACAGAAGTTATTACGGAGCATTCTGGCTTTGAGTCTTGCATTGTCAAGTGATTGCAGACATGACACTCACGTACTCCTGCCATGTAATTGCGTAAACAAACGCACATTGGTGATACTCGGCACATGCAATCAAACCCCGAAGTGGCATTTTGTTTTTGTCGTTAGTACGGTGGCTTCAATTGACGGCTCCTGTATTTTGTGTGTACGCTTTATTTTCGTGCAAATTCGTCGTCGCGTCAACGCTAAAAAAACTATGGAAAATATTGTATGGATTCACATCGCGGGACGATGCGTCCGGACCATTATTTTTTTGTCTGTAGTAGGCACCGCATAAAAAGAAGCCATCTATGAAAGAAATATAGCTGGTTATCAACCAGCTTTTAGAAGGCGCATCACGTATACCATGCATGCTTGAAGATGGTGCGAAAAACGGAAAGGGAAGAGGAAGCAAATAGGGAACAAAAGAAATCTGAGGACACTTCACGTAGGATCTGAACAAGAACAAGTCACACGCACGGAATCAGCACAGCAGATTGGATTTCAAAGTTGTGCGCAAAGAAAGCTGATTAAAGCTTCATCGGCTTCTCATTGTGTGGAGGAGCAATGTTTGCAACACAAAACATTACTGAGCATTTAGTAAAAAAATGGTGAAGTTACCACTAGGCACTAATCCACGCAAGCCTTGAAACATCCAAACTGAACGAGCCCGAAGACTAATGTAGTTGTTTCTATGGGTTAATTGTAGATCTCCGCTTGGTGATGAGGGCTGCTTCTAGATTGATTCTAGGTGACCTTAGTTAGGTGTTACGATGTTGTAGCTAAGTTAAACCAGGTGCTATCACATTATAGCCAAGTACTAAGACGTTGTAGCCAATTACTCTGACGTTTTATTTAGGCGCAGTAGCCAGCCAAATTGTTTGACTGAGAATTATCATAAGCAGGAATGAGAGAGACATCAATTAATTACAAGAAGTTGTCTTCAATGAACAAAACCATCTTTGTCATCTCATTCACTTTAGTCATCATCAGAGAAGTCTCCTCCAACCTCGGCTCTTGGGAACTCCTCGGGCTCGTCCCTGCCATGAAAGACTTCAATCATGGTTTCATCTTTAGTCCCTAGCATTTACCGCCGTTGGTCATCTTTCGAAGTGTCGGTTTGTGTTGCATCACTAAGCGACTGTAGCCAACATCACCAAGTGACTGTATTGATATGTAAACCTTTCATATAAATTGGTGTACAAACAAATGTATTAGTCGACCATAGGTGGCTCTACAGATAAAGAATACGGTTTTTTTAGTCTATTCAGCCATGTCTTTGTACGTTTACCTGTCACATCACTTTCATATGCGTGGAGCTAGTTTCCAGGTCCTTATATGTTTTGTTCCTTTAAAAAATAAATTAGTTTTGTATTAAGCGCTCGTCTGTCTCTTTCTTGCACTGTTTTTTGTGCGCCTCTTAAAAGGCTTTGTTATGAATTTCGATACAATTTTCTACCGTATCATTGTTCAGTGTGTGGATCATACGCTACATAATACATCAGGTCGTCGTGCATTACTGAACACGTGGGCACACGTACGCATTGTCTAGGCAGAAATGTTTCTAAAATGTCGCGCTGGCTTTTTTTTTTTGTCGACACTAGTTAATTTACGACAATACCGTGTTTCAGTGTTATTTACGCATCACCCTATATGGTTCAGTTCAAGCTTTGTGTTCGAAAATGCTACGTAGTGAAGCGAAAGGAAAGGTGTCTTAAATAGGGCGCCGAGCTGTCGCCTAATGAAGCACTGGATAATGAAAACAGCATCTACAGATGCTCGAGACGTGTCCACGAAATCGCACGACGACTCCGCAAAGTTGCAGCCATGAAGAATATTTAGTCAAGTGAACATCTCCTTCGGCGTTCTGGCTTGGCAAACGTGTGCCGTCTATCCACCAGTAGAGGACGCGTTTTAGCCATGATAATGACAGGGCAGTTGCTTTTGAGCTTCATTTAACAGAGGAGCTGCTTATGGGCTAACCAATAGTTCACGCAGAGCACACAGGAAACTATCGTGATGATAAACCGGCACGTGCTATCTTCGTCATTTTTTTTCATCTGCTGCTTCGCTTCCGGAACACGCGCACCGAATGGTTTGGCGTGTGACGCAATAACTCTGGTAGACAAGAAAATTAGTACACAAGAAGAGCAAGAGAAAGCGGTATAAATAAAGAGAAACGGATGAATAGATAGCAAAAAGAGAAGACAAAAAACAAACAAGGGAGACAAGGAAAGATAAAGACAATAAAAACGGATGCAAGAAAGTGATAGAAAAAAGATAGAGCGATGAAGAATTAGAGCGAAATGAGGAAAGAGGGAGAATGAAAGATTAAGCTAGAAATAGAGAGAGAGAGAAAGAGAGAGAGAAGAGAAAAAAAGAGAAAGAAAGATGCAAGAAGCGATCAAGGAACAGAAATAGAAAAAGAAGGAAATAGAAACAAGCACGTGCAAAATAGTGAAGGAAAAACCTGAAAAGAAAGAAAGAAAGAAAGCAAGTAAGAAAGAAAGAAAGAAAGAAAGTAAGAAAGAAAAAGAAGGAAAGAAAGAAAGAAAGAAAGAAAGAAAGAAAGAAAGAAAGAAAGAAAGAAAGAAAGAAAGAAAGACAGGGCTGACCACTCAGCTCCGCACTTCCTTCGTATTTAGCACCGGTAGTGTGAAGCTGTCCTAATTTTCTTTTTTTCCAGTTTTGCTTCTCTTGGCTAAACCACGGTCAACTGTTCACCCCTTGTTTATTCACAGCGGCAGCGGCCGACATTAAGCGACGACAAAGAAAACGGGTAAGAAAAAAAAAAACAGTGGAGGAGAGAAATGAAATAAAGGAAGCGAGGTTTGCAGGAGGGGTGCTGTCCTGTTCTGTTGCCGGAGATCGATAATTTGTCGTCCTAATGACTTGGGACTCGCGTTTGTTTCCTTTCTGGGTGCTCACTGTGACCCTTAAACAGAAAAAAATAAAAATGGTAGTCGAAAAAAAGGGAAACTATTCCGAGATAAGAGCAAGCATCGTTATTGGGGTGAGTGCTTTTTGGAAGCAACACCCCCCCCCCCCCCTCGTCTAGTTTTTCGGCGGCCATTCTCGATCCCGTTTTCTCGTCAGTCTCTGTTTCATTTTTCGTTGAATAACATATGAAGTTAAGTGTTATGACTCGCTTCTTATTATATATACCCCAAACGCGATGTAGCGATGAAGGCCCGTCAGAAATTACGGAGGACTTGCCTGTTGCAGCCGCCACGTGTAGCTGCTCCCCTTATCTGCATCGAAAAAAAAAAGTTTGCGGCTGATCTTTGAGCATGTGTAGTTGAACGCTTGGTGTTTTGCACGAGTTTTCTTTCTGCTGAAATAGTTTTTCTATCATGGCCCAACTTAGCGTGCTCTATGAAAAAATTGCAATAAATACTTTAGGAATTACAGTTATCAAGCTGCTAATTATTGGCGTGAGGGAATAATTGCAAAGCGTAACTTGCTTTTGCTATTCCTGCCGAACAAAAACATTTCTTATCAAAAAAAGGGGGAGAGATATGCATGAAAATATTTGAACATTATGCACGAAGACATCCATTTTTCAAATACGAACGGAACTGACGAGTTGGAATTTCATTTCAATGACTTCACTGCAAATTCGATTCGCTGAGGCCCTGAAAAGTTTCGGGCAAGTGAATTAATGCTTCATCACATAAAATATCTGGAAACGGCAACAAAATTCGCAACATGCAGTTTGTATTCTTTATAAAATATTCCTAAACGTGGGGTGTTGCTCGATCCAGCGTTTCGTCGAGTAATCCTGTTTTCCTGAAGACAGCAACTCAGTAGTGCCTTACATAAGACTTCAGCTCTTTTTTTCACGTTGACTCCAGCAACAACGGGTGTTCAAGAACAATATTCTTTTCAAGCTTTAATTCCCTTTGAACTTTTGCCTTGTTCGTGTCTATACCTATGTACAGTACTCACGGTTTGAAACACGGCAATTTAAAGCTAAGTAACACGCATACAATGCTTTCCGCCATCTTAGTTTTAACCGTATTGACGAAATTTCAACCTGAATGCATAGATAAAGGCGCACATTATCTTAGGAGACAAGATTCGTCGCGTACATGATGTGATTATCTTGAGCAACTGGGCACACTAGTGATTAAATAAAGAATTCGATTTCTAGCTTCAGTCTGTGCACATGGGTACTGTACATCATGCTGCAGCATCAGCCTTAACTACACTCACTGGAGGGCAAACACCATATTTCGCCAATCAACCCTGTCTTGTGCTTGCTAGCGACCACTCTATGCTCGCAAACTTCTCAATCTCACCTGCCCAGTGCATTTTCTTCCCCCCTTTCGAGTTATCTGTGAATGGTCCTGAGAGGAACACTATGTGGCTTACTTAGTACCAAACAGTATATTTTACAAACAAACTGAGTATGTTGGTTGAAGTTGGGGGACCAGGATAACATTTCATGCTCGAACAGTAGGAGTTCATTGAAGCCGATTTGGGCAACGGAGCAATGAAAGTGAGACCTTCTTGATTACGTATCGCTCCTTCATTTCAGCTAGCAACAACAGTTTAAATAAAACTAGTACAAATGAAGGTTTATCTTGCAGCCTCGACAATTTTGTGAGTGGTACGCAATAATAAAGCTACGTATCAAAAAGATAGCTCTTGGAATGTCAGCCAAGACCACTTATCTACGATTGTGCTGCCCTGAACGAGCTAATGAACGTTTGACGAGCACGATAGGCATACTGATGCCTCCCTGCTTTCAGACACTAGGTTTCACTCGCATGTTTTTTTTTTCCCCTCCGTCTGGTACGTTCATTCACACGGCATACTTCTGTGTCAATTTTTTTTCTTTACTGTGCATTAAGAACTGACATCGAACCGTGGGGATGGTTATCCGATAACATCATCACCGGATAATATCGCTATAGCTCACAGAATGCACCCTATATAATTTTTCCCCGTCTTGCTTGAAGCAGGTGTATGAGAGATTTAGAAAAAGACAATTTGTTTGAATAGCAATGAATAACGCACAAGAAAATGTTTACAGAGAATTTACGCAAAAACTGCTATGCCCGAGGTTCGCCATGCTTGATACCTAGAAAATTATCATAAGTAGTAATGAACCGGCACATGCCCTTTGCATCATCTTATTCCTCTTTGTCTTCTTTTGATTCACTTGCAGAACTCAGTGTGCCGATAACTCAGGCGTGGGATGCAATATAACTCTGATGGGCCAGAAAACAAGTAAAGAAAAGAAGAAACACATAGAGAGAAAGGAATAACAGGAGATGGTAAAAAATAGAAAGACAGAAGTATTTGGTGTAAAGAAATTCTCGAGGAGGTGATGTTCAAATCAGCGAAGGCGGGATCTGAAGGCGAGCGTCATAACCCCTAGCCTTCCGGTACGCTCGCAGACCATGACACAGCTTTGTATGGCATAACACAGCATGGGGGTGGGAAAGGGAACGGGGGTGAGGAGAGATGGTAAATTATAACGTAAAAAGAGAAGTGAGAAGAGGCCAGAAAGGGGAGAAAGAAAGAAGGAAAGAAAGAAAGAAAGAAAGAAAGAAAGAAAGAAAGAAAGAAAGAAAGAAAAAAAGAAAGGCTAGAAAGAGTGATAAAGGGAAATAAATAGATATAGAGAGAAATGAAGGAATAGAAATAAACAAAGATAAAAAGAAAAATACAGTAACCATAGCTATGTATAGTACAGGGATGGGAAAGAGTGGTGAGATGGTGAAAGTGTAGCTAAGACAGGGCCTGCCAGGTGCCCGCCAGCTCTACCGTGACCCAACCTTGCGTGACCTCGTGCAAGATGGGCTAACACTTTTTTTATTTACCTAAATCATATAATAAATTTCAGCCACCTGACTGCCAGCGTAAAGTCACCAACCCACTTGCTAAATTTAAAAGATCCATAGCCTCCACAGAACGCCAGCAAATAAGATGGTGTATTTATTAAGGAAGCAAGAAACCTTATAGAGTGCAGCTTTCTCGAATAAAAAGCACTGGAGGTGAATATTCCTCCATGTTATTATGCACAAAAACAGCAAAAAATGATTCTCCCAGTAGCATGCCATCGTCTCGCGAAAATCGGCCCGCAATTGCTGGCAGGCTCAAGGGAGTTTAGCGGTGGTCTCTGGGAGGCTCTTTTGCTTTGTGCTCACCAACACAGCCGCGCTTTACGTATCTCCGCCCCCCCATGCTGCGGAAAATTCACTTGCCTTTGTTCACGAACGGAGCCCGAATTAGGTGGCTCTTCGCTGATCGTACACCAGCTCGCGTGCTTTTATGTTTTTAGAGTGATGCAAATATAAAAAAAAACTCTTGTGTTTAACTACCTTATACGCAGCTCGGACTTGAGATGAATACGATACCAGGCCAAAAAATATTTTAACGGTCATTCATCTCATTGCTAGCGTGACTTGACCCACAGTTCTTTGAAGCTGAAACGCTATCTGTGTGTTGTGAAACAAAGCCATTCTTGCGTTGAGTGGCATCGCCATCGCCGTCAGCGGCGTAACCGATAGACACGGGAAGAAATAGCCAAGAGCGAATGCGATTTGAGCTCGGGTCCTCTGCGTAGCAATGGAGTATTCCAGCAAAAAGAACGCTGAGCCTTGAAACTCATTGTCATGTCAGGCAAGGAATCGCGTCCACCAATCTAACATAGTGGGTCAGAAGAGTGAAGTAACAACCAGTCATAACAGAATCCTAATTACTCAACGAGTGTGGTTTACTATGCCTACCACTCCATGCAAAGTGCTCATCCATAATTCTTCACCACGCTCAGTCACATGCAGCATCAAGAAAGTGCACAGAATACCTTATAAATGTACAGACAGTACCTTGCTTATCCGTAGAGAGACAAATAAGGGCGCAATAAGTGCCGTTCTACTTAACGAAAATTATAATTTCTTGAGCAGTAGATAACTTGTGGAAAGCCAGAACTTCAACGCTGATGGCTTTGCTCCTGCACGAAGGTGCGCTCATAATTTGAATTATTTTATAGCGCAATAATCAGCGATGTTTTTTATGGCAGTGAGACCCTCACTTTACCTTATAGTTATAACGTGTAATGGCTGTGAGTTGGTTCAATTGTCTGCATATTTATCAAGAAAGTGTAAC
Organism: Rhipicephalus microplus; assembly: GCF_013339725.1. NCBI lineage: Eukaryota > Metazoa > Arthropoda > Arachnida > Ixodida > Ixodidae > Rhipicephalus > Rhipicephalus microplus. The sequence continues at coordinate 164,665,885 of NC_051171.1, read as the reverse complement.
CATTCAAACAAAACAATCTCTAATGTACTGACCTTTCAGAGTGAAAATAACCAGCACTGATTATAAGTAGAGGCATTTTAGGTTAATATCCAATGCTTGGCAACAATGAATATATTTGAAAACAGCGTCGACTGAACCAAAGTCGATAGATAAATTTGTGTCGACTCAAAACTTAACGCTTAAGAATTCAAAAGGACTGTTGACAACAGATATTGTTGAAAATAAAATTGCACAAAAGGCACGAGCTAGCAACAATGCCACCGACAAACTCCTTCCATTGCATAGACATGTTACTGCTGGCTTGTCCGTAAAGAGATGACCTATATCTTTTATTATAAAACTTAGGGATTGTGGAGACCTGCGGTATTTCTTTGACCTCTGTAGACTCAATTGGTAACTAGAAATATTCGCGTCTGTGATAAATTCAGAGTTTATTGTAACACTATTGCTAGCCTTAGTTGCATACATTGTATAGATTTCAATTGTTTTCTGTCTGACCTCACTTTATTTAGTTATTTACTGCTTTCTTTTGCGCTTGTTTACTGTTTTCTCGAATACAACGTCGACGTTTTCCCAGAGATTTCCGTTATGTACAATGATCCAACTTGTGTAATCATAAAAGCAAGCGTTCGTTCATGTGTTCGTTCTGAACACCACATTACTATACGTGCTAAATACCAATGATGTATTTACAACCTCGCACATAAAATAGTTGAAATGCTCAACATTATAAAGCAGAAATATAACAGTACGAAGTAGATGGTGTTTCTTTTTTCAGAATGCATCGGAGGTAGGTACTCAAACCATATTCGGGCAAATGCAATAAATGTTTGTTTTCTGATTCGAAGTAAAGTGCTGGATGTGGTTCGTTCCTGCTATAATGTGTGACTCTTAACAATATTGCACATGAAAATTTCAATTGGTATATGCACCAATTCACAGTAAATGTAAGAGGGAGCGTCATTTCATGATTGCGACAGATATAAACATCTCTGTCTTACGTACGAAGATGCAACTTACGTAAAGCATTTTTTTTTCTTTTCAGCAATACCTGCAAAAATAGTGATTCAAACAACGATGACTAGTAAAGGTGCCACACATGGTGTTCCCTACAAAACACTTCACACTTGATTCTATTTTATTGTATTTTTGTAACTCATGCCACAAGACTATAGACTATTTCACAGATGGGTTTAATGTTGCCACACTGGGCTGTTAAACTTTGTGTTCTGTATCTTTAACAGCTAAACAAACAGTGTTACGGTAAACGCAGCGCATGAAGATTCACAGGTCGGTTCATACTATGTTTCTTGGCTTGATTAGTTTGCGCGGCGATGTACCCGGCACCTTCGTTCTGTGCGATATGTATTCACAATGTGTGATCATCTATTAATATGATGCCCCCCTTACCCAATGCTTATAACGAGGCCTGTAAAGACGCTTTGAATGAAAAAAAAACTAAAAATATTTAAAAACAAGAAAACATCAGCTTAACAGCCCAAGATGGTGGCGCCCAGGTGTCTTATAGAAAATAGTCTATACAAACGTCCAACGTCAAGTTGTACGGTAGAAAAACAATCTGACTGGCACCTTTAACACCCCCTCTTTTTTTACGAAACTCTACACTCACAATAATAAAGTGAATACAAACAATTTTCTGTCATAGCCTTTGTTTGTAGGTTCATCCTTGTGGGTTCACAAGTAACTTGGGGAAACTTAGGGCATTTGTTTGAGCACCTATTTATAGGTGAATATTTTTATAAACGCGAAAGCATTCTGAGTGTCGGGTTCACTCGCGAGCCGTGACGTAACGAGGTGCTTATTGGGCAGACATCTGCATTCTTCTTAACTATTTCGTTTCGTGGTCAGCTGCGTGTCGAATCCAACCATTTGCGTCTTGTTCAGCTTGGCAGTGAAACATAACGCTTTGCAGCAGCGGAAAGTTCGTTAGAAGACGACGGCTCCACTCCATGCATCACATGACGTCACACACGCCATAACAAATGGTGGCGGTCTGTGGTAGGCGGATGTTATAGCCGGTGAATTATACAGCCTATTGTGCTGTCGAATACTTTCGGCCAGTTCATTTTTGTTACATGTGTGGGCATAACAGAGGCACTTCTGTTTTCCTGTGAAAACCGCAAATTAATAAATAGCCATGTCATGGCCGCTTCAAGTTTAGCACGCCTTCTTGCTATACACACACACGCACACACATACACACACACACACACACACACACACACACACACACACACACACACACACACACACACACACACATATATATATATATATATATATATATATATATATATATATATATATATATATATATATATATATATATATATATATATATATACAATAAAATCTAACAAACAATGATACCAAGGAATGCATAGAGGAGGTGATTAGACTGAATTGTAAGGTAAATGTGAAGAAAGAAAACTGGCCAGAAAAGGTAACTTACCGTGGGCAGAAACCGAACAGGTTCGGTTCCTGCCCACGGCAAGTTATCTTTTCACCCACTTTTCTTTCTTCACATTCACCTTACAATTCAGTCTAATCACCACCTCCTGTATACTTTCCTTGGCATTATTGTTTGTTAGATTTCGTTATTATTGTGTCAGAACACGGGAAAACAAGCCCGTATATATATATATATATATATATATATATATATATATATATATATATATATATATATATATATATATATATATATATATATATATATTATATATATATATATATATATATATATATATATATATGTATATATAACAGCAGCATGGCACGGTAAGGAAGAACGGAACGAAGAACCCTACGAGCTCACGCCAACGGCGAGCAGCAGCGTGGCGAAAATGAGGTTCTTAACCAAATCACGCTGGCCCACTGCCCCTTATTCTTGCGTAGTTGTAGCCGCAATGTGAATCTTGTATCCCGAAAATGCTTTGTCGGCTCACCCAAATTTAGGGTGGCACATTTGCTGATAATTACAGCAGCCTGATTTCGTGTGGCGTCCGATGTCAATTTGTGTTGCCGTGATATCCGTTCGAGGGTTTGAGTGCGTTTCATACACAATTATGCATGACACACTTTTTAGGCTAATTTATGCTAAAGGCCTGGCTTGCCGTATTCGTTCGTAGAATACGAGTGCTCTATTGTATTCCGTTGCAGACTGCAGACGCTGTCGGTCACTGAATAATGTTGATGGCTTAATGATCCGTTATTATAAAACAACATCAAGTAGTGAAATCAAATGCGAGAATTGTGTATAGTGTAATATGTCACGCAATCCTTAAGCTCTAGTAGAACACTAAAGATAACCATATGTTTTGCGTGACGTTTCTCGAATTTCTATTATTACAAAGTTTTCTTCTCCAACGCCTCGCATCGGTTCTTCTTGGTACTTGTATTTGGCAAACGTAGCATAGCGTGTTTGTCGACAAATATCAGGTCGTACTACAAGGTGAGCGAATGCATTTAAAGAGGAACTTTTTTTATACTCGCTATGTATGTTCGCGTTCATTCGTAAGAGAATGATTTTGTCAGTCGCTATGCTGGGAATACGCCTATCGTAACGTGCGTGCCATTAGCATTGAGCCCTTATGAATGGAAATATTTGAGAATGCTGACAATGCTTATGAGAAGACCATATTGGGCTCATGTCAAGATGCGCTTCCTTTACACGTGGTTCCTCATTTCATTAGTCAAACCTACAAGCTAACTCTCTTGCATGGACATGTCTGTTTTGACAAACTTAGCTTTACAGTAAGCAGGTCATGTGGGCGTTGCAAGAGAGCAATTTTCTTCATTAGAAACCACAATGAACTTTAACAAAGATAAGTAAAGAAACAAAGGAACAAAGGAGAAAAGACGATGATTGCAGTCAAACGAAAGTGACGAACGGTTCCGCATATCCTACCGTAAGAAAAGTCGTGTTCGTGTCTACCGCACCAATCTCTTATAATTATGAGGAAAGCTAAAGGTGAAAAGAAAACATGTGTCAGTATAAGAAAGAACCTTGAAGTATTACCAAGTATTACTACAGTTTAGTATTGCCACCAAGTATTACCACGGTTTTTTTATTGAAGTTCACTAGTATATTCATGTTAAGAATAGCAGGGGCAAAGCGAAATATCAATGTATGCCATAGTTTATGCAATCCGCGAAAGAAAAGACGTGTTTTTGACTGACGGACCTACATGACGACGTAATACGGGTGTCTTTCCAGAAGACGATTGTGACTTACATACTTTTTTACAATTTTCCAAATTAAAGAACCACTTATCAATATGCAAAAGCTGGACTGAAAATTCCGCGCTTATTTATAAAAAAACGGTACTTTTACCACTGCGGTGTTTGAAATCAGAAAGAAAGAAAATGAATCTGATTTTTTTTTCAGCATAGCGGAGCTTCGGCTTAAAACGAAGACAGACGCTATATCAGACAGCAATAATGCTTCGTCCTGGACGGCAACTTGTTGCCATGAATAACTGCACACGCATTATGCAGGTTCTTTCCCGCTTCACACTAATATTTCAAAGTACTATCTCCATTTGCTTAGCATAAGTATGTTCCAGCGTTAAAGAAAACAGGCGCATCACTGATGGTACACTTGACTAAGGCCGACCGCAGAGCATATAGGCGGCTGCTGCTGTTTTTATAACAACTCAAGTCATAAATTGGTTACCTATTTTAATACAATTGAGCATAGTTCCACACCAGCCTTAACATTTACGAAAAGAAATTGGCTGGTGCGTGTTCTTTATTATATGAGAGTTCGTGCTAACATCTGCAAAGCAGTTATTTCTATCCATACTTAAATATTTTGGTACTTTCTCAGGCAATTAGTAGACAATATTAGTATTGAGGGGGGAAAACACATGATACACATACACATTATGCCTCTCACAGCAGACTTTTAAGTTCAATCAACAATGGCTAGAACGCCCCTTATTCCCTCTTTTTTTTGTACACGTAATAGCAATGACTGAAAGTTAGTCCATTGGCAAGGAAAGTGAGATGTTCACTAGCATATTGCTAGGATACTGAGGGAACGCTTCGTGGTATTAGCTTCGTGGTATATGACCTTCCCATTCGGTGAAGACACTCACTCGTGATAGACTTTCTTTAGCGTCCCAGTGCTGTACACATGACTGCCGAGCGACACCGTCTTCAAGCGCTGCAGCACTATTTGGGGCCCTAAAGTACATCAATGTTTCAACACAGCCACTTTCACCAAAATCCACCTGTTGTGAGGGCGAGAGTGACAGGACTCTGCATGGTCGGGTGACTCACCTATCTGCGGAACGTCGTACTGCCTGGCTCCTCGCGGGGACCTGACCGACTGTTGCGCCTTGGACGATCCCGTGTCGCTTGTGTGCGCCACCTCGCCCGGTGCTTCGAGGTTTCCGGCCTTTGACGAGCCTGTGGGGGATGAGGAGCTCTTGGCCAAGGCTGGGCTCGACGAAGGTCCCCCTCTGGACTCTCGGCGCTCTAGCAGGCCAGGCCTCCTCCACCACAAAGCCTGGCGCATGGCCGACGATGATGGGCCCATGATGCGGGCCGCCTCGCAACCGCTGCACAGCCACAACAGGGCACCCAGGAGCATCAAGCAGAGACGCATGGCGAGAGTATCCGTTCAGCAAATGACAGCTCACTACCACAGAACACGCGAAAATTCCAGCCGCGACAAGTGGTTTATAGACGACAGGAGTGCGGTTTAACAATAAGTCCGATGCAGATTACTCGGCGCTGAAGAGAGGAACGTCTGTCAAAAACTTCTTTCTACTTGCTTCTGTGCGGTTGCCGGTGAGCTACAGCAGACTGTTTATGTGCTTCAGCACCTGTTGTGTTGGGGCAATCACCCTACGGGACGGCCGAAGGTGAGACAGATCGGTGTGCCTGGTACTTTCGAAGAAAAAGAAAGAAAAGGTCCAGAAAGAAGCGCAGCGGCTACTTCTAGGCAGTGCGCTCAGCCGCAGCGCACCGAAGCAGCAGAGGGTAGCCGAACAGCAGTACCGGTGCAACGAGCATGGTGGTGGCGGCGGGGGGGTGGGTAGTCCCGCGCTCTTCGAATTGTAGGAGGGTCGACGGCGGCACACACACTACTCACTGCTGCTGCTCGCGGAGCGACACATGCGGCGTGTGGTCTGTTGCGGCAGCGCGGCTATTTCATTCTGGCTCGCGCCTACACACGGGGCGAGAGAGTGATGGCGCTCCCTACGTCTCTGCGCCCCTTTCTCCCGCGCGAGCGCTCCTACGGTCGGAGGGCGGTCGGCCTTTGCGCGCCACTCTTCCCGCGAGCGCCACGCATGCGCATGCCGCACCACTGACCAATCGGTGTCTCCGGCGCCGATGACGTCCGCGAGCAAAGCAGAGCACGCGGACCCGCCGCTGGGATATTCCCTCTTTTCCCTTTCGACCCTCTTCTGTCTCTGCTCGGAAGCGCACCGAGGGAGGCCAAGGGTGTCTGTGCGTTCATGCCGCAGCGGCACTTCTTAGTCCTGCTGCCGATTTTGTCCGACGCCCTTGGTTCTTTGCTACGCAATGTTTTCATCGTTCACGAGGTGTGTTCTCGGTTTGTCACAACGGGCGTTCTTTTCCTCAATTCGTTTTTATTTTTTCTGTTTTTTTTGCTCCTGCGAGGGTTTACACACCGCGTCCTGGGACATTATACTGCGCGAAAATTCGTGCATTCGGGAAGGAAGCTTTTTTGTTGGACGATTTTCTCTAAAGCATTGACCTTTATGTCTGACTGTTCTATCATTTGCGTGGGCAGCACCGGATATACGTTTCTTTCTTCCCCCATATCAGCCGGTGAAACAAAAGGCTACATACACAAATGCAAGCATGCACGTCGCTTCTGTTTGCGTTACTGATGAATGTAAAATCTGTGACAGTGAACAGCGTAAAAGCATCTCCGCATTGTACTGTGACGGTGACTGTCGCAGCCATTTACTCTATCCGGGAGGCCTGCTTCTTTCCTTTCGTTCCTACTGAAATCCCAGGCGAGAGCTTGCAGTTGAATACAGATGAGACTTTCAAGCTGGCAGGAGACACGCTACATTCTGCGTGCTGCGTCGCAAAATGGCTGGTATCCCATAAGGTGTGCGTGCTTTACTTTATTTTCAAGTACGTGCCAAGTCAAGTACGTGCTCGTATGTACAGCGCAAAAATGGTGCGTTCTAATATTCGCTTAAAAATGTTTGATTCGTCGAAATTGATTAAAATGGCAGCTGTAAGTGGTCTATGCTAACCAGATAAACTGAAAAAAAAAGTGTAACGCGAAAGTTTATTCTTCTTCCTCCTCGTTTTTCATTTCTTTTGCGCCACGGACGCAACTCACCCATGTGGTTCCATTACATTCACATTCTGCAAGCATGGCTGTGTAGCTCAAATTAAAAAAAAAGTGTCACCTTGTGGTAAAGCTACTCGACTTCGGAGCACGGAAGCCAGAGTTCAAACTCAGCACCACCATGAAAACCCTTTCTTTATTATTTCTAAATGACATTTTCAGTCTTATGCATAGGTCAACCAAAAATGTGGAGCTGTCCCAGGCTAACTAAAAAAAAATGTATTTTGTGCTTAAGAGTGTGGCAGCTTGGGCTAGTTGGTATGACATGACGATAGTTATAGCGCGAGACAGAACGACGACACAGAGACAAGAAGAACACGAAGGACGCGAGCGCAAAGCTCGTGTTTTTCGTGTCTTTTTTGTCTCTGTGTCGTCGTTCTGTCTCGCGCTATAACTATCGTTGTGCTTAGGGCTCACTCAGGATCAAACTCACAAACGTTTTTCTCTACCGGATCCACCCAGACACATACTCAACAGAATATTACTTACTCTGACTCACTCCATCATGCTGAGACTCACATCCCGGTCTGAGTCTGCACGAGTCTGAGCGAGTCAATTTATGGATGAGTTTGCCGAACCGTGGTTCTACGTGGCAAGATGATATGTTGATGGAGAGTTTTTCCGCTATGAAATAGCCGATGAAAACCTGTTTCGTGTTTAAATTACACCAGTTTAGTGTGTGTGAGAGAGTGAGAGAGGTTCAGGAAAAAAAAAAACGCCACTTCTGCAGTCCTAACTTGAAGCTTGGTTTAGCCCCACATTTTAGTCATTGTTATTCAAATGATAAAACATTTTTGAGGTAGTTTTTTCTATAAAATAAAACACCAAATCTCTAAAGGCCTCAGTTTACGATAACATTCACGAGGAATAACTGACAATTATGCCAAGGAAAGCTTATAACAGTATGTAATAAGGCAATTGTTCAACAGAAAATGAGAGCCCAGCCAAAACAGAAAAGCAGGAGAGGGAAAGAGCGAAAACGGGGCTGGGAGCTGAGAGAAAGAAGAAGAAAATTCTTATGTTGATACAAGCTGGTGTGCCGAATTGGGTGAGTAAAACAAAAAAAGAAGCACATCACTGGAAAGGAAAAAAAAAGAATGCTATTGAAGGATAATGGGGGAGCAAATACTTTGATAAATCGCAGTTTTAAAAAGTGAGAACCTTCAAAAAATGAAAAGTTTAGAAAGTTCTTTTTTTAGATGAAAGGATTATATCCACCTGGTTTTCGTCATGTAGCTACCCTGTCGATCAGTTAAAAAGCCCCCTTTAAAATGTTTGTTCCTATTAGCTGGAGTGTATTAATTTTCTAAATGTGTTAAAACAATATTTTATATCTTTCAAAGACTGGGAGTTTCAAGTTTGTACAGTTGTAACTCGCCGTAGTTGAGACCTACTGTATTAAAATTTTTTCCGAGTTAATCTTTTCACCGTGTCCTTGTGATAGGGCTTAATCCTATGTTAAAAGGCTGTTCTCTTTCACAAGGCAATCGTTTTAAGAGTGAAGCTATTCTTATTAGAGACTTTCATGTACGGAATCTATGGTAATGTTGGTTGACGTCATAAACAGGTGTGCGCCTTCTATTAGCAACTGGTTCACTAAAACTGAAGGCAACAGTTAGCCTAACAAATAGATATGTGCTACAAAAATATTTGCACCTATTAGAAAACTCATATAATGATAAGCACGCATGTGCCACTGAAACCGGGCGATTCCCACAAAACACAACTTCCACTGAAAGAGGAAAAAGGCAGCAGGCGGCCCAAGTGGCCTGCGCGTTACCTTATTCGCACCTCTGTCACGGGATACTTTGTTGTTGTTATAAAAGGTGGTGGCTAGAGTACCATATCAAAGCCTAACAAATAGTGTTTAACAAGGAGCAGTCATACAATTACCAACCTGAAATACTTGCAAAACGTAGAAAAGCCTTATTAAGAGAATGCCATCAGCTTTAATATTTAATCAATGTTCGGGAAGCGACGTTTATTGACTTTCTCTTTTTTAAATATTGTTCACATGCTAGCATGAATGCAATGTTTGATCTGGTAAAGATGAAAGTAGATTTTATATTATGCAGGTTATCTCTTTTGTTGCATTTATCTGTACGTTGCATTGAGTCCGCTTGCGAGTCCCACATCTTGGTCGATAACAAGTCGTTTTGTGGACAACATATTGAGAATTCGATTTACTTTTTCATTCATTAACTTGTTCACCCAGCAGAACAGCACACAGAACGATTATTCCTATTACCAGAGTGTCCGTACGTAACAGAGGGTATCCTCAGGATTATGACTCATCGCTTCACAGTTATAAAATACTTTTCTTAGTATACTCAGGCTGAACGCATTAGCAGGTACCTTCACCCTATATTTACAATGTCAGTTGGTTATTTCCGTCTCCCGGTGGACATAAAGATCTTGAAATTTGTACCAGTACACATATCGGGGGTGATACGTCTGTCCCATTCAACTATCGGGCTATTTTTTTTTAACGAGAACTATTTGGGAAATGCTCGAGCACATTTATTAAATTTAAGTATTATGTAGGAGAAAACTACCTCATCTATGTTTCTTAACATGGGCTCGAAAGTGGGCTATCTACCAGACCAATATAAAGTTTGCGTAATCATCTCAGACTTCTCAAAGGCCTTCGGCCACGTGTTTCACTCAAAAGTGATCACTAAACTCACAGAAAACTAGGCAATGGTCCAATAGTTGAATGAATTAGTTCTTATGGTTACCAATTTGTGCACTATCATGGGCATAATTGCAACACCGTTAAAGTTCTTTCTCACCCCACTCTTGTTTCTTTTATTCAACATTGTTAAAACAGTAAACATCAACATTAGATTGTTTACAGATGACTGCGTGATTCACAGTGGAATCAGATATTGGTGATCAAGTTGCCCTTAACAATCATTTAAAGATCGTAGCCCAGCGGTGTTCAGACTGGCAGATGGTTATTAATTCGAAAAAAAAAAATGGTCGTGATGAACATGCATCGACAGAAAGAAAAAATGCTAGGCCTGCGTGAAACGCGCTGCACACTCCCAGCGAAAGCTCGAAGAGCGGCCTTTGAGAGCCTATTTTAAACACTTTGTGGGTAACTGCTGCCACTTGTTGGGTATTATTATTATTATTATTATTATTATTATTATTATTATTATTATTATTATTATTATTATTATTATTATTATTATTATTATTATTATTATTATTATTATTATTATTATTATTATTATTATTATTTGCCATGCACTCAAATCACAAAGATATTGTTCGAAGAAAGAAATGTTACACACAACATGTGAAACATGTAACCAAGATGACCCGTTAGCTCGGTCACGATGGTATATAGTGGCTAAGGTACTCGGCTGCTGACCCGCAGGTCGCAGGATGGAATCCCGGCTGTTCCGGCTGCATTTTCGATGGAGGCAAAAATGCTGTAGGCCCGTGTGTTCAGATTTGGGTGCACGTCAAATAACCCCTGATGGTTGAAATGTTCGGAGCGCCACTATGACGTCTCTCATAATGAAATGGTAATTTTGGGACGTTAAACCCCACATAATTATAACTCAATCAAGATGACCCAATAATGATGATCAATAAGAGCGATGATGTTAATCTGACTTAGTATCTTTCCTTCTTTTATACCGGCACTGGTTTAACTAATCTGCCACTACATTTCCACAACATGATTGAAGAAACAGAATCAATGACCGAAGATTTTCATGAAAACTGAGAACTAAGAATACTAAGAACAAGATAAGTGTGGCTGTAGATCATTAATCTCCTTCAGTCAAGAATGAGGATAAACTGTCAAAAACGCGTGAAATTCGCGTCGCATAATTCCAAGGCACTCAGCATTGCATTCCAAGAAAGAAAATGAAGGAATGTGTCGTTTTGTATGAGTTTCAGTATTGAAAGTTAGTTAGCGTGCAACTGTTTATTTTACTATCCTGCCACCAGTCAGGTTCAGTATTTGCATACAAAGAATCAAATATTTGAACCGAAATGCATGGAGATTTTGTTTATTTGTTCTATTTATTGCCAGCGCAGAAAAAAAAAACTTTTTACGTTAGGCCTGAAAGGCGGCACGTCGAGTCGAACAGGGTAGTGTCTCCAGCAAAGTCATAATCTGAAGCAATGTGCAGCAAAATAAAATTATATGATTAATATTTATCCACTTGGGAAGCCTGCGGAAATGTGCACACCGGCGTTGAGGCATTTTGAAGAAACATGCAGCACGTGACGTGCCTTTGAAGTTCGCGCACATAATTGTGTATGCCGGGACTGAAGGGATATACAAGCATGGGTAGGCAGAAGCAGAAAAAAAGTGATTTTGGTGTCGTAAATCAAGGCAAGCTAAAGGTAGAAGTACACACGCCATGTTAGATTAAAGAGTCAGATTAAACAGCCCACCTATTTTTTTACGGCATGCCGCTTGTGCCGAAGGCGCTCTGGCACAAGTGAAGTATTTCTTGCGAACCGCAAGTGCCTTGAAAATTTTATTTGTTGTGACGTTTTTCTACATTTTAAAGCGAAACCTAATTGTAAGAATAAATAAATTTAGGCTTTAACATTTTATAATTGTTCGGCTTTTGTGTTCCAAAACTATCACATCACTCTGAGAGACGCCGTAGGGGAGGGCTGCGGCAATTTCGCCCATCTCTGGTTCTTTTCATGTGCAACTAAATAAAAGCACATGGGCCACTGGAATTCCTGCAACAATCAAAAATGTGATCGCTGGAATTCGATTTGGTGACCTTCAAATCAGCAGACGTGCACCATAACCACCAGACCATCATAATTGGTTTAGTCAATTCAGGTCCAAAAACTGTTCTGTGAAGACTTCGCGTATGTTACTAAAACGATCGTTGATTGATTATCCGAATATGAGATTCTAAGTTCCGCTCTGAAGTTTCCCCGCATGAACATCAGAGTCTCGTAGTGGATTTGAATTTGTTCTCATGTGTGTGTTTTGGCCCCATTGACCCAAGAAAATTACTCGTCACTCAAATAATACATTCTATAAAATGGCAAGGCACGTTATATTTACCGATTAGGAATTGCGTCTAAAACATCACAGCTACGACATTATTGTGACGGCACTATGACAAGCTATGACGATCTATGACGTCAGAGCAAGACAACGTGGGAATGTCAAAGCGCCTTCGTTGCTTTCATTTCTTTCTTTGTTTGTCTTTTCGTTTACCAAGTGTTTTCACGTGGCAAGAGTTATGCACTTAGTTTCACGAAAAGGCAATTTACTGATGCGAGAAAAAACACTTGTTTGTTTTTTATTTAGTGCCCCTTTAAGAACTCTCATCAACGTGGAGTGCACAACCACAGGACTCAGCGTGAATGGCGAAAGTTCTGCGCCGTGAAAAGGTCAGTGTTGAAGCATGCTTCCTTAGAAGGTCATTTAAACGCACACTTGTTTGACATATGTAGCTGTGGCCTAATGACAGTGGGATGTCATGAAGCATAATTGACAAGTAGACGACTTTTTTTTTGTCGCTCGCTTCGTTTGCACGTGGGCTGCATCTTTACATCGTTCGCCACTCCGTACTTCGTCCTTCGTATAAGTGCGCATTGTAGTATACATCATTAACAGGCTAATCCGCTCAACCAATAACTCGCAGAACTGCAACCTCAACGATGCCTAAACAGGCTTTTGAACGCCTCTGACATACGTGGGAACACTTCACTTGACTTTCACGAAACAAGCGGGACAGCTGCCACTGCATGCGCTCATGACAGTAGCTTGACAAACTTTTTTTTTATGTTACTCAAATTATGATCGCTCTTAGCCATATTCAAGCGCTTCGAAGCTTTCACGAGAAAGTGCTTTCTTTTATTTTCGACTTTATAACGCTGTCTTTCATGCCGCAACAAGAATAAGAACTATACAAACTTCTCTTTTGAAACGTAACATCCACTTTCATAAAATTTACTGTGAATGTGCGTTTGTGGGGCAGAAAGGTGGGGGTTGTTACAAGAAAAGGATGCCTGCCTTTGCGCTTTTTGAAAACGTGACCTGTCAAACCAAGTGACAGATCTGTCAAAATATTTGACAATTTGATAGTTTTAGAATGAATGAATAAACCTTATTTAGAGTCCGACAGTTTCCTTCGGGTGAAGCGGGAGAAGAAGGGATTAATTCCTGTCTTTTCCCGGCCTATGTCATTTTAAAAACGCTTTATAAATAAAAAGCATGAATATACAGTGTGGCCTTCAGAACTGTGGTAGACTGGTAGTAGCAGTAGTGTAATAGAGTTTGCACGAATTGAGAAAGTAACAGCTTTCGAAACAGCTTAATTGGCCCTGTTTGATCTAATCCGCATTTGTGCGACGACCTTTCTTGTTTGCCTTTTCCTTTCGTCGTTTCTATAAATTACGTTAATAGGGTCCCTTATCTGCGAACGCCTGTGCGGATTCTTTCATAATAAAGCTAATGAACCCTAAACAAGAGAAAATCAACTTTTTCCCGATTATCATTTCTATGTTTGCACTATATGGTCAGCTCACCACTCCTTACTTCTTCGAACGTGGAGGAATTATTTATTTACTTTGGTCTTAATGGCGAAAAATAAACGTGGACTCTTAATTCGGGCACCACAGACAATGTAGGACTAATGAGTCGATGATCCAGCTGGTAAGCTATAACAGAAAGTGACAATTAATGAGTTCATAATCGCAAAGGAAGAAAATCAAAGAAAGGAGCACTGGGGGTTAGTCCTTCATGTTTTCCTTTCGTATGTCTGCTGTCATATCGAAGCTTACGATGTGAACGTTTTTTTTTTTTTCACAATGTGCGCTTACTTACGCGTAAGCCTCGTGTGAAAGTTACGTGGGACTTCTGTTGCTGTTGTCACTGCACGTTTGTTTGTGCACTTCTGTGCATGCAGAGTCTCTTGTTTTCAGTGAGGAAACATCTCAGAGATTGAGCTTCAGAGTGCGAGATGCATTAGTACACGTTTCTGATACAAGTGCACTTTGTAAACCTATTGGATATATAGAGCTTGTGCATAGCCCTAACTAAAGCACTAGCCTGAGCCAAGATCCGTCTCCATTGTGCGCTTTTTCGTCCCACTGCACCAAATCGAGTGGTAATTGATTTGTTGATATGATAGATTGATTGATTGGTTGATTGATTAATTTTGCACTAGCGCAAACATTATGAAAGAAGTCTTAGAAGTGTCTTCTTCAGCTTTTGGTATACGATTCGCAGTTATACCAGTTATACCAGTTTATTTTTTCATGTACCCAGTCGTGATGTGATACCCCTAGGAAGGGGTCTTTAAGAAAGAAAAATGAAGTAAAATTAGCGGTGTGCAAATATTTGAGATTTTTGAACAACGAACCAAATAAATGTCTATTCTATTCACTACTTGATTTGAGGAGTAAGTAATGTCGAATATTTTTTGAATAGTTTCCAAATAAACAGCACCGATGGGAGAACCCCAACAGAACAAAACTTTTGAACACCTACGGGAATTTCCCTTTTTTATCAATTATCAATGTACATGCAGCCCAAGCTCTGATGAGGTTGCCGGTGCTATTTTTATTAATGGAGCAACACGTTTTACCTGGTTTCACCCAAAAACTCTACTTTTAATCAGATTTTACCATGCTACAGTGGCAAGGCATTAACTAGTTTCTGTTTTAAATGCGAAGCACTTCTTAGCGAACTTCGGCGACTTTGAGCGTATCTATCTATCTATCTATCTATCTATCTATCTATCTATCTATCTATCTATCTATCTATCTATCTATCTATCTATCTATCTATCTATCTATCTATCTATCTATCTATCTATCTGTCTGTCTGTCTGTCTGTCTGTCTGTCTCTCTGTCTGTCTGTCTGTCTGTCTGTCTGTCTGTCTGTCTGTCTGTCTGTCTGTCTGTCTGTCTGTCTGTCTATCTATCTATCTATCTATCTATCTATCTATCTATCTATCTATCTATCTATCTATCTATCTATCTATCTATCTATCTATCTATCTATCTATCTATCTATCTATCTATCTATCTATCTATCTATCTAGCCGCTTACGTTCGGGTGCTCCCGTGGTCAGCCCCTTAACTTGGCGTGAACCAAAATTAGCATGAGAGGGTAAAATGGTTTTACGAGTATGACGCGCTGGTGAACACATGAATAATGTCCCAATCCCGTCGCGTACGTCGTCAAACACGTCCCACCAGACAGTGGCACATACTCACGGGTGGGTATTTGTCACTGGTATGTGGGTATGTGTCACAGGTGATTGACACTTAGTATCTACCCAGGAACGACGAGAACGCACATGGGCAAATGGGAAGGGGGGCATAAAGATGAGAGAGAGAGAGGAAAGATAAGAGAAAGAGAGAGAAAAAAGGATTGCCAATTCCCCCAGCGTAGAGTAGCGAACCGGGCATGTGCCTGGTTAATCTCCCTGCCTTGTCTCTTGGTGTTCATTTCTGCCGCCCCCCACATTGGCAATTTTAACATGCGAGTGTTAAGAAATACCCGACATCGGTAGCGTTGACGCGACGAATGCAAAGAATAAATAACGGGGTCCCAGCTGGAATCGAACCCAAGCATTCTGCGCGGTAATGGAGCATTCTACCACAGAGCTATGCCAAGTCTCGGAACTACTTTTCAAATGGACGCTAATCTTCGTGAAACGTCAATAGTGGTTGCAGTGCTGCCTAGCCACTTTTATAAACAATACATATGTACTCCTTTGATACAGCCATCACGTCGGGTTAACGTCAATTGTGGTTAGCTGTCTTGCGCTGAAGTTGATTTATGTAGCAGTGTCCGGGGCCAGCATCCTCGCGAGCATCAGCGCTTCATGTGAGCTTCTGGTGTTGCTAATACGCATGTTTCAGTTGGCATCGTTGCGCAAGCGCAAACAACTGGTTATACAAACATCTGCAACTGCTCAACATATTCTCGTGCGGCAGCATTTGTACATATATTTAGCGTCATTTCATGACGTGTCGCTTAATAAAAAAAAAACTGCAAAACACTCACCTTTCCTCCACATGCTTCGCATAACGTCGATTCCCAGGTGCGTGGGATCTACCAAATTTTTCTTTTTCTTCTGACCGCCAAGGCATTTTGCTTTATGAATGACAAGAGAAGCGAGAGTTGTGTTTTCTTAAATTGCTCTTGCGCATAGAGCTTTCAACACTGATGTGTATGCTGTCGGCGTCAAGGTTCATGTTGTAACGACACGTTTGTGTTTTTCATCATATTTTTATCTCATGAATTAAGCTTTGTCTGTAGTTGGGTTGTTCGGTTCAAAAGTGTTCGGCTCAATCTTTTCGAAATACTGGTGACAATCGACTACTGTATCTGATGCCATATACTACATAACTGAGGTATTTTGAGCTGTTCAAAAGTAACCGTTTTTTTCTCTTTGCTGAAAATTAAGAGTTGCACATTCTGATACTCAAATGATACCCTGTAGAGTTTAAGAGCAGCTTTGATAACGCTTGTCTTAATATCCTAAAACCATTCAAATGATTTGTTTTATACAAACTGGATTCAATTCTGACATTCACTATTTGCTCCCTACAATGAAATGAACACTGAATTTCACCGGTTTCAGTGCACAGCTGTTTTTTTTTTGTTTGTTCACGCCGCCTAAATGCCACTGCGCGAGAATAGCATTTGGTAGCAAAGTAATGTCATTCATTCAATATCCGTTTTATTCAATAAGGATTACGATTTTTGAGTGTTACTAGGGAGTACGTACATGAAAATTGCAGGAGAAATAACAATATCTTGTAACTGGTGGCAACCGAATTATTGACGTGTGCGTTGATGAGGTACTACTGTTCTTCCTTCATTTCCTTCTTTCTTTTTTTACTTACTTACTTACTTAGTTTCTTTCTTTCATTCTTCTTTTTTCTTTCTTCTTGCCGGGAAATGGTCCATCATTCACGTGCTTGGCATGGCAACATCACTTGCTACCGGCGAAAGCGACGTTCGTGCGTTCGTAAAGAGGCAACAGTGAAGTGTGGCATCGCTAAATCACACGACATCTGTATAAAAGAGCAGGCTTTGATATCAGAATTGGGCACCTCACTCTACAGGCTTAACCCGATCCAGAGAGCATCAAGTACTGGAAAACGGCGCATAAAAACACGCGGGGGACTGGCGCATCTTCAAAGGGCGCATTTTTGTACGCTCGACATAGTCGTGTTCTTCGCGTACGATGGCGTTACTGAAATCTGTGAGTTACAAAAGCTTCGCCTAAAATCCACTACCTTGTGATGGAAGCGAAAGGACGGTTACAATTTGGTATTGCAATTATTCTTGCAACCGAAAAAGTTAAGAGGTGTCGCACGGCGATCAGCCAAATTGCGGGTCGCAATCGCTGTTTCATCACGATAATGTTTTATGCCGGGATCCACCAAAACTTACTGACGTTATTTTCTTCACACAAAAGAGACGTCGGTAAAATACACGGGAACATATGACAAAGAAAAAACTGAACAAAATGTTTGCTTGGTTTGGCTGACCTGGGAGTCCACAATTCCTCGGATCACGACGATATAGCCAATGGGCTACGTTGTAGGCGCACGAGGCTTTACAAGCGTGTCGTAGGTCTAGCACATTTCCCTCTAAAAGAGCACTTGGCTGCCTGGGGTAGTGTCACTTTTCAGGAGCGGTGAATCGGAGTGCATCCTGAAACTAACGAGCGACGTCAGAGAGGGCTTCGGTAGTTCCACATTACATTAGGAGATGCTATGCTCGGGCCAATGCGGCATACGCGCCCAGACATTAGGTTCGGTGACAACGTAGTGACGTGCCTTGCCTTTCGCGTCGTGTTAGCCTGACGCATCGTCTCCAGAGTAGTGCAGCTCCCACGTACACTAACAGTGTTTTCTTAGACCGACTGTTTCACGTTTGTCAGCGCCGACTAATCCAACTGCTGCAGTAAGCGCACAGAAAGGAAATAACGTCGAGGGGTGAATGTCGCACCGTAAGTGCTTTTGTTCATTGAGAGACACGCCAGCGGGAAGCTGAATGCTTACCCGAGTTCACAGCTTCAGCTATGATATCTGCCTCCCGCTTTCCTGAATCACTGCGTCATATATGTATGAGCGCAGGCATAGGTCGCCATGAGACGCTGAGCTGTGCCCCCACGACGGGAGACAGAAAATGGAGTCCTTTCAGGGGCGAAGCTCCTAAAGGCGTGGGTCTGTCCCTCCAATAGTTCGTGGTACGTGGCCGCCTACTTCGAGGACTCACTCAGCAGGTCCGGGCGGATGGACGGACGGACGGACAGGTGGATGAACGACTCATGGTTTAGCGGTAAAACCCTCCGAAGCTTCGCCCCACTCATCATCATTCACTCCGTGGATACGCTGTGATTTTTTTTTCTATCTTCCTCTTTCCCCAAACCACTTTCTCGCCATATTACCGGACGTGCGAACCTTAATTGGTGCTTCTCTTCTCAAGTAGGAATGCTTTGAGTGAGTGCAAATTGCGTAGAAGTGTTTTATGTGCTCGTTCACGCCATCTTTCCGCAGTAATCACCACGTTCTGTGTTAAGTGTATGTTAAATACTTCAGCTACCATAAGTGTTTCATTATGGTCATGGACGTTTGTTGTCCGTTTTTAGATGCGCCACTAGGCGTCAACTAATGTATATCCAAATTAAATGGTGCTATAACAGCCAAGCACCAATAGACAATGTACAAGCTCTCGTATTCCAAAGTGCAATATACAATATCCTATACTTCACTGATGACACAGTTCACTTTTGTGTTATAGCTCCTCCTAAAACTGAGGAATTAACCACGTTTGTTTAACGCGAAAGTGTTGTATACCGAAGTCCGCCAAGGGTTCAGCGACGTATTTTCGTCACGGAAATGACGTCGAAAATTGTACATAATCAGCTGGCAAGGAAGAGAGTTCTGCCAAAGGGAGTCGACACCACGACCTCTCGGTCCGCGGCAACAGATGCCGAGCCCGCCTTCTATTGCGTCACGGTGACACACTTGTGAGGCTTTACAAATAACCTTTTAAATTTATCACTTTAATCTCGCAGTGCTCTTGTTCAGCGAGGTGTTGGCGTCTGAGAGTGTTAAAGCACAGTAAAGCATTATGACCCGTTCAGCGTGTTTCCAATAGGTGAACTGAAATTCTGGCGACGCCTTAACACGTCGCATGGTGGTGATCTTAGCCCAAGTGTAGGGCTCACTCATGTAAATCATTCATAACCGAATAGCTCTGTGACACTCGCCTGCCTGGCAGGCTAGCGTCTTTTCTCCGCAGCGAGAAAAAATTGCAGCTGAGTGAGAAGGGACACACGACGCCCGTCACGTTTCCCTCTAGTCATGCTGTATCATTCAATAAACCTTTGACATGTCGCGCGCGGGTAAGCGACCTTAGCTCAAGTTCTTCGTAGAATCAACGACGGTCTTCTGGCTGTCGCGCCGCATTCTCTCATTACGCTCCCACCTTTAACTACTACAGGTACCACAAGCACTTGTTTAACCATAATTCATTGACGTGAGTCACCGGGGTAGTGATAAATAATCAAGCGTCAACGTGACTGCATCCTCGCTCCACGATTCACTAATGGACATTGTGCAAGCTCTGTTCAATTCACAGCAAACCTTCAACTACTCTGGAAGGACACTGTTTACTTTCGTGTTATACCGATTCTTATGACAAAAAGATCAACCTTGTGTTCCTTCTTTACGATCAGCTTTGTGAAGAAGC
The DNA here is from genome assembly GCF_013339725.1 of Rhipicephalus microplus. Lineage (NCBI taxonomy): Eukaryota > Metazoa > Arthropoda > Arachnida > Ixodida > Ixodidae > Rhipicephalus > Rhipicephalus microplus. The sequence goes on along the minus strand of NC_051171.1, from coordinate 164,645,792 downwards.
AGAAGTTTTCGGTATGTAGTCTCACAGAGTCTGCCCAAAAAGCTGTATGAGTGGTTCTATGGGACATGAGAGTGAAAGGCATCCCAGCAACACTTTACGTATACACTGCGCCAAGTTATTTTAATAGTTGAACCCTGACTGCACCTTCCTTCTGAACAAGGTAGGCTTCATACCGATTTTCTCTATTCTCTTCAATTGTGAGAAGAAGTGATTGGAGCAAGAATAGTTCCATTTTTTTATTTCTTTTTTATCTTAATTTGGCGATGGTAGAGAAATTTATTGTAACGTTTCCATACGAAATTACGTCTTCTGGCGTTTACCGAAACAAATTGCACTTAGGTGCTGTTGCTGAACTGTCTCGCTAGTTGCTGCAAAATTTGCGACATTATCAAGTAGATGAGAGAAAGAAAGAAAATAAGAAAGGTAGGAAGGTTAACTGGACATTCATAATTTGAGAATACGGGTCGAATGTGATCCACCCCATCCTTATTCTTCTAGTTATTTCACTCTCATGTTTCGGCTCATGTTTTCCCTCTCATGTTTCGGCTCTCATGTTTCGGCACCTGTCCTAAATAAACATATTCCTTTATCACTTCCAACGACTCTTCACTTATCACAAAGCGCTGTTTTCTGTCGAGATTGTTCCACATTACTTTAGTCTTACGCATAATAATTATCAGGGCTACTTTTCTACTTTGCGTGTCCAGTTCTGTTACCATGAGCTGTAATTCGTCCCCTGGGTTACTCATCACAGCAAGGTCACCCGCGAATCGCAGGTTGCTAAGATGCTCTCCATTAACTCTTATCGCTAACTTTTCCCAATCTAAGACCCTGAAAACTTCATTCGAAAACGCGTTGAATAGCATTGGTGAGATCGCGTCTCCCTGCCTTAAACCCTTCTTTATTGGGATTATGTTGCTTTTTGGTGACTGTGGATCCGCTGTACATTTCTTCCAATATACTTGTGCAGTATTCCATTAAGTTAATACATAATATAACTAAATAAATTCACTGAATTTGGTGTTAGGCTGCAAGATAATAAATTACTATCTGTAATGTTTCTGAACATCTGAAAAGCATGTAAAATCGCTATGCTCCCTCCATTTTCGAAGTTAGGGCACGTTGGTGAACGACCTGTTTCATTGCGACAGCTGTACAAGCCGTCAAATGTCATGCCCATTCACAACCGACAAAGCACTGTAGCATCACGTCAGGAAACGTGTGTTGGCAGTGGCAGCTGTAATAACGGATTGAGTTCGTAGCGTCGGTCAATGTTTAGCGGAGTATTCCGGTGATTTAGAGTGGTATTATGCACGACATCATGAAGTTTTTTGTATCGTCTACTCTTGATAACGGGCTATTCATTCTGCATCGTGGGCACATAGGTCAGCGTTTCCACCACTTGTGCCACAATGCTCCAGCAGCCATTGTAAAAGCAAGTTTCCCTGGTGCCGCCGCAGGCAGCATGCGGATCAATTAGGTTCAGTGAAGTGAAGGTCAGCGATGTTTGTAATGTGTATTAATGACATTATTAAACTACCAGGCTCTCATGACATGATTATGTATGCGGGTGATACGGACATATTTTTCAGAGCCACGTCTATTGTACAAGTGGAGGCTATGGTAAACAGGTGCTTAGGAAACTTACAATTATGGCTACAATACAGCATGTTTTCCTGAAACTTATTCAAAACTGGAAACCTTACTTTAGCCTAAATAACACTGCTGATTTCTATAAGGCCAATAATCAATTTGAACGGGTAAAAATACATGAGGTCTTTTGCAATAAATCTCTGGGTGTCTGGTTCAACCAAATCCTTTGCTGGAAATACTTGTGTAAAAATTAGCACCAGAAATAAGTTAAAATGTTGACTGTTTCTACGAGGTAGCTTGTCTGGTACCCATGTGGTTTAGACGGCAAGTCAATTATACGCTGGGGCATTATACGTTAACCTACTGTGTTTTTATATGGAAAACAACTACGCCTACTAACTATCAAAATCTAGTACTCCAAAAGAGAGTTTTAAGGTGCATTCTTGTGTACCAAGGCAGACCCGAAGATTTTTCCACTTTGTCATTGTTTCGTAGTTACGACCGGCTTAAAGCGAAGCTAGTCTACCTTAATCAGCTGCTGCAGTATATTAAGAGCAATCAACTACACACTCAAAACTGCACTTTGTCTAACGACGCATAGAACTTTCGAAAACAAATCCACGGGGTCTCTAAGACGCACACAAACTATGGCAAACAAAAATAAAGTATCCGATAACTGTGGCGAATAATGAAATTCAACGAACGTTGATTTTGATATTGGGTTGACTCTATACAAAAAACAAACAAAAAAATTCTTTCGAATCTGATTTGTGCTTTCGATAAGTTTGTATTTTATATCAGTTTGCGTTTTTTATATTGCTTTCTATTTTGTCTATGCTGCAAGCTTAACAGCAGAAAGGTGTTACACTGGTGAATGGAGCTAACTTTGCAATTATGTGTTTGCGTCTATTGATGTCAGGCTGGAGAAGAGAGCTGAGGCCTTTGTCGGGCACTGCAGCTTCTAGTATCGACTTACTCGTTTGTGTGAAAGGAAAATAAACTTCACATCACTTAGTGGATTATCTAGAAACAGCTCTCGAGATCCCTATCCCAATACTAGCTAACCGTGTTACCTTCCCCTTCGGCATAGCTTTCCTTTTACTGTCGCTTCTGTCCAACGATTTTCACAGCCACGACACGTCCTCTATGGCGACGCGTGACACCGATCGAAATGCAGTGGCAGCTACCCCTACAGTATGTCCAGGAAGCTATCGGTCAATGCGCTCTCTACCAAGAAACGCCACAGTGCGGTGGTACTATGTTGTGCCGTTTTCGACGGACAAGCATGTCACCGACCATATTTCCTATGAATACTGTTTTCTCTCTTTCTTTATTTCTCTTTCTTTTACTTTCCTTTCACTCTTTCTTTCATTCTGTTTATCTTTTTGTATTTATCTCTTTCTGTGTTTGCTTTTTTCCTTGCTACTTTCTTTTTTCTTCCTTTCTTCGTTTCTCTCCTTTTCTATTTTTTTTTTCTTTCTTCTGCTTTGTGCCTCCCCATAATGAAATACTTTCTTGCTTAAAACTGTACTGACTTGAGCTACTATACGATAACACGTCTCGAATTTGTCATTGCGATCGCTTTCTTTCGTGTCTACGTTTTCATGTGCAGTTTTTTATAAAGAAGACACCACACAGTGAGTTTTCTCAGTCTTAAAAAAACACAAGTTGCGACAGTCATCATTCAATCTGTGGCATGAATAATGAATGAATGAATTTCCAAAGCACGCACACGCACCCGCACGCGCACACACACAGACACACACGCACAAGCATAAACGCAAACACACACACACATACACACACGAGCGCATACACCAACACGCACGCATAAACACACACGTACGCACCTTCATTGCCACCAGCATGCAGTGCAAGTTAACAATGCCAGGGTGATTAAAAAAATGGCTTGGGCACGATACTGAGTTACAAATAATTCAATAAAACTATACGTGACGTTCTGTTTTACCTTTCTATTCTCTATGTCGTTATTCATAGCCTGTAGGTCACTTCAATGCTGGCCGTGCAATCACTAGCCGCATTGTAAGACACATCTCGTATATGAATGACTTGCTAGATGCGATCGTTGCTGAAGTTAGCGGTTCCGAACCCACATCCATTTCCCATTGTATTTATATTCGTCTGAAGTTTCCTGGTTTTATTTTTTCTTTTTTTTTCTTCTCTTTTTGTTTTTGCGTGAGACAGAATGTGTTGGCTATATGGTGTGCTGCGTAGAGTGAAGAGATAGGAAATGTTACGGTTCGGATTACAATATGTCTTTGGTCAGCGCTTTCTTTTTAGGCCAGACTTGGTAATGTCACCCCCCTGCCCCACGCAGGAATTCATGAAGATATGGAAGCTTGAATAGCTGCGGGAACTATTTTACAGAGCTTCACCAACGGAATTCGGACATCAACGGTTGGTGCCACAATATGCATGTAGAATATAAGCAGTGAAAGCCGCAATATAGGCAAGCTGGTGAATTTCACGTGGCGTGTGGAAAAAACTGTTGGACGTAATAGCATAAATGGGATAGTGTGTGAGAATGAAGAACTGTTGACCTTTGAGGTTGGGACGGAAGTGGCGGACTGCGAGGTATACATTGCCGGAATTTCGTGGCCGAAAGTGCTGTAGCGAATTTTTCACACTGTCGGCTTCCTCAAGAAAAAAGATATGGGCTGCAAAGCATTGCCAACCAGCTGTTGAAGAACAGCGCTAATCGCTATTGCGAATGAGTCCACCACCACGGAAATGGGCGCATCTGCTTTCGGATGTGTAGTTTGGTCTTCTGTCTGAAGGAGCTGCATGAGATATGACGTGGTCTGGCAGTAATGGAACGAAACAAAAGTTTTTAGAATACGGAGTGACTGGTAGGTGGCAGGACCACGTTGTTTTGGCGAAGCCAGGAGACGTCCGCTTTTTCGTTCAAAGCATCGCATTGTCAGCACATCGTAATAAACACTGCGGTCTTTAGAAATACGTGTCTAGGCATTTCGAAATAGACACTACCTAGTACTCAGGTATTGATGTAGCACCCCAAATGAGCATAATGTTTGCTTTTCGATTGGCAGTGCTCACAAGTATGAACGCAGCCACCAGATCACAAAGGGTGGGCACTGAGCCAGGGCGTGAAGTTTGCTGGGTGGCTGAATTGTTTGACAGACAGACCAACAGATAGACAGACCGAAATTTCGTTCCTAGTGTCACTTTGCAATTTGTTGCTGTTGCCAAAAAATGAATATACACTCAACTACTTCTCTAAATACATGTTTCACTTTCGCGTTATACCGATTTCTATTTAGGAGGATCAGCCACGTTTTTTGGGGGGGGCATTGTTTCGCCCCAAGGGTGCAGGAATGAGTGCTACAGAAACAAATTGCAAGATCACGCTAAGAACGACAGCCAGCACGAAACTTGCAGCGCACACCTCAAGCAGAAAGTACGCACGAAATGGGCATACAGAAGACGTGCACCGATTAGCAACTGCCACAGTTCGACAAAACACGTTATTCAAACAGAAAGAAAGGCTCACGAAATGAACGCCCAAGTTTGTACAGGACAAGCGTGAGCAACTGTCTCAATTCTTCTTCGCGTGTGAGAAGTGTGCTCCTTTCGTACAGCGAGCGAAGTGACCTTCGTGCTCCCCCGAATCACGAGACTGATAAGCGTGTGTGCTGTGGAGACCACGCTTTGTGGAGGAGGCATCGAAACGCTAGAAACGATCGACGACCTTTAGTGCTCGCCCAACGAGAGACCTTCGCACCGTCTGGCTACTGATGACAAAAACGCGCTGTAGGCACGAGGCTCTGAAGACCGCCAAACGATACAAGGTGTATATAAATGGCCTACTTTTACCTCCGTTGACAACGTACGCTCTGTGGCCTAGGGGTTGTCGCCGCGCGCTGTATTGAGAGGTCACTGGTTGGATGCCCCACGACAGAACTTCCCGTTCTTGTTTTTAAAGACGATAGTCTTTCTTGGGGACTTTCGACGCAAAAATTTTGGTCTGTCTGTCTGTCTGTCTGTCTGTCTGTCTGTCTGTCTGTCTGTCTGTCTGTCTGTCTGTCTGTCTGCACATTTGTCTGTTTGTCCGTTCTTAACGGTACCCTCAACGGCACCAAACGATACCTTAAATGGCCGACCCCATCCGCAGCGACCACCAATATTGCTCAAGATTCAGCGTTTATTTTTGTGCGATTGTCAATTGAAAAGCAATTATTGGACATATCTGAGGCACCATAACAACACGTCAGTATTCTGTATGTGTGTCGTTTATTAGAAAAGGTATACATAAGATATTCTAAGCACCATAGCATTTATCAAGGTGCGCTGACCATCCAACACTTGCACGGAAACGCATGTGTTTCCAACGCTTTGCTAAGACGACACGGCGGTGGCACTTACCCGTCGCTTTGCGCTCTATACCTTATCACCTCCGAGACGGGCGCGCACTCCTTCCTTCGTTTTCTCAGATAACTGCCAGAGAGCGCTCATGTGTCACGTGTGACATGACTTGATGCGCTCGTTCGCCTCCACTGCACGCTCGAAGCACTCTAACACAGCGCGTCCAAAATACCATTCACCAATTTTCTTTCGCAGAACATCAAATAAACGTTTCGTTCGCTCTGTCCATACGCAAGACTATCGTCTTTCGACGACATTTGCAGTGAAACATGCAGATACAGGGCCAATTTTTTTAATCGAAATATGTTGAGTTATATTCTACAACGTCATATCCGTCACTAACCTACGTCACCGGAGCTATGGTGGACCCCGGCATAAAACACTTTCGTGTCAAAAACACTCAAATACTGTGAAGGCACGTTTCACTTTCGTGGTATACCGATTCCTAGAAGAGAGATGTTTTAGGAATCTTCTAGGATCTTCTGGAATGAATAATATTTAATAAACTAACGAATTCTAAATAATTAATCTCCCAATTATTTGAAGCTGACGAAAATACAGGACAAAAAGTAGGCACTACAAATGCTACTCCTTATCTTCTCATATTTATACAAAAGAATCCGCTAATGGGTTTAGCATTTGTTTTATCACTGGGTGCTTAATACAACATTTAACGTTATAGACCCTTTCACTGTTTACAAACACACGCCCTTGATGAGATTCGATTTCCTCCACTGATGTGTGTTAATAGCGTCGGTGGGCAAGAAGAGCTTTAGAATATAGCCCACTGATTTTCTACACTTTTCTTCCCTTATTTGACAAAATATATTCTAATAGATGTTATTTTGAGCTACCTAAAAATTATAAGAAATCGTCTTGAACTCAACGCGCGTTCCTTTATGTAGAAAACGAAACAAAGATTTTACTTTCTTTTGAAAAAAAATGAGAACGTGCTTTCAGTTTTGACGTTAGGATCTGGTAAATGAGGTGACGTGAAGTTTTTTGGAGCACAACGCTTGCCACCTTGAAACGGTTTATAGTTCCTTAATGTCGAAGTATTCCAACGTCGGTATTCTATAATTACAACACTTGTCGCAGCTACGTTCACGGACAGCTACGTCCGCCACTATCGCCTTCTCTGTAATTGCGTCTTATTAGACACAAGTACAGCTTATGGTAGGTGCATTATGAGCCAAATTGTTTGTAATATTTCTCGCTATGAACCAATCCTGTTAAGTGACGTTGCGTTGTGACTTCTTCACGTTCGCTCAATTCCTCCCTTATAAGGAAAGGATTGTCGAAATCTCGATTCGTTGATGTAAGGTAGTCGGGTGAATTGCTAATCTTTTTCTGGCACCAAAGTTTAACAAATATTCAGTTGTATGGCCACGCGTGCATTGTAAGCAAAATAAAAAATCAAAACGATAGTATTTTTTTCGCATCTCTTTATAATTAGTGTCATTAAAGGAGAAGTCTCATCAACATTTCTCAACTTTGTTTCAGAAGTTTCAAAAGAACTGTCGACAATGGCTTATCCTATTATAATTTATAAGCTTTCGAAACAACTTTTTGAAGTCGCTCGATTAAGCCTGATGCTGGTTAATTATTCCGGCAGCCGTGGCTCTTTCAACTCTATGCCAGTTAAGAGAAACAAAAGTACATTGTTTTACATGTAAGAAGTGACAAATATATTCCGCTATTTTTTTCTAAAGCTAAGGTGCTAAAAAATACCCTCGTTAAATGTGAGCACCACAATACTTTATACGTTGGAAGCAATACTTTATACGTTCTTATGGTTTCTATACAGGCAGCCACGCGTCTGCTATTCTTACGGTTTTTTGTTCGCTCCCGCGCAAAGATCTTGAAGCGGAGGCGCCGAAAAATATAGTGCTTCGAAGAAATAAGCTCGATTGCTTGGTACGAGCGGTATTGGCAGATCGCAGCGCGAAATGTGGTGATCCGCTAATCCAGGCTTAACTTTCGCTGCTGTGAAGAGTTATAGCAACAACTGAAAGGGCAGCATTTTTCCTCAGAATTGTCTCGCAAAATCATGCTTTCTAGCTTCACAAGCCTAACCAGAGGAGATTAAGATATTTAATGATGGTGTGGAGTAGAAAGAGTTTCTTGGGCGTCGGTCGTTCTGTCAGTTCACAGAAGAAAAAATGATTTTATAGGCAAAACCACAAGTGATGGTTTATCGGCGCTGCCTTGGATGCTAGTTGTTTACTAATAATGTTCAATGGTACCTTAATCGCTCTTTTACATCATTCCTCGCGACATAGTGTGCACATTTGGGCACACGCGACTTGCTTTTAGCCATATCAGTTCATTTCTTCCAATGGGGAGACAACGAACTCTGACCTGGCGGTCAATTTAATATTATTGCTACCTGAAGTTCTTATATCACTTCTGGGCGAAACAGTTTGCTGCACACAATCACTTTTGTCAAAGAACTAGCGTGTCTATTGAGACGCTCGACACGAGACGTCCCAGACGGAATTTTGAAATGCTTTAAAATATTTTTTCCGGAATACTTGCAGTCAGCAGACAACTATTGTGTATATTTTATGTGCGTAGTTGAAATAATTTAGGAAATACGGTGCGAATAATTGTTCAGTGGTCAGATATAATTAGTTACGGGGTGATTCTGACGAATGGCTACAGTTGTACTACAGTTTATTCAAAAGTTTCCACTAACTCTAAATTACGTCTCCAGAAATTGCACACCATATTGTACAAATTACATGCAATTTTTGGCAGTCAATCATAATGCGTCTAGCTAAGGAATCTTTAAAAAATTCCGTAGCTAAGTACCTTAAGCTCCTCTCCTTCAACTGTGCATCGTACGTGCAACAAAACAAAATACAAATGGCACGTCACTGAACTCTAGTTCAAAGGGCCATGACATGGTCACCCACCAAACTGCGGTTTTAGTGAAAAATAAAATTAGTATGTCTAGTGTGCATGTGCATGTACGAATGATGGAATGTAAATGAATATTATATTGTAAATTGAACCTAGAAACCGCCGGCTATAAAAGCCGCCACTGCCAGCGACCACCATTTTCTCATGTCATATAGATATGTTTCATGCAGTGGAGCCGTCTTTTTCAACATATATACGTTTAAAGCGCTGCAAACCGTTCAATTTTCAATGCCGAAATGAAGAAAACTCGGATAACTTCATTGCACGACAGTTGACAACAAAACAATATTGTTGGCTAGAATATAGACGCCTGCTAAACAAAGTGCTTGTTACGTCATAGCTCGCGAGTGCGCCACTGTTTTCAAACTCTCAGGCTGCTGGCATGTTCACAGAAATGTTCGTTTAAAATTAAGTTCTCGACCAAGTGCGCTGAAATTTAGCTTGCTTGTTTGTGAACAACCATGTATTAACACACGTAATTAATGCTATGAGCGAAAATGGGGTGCCTTGGCCCTTCTAAGCAGTGCTACCTACGAACAGCTCATACAGTGTGCTTCATATCATTACCACGTATTGTACATCAACGATGTTTCCCTTACTATTACGCATCGCGATAGACGTGGCCCATACTATCACAATTCATCTCTACATCTATGTACTGATAGTACTGATCTATGTACATCTATGGACTGATGCTGCAATGACCATCCGAAAAATCGCTAATGCAGAATTAAAATCCCTGTGGAACACCGAGTGCTTACGGCACACGCGACTGCGTAGACTGGACACGTCTCGTCGACTCCGGCCTCCGTCTGGATTCTCTCGACTCGAGACAACGGGGCTTTGCCGACTATGGCTTGGTGTCGCCTTCACCAAAGCTTTCGCCTTCCGAATCGGCATGGAAGACAGTGCTGCTTGCGGTCATTGCGGCAGCGATGAAACTATAGAGCACGTTCTCTGTCACTGCCCTCGTTACAGCGTGCAAAGACGGCAACTAGCTGCTGCGTTAGCTCGCCTTGACGACAGACCTTTGTCTGAACAATCAGTGCTGGAAAGACGACATGATTTGTGTGCTCACAGAAAATCAGTGAAGGCCTTACTGAACTTTTTGCGTGGCAGCGGCCTATTGTATAGACTATAGCACCCCAGCTCCCCCCCCCCTTTTTTTTTCGCGCGCGTCTATTTCCCTCTTCGCTTTCTTTCCAATCTTTCTTCCCCATTTCCCCTTCCCCTAGTGCAGGGTAGCAAACCAAATGCTCCATTTTCTGGTTAACCTCCCTGCCTTTCCCTCATTTTATTCTCTCTCTCTACATCTATGTACAGTTAAAGATATACCTAGGTACCAAGAATTTGAAAATAGGCTACAAACGAGTACAAACTGCAGCGGCTGCATTTTCGATGGAGGCGGAAATGTTGTAGGCCCGTGTGCTCAGATTTGGGTGCACGTTAAAGAACCCTAGGTGGCCGAAATTTCCGGAGCCCTCCACTACGGCGTCTCTCATAATCATAAGGTGATTTTGGGACGTTAAACCCCACATATCGGTCAATCAATCAACAAACGAGTACAAAGAAGCACGTTCTACACAGGAAGAAGGCGTTACAGACAGAGAAACGCTGGACTTTTAACCGTGCTTTATTAAAACTGGCATCGCCACATAGTACATCTCACGCATGTGCATTTCCGTCAATTTCCTTAACATGTGACACTGCAAACTTATTTTGAATACGAAGCATCTCATGCCAGGGGCTTGTGTTTCTTGTCCGGCGGTTATGTTTTTTCAGCTTATTTCAAACTCATGATGCACCAATCAGCCCAAGAGCAAGCGTTTATGCATTTAAGTATCAAGTTAACGCATCGGGGATACCTTCAGTAACAAGCATAAATTATGCAGTTACATGCGTATTGTCGGCGCACATTTTGCCAGACTGAGTACCTTATCTTGAGCATCTTGAACACCGGAAAGTGGCAGTCGTGCATGTTTTTGTTATTATTATAACATCCGGTTGCACCCCTTAACTAGAAGGCTTTTCCCTCTATAGTGTTCCGACCACCCATAGAGAGGGGACAAGGTGTCATTCGTTCACGTGCCAGGGCCACTAGAGTACTTAAATATTTTCGCGGAGAACTTTTGAAGCCCCGTACGTCTGTGAGGACTTTTGATGGCCGAAGTCCCAGTGCATACGTAGTCGGCGCATAAATCTCTGTCGTATACTTGCTGCGCATTAGACAAGTGTAATGAGAGCGAGATGCAATAGTGCTGTACTTGGTACACCACCTTGAGTAACGTCTCAGGTGGTCGTGTGGTTGGACCGTCTTCGTTCTACACGAAAAATGATCCTATAGCGAGGTAGCTAGCAATCGATCGAACAAATCGACCCCTAAGGCCAACAAACTCAAACGCAAAAGAATCGGGAATGGCCCCGAGCAGTACGTTATCTTGTGTGCCTTTGCATAAAAAAAAAAAACGGATGCTCACGCGAGCTTTGCTGCTGTACATACGTAATGAGATCAAGAACGGTATGCCTAAACGGTCACGCCGAAAGCCAGCCATGACATTTAGATAGGTCTTGTAGCGTTTGGGAGAACAAGTCTGGCAGCCAAGTAAGTATCTTCTGTTCTATTATCTTTCATCACACAGCTGGGCAGTGCATTATGGAGGTGCGGGGCAAGTTGGGGATAAAAGTTACGAGATAGCGGGAGCAGCATTGTATTGATTCTTATGCTTTCTAAATTTATATCTGCTTTACAGCACGAAGAACAGCTGCAGTGTTGAACAAAACAATAAATTAAAGCTGGAGAAAATGTGCTACTTCTCTCACTGTATTTCACTGTGTGGTACAGTTTCATGACAAGCCCGAGCAGACAGTACCAAGCGCCGCACATTAAAAGCAGCCCAAAGAAATCGAGCAAACAGAAAACAGAACGTAAACAAAACAGACGACAAAGACACCGAGACAAGCCGAACTATGAAAGTGTCATGAGCACGGCAAGGGGAACAACAAACGCTGGCCCCTGCACAATCTTCTACCTTTCTGCAGGGCCACGCGTCCTTTATTATTCCCGGCATTCCGGTGTTTTGGAGGCCGACAAAAACCTTGTGACCCACTTTCCTCACCAATGCTGCGGACGCACAATGTCATTTTCGTCCGAATTGCGGTGAGAGCCTGCTGAGCTGTTCTAAAACTTTATTAGTGGTTCGAGTTGTCCGTATTCACGGTGGCAAGGTAAACATGCTGAAAAAGTGGCAGGGCTGACGTCTTGGTGAGTTTTCAGCTTACTAGGGAGCAATCTGAATTGCTAATGGGCGAACCGCATTTCCCGTATTTGCCGCACATTGACAAGCAGCACGTTCTTTTTTTTTTTTCTAAGCAGCTGCGGATCTCCACCTACGTATGAATGGTAAACGCAAGAAAAAAAAAACGTGTCTCATCGTTGCTCACATTGGAGAATATGTCATCATGAATAAAGGCAAGTGATGTACTTTATACTTCATTATTTTTTTGTAGCTGAGACTCCTACTCTCTGTACCAAGAAGTGGAAATCCTGGAATAGATAGGTTAGGCAAATGCAAATCAGTTTCGATTAATTTATACCAAGTTAAAAAAATCTCACAGTTTTAATTACACAAACTGTTGCTTCATAGTAGCGTTGCACCATATTGCTTCGTTAATTTCCTACTTTTTAGGTAACATAACTAAATTACAGCATGGTGGTGGAATTTGTAAAAGTGTAGCAAACGAACATTGTAGCATAATTTAATTGGTCACAAAGAACACAAGTGGGCTAACACAGTGTATGACTTGCACATGCAAACCTTGTTTTCTGTTAAGGAATATTCTGAGTAGAAGTTAAGAAACTAATTCGTGTGAACGTTGAAAATCTGTTTATATCCGTAAATGAACTACAGATTAGCAGTAAATTGAGCGTGTGTATTTCCAAAATAATAGTTTTTTTCATTGCCATCATGGATTTGCATTCAAGCTTATTTTCCAGCAGGTTATATATTACAGTTCTCTTGATGACTGTAAAAAGACAATTTCAAGCTCGGTACTTGTGGTTTTCTGTATTCCTGCACCTGTCGTATAAGAGCTTCAATGGTTTCCTGAATATTACATCATTGAGAATAAAAGAGGAAAATGCTGTGATTTTTTCGCAGGTAAAGTGCATAAAAACAGCTACTTATTTCACGAATGAAGATAATTGAAACTTTATAATAATAGCTTTAAACATACGCGACATATTTGAGAAAGAGAGAGGAAAACTTCATTTAAAAAAAAAAGTCAGTAAATTACGTCACGCAAGGCCCGTCGCCTATGGCCATCGGCCGGAATCCTTTGGGAAGCGGTGGCAGCTAGGGCTTGAATAATTTTATTTATTTATTTATTTATTTATTTATTTATTTATTTATTTATTTGTTCATTCATTTTCACATATTGCAGCCCTGTTGAAGGGTTATCACGGAAGTGGGTACAGAACAGTAATTAATTTAAGAGAGAAACTGATACTAAGCAAGAAAACACAAACAATCACAGGTGTAATAGTTACAAAAATACTATTAACATAATTGTATAAACATTTCAAACGCAGAAGTAAGGATTAGTGCACAGCAACATTTAGTGCCTTCAGAAATTCATCTTTTTTTAATGAACGAATGGGACCTGGTATGGTATTCTACATTTCAATACATCAGGAGAAAAAAGTGAGTTTGAAGAAGCCTGGGTGATAATGAAACGTGGACACGTTGCGTGCATGGCTGTTTCTGGTGAATGTTGTTTTGGCAGGCGTTATGTGGTTGTTGTGCGACGAGTACTGAGGGGAATCGGAAAGGAGAGAAAAAGTTTGTGAGACTCTATGTCGCGTATTTTAGAGAGTGAAGTTAAACCAGGGCTAATTACGTGGTATGCTGGCGAAAAATTGCAGTCACAGCGTCCGTATATGAAACGAACGGCTTTTTTTTTTTAGATTGATTCAACGCGTTTTATATCGCCGATTTTGTAAGGGTACCATACAGTGGCGCCATACTGAAGTATTGCTTTTACGAGGTTTTATATGTTCACAATCTTATTTCCTTTGGGGCTAAACGTAACGAACAGCTGAAGTGCCCGAGCTTTCTTGTTTTTTTAGAGCTCACGACCCCTTTAACTACCTAAATTTTTTGAGACGCCTTTGTGCACACTCGTTTCTGCATTTCTAACCTATTGAAATGCGGTGGCAATGACTGGTAAACGAGCCCTTGGCTTCATTTTTGGCAGCTTAACACCATGGCCTCTGAGCCACCAGAGTGCGAAAAATAACTGACTGAAGAACCAATGAAATAAAAAAACATAAAAGTGCTCTAAGACTTCTTCGTGTCTCTGAAATTATTCAACAATTTCACCTCAACGAGACCCGAGAACCCACACGCGTACCCAAACGAAGCAATTCTAGAAATCACAATAGTGCCGTCTCTCTGTCTCGTTGAGGAAAGTATTAAGCGTCCTCTCAGTGCATGACGTTTTCACGCATAAAAAGAGAGAGGAAGAAGGAAAGAGCAAACTCATCGGGTCTCTCGCGCATGCTGCCCCGCGGCACTCGGATAGCTTTCCCACAATATACTATATACGTATATGTAAAAACATAAAGAAGAAAAATGGCCCCATATCTGCATGTTTTACTGCAAATGTCATCGAAAGACGATAGTCCTGCGTCCGGAGAGAGTGAGCAAAGCATTTATTTGATGTTCTGCGCGAGAAAATCGTTGTATTTTGGGGGCGCTGCGTTAGAGAGTCTCGATCCGTGCAGCGAAGCCGTGCAGCCGATTTGTGCAACGAGCGCATCGAGGCATAGACGCGAGCGCTATCTGGCAGTTATGTTCGAAAACGAAGGAAGGCGTGCGCGCCCGTCTTGGAGGCGATAAGGTGTAGAACGCAAAGCGACGGGCAGGGCCCAATACCGTGTCGTCTTAGCAAAGCGTTGGAAACAATTGCCTGTTTGATAAACACTATGCCTGCGTGATAAACACTATGCGCTGCGTGATAAACACTATGGTCCTTGGAATTACTTATGTATGCCTTCTCTAGTATAAAGCCACACGTACAAAATATGGACGTGTTGTTTTATGGTGCCTCAGATATGTGCAATAATTGCTTTTTAATTGACAATCACACAAGTATTACACTGAAATTAGAGCAATATTGGTGGGCGCTGCCGATGGGTTTGGTCGTTTGGGATATTGTTTGGTGCCGTTTGGGGTTTCGTTAGTGCAGACAGACAGACAGACAGACAGACAGACAGACAGACAGACAGACAGACAGACAGACAGACAGACAGACAGACAGACAGACAGACAGACAGACAGACAGACAGACAGACAGACAGACAGACAGACAGACAGACTAAAATTTTTGCATCAAAGTACCCCAAGAAAGAGTATTGTCTTTAAAAAAGACGCCCGCGCTCGGCGCCAAGCTCACCACAATTGGCCGCCCTGCGCTTATCGCCCATGCGTACTTCGCCCCACGACTTTATTATTTTTTTTTGGGGGGGGGGGGTAGATGTTTGTGTCTTTCGGTGGAGAGAATCCTGTGCTTGAGGCTTTCACCGGAATAACTGCGTTAGTTGCCGGGCTCACAAAGGTCAGTTCGCTCCACTGCACAGGCCCTGTTTGCGAAAAGAGCGTGCTTTTCATACGCAGCGCGAAGTACTACAACTGGTACACTTGTTAGTTTGCATTTATTTGTACTTGTGATTACGTTCCGTGCGTCGTTTTCGTTTAAACAGCGCGTTAAGCGTCCAACGGTAAACGTTGTTAGTTCGCTCTCGTCCTGTGTATGTTGTTCGCGTGTGTCATTTGTGTGTGAGCAGCGCGCTGCACATTTCGATCTGCTTGCCGTTCTCAGCGCTACATTCCGAGTTGTATCTATTGCATTCGATGCTTTGCCCTTGCGGTGAAACTGTGACTTGTTTTATTTGCCTCAAAGATTGAGAAGTATTCAAAATAAGGAATAAGGTTCACGCAACAAAGAAACAAAGAGAAACCGAAGGGTGAGCAATAAAACCAAAAAGAATTCTAGCTAACATGCAGTGCTCAGAGAAAGTGCGAAGAGGCCATGTGAACCACTATTGCTAGATTAGTGCATCTTGAAAGCGTTGATTTTAACGGACGTATGATATGTCAGTGAGGATGTACTTCGACTTAATTAGTGCACGCAGCATAAGAGAATGAGGAAAGCATTTTTCGTAATTGAATATCTACTTCATAACGATAACCAGTGGGATGAGAAATCAGATGGAATATATTTGACGTCAAGAACCACAAGAATGAATAAAATATAGCTGTAGACGTCATTTGTAAATAAATTTGTTGAAATAAATAAAGAAAAACAAATAAATCAATATATTTATTAGATGAAGGGTTCAGGTGACATTTCAAAGACCAACGATAATTGCTAGTTGTTATTCTCGTAGTGCACTATGACAATTGGCTTGAGTGTATAGCCTGGTGACGATCCCATCTTTGTGAGAAAAACTCATTTGAAGGTTACTCCGAAACAAAGATTTCAGATATGGAGAAAAAAGTGGCGGCAAAGCGATGGTGAATGTCTATGCAGCCATATATTGGCGGTGGTCAACAAGTGGGCCGCAATAACTAAACCACTACGTACCATATACCTTCATCGCCACATACCATGACGTGCACGTATGCGCGATCAATTGAGTCTGGTTTATTTGTTTTCTTTTGCCTCTCTACATTTTCTCCGCCCGGCGATGGTACCGTATTCGTGCCCCCGCACAGTCTGTAATGCATGTTTTCTTGCATTTGCAGCTCACCGGAAAGCTTCACACAGTCGGTCCGTCATCGACAAACATGCCGGGCGTCGGAGTCGCTTATTGTGTCTGTATCACTAGGTCTCCGATGCATAAATCATTGCCATTGTGTCTGCTATCCTAGTGGGAATCAGACACGCGCGCATGTGTTAGTAGGAGTGTATGTGCTACATTATGCGCCTAGGACCCCAGGGTAAGCAGCTCGTTCTGGACAGACCCACGCGGGCCCGCATATGCAAAGTGCACGGGCTCGTGCATTTGCTTGAGATGGCGGGAGCAAGAGACAGCCTCCAAGAGACAAGAAGAAATGGCGCGTACAATTTGAATGTGCACGAACGTAGGCTGCATATGACAAACACATTAATGTACGCACTCATCGACAACACTGGCTCAAAAATTTACAGAATACCCACGGAGTGAATGATGATGAGTGGGGCCAAGCGTCGCTCCATCAATCCATCCGTCCATGTGTTCATCCGTCCGCGCGTCTGGGCGGATGGACGGAAGCATGGATAGATTGACGCATGAATTCGGACGGAAGCACGGATGAATTTATGCATGAATGAACGGACAGACAGATGCACGGACGGACGGACAGATGGATGGATGCACAGACGAACCCGCGGACGGAAGCACGAAAGAATGGACGCATGGTTGGATGGATAACACGGACGGACAGACAGATGGACAGATGCACGGACGGACGGATAGACGGAAGCATGGACAGACAGACAGACAGACGGGTGGAAGCACGGTTGGACACGTGGTTGGATGAACCAAAGCTTCGCCCCACTCATCAACATTGACTCCATGGATATGCAGTAAAAACCCCTAACGCCATCTAGTGAGCAATTCATAAGCTAGAGGTGGCTACATAAAACATACGGTGAAAACGACCCACGGCCTGAGGAACCCCCCCCCCCCCCCCACACACACACACACAATTCATTGACTCGCGTTTCTCATTGTATATGGTCACTTTTAACCCGTTATAGCATTGCTAAACTAGATTTTAACCGAACTGATGACGCTGTTATACAGACTTTGTACTCGGGTATCACTTACCAAGTATTCACGTTTAGACACGCACTGTCGCCATTCAAGTAAAAGGCGCGATCGCACCGACGTTATCTTCCGTAAAAAATATACAGCATTAACGTACGCAATTCCCCTCCTGAAAAATATGTGGCGATAAAATAAAAGCAAGGAATGAAGTACATATGAATATGAGTTTCCTTTCAAGGTATTTCAGCGGCTCTTGACACCGTTTTTTATCTCTCGGAACAGATATCAATTAAGCGTACTTCGTACAAGCAATAGTTCATTTATTTTTAGGCAGATTGAAATAAAGGGCGTTAAGCCTTGACACGCGCTTGATAGAAGTCACATCCGGGATAGTCGGCCTTGACTCATCTTTGAATCGACTTGTGCGGTGGGCTCCGCCGCAGTGGTCTAGTGGCTAAGGTACTCGGTTGCTGACCCGCAGGTCGCGGGATCGAATCCCGGCTGCGGCGGCTGCATTTCCGATGGAGGCGGAAATGTTGTAGGCCCGTGTGCTCAGATTTGGGTGCACGTTAAAGAACCCCAGGTGGTCGAAATTTCTGGAGCCCTCTACTACACGGCGTCTCTCATAATCATACGGTGGTTTTGGGACCTTAAACCCCACAAATCGATCGACTTGTGCGGCGGGAGATACAACGAGGACGACCCAGCACTCTCTGTGTGTGTTTCTATGTTGTTCACGTTATATTTTACACTGTACAAGTCAATAAAAACATTGGCACGCAGTGGTGTACTTTGTTTTATCTTGTTGCTATTATCACATATTCAAGTCTTTCGTGGAGTCAGTGGAAATGAGTCTATAAGCCATATTTCTTGGGTGCACTTCACCTCCATTCCACTCCACAGGAATTTTGTATATAGGTATAGGCGTGTGCACGTGCCCCTAATAATGGGAAGGGGTGCCAAACCTGCTACATTTAGTGACTTAGGCGAGCTTTTCTGGTCACTGTTTGAAGCATGACGTTATGGCTGTGCAGATTCTTTATTATAACGACTGCAGAGAACCACTCATATTGCGTTCTAAAATAGGTTTCCCTTCCCCTTCACCCCTGTAAAGTCGGGGACCAGAGAGAGGCAGTTGTCGAAAGCATGTCATCGCTTTAATTTATTGTGATAATAGTTACATGCCACAGTCGACGGCATTTCGCCGTTGATTTCACGATCACGGGCATATTTCATATAAAATCCGAATTGATTAAAAAAGTTCGGCATATCTCACGTACCTTGGGAATGAATATTATGCGAAGCATGTGGATGGAAGGTGAATGTGTTTTATGTTTTTTATTCAGTGAGACGTTAAGAAGTGACGCTAAATACGTGTAAAAATTCACGCGCACACATATTTTAAACAGCCACGTATGTTTCACATTGGCAGTGGTTTACATTCGCGTCACGATATCAACGGCATTATGAATATTAGCAATACCAGAAGCGGTAAGCTGATATGAAGCGTTCGCGATGGTGCGTGCGAAGATGGCGGTCCACAACCCTGCTACACAAATCAACATCAGAGGATGTCGCCTAACTAATATTTACGTTAACGTGACATGATGGCTGTATCATAGTAGTACATATCTAATGTTTATGAAATTGGATAGCCACTACAGCAACCGCAATTGACATTACAGGAACATCAGGGTCTATTTGAAAAGTATATTCGATGTCTAGCGCTCTGTGGTAGGATACTTGATGGCCACGCAGAATGCAAGAGTTCAATTCCTGCTAGGGCACTGACATTAACTGTTTGTATTTGTTCAGTCAAAGCTGCCTATGGCAGCCTATTCTTAACGATCAAGCGTTAAAGTTACCCATGTGTGTTTTCGAGCTTCCTGGGCAGATACAAAATGTCAATCACCTTTGCACATGCCCACATACCAGTCGCGAATACCCGCCCCTGTTATGTGGCACTGTTTTTGGAAAGTGTTTGACAACGTACGCGATGAGATTGTGACATTATTCGTGTCATGACCAGCGAGTCGTATTCAACAAACCATCTTACCCTTCCGTACCATGTTTGATGTACCCCCAAAGGTAAGGGAGTGATCATGAGAGCACCCAGATGTAGGTGTCTAGATAGATAGATATATAGATAGATAGATAGATAGATAGATAGATAGATAGATAGATAGATAGATAGATAGATAGATAGATAGATAGATAGATAGATAGATAGATAGATAGATAGATAGATAGATAGATAGATAGATAGATAGATAGATAGATAGATAGATAGATAGATAGATAGATAGATAGATAGATAGATAGATAGATAGATAGATAGATAGATAGATAGATAGATAGATAGATAGATAGATAGATAGATAGATAGATAGATAGATAGATTCGAATGCCTTTGGTTCGTATAGAAATGATTTGCACTTAAAAAATAAGTTCACCACAGATTCGATCCACCAGACGCAAGGAAATCTGATCGCTTGCTTTAGGAAAAAAAACATTTCGATTACAGCCGTATTCTTCATTCTTTTATTCGGTGAGTGCCCCGCTTTGCTCAAAAAGGCGTTACAGCAGGGGGGTTACAGACTGGAATAAAACAATTCTTCGTTTATACAGCACACTTGCTTGTCTTGCAGCCGGTTCCAATCTCTAATGGTCATCACAAAAAAGGAATTATAAAACATGGTCGTTCTTGCACGATACTCTTTCACTTTGCGTCGGTGGCCATGTCGACTAGATATGTAACTGGGTTCACTGAAATAGTTATTACGGTCAATGTCAGTCCGCCCATGAAAAACAGAAAAGAAAAACTTCAAACGCAGTTTTTTCCTGCGTAAAGAAAGCAATTCCCAACCCAATTCAGCTTTCATAGCACTGCAGCTGTCTCTCCGCTCGTACCGCCATAAAACAAACTGCGCAGCTCTGTTTTGTATTTTTTCAAGCTTATCAATCGAGTTCCTCTGCATCGGGTCCCACACAGGACATGCGTATTCCAAAATCGGTCTAATACATGTGAGATAGGCTGTATTTTTTAATGTTCGGGGTGCCAATCTTAGGTTCCTCTGAATGAAGTTTAGAGCCCTTGCCGCTTTGCCAGCAACGTGATCAACATTGGCATTCCATGAGCAGTCATGCGACAAAACAACGCCAAGATATTTGCATGTTGGTTCGGTAATAACAGTATGCGTATCTATGGTGTACGCCGTTTTTGGAAACACGCATATGAACGCACTTTTTGGGGTTTAGCGTCATTTGCCACTTCTGGCACCACTGTACAATACAATCCAAATCGTTCTGCAAATAAGCACAGTCACCTTCGTTCTGAACCTGTCGATATAACACACAATCGTCGGCAAATAATCGCATGCGCGACGAAATACCCACAGAAATATCATTTACAAAAATAAGAAATAAGAGAGGCCCAAGGACAGAGCCTTGGGGCACGCCTGATGTAACGTTAACATAGGATGAACACTTCCCATTTAAAGGAACGCATTGACGCCTGTTCAGCAAGTAATTGGTTATCCAGATGAACACATTCGAGTCGAAATTTAGAGTCTGTAATTTAGCCAGGAGAAGGGAGTGTGACATGGTGTCAAAGGCCTTTCGAAAATCTAAAAACACACAATCTGTTTGCCCACCTTCATCAACGTTGGAAGCCAGCTCGTGAAAGAACTCTACAAGTTGCGTCGTACAAGAAAAACCTTTACGAAAACCGTGCTGCTCATTTATTAATACATTATTAGCAGTAAGATGGGTCAATATGTGCTTGGATAAAATGTGCTCGAAAATTTTGCATGCCACTGACGTCAATGAAATGGGTCGGTAATTTGTTACATCTTTTTTTGAGCCACCCTTATAAACCGGAACAGCATGAGAAATTTTCCAATCTTCGGGTAGAGTTTCCGTTGAAAGGGATTTTGAATAAATTATATAAAGATAAAGGGAAATTGACAGTGCACATCGCTTTAGAATACGAGGAGAGATGCCATCAGGACCAACTGCTTTGGATTCATCTTGGTTTTCTAGAAGAGAACATATGCCACGGACACTCAGTTCTACCGGTGGCATCGGCGGAATAGTGGTTGGGTGTGGTTTTGAAGGAACGTCAAGCTTGGGCAAGAACACAGACTGGAAATATTTGTTTAAACGGGTAGCTTTTGCTTCCTCATCAACTACAACCATATTATTAAAGTTTAGTTCAGCCACTCCAACATGATCAGACCCACACTCTTTGATATAATGCCAGAAACACTTTGAATTAGTTTTCATTTTATTGCTGAGCCCTTCGAAATATTTCGTTTTTGCGCTTTCCACACATGATTTATACTGCTCCATTAATGCTCGTAATTCTTTCACGTGGTCACTGCTTCCAGATTTCTTTAATTTACCAAAAACCCGTCGCCTTTTCCGGATTAATCTCAAAATACCGGACGTCATCCATGGCTTCTTGCGTTTACGAAGCTTTCCGGCTTGTTTCGCAGGTATATACTTATCTACGAGTGCTAACAACTTGTCCTTAAAGCTAAGCCATAAATCATTCACACTGTAGTGTTCAGCTAGGCATAGTTCAGTCCTAGAATTTAGCCCTCAAAACTACGATCTGATTAAGGGCTTCAATGGGCATAGTGAAGCACATAGAAATGATTTTGCCTGCCGGCAGTTATTTACCGTGCATCGATTACACAGCTGTTCGTGCAGTTCAAAGTTATCGAAACGTGACAAACACCCTAGTTGTGAGGCGCATAACTGCACACTCGCTCACATGCTCCGGCAGTGGCCGGCGTTACACGGCGCAAAGTTCAGCACAGGAAAAGACTGGGAGAAGGCTCCACATTTAATGCTCCACATTTAATGACCCCCTGATTTACATCTTCTAACCACGATTTACATCTTCTAACACACGTGAGCGCGGGGAGGGGCGGGCGAACGCAGAGATGGGACGAGCGAGCCCATCTTCGTCACTCGGAGGTCGCATGCGATAACATCACCGCACGTCTTAGGCCTGCCGTGAGATGCTCGAGCAGAGGGCGGACGCCCCATTTGTCTTTAACGAGCATGACGTAAGAACAGAAGGAGGACGGGGTTCTCTCGGGCAGTAACTGTTAACTTTGAGTCTAAGGGTGCGGTCCCGATTGCGGGCACGCGCTAACTTGACAGGCATCAGCGGCTGGCTCATATACTCGTCTACGTGCTAGGCTTTATAAAAGCGAACAGCATCTCTCCATGGAGAGGCAGCGTTCTATTGTACTGGCGTTTTGTAGAGTTACGTGATATCGGATCCCAAAGAGCTATTGGCTGGTTTTACTTTCTTATAATTTATGTTACAATCTGTTGCTACGGCACTAACCTTTTTTGTCCAGGCGGTGATATTCCTTTATTTCTGCATCCTCTGCGAAAAGTATCTTTCTCGAGCTAGACCAGCGTGAGGTGGGTACGGGAAGGAAGACATTATGCCCGCCCATTTCTTATGCGGAGCGCTGCGCATGCGATATCTCTGTGTGGAAAAAGGTTTTGTTGTGGGACGGGCTCTGATGAACATTACTAGTTACTCACAAGGTATACAAAGTAACATTCTGGGAAGACTATATTTAATTTATAGAAATTATTACGTATTTCGAAACGTTTACTACAGGCGTAGTTAAGATGACTTACTAAAAAATGTGTGATGCAACTGATCTAAACTAAAAAAAAGGAGACAGGATAGGTGCCTGGCGCCCTATCCTGTTTCCTTCTTTTTTTTTTCACTTGTATTGGTTGCGCCAAAAATATTTTATTACGTTATGGGCCAACTCGACTGACCTCACACTCTGTTAAAGATGACTTACACACAAGCTGATTTAAGTAGCGTGGTATATATATTGAAGTACTAGTTTTCCATAACAATATGTGAACGAAGCAAGCCCGATAGAAAACACAAAAGTTTTTAGCTATAGACCTTGCTTCAGAAGTCTCCCGAATATTTGCCAGTCAATTGTGTAAACGAAAAAAAAAAATGGCAGCATACCCACAGAGTTAATGATGGAGAGTGGAGCGAAGCATTCCTCCGTCCATTCGTTCTTGCTTCCGTCCGTCCATGCGTCCGCCTGTGTGACCATCCATGCGTCCATCCGCCCGTCCGTGCGTGCGTCTGTTCATGCGTCCGTCCTTGCGTTCGTCCATGCATCCGCCCCTGCGTCCGTTCATGCGTTCATCCATGCATCTGTCTGTGTGTCCATTCCTCCATCTATTCAACACTCCAAGTACCGCCATCTCGCATCTTTTCATCATATATTCCCCATATAGAAGCACCGCCATCCAGCGGACATTCTAAGGACTAAACGAGAGGTGGCACACGCACACTTTCTTACGGCTTGCGCTTCGGGTCTACTTCCCACCTTTAACCACCTCGAGTTCATGGTATATACTAGTTTACTGTATTCATGGAACTGCGGCCGAGTACGCTCGCTAAACCTTTCTAAAATCAAGGAGGTTACGCCCAGCGAGTATAACGTAGCAACGTAGTATAACGTAGCAATGGGAAATGAGAGACAGAAGAATTCGGATTTTACTTTCTTCGGCTTGCGCTTCGTATCTACTTCCCACATTTAACCACCTCGAGTTCATGGTATATACAAGTTCATTGTATTCAGGGCACCGCATCTCAACGCTGTTGCGACCGGGGTTCGCAGGCACCAGAGGTCCGGCATGAAGTTGTCGAGGGAGGAGGAAGAGAGACTTGAAGAGGGTTTATTTACATTATGTACACGGTGAGCTCTCGTACATCTTCATCATCAGCCTGACTACGTTCACTGCAGGACAAAGGCCTATTTCATGTTCCGCCAGTTAACCCGGTCCTTTGCTTGCTGTTGCCAATTTATACCCGCAGACTTCTTAATCTCATCTGCCCACCTAACCTTCTGTCTCCCCGTAGTCCGCTTTCCTTCTCTGGGAATCCAGTCAGTTACCCTTAATGACCAGCGGTTATCCTGTCTACGCGCTACATGCCCGGCCCATGTCCATTTCCTCTTCTTGATTTCAGCTTTGATATCCTTAACCCCAGTTTGTTCCCTAATCCACTCTGCTCTCTTCTTGTCTCTTAAGGTTACACCTACCATTTTTCTTTCCATTGCTCGCTGCGTCGTCCTCAATTTAAGCTGGACCCTCTTTGTAAGTCTCCAGGTTTCTGCTCCGTAGCTAAGTACCGGCAAGATACAGCTGTTATATACCTTCCTCTTGAGTGATAGTGGCAATCTACCTGTCATGATTTGAGAGTGCTTGCCAAATGTGCTCCACACCATTTCTATTCTTCTAGTTACTTCAATCTCGTGGTTCTGCTCCATGGTTATTACCTGCCCTAAGTAGACATAGTCTTTTACAACTTGAAGTTCACTATTACCTATCTTGAAGCGCTGCTCTCTTTCGAGGTTGTTGTACATTACTTTTGTTTTCTGCAGATTAATTTTAAGACCCACCTTTCTGCTCTCCTTGTCTAACTCCGTAATCATGAGTTGTAATTCGTCCCCTGAGCTCTCGTACATGACGAGCTTTTTCTTATATGGCGAGCTCTCAAATCTGGCGTTCTTCTACTTGGCGCTCCTTTGAATGAGCCGGGTGGCTCATTATAAAGGGTATGTGCTCCCCAGATCTTTAGATCAGGGAACACGTTCTGATGGTACTGTCCATTCACATATCACACACAACTGGCAAGGGGGACGAGCACGCACGGCCCACGTGAACGTTCAATATTGCGCCATGATTACTGCAATCCAAGGTGGCGCCAGTGCGGCTCTTCCTCGTCGTCTGTGTGCCGCTGGTCGAGGGGTCCCAAGCTCCTGACAGCATACTTCAAAGAGTCCGCCGAACTGCTCGATTAATTAGCGGGGCGATTTGCGGCGTCCGCCGCGGTCTCTTCAAAGGAAGATGCTGTACTTGTTGCCCTCTCTCGAACGGCTTACGGTGTCGTGGCGACACGACGTCTCACCCTCCGTGTAGGAAGGACAATGCCTGGCGTACATAGGCAGCCGGCTAGTCGGCTACTTGATTGAAGATCCAAAGAGCGCCGCTCCCTCGTCAGCTCGGGTGCCAGTCACAACAACGCTCGCTAAACCTTTCTAAAACTAAGGAGGTTACACCCAGTGAGTATAACGTAGCAACCCTTTCTTGTCAGATAGTGCTCAATGTACATGCCGAAGGCTGGTAATGTTTATCGCAGCATGCGCGTTAACTAAAAGCCTAATGCTCCTGTCTTTCATTCCCATTAGCAGCCATTGACATGTACATTGAGTACTGTGTTTTATTGTTCAACAACGCACAGAAGAAATCTCTCACCGGCACCACCTTGAAGGTTAAAATGTTATACATATTACACACTACAACAGCTACGAGGGACAATTAGGTGCCGTTATAAGGAGCTTTGCCCCTAAAACACCGGTCCTTAAATATTCTTACCCTTTTCAGCAGACGTTTGCCTATCCGCATAAAGCACAGCCATCTTCTTCACATCTACATATGTTGTTTGTGGCCTCGGTGGCTAAAAAAAAAACCAGATTCTAGACGGGTACTTGATTGTATCATGGGTGACTCTAGTGACTTTTTTTCTTACCATCCAGGCCACAATCGTCTGAAAAGATATGCAAAACAAACTACAATATAGACACCGTTTTATTCACTTTTCTTTTTATTGTGATAGCAAGTTTTGGGACACTCTCGGCAGATTTTTTGCCGTTGGCGTCATCACCACCACCCGGTGACGACTTCATTTCCTATATATATATATATATATATATATATATATATATAAGAAAAGAAGCTGGTACACGTACGAGAAAGCAAGCAGTTTCTTTATAGATCTATAAAGGAACTGCTTGCTTTCTCCTACGCGTACCAGCTCCTTTTCTTATACGTACCACACCAACTGAACTTTCCCACTGCATACACACACACACACACACACACACACACACACACACACACACACATATATATATATATATATATATATATATATATATATATATATATATATATATATATATATATATATATATATATATATATATATATATATATATATATATATACACCAAAAACAAAAGTGATGCTGGGTCCGGGTAAGATTATCCGTATAGGAAAGAAGACGCACATACGATGTGATTTTATTGACGTTTCGGCCGTGGGTCCGGCCTTCATCAGAAAGCTGATGAAGGCTGGACCCACGGCCGAAACGTCAATAAAATCACTTCGTACGTGCATCTTCTTCCCTATACGG
This sequence comes from Rhipicephalus microplus, assembly GCF_013339725.1. Classification (NCBI taxonomy): domain Eukaryota; kingdom Metazoa; phylum Arthropoda; class Arachnida; order Ixodida; family Ixodidae; genus Rhipicephalus; species Rhipicephalus microplus. The sequence continues at coordinate 164,618,796 of NC_051171.1, read as the reverse complement.
ATATATATATATATATATATATATATATATATATATATATATATATATATATATATATATATATATATATATATATATATATATATATATATATATATATATATATATATATATATATATATATATAATTCATTTATCTCTATACGTCACTGTCAAGAAAAGTAATCGAGAAAAACATTTTTACGACGCACGGAATCAAGCGGTTGACCTATCACTCCGCAGAGCGCGGCGTTCCACTGATGACCCACGAAAGCACCCGTCCTCCATCGTAGAAACGGATACACCATTTGCCACTGACTCAGTGCCAATCTCGCGAGAAATACCAGCGTGTTCTCAGCTTTTCTAGCGAGATGGTGCGAAGGGGGCGCTCGGCAGGCCTCCTGTCTGCTTTGTCTTACGATGCGTGGTAGCTCCCGCGCGCGCGCGCTTGTCTCGCCGTGGGGGAGAATTGTACGTCTTGGGCTTTTGCCGGAACGATTGCGTAGTAATTACAGGGTGCACGAAGGTAACTTCGCTCGCTGCAGTCCCTCTGTTTGCGAGAGAAGCGTGCTTTTCAAACACAACGAAGTGACACACTGTAACAATAGGTAACTTGCGCTCGTTCTTTCTATACCTGGGCATATACGTTCTGTGCGTCCATTGTGTTTGAGCGTTACGTTGAGTATTGACATGTGAACACAGCTTGTCCTGTGTGTGTTGTTTTTGTGCGTTTTTTCTTCTTGAGCAGCGTGCTGCACGTTTCGATCTGGTTGATTTCCTCGCGTGACATTCCAATTTGTTGCTTTCGCATTCATCGCTTCGCCCTTGCGGTGAAACTATGACTTTTCATTGCAAGCTGTTAGTGTAGTGTCACGTGCGGAACACTGAGAAAGATAGATGAAATGACAGAGGTGCTCCCGCAACTAAGATTTATTTGAGGTTGATTGCAAATATAAAGCCACTTCCTTGGAGTTGCATCGTGACCGAGCAGTTAAATTGCTCTTTTCTTTCCCGTCTTACAACCAAAAACTATTTGTAGAAAACACTTTTCAACCTTGTTTTCTGTTATTTTTATGTATTTTGCTCACCCTGCTTGAACTTTTTGTCCGCCTTATATTGTAAATAAAAAATAAATAAGAAAAACAGCACTTGCAACCGATACCACTGCCACATAGCAGAAAAAAACACAACAGGTAACACACCGGTACAGCGCTTTAATCGTCGAGATCAGTAACAGGCTGCGTTTTCGCGACTTTATATTTGCAATCGACCCAAAACCAAGTTTAGTTGCGGGTGCACATCTTCCCTGTCGTTTATTTCAATTGCCTTTCTCATACGTGGTGCCTATAGGCCACGTCTTGCAATGAAACAACACTCAGCCTGCCTTAATACCATGTCCCTCCCCTTAGTGAAGGATAGCAAACCGAATGCTACAAATCTGGTTGTCCTGTCTCTCGCTTTATTTTCTCTCTTTCCTCAGTTTATTTTCGTCCCCGTTGTACTGTTTCCTATACCAATAACTTTTACGGTTCTGCATACATTTTCCTGTTTTCCAGGAAGGTTCCCAACTGATATTTCTATAAATTTTCACGGGGAATATAACCGTGTCACCTGTACTTTGCAATATGACCTCGGCAAGGCAATGGCGCGCTGGGTAAGTGACCTCCCCAGCGCGCCTTACGCAGACTCGAGTCGCTTCTTCTCCGGTGTCAACAGCTGACTGCCCGTTCGATCCACTTTCCCAGTTGCAACACGATCACTCCGTCCCGCTTTCACGTGAGGCACGCGCGGAAAGAGCAGCGCGTGGCCTCATCACGCCGGCCATTTTGTCGGAGCCTTTTTTTATACAAAAGTTAGCCGTGGCCACAACGACGACGTCGATCGCTCGAACGGGTCACGGAAAGGAGCGACAGCCTTTTTGCGCGACGAGACAAATTACGTGAGTTTGAGATCGCCGTGTATTCACCGAGCAAGAAAAGCGTTCTCTAGCACACACGAGTGCCGGCCAGTCGCGATATTCTTAATTGGTGAAACTGGATGACGTAATAGATACTTTATTGCGTGTGAATTTGCTTCGATTAAGGGCACTTGCTCCGTCACGAAGCGTATTTTTGGAACTGCTTAGCCTAAAGCCTAGGTTAACAAAATAGGGAAGGATAATAAAATATATAGCTGGGATAAATTTAGCGATTCTGATTATTATCGTCAGCCTGATTGCGCACATTGAATGGCAAACGACACGTTATACAAAAAAAAGTTCATCACCTTTGCCAACCAAACCTCGTCCCTTTTCGTGTTTGCCTTCTTTTGGAACACAGTATGTCCCTCTTAATGACCAGCAGTTATTCTTTCTGCGTGCCACATGCCCTGTTCTTGCCCATTTCTTCTTGATTTCTACCTAGGTGTCCTTAACACCTGTTTGTTCTCCGGCCCATTCACACTCTTCTGGTTCCTTAAGGTTACAGCTACATCTATCATTTTCTTTTCTGGTGCTCGTAGCGCCGTTCTCAATTGAAGCCGAACTGAGGTACTCCCCATTTCTCCACCATATATATATATATATATATATATATATATATATATATATATATATATATATATATATATATATATATATATATATATATATATATATATATATATATATATATATATACATATATATATATATACATACATACATATATATATATATATATATATATATATATATATATATATATATATATATGTATATATATATATATATATATATACATACTTGTGATCATGAAATCACCTGAAGAAGCTTTGTGTGCAACAGCCGAATGCACTGTTGGAGGACTGGCCGTCCTCAATATTTGGCCACTACTTCCACCATAATCGTGTACACCAATTAGATATTCCTTAACTTCACCCTTTCTTGATTTTCGAAGTGACCCTTTGTGGGTTGCCGGTCGTGAATGGTGGACGCCAAAAATGCAGTAGCGCAGCGAAATGAATTACTGCTACAATTCATCCGAGAACAATATTTCTTCGTCTCAAAATTTTTAAATGTTATGTGTTCGACTCCGTTGCTACGGAGGAAAAAAGGCGCTGGAGTGAAAATGGGTAAACAAATTAGGTCATTGTGTGTTTTAATGTCCATAATATATATGAACGAAGAAATAAAACTGGCGGAGCAACACTAGCTATTACGGTATAGCGATAACACTCTGATGCGTCCTCACCTCTCTCATCTGCGCCTGTGTGTTTTCGCTGAAGGCTCAGAACTATGCCGATAAACACGGCTTCCCATTGTAATGGAGATAAATTAGGTATCCTTTATTTGTCGGTGGCTCTTTCCTATTAAATATAATGTATGTTCGTGTTTTTGCTACAGAATGTAGATTGGTCAGCTTATGAAACCTCCTTTTGTTAGCTTAATATATGGTATTGCATTGTGAGGGAGTAATGCAGGGGTGCTTTGGACACTATAACAACAAAGCGATGCTTCTTCGGTGTTAGCAGTGTCAGCTTCTTCCCTTGAGTAGCTCTATTTAGCATGCATGATCACACACTTCGAGAAATTTTATACGCATAACACTGTGATGTCACAGTCTGCCTCGTTTTAAGCACTGATTTATCAGATATTATCGCAATATTGTTAAATGGCACAGGACAATCATGTGCGAGATGCCAAGCGTACAAACCATGACTTCACTCGCACCAAGTCAATTAAGGAGTTTGTACATGTCACGTGGTTGCGGTGAAGAACTCAGGCCAGTAAAGATGAAGTTCTTCATTGCGGTCAACATGTTCCCAGAATAAGCAGCAGTGCCTCGGCAGCGGCGAGCATATTTGTCGATCGTCGGTAATTTGATGAGCGGGCAAACCCCTCGCTGCGACGTGTAGCAACATACGTACGCTCTACTTTTATCAGTGTTGCTAGTATATATTCGAGAATACGTCAGAACGTTCCTAAGCTGTCGGAAACATTTTCAAGCCATCTAACGTGCATCTGCCGAGCAACAGCGTCAAATTATAGCCGGCTGCACATGGTCAGAATCAGCACAGAAACAAGCATACGTGCACCAATATTTCATAAGGCAACCATTCTGTCTGGCTGTTACTCTCGGTCGTATCTCATAATTAGATGATTTATCGTCAACAACTTTTTTGTGCTGCTTCTGAATATCAAATTCAGTTCGCCCAGGTTGCGTAAGAGTGTTGGAAAGAGAGTTAACCTGAACGGCGAATGAAATGGTTAGGTACATCCCAGAACCACTGTAAGTGTGGTGCCAAACCCGGAAGCTGTTAGTGCTCTACCCGTGGAAAATGTGTTTTTTTTTTCTGAGTAAGCATTAGGTCAGAGTCTGCAGCCTCTGAATGACGTTGCATGGCTGTTCCCTTGCGTCGATAAAAGTTACCACGAGAGAAAATTAGGCGCCATTCGACTTACCCCGAGCAGATTAGGCGAAAATGACCACTTCGCTATCGCCGTGGTGTTCGCTAATTACACCTTCCGAGAATGAGATTTTCTGCATTATCTACCTAAACGTTTTATGTTTCTTGTTTTTTTTTTCAAGTGAATCGAGGGCTTGGTGAAATGACCATGGAACGTAAGCTGGTGGAAATGGAAGCTCCATGGTCATTTTCCCTGTTACACGGAAACATATGTACACATGCTTACTTATTCAGAGGCGCCGCGCAGACTCGTCTCGGCCGATCAATTGCAATTAGTTGGACCTGGGGCCGAGCCCCGGGCTTCTGGATCGGAAGGAGCGCGAAACAAAAGAACGGCGCGGGCATAGAGGTGCGCGCGAAACAATTGATGCTGACCGGGGGCGGCTACTTCCCTGATCACACGCAGTTCGCGATTTGCAGCCGAGCCTGCGCGCCTTCCATCGCGGGCCGTCTCACAAAGCAAGCAGCCTCCTGTTCGCACGTCAGTGCATGTGACGTTTAAATTTTTCTTTCAGAAGACACCATCGGCTGCTGACCCGCAGGTCATGGGATCAAATCCCGACTGCGGCGACTGCATTTTTAGAAGGAGGCGAAACTGCTGTAGGCCTTTGTGCTCAGGTTTCGGTGCACGTTAAAGAACTCTATAGGTGGTAAAAACTTCCGGAGCTCTTGACTACGGCGTCTCTAATTGTCCTATGGTGGTTTCAGGACGTTAAACCCCCCATATCAATCAGCCTGTAGACAACAGATTTGCCTGATTGCACGTATTCATGGACAGGGTTTTCAGCGAAGAGACAATGAAAAAGCGCTCCCTTGCATAGGCCCTGAGGAAGCTCACTACGAGGTGCTACAATGCTACCCGGCACAATTGAAAGACATCCTGGGAGCAAATCAATGAAACACTACGCTTCACGACGAAGAAAAAGAAAACGTTGCAGGTGTATTGCACAGACCGAATGGCATAACTATGAATTCGTATAGCCCATCCACCGTAACGAATGCTGTTTTGGGACGGTCACACTCTGCCATCGGAACAAAGCCAGTAACCTGAACGTAAGTCCAGCGAAGAAAAGAATTCGCACCTTGTAGGCAATCGATAGCGTCGTCGATGCGGGGAAGAGGGTATACATCTTTCCATGTAATTTTGTTCAGACGCCGGTAGTCGACACAAAATCTAATCGAACTGTCTTTTTTCTTCTCTCTACAACAGGATAATATTGCACGAGTAAAACAAGTAAAGTGAAGTGGCGCCTCGTCTGTTATGTCCAGAAAGGCATAGGTTAGTTAACTAAGTTAAGAAAGCGATGTCGCTTTTTATGAAACAGTTGAATGAATGAATGAATAAATAAATAAATAAATAAATAAATAAATAAATAAATAAATAAATAAATAAATAAATAAATAAATAAATAAATAAATAAACTTAACTCCAGTGTTTCGGGGGGTTGGTCGTATCTCTAGCGAAATTTCTCCTCCATGATTGGCGGCGTTCGATTCTCAGTGGCGTGGCGGTTGGCTGCTGGCGATCCAACGAGGAGCGACTCAGCGAAGTCGCTTCGCGGTGCGTAGGAGGCGACCGCTCACGAGGCGATCCTGCTCGAGCGTGGGTCGAGGTTGGCTGGCACCGAGTCGGCGACCAGAGCTGGGCCCGAACGCCCGGCGTTTCGCCGTCAAAGGTGGAGCCATTCGGTCCAACCTTCCTCTCGCCACCTCGCCCCTCTCCCTTTCTACCTTCACACAAATTCCTGACACCTGATTCTACCAGCTTTGACAGCACTTAGCGGGCCACTGGGGCCCCCAGTTAACACCGAAACATAGTTTTAGACGCTGCCACTAGGTGCACGTATGTGGCACTTTGCTATTCATATGACATATCTACCATTGAAATTGCCCGGTAACACAACACTAGGCGTAATGTCACGACGTGCGTTGCTTGCTGCGGTTCCACAACTAACACCCATTTCTCTTCCTTCCCTACGCCAACAGGGCTTTTGGATTGAGGCAGGTAAGAGCACCTTAAGATCCCTCGTATGGGTGGTTTATCGTATGGCAAGCTTGCTAAAACACGTGGCTTTGTCAGTCAGGGCTCGTGCAGTATTGTACAAAGGCGAGAGAAGGTGTAGAAATGGTTTATGAAAGAAATGCGAGAGGGAAAGCTGATCGACCCCAAACGAATCGGTGATGTGGGGCGGCGCAGGCGCTTCGCTGAAAGCACGAGGCCGGCCGCCGCGGACTTCGCTGAGCGCCGCGGCCGTTCACCGGTTGGCTGGCGCGCGCCGCGGAGTCGCGGGGCTGGGCCTCCACCAGCGCGGTGACACTCGCTCGCGACTGCATCGAAGACGTCGGCAGCCGACGACAACAAAGTCAAGCAGTGCGGGAAACGCGGGTGTGCGGGTGATATGAAAGAGGGAACGGTTTTCGCAGTGGCCTGAGCATCTTTGAGCTGAGAAAGATCTCTATGACAGAACTGCGAACTGCGCTGGTTGTTCAAACTTGACAATAGCCGCAGCGGTAATCCAGTAGTTATGGTGCTCTGCTGCTGATCCCAAGGTCGCGGGATTGAATCCCAACCGTGGCGGCCGCCTTTTCGATGGAGGAGAAAATGCTTGAAGCCCGTAGTGCTTGTATTTAGGTGCTCGTTTAAAAACCCCCAGGTGGCCAAAATTTCCGGAATCCACCACTACGGCATCTGTCATAATCATATCGCGGTTTTACGACGTTAAACTTCACCACTTATCAAGCACGTCGATATATGGGGTTTTATGCCACAAGGGCCGATTTCGGTCGAAGAGCGTCACCTGCATGATTACCAAGATGGCTGTAAACAGTGGCATACAATGAAAACGTAGTTTGGCTGTATCTATAGAGAGGTATAAAGCCAACCGACGGAAGAGCCGTCTTTTGGCAGAGTTCGTACGACATATGTGAAGTGGCATGGCGTGTGTCTTCTTCTTCTTTTTTTTTTTTTTTCAGCGAGAGCTGGTGTGAGATCACTTTTCGGGTCACGCGCTGTTGCATGTTCTCCGCCCGCACCACCACAGCCGGTGTCCGTAACCACATTGCGTGAAATTAGAAAAAAAACCTAGCGCCAATGGCACACTGGGGCTCAAACTTGAGTCCGCTGGGTGCCAGCCCATTATTCTACCACTGAGCTACACCGGTGCTCGTGAATTCTTGTCGAACTTGCCTTAGGCTGGATTGATGTCGCGAAAGCAATCGCGTAAATACTACTTATAAAGTGTTTTACAACAGCGAAAGTACAAACAGTCGTCGCACAATTCGAATAGCGTAACCAGTGGATCCGATGTTCCAATTCATCACAAAAGTTTGTTCTCGTTTCCCTATTAACTGCGGCGCATACACGCTTCAGGCATAATTCCTCATCGTCGTTAGCCACTGCATGGACAATCGGCCCAAAACTCCTTGCAAGCGTTTCGCGGATACCACGCTTCTTAGAAGAATGACGAAAAATAGCAAAGCGAATGCCGGCCTACTACCAAAAAGATTAATATTAATGCCCTAGTGGGCACCAAGCTAGTGTGCTTGCAGTAGTTACCCAATGAGTGCTTTAAAAAGGCTCTGAAAAGCCGCTCTTCTAGTTTTCGCTGTGACTGCATGTGTCTTCTTTGTCTCGTTCCGTTTCGAAAAAAAGATGTGTAGATTCTATATATACGAATAGTGTGCGAACACATATATACAGATAAAATACAGTGCGTAGAACACATATATACCGACAAAATTATGATACTGAACACAGCATCGAGCAATGATTGTAAAATTTTTTTCAGAATTGATCAAAAAATAAAATGGAAATGATTGCTATCTGGCACAAATGCCTCATCGTGACCCTTTGAGCCGAACATCCGAGAGGCAGGTGCTTTTTTCTGATGTAACAACAGAATTAAGCGGCAACTTCTGTTAAGAGGCCATGCTACTGATTGCCTGGAAGTGATTCATATTGGTTAACAACATCTTATTAACAAGAACAGAACATAAGAACAACGAAAAAGTAGTTCTACCAGCATCTTTTTCGTCACTTTGTCCATGTATATCAGGCAGGCTAGAGACTAACACATGGCCCAATGTATTATTACTCAACAAAATACATCACACGCAGTACCCAGACAGATTGCCGTATTGTTGGGAGCGGCCATATCACACCCAGATAAAGAAGACGTGGAGACTCAGGCCACCCGAAAGAAAAAAACTCGCACTTATTAGGGAGAAGCCCTTTTGAGAAAAAGTCCTGGTTAGCGAGCAAGGATATGAAGAGCCCGGTCGCTCTGCTCAATCAGGCCCATGCACTGAGTCACAAAAGTAACTATGAAGTGGAGGACCCGCTTACCTTCACCCCAATTCCCTTCAGTGAAATGAAGTTTCTTCGACTACTTCGTGTGCTGTTACCCAAAGATATACCATGTATTCCTACGTCCCGCTATACCATGTACACACTATTCCATGTAATCCTTCGTCTTGTGCGGTTGCGTTCGCGCTCTTCTTACAATCGCGAATCGCAAACTTGCCCAGCAACCTTCGTAACGTTACTCTGCTTCGTTGCGTACTTTGCGCAAGTTGATGCGAGAAGTCTTTTGTGCAGCCAGAGAAGAAAAACGAACAAGAAATTCAGGCCTGCGCACCACGCGCAGCCCAGTCAAAGTGAAAGCTGGAAGAGCGACTATTCAGAGCCTTTTTTAAACACCTTGGGTAACTGCTAGGAGCGCACTTGCAGGATACCCTCTACGCCATATATCACCATCACTTCTGTGTGGTAGGGAGCCATTCTCAATGCAGTCCTTTGTCATTAATTAGAGGAGTGCGGTACCTGCAACACACTTGCGAGAAATCTTGTGCATTTTTATGGCTAAAGAAGAATTATGCCTGAAGCTTTTGTAACGGGGTTGGAGCACCCGGTGACCCACTCGTTACGCAGTTCACATTGTGTGACGCCTGGGTGCTCCTTTGCTGTTCTAAAACCTTTTATTACTCATATTAACGTCGTTGCTTTCCCGACATCAAGCCCAGTTTCCAACGGAGTTCGGAGCACCGGCGTGACGTCCAGCCGTAAACACAGAAACAAAAAAAAAACGGCATGGCTATGTGGTAGAATACTCGGCTGCCAACAACAGGACCTGGGTTCGAGTCCCATTCTAAGTTTGGGTTCTCTAGTTTCTTTTTATATCGCGCAATCGTCGTTCCAGACACTGGCGGTGGCGGACAACTACCGCGCACATGGTCCTTGTTGTGATCTCATAACATCTTTCACTGTAAAAATTATTTATCACAGCAAGGCTAGCCACATGGCGTCCCGGAAGCTTTTAAATAGTTGGGAAGCATGTTTTAGGATCTGAATCTCTGATAAACCGCAAAAGAAGAGGTCGTCAAGAAGTGGTGCTTAGGTAATTACTCACACAGAAGCATCCTCTGCATATAACTCTAGTGACAACTGTGATGATGTAACGGTGTCATATCCCTGCTCAAAATATATCATTCGCCGTATACGCACCATTGTAGCTTAGCAGACTGAGATGTTGCGCTGCGGAGCTCACAGCAGGGGGTCTGACCCCCGGCCTCGGCGGCCATACGATTATGAAGACAGAATACAGTGACACCCGTGTGCCTAAATGCACGTTAAAGAAACCAAATGGGTGGTAATTATTCCAGACTCCCCCACCACGCCGTATGTCTTATAATCATCTCTGGATTGTAGTTCGCGAAATCCCTGTTCTTGCTCGTAATTATCCTTCACCGCGACACATATACGATGCCTCTACATAAGTTGATAACATTCGTTACAAATTTCATTCAATTTGTACTTCCGCGCCACGGTGTAGCAGGTTCGGTTAACTGATAACATCGTGCGATATGTGTATAAAGTAGGCAAGTTTCAAGACTGCAAGCGTCGCACTCCAAAAAAACATTCTGGTCACCTAATTTACCAGCTCCCAACGTCACGTTTCCATTTTTTTTTCAAGGATAAGGAAAGTCTTTCCTTAGTTTTTCAAATAAAAAAAACGTGCGCAAAGTTCAAAGAAATCTTCCATATTTTTATGTAGCTCAAAAAACATTTATTTGAATGTATTCTGTCAAATAAGGGAAGGACAGTGCAGAAAATCAGCAGCCTATTTTTTAAAGCTCTTCTTGCCCACCGTTGCTATTAGCACACTGGTGGACAAAACCGGATGTCATCAAGGGCCCATGTTTGTAAATAGTGAAAGGGTCGCACACGAAGGTATCAAGAATAAACGGGACATACCGCTGCTTTTTAAATACGATAGTCTTTCTTGGGGACCCTGGACATGAAAATTTGGTCAGTCTGTCTGGTGGTGGTGGTGGTGGTGGTACATCAGGGAGCGTTTGTAAGACACAAAGGCACACCGCCTCCAAGAGTGTGTTGAAGAAACAAAAAGGGGTCCGCAAATACTCGGCAACTGCCACCACTGAGAAAAAGAAAAGCTCTATACCACATAGTATGACCGCCGATCTCAAGCGTGCGAGCATTGCTATTTTCATGTTGTATAGTGATGGCGAAAAGATAGGATCACTGCCGAAACGAATGCAAAAATTGTGAAAACTCAAGAGCTGGTGGACAAATTTGTGCGCTTACTCAAAATAGAACACTATTCGACGCAGAGTTTTCTCCCGAACATTCAAAAAGAAAGAAGAAAGCGAACATGAAAACAAAAGCGAAAACTGTGCACTCGTGGCGTCATATTTATGCACAAACGCCTCGTGTTTTGCGCGAGCTCTAAGATCCGGGCGATGGCCCTGGCTGATGAACTTTAAATTAATTATTTTGCACATCTGTGAGAGAGAGTTCATTAAACTTTATTTTCGACCAGCTGCGCGTCCTCTCCGCCCAGAGGGGGGTGACTTGCTCATGCCAGGTATATACATGGCTAGCCACCGACGCCCGAGCTTCTTCTACCAGCCGAGCTGGGGTGAACACTCATAAAAATGTGCAACGGGGAGCTGCGACCACTGTAGTTAAGCCAGCAGTCAAACGCGCGCATAAGTATCAGGTCACGGGTTCGGCTATCAACGACGCTTTCTGCTGTCCAGTTAAATTTGAGCTTGAGCTATCGCTTCCATACTTCAACCAAACCCCAAATACCTTCCGCTATAGTTTCCATGGACATGTCGCCTTTTGACATCACGTTATGGTTGCTCGTTGAGTCACACGCAGTAGGTATAAAAATAGTGCAATAAAACACAAGTTATCTCTGGGAGGTGTCTGAACGTAATAATATCCAGCGATGTTTTTGCACGACGATGTGCAACCAAGTCAACCTTAAAGATCGAAAAGCTGAGGCTGGTGTGAAAAAGAAACGTAAATCAATAATAATAATAATAATAATAATAATAATAATAATAATAATAATAATAATAATAATAATAGTAATAATAATATAACCTTGAGTTTTATTAGCCAAAACAATGATATGATTATGGGGTACGTTGTAGTGAAGCGGGCCTCTAACATTTCGCATCCGTTAAAATGTCACCGCCGCAAGTTTTGTCGTTAGTTGGAGATCTGAACTTTAAAGTTCACATGTCCAGCTATACTGATGACAATAAACAACGTATGCAATATGCTTTCCCCTAATTGTAACTTTTTGGCGTTCTCTTGCGAGGCACAGTCTCTCGTCCTATTACCGGCAATGGCACCCCGTATTAACGGAAACGAAATGCAGTGATGCTCGTGCATTTCGATATAAAGGTATGTTTAAAAACCCTAGTGGTATATGAAGATTATCACTGTGTCGCCTTACGTATACGCTACAGCTCACCCCACTAAGCTTAACTTTTACTTCTTTTGGGGGGTGATGAACATCACGGCTTGTTTATGATGCGATTACGTCCCGATCTATACTAACATACCGATCCTATAAGCCTTCAAAAAAATATTGCGTGCGCAGCCTAAGACTGCGAGAATAGACTAGAAAGCTGATAATCCTAAGAAGAAGATTGCTCCGAATTTGATTTTTAGCGTTAGCGCATAGTTTTGTAAGGTGTCTAATGTTTCTTACGTTTGAGATCTCGAGATGCGTCAGGGAGGACAAGTATATACGGTGAAGAAAGAAGAGAAACACAAGAGAAGAAATGGACGAGATGCAAAAAGAAAAAAAAAACTGAGAGAACATAAAAAAAAAGGCAGCATACCCACGGACTGAATCATGGAGAGTGGGGCGAAGCATTCGTCCGTCCATTCGTTTTTGCTTCCGTCCGTCCATGCATCCGTCTGTGTGACCGTGCATGCGTCCATCCGCCCGTCCATCCGACCATGCTTGCGTCCATCCGCACCGTCAGCGTCATGCGGCCGACCTTAAACGAGCCCGGACTCACAGCCACCCGTATGACCTGCCAACTGCTCAGGGGTCATAGGAGATTGGGCGTGTCAGGAGTGAATGCCGGGACACGTCTTAAGGCCAGCAATGGTATTCGTCAGGACAGTGCTTACGGCATCGCCACCGAGAGACGCCGCAAACGAGGGCCGAGTGACAGCGTCCGACCGTAAACCCCCAGCACACAGACGTTAACAGACGCAGTGAGGGGGGGTGGGGGATGGCGGTAGTTTTGCGGTAAATACTTACAGATTATTTCTTCATTTTTATGTGTTTCTATGTTTTTCTATACTCACATCTGTTTGTATTGTTAAGCGAATAAAGTGTTTTTTTGTGTGTGTGTGTCACCCTGTGTCCCCATCATGCGTTCATTCCGCCAACTCGGACAAACTGAGCCGGGCGCTATGAACATCGTCACAAGGTGTCTTGCTGTCTTTTAAGAAGTGTCCTGACAGGATTTACACTGCTAAAGCACGTGCACCGTGAAAGAAGTGTTAGGCGGTGCAGCACTTCGTATGATTTTAAACAAACTGCACTGAAACAAGAGTGAATTTTGACATTTAACGACGTGTCGCCACCTACAGACGCTGATGCATTCACACTTGAACTTCACAGCGGTGGATCTGTAAGATACGAAATATTCATTCACTAGCGCAGACTTAGCAAAATAATTTCTGAAGAAGAACAGGAAGCCGTTATAAGACTGAGAGAGCGTGAGCGGTGAAAAATTGAAGGATTTACGCCGAAGTAATCCAGCATTAAGCTCAACTGACATTATGGTGGGGCAATGGTAAAGAGAGCATTTGAAGTTAAAAAAAACAGCGAAAGCAAATCAACGCAAAGGAACCAGGCGAAGAAAAAAGTATTTTTGCCAACTGCTGGCACGATAATATACAAATACTGTCCAACGCTCGCAGTGGAGACCAATGAAATGAACAAGAATGGCGAAGGAAGCCGAAGTCGGATGCCAGAAATGGCCCATAAAAATTGCAACCCCTTTCTTCATTTGCCGAACGCTAAATTTCTCGGCCCTTATTGGATTCGCCAGAAAGTGCACGCTGCAGAACTGAGAGGAAGTAAGGGCCAAAGGGAAAGAGCTGTGACGTAGGCTATAAAACAAACGTTGAAAATGAAGACGTAAGTCCAACAAGAAACAAACAGGACCTCGGCACCTTAGGGAGATTGTAGGCCGCTGGTAGGAGCAGACGAGGCATTCTCTGTGGGATGAGCTAGTCGCTGTTTTGCGGTGGCAGTTGATCTGCCGAAGTCATGCTCTGTTGCTGGACAAAAAGAGCGAACAAACAAAAAAGCTGGTGTGAACAATCAGGCAGGCGCCCAACACCCAAAGGAGTTATGAGCAAGGCCTGAACAAAAAATACGAAGCCTGAAGCAGAAAGTAATGGTGCTTAATTCCGGCGCAGTCATCGTCCGTCTAGTCACCCTAACCACACTTACGTCTCTTTGATTTTGCTCGGATCGGGGCTTTCTTTCCTCATTCTCGTGAGAGAATGGCGCTTCGGGTTGTTCGTATACGTCGATCTACCGCTTTATTTTGTGCTATTCTTGAAGCTACTCTGATATTACATCTTTATACCTATCGTCGAGGTTTATCGGCTTGTACAGTGCGCGTCGAGGCACGCAGAAAAAAAAAAGAAAGTGCAACGGCCGAGCATTCTCTTTTATTGCGCAGCTCACAATTGCCTTCTACTTCTCCTCAGCCTCGCTGTAGTTTTCGACAGCCTTCGCAACGCAACGCCAATCGCGGACACCGGGAAGACCACCCACGTGGCTTGCTTCGTGGAACTCGTTGTCTATTTTTTTTGCTTGTGCTTTTGACGTAACCACCTTCACAGTTTCATTTCAGTTCTCTGTTGTTCGACGCTGCAGCGTCCAGCTTCGCAGCGCCGGTGCGCCACCTTCGGTTTCGCGCGGGCAAATGTTGCGAGAGTTTTCGATTTCCGATGAAATTCGATGAATTCTCGTTTCTCTGAGATCTGTCGAAACAGGAAAAGAACTTGCAACCTTAACAGCGTGTCGCGAATGAACCATTTCCTTTTTTCTTTAGTCATTTCTTTTTCTTTTGGCCTTTATGAAACTACGACGTGCTTCCACTTGTGGAAACTTGTTTTTGCTTCTCGATTTTTGGTCTTAAAGATAGAGTTAGCGGTCTTTATTCCAGTACCAGGAGATTGCGATCTTTTTTCGTAACGTTAAGAATGAACGCATTTGGCGACTGTTAAAGTAAGACCATTATAGAGTTAAAGTTTACTACGAAATACGCGACCTACATGTTAACTGAATTCTAAAAATATGACATCGATTCACTCGCTTCTTGTGAGCTGCTAGTACCACTTCGTGAATGGCTTCGCCTATAGTTGACTGGTACTCAACAGACATTTTGAAAGTTAGAACTTCAAAATAATATCACATTTGGCTAGAAGCGACTGAATTCACCTATAATTAGAGATGTGCTGACACAGCTTACAATAATGTGATCAGCCACTAGTTAGTAGCATTTATCAGATCACCTTTTCTAAGGATCTAATGAGACAAAACACTGAGTTATTAATTCAGAACAAGGCTACCAGGTTTCATATGCAAGTAGCGCTCTCTGCCATTCAGCATTTATATATTGAATTTCTTCGAGGCCTACATTCTGGGGATTTCAAGTGTGAGTGCCTGTATTAGCTAGAGGCTGCCCTGTGAAATAACGTGTGAAGTATGATCATTTAATCACATATCTGTTTCCGTCTTCATGCACGTATATACCCGATAATGTTGACCAGGGGACGCTTGTCGCCGTAGCTCAGTTGGCAAGAGCATCGTGTGCGTAACCCGAAGGTTGCAAGTTAGGTCCCTGCCTGTATCAAATTATATTTTAGTCCCCTCGAATTTCATCGCAAATCGATCACAATTACTGGAATACATTTATAACATATAAATAACGTCCACTGTACCTTTCTTGGCTTCATTATAAGTTGGTTTTCATTAAGGTTGTGTCAAACAAAGAAACGAGCCCTCCAAACTCTTTTCCTTTACTCTACATCGTTCTGTGACACTTTAAATCAGGCGTTGTGACAACAACCTTATTGGGTGATGTATTAAAGCCTAAATGTAACTGGTCGTCTTCAACAGCTCGATTCAACGAATGAAATTGCACACGGATAGGTCAATTTTCAGTGCGTGCACAATGCCAGTATCTATCAGGTCAATGTAGTCAACAAGCGAATTAAGTGCGACCTTCATATTCTGTACCCGCATACGCTCTAACTTAGCTCCCTGCTTTGGCGGCACAACTGATAAGGCTGATGTGTCAGGCGCAATGCATTCTGCTTCCCGAGAGCCCAGGTATTTTTTCTTGCTGTTTACGCCCACGGCATCAAACGCCATGCAGCAGAAGTGCCACTACGCTTATTCAGCTCAATATTAAGACACTCTTAATGTATTGCTGCTCAGCAATTAAACGCCTTCGTTCCAGAACCACTTTTTTTTTACATTTTCTTGGGCTTCCGCTGCTCCTAGTGGAATGCGAAGACGTTCGGACCAATGTCATTTCAATTAACTGCTGCCGAACGAACCTAATAAGCGCAAACCTATAATAAAGCAAAAGGGTTTCATCTCACTAATGAACGATCTCCGGCTAAGTGCCATGACTCGTCCGTCGCTAGGAAACAAAGAGAACGGAGTTATGGCACTTCAGCTTCATTAACACCATTCACTGCGTTCAAACATAGAGCCGCTGCGTGTGACTTGGAAAGTGAGCTGCCCAGATGATGCAGCGCTTGCGCGAGAATCTTGCAATAAGCTCATCATCATAGTCGTCTCCATTGTCAGCCAATTCTACGTTTATTGCGGGTCGAAAGCTTCTGTCAACGATGTCTAATTCACCTGACCTTGTGGGAGTTGATTTAGTATCATTCCTACAAAATTATAAATTTCATCGGTCGACCCAACTCGATATCAGCTGCCCTCGGACGTCTTTGCCATCCCTTGGTTTTCATTTCGTCGTTCTCACTGATTTCAGGTGGTGAGTTCTGGTGCACCACCTTCATTTATTCCAACAGTCGAGCTCTCAGAAGCTGGGTAAATCACTTCGGCGTCCACGGAAAACCACAGGAGCGTATGCGCCAGAGCAATTGAGCCTACCGAGTACAGCAGACGTGATCGAGCGTTAAATGAAAACTCTGCTCGTTGAAAAGAAGTGACGTGGAACACGTGAAAGAGAAATAGAAAGAAAGCGATAGAGAGGAAGAGTACGATCAAATATAAAGAGGGATAAAGAAATTGAAAAAAATATAGCAAGAAAGTGACAGAAATAAAGAGAGAAAAGTACAGTGAGGAAAAGGGAATAGAGCCATGCAAAGTTAGCAAGACAGAGAAGCAGAGAGACAGAGAGAGAAATAAACAGAAACACGCGTATAAAAAACAGAGAACAAGACCGAAAACGATGTGAAGAGAAACGTAGGAAGAAATTGAGAAGGAAAGTGGAGAAAAAATCAACGACAAACACGAAAGGCTTTCTCGCTACACCCTTCGTTTAGGCTTGGCACCACTATGTGGAGAGTTGTCATAACTTTTTCTGCTTATTCTCAATCAAAATGGCAGCTAGCTTTCCTGTGCTCTCATCCACCCTGCTATCTTCTGATATTCTAATGTTACGCCTATTGTCTTTCCAACACGCGGTATGTGATGCTTAATTTTTATGGAATTCATTATTCTGCAAGTCACTGCCCCATATATTAATACTGGCAATACATACAGTGATATTCTATATTTTTTCTTTAAGGATACCAGTGAATTGCCTGTCATTATTTGGGAATATCTGTCGTCTTCTGTCTAACCCACCCTTACTCTTTGGTGAATTTCCATTTCGATAGGCTCCCTTGTTGTTATGCTTGACCTATACATATATGCTCTCATGCAATATCTAAATGTTGGTCATTGAATTCTACTTTTCTTGTCATTAATACAATAGTATGGCCGCGGCGATCATACCTAATACACTGAAAATGCAAACAATTTGTGGGTATTTCTTACGGTAAAACAGTTTTGCTAATTATGCTGTATATGAGAGATTGTAGGTATACGTTTTATAACGCAGCACTCTCTTTTTTTTCTGTCAGAAGACTACGGAGCGTATATAGAATCCAAGCATTCCACACCCATTATTTCTCATCATGGAGATTATGCAGCTGCCCGCACCTGCCGAAAACGAGAGCCCTACCCTGAGAATGTCGGTATGTGGAAATGCTGGACACCGAGGACGAATCATTATCGCGCCCATGCAGAAAAAAATATCTTTGACGCACTCGCAAATGAAACGTGGGAGTGCATAATCACGACGCAGCGTAACGAGAGATCTTGAAAATATGGGCGTCTAGATCGCTAACATGAATGTGCGTAGTCGTGGGTGCATTTTCCAAAACGTAACGATGGATATTAAGTCAACGGCTATACCTATTGTGAGTGTAACAGGGCGTTTCGAAAGATTAAGAAAATTGTGTTTGTTTTATCACTTTAAGTAGCACAAATGGCGTTTACGAATTCTTCTGATGCAGAAGAGTTCATGTTCACCATACAAGACCAAATGCTACAGGTAGACGCATGTATTTTTCATTTATTTTAAAGATTGACGCAATGTATGTCCCGAGCCCGCTATCATATCTGCGTAGATTCAATGCGTTTTTTTTTTAGTAAGCTGGATGATTATATATTCTGGACCATACTTGTGTCATCACTGTCTCTTACCATATTCCCACTTCTTCGCCTTTTACAGCGGAAGCTGTTATAAGAACATAACAAGGGTCACGTGTGCCTTAGTTGTCCGCCGCCAGTATCTGTAACAACTATCACGCAAAATTAGAAGAACAAACTCAGTAAATAAAAAAAAACACCAAGGAGAAAATAGGATTCGAACCTATCTCCTGTGGGCCAGCCCAGTATTCTACCACAAATTCACGCTGGTGCTTCAAACTCCTTTCTAAAGTGGCCTTAAGCAGGCCTAATGACGGAAAAAGAATGACGTTAGTATAATAAAGTGTTTTAACACAACAAAAGAACAAACAGTTACCGCACAAAGCGAATTGCGAAACGAGTAAGTCGTCCAATGCTACAACTTATTCAAAGAGCTTCACGCACAATTCTAGATTGTCGTCAGCCACAGCATTTAAAAATTGCACGAAATTCATTGTATGTGAGTAGCGGGTAACCTATTATCTGTCTCCATACTACACAAACATGTGATGATTTATGGTACAGTAGGTACCATGCAAGTATGCTTGTAGCAGCTACCCAAAGAGTGTGTTAAAAGGCTCTGAAAGGCCGCTTTTCCAGCTTTTGTTGTCGCTGTGCCGTGCATTCCGGGCAGGCCTAGCGGTTTTAAATGCGAAGCATTTCTTAGCGAACTGAGGCGACTTTTTACCGTATCTATCTATCTATCTATCTATCTATCTATCTATCTATCTATCTATCTATCTATCTATCTATCTATCTATCTATCTATCTATCTATCTATCTATCTATCTATCTATCTCTCTCTATCTATTTATCTATTTATCTATTTATCTCGTTATCTATTTATCTCTCTATCTCTTTATCTATCTATCTATCTATTTATCTATTTATTTATCTATCGATCCGCCTACGACTTTTAGCTCTCGTGGCCGTTTCTATAATGGTATCGATACCAAACTTGGTATGGCATAACAAGACAGTATGAAGAACATATTTGACTAGTCATAACATGAAAATCATGACATGTATTCATGAATGTCACGGTTTACATGTCATGGTCGTGCTGCTTTTGCAGTGATTTCGTTCACATGACCAATTGCAAAACTGGTATGGTATGACATGGCTGCATGGTGAACACACGTGATAGGTCCTAATATGAAAATCATGACATGCATGTCATGTAAGTCATGACTACACACCACGCTCATAATACGCTCGCGGTTGTTCGGCTAGCTTCCCATATACAAAATTTGGTATTACGTGACGTGAATGGATGACGAAAATATATGACTGGTGCAAACATCATAATAGAACGGCAAGATTGCAACCCCTCCCCCTTCAAGGCGATTACCGACTCTCGCGTGATCGCCTTGAAGGGGGAGGGATCGCGATGTTGCCGCTTGTTCCATATCAGCAATGAATGGTTGGTTTTGGCTCGCCGCGAGAGGGCGCGAAAAGAGACTGTGGTTGCCCTCACTCCCACTTGAACGCGCTGGCAGCAGCCGCCGGAGCGTGCGGGCCACGTGCTCCCGTGTTCAGTTTCATAAAAATTGACACTGTACCGTTGGCAGTCCTCATAGCTCCGCAATATCAGCACGTTTTCGTCATCAGTAGCGAGATGGTGCGAGGGGCCCGCCAATGGCGCACGGACTCGAAAGAACGTTGCCCCATGCCACCCTGTGTGCTGTTATGCACACAAACCTGAACATGGCATGGTTAAGGTGCGTCTAAGTGTTCTCTGGCGTGGTGGCTCACTCGCGTGCGCGCTTATTTCAGGATTTGGGTGCTTTGTACCTCGTTTGCTTCCACCGCAAGTTTGCTTTGAAGCTACCGTGGTTAAAGAGAGCACAAAGGTCACTTCTCTGATTGATTGATATGTGGGGTTTAACGTCCCAAAACCATTATATGATTACGAGAGACGCCGCAGTGGAGGGCTCCGGAAATTTCGGCCTCCTGGGGTTATTTATCGTGCACCCAAATCTGAGCACACGGGCCTACAACATTTCCGCCTCCATCGGAAATGCAGCCGCCGCAGCTGGGATTCGATCCCGCGACCTGCGGGTCAGCAGCCGAGTACCTTAGCCACTAGACCACCGCGGCGGGGCGAAGGTCACTTCTCTCGCTGCCGAGGCCGCGATTATGAAACGAGCGCGCTGCTCACACACGAAGAAGTATGAATTGACAGTTGCTTGTGCACGTCCTGTGTATACTCGTGCATTAGTTTCGCGCGTCTTTTTTTTTTTCTAGTTGAGCAGCATGCTTGGAATGCCAAGCTGTGACACTGACTTGTCCGCGCTAATCCGGTGTATGCTGTGTATGCTCATGTTGTGCGTGAGTTGTGCTTGAAGTGCGAGCTGCAAGTTTAAAGCTGCTTGCCGTTCTCTGCATGAAATTGCAATTTGTTGCTGTAACATTCATTCCTTCGCCCTTGTGCCGAAAGAATCCACAAGAAACGCTCAACTACCTCTGATACAACACGTTTCACTTTCTTGTTATACCGAATTTTAAGACGAAGGATCAACCACGTGTTTTATTTATTTATTTATTTATTTATTTATTTATTTATTTATTTATTTATTTATTTATTTCTTTATTTATTCATTTATTGGATATAAACATGCATATCCAGGACATGACGATGACGGCAACGGCCAGAATACGCTCAGAGTGTTCATATAATAAATATCGTGATATATAGTAAGAATAGGACAAGAAAAAAGAACAATACAATGAACGAGACTGTTTAAAATTGAAGTGATGAAATAGTTATTGTTCATGGCCATAGTGCCAATGAGAACTTGGCGCTGATGTTGCCATTTATTTCGTCTATGAAACCGAAAATGAGGGCAGCCGCATTCAACTGCGGTCTGCTTCTCGCTATTTCACTAAAGGAAATGGTTGGGCTTGATCATTCGCTGCTGCTGTCACTTTCAATGCCATCGACAGACTGTTCTCGCCAGCTCCACTCCGCAGAGGTCCTCACCGCGCTGAAAGTAGTTGATCTAAATTTCAGGTCAATGCGACACGTTCATGACTTAGGCTGCACGCTCAAGTATAGATGAAACGACTTGCTGTGTCGACCCCATGCCACAGTAAGCTCGTTATTAAAAATGCAATGAGCGCGAGGTCTTGGAAGGCAATAGCGACACCTTCGCGCACGCCTGTAGTGACGTATTTTGAAGCACTTGACCAAACGACACACTCTGTGTCTCCTATTAAGGCGTTTTATTGCGAAATGGAGAGGCGAGCGAGTTGCTACTGATCCGTAACAACGTCAATGTGGCGCGAAAAAACACGGACCCTTTCTTTTCCGTGTTTTTCTCGCTCTACATTTACATTGTTATGCATTTTATTGCAATATCATTTATATGGACAGTCTAAGCTGGCTTTTTTGGCGTTGCCATCGCTGCCAACGTCATTCACGTATATGTGTGTGTATGTATAACATGAATATAACATGAAAATCATATGTGGAAGGATGCACTAGCCTCCCTTTTCTGCGGAATGAACATCGCCTTTGCAGCCGGGCTCGTCCGCGCGCGCTTATCTCGCCGCTTATGGTTGCCGCGCTATCACGGCAACGATCAGCGAGCGCCTTTTGTGCCCCTACAGCAGGTGGGAGCTTTTAGGGGCTACACTCTCAACACGAAAAAAAATGGTGCCGAAAGTCGGCCTGGAGCGGCCACGTTCTCTTAGACTTGCGTTTTGTGGAGTTATGGGAGATCGGACCTAAATAAGCAGACGCCGTCACTACGCACGATCCTTTAATGGCCATCTACTGTGGCTGCGCCGCAGGAAACTTGGTTACTTAGCAACCACATGTTTACTACACTTATTATTTTTCCTAAATATGCTGGTGTTGCTTCGTAAAACATTCGAATATGTTGCTATCACATTCATTGATTCGCCCTTCAGGCTAGTGACTTTTTTCATGAGCGCAGTCAATGACACTTCTAGAGGGCAAAATTTACGCATTAGAAAGTGCGATGGCACAACGCCTTCTAGCAGTGACAACCAAGAGTGGCGGAGCTGTCAGCTGCCTCTATGCATTTCGCAACGCACGCTTTACAACAAATGAGTGCATAATTTCGACGCTTCAGTTTCATCTATAGATATTTATCATCCGAAAATCCCATGAACGCCACCAAAATACAGCAGTGCTAGTGGACGACGCCTTTTACATATGCGAGTATGCGAATTTCAAGCATATCTATGACAGATGAACTGATAATTGATTGATTGATTGATTGATTGATTGATTGATTGATATGTAGTGTTTAACGTCCCAAAATCACCATATGATTATGAGAGACGCCGTAGTGGAGGACTCCGGAGATTTCGACCGCCTGGTGTTCTTTAATGTGCGCCCCAATCTCAGCACAGGGGCCTACAGCATTTTCACCTCTATCGAAAATTCAGCCGCCGCAACCTGGACTCGATCCCGTGACCTGCGGGTCAGCAGCCGAGTACCTTAGCCACTAGACCACTACTGCGAGGCACAGCTGTTCGGATGTACTAATGCTTATGCGCCAATGCACGAACGAAATAGCAAAAATCTTCAACCCTAAGAACGCACTCGTTTTTACTCATGGTTAAATTTTTGGTTAAATCGATCAGTTCCTACACTGCATGTCTCGCAATGCACTTTAAAGCCATACGCAAATGTGATAGTTTTGCGTAGTTTTGCGTAGTTGAACGCGATAGCATTATCTTGTCCATGACACATACTGAGTTCAAGATGGTATGTCAGTGAAGCTTTCGCGTACGGCGGCATTCTGTGTAGCATGCTTTAAACCAGGGGCAATCGTACACGTCAAATCTTTTGAAGCGTGCTTAGAACCCACTACGTGGCCTAAGGGAATAAGCGCTCTAACATGTGCGCCTTTTGTGGGTAGCCAGCTTTGAACCACGAAGTCATGACATGTTCTGATGCCCGATGACAGTGTAAGCTTGTACCACGCATTATTACTGTGATATGTCATGTTGCATTGTGAACCATGTGTACAGGACACGTGTGTTTGTAAATCATGCAAGTTACTTTCACTGTAATCCCAAGCAGAGAGAGAGAGAGAAATAATTAAAAGGAAGAGACAGGGAGGTTAACCTAGACGAAATGGTTTGCTACCCTGTACGGGGGTGGGGAAAAGGGTCGGAAAGAGGATAGCTATAGAGAGATATAAAATAAATTAGAAAAAAAACACATGCGATTATGCATGTGTAATCCCAAGCAGATTCCGTGTTAGAACACCCACTTGCCGTGCAAAGGACCTGGCTTCGAACCACACGGAGACCCTGAATTTTATTTTAATTTTTATCTTATTTACATCATTCGCAATTTTAGGTCACGCACAAGATGATTATTTCTCACTCACAACCAACGACGGCACCACTGCAATTTCTGCGAAACGAGTGTTTTAACCCTGTCGCGTTAATACAAAAACATGGTTCTTGATAGTTCGAGCATCGACATTTATTTTATCGCGCTGCCACTTGTATCTTCATAAGTTTTCGCCTACGATGATAATGAACATTCTTCATTGCATGTTATCGGAAGAATTGGTTCGACGTAACAATTTCTTGCAGAGCGTAAATTCAAGAGCTTGCCCTTCTGCTGTTCTTGTGTTTTGTCTCTTTTTTCCCAGAAACTCTTTTTCAAAATAAGGGCAGCGCAAGTAGCTGCCACCTCCTTTACGGAATGGACTACGAAAATGTCACACTCCCTTATGTAGTATAATCAATGCCACTGATCGAAGCGGTATTTGTGTTAAGTCATCGTACATGCATGTAAATGACCAGCTGTTATGATTTTAACCGGTGACAGCATTAGCTAGCCCTACTTGAGTGTAGCTGTGGTTTTATAAATAAAAATGCATGCGTACGTGGTAAGCAACTGAAACAGCCCAGCCTGTCTTAGCTTGATGTAAACTTACCTAACCTGTATTGGTAAGCGTACACTAACGACAGCCATAAGTTAGCAGCTTTACTAGCTCGCAGGAATTATGCCACTGCTTTAGTTTGGTCGGTGTGATTGGCCTTAAGTATTCTGGGAATATTGATCAGATTTTAATGTATTCTGAGCTCATGCGCTTTGTTTTCAATATTTGGTAGACATAAGGGTCTCCCCTTACGATGAAAAATAGCCGGCATGGCTGCCATAAAGAGAAACAACAATTATGAGCACAGGATCGGACCGCGGTCGCGGCCACAGCGTCTGGTGTTTTTTCACTGATATCATTGCTTTTGCCGTGAAACAAAAAAGAAATACGTGAAAATCGACGTTGTGTGTGCATGTGTCTTTCCTGACAATCGCTCAGTGGTAGCTTCTATTTCTGGAAAGATCGACCGGTTTCAATGCACGCTCAGTGGCCTCTCCCTCCTTCCCTCCCCCAACGAGCCTGTGTTCTCGAAGCAAGATAACAGTTTGGCTCCGCGCTTGCAGATCACGTCGACTAGCACTTGAGTGCGCCGATGGCTTCTGTTCCCGAGTGTGATTAACGGCTCCAAACTAGCGTGATCGCCGTTCACTCAGTGCCTTGTTCTGAATTCTAGCCGCCTTTCGTCCAAATCGTAAACAACTTGACATCTGAAAGAGAACTGTATTCTCAACGCGTATTGCTCCAGAGCAGCTCTGCTATTTGGACTGGTGTTGTCCTTGATGAGATGCCTCCGTAACTCTGCTGTCTCTCAACCTCCCGCCTGTCAAACTAAGTGGGAGGTACAACGACGCTGGCGGGAATATTTTGACGCCGCACAATATTTCGGTTTTACCGGATGAAAATTTACGTATTGTGCGTACAAGGTAACGTGCCAGAAGTCATGCAACATGTCTGAGTGTATGCGGGATACACGCATCAGAGGGACAGTGGCTTTAAATATTCAAGAAGAATTATGTTCAGAAATGCGACATATTCTGAGTCCATAGAAAAGCTACACCTGTGCGTTACATGCTACAAAACCGAAGTTGGCTATTTTCGTAAACCAGACGTGCCCGCGTGCGCGCTCTCGTATTTGTGTGTTTGTGTTTGTGTGATGTGTATTCGTCTGTATATCATTATCCACCAAGCATCTGGATATGACCTCTCAGGAAAATTGCCAGGTGAACATCTACAGCCTTTGACTATAATGATTTTTTTTGTTTCCGTGATGGACGTATATCGATTCATGTTAAAGGTCGTGTATCACTCACGAACACTCGTAATGGAGAAAATGTTCGGTACATGCACCTCCTTTGCTACGTTGGTCTGGAGTCGCTACACAGAAATGACCCTATTTGCATATCACATGAGCTCAGTTTTGCATCTCATTCCGCTTATTTAGTAACGTACTGCCGCAGTCTGGCAGTTCAACGTAGCTGGTAGCAAATGTCAACGTGAGAGCCACTGCCACCCTAAAAGTGTTTGCCCTCACCAGCACATCCCATATCGTGGTGTTCCCGTTGTTGCTGCGGGCAGAACCGTCCGAAGCGTAAGTCCCTCCTGGTTTGCAGGTAGGCTAACAAGGACGAATGAAGCATCACGCTTGGCAGTAAATGAATGGCGTGTATCCGCTTTTACGTGAGCAATTTTTCGTCTATGTCAGCTTCATTCTTCCTTACCAGTCCCCGTAGTCGTAACGTGTTTCTTAGAATAATCCAGAAACGCTAACGTATACGTCGATGGTTCGGCAACACTGCTTCCACGAGAATGCATTGTTGCATTAGTAGTTAACACAAAATAGTAGCAATGGAAAGAGAAAGGTTACTCCAAAAATAGGGCTCTTTTGTGCAACATTCAAACGTGCAAAAATGTTATACCTAGGCTGTGGTAGAACTTTTCGAAAACCAACCATAGTTCAGCAGAAGAGGAACGAGCGGTTAACGTCCAAATACTGGAGACGCGTTCTCTTTCTTTTTTTTTCATAAATGATGTGTTGTAGTGGTTTTGATACTGACGTGGACTAGGACAGCAGCGCACAAAGTGGCAGAAAAAAATCACAACATATCCACATACCCACGAGGGGAATGATGACGAGTTGGGCGAAACGGAGAGACGGACCGATGGGCGGCCGGATGGATGGACGACTGCGTGAACTGACGCGAGGACAGACGAACGCATGGACGCATAGAGGTACTGACAAATGCTTCATCCCACTTATCATCAATTATTCAGTGGATATGTTGTCACACCGTTTTTATTGATATGCATTGCAATGCAACTGGCTACTACGACGACTACGACAACAAGGAACATATGACCCGTAGCGTAAGGGGCTTCGCCCCTGAAAAAGAACCGGACAAGAAAAGCGCACACGTGCGCCGTGAGATTCCAAAGAAAGGAAGAGAGGCGGGATTTCTGGCCGTTCCCTTCGGCATCAACACGTGAAGCACCGTCCACGCTTCTTTTGCGATCCACGCGTGCCATGCCAGTAGCCTAACGCGTATTCGGCTCACCCGTCTGGCGGTGCCTGCAAATTTAACACGAATAGATTGCGCTCCTATAACACGGTCACAGTCCATTTTTCTTCACTTAAAGCTGACGGCTTTCGACCGTGTTCCAGCGGCGTTAGCTCGTTCCGTCACCGCAATTTTCTTTCAATATTGTTTTCCCGCGGTGTGTCAGTATGTAATGCCTTGTCGCTTTCTTGCGCCAATTTACCGCGTCGACAGCAGCATTATGCAGTGTGCGTGTCTGCCAACCGTTCCTCTGGTGGACGACGCGCCCATTTCGACGTGGTGTGTCTTTGTGCTGATTGTGCTGCGCGCTAATAGAACAATTTGCGGTACACAACGAAGTTCATAAATGTCTCTAAAAGCAGATGTAGGGCGTAGCTCCGTTCCTGTCTGCTCTG
Organism: Rhipicephalus microplus; assembly: GCF_013339725.1. NCBI lineage: Eukaryota > Metazoa > Arthropoda > Arachnida > Ixodida > Ixodidae > Rhipicephalus > Rhipicephalus microplus. The sequence goes on along the minus strand of NC_051171.1, from coordinate 164,591,491 downwards.
CCCTTTATCTACTGGTAATTAAGTAATATTATCAACGTAATAGCATTTGACACGTGTATTAACAGGACGTCTTTCTGACATTTTTTTTCACTTTGAGACATCTTTCCGTATGTTCTACTTGTATTGTATTATTGTACTGTAAGGAATAAAACCTTTGAAACATTGTTCCAGTTTTTGCCCTTACCGGTTCGTTCATCGTCGGAACAAAGAGTAGTTTGCTTCTAGCTAGTGATGTGCTGTGAAATGCTGACCTTGCATGCGAGAACTGACGTGCAAATTCAAAAAAAAAAGATCGCTTATTTACGTTTAGTAGCGATACAAAAGTGCTCTAAACTATTCTTCAACCTTCCACTACAGCATTTCTCATAGTCAGATTTAAATGACGGCTTTTAAAAGACTATAGATTGTATTTGTTCTAGCTTTTAACGTTGTCTCTGTTGATCGTATAATTAACCGCTGATTCTGAAAAAAATATTCGCAGCATATAGTTACAGTAAAAAGCTGTGTAAGAATAACCAGACAGTCGCACGCGTTCAATTATTAGTTACGTTATTATATTCTCCTTTGCTTTTGCCTGTTCGTAATTAAAGGGGTACTGACAGAAGGAATGGTCAAGTGCTTTGTTGTGCAAACTGGCGTGTGTGTGTGTGTGTGTGTGTGTGTGTGTGTGTGTGTGTGTGTGTGTGTGTGTGTGTGTGTGTGTGTGTGTGTGTGTGTGTGTGTGTGTGTGTGTGTGCGTGTGTGTCTGTGTGCATTATAATTGCTGGGGCGTATAAGCCTAAGCACAGCGCACCACTTGCTGATGCACACTACGCATAATTAATTACAATCTGTTGCCAACCATACTATAGTTTGGGAGAGCTCCGAGAATGACAGGCTGCCTGGTACACTAACGCCATCTAGCGTGTAAAATGGCACACAGAACTGTGACGCACTTCAGCGCTGCCTGCATCACCTGCTTGCGATCTTTCGCCTGCCACATGTGCTACCCCAGGTCGTTGCCTTCATCGTTGCCCGGTGGCGGCTACTTTCTTGAGGTTTCGCACTTTGCCCGCACATCTACAGCGACTCACGAGGAGCTGCCAAATAGTAGCCTGCTAGCACGACGACTTCATGCACAAGGGCAACGGTGACTATTTGGTGCCCTCAGTTCGCTGCGTCAGCTGAGAGCTTGGCCGCAGAGGTGATGTCGCGCAAGTTGGCGGACACCTAAAGGCCGACTCAGATTACGGAATATCGGGAAATGGGGTGTATAAGATTACTCCATGCACGTGAATATTACAATAATACCAATTACTTCCCAGCTATATTCGCAGTTGAGATTTGGTCGATGATGTAAGCGCGTTCGCAGAATTGGACCCCGCAGAATACTTCAGCCGCGGAATTTCTGTCAGGGCATGTTTAAGACGGTTTCTTTCTTTCTTTGGCGTACCTTCATGCCATCCGAATTGTTTCAATGCTTCATGTTCATCACTAATATCTCGTACACTCGCACTAATTGCCGCTAACTAGGGGCGTAGCCAGGGGGCGGCACACCGGGCCCGTGCTTCCCGGATTTTTTTTCGCCATGGCCCAGGGAGTAAACAATTATCATTTCAAGGGTGTACCACCTTGAAAGCAAGAGGGTCGCCCCCCCCCCCCCCCTCCACACGAAAAAAAAATTCTGGATACGCGCCTGCCAAAGATGGCTGTTTCACGTCGTCGTGTACGTAGGCACCTATTACGTCTTCATGAAAAGTAGTGTTTGCTTACAGCTTTCTGCAACGATGTAATCAAACGTGAACATTACTACCATTGCCAAAATGAAACAAGTTTGCATATCAGCGCTTCTCACCCCATCTCAAGAGAGAGAGAACTAAATAAAACGAAGAGGCAGGGAGGTTAGCCTAGAAGAACTGGTTTGACCGTTAATCTCAATATATTTACATGGGAAAGTTTATGACAGCGTGATTGGCTTGTCGAGCTATAACGAGTAAAGCTGCTGAGCTGGCCGTAAAACATAGGCTTGTACAGAGGAGCTATCATAATCATGAACAAGTATCCTCCTCAGAAATCCCACTACTCACTGCTGGCCCTCTGAAAATGTATAGGAGATTAGACGGGCGGCAAACATTGAATAAGATTTCTACACAGACGTAACAAGTAATTGAGAAATGCTTTAAAATTTTCGATGATTAAGTCAGTTATAAGCCCTGTGGTCGCAGATTCAGTTTCACGGAGGCACCTCTGTGAAATGTTTTAGCGGTACGTACGAGGAATGTCACTAGCTAAAGGGAAAGCCAACAGCGCATGTGAACCCTCCCCCCCCCCCTTTCCCGTCATCAAACGATGGCGGCCCTATAGGCCAACTGCGACGTGTCTGTAGATCCGTGTGCTCGAGTTTCGCTCTCTGAAGTTTATACATCCATGGTCGTGCGTCTTACTGTCTGTGTTTTTACCAATCGAGACTTTGCCCTTTCACTTGCATAAGGGCACCCTTCTTGGTTTCGTGGCTCACCTTTATTTTTAGTGCCCTGCAGAAACTGCTTTGATGGTTATTTTCAGCCCATTTCCATTCACTGCACTGTTTGCTTAGGTAACCTTAGACGGTTCGAAAACACCCCCGATAACTTGTTAACGGATCCCTGGAAATCTCTTTCAAGTAACGGTGAAATGGCTTCGCTCAGATAGCTTATTGCCTCATGAATTCGTAGCTGCAAAATTTTAAAAATTTGTGTACTAGGAGCGAAGTTAGAAAGATATGTCGCACGCTGCGATGGCATTCTCCCTTCTCTCGTCCCGAGGTAAGCGCTGGAACCTAAGCACGGGCAAGCATGGCATGGGCAAAGAAACACGTCAGGCACGTCTCGTGACCTTCAGCACTTTTCCTTTTTTAGGGGCGAAGCTCCTTATAGCGGCACCCGTTCGTTCCCCGTAGGATGTAACAAGTATAACATTTTGACCTCCAAGGTGGTGCCGGTGAGAGACTTCTTCTGTGCGTTGTTGAACAATAAAAAATAGTGCTCAGTGTACATGTCAATGGCGGCTAATGGGGAATGAGAGACAGGAGCATTCGGCTTTTAGTTAACGCGCAGGCTGCGATCACCATTAGCAGCCATTGGCATGTACATTGAGCACTATCTGACAAGAAAGGGTTGCTACGTTATACTCGCTGGGTGCAACCTCCTTAGCTTTAGAAAGGTTTAGCGAGCGTTCAGCCGCAGTGCCATGAATACAATGAACTTGTATATACCATGAATGAACTCGAGGTGGTTAAAAATGGGAAGTAGATACGAAGCGCAAGCCGTAAGAAAGTAAAAGCCGAATTCTCCGCCTCTCATTTCCCATTAGCAGCCATTGGCATGTACATTGAGCACTATCTGACTGAAAAAGTTTGCTACGTCATACTCGCTGGGCGTAACCTCCTTGGTTTTAGAAAGGGTTAGCGAGCGTTCGGCCGCAGTGCCATGAATACAGTGAACTAGTATATACCATGAACTCGAGGTGGTTAAAGGTGGGAAGCAGACCCGAAGCGCAAGCCGTAAGAAAGTGGGCGTGTGCCACCTCTCGCTTAGTCCTTGGAATGTCCGCAGGATGGCGGTGCTTCTATATGGGGAATATATGATGAAAAAATGCGAGGTGGTGGTACTTGGAGTGTTGAATAGATGGACGAACGGGCACATAGACAGATGCATGGATGGACGCATGAACAGACGCAGGGGTGGCTGCATGGACGAACGCAGGGACGGACGCACCAACAGACGCACGCACGGACGAGCTGATGGACGCATGGAGGGTCACACTGACGGACGCATGGACGCATGGAAGCAAGAACAAATGGACGGACAAATTCTTCGCCCCACTCTTTATCATTCACTCCGTGGATATGCTGCCATTTATTTTCTCTGAATACGTGGCTTTTTGAGTGTGATAGCGCGCGCGCGCGTGTATAAGCTTCGTTCGTCCTTCGTCAAAAGAAGAGAAAGCAATTTTTAGTTGACTGATAATTTATGGCGAATTGCAGGCCACTTGCTGTGCTACAACATTTGGCTCCCGTGTTCCCGGAAGCCTCTGCTACTGACTGGTAGCCTTTTCTAACCATGCTCCAAAAGTACAGCAGGGCCGCTATAAGATTTAAGGCAAACACCCGCACCAAGTCATAATGCTGTCACAATTAACAGTGACAAACACGGCAGCGCTACGAGCGTCGAGCGCGTCACAAGTTCCAATAAACAGTGCCACATCATCTCCGGGAATTTTGATAACTCCCAGCGTTGGCCATGACGTAGACGTCCACATCTGGCCATATCATCGAGACAAACAACTTTTTTCTCTGCTCGTGGGTACGCGTGCTGGCCGCACTTCCTCCTTCCGGGGCGATTGATTGATTGATTGATTTGTGGGGTTTAACGTCCCAAAACCACCATATGATTATGAGAGACGCCGTAGTGGAGGGCTCCGGAAATTTCGACCACCTGGGGTTCTTTAACGTGCACCCAAATCTGAGCACACGGGCCTACAAAATTTCCGCCTCCATCGGAAATGCAGCCGCCGCAGCCGGGAATCGAACCCGCGACCTGCGGGTCAGCAGCCGAGTACCTTAGCCACTAGACCACCGCGGCGGGGCTCCTTCCGGGGCGAGTAGTAGCCCTTGTCCAGAAGGAGAGACGAGCCGATGAACGGAGCTCAGAAAAGAGCGAAGCGAACGGGGGCCACCAAAGCCCTCTAGGCTAGCTGAAGCCGCTTCACTTCTTGGTGACGCCACCGCACTACACAGTCGAGGAGGACGCATTCCCAGAAATGCACATTGCTGTGCGCTCATTGTACAGCATGTTGCCAACCCATTCGTTCATGCTGCCCTTCGTTTCCCGAAAGAACCGTCAAAGCAGCTCCGTCCCATTGTGATGGTGTAGGCGCTAAAAGAAGAGGAGGGGAAGCGACCTTAACTATGCGTAAAGGGTGCTGTCAGGGGCCGTTTTGGAATCATCAAACGCGTGTAGCTCCAGTGTTAGGGCGCCATTTCGAAAACGTTTCGTGGATGCGTGTTTTTTTTTTTTTTCAAGACTCGATGACAACTGCAATACCACCATTGAATTTTTACATCTGAGGAGTTTCGGGGCCCTGCAAGCTTCTGTGCAATACCCTCAATGTCGGCTTTGTCCATCCACGCGCGTGCCACACAATCCCGTGTACCTTATAAATACAGTTAATAACTTGTCCCAAATTCAAAGTTATCAACACACAACTAACGTAACATCTAAACAATGCGTAATGTTATAATGACTGCGATGCGTGGTGTTTAGCTGCAAAATTGACTAGTGCTGGTAACATGCACAGATTTTCCTTTGTCCGCGTTTGTAGGAGCTACAACGTGCGTTGCTTCACACAGCTTGACAATGATGAGTACATGGATTCGTCTTGATTTCGTTCTTTCGGCTCCGTTTGGCTGCGTGTTGTGGATCCGTTTTGTCACCTACGAAGTTCAGCAAACGTTTAGCAGGACCACTTCAACACTGGGAACTTTTCAGGCTCACCAATTCGAATCTGGTCACGAAGTTTACAATGATTCATTCTTTTATTCATTTATCTATTTAGTTTGAGCACATATAGAACACGACGACAGAGGAAATAGGGAGGGAACAGGCTGACAACTGCCACCTACACAGGCACAAAGTCTACCTGCTCCTTCGGGAAGGGGAGGCATAGAGGAAATAAGGTAAGAAAGAAAAAGAGAGAAGGGTAGTTTTAAAAAAGAGAAAAAAAAACACGCACACGCAAGAAAAAATAAATAGCCACATGAAAGAGATCTACAAACGTAATAATTGGACATTCCGCTGCAGCACGAAGGCCCGGGGCTTTCGACTGTTCATATTATTTTTAGCGAAGCTCGTCGAGAACTGGGACGAGTGCCTCCAAAAGCTTTTCTGCGGCTGGTGCTGGTGTCTGCCGACCGGCAATCAGTGATATAATGACATGGACCAGCATCTTAGGTAGGCTGATGTAGCTGTGGTCATCTTCTTCCACAGAGTCGGTTTTGTTTGCAATCTTTTCCACAGTAGGCGGGGCCTTAGTAGAAGGTGGTTCCGATGCTTAGCGAGACGCGATCTTTCTAGAGACTCCCTCGGGCATTAGGCAAATCTGTTTACTATACTCATCATTTTCAAGGTGGCTGAGTAAGTAAGTATTGCAGGAAACTTTACGGTTACATGAACCCGCACACATGCAGAAATATGGGCATCAAGAACGAAGGAGGCTGGCAATACTTTCAGATCACAGTTCCGGCCATATGCTGTGATGACACATATGTATACACAAATAGCCCAGGACACTGCAAGACCGGCGACGCCAAACGACGCATATTTACGGTCAGACTGGTTTGCTCTCGCTGCGCCCGGCCTCGAGGAGTGCGCGCGCAGCTTTACGACTGCAAACAACGGAGCGGATCACGTGGATTGTATCGGCTCCGTTTACCTGGAAACAAAGCACACTCCGAGCAACGATTGAACGCGCTATGGCAGAGTCTCGCCTGGCTTTAGGTGGGCGTCGCGTGCCGTCGTAAAGCGCCTCTGCGTCACGTCATAACCCCTAACACAGGAATCACGGGACAGCTCGCAATTCCCGTGCGGCAAGCGGTATTGGTTCGGCCAAGCCTGTTCCTGCTGTTGTTGATGAGCGGCGCTGCGTCGAAAATTGGTCTGCGAGACTTTCGGCTGCGTCTTTCCCATCGTGTCGCCTACGTGAAAGTGTGATAATATGAACTGAAACGTATAGTTAAAAACAGAATGACATAAAGAATGTATGAAACAAAAGGAAACTTCCCGGTGAAACAAAAGGAAACTTCCCGGTTGTGACAGGCGAAGTTCTGTTCACATTGGTCAACACTAAACTTGCGTAATAAGAACACTGATATTTCAGTACAGGATGCGCGGCGCGCAATCAATCCTTAAACGCGGTAAGGACAACAGTCATGCAGCACGTATGTCATTCGTGCGGGCGGTCATTTTTTACAGGTGATGCACCAAGGTACACAAGGGCCCCTTCTGGATAATCGTATCCTATCAATCTTTGAAACACGTCGTGACGCGTCAATCTGTCTGATTTTTTTCTCCTGCCTGCCTGACCACACCACGTACGCTTTGCAGCTTGTCAGCGCGAGGCTTTTTTCACGCGGCATCACATCCCTTCTCTATGGAGAGAGAGGACCCGCGCCTAGGTAAAACTGCGCACCTTCTCTCTCCATGCATATGGAGAGGGTGTGGCATTACATCAAAAAGGCACGCCCTGACCCAATGCAACTCATACGTGTGGTCAAGCCTTAACGCCGCGTGAATGCTTGCTCCACCTGGTAAAAAAAAAATATGCAGTTGCATTCAACGTAAAAAAAAAAAAACTAGGAAGAGCGGAGGAGTGATTTGCCTTTGCTTCAGTGACAAACACTAAGAGAATGTGTTAGAGGGCTATACCCAGTAAAAAGTTTCTGTGCCAGCACGGCTATAGCAAAACAATTGAGGCATACATGTTATAGTTCACTATAAGCACAACCAAGGTTACCGAATCGAAGCACACGCTTTTATTGCAATAGCAATCATATGGACACTCTCGGCTGGATTTTGACCGCGGCTTCGGCGTCCCTCACCGTATAAGTATACGTATAATATATATATATATATATATATATATATATATATATATATATATATATGTGTGTGTGTGTGTGTGTGTGTGTGTGTGTGTGTGTGTGTGTGTGTGTGTGTGTGTGTGTGTGTGTGTAAACGCAAGAAATAAAAATAATCCAGGAAAAGGCGCCTGCACGCGGCATCGAACTTCGGACCTCTAAATCGTGAGTGCGAGGCGTGAACCGCTGAGCCACCGAGGAGCACGGCCTTCGCCGTTCAAACGGTAAGCTATTTATATCTACCACTCACCGCTGCTAACGGGCATCTCGGGAGGAATTATGGTGTTTTCAGCATTACGAGCAAGATGGCGCAATGAGCGTGGGTCACCACATCGCCACGACGCGGTGGCGCGTGCTCTCATCTACCACGAGTACTTTGCGCCGAAAGAGGAAGAGAGCGACGCTCATTCGCGCGCCCTCATCTCATAAAGGAGAGGATCGTACGTCTTGGCTGGCCTTGAGCTTTCAGGAACACTTCTGTTGTAGTTACCCGGCACACAAAGGTAACTGCAATCGTTTGCACAGTCACCGCTTGCGAAAAGGGCGTGCTTTTCAGACACAGCAAAGTAACAACTGAGACGCTCATTGGCGTTCATCTGTACCTGTGAGTACGTTTCGTGCGTCCTCGTGCGTTTCGTGCGTCCCTCCCTGTAATGACCCTCAAGCGAGGGTTGTCAGTATTATTTAATAAATAAATAAATAAATAAATTTGTGCGTGAAAAACGCGGGGCACGTTTCGATCTGCTTGCCATTATGCGCGTGACCTTCCAATTTGTTGCTATCGCGTTCATTGATTCGTTTTTTGCGACAAAGCTCTGACTTTTTTCAGTACATTTCAGCGTGTTGTTATTGAACGATAATTTTGGTCGACTACATCACCGAAAATATTACACAAAAATAATATAATTACAAAGTACTTTCAATATTGTTTTTATTCTATATAAGGAAGCTTATCCCGCGAAGTATTTTTAGTTTTTTTCTAGTTTTGTTGTGTTCATTACACACTTTTCTGCTCCTGTACACAGCGATGGCGTCGCTCGGTTGAAGCAAGTGTACATCAAAGCTTGTGTGCTAGCATGAGCGCGTGTTCTTGATGTGATCTGTATTCACTGAGTGGGGAGAAACGAAGGTAGTGTTGCATGGTGAAATAATATTTTGCTGCCCGCATACAATATTCGCGGGAAGGAAGTTGTGTGCAAGTTCATACCAGCAGCACAAATAGATCGTTCATTGCGAAAGCTACCTTGAACGAGAGGCCGGCGACCTGCCATGCCATCTTTCGCAAGAACAGCTGTTTGAAAAGAAAGCTGAAATCATAAAATGTACGTAAAACGAATTACGCTTTTCATAGATTGCGTTGCATACGTGGTCGGTATTTCGGTTTTCTTCAAATGCTGGTATACAATCACCCTGAAGATGCCCCGCCGTGGTGGTCTAGTTGCTAAGGTACTCGGCTGCGACCTGCAGGTCAGGGGATCAAATTCCAGTTGCGGCGGCTGAATTTTCGATGGAGGCGAAAACGCTGTATACCCATGAGCTTAGATTTGAGTGCACGTTAAAGAACCCCAGGTGGTCTATATTTCAGGAGCCCTCTACTACGACGTCTCTCATAATCAGACGGTGGTTTTGGGACGTAAAGCCAATCAGTCAATCGTCCTGAAATCATGTGCTGTAACACCATGCCCTAACAGGTACATTTAAATTTGCTGTGTAATTTAGTAGCCCCTGTCAGAATAATGAGGAATACTACGCCATCATCCAGACTTAACACCGCAGAAGAAGGTTGCACAAGTGCTTCTGGGATTCCTCCTTATTATTGGTTTGTCTGGAAGATTCCGCGCGAAACGCTCTCGGGTGTGGTGGTGTTCAATTTTGTTTTACTTATTATTAGTCCTCTCGTGTCATCTCATTCCAATCCCTTTTTTCCAAACCTAGTGCAGGATAGCATACCGCTTTCTGTCATCTGCTTAACGTCTCTGCTTTCCTCCTCCTCCTCCTCCTCCTCTCTCTCTCTCTCTCTCTCTAGCGCCTTTTCAGTAACAAAATTTAAGATTGATTTGTGGGGTTTAACGTCCCAAAACTACTATTTGATTATGAGAGACGCCATAGTGGAGGGCTCCAGAAATTTTGACCACCTGGGGTTCTTTAACGTGCACCCAAATCTGAGTACACGGGCCTACAATATTTCCGCAGTAACAACATTTAAGAGATGGTCGATAGTGTAAATAAATAAATAAATAAATAAATAAATAAATAAATAAATAAATAAATAAATAAATAAATAAATGAATAAACGACTAGTTCTCTTCATACCAGCTGTGACTAAATGAGAGCAGTGCTTTGGGCAAGTTGTTAATTCATTACTTCAATACGACTGCGCAGCGTAATAGACACAGACAAGAGAGGAGGTGCACCACCGGAAACTTTTATTTAAATTTATTGTGCCATCGAATCTGTTCATATGCCAACGCAACATACCTTGTTCAAGCGGCATCATGAACGGAAATGAAGATCGCACATTTTCACATGCCTTTCGCGCTCCTGTGACTTGCAAAACACCAGCGTGTGGCCTCACGGGTTCAGAGATTATGCATGACTGCCACCAGCCCTTATTTCCATTAATAAACACGTTTATTTCACATGGGTATGTGATCCCACATAAGAAAATAGTATGCAGTTGACAAAATAAAAACAAAGTGATGCTAGGTGCAACATTTTAACTTGTGAGGCTGTGCACTCCTGTTCAGTTTCAGTTTATTTTTAACATCAATATACAACGCCTAGTGATGTTGTGCCCAGTGGACAAAAAGCCTCTAAAACGGACTTGAAAGCATCCACTGACAATAAAATTTGACAGACAAGAGTGCATAGCTGGTAACATAATGTCGCACAGCAGTGCAAGTTAACCGAAAAATAACAATGTACAAAGAAAATTCAATATACCCAATTAACATAGTACAAAGTTTTTACGAAAGCGAGAGAGTAGTCATCATGCAGGAAGTGTTGAATGAAGACTAGGATTGATGCGAGCTGAGCTTTACGTGCAAAATTTTGCAGCTAAAGCAATCTAGAAAAGAAAAAGAGCAACAGAAAAACCGTAAAGGGAGAAAACTGAAAGTTGATATGATGCGCACGCTGCAGAACTTATCTATTTATAGGAGCCAAGGTAACTGTCTGAAAACTTTTGCTCTCCATAAGTAGTTCTGCAATGCGGAACCTCCCACACTTTCTGAAATGTAGTGTCACATGCTATATACGTTAAGTGACAAGTATATAAGCGATGCTTTTTAGGGACTGGTATACTTTTCTGATTTGTGATTCATGGCGTCTAATGAGGATACGTTAATATAGGTTTGGAAGGGAAAGCGAATGCAACTCGTGGAAAAGTGGTTCTGAAAGACTCTCGTATTAGGCATTTGTAACTGGTCGAACGGCTTTTTTATGTATTATTTACTTACATTAAAAGCAGTTGTAGTATTCCATACTATGTAGCGGTAACGTAAAACTGAGATAAATAATGAGTCGTAAATAAAAAGTTTCACATTTCTGAGAAGTGAATAACTCACCTTACACAATATACCGGCTACTCAAGCTAATTTTGTTGCCGTAGCTTATACATAAGGATCCCATCACGTGTGCTCTAGACCTAGACCTAGACACTTAACTGTAGGTAGTAAATAAATATGTGAATCCTGAAACTTCAGCACAACTTCTGTATCGATTTAACGATTCTTGGGTCTAACGAGAATGGCTTTGTTTTAGTAGTGTTTATTACAAGGGGATTGGCAGCATACAAGACTGATAGTTTCTTTAGTACTTCGCTTCTCGTCAGAAGTGAATTACTTGGGTTTCCTGGTGTAATTATTGTGGTGCTATCATCAGCGTAGATGGCAATGTCGAAAAAAATTTTCTATCTTTGCGAGGTCATTAACTTATCAGCAAAACAAGAGCGGTCCCAAAATGCTTTCTCGTGGCACTCTTCAGTCACATGTTTCAAATCAGAAGAATGATTGTTTACTATCCTGTTGTGCTGGTAGCAAAAAGCGAAGAATGAAGTAATCCTAAGAATACACCACGGAAATCATAGTGACTGAGTTATTTTTTTTTCAAAATTACATTGTTAATGAGATTAAATGGTTTACGTTGCACTTGCGGTGTACTTGGGAAAAAATACTTTGTTTGCGGTGTACTTGAGAATAACATCACGGATCATTTCCCTATCTTCTTTAAACTTCCTTGTCAATTACATAAACCTTGTCATAAAGTCGATAAAGCTGTGATCAACAAAGATGACTATATTACACAGGTTTCCAAGCTAAAATTGTCTTCCATAAACTCAGAATCAGACGTATATTCTGAATTTAATGAATTTTCATATAGCATAAAACAATTTATCATAAATTCGACCAGAATCGTGAGGTGCCAGAGACATATCCCTGCGTTGCACAATCCCTGGTTAACAAATGGCCTTCTGACTAGCTTACGCAAAAAAGATAACCTTCACCGCAAAGGTAGAAACGTCCTTTCAACATTCGATTCAGAACGCCCTATAAAGTTTACTGCAATTATCCGAACAAGCTACTAAAAGAAGCCAAAAGAACTATATTACGAATGTCGAATAGCTGAGGCTGGTTCTGATGCAAAGCGACAATGGAAAACAATAAATTCTTTTTAAAATAGATCTAGTCGAGATGAACCCATAAGAAAGATTCAGTCATCACGTGGCTTCTATACCAAATCGTTAGATATTGCCAACGCTTTCAATGAATTCTTCTGTGGTCCCACTTCCAAGGAAAACAACAATAATCAAGTATCACCTCAACGTTGCTTACAATCAATGTACTTATTTCCAACAGACCCAGTCTAGATTATCAATGTCATAAATCATTTAAAGGTTACGGGCGCCGGTCTAGATGAAATCAGTTCAGTAAATATAAAATTAGTCGCCCATTGCATCGCTAGCCTTTTATCCTGTATCACCAATTTAATCTTCATGAGTGGAATATTTCTAAGACAGCTAAAAAAAGCTAAAATTATTACCCTGTTTAAAAAAGGAGACCGGGCTTGCATTTCAAATTACCGTCCTATCACTATTCTCCATTTTTTTTAGCAAAGTCATTGAAAAGTGCATTGAAAAACGCCTTACCACATACCTCTCAACAGTTAATAATATTTCCTCAAATCAATTCGGCTTCAGGACGGGTTCTTCGACTGAATACGCTTTACTTTTTTTCATAGATAAAATAAAAAGCACCATAGATTCTGGTTTCTACGCAGGATCAGTTTTCATTGATCTATCGAAAGCATTCGACTCCATCAATCATGACATCCTCATTTCTAAACTACGGGCAGTAGGGGTCGACGGGCCCGTGCTAAAGCTTATAAAGAGTTATTTAACAGACAGACAACAGGCTGTGTGTTTTGGTTCTTCGCTTTCTAACTTCGAAATAACAAACAACGGTGTTCCGCAGGGATCGATACTTGGCCCACTACTTTTCTTACTTTACGTAAATGATTTGCCTAATCACCTATCACAAACGAAAGCTTTCCTTTACGCAGACGACACGACATTGCTTGCTAGCGATCGATCAACAACTGCTCTTGCATCGTAGTTGAATACTGATTTGAACAATATTTTAGCATGGTGCCGCCTTAATTCGCTGAAAATAAATCCCACTAAGACTTCATTCATGCTTTTTCATACCAGTCACAGAGCACCAGAAATCCTTCCCACTAGCATTCTTGATTCTCATTTCATTAGTGCAGCTGATGAATGTTCATTTCTCGGTGCTACTTTAGATTAAAACTTAAAATTTACGAAACACATTGCCCATTTGAAGCGTAAAATTGCTCCTGGTATTAGAATTTTAATAAAAGCCAGGTACTATTTCAGCAGACCTACACTACTAACACTGTATTTTTGTTTCATTCACAGTCATCTGAACTACTGCATCACCTCATGGGGTACCACATATGCAACACACATAGCACCGCTGCAATATTTACAAAATCATAGTGTTATTTAAAATAGTGAGGAACCCTCCTCCAGTAAACATATTTCCAGATGTTGTTCTAGTAAACACCAACCGAACAAGATTTGCAGCTAACAATTTATTATGGCCATTAGTCCATACTAGTTATGTAAAACACTCCGGTTATTTCACGTCGTTATCAACCTGGAACAGTCTTCCCCTTAAAGTTAAGCAGCCTTCATCATTATCTATTTTTAAAAAACACAGTATTCACTTTTCTGCTGGATACCTTAGAATTCTAAGATGTGTAATACTATTTGCACCTGTTCATATTCATGCACTCTTGATGCATTTCCGATGGAGGCGGAAATGTTGTAGGCCCGTGTACTCAGATTTGGGTGCACGTTAAAGAACCCCAGGTGGTCTAAATTTCCGGAGCCCTCCACTACGGCGTCTCTCATAATCATATAGTGGTTTTGGGACGTTAAACCCCACATATCAAATCATCATCATCATGCACTCTTGATGATGCCACAGCTACTCATCTTTTTTCTTGCTTTTTTCGTTCCTCTGTTTGTTTCGTCCATATGTTTTGGGTTTTTTCTTTATTTTTTATACGTTCTAAGCGGTGTTTTGTTGTACTTAGGATTGTTAAAGTTTGTTTTTTTATTTGTATAACTTATCCTACGTTGCTGTCAGAGCTGCATTTTACTTCTGCATATTTATCACGTTTTTGACAGGAGGTCCCCCTTCAGCCAAGTGCTCTGGGGCCTCCTTCTGTATGTTTATTTACGCATGTATGTTTTGTACGAAAGTAAAAATAAACTGAAACTGAAACTAGAGTAATCGACGAAAATGCACAATGCACAATGCCCGCATTCAAAGGCATCAAGTATTTTCTCATTTCGTGTCAAAATAGCATGTTATGTCAAGAGTCCATTCAGAAAACCAAACTGCAGCAGTGTTGTTATGTCGTGCTTATTAAAAAGCAAGTCCCGGATTGCGAATTATTTTCCTTGGCCTTTTCAAGAAATACCACTGCGATGGATATAGGTCTGTATTGGAAACACACATTCCTACATCAGTGCCTTTATGTGGAACGCGCTGCCTTTCGGAAAATTCCATGAGCGAAAACAGCATTAAAATGTGTTCCAGTGCAGAGGCAATGATCTCAAGAACACGCCTAATGAGACGAATCTGAAGTCGATAAACCTCGCTGCAGTGACTATTTTGGGGGTGAAGCTCCTCTTAGTCTAACCTTGTCTTGCGTATGGCATAACCAAGAGAAGAAGGGACGAGATAAAAAGGTAGTATCTCTGCAACAATATAAGAGACGGCGCTGTCTTATACAGTCCATACAAACTGCAGTTGAGTGAGGGTATTCTAGTTGGTGCTGTATCGCTACTCTCCGAATGGCTGCTGTGCGAGCTGTGCCTGGGCACGTGGAGAACCATTGCCTCTCTCAGTCTCCTGAATAGTCGCCGTACCTGGTGGATTGTTGGTGAGGCATGGACGAGGCAGATTTGCAGGTGAGTTGAAGACGCTTGCGCTCGGCTTTTTGGCTCGCGTCTCGCCAGTGTTACCCGCGCGCCTCCTGCATTCTCGAACGCGATCGGACTCATGGATGCATGCACAAGCGGACGGACTGACACATGGACGGATGGACAGATGGACGCCCACGCGGACGAACAGACAGATAGATGTACGGATGGACAGACAGACAGACAGACAGACAGACAGACAGACAGACAGACAGACAGACAGACAGACAGACAGACAGACAGACAGACAGACAGACAGACAGACAGACAGACAGATGGTCGGATGGCCAGATGAACGGAGGCACAGACAGACAGACGCGTTGAACAACACACGGACGAACGCACGGACGAATGGAAGCATGGGCGGATGGATAGACAGAAGCACTTATGGACGTACGGACGCTTCGCCCCACTCATCGTCAATCACTCCGTGGATATGCTGTGAGTTAGTGAAAGAAATAACTTTATTAGGTAGGTCCACTGTAGACGCGAGTTAACTCAGCGTAACTTGGCTATAGCCCACTCGGCCTGACCGCCCTCGTGCGGGCCCTCTGGACGGCCAGGATTTGAGAGGTGAGGTCCTGGGCCTTAATCAGCTGTGACTTTTTTTATAGATCTAAATACATGAATTATTTCGTCTCTCAATGTAAAAGTCAGAAATGCGCTTTCCTTTTGCCTGTTAAGGCCTGTCCACACATACCCGTTGCAGAGTGTAAGCGCGTGGATTTCTGACGCGGCGCCGCACCCTCTTCCTAAGAGAGAAAGGGCGCGAGGATATGCGAAGCTGCGCGGCCACTCGGCGGCTGCCGCGTTGCGTCAGAACGCCACGCGCCGACGCACTGCAACGAGTACGTGTGAACAGACATTTACTCAAAAAGTTTGTGCAGTTAGAGCCATCGGCTTGACTTGTGAGGGATACAAAATAATTATTGAATGTGTTTGCCAAGTCCACCCCCGCCCCGCCGCGGTGGTCTAGTGGCTAAGGTACTCGGCTGCTGACCCGCAGGGCGCGGGTTCGAATCCCGGCTGCGGCGGCTGCATTTCCGATGGAGGCGGAAATGTTGTAGGCCCGTGTGCTCAGATTTGGGTGCACGTTAAAGAACCCCAGGTGGTCTAAATTTCCGGAGCCGGCGTCTCTCATAATCATATAGTGGTTTTGGGACGTTAAACCCCACATATCAATCAATCAATGCCAAGTCCACCCCTGAAATTACATTACCGTTGGTGGAAATATCTCTTAATGTATTTGCTTCGTTTACATGGCACCCAAGAGAGCTGTTCAGTCGCTTCCATGTTAGGTCTGAATTCTTCCCTCGCTGTTTAAAATGTTATTTAAATATTTTTTTCACTCCGCTATACGCTGTTTCCTTTGTTGTTTTTTTGTAATTTAAGATTGTTAAACGATTCCTCGCCTTTTCTGTTGAGAAAACGTTAAGTATTTTATTTCTTTAGATGCGCTGCGCCTCTTACACGCGAGTATTCTACGCGTCCGGCATCGGCACTCGCACTACGCATGTGCGACTCACCTCCTTCCTTCACTGCAACAGCAGTGCGCTACTCTCTCCGCTTCTCTCTTGCCACCTGCTTGCGCTCACTCCTTCATTGCGTATGCGTGTCCCCTATCTCTCTCTCTTCTCTTCTACACTCCCCTTTCCTGCCATGCAACGCCGACGCAAGGAGAGTCTGCTCACCTATACGCTCGCTCCCCCATCTCATTTAGGCACTCCCGCGGCGTCTCGCAAAGCCGACGCAGGCAGATTCTGCTAGCGAGTTTCTTGATTGAAAAAGCCGACTGCATGCGCTGAACAGCCGTTCACTGGCCACCCTGTATATATTGACACTGGATCTTGACCTCCAAGGTAGTGCCAGTGGGAGATCACTTCTGTGCGTGGCTGAAAAATTAAAATTTAGAGCGTGCATGTTAACTAAAAATTGACATCATCTCCCCGAAGGGGACCCCGGCATGATGCGAAGCATCGTGAGAGTTTCCAACGCAACAGCCATGGGATGTGTGGTGCCGAACCAAGTTAACAACATAATACCGTACAAGGTTCATCGCAGAGCTAACACTGCGAACTGGTAAACTGGGCCGTTAAAAACACCGTTGAAAGTCCCTGCAAAGCTCCGAATCACTCCATTCATGGTCCCCTTCGGCGAGATGGTGTAATTTCTTGCGTATCTCCTTCATGCATTGCTTCATTATTCATGGTTTTCTGCTATTGCAGTAAGCTTTTAAAGTTATGTGTAAGAAACAAGACATGTTGCAAGTCATATAGAGAGTGCCTGTGAATTGATGCGTGAGTCAAGTTGAAAGTTTGCGCGGGGTGTGTCTTCTTCTCTCGTGTCCGTGTCTTTTTTTTGTTGCTGTTGTTGCGCAGTCGTACTGGAATTGTGGCTAATCATAGTAAGATAAGAAAGTCGTATACCTCGCCTAGGTACACGAAGCAGTATTAATTAGATATTGATGCACGCAGCGTATACTTCATATACTGCATACACGAAATGGTTTGCTGTGTCTACATATTGAGCTTCTGTCCCGTGACGACAGACCGTCTAACGTGTATTCGGCGCCCAACACACCACGTACAGAAAACAAGACGCCGCCGACGCACTCCCACCTTCCGAGTTGTGGTTAAGAACACGGCTCTCTTCTTGCCTCTGTCCGCGGTGCACTACACTCGTACCTGCGTCGCGAGATAATTATCCTCCATGTCAGCAACCTGATTACGCAGCACTGACAAAGGTCAGAAGCAGCTGCGACAGTCAAGACAAAGAGTTCGTTCCACTTGTCTTCCCCGTAAATGACTCTCGACATCACAGGTTGGCCGCACTGGTCATTTCCTGTCGACGCGCTTTGCATCACCGTGGAGGCTGCTTCCATTTGGGAACTTGGGCGCCCATTGCGGAGGCGTTCCTCACACCCGAACAGTCGTAATCACAGGTGAGAAGACGACCGAACACGAAGGTCGACGACACTCTTGCTCGGCTACGTCATCTCACGGCTACACTCGTGGTCAGACTTCTGGCGGGTCAGTGTCCTAAAGCAAGGCGTCTCATCGTAACTTTGCACATTTTCGCAGCCTGAGTCAGCCAATGAGATCGCAGTCGGTGGTCGTTTGTCGGATCACTAGTAGTTAAATATTAGGGTGGTCGTCTCTTTTTTCGACCTTATGGCATAGAGGGCCTGCAGTGCAAAGAGCCTTAATACTGACTTTATCATTTTATGTTTGCACATCCACAATTAAAAAAGCTCATCACTAAAGCCCGTTATCCGTCTTGTTAATGACGCACGTAATTGTCAAATGTATTAATAATGGAAAATGAATGCACTGTTCATTCTGGCGACTTCAACTACTGCACGCTTAATAATTTTATTGTGCTTACCGATAATAATTGTCTAAGATTTTAAAGGTTCTTATTTAATGTGTTACATGACGCACTTCTCCGCTTTCTCCCTCTTCTTAGATGCATTTTTTTATTTTTATTGGATAACTGCAGCGCATCTGGCTTGTTTATGCATGATTGTGACGGCTGGTGGATAGCATCAGAACGGCTAAGCGGGGGAGTTTGTGTGCTTTCATCCCAATGTTTGCGTTCCTTGCCAGTCCCCATTTTTCACGCTGTCCAATACGCTGAAGAAGGGTAATAATGCCAGAGCGTGAGAATAAACCAGCCCAGACAATAAAGTTAACTTGCCAAAACTTTTATTCTACAAAACAATTGCTGATATACATAAACGTAACATCACGTGATAGCTTAACTCGCTCTTTTTGGCAGACAACCTCCCTATTGAGGATAAGGGCGGAGTGGTACAGTTTTGTTCGCGACTGTAAATGAACCCGTGTTAAAGCATAATCTACACGCAATGGCCGTAGCTTACCCTGCTAGAAAAAAAAAGGTCCCCAGTTGTGCGCGTTGCCGGTATCACATTAGGTTACACCTGTGACGGACACCGAAAGTTTCACCACGTTCCCCAACCACAGTGGTCGAGGTCAACGTGCTCAAGCACGGTTATCACCGTCAGTGTCGTCTCGGGAGGCGTCAGCTGATTCTCAAATTACGGTCAGGACACTGATTGCAGTAGCGCGGTGAAGAGCACTTCGAAGGACGCCTCGCGGTGTCGGCTAGAGGAACGAAACACGGTGACGTGCTCGGCAGTTACGCCAGCAGCTCCATATTCCCTCGAACGCTAATCGAACCCGTCAAAAGGCCGTGAAGCCAGAGTTTCATGGTGGTCGCAGAACCTTTTATTACGTTCCTTCGATTGTAGAACCATTGGCGAGATATACAAAGAAGCAAGGGGCCCTTTCAAAGACACCCATCTTTGCTCGCTTTATCGGTGGCTCTGTCACAATGCAACTAAAAGTCGATCCAGTTTAAAAAACCAGAGCTCAGAATGATTAGTGAACGTCAATGTCCTCCATATTTCTTTCTTCTTTTGTGACGTCACTGTTTTTATTAAATCTTCTAATTTTCTGATGTCAGTAGATTATTGCCTTATAAGTTAGTTGGCAGCTATATGAACCCTACACTATTTTTATATAAAATGTTTATACTATGTACTAAAAGAGCCTTTCTTTTACGTCTTGAAGCGGTTATGAAAGCATAGTCAGTGAAGCACATGATGGCAGAGCGTGACGCATATTTACGTGCGTGTTTAATTCACTCTTAAATCGCCTGTCGAAACTTGATTATGGGAGAATCGGCCGGTCACACCGGTCGAACTATTGATCAGCCTGAGGGCACGTGAGAATCACTCACGCGTGCTTACAAAACGTTTTTCGTAAGTCGATCTACAGGTATAAAAGCGGCGTGGACCTATTGACTTATCCTCATAACTAACTCATGGCTTTAAAAATCGCTTATCTAGGAGCGGTGATCCTGCTCTGGCTTGTACTAATTCAGAATCGCATAATAGGAAGAGGGGATCGCGCTAGACCGCAAATGCGGGAACAGATATAATTAACTGATTGCATTATCAAACAAAACTTCGCAGTAGGCATTGTAGCGAAGATGCTTGACGCATTCAAAAATTCGAATGCGAATGATGCAAGCGAAAGTAGTCGTACTTCGCGTGGACGATGCACTTGATAAAAGTAAGAGTTAATTTATCATGTACTCTAAGGTTTAACGGAAGAGATGGAATTGCACAGATTATGTAATGCACAAGACCGACAGAGTTTGGTCCATTAAACCGGGTGTGAATAAAAAAGAATCGAAGACAGCAGAGTATTAGTTGGCGTGACCAGATTAGAAAGTTTGCCGACATAACATGGAGTCGGTCGACGTACGACACTCGTAATCAATAATTGATTTGTGGGGTTTAACATCTCAAAACCATGATATGATTATGAGAGACGCCGTAGTGGAGGGCTCCGGAAATGTCAACCACCCGGGGTTCTTGTGAACCGAAATCTGAGCACACAGGCCTACAACATTTCCGCCTCCATCGGAAATGCAACCGCCTCAGCCGGGACTCGAACCCGCGACCTGCGGGTCAGCAGCCGAGTACCTAACAGTCGTAATCAAAGGTCGCCATAGAGCAGGGCATTTTTCTATAATGGACGTCTAATAAGCTGACGATGATGATGGCAAAAATAAAAATGGCGCCAAAAATCCTTTTGAGGCATTGAGAATGGGAGGACCAGGAGGGGGAAGAACAACAAGAGGTAACGCAAGAAGGTTAACCAGGCACATGCCTGGTTGGAAACCCTAGGCTGGAGAGAATCGCTTTCATGAAGAGCAGCGAACAATTGTACACCGCATTTTTAGCTCGTAGCCAAGCGTCATGAACTGTATCGGCGTGTTTGTCTATGTGAAGCAGTCACGCGCACAAAGTGCGCTCGCCATGCACCACGACTGGGCTGCATGGCGAGTGAAATTCTTGGCCCGACGTACCCTAGGCAATCTCGTCAAGCTGTATTCATATGAAGGGCGTGATCACGGATGAATAAGTAATGTGACGACAACCATGGTGATTAGGGTGCTCAGCTGCTGACCTGAAGCTCCAGCGGCTGAAATATTTCGATGGAAGCGGAATGGCCTGTGTATGGTGTGATGTCAGTGCCATATGATTGAAGTTTTCGTAGCCCTCCACTACAGGGTCTCTCATTATCATATCTCGAATTGGGGGCACGTAAAACCCCAGATACAGTCGAACCGACTTACAGAAATACCGGTTTTAACAATGTATCGGTTATAGCAACCATATGCTGCTGCACCGTCAAGTTTTGTATGTTTTCCCTTGTGAAATAACATGCCCACAGCAATGTTTGCGTGCCACATAATCGGTTATAACAACAAATTCCAGCTGTTGGGTGTCGATGGCGCAAGGTATTTGAACAATAAATTCTTGATAAGAAATGAAACGAGAGATTCAACCTTCTGAACGCCCACCCATTACCTCAACATCCCCCAGGCTCCTTCGATTTAGCATTATGCTTCAGAGCACAGCGCTACAGCATCGTGGCAATGCTGCCTTTCAAATTGTGCTCCAGTGCGCTAGCGGCAGTGGCTTCTGTTAATCACTTTCCGACATACAATTTCAGTAAAAGTTGGTACTTGGAACAGTTTGTTTTGCTAACTTCGAATTTGCTCATACATTGTCTCTATAAGGCTTGTGGTGGTCCTGTGAATGTGTCCGAAATTTGAAGCACATCCAAAAAATCAGCAGCCCTATTATTAACCTTACCAATGATGTCTGATGGCATATCTCATTCATATTACACTTTCCTCACAATGCCTTGCCATTTTTCTAGTTTGCTTATCCCAATTTCCTTATAGTCGTGACTATTGGTCAGCTGCCAGCTCGTAATACTTTCACGTGCTGTGTGACGCCACACAGGCTCATGAAAGAGTATGCCGAACTCGCCGCCAAGGCTACAAATGGCGCTGACGGACACTCCCACGTTTAAACCCACATATATACCCAATAAAGTGGCTGGGAGGATAGCCGCCGTGGTAGCTCAGTGGTAGAGCATCGAACGCGTTATTCGAAAGTCACAGGTTCGGTTCCTCCCCACGGCAAGTTATTTTTTCGCCCACTTTTTTTTCTTCACATTTACATTACAATTTGGTGTAATAACCTCCCCTATACTTTCCTTGGCATTACATTAATGTCTGTTAGATTTGATTAATATTGTGTCACACACGAAAAAACGAGCACCCTTATGTACACACTTTTTTCCTTTATATATATATATATATATATATATATATATATATATATATATATATATATATATATATATATATATATATTATATATACACATATATATATATATATATATATATATATATATATATATATATATATATATATATATATATATATACACATATATATATATATATATATATATATAAAGAAAAAAGGTGTGTACATAAGGGCTCGTTTTTCCGTGTTTTAACACAATATTAATGAGATATAACAGACAGTAATGCCAAGGAATGTACAGGGGAAGTTATTAGAACCAATGGAATGTAAATAAGAAGAAAGAAGAAAGAAAAGTGGATGAAAAAATTACCAACTGTGAGCAGGAATCGAACCTACGACCTTCGAATTACGCGTTCGAATTACGCGTTCGATTACGCGTTCGATGTTCGAGCATCGAACGCGTAATTCGAAGGTCGTAGGTTCGATTCCTGCTCACAGTTGGTAATTTTTTCATCCACTTTTCTTTCTTCTTTCTTCTTATTTACATTCCATTGGTTCTAATAACTTCCCCTGTACATTCCTTGGCATTACTGTCTGTTATATCTCATTAATATTATATATATATATATATATATATATATATATATAAGCGTCTTTACTTTACTTTTTCAGCTGGTGGACCAGCCTTCGCCTTCACTCTGACGAATGCTGGTCCACCAGCTGAAAACGGTAAGTAAAGACGCTTCCGTGAAAGTTTCGTCGTCTTTTTCTTGCTTACAATACGACAGGTCCAGCGTGAATGACGTTCAAAAATCGGAAATATATATATATATATATATATATATATATATATATATATATATATATATTATGTGGTCAAGCCGAACGCGATGGTGTTGTTTCTTTAGGTGAAAGAGCCCTAATGTTTTGTTTTTTCTTTAGCTTAGAAAGCAGCGCTTCAACTGGCGGCGCTTGAAGATAAACGGTGTCCTACAAGCACCTAAGAAGAGAAGTGACCTAGAACGTCTGCGGCACTTTGTGACGTCAACCCCAGTGGGCGAAGCACTTGTGTCGCGCAGAAACGTGCCCGGAATTCTTTATGTCTGTCCAGTTGTCCCACGCACACTTTCATTTCGTCTGCACTTTGGTGCCACTCTGTCACCTCCGTCTTCCATTTGTGTTCCGACGACTCATTTTTCATCACTCTTTACTACCTTTTGCTTGAAGTAGGACCATGCAGCCATGCTCACCTCGAAATAGTGCCATCAGTGAAGTGCACCAATCTACCGGATAAGCAGAGAAGATCAACCCGCACAGTAGCTGCACAACTGTATTTGAGCGAGTTCGTTCGTAAGTTCAGTGCAACAAATTGGGAAACATCAACTTTCACGGTGTTTCTTTTTTTGTTTTGTTGTTCTGTACTTAAGATATTTTCTCGGCAACAGCAACATCCAGTCAGCCAGAAATAATTTTTCATAAAGCGAATGTATCGAAACGAAAACCGAGCTAGCGCGTTTCAGTAAAAATGTGTCCCCCTCTCCCTCCAGACACTGGCCAGACAGCTGCCTTCGAAATTGGCGTGTTACGAGAAGCGGATCAATAGTTATATAGGTTGGTGACACCTACAGTACCACCAACTTTGTGAAACTGTTTTCTGATTCGAAATGTTAATTTAGGTGTGCGAGAAGCACACAAAATAGCAGAAAAATGTGGATAAGTGTGTTGGAGCATCACGCTAGACTGGCGACGGGGGGAGGAGGAAAGATGCAACGTAGCTTCTGAGGGTTCTACGCAGGTTCTTGAGGACTCTATATCAATCGTAGTGATAAGGAGAGACATAACATTGAAGACCACGTCAAGCCTTGGACTTTCACTCTTGGACGAAGTAACTTCGTCAACAAGTGATAAGTGTACGCATTATTTGTACGTGCACCGCACTATTTGTCGAAGTCCTCTTCCCGCATCACAAGCTGGCACTTTCGGTCTTCTGCATGCACATATATAGCATACTGTAGCCTGTTACTGTATGATTATATCATTACTTATTGGGTCCCGTATCTAGCGTGCACTTGCAATGGATGTACTGAGAGACTGGAGGGACGGCGTTGTGATTACCGCTGTCATGCCAAGAGAGCAGTAAGGCAAGCACAATCTAAGCAGCTCTCGTACCACACAATGGGAGAGGTAACTTGTTTTAAAACATTCCACCTTTTTACACATCCCTCAACCTTGAAAGAAAAACCTCGGCTAAAATGGGAGCATGACTCGGCCAGCTTCTCTAGCGTTGCTCGTTCACGCAGCAATGCTTTAATGAACTTGTGCTGGGCGTACTCTCCGCGTGCTCACAAAGAGATCCTTCTATACAAATTGGCTCATTCCAAGACGATAACAAGAGGCATCGCAACACTCTCTTTAGAATGTGCGCTTCGGGAGAGCTGCATTCACAAAGTGCAAGATATTTTTTATCTACAATTGGAGAGTGGTTTCCTTGGGTTGGTCGTCATGTCTGTTGCCAAGATGCTTCTTAAGAAGATGAATCACGGCGACTCAAAAGATGCCGCCATGTCCCTAATAGACTGGCAGAGGACAGCTGTGGTCCTGTACATGAACGAGGTCACACACAGCCTGAAAGAAGTGGCTGCTTGGTTCAACGCGCCATTGGTTTTCTCGGCCCCGAAGAAGCTCGTTCAGCTGAGTCGGCGCACCACCTGTGTGAAGCAAAAGGAGGGCCTCCTAAAGAACCATGAAAAAGGTTTTGGGAAATGTGCCAACAACGCCGTGTACGAGATTCCTCTGTCCTGCGGCAAAGTCTACAACGGCCACACGGGGCACTCTATCAATGACTAGCTCGGGGAACACGAAAGAAATATGAATAATAAGGAGAGCAGTCACCTCGTTGACCACTGCGCGGCGTGCTCACTATGTCAACCAGTATTCCGATTTGCGAAATTCCAAGGCAGGTGAAAAAGGGGAAAACTGCTCATGAACCGCTAGAAGCATTTTTTTTTATTAAAAATGCTGGTGACGAGTGCGTGAGCGGGACATTCATTGCGCTGTACCATGCTGAATTTATACTTCTTTTGTACCTGGTTTGAATTTTTTCGGTTTTGTAACGGTGTCCCTGCACAGGGTGTTGATGTATAAGTGTGTGGATCTTCCTTCAATAAGGCTAGTCGCTAGTTCGCGCCTGTTTTCGTCTGTTACATCGTGTCTTTGATCTCTTGTTTGTACGCGCAACTGCAGTAATTTTGTTACACCAGACAGTTGTACTCACCTGAAGTGTTTGTTGTTACCAGTTTGCAATAAACTTCCCTGTCTTTCTAGCTGCACTGACCATGCAACGTCGTTCTTAGCTGTGAAGAGGCCGTGAGGCCCATGAGACGGCTTCATTCATTCCTATAGTAGAGTACCAAGTACTATAAATTGTTAACAACTTTTTTTTCTTTACACTCTCGTGTGTCGTGTTTTTGTTGTGCTCTCACGATGGTTTCTATGTCAAAGCCGCAACTCGCCAAACAATCAACGTTTTGTTGCACGAATAAACGTTGCTTATGCATTGTTTTTTTAAATGTCACATCTTTGCTGTACCGTAAATGTCAGCCTCACGTTGAACCATAGGCTACCATTTGAATGCCATATTGTCGTCGACATGGCTGGGAAACCCACACCGTGGCTGGTAAACACACAACCACTCAATTTGCGCAAAGACACCGATCTACTTCGCAATCCTTCACTCGACTCCGAAATATTATGCGCAGGTTCGACTCACTGAACGTAGCGAAGGCGGACTAAGCATTGGAGCTTCTGGCATAGACAGCTAGCTTCTCGCTGACTGATTCATGTGAAATCGATTCCTGCAATGCGTGGGACCTACCCGAACTTCTTGTCTTCTTTTCTTTGTGATGTCTACGGACACAGATTAGTAAAACAGATTGATGTCTGCATCAATTACGTTTTGTTGACAGGAATAGAAAGCAATGCTTGAGAGCCATAAAGGAAACCCATCACTGCCATGTCGTTTTCCAAGGAAGTGTGGAGGGGCAAACGGATTATTGGACAAAATTGGATACCCGCCCATTTCTCAGCGTAAGTCGTTTTGCCGCTTATAAAACGGAAGCTCTCGCTAAGCGCATCCCGCGTCGATATTTTTGCGGTGATTCAGTGACAACAGCTGCACGTGAATTTCCACTTTGCTTTGTGAAGAAATGAAGAGTAACAAATATCCGGTCAGACAGTGTCAGCCTAATACCACGAATACGAATGCTGAAAGATAACACTGTTTATATGCAGACGTAGTGTTATAAATAGCTTTACTCTTAGCGCTTGATTGAAGCCGCCAGAGTGAACTTTTGTTACGTATGTAGTATGAATAACAAGCTCTCAAGTATGTAAGCATGTGGGAGTCAATGTCTAGTATGATCTTAGCCAATAATACTTGACAGCATCGCCAACTGAACAAGAACAAGGTATCAGTGAACAGAAAAGAAAAAAAAATTGGCAGCATATCTACGGAGCGAATGATGGAGAGTGGGGCGAAGCATTCATCCGCCCATTCGTTCTTTCTTCCGTCCATCCATGCGTCCGTCTGTGTGACCGCCCATGAGTCCATCCGCCCGTCCGTGCGTGCGTCTTTTCGTGCGTCCGTCTCTGCGTCCGTCCATGCATCCGCCCCTGCGTCCGTTCATGCATCCATCCATGCATCTGTCTGTGTGTCCGTTTGTCCATCTATTCAACACTCCAAGTACCACCATCTCGCATATTTCCATCATATATTCCCCATATAGAAGCACCGCCATCCAGCGGAAATTCCAAAGACTAAACGAGAGGCGGCACACGTACACTTTCTTACGGCTTACGCTTCGTATCTACTTCCCACCTTTAACCACCTCGAGTTCATGGTATATACTGGTTCACTGTATTCATGGCACTGCGGCCCAACGCTTGCTAAACATTTCTAAAAACAAGGAGGTTACGCCCAGCGAGTATAACGTAGCAATCTTTTCCTGTCTGATAGTGCTCAATGTACATGCCAATGGCTGCTAATGGGGATCGCAGCGTGCGCGTTAACTAAAAGCCGAATGCTCCTGCATGCCTCTCATTCCCCATTAGCAGCCATTGGCATGTACATTGAGCACTTTTTATTGTTCAACAACGCACAGAAGAAATCTCTCACCTTGGAGATCAAAATGTTATACTTGTTACCCACTACAATGGCTACGAGAGACGAACAAGTGCCGCTATAAGGAGCTTCGCCCCTAAAACTCACAAGGTGTCTTGTGCAGTCACCCGAGGTGACTCACAGGTGAAAATCACGTTCTTCTTCTTCTCAGCAGATATGTAAAGATTGGAGCCGAGAACACGAGACGTGATTTCACGTGCTACTGCCAAGAGCAGTCTTCATTTTTTCTCTTGAGGTCGCACGATCCCGATTTTGTTCACCGCCCAAATAAAGGCATCACAACGGCTTTGCGTGGCGTTACGTTCCATGACGTCATGGAATGATTTGTGGCGTCGTGATGACGTCAGCACGCTATGATAATTTCTCGCATCACTCGTCCCCGTCGCCAGCGAAGGTCAAGAGACAGAGAATTTAACTTGTCTACATCCAGTTTGCTACCCTACACGGGGGAGAGAGGGGAATAAGGGAGCAAAAGAGAAAGAAGCATGTGCACATTGCACGCTACACACACAGTGCAGGGTTTGACAGGCAGTCGCTCAGTGATATACAAGACTTGTACAAGTGCTCGTGCGGCTTTCTGGGTACTTGAAGACTACTCACCCGAGGTCTCCTTAGTCAAGCGACGATCGTCCAGTCTCCTCAAGGCTTTGAGACTGTTTGATGGTGCATCAGCTTTCACTTAAAAAAAAACATGAGAAACCAAAGGCCACTAAAATGCTTCAACGTGGGAAGCTTAAAGGGACACTAAAGAGAAAAACAATTTCTAGCCTATTAGTTAAATACAATTTAACATACAGCTTAATACTCTCTAAAACGCCACTCTTATACTGCGAGACGACGCTTTGTACACGATAAAACGCGTTAAAAGAAGATGTATGTGGAGACGCTTCTTAGAATTTCCCGCATCAAGCACCTTGAAGTCATAGCTTTTAGTGGCGTCTGCTGGGTGCTACGTAACTTTGAATCAATAAAAATGATGCATTGTCATTAATGGTTGCCATAGATGTAGCATGTAATGTTTCAGAAAATGTAATCAAGCCAATTTCGCAAAAATACGAAAAATTCATTTTTAATGCATGACGAACGAGAATTTCGGCGCCAAACTTAAAAATAAAATTTAAGCCTTAATTTCTTCCGCCAATGAAGAACCAGTCAAGAGGCTCCTACTTTTTTTTTACACCCCCGAAGAACCTCGGCAATTTTTAGAATAGACCGTGGTGATCACGCTTTCCAAATGTTACAGCGCTGTGCACCACGCAGAGCCTGCATTTTGAAAAAAAAAATTCACACTCCTTTCCTATTAATGCTTCACCAATCCTTCTTTCACGCGCAGTGACGCAAAGTTGCCGATCGGCGACTTGACGTAGTTCGCAGCTCGTCGATTAGGTCAAACCAGTCACGATGATGGGCTATGCCTTCTCCTCCCTGGGAGAAAGAAGTGTGAAGAAGAGGCCGCGCGAAAACTATAAACCAGTTGAAACTGACGTTCTAACCCTTGTACCTTCCTTGTTATAGCACGTATTCGCAAAATTGTTGCGGCAGCATGTTAACAAAGCAAAAGTGCACATACTTCTCTTCATAGCAATCTGTGGGTCTCGGGGTTGTTTACTGGGTCTTTAAAGATCTTGTGATAGAGAAACACAGGCCATTAAAGTTTTCAAATGGCAGTTTATCAATGTAAACCACGTTATTGTTTTTCTTTCGTGTATATAAACGCAATAGCTTTAAAGAACTCGTTTCGCAGGCATTCGGACGTCGGCATTGTTGGTTGTGACCGAAAAAACGAGAAAGATGAAAATAAAATGAATAATAAAAATTATGGGCACGAGTGGGGGTCGAACCTGGGTCGCTTTCGTGGCCAGCGGGTATTCTACCACCCAACCCGGCCACGCGTGCGCTTGTAATTACAGTGAAAACAACCTTTTCTGCTTTGAAATGCAGTCACTTTCAAGCTTTACAAACACACGTCCAGTATATATGTTTCCCAATACAACATGAAATACAGCAGTAAAATGCGTGGCACAAGCTCACATTGCCATTATCTTAATGACTTCATAGCTTAAAGCCAGTCACCTCCTACACAAGCCACACACGTTACTGTGCGTATTTGTTTAAGGCCACGTAGTGGGTGCATGGAAGTTCGAAAAGATTCCATGCAACAAGTGTTTAAAAGTACGCAGTAGGGCCAGAGTATTGCTATCGCAATCGACTCCTAAAGGTGAAGCTTCAGTGTCCAACAATTTTTTTTTAACTGACAGCAGTCATCAATTCTAATTCACTGATATGTTACTAATATCAAGCATCCCAGGTAACATTAGCCAAGGTATTGTCTGCTTTATTTTGCTGTTGTTCTTGCTGACGATTTGTTATGATTGAGGTTTCCTATGTGTCTCAGATGAAAACTTATCATCATAATATACCAGCACGCGGTCATTCAATAAAAAGCACTCAGCACAAATGGTTAGAGAAAGAAGCTGTAATGTGCAGATATTTAGCTGTCATGTAGTGCAATTATCACTCACAGTTATCATTTCTTGTAGTGCTTTAACGTGAATATAAATATCCAGATTAGAAGCCGCATCATGTGCCCTACCTCAATCACATGTTTACCCCTTCCCTCCTAACACATGAGAATGAAGCACTGGGTAAATCATACTGAACCACCTCATAATGAAGACTTATCACAATGGCCAGTTTACCGAAGAGATATCGTTTGGATTCATCAAGCAAGAAGCCATAGTAGTAAGGCTGCTAATCGAAAAACTGGCTCGATCCGGCCGTCATATTACGAGATTGTTGGGTCTCCGGGACTATTAGTAGCATTACGCCCACAACACGAAGACCATTCAGTACCAATTTAAAGCAGCCTTAGGAGTGTCTGTTTTTCCACAGATGTGGGAAATCCACACAGGAGGAGGACTTTCTTCTAAGACAGCAAGCTTCACAGCTGCAAGTTTGATTTCAATAAACGGCTTCTTTGACGTCACTCCGACAACCGCACTGTACTATCCTACAATAACTTGGAAGCCGGCAAGCTTGCCATATTTTCTTTTTTCCACACACTGAATTCTTTTGCTCATTGTTGCTATACTTATACTATATCAGATTAATGCACAGCGATTTATTACCGCTGCGTTAGGGAGCCCTCTTATATTACTCACGTGCCTTGTGTGAAGCACCACAAAGTCTAAATCAGAATCGGCAATGCAACACTTACATTCTGTGAAAATATTATCATTGAACTTTCTAAATTGCTGCGTTTTTTTAATATGTTTCGAGAAATTGAGATATAATTAAGGTGCAATTATCATCTCAGACGAAAAAAAAACCTATTTTATTACACAATGCACAGAAAAGCCTCCGTTTCTGTTGGGTTCTGTTAAGACTGGCTGCCGTGGAGTGGTTAAGGTTTATACTACCTCGACCTTGACAACTGACGTTTCATTAAGTTCCACAGCTATAAAAAAGTGGGTGTTCACAATAATTGAAGAGCAAGAAAGAAAATTACACCTCTAACTGAGAAAATATTTTAAAAGTAGCAGTAATGAGTTGTTCGCATGCAGAAGTTCGCAATGCAATAAAGCGTCCACAAGCACATGTTTCTAGATCTGCTCATTATATACGGACTAACTTATCATTCCGTATGTAGCAACACATTGCTGTTACTCAGAATTGCTTATTTAGTCCAGTGCCCAATAAAAAGGTTTTTCAACAAGATGTTCACATTTTGTTGATAATGCTTTTCAGGCCATGATCCAAGTACTTTCTGTAGTGTGAAGAGATCTCTGTCTAAATTTTCAAGTTTCTTCGGTAATTTTTCTGTGTCATTTGCGTACTTTATGGACTCCAAAATAATATTCTCATATTCAGTACCACAGCAGCATTCCGGTGAGCTGGATCGGTGTACCTTTTGCATGAAGCTGTTGTTCATGCGCCACTTCAGTCGAAGTATGGGAAGTAACAAACAGCCCTATTTATAGTGAGAGATCTATTGCTGTTAAAAATTTTCAGTGTGGATCGACTTCATAAATGTTATGATTGCTTCGATTTAGTGCCATAAAACCAGCTCTCCATAAAACAATGATAACCTCCTGGCAATGTATTTAAACTGTCCACTCATACACAGGTGCGTAGCCAGAAATTTTTAGGAGCCAAGCTCCTAAAGGCGCGGGTCTGTCCATTCCTTGTATGTACGGGACCACCTATAGTTCAAACTTTACAAACTGCTCACTACTTTGTCCTTGCGAACATCCCACATCGCCCCATCACCAATCCACCACTTCACCAACCATAAAGCCATTACAATTAAGGGGGAACGGAAGAGACGTATAACTACCACTTACGAATATTAAGATTTCCTTATAAATATATACAGTGTTCATCACGTCTTTGATGGTGTAGTAGATGATATTTACGGATTGTTCACGGTTTAGTATACAATGAAACCCTCCAGCACTCCGCCCCCACTCACCATCATTCACTCCGTGGATATTCTGTGAAATTTCAATGACGGAGGAGGGTGTGTGTGAAATAATTGGTCATGGCATTTTAAGAAACAAGACTAAATTTACATTATTGACACATAGCAGTTCGAACACAGTCTATGGCGGACGCTTTCTTTTTTCTCTTATTTCTTGAGAGCTCACGCATTCTTCTCGACGGCTTCTTCTTCATCTTCTCAACGAAAAGCAAATATTCAATGGGGGGGGGGGGGGGTCACCATTTTGATATCGGGAGGAGCACCCACTTCGAATGGTCGTTTTCCGTTCTCTACGCCACGGTCAAAAAATTTGGGGGCTCGTGCCCGGTGTGTCACCTGGTGGCTACGCCTCTTCCAGGCATACGTATTGCGCCTTGCCTTCCTTCATTCTATAGTCTTTTTTTGTCTGCCGCTCCGTCGCTCTTTCTTCATCTGTTCCTGACAAACTACGCGATTAGATGACGATTTTCTACGTAAATGAAAAGATCCACCCGGTTGTCCCACACAGTGTTACAGGATCAAGCAATGCATTAAGTCTTCTAAAACAAGAAGACGTTAAGAGTTTGTTCCGTGTTTTTTTTTTTGCGCGTTGAGAAGTGTTTTGAGTTTCTAAAGAAAAAAAAGGAGAGTTTTCAAATGGAGGTGCCAAAGGTCTTTGCATGAGATCGCTTTGGATGAAGCAGAAGCTAAGAGTTTACGAATAGAGCCTGCGACGCCTTGCACTTTCCCCCTATTCAAGGTCACACTGGTCTTCGCCAAGATCCGTCACTACAGTAGGTGTCATCACGTTTGACGCAAAATCTGCAGTGGTAGGCTTAGGGGTTCAAGCTAAATTCGATAAATATCGTCTACAACGCAAAACCCAAACGCTGGTTGGGTCTCGCACATGCGCAGTGGCCTCGATGCTGTTTATTTTGGGCCCCAAAACGACTGAGACCCTATAGTTCGATAACTCACTCCTTTTTGAGCATTTAATGGTTGTAGTGGTTAACGCTGCTAGTTGAGAAGCCAATGTATCGGTGCACGTGCTATCTGGGGATGTTAGGGGCGCAAGTGTGTTGTTGATGTGCTGCAGTCAACGCTTGTGAAACGCTGATTCTGATACTTTTTGAAGTATTTTAATTTGTTTTCGTGTATTATGACGTTTTGCACATGTAAGTGATTATATAGCAGACAACTCCTAAATTATGATTTGCTTGGTAGCATTAGAGGCGGCCACCTCAGTTCTAAGAGTTGATTAGATTATTAAAAAAAAATTTTGAGAATTTTTTTAGACAGCGTAAGAAGAATTTTTGCGACAGTGTAAGAAGGTAATCAAAGACACTTAACAAGCTGTGTTTAAATGACATAGACGTTTACCGAAAAAATATATGGCAGCTTCTAACTAGTCTGCCAAACATGAAGTAAGAGCGCAGCTGGGTTGCTGGTTTTGTTTCTCTTTATTTTCTTCTTTTTCTCTTTTAATCCGCATGCGCCATTTGAGTTCTTGGAACCATTGACCGGTCAAAAAACAAAATTTTGTAATTTTATCAAAGTGGAATGGCCCAGCTAGAGCAATTGCTTTAAAGATTGCATACGTCTGGCATGTTCTACTGGACAGGATAAGAGAAGAAACCAAACCGTTCACTTAGAGTGGTGCCAGACTTCGCATTACAATCCAACCTACACTACCTACGGTCAAGAAAATCCGGCCAACGGAAGGGCGTGTTATGTTTTTCGGCGAAGGATCCCTCCCTGAGAGACACAGGCGGACTCTCAGTCATGTGCCGAAGTTCGCTTGTAAACCTTGCTTGACACCTCCCGAGAAAAAGGTCCTGGC
The DNA here is from genome assembly GCF_013339725.1 of Rhipicephalus microplus. Classification (NCBI taxonomy): domain Eukaryota; kingdom Metazoa; phylum Arthropoda; class Arachnida; order Ixodida; family Ixodidae; genus Rhipicephalus; species Rhipicephalus microplus. The sequence goes on along the minus strand of NC_051171.1, from coordinate 164,557,688 downwards.
AAGAACTGTCAAATGACGTGCAACCAAAAATGTACGCCCCCGTTTCATCACACAATGCATTACATTATTAGGCAGGACTGCCGATAACAGGGCCTTGCATAACCCTGTGAAATTATTGGTGAATTATGCTGCGAACGAGGGTCTTCACTTTCTCACTTCTGATAAGAAAGGTTCTTTCGTCGCTGTTCCAGGGGATGATTTGCAGGGAAAGGCATGGGCATCTGTCAACAAGAATTTAAAAGTAACAGAAAAAAAAGGCTTCGAAAGTGAAGGAAAGGGCTATGGCTATCCTTCAGACACACAATCTGGAATATACAGTCGCGTCGGTGAAAAAAGGGAGACCGATACATTTAGGTATATCTTTTTTGGTGAAAAGGCACACAAACCAACAATTCCGTTCAGACCAATTATCACGGAAAGGTATACGTGGCAGAATTTTGTATCGTGCCACCTGAAAAAGATTTTACAGGTGCTGCAAATAATGACCCCTTTGCAGTACGTAACTCTGTATAAATTGTTGAGTATCTACATAGGTCCAATCTGGGCCCATGTAATGTTTTTAAATGCGAAGCATTTCTTAGCGAACTTTGGCGACATTGAGTGTATCTATCTATCTATCTATCTATCTATCTATCTATCTATCTATCTATCTATCTATCTATCTATCTATCTATCTATCTATCTATCTATCTATCTATCTATCTATCTATCTATCTATCTATCTATCTATCTATCTATCTATCTATCTATCTATCTATCTATCTATCTAGCTGCCTACGACTTTTAGCTCTCCTGGCAGTTCTAATAATGGTATCGTTGCCCCGCCGCGGTGGTCTAGTGGCTATGGTACTCGGCTGCTGACCCGCAGGGCGCGGGTTCAAATCCCGGCTGCGGCGGCTGCATTTCCGATGGAGGCGGAAATGTTGTAGGCCCGTGTGCTCAGATTTGGGTGCACGTTAAAGAACCCCAGGTGGTCGAAATTTCCGGAGCCCTCCACTACGGCGTCTCTCATAATCATGTAGTGGTTTTGGGACGTTAAACCCCATATATCAATCAATAATGGTATCGTTACCAAACTTGGTATGGCATAACATGACTACAAGGAGAACATATTTCACCAGTCTTTACATGAAAATCAAGACATGTACGTCATGAATGTCATCATTTACAATTCATGGTCCTCCAGCTATTACGGTGGTTCGGTTTACATGGCATATTGCAAAACTGGTATGGTATGACATATTTGCATGGCGAACACAAGCGACAGACCCTAGCATGAAAATCATGACATGCGTGTCATGTAACATGACTACTTGGCGTTTCGCTAGCGTCACATATGCCAAATTCGGTATTATGGTACGTGAATGAATGACGAAGGTGTGTGACTGGTGCAAACATGATAATCGTTAGATCCGTGTCATGTAACAACATGACTACATGTCACGCTCATGATGCCCTGACAGCCGTTTCGCTAGCTTCCCTTATACCAAATTCGGTATTACGGGACGTGAATGGATGACGAAGGTATGATACTGGTGCAAACATGATAAACATGAGATGTGTGTTATGTAACAACATGACTACATGCTGCTGTCATGATGCGCTCGCGTCCGAACCGCTAGATTAACATGAACAAACTCGGTATTACGTGATGCCGATGGAGGACATACGTAAATGACACATTCAAACATGATAATCACGACATGCGTGTCATGTAACAACATGACTGAATGCCACACTCATGATGCGCTCGCGGCCCGTTTCGCTAGCTTCACATATGCCAAATTTGGTATAACGGGACGTCAATGGATGACGGAAATATGTGACTGGTGCAAACATGATAATCATGAGATGCGTGTCATTTGAGAACATGCATGACTACATGCCACAGTCAAGGCGCCAATACATTTAGATGTGACGTGGGTGCGCGTCTTGCCGGTGTTCATTTCGTCGCGTCATGCCGGCGTTGCGACGCCAGGCACCGGTTTTGCTATTAGATGCGGAGCATCTAATACTCGAGGCTTGTAGTGCGGCGCCGTCCGCAAGCTTCCTCCTCCTTCTTCCACCATCTGTGCATCCCTTCCTCCTCTACACACCGCGCGCGCTTCACTCCTCCACCATCTGTGCACCCTTCCTCCTCTACACACCGCGTGCGCTTCTCCTCTTCACGAACATTCGCTAGCTGTATAATGTAGCGCACATGCGCCGTCACGCTTCGAGAACATCGGCAGCTGACGCGCGCGCATGCGCCGTCGCGCTTCGAGAACATCGGCAGCTGACGCGCGCGCATGCGTCGTTGCGCTTCTCCCCCTTCTCGAACATTCGACAGCTGACAGTGCATGCGCTGTCGCGCTGTATATATACTCAAGGTCGGCGCTCGCTCGCTCAGTTGCCGCTCGTCGGTTGGTTTGTACGGCGCGTCGACGTCCAAGGTCGCGGTGAAATGAATTCCAACGAATCCACAAACACAATGATCGACGTCCCTTCGACCAGCGCCGCCCTTTCGCATACGTGTGTACGTGTTCACTCATTTAACACCCCCTCCTACAACCACGTTAACCAATTTAGCCATCGACCCAAGTAAGTCGCAATTTAATACCCCATTTCACAACCACGTTAACCAACTGAGCCATCGACCCAAGTAAGTCGCACTTTAACACCCCGTTAACCAATTATATGCTCTGCATCCTCCTCAGTGTTCCCCCGAGGGAAGCTGCGGGCAATTTTTATACTCGCAGGCATGTGCCGCGCTGCGTTGCTTTGACGCATGCACGTTTCAGCGCGTCCGACATCCCTCCGTCACAAAAAGAGGGATACGCAGTGTTGTCTGGGTAACGCAGGCGTTCATTGCAAGGGAATGTATACTGACATGTGTCCCAACATGTTGCGCAGTGCAATTGCGCTCCTATCTTTCATGAAGCTAAAGTTCTTTCAACCCACCGAGATCAAACCACACGAGAAATTATTGAAGCATATAACACAAAAAAAGTGGCCTACCTCCTATAGCCCAAGATGACCCGCCATGGTGGTCTAGTGGTTAAAGCGCTCCGTTACCGACCCGTAGGTCGCGGGATCGAATCCCGGCCGGGGCGGCTGCATTTTCGTTGAAGGCGAAAATGTTTGAGGTCTGATTGTTAGATTTAGATGCACGTTAAATTACTCCAGGTGGTGGAATTTTTCGGAGCCCCCCGCTACGGCTTATCTCATATTCATATGGTGGTTTGGGGAAGTTATACGCCACATATCTATCACTCAACCTCAACGATTGCTTTTTTTATTTTATAACCCCACATGATAGCGAGGTTGGGTTCTTATATAAGACGATATTTTGTATTGTTGGAGAGTACACGTGGGGTGTATCAGAAATTTTTTTTATTGTTTAAGATATCAGCTGACCTGTCATTTTCTTGCTTTAGTGGGTCACAAGGGTATGAAGGTTGATGTCTTTTTTTGTTTATGTTTTCCAATAAAAATTCTGTTTCGAGTCAGCGCTGCGGTTTGCCCCTTCTTCTCTTGTGTTCGCGTAGTCGTGCGCTGTGTTAAAATATGTTCATGTACTGCCACCAACTGGCCCAGCTTTCAGTCGTTCTACGAAAATGAAGATAGCGACAGTCATCCCGACCAATTGTTCCAAAGCTATGCACGTCAGTGATCCCAAGAGCCCGAGCACGTATACATCGAGCGAATGCTAACTATAAGGAACAGTAAGAGCAACGGCGGCTGCGAGGAGACGCCCACGGTGGCATGGCCGTAGTTAGGTCAATGAGAAATGTGAGCGCTTGGTTACAGCCTGAGTTTCTGTCTCTGGAGTTTGCTCATTCGTGTCTTGCATACCACTATCTGTGGCCGAAATCGGACAACTCTGCGCGGAGAATCAACGTAGAAGCATCCGAGTATCGCATAGATAAAGCCTATCAAAGATCTAGAAGCAACCAGACTAACTTTCAGAATTGTCGAGATGTCTGTTTCAAGCTTTGCACTGCTTTTCTTTTGGTTGTTGTCGTTTTCTTTTCTGTATTCATTTTGAAGGTGCATTTTCAAGTTGCTTGTACATGTTGAATGTATACATTAAAATTTTCATAAAATAATTTCCCAATTTGAATTTTCTCTGAACCTTTCATTGAAGTAATCTTGTGCTGGATCGTGGCACTTACCTTAACCAATCTTTAACACTGGTATTTATTTATTTATTTATTTATTATTCATTTACTTATTTATTTACAGAGCACTACAGGCCCAAAAAGAGGCCCAAGCAGGGGGCAATTGCCCAATGAAATGCATTTGAACAACATGAAACGCTTACAAGCGTTAGAAAATGTCAGTAATACATAATAAGAAAAAACAACACTAATAAACATAAAACAAATAACAAACATGAAAAGAAGAAAGGCGCAACCGTACAATTGTTAAGAAGGAACAATGCAAAATGTAGACACCAAAAGTAGCCAAAAACCGAAAGTAGACATATAAATATAGTCAAACGGAAGATGTTCACATATTTAATGATAAAGACAGATTATTAAGAGCACGTGATATGTAGATACTCACATGCTCGTGAAAAAAAAAAGAAATAACTCTTTCCAGAAGTGTTTGTAATAGTTTATTAGACTGTGGATAAGGGAGCACGAGATAACCAATCAATGAAGGTATAAATATAATACATGAATGACTGTAGGGTAATATGATTACATGTTCTAAAAGATTGGCGTTAGAAAGACGTGAAAAGGGTAGGGTGTTCCAACCAGTTATGGTGCGTGGAAAAAAGGAATACTTGAAAAGATTAGTTCTTGCACAATAAGGTGTTAAAGAGTCAGCCTGACGATGCCGGGTTTTACGAGCTGCAAATGGTTCTAAATCATGACTTGGGTTTATAGCTAAAAGAATATTTTTGAGCGAAAACAAAAATTTTAGTCTCTAGATTTTTCTGCGCAACTGAAGTGGTTGAATGCTGTGCTGTGTCATCAGACTAGAGAGTGAAGCGCTATTACGATATTTAGTTAAGATGAATCTCACAGCTTTACGCGGAATCATTTCTAGAGTATCAATGTTAGTATTGGTGCATGGATCCCAGACAACGCAGGCATATTTGGGTTTAGATGGCTAATTGTCTAATTTCCTTGTGGCGAATTGGCTAATTTTCTTGTTATCTTTTTTAAGAAATGCCCAAAATGTTTGTGGCATGAAGTGAATAAACTATGGTAGTGCATGATGGAAGCACCAAGGTTTGGCATGCCACATATTTTGGTTTAAGTTATTTTGTATTTCTTGGATAGCTTCGCGTGAAGAACGCCGCCGTCTTAAGCGCTGAACTCTTCTTTTAAGGGGCATTATATCTCTTGAAATACAGGTAGTAACTTTACATGTTGGTCTTTAACGTGACAGGACAGGGTCAATTATTATTTACTCGTTTTATTATTGGCGACATGGGACTACCATAAGCACGTAGCATGACTTCGCAAACGAAGAGAGGGAGAGAGAAGAAGAACTTTATTGTGTGCCCATAATCAGTTCAAAGAGAATGGAAAAGGTGGGATATTCTCTTCTGTTTTCTTCCCATATTAACAAATATTCCCAACTTTTGGCCTTCAGGAAACGAGGAACACTTAAAAACCTAACGATTGTTTCTCATGAATGCAACAGGAACGATGAAGCCCAGAGAACTTTCTTAGTGTGAAGAATTCTGGACATGTTGTAAAAGAAATATAATCTTCGTTAAAAAGTGTTCAAATGCGATTTTGAAACTATTATAAAAAGGGGTAGGTTGTGCTCCAAACAAACCAAACTTATGCACCCCAAACACGGGGCGTTTCTGCTGAAAATATTTCTTTTTACATGCCGCTGCATCTAAACAAAAGCAGCACGAAACATCAACAAACAGGAAAGCAAATGTGAAATAAGAATTGAGAAAAAAATACACAGCTTGCATAAGTAAGGCGCGTGGTCTTTGCCGCGTAAGAGCCCTCGTGTACCGTAGTGATGTCTAGAGATGAATTGTTTCATTATTCTTTATTCTACAGCCTTGCCTTTTAAAAGGTAATGCAAGATAAGCTGAAGGTGTTGAAGAATGTACCGTTTACAGGTTGGTCATTTCGCCCATTCGGCCTAATTGTCAGGCATACTTGTTCTAGTGTCTGTGTGTTTTCTTCTGTTTTCGATTATTTCTCGCATAACGCAGATTTATAGAACCTAATCGACATGCGCATTTGGTGCATGTTCCTTCGCACTAAGCGTAGTCAGGGCTGAGGTATTAGCATCCGTTTCTGATTGGCTATTCATGCTTTTCTGCTAGAGAAATGAACAGCCGGTAGTGCACATGCGCATGCGGTGAGTGGGCGAAAGTAATTTGGAGTCTGGAAGCTTATCTTTTAAACTATCAAAATATGCTAGATGCTTCTCATGCAATGCACTGTTGCGTCAAATTTTGATGGCATGAGCGGCGATCATTCCAGAAGAAGACTTTCTTTATCGAGTAACTTAACACCACAGGATTTTACGCAAAAAAAATTCAACTTCTCTGAAAGAGACAACATGCACCAATTTTCTTAGTGACTTTAATGCTTCAAGTCAGCCGCCGCCAAGTCCGGATGACAATTTGAATATTTCCTTGATTGTGGACGATAATGTGGTTTGTAAGTTGAAACATAACTTATGCAACCAAAAAAATCACAAATGTACGGGTATACATATACCTAACTAAAGTACAGATGGTGGTTTTGGGACGTTAAACCCCACATATCAATCAATCAATCAAATCAACTAAAGTACAGACACTTCCGCTCACTCTGATTGTATCACGAGTGCCTCCGCTGCTTCTGTGGCAAGATTCCGCCCTATGCAGTATGTCTTCTACGATGAAGCTACACGCCCATCTGATGTCAGCTGTTTTGGAACTGATAATTATTCAATGAGGATAGAAGCAGGTCCATAAGGGGCGCTATAGGTAGTACTATAATTTTCACTTTGATGTGCGCCCACAATAAACAGCAAATTGTGAATTTATTTTCCAAGGCCATCGCCAAAGAAACGTAATTCAAATTGGTGACCTCTTTTGATGAACAATAAGTACCTAGATCTTCCTGCTGCTTTAAATGTCTAAATGTAATTGTAAATTAACCTGTTTTACGTGTATGGAGTTCTCTATGTGAATGGACTTGGTGCTGATATAACTTTTACTTATTGAATTATTTATGCAAACTGTCTTTCGGCCAGGGTTTACGTAATTTTTTTCTTTATCAATAACCCAATGGAAGCAACATACAATGAAGCCAAGGATGGTATGAGAGACGTCTGTAGTATGTGTAGTAATAACGTTATAAATGTGGAGACATGAAAGTGGCGACTGAACATACAGCCATTAAATAACGCGCCAGTTGTCCTGCTTATTTGTTTCATTAGATGGTATCTGATACATAAAAACGAGCCCTTAATTCATCTGCCTTCTATATTTTGTATGGATGCGATCCTTACCGAACCTACTCTGTGAAAAGGACTGGGCAGCGGTATATAAAAGGGACACCATCTGCTGAACAGCAGTTCGAGACTTGCCATCTTCAAAGCGCCCGCTGCATGGCAAAACACATTATCAGCCAGACGCGCTTTGCACGCTGTGATCAGTACACAAAAAACTTAAACGGCGCTTGAGCTTCGCCTTCAACAGTAGAACGCGATAGCGTAATCGAGCCACGTGATCATTGCCTCCAATCGTGCCGCAAGGAAACAAATGTCTGGGCGCTTAACACTGATCACTTAAAACTATCCTAGGATGTCTACTGGATGTGCAGTTTCCAAGTGCCCACTACGTCATAGGTAATCATTGTGCTAATTGTCAAAGCATCCGTAAGGTGCTACGTGTAAAAGGCGGGAAGCTTAAAACTATTTGTATTGACACCTGGTGCAATTTTGGGACTCTTCCACGCAATACGTCAATGACACTCCTGCCACTACATGACATTCATGTAGTGTTTTTTTTTTTTTGGAGCTGTTTCAAGCAATGACGTTATTTTGTGGTAGAATACCTGCTTGCCATGCAGGCGGCCTGGCTTAGATTCTCACTTCGATCGGAAACATGGTATTATTTACTTTAAATGTATATTTCTCGATTTGTCAGTCACGGACGAGATTAGTTTTCCCTCGAAACCAACGACACCAATGCCGAAACTTCTGTGAAACGAGGTGCTCGACACGATCGTGTTGAAACGCACACATGCCTCCTTTCTTGTATTTTTGCCGCAGATTTCTGCATGTCCCCGCAGTTCACCACGGCTTGTAGAGAGATCTCATGGGCCTGCATGACTGCATTATACGCTCGCTCACTCGGGAATTGAACCGTCTGAGCATAAAGTAAGGCCAAGAGGTCACAGCGCGTGGCAGACGAACACTGCGCAATATGCAGCGCGTGGTGATCCTTAACCTCACGGTGCACTGTCGACGATAGCTCTGTGCAAACGAATTGAGTGACACTATTGTGGGCATCACCCGTATTACTCTCGAAAAGCCCAAAATTTGTCCCCGTCTTTTTTTTTTTTTTAATCAGAATCATCGCCTCTTTTACGACCGTTCATTTCTCGTGGTCAGGGTGGGCGTTCAACTGCATACTGTGAATCGTGCGAAAGAAGAGAAAGACAACCGCCCTCGAGTGTTGGTTCACATAAATCTTTAAAAAAGAGGGCACCGCCCACAAAAGTGTGCGCTTTCAAGAAGCGGGGCTTCAACGCGACTACACGAAGAATAGCGTCGCGACTCTCGTTCGATAGAATTTGTTGCCGCCTTTCAAAGGAGTTCGTGACAGCTACTCAAACCACGAAACGGCCTGTTTCGTCTTGAAAAGTATGTACCTCCAGTTTTCTGACCCTGGAGAGCGTTGACAGGAGCGTAGCCTTTCACATGGCTTCGGCATCTTGACTACGTTTCAGCTCTCGCTTCTAGATGTTTGTCCTTAAATACCCGATCATTTCATGACATTCTGAGAGGTGGCACCGCAGCATCTTTCTACTCCAGGGCTATTAGCGAACTACCTTGAATTATTCGAGAGATGCCAAGTGTGAAACACAGCTTCGCCTTTTCCCTCCTTTATTCGAGAATGCGAACTTAAAACGTCTTTTTTTTTTTCGCTAGCTGTAAACTTGGCAGGTCGTCCAATGCAGACATATGACAGTCAGTTGTCAAACACAGCGATGTAAGCGGCTCCTCTTTGCTACAGCTTCCACATTCCCAGTGGTTGCATGTTAAGAGATCTTCTTGACAGTTGGTATTTATGAACCTAATATTGAGTATTTTGCATCAGTCTGTCTTTGGCTAATCACATAGTGGCTTTGTCTCATCACATAAGCAAGACAGAAATCACGGTTTCTTACCGCAAAGCCTTAGCAATGAATACAATAGCAGCGCATTTAAAAGGAAGTAATGCTAGAGGCTAACCTGCCTAGCATCTGACCTATAGCGTAACTCAACAAAATGATGGCGTAAGGAAACGCGGACGCTGCAGCGAGCGCAACGACCTTCGTTCTGTCTGTCGCTTCAACGCGAACTGAGCTGTGAGACCACAGCATACCCAAAGGTATAAAGAGTATGGCTGATCAGTGATCACTGTCAAGGTAGGCCTCGCTCAACCGCATCCGGCCGTTCAAAGCACGCAGTTTCTGCCGAAGCCACACCGCCCACCATATGAAGGGACACCACCATCGCCTTTCGTGCACGTCCGGTTCTCTTCCCCTACGCTTCAGCAGCGATTGTGGGCTGCGCTCGCACGCTATCACACGCACATAGAATCTACTAGGTGATGTTATATCCCCTGCACTTTCTATGAAACGTAATGATTATAGTATCACAACAAAAGTTATCTTATCCCCTCTTCCCCCCCCCCTCTTGGAGTTAGCTAGTGAATACGTGTGTTGTTCAGTGCCGACATTTGGAGGAACCACTTTAAACTGAAAATACATTTGAGGAAACATTGGTGGCGGGGTATGAACCTCCGACCCCGTGCTTAAAAGCCGATGACTGTGTTACCTTATAAACACATTCTTTTTTTTTATTTCCAAGTATGCCTACACCGTCTTCAAAAAAACTTGTATGCCTGTCCGTCTGTCACATAACGCGAATGAATATAAATGAATAAACGGAGAAAACAAGGTATAAACTGTTGGCGGAGGCCGCTTTCGAAACTACGGCCCTACGTTGAGAAGCTCAGTGTCTTAACACCCGCGCTTGAAGAGGGTGAATAAGTCAGAATGCGAGCACATGAATGCGTTGAACAGGTGCTTTATAACAGGTTTTAATCACTTTTGTGCGAATTGTCGGGGTGTATGTACCGACACCTGCTCTCCACCCACGGGGACGGTGGGATGATTGGGACACCTGCGTAATGTTTTTGTGAGAGAGATTATTCAGCAGGCTCGTGCTGAACCAGACGGCACTGCTAGCAAAAGCGAGAGAGGCAGTGGCCGGCTCGGGAGACTCAGCCGCCGAGCAGAACAGAAAGACGTTCTAACAACTGAGGGCGAAAAATCATCGGTTTAGCTAGCTAACCCGCGTGTAAGTATGTGAAATGAACTTCATTACTGAAGAAACTTTAGGCCTAAATCAAACGAGCACACATAACAGGACGGCGCTCGCCCTGTTCTTTTGCGTTACGTATCCTTCTTTGTTTTGCGCCAAAGTTTCCTCAGTCAGTAGCAACTATAGCTCAAGTCAGAACTCTGCAAAAATAAACTCCTTCTATCATTTCGAAATTTCAACGTCATCGAGCTATGGAGAAAAAACATTTTAAAACAAATGACAAAGAACGGTGCATTCTGAAAATGGCTTATTGAAATGTTTCGTGAAAGGGGAACAAAAGCCATTTCAAAGCGACCACCTGAAGTTACTGCAGTGTGTTAGACTACATAAAATTGTGGCTTAGCGCAAAAATAATGCTGAACACACCTCATACTTGATCAGTCTTGTGGTCAGAGAAACAGCTCTTTAGTGGCATTGCGTTAGCGAAGGCGTATTGTTTGGTCACTCACTCACTCACTCACTCACTCACTCACTCACTCACTCACTCACTTCGCCACTTTATTACGCCAAACTATCGTACATTTCGTTCCGTAAATGAGCTCTTGTACATGACCAAAACATCATTTGTGAAAATACAAACTACCACTATTGCCGCTTGTTTTCTTTCAAGACGCATCTCGTTACACACTCCTAGTCTTACTGCAAATAGAGGTATGTAGCACCAATCTTGAATGTCGTGAATACAAAACAAAAACGTAAAACTCTTGTTTATACGCAAAGCCGTGCCCAGTAAAAGCTGGCATGTAGCTAGAAGAGAGGCTCTCTCTTCTAGCTACATGCCCACTTTTATTCGTTTGCTTCTTTCTTGCTAAGCTCCCACGTGGTGACCTTTGACCTTAACGGAGGACGCTACGTCTGCGTGCAGTGCTGGCCTGTGCACCCGACTTCGATAGCACTGCAGATGAACGCAATTTGTTTTTCCTATAGGCTGCGTGATCGTCAGACGCTTATGGTAACGAACGAGAAATGATTGATTGATTGATTGATTGATTGATTGATTTGATTGATATGTGGTGTTTAACACCCCAAAATCACTATACGATTATGAGAGATGCCGTAGCGATGGGCTACGGAAATTTCGATTACCTGGTTTCTTTAACGTGTACCTAAATCTATGTACACGGGCCTACATCGTTCTCGCCTCTCTCGAAAAGGCAGTCGCCGCAGCCGAGATTCGATCCCGCGAGCTGCGCGTCTGCTGCCGAGTACCTTAGCCACTAGACCACTGCGGCGGGGCGATGAACGAGAAAGACCAATGGTGCTTCTAAGTCGCCATGTGATCGCAGCAACACAGATGCGGGTAGTCACTCCCTGTTACCCTTTGGTGATTCGACAAACGTAATGGCGAAACCCATTTGCTTCAAACTGCACGTGGAATACATAGCATCCGCTGACCTTACGTGCTTGCTAACATCATCCACGTGATCACGTCGCTTCTCCAGTATGCTGCTTAAACTCTCAGCGATGCACAAACGACCTTTTCCCCTCGAAAAACCACATATCGTGTTGTGATACAAAGTCTCACGACAGAGCATATGTGAACGCGTCTTCTTTCATAGAACAACCCACGAATTTAATGAACGATGCAAACCTTGAATGGGCACCAAGCCTACTGCTGGGCCATGGCCGTCATTACCGGACTACTACCGCTGCATGTGCGCGTTCTCAAAGCTCTAAAAAGCGGCAGACGCTGTATGCAGTCGCCGTGGGCACGATGTTCACGGAGTCTGGAACATCGCTCAAACTGCCTAGCACAGACATATAACTAGAGTACGATGAACCATCAGCAGTAGATCCGGTCAAAGCCCATGCGTCTTTACCTCGATCATAACGTGAAATAGCTCCATAACTAACCTCGCTTAGACACGCCGTGAAGGAAGCTGCTTTGCTGCTATGCTCTTCCTTCATCCACTGGTGAAGTAGTGTTGGCCCCTCAGCAGCTTCCACACCTTCATTTATATCAGCGTGAGGTGACTTGTTGAAAGCACCAAATAGTTAGCGATGTCAGATCGACGTTTGGCGTAGCATCCTTACCGATGCGCATTTTGTACGGGTCGATGCCATCACACATATGAATTTTTGCTCGGTAACGTACATGAGTCGGTACCACAAGCTCTTCATGGTAGAACGGGAAAAGCGCGTGCACGTTTTTCTCACGCCATATCACTCGAATGACGGTACTATAATGCACGTGCGGTACTACATGCACGCGCAGATTGACAAGCCTGACTCAGTGTTGACCAACATGGCGGTCGCTCACTTTGCTAGCTCAAAATGACGTCACGCGCAATCAGTGCATAGTGCGTATTTCAAACACTCAGTGGACGGAATCTTGTAGAACTTCCTATGCACTCACTTTGTGGCCCTATGAAAATAGGTGCATTAACGTGCATGCCTTTTGTAGTGGGTGACCCGCTTCAAAACCATCGAGTTGTTATTATAATCACATGCCCTGACGCGCAGAGGAACATATCTTCCCTGTTTACACAAGCACAGCAGTGATTGTCTTGATTGACAACCATGGTTCTGTCATAGAACACCCGCTCACCACGCTCGGTCCTCACTCGGAATCAGACTTTTTTATTGCTAAATTTATTTGCATCTTTCATTATCAGTTTGTTGGTCATGCACAAGATGATTATTTTTCAGTCACAACGAACGACACCAGTGCCCTGCGAAACTAGCTCTTCAATGCTATCGCATTAGAGTGCCCTCTATATAAAATATTGCGATGTTTATGTAAGCTTTTCGCATTACAATGCATGGTTGAAAACCTTACATCACGTGAGAGTAACATCTTTGAATAGCGTAAAGGTGATATGCAGTGACTTATTAGAAAAAGGTTCGTGCCTTCAGTTCATCCTCGTACGCATTGGTGACCACGTCTATGAGGTAACAGCGTCTACAATGCTGCAGCCATGCAGGCCGCGAACGGGCGTCTGGGCTTCTCTCTCTGACGAAGACAAAGCTGCGAATCTCAGCGAGCATCACCGCCGCGCCCCGACCAGCAACGCTTGCTGAGGGGCGATTGACAGGCGCCTGAAAACAAGACGTTCACGAAAGGAACGCGCTACGCCGCGGCGCGCAGTGTCTGAAGCCAAAGCCGCGACGAGGCTCAGAGACGGTGCTGCGGAGCGCGTCTCTAAAGCCTCCCGAACGTCAGGCCTGTCAGCTGAGGAGTCACATTCTGCGTCTGTCGCTCCAGTGAAACGGATCTACGAGACGAGCGTGGGGAGTGGAGTGCGCGTAGAATGCCACGTCGCTGAGGAAGGATTTTAGAAAACATGTCGTTAACCTTATTGTAAAGGCAGCGACAACAAAATTGTGTCAGGCTTGTAGGTCGCGACTGAGCGGGAAAACAGAAAAAAATAAACAAAAATCTTTTTAAAAGTGTAAAAGCTTACGACACGTGCTTTTGTTCCCATCGGAGTCGGCTTGTGTATGGCGAGACACGGTGATCTTTGATAGATCTCCTCCCGCCCATGTGGCTCTATAGTTTTTCGCAGCGAATGCACGATGCGGACAAGCACCCGCTCGCATGCGGGATGAATAATGAATTCACGGCCCGGGAGTGGTAGAGTCGATCGCCTACGCCCACGATGTCTGAACCGGAGGTAAAACCGCTGTACTGACAGTACTCGAGTTTCAGGTGGGCCATATGCAAATGAGAAAGCCCGCTTCTCTTTCAACATCTTTCAACAGAGTTGGTGAGACGGGAATAAAAAAAAAGTGTTATCTGTGCATTTTTTCTTCCCATTAGCCAGCGCAGGTGGTTGTAAAATACCGCTGAGGCAGAGCTTTGTTTGCCTCAGCCGGAACGTAGACGCGCTTTGCTCAGTAAAGTATTCTTCTCGTTTATTTTGCATGTTCAGTGGCACGAATTAATGTTTGCAGTACAACGCAATACCCGTGATTGGTAGTAAGCATATTTTTATGAAGTTTATTTGTAATAACCAGTATGGAAATGGCAAAGTGATAGCCGGACGAAGAGCCGAAAAACTTATGTTTACAGCATAAAAGGTCAAAGTAAATCGTTAGATGCTTGCACATTTCGTGCTAAGCACACGCAGACACACACACACACACACACACACACACACACACACACACACACACATGCACTAGGCTGATGTGAAAAGAATCTTAACACAAAAAACTAATAATAATAATAATAATAATAATAATAATAAAAAGAATAAATGCACTGTAAAACACAAACAAGAGGCGGTCTATGCTATTTCGTTAGTATATCTCTCAACAAGCAATTTTATAGATTCTGTAGTTTTCTCATGTACATCTGTGCTACTTTTTGTTCTTGGTGATTTTGGGATCTTGGTTTTGGGAAGTTAAACCCCCCAAATCAATCAATCAATCTTCTTGGTGATTACATTTTTGTACTTTAATGATGTATTACCGGAAACGCACAAGTTCTCCTAAAGTATACAAGGCCATGATTGCGTGTGTCGTTTCTTGTACAGTGTGGTGTATGTTATGGATTAGCAATTCAACCGATATTTTATTCCAGCATTTCTTGCGCAGGCGTACGAGGAAGCCAACAGTAAACGAAGGACAAACAAATATTTGCCTGCAGGTTGTCACGGTGATTATTCTAGTCATGTATCACATGAATTTGAGGACTCTATGGCGCATTTGACAGTTTCCGCCATTGCTGACTAAACTGATCTAGCCAAGGGGGGTGTTGAGTGTAAGGTGCAGAGCCCTTAAGTGTTTCAATGTTTCGTGGGTGTCTACACACGCGTGCATACAAACACACACATAAACTCGCTATTGTTATCGATAGTGATACGTATTCTTTCACATCGTCCTTGGATCAACTGAATGAAGTCTTCTGTTCGTTCAAATCAAGCAGAACATAACGTTGTTCATCTCAAATGGACTTCAATGGGAAGCTTCGGTGTTACCCTGTCTTATATATACAGAAGGGCTTTGACGGACGCAAACTGGGACACTTCGTACACATCGGGTAGCTGGGCGAGAGGAGGAAAAGTTGGCTGGGAAAACGAGTCTCGTGCTCTGCCGGACGTAGGTACAACATGCATTCTAGCTGTCCTACATCAATATTCGCTGCTGCGTCACTCAGCCACACTGATTTTTGAAACAAAGTAGAGGCTGTGAAACATTGCATATCGCTGTACAATTCGTATATTTCTTTTGATGAACCGGTTGGTCGGTAATATGGTGGTTTTTATTTTGTGCTTTTATTAAAACTAAGCGCTCAATACAAGATTCAACAGCCTTTTTAAAGGACGCCACCGAGGAATTCACGTAATTATATTCGCTGAGACGTTCGACATCATCAAAGTAATCGCATGAAGGTCAAGAATAGGCGTGTCGTCAGCTCGTAAAACATCGGTGATTGTAGAAAAAACATGATGGTTTGTACGCACAGGAAGGCCTTGGGTATGAAATACCATCGAAAACTTCACATTCGAAACTATTGTCTAAAGGGAGACAATGCTAACAAAACATAAATCTATAACTGCATCCTCTCGTGTGTTAGTTTCAAGAATCTCCTTTAAACCCAACTATAGCGAAAAATCTAACAGAATTTTAGTGATTTCTATGCCATATATAGCCTGTGAACGATGGAGGTGACCTCAAAATACCAGGAGTGTTGAAATCACCCAGGAAGATCAAGCTGGTAGTAAATAAGAAGCACTCGTGGTGTCATGCATGAAATTTGTTACCAGCCCTAGACTACGACAGACCCAATGGAAATTTTTCGCAAATAAACCTTGCGCCAAACATATTTCGTATCGGGTAGGCTAGGGACAAATGAAAATAGAATGAAAATGAATAAAATATCGAACCGCAAAATTGGGGCAAGACACCTACCGCATGCTATGACGTATGTCAGGTCTTCCAAGTGTAAAACCATAGAAACTGAAGAAACCAACTGTAAAACCATATCAATCACAGAAATGAATTGATCGTTTACATTAAATTGCTATGCTATCCGTTGCGTAAACACAAAAGCGTAACAACTCTGATGGTTGTTGGTTCACGCTTGTTCTGTGTATGCCTGTGCGTCTTTTTCATGCGTGCACCCTTGTGCGTCAACGGAAAGCTGCAAGTACTGAGATATTTGAATCAGGTTGTCGTGCTTTGATGGTGATGAGATATTCGTGCAATGGGATGCATTCGTTTGATTGATTGATATGTGGGGTTTAACGTCCCAAAACCACCATATGATTATAATAGACGCCATAGTGGAGGGCTCCGGAAATTTTGACCACCTGGGGTTCTTTAACGTGCACCCAAATCTGAGCACACGGGCCTACAACATTTCCGCCTCCATCGGAAATGCAGCCGCCGCAGCCGGGATTCGAACCCGTGACCTGCGGGTCAGCAGCCGAGTGCCTTAGCCACTAGACCACCGCGGCGGGGCCCTATGCATTTGTTTCGAACTATATAGACAAGTACGTTGAGACACACTTCTTTCGGGAGAAGGTCCTTTTTTTTTTGTCTATATGGTGTAGCGGTTACGATAATCAGCTGCTTATCATTCAAAGGTACCGAAATCGATCCCAGCCGCGGTGGTCGCATTTCGACTGAGGCGAAATTCTTGAGCCCATGTACCGTGAGAGACGTCAGTGCACGCTAACAGAACACCATATCGTCAAAATTCTTGAACCCCTCGGCTTCAGCGTCCCTCGTAATCATATCATTGTTTGGCGACGTAAAATCTCAGTTATTATTATTCTTTTGCCTATCGCGTACTTGACAGAAACAATATTTTGTCTATCACGTGTTTCACAGACTGTCATTTCGGGAGATCGTGTCTGTGGCGTTGGAACGCAGCACCTTTGCTGAACAAGGTGAGTGCCAGCGAAAATTTGTTCGCCTTACGATAAACAAAAGCTTCGCTTGTCCACACGCGCACATTACTTGTTGGTTTAGTGTCACTGTGCACGAGTTTTGTACCCGGGTTAGGGAAACTGCGACGAGCGCATAACACTGAAGTGTTTAAGTTGGGAGCCACTGTGCACGCGGACGCGGCAAATTTGCATTATGGAAAGCGGAACCGAATTGCCAGCGGGCAGGTGCTGGGACCGGATACAAGAGCGCACGCAAAAAGAGACTGCAAGCAGCACCAAGTGCTCAATTAATTAAAGTCCTCGTGCGTTCATTATCGGCTGTATGGTGAGCCGTAGAACTAACGCGCCGGTGGTCGCAGAATGCCAAGAAAACATTCGGCGATAATTGTTCGCCTACCGGGAAGAACTGCACATATTACAATAGCAGAAACAATCAAGGACTACAAAAAAAAAAGACTTCACAGAGAGAGTTGTCAAATAGAAACCATAAAGAAAGTGACAGCAAAGCAGTCGCAGTCGCTGTTACTATGGTAAATTCTTTAAAGGTATTTTTGAGCTCTAGTATGCATTAGTTCATGAAAATGGAAAGTAGAAGGAAGCTATAGTTTTTTTTGGGTGAGAGGATGAAATCATATCGTAATCAGAAAGAATACCATTTGCTTATTTTTTATATCGCGTACCTGGTGACATATTTCTGAAAATATATAAAAGCTACAGAGGAAAAATGAAAAAGCTGATGAAGAAACACCAAGAAGGCTTTATCAATATTAGGATATTATGATTGAATTTGAATGCCCTGAGGAGAGCAAAAACACGGCACTTTGATTTCTGGATTTCTGACTGTTTGTCATGAGTACAACGCCATACTAAGTCATTGTGTGTAACATAGAAAATGAAATAATACAAAATATAGAGAGAAAAAGCTACTGAATTTAAGAATTAAAACAAAAAAAGAGCACATATTTTCGGAGAAGATGCTAAAAGCGCATTTGTACACACGGTTATAACTATATGGGAATTTCTGCGAAAACAGCCCGCACTCATATTACAGTGTCTACAGCAACCTGATCGTAATAGCTTGAGAAATTACGCCACCGCTTCCAAGAAAGTGGACACTAAAAAATGACCAAAAAAATGAGATAGAAAGAAAGAAAGAGAGAGAGAGAGAAAGATGTGTGTAGATATATGTGTGGGAATATGGTGCTTCCTGTTACCCTAGAGGGTGCTTGGTCTATGGAGTAAACTGGGAAAGGGGCTAAAACCACGTGGTTTGTCGGGTCTAAGAAACAGGGAAGTGGTATGAAGGAGGATGCTGGTGTGTTGCTTCTAATATTGGTTGTTCATTTCCTTTAAAGAAAACGGCGCAACAAACAACACGAGAAGACTTTTTACCACATGAACACAAAGTATTATCATTTATTTGTCTTTCTTGCACCGTTTTATTAAACATCCATCCGTTTTAATAAACAACCCAGCTCGGTAGTCTATAGTGGCTAAGGCACTCGACTGCGATCCCTCAGGTTGCGAGAAGGAATGCCAGTCACCACAGTCGTGTTTTTGATGCAGGCGCGAATGCTTGACGACCGTGTACTTTGACGAACTTCAGATGGCTGAAATTTCTGGAGCCCTCCGCTGTGGTGTCTCTCATGAAGATATCGTGGTTTGGGACGTTACAGCTCAACAATTATTATTATTATATTAAACAATACATGCGCGCTAACTCGTCCACCTGTCAGCCCTATGTGGTAGTTCAGGAGAGCGTCTTGAAGGAAATGCATGGCTGCCTTTTTGCTGAGGTTGAGGGCAGCTTTGACGGGCTCATTCATCGTCAGTCACTGGGACTCTTCGATCAGTTGGGATCAAGGTGGCTAGCTGCGAGATTTTTTTCTCACAAAGCGAAGCATCGAAATTATTGGAAATGAAAAGTGTTTCACTGAAACTATGACGGCTCGCATATGGCATGGTAGTTTTAAGCGAGGCGCTTGTACGTTAGCTGGCGCTGTCTATATATATATATATATATATATATATATATATATATATATATATATATATATATATATATATATATATATATATATATATATATATATATATATATATATATATATATATTGTTACGGAAAAGAACGCTAAGACCACAACTCCAAGGATGACCAGACAGACAGACGGACGGATGGACGGATAGAGGGATGCACGAACGGACGGACGAATCGCCCCACTCATCATCATTGAGTCCGTGGATATTCTGACTTTTTTTATTGGGATTTTGTAACTTTTTTTCTAAGGAGAACTATGGTGAATGTGGATCTGTTGCAGCTTATTCCCAGTATGTTTACGCACGGTTCTTCGATGCCCTCCTCCCGTACTGCCTGCATTACTGCTGTTGCCTCGACTGTGTCAAACGCCTTCTCGTATTCTATGAAAGATATGAATATGGGTTCGTAGTATTCCGCGCATTTCTCTATTACCTGATTGATAGAATGAATATGGTCAATTGTGGAGTAGACTGTACGAAATCCTGCTTGGTATTTTGGTTGATTGAACTCTAATGTCACCTTATTTGTATTAGCTATTATTTTTATAAACAGTTTGTAGAGAATGGACAGCAAGCTGCTCTACCTGCAGTTTTTCAAGTCCTTGACGACTCCTTTCTTATGTATTACGTTGATGTTGGCATTGTTCTATTATTTTGCTACTTTTCCCGTCAAAAAACACTTCGTATGTAACGTGGCCAATTTTTCTAACTCTATTTCTCCGCCATTTTTCGGGAGGTACATTGTTACCTTATTTTTACCAGTGGCCTCCTCTTTGTATTTATTCTAGGGCTTTCCTTACTTCCCCTGTCATTACTGGTAAGATGTCAAATTCCTTTGAACTATTATTGTTTCTCACGATATCATCCTGGTTGTTCTGGCTCCGGTACACTCTTAGTATAATTCCTTTGCCACTTCAGCTATCATAATGGTATTGGTTATGACATATTGCCTTCCTTGTCCATCAAGGCATACATTCGATTTTTGCCTATGCACAATTCTGCATTCGCAGCTTTTAGGCTTCTGCCGCTTTTACAGCCTGCTCAACTCTTTCTCTGTTATACCTATATAACTCACACGAATGTACATAATATATGTAACACAATCAAACACACTCACGTATATACAACACAACCATTTTTCGCATATATTTACGAGGTGCGTCTTTCAGCGCAACCTGTGATTTTTTGGCGAAAGCGAATACAGTGAAATACCAAGCAACTATTCCTTTCGGAAAAATACAACTATGCCCTAATGACCAAGAGAGCACCCCCCCCCCTCCCCTTTCACTATTTTCCCCTCCAAAATTCTGCAGCAGCGGTTCCCAGGAGCCCAAGTGCCTAGTCCTTTGATACGGGAACAATTTTTCCGTACTTTTACGGAGTGGTGCCCCGGCGTTGCATTCTTAGTTGTCACAAATTGTCGGAACTAATTGTTACGGGAGGGCACACAGAGAAACGAGGTGACAGTTGTGATATATTTGCACGACGCCACGGCTAAGCCGAGATGGCAAGCCAGAGCGTGCCCCACATCCCAGAATTGCGTCATCTTTCTCATTGTCTCTCTTGCTTCTTCAGCGTGATGTAGTCTTGTAACAATATGAATAACCCCTTTCTTTTTTTGTCATAACCACACGTCGGCGAATTCACTCATGATTCGACTCACTCGAACTCACTGAGACTCAGGTCGAGCCGCAAGTCTGTCCGATGAGCATTATTTAGGCGAGTTTGAGTCCGAAATTTCATTGGTGATTCTAAGTGAGCTCCCCAATTTTTGATGACCTATGGTCATAACGAATGACATTTCACACAAGGATTTCGTCCAGTTCAGTAAAAATAGCAGCTGCATACATGTTTCTTAAACATTTCATTAGAAGCTTTTTTAGGGGCTCTTTCATGGCCATCTTAGTACACGACCGACCAAAGGCCTCCCCTCCAAACTTTGTCTGACTATGCTTCACCGAAATGAAGGGAGAGGGGGGAATTCTCACCAATACAGTGTTGATAGAGGGGGGTGACAAAAAAAGCGACTGGCCACTTGACAGACTTTCTAGCCCCCAGTTACATCAGGCAGAGTTAGGGGGGCGGGGGTGGAGCACATAATCAAATAGTAGAAATAACTGGCCCTGGTTACACAAAATAAAAGCATATTGATAAATTGGTGCAACTCTAAATGAAGGTAGTACAGGATATACGCACATTTGAAATAGCAAGAGGCGTGGAAAATTATATCTACAAACACTCTGTACAAATATTTCAAAGAGTTTTGTTGTAGGAAACCCTCATTTGATACCTTTGTTTTTGTCATTCCAGGGTGTCAAGTTACGTGTTGAATACACGCAAGGTTCCTTAGACATTCGCTAAAACGACTCGAAGGTGAAAGTCGTCTTCTTTTTCCTTTTTTTTCTTCTTCTCAGTCGATGTGTCGATGCTCCTCATCGGAAAGCATTCTTCACCTGATGGGATCTGGCACTCTCTTCAGGATCAGACGCACTGAAAGCCTGTTTAAAGTCGACCGGGTTAAGCAATGGTTAGCAACCATGCAGTGCACAGGCGTACATGTACCACAACCGCACTTGCTTCCCTCCTATTTCTTTGTTTAACACCTGTGCATTGCTTCATTTCAGTGTACGGTAGCAAACCGGTGTCGGGTAGAATGTTCTTCATCTTCGTCCACATCTGTTTTCACTCCCAGAACACGGGAGCCGATTTGTCCGGCTTGAAACCCAATAATTGTGATGTATGAGGGAACTAACACAGAGAGAGAGAGATATATATAAACAAAGCGATTCAGAGAAACTTTTGGTGGAACAAGTTTCCCGGCGAGGCGAAATTGGAATTCGTGCACCCACGATCTGAAAACGAGTGTCGTAACGATGCTTGGCTACCCAGACACGATAGCAGATCATAGTGTAGCCTTGTACAGAATATTATTACAGCGAGGGGGTGGGAAAGAGAAGTGTAGGCGAGGAAATGAAATGTTCAAATGGTCAGGAGGACAAGGAGAAAGATAAAATGAGCATGGTGAAAGAGAGAGAAAACAAGAGAAATAGATAAAAAAATGAGAATAAAATGGCTGGTTAGAAACCTACTGCAGATACAATGAAAGAAAGAAGAGTATAAAAATACAGAGAAAGAGAGAAATAGAGAGAACAAAGGAAAATACAGAAAATTCGGCAGATCTCACGTACCTTAGGAATCGGTATTATGCAAAGCACGCGGATTGGATGGGAGTTGAATGTGTTTTATTCTTTATTGAGCGAGACGTTATGAAGTAGCGCTAAATATATGTACAAATCCACACACACACACACACACACACACACACACACACACACACACACACATTCAACAGCCCCATATGTTTTATATCAGCAGTTGTTTACAGTTGCCTAATGATGCCAACACCACCAGAAATAGTAAGCTTATATAGAGCGCTGGTGTTCGCGCTGGTGCGCGAGATGGTAGCCTTCAACCCTTCTACACAAATCAACTTCAGCTGATAGCGCCTAATTACAATCCGACATGACGGCTGTATCACAGGAGTACATATGTAATGTTTATAAAATTGGATAGCCAGTACTAAACCACAACTGACGTTGCGCGAACTTTAGGCTCTATTTGAAAATTATATTCAAGGCTTGGCGTGGCTCTGGGGTAGAATACTTCATTGCCATGCAGAATGCAAGAGTTTGATTCCTGCTGGGACACTGGAATTTATTCTTCGCAATCGTCTGGTCAACGCTGCCTATGATAGCTCTTTCTTAACGTTCAAGCGTTAAAGTCTGTGTTCTCGCCGTTCCTGGGTAGATAAAAAATGTCCATTACCTGTGGCACATACCCACACCCGGGTATTTGCCACTGTTTTTTTTTAAGTGTTTGAATACGTTCGTAACGAGATTGTTACCTATTGATGTCATGACCAGCGACTCGTATTCGTCGAACATTTTACCCTCCCGTACTAATTTTGGTGTACCCCTAAATAAAAAGGGTGATCATGACAGCACTCAGAAGTGGGCGGCTAGAGATAGATAGATAGATAGATAGATAGATAGATAGATAGATAGATAGATAGATAGATAGATAGATAGATAGATAGATAGATAGATAGATAGATAGATAGATAGATAGATAGATAGATAGATAGATAGACAGACAGACAGACAGACAGACAGACAGACAGACAGACAGATAGACAGATAGACAGATAGATAGATAGATAGATAGATAGATAGATAGATAGACAGATAGATAGATAGATAGATAGATAGATAGATAGATAGATAGATAGATAGATAGATAGATAGATAGATAGATAGATAGATAGATAGATAGATAGATAGATAGATAGATAGATAGATAGATAGATAGATAGATAGATAGATAGATAGATAGATAGATAGATAGATAGATAGATAGATAGATAGATAGATAGATAGATAGATAGATAGATAGATAGATAGATAGATAGATAGATACCAAAAGTTCTTGCAGCATGCAAAAAGATAGAAAGACAGAGAAAGAGCTAGACAAAGTGAAACAGGCACATGGAAACAGAGGCAGCAAATATAGGGGAAACAAGACATAGTTTAGTCACGTACAGTGTAGTATATTAAGGGATGGTAAAGAAAGAGGTGAGAAGGTAAAAATAAAAAAAAAGTTTGGCCAAGCCAGGACCAGGTAGTTGCCCACTGCAGCTCTGCTGTGGGCACCTATCTGGTCCTGGCTTAGCATGACTGTGGGCACCTCTACCTGCTCCCCAGGAGCTGCAGGTGCCGACTGCAGCAGTGGGCACCTGCAGCCTTGCTCGACTTAATTCAAAGCACTAAGTTTTTTCGCCCCACTCCTGTTGAGGCCGCCTACGCGAAACGCCGGGCGGTCAATTTTCTCGTTTGATGACGCATCCACGGCTTTCTTCTTAATAAATTTTGTAAACTGTGTTGTTCTTCCTTATTTAGTTTGCTGTTTCGCAACGCGAAATATAAGCATGAACGTATTCCAGTGGCACCTAATTTCTCATTCAAGTTACATTTCCATATCATAGGCGGGTAATTACTCGGGTGGGATTCTTCTCTTCAGATGTCCTCTTCTGTGCAGCTGTAATATGGCGACATCGCACAACCTTTCCGAAACGGTGCAAAGTGTTACTTGAACGCGAGAAGAAAGAAATGATAGTTTGCACCTTAAGCTAAAAAGAAGCAATCCGACCTTTTTCGTAGGTGGTCGTTTTAGTTCGGTTGCTTTTTTTCTCTTTAACGTTGCTGTTTTAAATCACCCTTCACACTGTCGCGGCGCGCTCTTGCCGCGTTGGTATGAAATCGAGAAAGTTTCTTTGTTATAATTTTATTGCGTGTCTTATTTTAGTGCGAGCGGAAAATTGCAATTCAGCTGCGATCACGTATTCGCTGAGAGAGATTAAAAGACAAGAAAATGACTGATGTCGTTAGCCTGGTTACGCAACGTTTACCACCCACACAACACCGCGAGATAGTAAAAATGGTGCTCGCCATAAGAAATAAAAGCGTTGTACGAAGGTGATGAACTAGCACAAACAATAGCATTCGCGTGCATTCGAAGGCGCCTACAGCAGTCGTCGAAGTGCTGTAGAGTTTCTATGCTACGTTTTTACCATTCGACACTGTAATTTATCTCGAACGCGTGTGTCTGTTAAAGTGAACGACGACTAAGTCTTCACAACAAAGTTTTCTCGTGAAGCCGGCATGTTCACGCAATCACAAATGTATTTCAACAAAGTAAAAAACTGCCATTAATGTGCGAGCCCCTGGTGCCCCTAATCCGGTATGTATCCGACCATGCAGAACGCTTGAGCACTTGTCCTTACAATTTGTTCACCCTTATTGTGTGTTTGTTAGCACTTCGCCGAAACAAGTGTCGACGATTCATGTTGCAGGTTCTTTTTGAATGAATGAACTATTGTTATTTAATGCTTAATAGACAGTTTACAATAATCTGCAAGGCGGCTTTCCTGTAAGGTTTGTTTTCCTACCGAAATATCTCGTTCACAGACTGCTTTTTTCACTCACTGTGTTGTACTCGCGTGCTCGCGTGCCTTCGCTGCACAATGAGCGAGAAAATCAGTCTGTGAACGAGAGTTTTCGGTTGAACAACAAGTCTTACAGAAAACCCAAATTGCAGATTATTGCAAACTGTCCTTTCTATATACCGAATCCCATAATACAAACACTTGTCGCAGCTGCAGCAAAAGGGTAAGTAGCTTTTGTCTAGATTTCCGGCAAGTATTTTCAATATCTTCCCGTATTTGAATGTTAAAGGTGTCCTTATTAAACTGAACACAACAAAGTCGCCCATGCACACCTTTCCGTTCTTTTGATATCTCCTCGCACTACCGGAAAGGCAGTCACTCTTCTTATAGTACTGCCGCAGCAGGCATAACAGTTAAGAGTTGTGACCCCACATCCCAGAGTTTGCTGAAAGTCGCAACCGCAGCGGATTTCAGACCAGTGCGGACTGAGACAAGTCTTCCAACTGATGGTGCTTATTCCACTCACATGCATATCTGCCAATTGCAACAAGTACAGTATTATATCCGATTAACATGACATTGCATGTGATGTGGACTACCTACTCTTGGGCGCTTGAAACATATGTGTTCTATATATGTTAGATGCCTCTAAGGGCTCGCTCACTGGATTCTGTGCCGACCAGTAGTGCACTCGCGATCTCCGACGACAGTGCAGCTCTGGCCAACTGGGTTGGTCGTACGCTATCTCCTGACGCCAGCCCCCGACGACGATGACAGCGTAGCTCTGGCCGACTGGATCAGGCCAACGCCATCTCCTGTGGCCGACAAAAGCTCTCGCCTGTGGTGCCCCGTCCTCGGACTCCTGCGACCGTGTTTCATCTTTCCTATCTCTTCTTTACTTCCGTCTCTCACTGTCCCTGCGCATCTCTCTCTATATATATACATTTTAATCATATCCTTTTAATCCCTCCTTACCCCCATCCCATGTGAGCTACTGTTGAGGTGTCGCACCAGATGCAGACAGTTACGGGGCTCACTTTTCTCTTCTTTTCCCTTTTATAACAACGTAAGAAAAAAAAGAAGAAGGAATGAGGAGTAGCTGGCGCCTTGTGTGTGCGCTAAAATATCATTTCGTCACCTCAATAATACACATACACACAAAATACCACCTCAGCGACAGAGTGTTCCGCACTACCAGGGGAAACAATCCGGGGTGTCAGCTCGCACTCCATGCACGGAGCGGTGCGGGGGTTGAAGGCGCTGGTTCCGGCTTGGTTGAGATGCAGTCGGTAACACCTACCTAGACAGAAGACGCCGAGGTCACCAAGAAGGTGATGCGTATGCTCGGCTTGAGAGTAGGAATCTTCCCTCGAATGGGAAAGGTGAAAAGAGGGCGTCGTGGTTGCAGAATCAGCGCATAGCGCGAAAGGCAACAAAAGGGAGAGGTGGGGGATTCCCCTTACAGCGCAGCCCTCTCGTTGCAGCGCGCGTAAACCACAGTATAAGAATCCGCTTTGAACACACTAGGTTGCGCATTCAACACCACAACTTCTGATGAACGTAAACCGGGAAAGCCACAACATGGCAAGGGAAAAAATATAATCTGCACAATATTTATTTTTATTATTTATACAATACAACAGAGTTTAATTGAGTCCGTGCACAATGGAAGTAAATAAGCGAGAGTGAATACTCAGTGGCAAACAAAAGAAATCAATTTTTCCTAAAATGTACATTTGATCACAATTACCAAGATAATGGCTAAATACATCAAAGGACAGTTATAGTTCTCGCAATAATTCTTCCGCATGTGCATTACATGCCTTACAGAAAGTGAGGTACAAACTTTTGAGTACTGCACTGTAGGCTTCGATGCATCGAATGTTTGACAAACTACGGAACATAATGAGAATGACAACTTTGCTTTGGTTCTCGTAACAGCTGTGTTCACTGTTATCTTTTCTCATATCCCACTTATCCCATTTCTCTGTTCTCGTCCGCTAGGAAACAAGCCGTGCTGTTTTATCTCTTTTTGCTGGATATGTCACTCTATATGAACAGCGCTCGTCAGCTCATTTTAACACTGGGAATTTGCGTTCGCACACATACTTTCAGAACTCAAACCTGCCCTACAAGTAATTTGATGAACAAGATTTTGGTTATCTTCTTTAGCAAACTTCTTTGTTCCTGATAATCCTTTGGCTAAGCTTCACGTCATATTCTCTATTTAGTGTCCTGAAAATTGGACTAATGTTTGACAGAACGATTCGAGAAATGTTGTGCCACGTCTTTGATATAGATTATGATCAAACTTCACACATAAAATCAGTGCATTATAAAAACACCGGCAAAGCACGCGGTTATACTATAGAACAGTGCTCAAGCGCCGAGAGGCGTTCATTCACGAGCTGCAGCTAGCACTCGAGAATTTGCACATCCTCCGAATTTAAGCTGTCAAACCTCTCGAGACCTCTCGCCAACACGAATTGTATTGGACAAAAAAAGTAATGTAAGAACAAATCTTCGGACAAATTTAGCCTCGCATGCGCATTCTTCTCTCACTGCTTTACGCGAAGCGGTGCAACTTGGTGAATGACGAATGGCCACCCCTTGGGAGACAAATCACATCTCCGCTGAAATTTCGGCATTGGCAAATTTGCATCCTAACGCCGGCAGATCATTTGGGGGTGGCGGGTAGCAGGGAAAGGCTCGTACACATGACAACAAAAACGGGTAGGATGGTCGTCAGAAAACCGAAAAGCCGATTGCCTCATCGCCCTGGGCAAGCCCTTTGTCAGTCGTTACAGACGCTCATGGATGTGAGCGACGAACCCTGGAGCGTGCGCAGTTTAGGCCTAAAGAAGGAAGCCACTGCGTATTGTAATACCAGAGCTGTCTCCTTCCCATCGTCACCACGTCGTCCTGCTTTTTAGACGAGTTCCAGCATTTTGTATCCACAGTCCCATCCATACAGCCGGCTATACAATCTCCCTTGCTATAACGGTGCAGTGATCTCAAGTCCAACTTAGGAGTCGGTAATAATAGGAAGAATTCGTGCACTAGACTGGTTCTCCTAAGTAAGCACAACTGATCAACTGCGCATATCGGAAGTCACGGCAGTTAAAAATCTAAACACGAGGAACCTGTAAATCAGAAGCTTGCGTGAACTCCGTAAGTTCGGCTCCTGGAACACTGGCTCCACCACTCAGCTTTCACAGCGATGCGCCTAACTAAGACGGTGGCACAAAGAACGCGCGAAGCGGCACCGACTCCGTCCCCAAAGGCGAATTCAAATTTGACGCGCATCTCGGAACTCTTCGGTTGTTGCGCCAGTCAGAGATAGATCCATCGTGGAGAGGCTTCATCCCTTTTCAGACGGACGGCTGACGCAAAAGGAAAGCGATGAACGTTAAAAAGAAATGCAATAAGAATGAGTAGCGGAGAGCGCGAAAAACTGTCTGCACATTGACGGTGCACGCATCACGCATTACTGCGGCAGTCACTGGCCCCGGGGCTTTCGTTGAGCGCCGCGAAGCGTGTTCAGTGGTCATCCCTCTATTGTTGCATCACTGAGAAAAGACAAGCACGACCCCGTGGCGAACTTATGGCGGCGAGCACGTCACCTTCGACTGGGCAGTCTTCCCCACTGCGGTATTTTGTGCAGAAGAGCGATCACATATGTGATGCGAAGCTACTGCGACACTTTCGCAGCACCCTTTTGCTGACACACAAGAGGCTTTCAAAGAGTTCTACTGAAAGCTGGCCTTTTGGTGTTAGCAGGCAATAAATAATAATTTTTTTTTCCAAACTCCAGCAGTTATATCTACTGTGTCAACGTGCGATATGGAATTCCGTTGATGCTCATTGTGTGTGTGTGTGTGTGTGTGTGTGTGTGTGTGTGTGTGTGTGTGTGTGTGTGTGTGTGTGTGTGTGTGTGTGTGTGTGTGTGTGTGTGTGTGTGTGTGTGTGTGTGTGTGTGTGTGTGTGTGTGTGTGTGTGTGTGTGTGTGTGTGTGTGTGTGTGTGTGTGTGTGTGTGTGTGTGTGTGTGTGTGTGTGTGTGTGTGTGTGTGTGTGTGTGTGTGTGTGTGTGTGTGTGTGTGTGTGTGTGTGTGTGTGTGTGTGTGTGTGTGTGTGTGTGTGTGTGTGTGTGTGTGTGTGTGTGTGTGTGTGTGTGTGTGTGTGTGTGTGTGTGTGTGTGTGTGTGTGTGTGTGTGTGTGTGTGTGTGTGTGTGTGTGTGTGTGTGTGTGTGTGTGTGTTTTTGTGACATCACATCTAGTGAACCGCCACATCTAGTGCTGACCCACGCCTTAAGGAGCTTCGCCCCCAAAAAGTGAAATTCTTGTCTGTTAGATCCAACGAAGGTTGGCTGATTTATTTCCCATCTATTTGTATTAAAAGGTTCCGTAACTCTACGTGATACTTTGTCTCTATCTGCAAACAAAAAGATATCTGTATCATGAAAAACGGGATAACAATGGCATGATTTACAATGATCAGACGTGTTAAAACGTTTCTGTTCCTAGGAACACAGCATGCTTTTTGAGACGTGCGTTGATACAGCAGCCACTTTTAGTTAAAATATTCATACGTACCAATTCGCCCAGCTATCAGTTTTACTGCAATGAACGAGTTCATTGGATATTATAAAGAAAACTGAGTAAAGTTCGTTTCTTGCAACCGATTGTCGAACCTGCCTATTCGAACTTGGCAGCATGCGTACCTACTAGACAAGCTACAACAGCAGGTTTCTTCGTAATGTTGTTCTTGCTGTTTTTTTTACTTGCTACTGTTGTGTTGCTGGTCGTTGTTGATGATCTGATTGGATAGCCTTCACAGCTTCTTGAAAATCATTTTTGACACTTATAAAACTGGAAAGGAAGAGTCACAACTTTTGAGAACAGTGATTCGGGCAAGTTGCTTGGTATTCAACTTGAAAGGAGCTTTTTTTTTTTCATTTTCAAAAGTCTGCCCCTATGCGTAATACTTTTTTAAAATAAAAATGAACATACAGGTATGCTTCGTGTATAAGGTCCAGTAGAAAATGGCGGTGAAGTCCACGAATACAGTGATTAAAGTCGGGTGATCGGTCAGGCTTGAGACCTGCATGTTGCACGGAGGCGACGATGGTGGCTAAATTGCCAGTGCAGGTTCGTGGAACCGACTGAACACGTATTTGCACAGATGCGGAGGCACCAATAGGGTGATTATCATCATCGAGAAGGACGTACACTGTAAACAAAAATATACCCAGTTGGGAGTAATCGGGGAACGATGCGCCCGCTCTGTTCCGGTGGCCTCCCTTAAACCGGTTCGCACGGGAGCAAATACATTCGTTTTCCACCGTTTACCTTCGGTGGGTGCCGGACAAAAAAAAAAATCGGAGGAAAATGGGGCCAATTTCTTGATTATGCTCCTGTGATTGCTCCGGAAATGACCCAGCACACCGCTTTTGCCCCGGTGGATGCTTCCCAATAGGTGACCGGTAATATGGGCAATCGCAGAGAACTGTGGGATACGACGGCTACCGGTTCGACGCACCATGCGGGTTAGCAGCGGCACACGTGCATTTTTGTACCGCTCCGTTGAAAAAAGCATTTTTCTGTGCAATGCCAGTGCTTTAGAAGTTGGTTTTTTGTTTCTGCTGATTTTGACTGTGACGATGACAAGCTACGAAAGCTACGAACGACAAGAAAACTTTTTTACCACACTAAAATGATCTGCAATGTTTTTGTGTAGCTCGGGGGGTATACTGTCAGTTTCGCTAGCAGATCACTCGATACAGAAGACATTTTTCATTGTATGATACATTACTGCAGATAAAAATCACCATTTTAAAAATATCAGGAGTTGGGGATGACTGTAGCAGAATGCTAAGAGTTCATTTCGGGATCGCTGCATCGGCCGACATCGTTGGTCTATCAGCATGAATCGCAGCACTTATTAAGCGCGTTGAGATATCCTTTTTTTTCTAGCCTTCAGCGCGCTATAAGATGCATTTTTAGTCGATTGATTGATTGATTGGTACGTGGGGTTTAACGTCCCAAAACCACCATATGATTATGAGGGACGCCGTAGTGGAGGGCTCCGGAAATTTCAGCCGCCTATTTTTTAGTCGAAGCTAGATGCTTATTGGAACGCTAATCTTGATCAAGCTGCGAGGCACGGCGGCACATAAACAACACAGTCAGACATAGACGGCGCTGAATAATCGAAACCCTGCGCTTGTTTAACGCGGTTCTTTCTTTCTTTGCTGTCCTGGCGCACAGTTTAACCAAGATAAACGCAAATGAACTCGTCCAGCGCTTCATGTACACTTACTCTTGAGTGAACGTTTCACGTTTTTTGTAATATATTATATGAGTGCAATTGCCAGCGCTCATCTCCTATGGCAGGTAGATTTCGCCCGTGGGATTCCAGAATATTTTTTGCTAGGTGCGCCTGCGCGACAGTTTATTTCTCCATATAATATCGCAGCAAATCCATGCGTAAGTTTTTTTATTAGTGCGTAATACACACGTACCTGTGATAAAAGGGTCTTCGCACACTCTGACTTAAACGTTCGGTACCCAATATCTACTTGTCGCTGTGGCCCTCGTCACAGCCGCGGCCCACCTCATTTCACTTTCTTCATTTCATGGGAATCGATGCATGCATTTGCCTTTCATGCTCGAGTTGGAGCAGCCAACGACTGAACAGCCGACCATGGTTTATCAGGACGAAGATAAACGGGCAACCGCATGCGCGAGTCCCGAATAACCTGAGGCTATAGGAGAAGCGGTTCGCCGTCGTCTGCCCTTTTGGAACCGGAAGCCGGCAGCAGACGACGCATCCCACAATCCTTCGCTTTTTTACTGGTCACCTATTGCTCCTGCTCATCGTTCTGCGGCATTCATTGGCTGTTGGAGGAGTGACGTAGGCAGCCTTGCCACCGGGAGGCCGTTCTCCACAAACCAACATGGCGCAGACCAAGCCGGTGCAGTGAGGATTGTGCGAAGCGTTCGGCCGCGTTCGGGAAAAAGAAATCATTCTGTGCACCTTCTTGATATCACAGGGCGCTACAAGCAGCAACGAATGTTATGGGCAGAAGGGGGTTCTGCGAACGGTAATCGTGTGATGGTTCCTGGCAGCGAACGACCCATTGTGATCTCCAGAGGGGTGAGAGACTCGGTGGTCGCTGGTGTGATGCAAAAGTGGTGAGTGAGCTCTTCTTGAATTATCTGTGTCATTTGATTTATATGTCATGTGGTGCTAAGATAGGTAATGTTGGGTTGATGAGGAAGCAGGTTACGAATAATAGGCTAATTTTACAGACGTCAGTAAACGTCAGCGAAAATTACGATAATGCGCTGTTTCGCCTGTATGAGTCTTTTTCTTAACAAAACTTCGGTAATTTTAATCACAATACTCTGATATTCGGAGCACTAATTTGGTATGCAATAGAAAATTTCATGGTTGTGGGTTGCTTCTATAAATAGGTAGTAATTGTTAAAAGTAAACCTAACAGGTTAAAAAATCTTCTAGGTATTCTCATCATACAAAAAGTGGTTATATTTGTCCGCTTTCCATATTAACAAACGCCTGGTTGAGGTCTACCATTACGTATAAATTATTTTGATCTATCATGTAAGCTGTACTAATAAAACATGAATAACTGAAATCAGTGTCAATTTTTTTAATGTAGTGAATTGAGCTAGGACAATTGGTTTGCTGCAGACATTTAGAACTTATACACGCACTCATTTTGGTGAAATATTTTTATTGCATAAGTGTTATCTGAAGTATTAACCTTCGGGGGTCGTCCTGCTTATAAAACAAGAAAGAGAGGGAGGAAGGCAGCTGACGATACCATTGGCGAGTAATGCGTAATGAAAGAGTGGTCGGGTCACTAGGCAAAACAGGTTGTAGAGCTCAGAAGAACCGAGTTTTGGGCAAGTTGGTAT
Source organism: Rhipicephalus microplus (assembly GCF_013339725.1). NCBI lineage: Eukaryota > Metazoa > Arthropoda > Arachnida > Ixodida > Ixodidae > Rhipicephalus > Rhipicephalus microplus. The sequence goes on along the minus strand of NC_051171.1, from coordinate 164,524,314 downwards.
TCGATTGTAGATGAGGTTTCTCACAAAAAAAAAGAACAAGAAAAAAGAGAGCTCACAGAGGCACAGCCTGTGTTCTTTTTTTTTTTTGTCCATATTTAGCGCAAAACGCCACCCACAAGGGTTGTGGGTAAAGACTTATTTCTGCAGCCAGCCGTTCGACTGCGCAGCTCGGCGTAGGATGGAGGAGCATTGTTTGAGAGTAAAAGAGAAAAGAGAGAGCACCATCTCGAGAAACTATCAGTATTTTCTGTGTTCATCATGGTGGAGAGTAGTGCCACACTGCAACATTTTTCATTTCTCTTTTTAGTCCCGCTGGCATGACCGTGGCTGCAGTTTCTTGTTTTTTTTTTGGGGGGGGGGGGGGGGGAGTCAAGTTTTTCGGACCAAAAAGGTAAAACTCAACATGTTCGGTGTCCTGTCCACCTTCTCTCTGAAAAATAAAACGCTTCTTTCTATCTCTCTCTTACAAACAGGGCTCGAATACCAGAAGCAATAACGCTGGCCTGGGAACAGAACAGGGAAAAGAGAACTCCGCGAATCCTGGTAAACTCGTCGTGATGCCTCTATGAACATCCTTCCATGATCTACGACGTTTGCACGAACCTGTAAGTTGTGTAAAGTAGTCGACCTTCCCTCATTTCTTCCAGTATATGACAAAAATGCACTTGGCATAGGCGGCGTGATGTTAGTACCTTTTATTGCAAAGTTATTTTGTTACGTAGTTGTGAACTTTTCTTTATTTTCTCATTGAGGCTGTTTGTTTTGAAGCAATACATGCTAATGCATTATCTGCACTTCCACATATGTTCGCTACGACAAGTATCAAAACAGAGTGCGCAGTACTAATTAAAAAAGAAAACAAAAACAGTGCCAACTTCTCTCGAAGATTACTTTGCAAAGCACAATGAACGTACGCTTTTTTCAGAGATAGGCCGCAAATATACAAAGTGTAAGGGTCTAATTTGCCTGAAGTATGACGATGAGCGCCAACTAAAATGCGAGTGTAATATCAGAAATATTGTCTGATAAAATCAGAAAATGATCTGGAGAGGCAGTCCTGATGTTATCCTCGAGAGTACCGAAATTTGCTCATTTTAGGGGGAAAAACACTTTGGAATGTTTAGCAAGAGCAGGGCTGTCAATGTAGAAATATATGGGAAACTTTCGTCCAATTTGAACTTTGTTCGCGTCACGCAGGTGTGTTTGTATGGCGTACCGGCTGCCTGACACCAGAGTACATAGAATTGACTTCTTAGATATTGAACGCTGGTTCTGTGTTTTTGTGTTTGTGTGGTCGGTTTACAAGGCTAATTATTCTCGTGTACTCGTTGACTGTACATAATTTTACGAGTACCCATGGCTTCAGTGTCCTCAGATTTCCTGCCGCTCGCATTATTTGCAGTTTTCATGTGTAAATATTTTTTGCTCAATTATGCAGGAAGCAATCAGCTGAACCCTTGTGTCGTCAAAGAGGCTGATGAATGGTCCCTTGGGGATAGTGAACAGTTGTTCTCGGTGGCCACGCTTTCTTCGTCTGTCGTACATCGTTTCAGAGCATTCTGGGCTTCATTTCGAAGCGCTGCGCCTCAAACTTGAGTGCTGTTGATTATATGTGATCTGTGTTCTTTTGTTTCTTGGTGGCTTTTTGCACCTTTGTTTCTTTTCGTCTTCTTTTCGCAAATTATGGGCAATAAACCAGAGATGGCAGCTCATTTTCAAAGAAATTTAAGAATAAAAACTCAGTTGTTTAATAATAATAATAATAATAATAATAATAATAATAATAATGATGATGATGATGAAGCGCAGGTCACGCTTCGTTAAAAGGGGACGCTCTTTCATTCGCCCATCCACAGGCATCAAAGAAACTTGCGCACTCGTTTAAGTTGGTTAGGACCTGAAAGACACATTCTTTTTTCGTTTTTTCGGTCAATTGCATTGATCGCCCCGCCCTCCAAGAGAGATTAGTCTTGGGGTGTATTAGAAATGTCACCCTCGGGAATATCGTGTCATTTTCCACATTTTTCCGCATTGATGACGTACGAAAAGTGCAAATTAATATTATGCCTTAAGGGCAAGCCTATATCGAAATGGAGAAGGACTAATTACCGTACGCCTTACAGGAAAATTGTATTACCAATCTACTTCCCCATGGTGCACACTATCTATCTATCTATCTATCTATCTATCTATCTATCTATCTATCTATCCATAGAGCCGCCTACAACTTTGAACTCTTCGGGCCGCTTCTATAATGGTATCGATGCCAAAATTCGTTTGGCATCACATGACTCTATGACGAGAATAAGTGAGTAGTTATAACTTGAAAATCATGAATGTCATGATTTAACTTTCATGGTCTTGCTGCCTTTGCAGTGGTTTCTTTCACATGGCATATTTGATGATTTGTGGGGTTTAACGTCCCAAAACCACGATATGATTATGAGAGACGCCGTAGTGGAGGGCTCCGGAAATTTTGACCACCTGGGGTTCTTTAACGTGCACCCAAATCTGAGCACACGGGCCTACAACATTTCCGCCTCCATCGGAAATGCAGCCGCCGCAGCCGGGATTCGAACCCGCGCCCTGCGGGTCAGCAGCCGAGTACCTTAGCCACTAGACCACCGCGGCGAGGCTCACATGGCATATTGCGAAATCGGTAAGGGATGACATGACTGCATGGCGAACATATGGGAAAGATTTTAACGCGGAAATCATAACATGCTTGTCATGTGTGTCATGGCTACACGTCACACTCACGGTGCGCTCGCGGTCGTTTCGCTAGCTTCACATATACTGAATTGAGTATTACGGGACTTAAATGGATCATGAAGGTATATGACTGGTGCAAACATGATAATCACGAGATGCGTGTCATGTAACAACATGACTACATGCCGCGCTCATGATACGCTCGCGGCCGTTTTGCTAGCTTCACATATATCAAATTTGGTATTATACGTGATGGGAACGGACGACGGAGGTAAATGACACCTCCAAACATGATAATCATTATATGTGTGCCATGCAAAACATGACTACATGCAATACGCTCATAACTCGATCACGGCCATTTCACAAGCTCCACATATACCGAATTTAGTGTCACGGGACGTGAAGAGACGACGAAGGTAAATGACACGTCCAAAGATGATAATCATGACATGTAAGTCGTGTACGATTTAGTCTACGTCCACCTCGTAACGTTGTGCTGATCTTAAAGTGACATATCAACCTTCTTCATTCGTCCTTCGCATATCATCGATTCCCACTGTACGTGGGATCTGCCAATTTATTTATTGCTTCCCCTATTTCTTTTGTTCCTTAATCTTATTTGACAGACTTGTTTTATTGGCTAATATTTTATAGAAACCATTGTTCACTTACAAATACTCGTAGCTAATCAAGTCGATGTAGTAGCAACGCAAATAACTACAATCGCTACTGGCGACGTTGTCGAGAGCATCGTATGTCTGCTCAAGGACTCCTTTTGTGTTTCCGGCTATATTTAGCAATTCTATTTTTTTTTTGTTTCGCTCCGTCTCCGCTTGATTGCGAACTGCGCTTTGTGACGTCAGCTGGAGGGACAAGTGACGCCGTTGTCGTGGTCACGGTGCAGCGGCGTTGGTCTCTGCGGTCGCGACGACGTCTCGCTTCAATGCCGAAACACGCATGTCCAAACGATAACGAAAAGACAGATAGTAAAAGAGAGAAAAATAGAGTCCATCAAACTGCGACCACTCTTCTCTTACTTGACGGAGCGACGCTTCACATGCTTCCAAAAAGTCGAATCGCTTTTTTATGGATCGCACTGTGACGGCCACGGTTCCGACAAAGTTACATTTAACTGCGACTCCCACTCTCCGCGCTCGAGTGTGCCTTTTGTTCTTCGCTGATTGCCTGGTGAGCTCTGCCAGAGCTTTTCTTTTTCGCTTTTTTTTTCACACTGCATATGCGGTCTATGGGGATTATTGCTCGGAGCACTCAAAGCACCCTTCCCCCTTTAAATGCGTCGAGAGTTCCGTCGCTCTTAATTACAGAGTATTTCGTGTCTGCGTTCATTATCGTGTCGTGTATCACGTGTTCTCAATTAATCAGCTCAATGTACAAGTATGATTGCTATTGTTGAAGTAATAAAAAGAACAAGGAAAGAGAGACCGCCATATATATATATATATATATATATATATATATATATATATATATATATAAATCACCAGAAGAAGCGAACGAGCAAACGAAAAACGATGCTTTATTGCCAACGTTACGGCCGGGGACCGGCCTTCGTCAGGGCATACGTATGACGTATGCCCTGACGAAGGCCGGTCCCCGGCCGTAACGTTGGCAATAAAGCATCGTTTTTCGTTTGCTCGTTCGCTTCTTCTGGTGATTTATAACTCGACCGGAATCTAGGAAGACTTTCAAGAAATATATATATATATATATATATATATATATATATATATATATATATATATATATATATATATATATATATATATATATATATATATATATATATATATATATATATATATACCTACGACTTTTACTTCTCCTGGCCGTTTCGAATAATAGTATCGATACTAAACTTGATATGCTATAATCTGACTGATGAAAAACATATTTGACTAGTAATAACATAAAAATTATGACAAGTATGTCATGATAGTTGTGCATTACAATTCATGGTCCTGCAGCTCTTGCGGTGGTTTCATTCACATGGCATGTTTCAAACCTAGTATGGTATGACATGATTGCATGGCAAACACAAGCGACAGACTCTAACATGAATATCATGACATGCGTCTCATGTAACAACATGACTACGTGCCACGCTCATGATGCACTCGCGGCCGTTTCGACAGCTTCACATTACCAAACTTGGTATTACGCGACGCAAACGGACGACATAGGTAAATGACACATCCAAACATGATAATCACGACATGGGTGTCATGTAACAACATCACTACATGCTACACTCATGATGCACACGTGACCGTTTCGCTAGCTTCACATATGCCAAATTTGGTATTACGTGATGTCAATGAATGACGAAATATATGACTGGTAAAAACGTGATAATTCTAACACGCGTCTCATGTAAGAACATGACAACATACCACGCTCATAGCGTGCTCGCGGGCATTTCGCTAGCTCCACATATACTAAATTTGGTATCACGTGACGTGAATAGATGACGAAGGTAAACGACATATCCCAACATAATAATCATGACACGGAAGTCATGTACGGCATCATTTACCTCCACCTCGTTACGTTGCGCTGATTTTGAAGTGACATATCAACCTTTCTCATTCGTGCTTCGCATATCATCGATTCCCACTGTACGTGGGATCTGCCAATTTGTTTGGTGTTTGATGGGCAATTGTTTTAGCTGAAAAACACTATTATTTAACAGATATAAAGTTCAAAACTATTGATTTGAACGTTTTGCAAACCGACCTAAAACTTTCTCATTGAAATTTTTTATCGATCTCCATTCCTTCAAAAGTTAAATAATTAAACAGATCTAATTAAACGATATTTTATAACACAAAAAATAGTATGACTAACTCCAGGCAACGGTCAGCAGCATGCATTTGGTCGCGTCGTAATCACGTGTTCCGGCATATTTTTAAACTCTGGCTAAAGTTACGGGGGACACCCTGTATGCATCTACATTGAGATATTCAACACATATCAGTAAAAATTCGTTTATTTGTTTACAGATCAGCAACAAATACGCCGTGGTCTCGGTCGAGCAAGCTGGTTCGGTCATCATCGCTGCATCGACCGAATGTTCCTCATCGAGCGCTGCCGAGCAGGTTGCCATTGCCATGTCTCCCCTCTATGGTAAGCATGTGAATGTATTCAGTGACTCCCAGGCAGTCGTCCATGCCTTCGCCGTCGGTGCAATCGCCAAAGAATCACGCCGTATTCCCAGTGAAAAAGGCATTTCTAACTAACTTTAACACGATTACCTAATCACATGGGCCATTTTGAAGGAGGCCCCGCCAACCTCAAAGAGCTATTCCACTCTAAGGCACGAAGTATGACGTTCCGCGCCCACGGTGGTTCTCCCCAGCCCACCACGTTCGACAATAGAGATGAGCCCACGGCGCACGATGAGCTAACGTAGCACTTCTACCTAAGCAGGAGGGTCTGCCCCCTTCTGACAAGAAACTACACAGAGCCCAGGATATAACACTGAGACTCTTGCAAACGGTTGGCCTGCCCATCCCAACGTGGGAGAAGCCCACTGTTGCGTGTCTCAGCACTACAAATTATGTTCTTCGATCCATCCATCCACCCACCCACACACCCACTCATCCGTCCATCCATCCATCCGTGCCCCGCCGCGGTGGTCTAGTGGCTAAGGTACTCGGCTGCTGACCCGCAGGTCGCGGGTTCGATTCCCGGCTGCGGCGGCTGCATTTCCGATGGAGGCGGAAATGTTGTAGGCCCGTGTACTCAGATTTGGGTGCACGTTAAAGAACCCCAGGTGGTCAAAATTTCCGGAGCCCTCCACTACGGCGTCTCTCATAATCAAATGGTGGTTTTGGGACGTTAAACCCCACAAATCAATCAATCAATCCATACATACATACATACATACATACATACATACATACACCTTCAGAAAGGCTGAATTTGTATGTTAAAACGTAAACTACAAAATGATATATTGGGAACGGAGTTTCAGTAACCAGTAGCAAATCTATAAAAACAAAAAGTAGTATAACCGGTGCACGTCATTGAAAACACCTAATAATGCTAGCTACTGGTCACATAAAGATATGCTTACTTATCTAAAAAAACACAAAGCGCTTGCTCAGCTACAGAAAAACGGGCTAACATTCAAGCTAACGCCTTAAAACAGGAACAACGTCAAAAAGTTGCAATCACGAGCATTTATTCTTTCCTTTTGTGCCTTGCTAATCAGTAGCGAGTTTTTCTTTACCGGCCCATTTTGTAGGGAAGCAACACTGTTGCCATGGCTAGTGTTCGTTCATGATGAGACGAAACTTAGCGTCAACAACAAAGAATTCTTCAGGCATCGCAGTGCCTAACGGGGGTCCTCTCGTAATCGTCGCATGGATCTTCGTTTTCCTCGACTGTATATATACACACGCCCGAAAGCGCTGGTGGTGCGTCTACTTCATTAAAGTGACGCGGAAGCGAAGCGTGGTGACTGAGCGCAGATAATATGCGGCGGTTAGCGTGTACTGTGTGCTTATATATAACACGAGGCCGTTCTGGGGAAGTTATGACCGGCTTAACGATGTTAGTTGCAGTCGAGGTGGCGTCGACGATACGGTAAGGTATACAATGTAAACTTTTATGAAAGGAAGCATGCAAGCACGGGAGCCGCGCTATGGTGCGGCTGCCTATAGCACCATCAAACGACAGACAAAGAAAGCGCGACCGAGTTTTCCGCCAGCTGTTAGCAAACGAAAGAAAGCATGACCGTTGGACGTCTGCTGCTTAATTGTGCTCCCACTCTGGCTTCGCAACGGCCGTTTCTTTATCTATCGGCTGATGGTGCTGCAGGCACCATCAACCGATAGATAACCCGCAGAGCGCGGGTTACACACCCGCATGTTGCCTTTATTAAAAATTGATACTTTACATCGAAAAAAAATTGTAAAAGAGGCCACGAACTGCAGATAGCATGAACCAAACAAGCGAACCTGTGGCAAACGTGAGTGCAGGTTGTTCACTTTACGTCATGCCTTTTGACTACACCGCGATTATCGTTAGTCACCTGCAGCTGGTGGTAATTTTTACCGTGCCGGTGCACGACTTCGAACGCTCCAGCGCCCTCTGAGGTGTAAGGTCGGTACGGCAGCAGGATATCCAATGGTTATGGAGACATACCGAACGGAGCAGGAGTTGGGAAGTGTTTGTAAAGCATTAATGTATGTCTTGTAATTGGTGAAGGTGGCGGCACAAAGGTGAAACATACGCTGATGTCCTTGGGTTGTGCGTTATCTTTAATTAGCCCAGTATCAGCCCTATTTCACGGGCTGCACACCAGAAGTATAATGAGCTAGTTAGTGTAATTTATTGTCTAAGAAAGTAAGGCTTGCCCGCATAAGCGCAGGAAAGAAGAAGTGGGCAACACAAACACCGTCGTTGGGGTTCCCCGCTTCCCTTGTCTTCTGTGCGTGCCTCCGCACGTAACATTCTTTTGCATTGAATGTTATCAAGCATGTGCAGAGACAAGTGTCAATCACAGAAGGTTACTGTTCCCATCTGACACGATAACAAAGACCGTTGGGGGTGTTTACGGTTATCACCGCATCTTAAATATCAGCGTAAACTCAGATGCATGCCGTCCTAATTAACAAATATCCACCGGCAGAATCCATTGCCCGTCTGATTGCTCTTTGATATTCGCCGTCATACATTCCCATTAGCTAAGTATCGTAGGGAGCCTAAAGTTCGGCTCGAGGCCAAGGAGGTTAATCTATATGCTGTCGTCGCGTTTCGAGAATAAAGGACACGCCGCCTTCTAAATAAATAAAAGCAGCCCTGACTGGGTGCGCGTCTAATTAATACGACGCGGAACGAGATGTGCTCGATTATCAATTACTGTACGCCGCTGACGTCGGGCGACCTTCGATCGCCACGTTCGGAGCAGGGCAAATGATGAAAGATCCTTTAAAAGAGAACCCCTGAAAACTTTCTCGGGGGAAATTGCCGCGATCAATTTGAAGTGACCTGTCTTCGTTCCGGAGTATAACAAGAATATAAGGGTACTCTCTGAACTAGGCTATATAGGCGAATGCCGTAGTTACAGCGGATGGCAATCACCGCCAGATAATTCTAAAGTATACGAGTTGAAGTCACGTATAACCATGCTGGATAAGAACAAAAGAAGTATACATCAGGGCTCATTTTCTTTGTTAGCCACAATAATTATGAGATCTAGCAGACAATCACGACAAAGAAAGCATAGAGGATGTTATATGAGGTAATTGTAATGTAAATGTGAAGAAATAAATATGGATGAACAGATAAATTACCGTTGGCAGGAACAGAACCTGCGACCTTCAAATAACGCGTCCGATGCTCTCCAACTAAGCTACCACAGTGGCTATACCCCCCCCCCCCCCAATCTACTTTATTGTGTATATATGTACGTGACGTGGGGGCGTTAGTCAACACCACCTTTAGCCATGACGGCGAGTATGGAGCACTCTTTTTTCTTTTGTCCGTTTGGCCTCACGTATAACGTGATTTGATTACGAGCTGGCAGCTGACAAATAATCTCTTGTATGCTATCTGAAGGCACGCAGTCTGCCTGAACGACCCCCTCGCTATGAAATGAAGGAAAGAAGTGTACACTTAAGGGCTCGTCTTCTTTGTTATCCACAATATAATAAGGTTTAACAGACAATCATTCCAAGGAATGTATAGGGGATGTTATATGAGGTAATATATGTATGAGGGGATGTTATATATGTCTACTTAGGGCATGTAATAACCGCGGAGCCGAACCATGAGGTTGAAGTAACTAGAAGAAAAAAGAATGAGGTGGAGCACATTTGCCAAGCACTCTCAAATTACGACAAGTAGATTGCCACTATACCTCAAGAGGAAGGTACATAAGAGCCGTATCTTGCCCGTACATAGCTACGGAACAGAAACCTGGAGACTTACAAAGAGGGTTCAGCTTAAATTGAGGACGACGCAGCGAACATTGGTAGGTGTAACCTTAAGAGACAAGAAGAGAGCAGAGTGGATTAGGGAACAAACGGGGGTTAATTATATCATAGTTGAAATCAAGAAAAGGAAATGGGCATGGGCCGGGCATGTAGCACGTAGACGGGATAACCACTGGTCATTAAGGGTAACTAACTGGATTCTCAGAAAAGGCAAGTGGGTTAGGGAGATACAGACGGTTAGGTGGGCAGACGAGATTAAGAAGTTTGCGGGTATAAATTGGCAGCAGCAAGCCCAGGACCGAGTTAACTGACAGAACAAGCGAGAGGCCTTTATCCTGCAGTGGACGTAGTTTGGTTGATGATAATGATGATGATGATGGTGATCATGATGATAATGATGATGATGATGATGATTGTGGTGGTGGTGGTGATTATGATGATGACGATGATGATGATGATCTGAATTAATTGTGATATAAATTCGAAGAAACAAAAGTCGATGAAAAGATAACTTACCCTGAACAGGGACTGAACCGGCGAGCTTCAAATAATGTGTCCTATACTCTACCAACTGAGCTACCACCGCAGCTGCCCCCGCGGTGGTAGCTCAGTTGGTAGAGCGCTCTGTCCCGTCCTTTCTATTCAGCGCTCTGTCTCGTCTCTTCTATCCCCTCCTGTCGTTTGCGCTGTTAAGCACTCCTAATCATATTATACCAACAGGCCCAAACCTACTGCCCCCCATAGAGCATTGTCCGTAGACCATCGGACGCTTTTTTTTTTTTTTTGGTTCGGTCCCTGCCCACGGCAAGTCATGTTTTCATCCACTTTTATTTCCTCACATTTACATTACAATTACTTCCAATAGAATCCCCTATACGTCTCTAGACATAATTGTCCATTAGATCTTATTCATATCATGGAGAAGGACATATCGCTTGACGAGACTATGATTACCTAATGTCGTATTACGGATGAAAGGAGACAACCTCAATAAAAGAACGAATGACAGCTTCTGTGCATAAGCCCCCAGAGATTCTCGTTCATAGTGTTCCCACTGCTCCGTTTACCAAAGCGTCAATGACGCCGATGTTTGAGATAACCATGTATAGGTTTCTCCGGCACGCGTAGCGTCTTGCCAGGCTGATTTAAACACTCGATGTGTGACATGTGTGCTCCTTTTTGCTGCGCTTTATCGACTTCCACCTGGTTGTTTCCCCGTCAGATGCAGTAACGCAAGCAACGCGCCGTCGCAGAGTCGGAACGGGGGGAGGGGCAATCACTCCCTTGGCGAGGTGGTGGCGTCCTCTCTCACGCCCTGCTGAAGTCAGCTGTGTGTTTGCGAAATTTTTAAACAATTTTACTTTAATTAATGCGATTACGCATAGGCTGTTTCTGTTAAATGCATTATTTGTTACCTCGTCCATTCAATTTACCTTTACTTTAAGCACAACAAGATGGACCTTCACAGAAGAAGGCCCTGAAAGCGCTACTATACTTTTTGCGATCGACTGGCCTTACTGTACGGTTGTAGCTAGGACGCCATCCCTGTGTGTGTTTTTGTTTTCACATGAGTGCACGTGCCTTTTTTTTTTTTTTGCTCTCTATCTACCCCCTCTTTCTTGCCCCTGTTTCCCCGCCCCCAGCGCTGCGTAGCAAACCAGATGCCAATATATGGCTAACCTCCCGGCCTTTCCTTTCTCTCTCTCTCTCTCTCTCTCTCTCTCTCTCTCTCTCTCTCTCTCTCTCTCTCTCTCTCTCTAGTTTAAGCGAATGGTATAGCCTTAATATAGCCTTTAAGGGGCGCTTCATTGTGAGCGTATATTACGCAAAATAAGATGTATCGATTGACGCGAAGCCGGGCTGGTGATGTGATCCACACTTGAAAAAAAAAAAACGCATGAATGCGTGAAACAGTCCCTGAAAATGGTACCTGTGGGTCTTGTGAGCAGTCGTGCTGCTGCAACTTCGGAAGTCAAAGTTGATCCAGCTGATAAGTGAGCTTGAGTCTTTGTTGCCCACAGTAATTATTGAACAATTAAAGCGTAAAGCGTCCCTGCGCTAGAGAAATAATCACCGAATATTTTCGTCGGGCTTCATGATGGTTTTACATATGTTCTTATATAAAGTTTCAGGTTGCACTTGTAAAGCAAGATAAACAATCAGGACATAGAAATTTCAGGATGCTGAGCTTCATCTGCGGAATAAGAAAATATCTTGCGACTTCTCAATTTCTAAATGAATTACGCCTGCTTTATTCCCAATAGCAGAGTAAATATTGTCACGACGCGGACACAGCAGGAGTTCGATATAAAAGAGCTCACTTTAATTAAAAATGAAAGGCGCTCGTAAAGATCGAGGACCGGGCAAGAGCTTCGTCTTCTTCTCTGGCTGTGCGAGCTATCCTCTGCAGGTTGAATGTGGCATTTGCCTCCCTCCAGGAAGAGCATCGACCCGATGCTCGGCTACAGAATACGCGGTGTATGTAGTTGACGTATTACGCAACTGGCTCACTGCAATATGGCTTCATCCGCACAACGTGTACGATTTCAGATTTTTGAGCTCGCGAGGAACTGTCAGGGATGACCTCATAATTCACGTCACTTAGGCGTCGTATAACATTGTAGGGACCAAAGTACTTCTTCAATAACTTTTCACAAAGGCCGCGTCGGCGAATAGGGCTCCAGACCCACACTTTCTCGCCTGGTTGATAAGTGACGTATCGGTGTCGCAGGTTATAACGTTGTGCGTCATAACTCTGCTGTCGGGCGATTCGCACGCGTGCTAGCTGCCGTGCCTCTTCAGCTCGTTGGGTAAAGGCTTGAACATCCGTGTCTGTATCCTCGCAGTCGTGCAGCAGCATGGCATCAAGCATTGTCGTCACTTCACGGCCATAAAGAAGACTAAATGGCGTGCTCCGCGTAGTTTCCTGCTGTGCCGTATTATAAGCAAACGTCACGTATGGTAGAACGTCGTCCCAATTTTTATGATCCACGTCGATGTACATACTAAGCATATCAGCAATTGTCTTGTTGAGGCGTTCTGTTAAGCCGTTGGTTTGTGGGTGGTAGGAGGTAGTTTTTCGATGCGCTGTTCCACTCAACTCAAGCACTGACTTGAGGAGCATGGCCGTAAAAGCGGTGCCTCTGTCTGTTATTATAATTCTAGGAGCACCATGCCTCAGAACGATATTTTCAATGAAAAATCGTGCCGCTTCTACTGCGGTTCCACTTGATAAAGCCTTCGTTTCTGCGTAGCGAGTAAGATAGTCCGTAGCGACAATTACCCACTTATTTCCAGTATGCGAAGTCGGAAATGGTCCAAGGAGATCCATTCCGATTTGTGCAAAAGGCATGGTGGGCACTTGAACTGGTTGCAACAATCCGGCTGGTTTTAAAGGTGGCGATTTTCGTCGTTGACAATCGAGACACGTGCGGATGTAATGCTTTACAGTGCCTGGAAGCTTCGGCCAGTAGTACTTTTGTTGGATTCTGGCCAATGTGCGCGTGTATCCGAGGTGGCCGGAGGTTGGCTCATCGTGGCAAGCGCTCAGGATCTCATCGCGAATGGATGTCGGGACGACAAGTAAGTGGGCATTTCCGCTGGGGGCAAAGTTCTTCTTGTATAGGACACCACTGCGCAAGCAGAATGATGGCAGGCTCCTTGCAAATATCTTGGGAACGCTTGTAGACTGCCCGTTAAGAAAATTAATAAGAGGGAGCAACTCACTGTCTTCTTTCTGCTTAGACGAAATGGTGACCGTGTCGACCACTCCTAAAAATGCCATGTCATCATCTTCTGAGACATCATCTTGCTTTATAGGCGACCTGGATAAGCAATCAGCATCAGAGTGCTGTCGTCCCGACTTATAGACGACCGTCATATCGAATTCTTGTAGGCGTAAGCTCCAGCGCGCTAGTCGACCGGATGGGTCCTTCAAGTTGGTCAGCCAGCAAAGAGAGTGATGGTCGCTGACTACGTGGAAGGGACGGCCGTAGAGGTATGGGCGAAACTTCAGAACTGCCCATACTACAGCAAGACATTCCTTTTCCGTTGTGGAATAATGGGACTCGGCACGGGAAAGTGTCCTACTTGCATATGCAATCACCCTCTCGGCTGAGTCTTGCCACTGGACGAGTACAGCGCCTAAACCTACGTTGCTGGCATCAGTGTGGATCATGGTTGGAGCGTCCTCGTCAAAGTGAGCAAGCACAGGGGGTGTCTGCAGACGCTGTCGTAGACCGTCAAATGCTGCTTGTTCCTCTTCGCCCCATAAAAATGGAACATCGTCTCTCGTTATGCGTGTTAAGGGCGACGCTATGTGCGAGAAATTGGCGATAAATCTGCGGTAGTAGGCGCAAAGGCCAAGAAAACGTCTTACGGCCTTCTTTTCTGTTGGCACCGGAAATTTTCGGACGGCGTCGATCTTGTCGGGGTCCGGACGAACACCTTCATGGCTCACCACATGTCCTAAGAATCGGAGTTCCTTGAAACCGAAATGACATTTCTCAGGTTTCAGCGATAAGCCAGCGGACCGTATTGCTCGAAATACTAATAGCAGCCGTCGTAGATGTTCCTCGAATGTTGGTGAGAAAACAATGACGTCGTCGAGGTATACCAGACACGTCTGCCACTTAAGGCCTGATAGGACGGTATCCATCAGTCTCTGAAATGTTGCTGGGGCAGAGCACAATCCGAAGGGCAAGACTTTAAACTCGTAAAGCCCGTCAGGCGTAACAAAAGCAGTCTTTTCTCTGTCCCGCTCATCGACCTCGATTTGCCAATAACCGCTTTTCAGGTCCATCGACGAGAAGAAGCGTGCATGCCTCAGCCTGTCAAGTGAATCGTCAATACGCGGTAGTGGGTATACGTCTTTCTTTGTCACGCGGTTCAGCTTGCGGTAGTCCACACAGAAGCGTAAGCTGCCGTCTTTCTTCTTAACTAGCACTACCGGTGATGCCCAAGGGCTTTTTGACGGCTGAATGATGTCATCATTGAGCATTTTCTGGACTTGTTCTTGGATTGCTTCGCGTTCTTTCGGTGCCACGCGGTATGGGTTTTGTCGAATTGGTCTTGCCGTCTCTTCCGTTATAATTCGATGCTTTGTCAGTGGCGTTTGATTTACTCTCGAGGTCGACGAAAAACAATCTTCAAACTGGCCGAGAATATCTAGAAGACTCTGCCTCTGCGCTGGCGATAAATCTGTGTTCACGTCGACAGGCAGTGGTGTTGAAGCGGCCGGCGTCTCTGCCTGTTGTACTGCGAAGCACTCGCGGAATTCTACAATTTCTTCAAAGTATGCAACTGTGGTACCCTCTGCAATGTGTCGACGCTCGTTGCTGAAGTTTGTCAACAGGACCTCTGCTTGCCCAGACACTACACTGACGAGACTTCTGGCAATAGCGATTCCTCGAGAGAGTAAAAGCGTCGATATTTGTTCCGCGACACCTTCTCCACTATGCTGCGTGTTACACGTGACAGAGACGAGGCGGCATGACAACGGTGGCATAGTCACGTCGTCAATCACGCGCATGGGCTTGCGCTGCAGCGCTGCGCTATGGTCCGCTGAGAAGGTCAGTACACCGTCCGGTATATTTATAATGGCACCGTACTCCCGCAGGAAATCCATACCCAAGATGGCCTGTTTACAACACTCAGAAAGAATAATGAAGGTTGCCACGAATGATGAATCCCCGATCTTGATTCGTGCGGTGCACTTTCCGGTAGGTGTCAACAGCTGGCCTCCGGCTCCTCGAATTTGCGGCCCCGTCCATTCCATTTTTACCTTCTTGAGTTGGTCGGCCAGATTCGCACTCATTATTGAAAAGTCCGCACCAGTGTCGATCAGTGCGGTCACGTCGTGACCGTCAATTGAAAGTGTAATGTCGGCGGTGACAATCTCGTCTTTCGTCGGTTCATTCGAAATGTGTGGCACTTCATGCGGCGGCAATGGGGGATTTTCAAATCTTCGGCAATTCGCAACCTTCCCCCCTAAGGTCGCTGCTTTTAGTTTCCCCGGCGTGGACTGGGAGACCTTCCTCTCGCCATGTCCGTGGTGCTACCTCTATTAGATCGGGGAAAATGACCTGGGGAGGGCGAGCGTGACCGGAACCCAGGAGAAACGTCTCGCGGGATCGTCGCGCTCGTTTCAACGTTGCGTCTTCCGTCGAAATAGCGCCGAGGGGTAGTGGACGGAAATCCTTGATACCCGGCAACGCGATGAGGACAATACCGCACGATGTGGCCTGCTTCCCCACAATGGAAGCACAGGGGCCTGTAGTCAGGGGTACGCCATATGTCGGTTTTGCGGAGTGGGGGTCGCATCGGCGTCGACGTTTCCCTGCAGTACCAAGGCACTGTCGGCGGCTGTTGCTGGTGGTACTGTTGAGGTGGCGGCACGTTAGATCTAGGCTGTCGACGGAGAATGTCTGCATATGTTGGCCTAACTATTTCAGTGTTCGGCTCGGGAAGTGAAAGCGCTTGCCTTAATTCTTGGCGAACAACTTCTGTGACTGACGCAATCGCGCAGTCATTCGGTGTGGCGGCGAGCTTCTTCACCTCTTCTTGCACAATTTCGCGTATCATGTCACGCAAAGAACGCTCGTCAGGAGTCACCGTGGTCACGGCGGTTGCGCTGATTTGTCCGCTGTTGTTTGGACGGTCGTACTGGCGGTACCGTAGCTGTAGTGCGCGTTCTATGGCGGTCGCCTCCTTCGAAAATTCGTCGACGTTTGAAGGTGGGTTCCGTACGAGACCAGCAAACAGCTGCTCTTTAACACCACGCATGAGGTGGCTGATCTTTCTGTTCTCGGACATGTCGGGATCGGCTCGATGAAAAAGACGAGCCATGTCCTCAACAAACATAGCAACAGACTCGTTGGGCTTTTGAATCCGCGATTCAAGGAGTCGTTGTGCATGCTCCCGCCTTTCGGTGTTTGCGAAGGTGTCCAGAAACTTCCGCCGGAACTCGTCCCACGTTGACCACACGCGATTTGTGAACCACGTGCGAGCCCCGTCTTGAAGAGGGAAATACACGTACCCCAACTTCTGTGCGGCGTTCCACCCGTTAACGTTGGCTGTGCGCTCGAACTCCTCAAGCCAGTCATCTGCGTCCTCATATGAGTTGCCATGGAAGTCCACAGGAGTTTTAGGGGTGAAAACAGTCACCTGTGTCGTGCTTGGGCTCGTCATGGTGGGGCAACTGCTTCCCGGCGCGGTCATGTTTTCCGTGCAAGGACCGAACTCTGGGCTCAGGCCTAACAGGCGGCGGCTGGCGCGGTGAACGGGTGTTTCGACGAGCGGAAGTCTTTGTGGACTAGATCCCGGGCTGTTGGAAGGTGTCCTGGACATGTACCCAGCACCTCCACCAGTGTCACGACGCGGACACAGCAGGAGTTCGATATAAAAGAGCTCACTTTAATTAAAAATGAAAGGCGCTCGTAAAGATCGAGGACCGGGCAAGAGCTTCGTCTTCTTCTCTGGCTGTGCGAGCTATCCTCTGCAGGTTGAATGTGGCAATATGAAGCTCTATGACGCCTGTAGGTGGCGTTTGTACTCACAACAGCAGCATAATACAGTCATCTAAATGTTTGGTTTACTTAGCCACGAAACCATCTTTATTGCGCCGTGCTTTTAATAGCTTTGTTTAATCTACACATTTTCTAGCACGAAGTATACATTCAAAAAAGCTGAGTGTTTATCACCGTTTTCACACAATGAGCAAACAAGAATTGTGGAACGTCGGATCAATTTAGCAAGTACTTTTGATGCCCCTTCATCGTTTTAGTCTCGAAATCTCATTGCCGTCTATCCGACTATTTGTTTCGTTCATCACTTTCTATGCGAACTCTAATAAAAGTCACGCCAGTTTTATTTCACTTAGAGAAACCGCTGCACGCGAAAACGGATTTCGCCGAGACATGCATGAACAAGTGGTAGGCAATAATGGTGATTATACCACTATGCATGAAAAACGCAAGGTTAAATACAATAATTTACGTTCAACTCATCCAGAGATCCATAGCATATTGTAGTAAATCTCCAATAAACCAGCCGCTTTTCTTTAGTTCAGAAATAGTAAATTAGAGTCAGAACTGACCTTGAACGCGGTGTGTAAGCATCGAGGAAGATTTATGGAAGCGTTCTGGTGTCCTATACCGTTTTGAAAACGTTTGTGAGACTTCCCACAAACCCGTCATCCTCAAACACAAAAGAGGGCCTTCACTGCCTTGTGGGGTGTCGAGAGATGAGGACGGTGCGGTAATAGCACCGCCTCTGACTTGTGGCCGAGTTCTACACGCTGCAGTGAATTCACAGTCTGTCTCACCCTTTCCCTTCTCTTTCCCCTTTCTCATCTTTCATTTCCCTTTCCTCCATCCCCCAGTGTAGGGTATAGCCAACCGCTTGTCTTTCTGGTTACGCTCCCTGCATTCTCCCTTTGTCTGCTTCCTCGCTTCCTTTGTGAGAGTTCCGATGAACTCGTAAAAAATGTCTGTGTTAACTGTAAATACAATTCAAATATACTTTCCTTGTGTACGAAGGAAAGAAAACTGGCTCCATTGCGAAGTGGATTCAACAGTCACCACCCATTGCAGTGACACCTCATTTTTTAAAAAATGTTGCTTTTTTTTCATTTTATCTAAGGCGAAATTGTTACACTTTGTCTTGGGGGACATGACTAAAGGCTAAATAAACGCCTGACTAGGTCGTGCCACCCTGGCAGCAAAAGCATAGACACACCAACAAGCATTCGTTGTACAGAATACACTGGTACATAATAATCCAAAATTATTACAGGATTAATTAACCAATCTATCAAATAATTACATTTTGTGCCATAAAAGATTATTGCAAAGTATGAAAGAGATAAATGTACCAAAGTACAAGACTGCTACTTGACCCTTGATGAAGGTTACAAATAATGATTACAAGGATTCGCACGAGATTAAAATGTAAAACAAGCATGCAGCAATACATACCAGAACAAAAATCGAAACGCAACAAACAATTCAAAATTGGAAGATCCCTCGTATCTTGGAAATTAAAGTTATGCTAGAGCATGCGAAGAGAAGGTGACCGTATGGTATGGTATAGAAAAACTTTTTAGGTCCAACAGGGCGTGAACTAGCACTTAGCGGGCCGCTCCCACGTCGGGACAAATAGGGCGAACCTCTCAGCTCAGAGGTAGAAGGTTATCGTGCGTGTTGTAGTATTCTATGGAGAAACACGTTCTGGAACTAAGATATATATATATATATATATATATATATATATATATATATATATATATATATATATATATATATATATATATATGACTCGTACTTGCGTTGTATAGGAATTCTTCACCAACTGTTGATACAACTTATGCGTCCCGTAGGATTGGCGTTCAGAAAAACACTTCGGAAGTCTTTTGCGCTTTCGTCAAGTGACTCCCTCCAACATGATACTCCGTGTAAAACCGCGGACTTCAGGCGGCCACCTGCGGTTCAATATCCGCGGGTCAGAAAACCATCAATGCAAACCACGAATTAAGAAAGTCTTAGTGAATCGAAAAAGGAACACCGCATCTTTGGCACCCGTCTGTGTGTGGCAGTTTGCGAAGCTATCGCCTGCGTGCCACCTTATATTCTTTCCTGTGAACCACAGCAGGTTTTTGTCGGCCATGGAGTGCAGAGTAGAGCTCCTGGGAAATCTAACAGGGCTTTCTCGAGAGATTTTCGAGCAGTCCTGGGCGTGCACAGAAAGCCGGTATCGGTACCGGCCAACCGAGTTTTTTCATCTCACTCTTTCCTTTTTTCCTTCTTTCTTTCCTTTAGCGGGCTATAGGGGTTCAGACCCTAAGGTTTGGATCAATTCGAGCAACCTCACCACAGAACGGGTGGGAAAGCAAGGCAACCGATTTCGTAGGTTAGAGACATGCCTATAGCTACACAAGAATAAAATCTTCTGCCTGGTCAATATTCTTGCAAGGCGGCTGGCTTGTGCGAACGCCTCTGACCATGAGTCAGAGGCTTTCGCACAAGGCAGCAGTCCTCACACAAGAGTGCCTTCAATTCATTGGGGGCCCGTGTGTGAAACGGGGTAGAAATGGGGTCGTAGGACTATACCTGCACAGAAAGTGGCTGGTCGTCCTGTCGTACAGAAAACTTATTTGTTTGTCTCCACAGCTTTCGTTTCCTGTGTTCATTTCTTTTGTCATAGGTGTCTTAGTGTTTACATTAAACTCTTACATGGGACAACACAGATGGTAATTACGTATGTGTACGTCAAGCGATACCTTCAATTCGTGATATTTTGGTGGAGCTTTTTTTTTTGTTGTTGTTGAGGGGCTACCCAGAATGCTTTCTGTCGTTTATATAAGCGAGTTCTTCCTCGCGCATCCGTGCTGAGTTGGGCATTTTCACTGTCTGGTAACGCAAACATTGCGACCAGACTTTGATATTCTCTTTTCCTGTTTTTTATGATATTGTCACGTCGTACCGCGTCGCGACAATATGTACAGCCCAGCACGTAATTAACAAGTCGCTATTGTGTCACAGCCGCATACTCCGATTATGATATCCTGAAGATCATCGAAAAATGAAACCACAACAAAGTTTAAAAACCTCTGGGCCTAGCTTTTTTAGTGACCGCAAGATCTGTTCGGGAGACGGTGGTGCCTAGTGAATCAATATAGGTGTGCAGGATCGAGAAGGACAGCATCACTTTTAGTAGCTATGCCTTAATTATGGATGACACTGAGCACCTGTATTGCGTAGCCTTGAATATCAATCAACGTGAGTTTTAGATTACATTATCATATTGGACGAACTATGGGGTGTTGACAATACTGTATATCGATTTCTCATCGTTACAGTCTTTCATTTAGTCTGGAACTTGCGTATCGTTTAGTTCTTTGGTTGTATTCAAACCATTGTGCGTGGAACACAGACAGTGGAAGTTTTTAAAGATATATATGGTGTTTTGCGTAAAGGTCACATTATAGGTGCGTGCAAGGTTCCCCCTTCAAAACGAGGGAGGGGAGGTTCGTCGCAGCATTCCTTCCTTACCTACTTAGTCAATGTATGAGGTAGATTTGCCCCCCCCCCCCTGCCTTTTTAGGAGCGAAGCTCCTTAAGGCGTGGGCTGTGCGTCCCCTGTATGTAGCCACCTCTCGTTCAGTTCTAAGTATTAAGCTAGCCACCGCCCGATCTAAAGGGTACAGCCATATCCATCCGTCCATCCGTCCATCCGTCCGTCCATCCATCCATCCATCCATCCATTCATCCATCCATCCATCCATCCATCCATCCATCCATCCATCCGTCCGTCCGTCCGTCCGTCCGTCCGTCCGTCCGTCCGTCCATCCATCCGTCCGTCCATCCATCCGTCCGTCCATCCATCCGTCCGTCCGTCCGTCCATCCATCCGTCCGTCCGTCCATCCGTCCGTCCGTCCAAAAGATGCAAGATGTTATAAACTAGACGGCGGTACGTGTAGTTGATTATGAAAGATGCGAGGTGTTATAAAATAGGAATGATTCCACATATGGCGCGTGTCATCGTTCGATATAGTGCGGCGACGTACGCTAGGGGGAGCGTCGCAATAAAATCGAGTGGGCAAAATGTACGGAGTCATGGTTTACCAGGTTTACCTCCGGAGCTTCGCCCACTCATCATCATTCACTTCGTGGATATGGCGGCATTTTTTTTTATATATGAAGGGGGTGGGGGGCACACCGCCTGCCTCTCTGGAGTGCATTCCAATGAGTTAGATTGCTACCTCCGTAACACCTCGTTTCTCTTTCTTTCTTTTTTCGGGGTGGGATCCCAAGGCTGTACGCAATACAGGTGAACACACTCTTTATACTATGATCTATTGATTATCTTTCAAAGGAAACTTGCTTTTAACGTTGGAGCCACCCATTTATTGCAGGTGGTATCACGTTACATCACCACCTTCACACAAAGCTTGCAAGAATGCAAACAATTGCAGGACGGTGATGGCTGCATCATCCGCTTCATTTCTCGACACTGTCCTTGTTTATTCATAGATCCCACTTTGCTACCAATCAACGCGCGGTCCAAAAGGATAACTGAAATTGAAGCGTTCCTTTCTGTGCCAAGCAATGGCGGCCGCTACTTTTTCGAAACTTAGCACCTGGCCTCTTCACCTGTCGTCTTGAGCGGCATAAAGGCGGCAACAGAGTAAGATGGTTTAAAATTTGTACTCATATTTTATTACACCTTTTTTTTAGTTTTGCAACAGCGCACTCAAGGAATGATTCATACATTTCTAAGTTTGTCCACTTTTGTTAATCGCGGGCGAACTTTAATGCCCCCCATTCCTTGTGGATATCAAAATTTATTGTACCTGTCACAAAATTGATGCACCTGTTGTTGCCGTTTTTTGAGGCACAAGAAAAGAAGGGTGCATTTTATATTGACCAACGTAAAGGCCCCTTCAGCATTTTCAACCACCTCTGTAGGCTACTTTACGGACGGGCTTCTGTGCCCCCACGTTGGATTGTTAACATTGTGTTACATAGTTCTGACACACCCGATGCGTGTACCAAGTACGACACCACGCAGTTGACAGGCGGAAACATACTCGTGTATTCCTCCCATTTGAAAGCGTATAAATAGTGACTAAAAGGGGAGAAGGGGTTGATATCAAACAGGAGGCTCATGCACCAAAACCGTGTGCCGAGCAGTTTGATAGGGACTGATGTCAATTTACGACACCTTTTCATTTCGTACCTTTAACGACTTAGTAATGAACACTCCTGCAGCGAGCGTGCACGCGTGAAAACGGTTGGGCTGGTAGATTCGACGTTTCCGACCTCATCAATTCACGTGGTGAGATACAGAAATCCCAAGACATTCATTTGAAAGAACCGGCTGACTGCGCCCATATGTCTTACTTGAAATCATCTACGCTATAAGACGTGAGGCTAGACTACGTTAGCTATTTATGGTTTACACCTGTCACCTTCAGTTGCATTCTTCCAATTTTCGCGCCCATTGATGACCTGCAGTGACTTTTGCTATTATTGGCGTTTCGGACGTCTCCAACTACGTTGGTGCTGCAAGATGGTTGGACGCGAACTTCGTAATTTAGCGTTAGTGTTTAGCGTAAGTATGGATCACATGACGGTTCCTTCGTTATTCGTGCACACAAACTCAATAATGTCCCCGCGACGTCGTGATCACACTGAAGTAGGCTAATTACCACGTGATTACACTGTCTTGACGTCGTATAAGCCACCATGTTAGAGCCATATATATATATATATATATATATATATATATATATATATATATATATATATATATATATATATATATATTGTCACGTCGCTCCAGGGGGTGTCGACAACGTTTATTGATGTCCGAGCAACAGGGCTCTAACCAAGCGCGTCGGTTGGGCTTGTTTACCAGAGGGGGGGTCCACGCGCACTTTTTTCTTCTCTATGGTGTGTGCCTTCACCTTGGCATACGACCCACTACTAGAAGTAGGTGGCAATATTCCTCCTCAACAAAAAAAAAAAGAAAGAGCATCGTCCCGATGCTGTAATGTTATTGAAAAAAAAATTGCCCGCAGCTTCCCTCGGGGGAACACTGAGGAGGATGCGGAGCATATAATTGGTTAACGGGGTCTTAAAGTGCGACTGACTTGGGTCGATGGCTAAATTGGTTAACGTGGTTGTGAAATGGGGTGTTAAATTGCGACTTACTTGGGTCGCTGGCTAAATTGGTTAACGTGGTTGTAGGAGGGGTGTTAAATGAGTGAACACGTACGACACGTATGCGAAAGGGCGGTGTTTATTTATTGCGACGAACTTTGAGCACGATGGCTTTTTGGTCGGTAAAGTGAAGAGTGAGTGGATCGGGTTGCAGCGGTCGTAGGTCGAAATTTGCAAAGACGTGGTCGATGCAGGTTCCGCGAATGGTGGTCGGCTGGTGGTGTTTGCAGTCGTCGTGCGTTGCGCGTTTCAGCGAGTGTCGCGACGCCATGTATTCGACAATCCAATGCGGTTCCGCCAACACTTTGGCCGGCGCTGGTCGAAGGGACGTCGATCATTGCGACCTCGGACGTCGACGCGCCGTACAAACCAACCGACGAGCGGCAACTGAGCGAGCGAGCACCGACCTTGAGTATATA
Organism: Rhipicephalus microplus; assembly: GCF_013339725.1. Taxonomy (NCBI): domain Eukaryota; kingdom Metazoa; phylum Arthropoda; class Arachnida; order Ixodida; family Ixodidae; genus Rhipicephalus; species Rhipicephalus microplus. The sequence continues at coordinate 164,500,496 of NC_051171.1, read as the reverse complement.
TACAGCGCGACGGCGCATGCACTGTCAGCTGTCGAATGTTCGAGAAGGGCGAGAAGCGCAACGGCGCATGCGCGCGCGTCAGCTGCCGATGTTCTCGAAGCACGACGACGCATGCGCGCGCGTCAGCTGCCGATGTTCTCGAAGCGTGACGGCGCATGCGCGCTACATTATACAGCTAGCGAATGTTCGTGAAGAGGAGAAGCGCACGCGGTGTGTAGAGGAGGAAGGGTGCACAGATGGTGGAGGAGTGAAGCGCGCGCAGTGTGTAGAGGAGGAAGGAATGCACAGATGGTGGAAAAAGGAGGAGGAAGCTTGCGGACGGCGCCGCACTACAAGCCTCGAGTATTAGATGCTCCGCATCTAAAACAAAACGAAGTAGGTTGAACAATGAAAAAGGGCACCAATTATCAAATGTTAGGCGCGATAAGTTCACCAATGATGAGGCAATTGTCGGAGCACAAATAAAAAAAAAAACACAGGAAAAGTGGTCTTTTCGGAACGCGCAAAATAGGGCTTCATGCGCACCACGTGAACTATGTCAGAGGTCGGTTGTTTTCGTTGTACCCATCGTGGCGACGTAGCGTCCGGAACCACTTCGTAGTTTACGTCGCTCACGCGGCGTAATACTTTATACGGACCGAAGTATCTGCTGAGCGACTTTTCGGAAAGGCCACGGCGTCGAACAGGGGTCCACACCCAAACTTGGTCTCCCGGACTGTAAGATACGTCATTGTGACGCATATTGTAAGGTCGTGCGTCGACCTGTTGCTGCTGACCAATGTGTAGCCGGGCGAGCTGGCGAGTTTCCTCAGCACGCTCTGCAAATTCTTCTGCATCAGGTGTTAATCAATCGGCGCCTTCATAAGGAAGCATCGCATCCAGCATCGTCTGAACTTCGCGGCCGTAGAGAAGGCGAAACGGTGTAAATCGGGTTGTTTCTTGAACGGCGGTGTTATAAGCGAGCGTCACATAAGGCAAAATGCGATCCCGTGTATTGTGTTGGACGTCGATGTACATGGAGATCATGTTTGTGGCTGTCTTATTTAGTCGCTCGGTTAAGCCGTTGCTCTGCGGATGGTAAGCAGTCGTCGTTCGATGCCTAGTGTTACTTAGCCGAAAAACTTCATCAATAAGCTGTGCAATGAACGCTGTTCCTCTGTCGGTTATCACTGTAGATGGAGCACCGTGGCGCAGAACAATGTGGCACATGAAGAACTGTGCTACCTCAGAAGCCGTGGCTCGTGGTATCGCCTGTGTCTCAGCATAGCGGGTCAAATAGTCAGTTGCAACAATGAACCATTTGTTGCCGTCAGACGATAAAGGAAATGGGCCGAGAATGTCCATGCCGACTTGGTCAAATGGCTTGTGGGGTGGATCAATTGGCTGAAGTAATCCAGCCGGCTTGCTTGGTGGCGACTTTCGACGCTGGCATTCACGACAGCTTTTAACGTACTGCTTCACGCTTGCCGAAAGTCCGGGCCAGTAGTACGCCTCACTTACTCTGGCGAGCTTTCGCGAGTAACCTAGATGACCAGATGTGGGCTCGTCATGGCACGTGGAGAGGACTTCGTCCCGCATGTCCTTCGGAACGACGAGTAGGTAAGCGCGGCTCGTAGAACGGGCGTTTTTTTTTGTACAGGACATTATCTCGGAGGCAGAAAGACGTCATGACGCGAAATAGATGGCGAGTTATAACGGCGCTATGACCCTCCAGATAGTCGATGAGTGGTCGAATCTCTTCATCCTCTCGCAGGCGTCTGCTCAAGTCAGATGAGCTAAGGGCACCCAGGAAACCGTCATCGTCGTCTTCTTCTTGATTGACTAAAGGTATGGGTGCACGCGACAGCGTATCAGCGTCTTCATGCTTCCGTCCAGACTTATATACGATGGTAACATCAAATTCCTGTAGACGCAAGCTCCATCGGGCCAGTCGTCCAGAGGGATCACGAATGTTTACCAACCAGCAGAGGGCATGGTGGTCCGTCACCACTTTAAATGGACGACCATAGAGGTACGAGCGAAACTTGGTGATCGCCCACACTACTGCGAGACACCCTTCCTCTGTGGTCGTGTAATTCACCTCGGTACGGGACAGCGAGCGGCCGGCATAGGCAATGACTCGTTCTTTGCCGTGTTGATGCTGGACGAGCACTGCGCTGAGGCCGATGTTACTGGCGTCAGTGTGCACCTCTGTGTCAGCATCATCGTCAAAATGCGCAAGAACAGGGGCTGACTGCATCCGCTGTCGTAGCTCGGCAAAAGCAGCCTGTTGTTCGGTAGCCCATACAAACGGAGTGTCGTCGCGTGTAAGGCGAGTCAAGGGTTCCGCTACCCTCGAAAACCCTCTAATAAATCGTCGATAGTAGGCGCACAAGCCCAGAAAGCGCCGAACAGTCTTTTTGTCTGTAGGATGCAGAAACGCGGCTACAGCGGCAAGTTTGTCGGGGTCGGGTCGGACTCCTTTCGCGTTGACTACATGGCCAAGGAATTTGAGCTCTTCATAACCAAAGTGACACTTCTGCGGTTTGAGTGTAAGATCTGCTGATTGAATAGCCTGTAGCACACTCCTGAGGCGATGAAGATGTTGCTGGAAGGTTTCAGAAAAAACGACAACATCATCAAGGTATACGAGACAAGTTTGCCACTTCAGACCAGTAAGCACAGTGTCCATCATTCGCTGGAAGGTTGCGGGCGCTGAGCACAAACCAAAAGGAAGGACTCGAAATTCATAGAGGCCATCAGGGGCAACAAAGACCGTTTTCTCTCGATCTCGCTCGTCAACCTCGATCTGCCAGTACCCGCTTTTTAAATCCAAAAAGAAAAAATAGTGGGCGCGGCGTAATCTGTCTAACGAGTCGTCAATGCGTGGCAGCGGGTACACGTCCTTTTTAGTCACGCTGTTCAGCTTCCGGTAATCGACGCAAAAACGTAGCGTTCCGTCTTTCTTCTTGACTAGGACGACTAGAGAGGACCACGCACTGTTGGAAGGCTCGATGATGCCGTCGTCAAGCATTTCTCGAACTTGCGTACGAATGGCTTCTCGTTCCTTCGCTGACACACGGTAAGGCTGTTGGTGTACTGGGCGGGCGTCATCGTAAGTGGTGATTCTGTGCCTAGTGATCGAAGTCTGGCGCACCTTAGAGGAAGCAGCGAAGCATGACTTGAATTCAAGCAAGAGTTTTCGCAGTGCTGTCTGGTTTTCTGGTGTGAGGTTAGAATTAATATCGATATTGTTTAGAGACGTATCGGTGGCCTCCACTGCGTCCGACGAGAAGCAGATGGGAACGGTTCCTAATTCATCTGCAAACGCTAACGAAGTGCCACGGAAAAGGTGTCGGTGTTCGTTGCTGAAATTTGTAACGAGCAGTTGAGATCGGCCATCACGTAGCTGTACGATACTCCTAGCCACACAAACACCCTGAGTCAGCAGGTGTTCAAAATTACTTTCTGCAATCGCTTCACCATTTCGCAATCCACAGCATGTGACGTCGACAATAACACTGGCTCTTGGAGGAAGCGTTATACTTTCAGCAGAAACACGAAGAATGTCGGCACGTTGTTGGTCATCCTGCTTGTCGATTGCTCGGTCGGCTGAGAAGGTGATGCGATTCTCTTGAAGGTCAATGACAGCTCCATACTCCTGCAGGAAGTCAACACCAAGAATAACGTCGCGTGAACATTCACGGAGCACAAGGAAACTTGCTACAAAAGTATAACTTGAGACCCGAACTCTACTCGTGCAGGTTCCAAGCGGAGAGACGGCGTGTCCACCAGCCGTTCGAATCACAGAGCCATGCCAGGGCGTGATTACCTTCTTTAGTACTCTGGTCATTTTCCCGCTTAGTATCGAATAGTCAGCCCCGGTATCAACTAAAGCACCTACTGCATAGCCGTCTATCAGCACCGGTATATCCAGAGAAAGCCGCACATATCGCTCAGTCGAATTCACACCCTTTACTGTTAGCGTCGATCGGAGGTCTTCAGCACGTCGACTGCCAGCGACCTCACCTCCAAGGGTCGCTTGCGTTAGTTTTCCCGGCGGGGACTGGGGGACCGTGCGCCAGCATGGCGCTGTGCCGAAGATGAAAAGCGCCTCGGCGACGGTGAGCGCGGCTGCCGTCCAGAAGGCGGTGGCATGCGCTGTTGAGCCAGGTAATCCTCAATGTCCCGGGGTCGCTGGCCATACCGAGGAGGCGCTGAATATACTGAAAAGCCGCGCAGCCCGAGGCGCCGGTATGGACACTGGCGGTACAAATGGTCCGCTTCACCGCAGTGGAAGCACAAAGGTTGGCGATCAGGAGTGCGCCAAACATCAGATTTCCTAGGCGAAGCACGTCTGTTGTCAAGGTAGTGTGCTGGTTGTTCCGCAAGATGTACAGGACTGGCGTAAACGAGAGGGGGGGGGGGGGGCGTGCGTGTGTTCTTGTAGTACCGTAGAGGCTGCGCCGACTGAAGTGAAACCGTAGGAGGTGCCTGAACAAACAGCGGGGAAGAGGAAGCTGGGCGCTTCAAGGCTTCCGCATAAGTCGCACGGTGGAAGTCAGCAGGGGCGGGTGTGGCGTTATCCAGACTCACAGGGTCACGAAGGGCAGGATGCAGCTCGTCCTTGACGATGCTTGCAATGGAACTCACCATAGGTAGTGGTGGTGCGGCAGCCTTTTGCAGCTCCTCGCGTACTATAGAGCGGATAAGGTCACGCAGACACTCGGTGTTGCTCCCAAAAGTCGTGAGAATTGAGCAGTGGACGTGTTCACTTGCCGCTCATACAGGGTGGATCGATGCTGAAGCATATTTTCCATCGTGACGGCTTCGGACAAAAACACGGCGATCGTGTTCGGAGGGCTTCGTACAAGGCCGGCGAAAAGCTGCTCCTTAACTCCCCGCATCAGGTGACGCAACTTCTTTTCTTCTGTCATACTTTGATCAGCCCGTCGGAACAGGCGCGTCATATCTTCCACATAGGTCATGACAGTTTCGTTGGGCATCTGAATGCGGGCCTGGATCGCTCGCTCCGCTCGTTTGTGGCGATCAGCACTTCTGTAAGTGTCCCACAGCCGGCGGCGGAATCCAGGCCACGATGTCATCTGTTCTTCGTGGTTCATGTACCAGGTACGTGCTCCATCCTCCAAACAGAAGTACACACGCCGTAGTTTGGCCGTGTCGTTCTTGTCGTTCAAAGCAGCCACGCGTTCGAAGTTGATCAAACAGTCCTCGACGTCTTCGAGCTCGGTGCCATGAAACGGTGTCGGAACTTGTGGACTTTCGAGGGTGTACCGAGTCACCGGGGGGTTTCCCGTACGTGTTAAAGTGGTTTGAACGGACGTGCTCATCATACTGGTGTGAACTGTAGGGTCAGCTTCGGGTGGCAATCCCCTGATTCTGCGGCTTGTCCGATGAACGGGAGTGTGGACTCGCACTGGGCTTGTGGTGCCGCTTCCAGGAGGGGTCTGAAACATCCGTGATGAGCTACCCAGCACCTCTACCAATTGTCACGTCGCTCCAGGGGGTGTCGACAAGGTTTATTGATGTCCGAGCAACAGGGCTCTGACCAAGCGCGTCGGTTGGGCTTGTTTGTCAGAGCGGGGGTCCACGCGCACTTCTTTCTTCTCTGTGGTGTGTGCCTTCACCTTGGCATACGACCCACTACTAGAAGTAGGTGGCAATATATATATATATATATATATATATATATATATATATATATATATATTTATTTATTTATATATATATATAAGGAAAGATTATTCCGCCCGCCTATAGCCATTTCTTTTTTCATTTTCAGTCGACATATCTGAAGATACGGGATGATCTCAGAAGCTCAGAAAGAACTAAAACTTGAGTCTTTGAGCTGACTGAAAAAAGTGAATTGGCTGAAAAAAAAGAGAGGACGACCGTTGCCAAGGCGAAGCATGGAACTCAGGATTATTACACCACATCACAATCGTCGTCGACAATCTAAGCCGGTCCATAAAGGCCTGCAGGTCTATAAAAAACGTGAAGTGGTGAAAAGAAAGGACATCAGACGGTGGCCAAGAGATCTCCTTTCAGTATGAATGCCGCCTATTGTGCCGAATCTGAACCATAATTATTTGTATTTTGCTTTCATTGTAGTTCCCCTTCCGTGACGCCATTGCGTTCATGGCGACTCCGCAGCTACGGTAGGCAGTCTTTGTGGATGGTGCCCAAGGCACCGGAACTTGTAGCACCCGACCGAGGCCTGTTTTCATTTCGCTAATGCGAGAACGCCTGCAACAACGGAATGGAAACACCGAAACCTTTTACCGCGCACGCACCTGTACAATTTTGTGCAGCCTTCTCACACTTCATTTTCCCTCTTTCTTTTGTTTCTTTATGTTTTGTTTTATTTTGTGTTGTACCGGTCAAACAACTAATCTAACAAAGGTATCACAACGAAAGCATGATGCCCTATCCATATACTGACCGTGCACGCCATGGTTCTTCGATGTGGGTGTTCGGTGATACAAGGGAGAGAGAGAGGGGGGGGGGGCACAGTTGCTTATATGCAACATGCACCATACTATACGCTCGTGAATAGGTATGACCAAGTATTTTCACCAACATCTTGAACATGTTGTAAGGAAGGACGCTAAAGTTTTGCGCAGTTGTCAACGAATGCATAAACGCAACATTTTGGCATGAAGTGATCCGAGCTTTTCCAGGGCAAACCGGCTGTGGAGCAACGTCCCTTTAATCATATCCACGCTGATAATGCTTGAAAGTGGCCTTTTTGTGTAACAATATTTCTACACATTATTCAGACCTAGCAGCCGTGCACTAATGAGCATATACAATTGCGCAAAGCACTACTTCGAGGTTTTAAATGCAGCAACTGCGATATGACTGGGAGGCACAACGTATACTGGTGGTTTCGAAATAATTTTAAACAACCGCTGTAAAATTGCAGTGAAAGTTGAAAGAAATTTATGTAGCGCGAGGCGAAAAAACGAACACAGGAAAGAATAGACTGAGAGGACAGAGCGCTGTTTCACCAACAAGCCCACATCGCCACTTTTGCCAAATAAAGAGCACATCAAATAAATGAAAGTATCAGCTAACTGCTTCATTACGCATACAGCTTTAACAACAACTTTTCTTTTAAAAACAAAACGCCAAATCATCGAGGCTTACCAAATAAAGAAAGCACGTGATCTTTGGTGTTTAAAAAAATAAAGTGCTTTTCTTTCGACCCACATGGATACACGATAACTGGTTCTCGAGTTTCATAATTGAAGACTGACCCACGCTGTGTCTTGTGGGATGATGTGTGAGTATCTACGAGTTTGATGCGTGGGTATACATTGTGCAAGTAAAGCACCGGTCTTTGTTTTTGTTCATCTCCAACTTCGGCTCACGCCGGATTGGTCAAGAACTGAGTGGTCTCACTATTTGTTATGGAACTTGAGAATAAGTGAGGTTATATGATAACATTGCAAATGTTGTATAAAATTTTGGTGCTCGGCCAAATCTATTAAAAACAAAAAATAGCAATGCTATTTTTATTAGTAGTAATGGCTAATAGAAAAATCAGAACCCTCTTAAAATTATACAAGTGATGACGAGGATGTACATAATTATGGATTACTCTGTTAACTAAATGGTTTCATTTAAATTATTCTGAACAGCCATGCATGTATTCCCATTACAGAACCCAGAAATAAGCTCCAAAAGGTTCATTTGAATAGCATGTAGGCGGTTCTAAAGAATTTTTATTTGTTCAGTAGTAAACGGCCTACAGGTCAAAATAAAATGATGAAGTTTCCATCTCACCATAAAATGCGCAGTCCTGTTGTATCTTTGTCGTTTGCACTTTACAAGTTTTCACTAAGTTTGACCATTTAGCGTGCACATAGATCGAAGTACAAGGATGCTCTTGCACATTTTTCGCGCCCTTTTAAATGCAGCCGCTATGTCAGGGAATCAAACCGGCGTATTCCAGCGTAACAGTGCAACACTTATACCTTCCCCGCAACCACGGCGAGTAATGAAGTGCTTTGACACCCTGCAAACTTGTGCGCGTCTCGCACGCAATATTACATGTGTTAATGACGCTCCTCGTGCTGCTTAACATTTTTATAGTGTTCCTTTCAAGAACAATTTCATGCACGGGCGTGTCTCTGTAGTCGAGCACCTGCTGGCCATCCAGAACGTCGGAGTTCAATTCTCAATCGAACCGACGGTCTTTTACATATAAACTTTGACTTTTCGCTTGCGAACAATGGTGAATTTTCCTTCACAACCAGCGACGCTGACGCCGTAATTTCTGCGATAGTTTTGCGCTATATTGCAGTTGAAAGAGCCCAGAACATTTTCTTTCTCTTGTTATCTTTCTATCTCTCTCTCTCTCTCTCTCTCTCTCTCTATATATATATATATATATATATATATATATATATGTGTGTGTGTGTGTGTGTGTGTGTGTGTGTGTGTGTGTGTGTGTGTGTGTGTGTGTGTGTGTGTGTGTGTGTGTGCGTGCGTGCGTGCGTGTGTGTGTGTGCGTGTGTGTGTGTGTGTGTGTGTGTGTGTGTGTGTGTGTGTGTGTGTGTGTGTGTGTGTGTGTGTGTGTGTGTGTGTGTGTGTGTGTGTGTGTGTGTGTGTGTGTGTGTGTGTGTGTGTGTGTGTGTGACGCTATGATGACTGGGTGACGTGGCCCGGCTCATACTCCATGTTTATTCTATGCTGACTTCTTCCTCCTCGGCTTCTACTACAAGTCACTGCCTTCCTACGTCGCAGGATTCCCCCTGCCCCCCGAAAGAATGCGCGAGTTACAATCAACAAAACAACAAAAAGCATGAAGTGAAGAATGTCAAAATGCGCGGTAGTTCGATTTCAGGAGGGAGTTTCTTAACTCGCACAAAAGCTTCACGGTATAGGGCAGCAGTCTGGTCATATCTAGGGTAGCTCTGGTGGACGAGGCTGGCTGTTGCGCCCTGGATAGCATAACCCTGCCCTGCACATCTCCACTGATGATGACATGACTTGAGGTCTTGTGAAGAAAGAACAAGGCTTGAAATCTGTGTAGCATTGGATTGACGGATGTCTTTGGCATCGGATCCAGCGCCGTCGTGGCAATAGATGCTTTGCTTCTAGTCGGCGCGCGTGAGAACCGAGGATGATGGGACCATGTCTTTTTTTCTCCGTTGTATACGTAGTAGCTTCATGTCTCTTTCGAACCTTTCTGTGGCGTTCTCTCAGTTTGTTGGATCGCAGACATGGCTTTGAGAACTGGTGCAGAAAATTTTGTCGACGTTGATTTCTGCGAAGATGGCTTAGGCATTGACTTTGTCTTTGCTTCTTTAATTGATGTTGTCTCTGATGACCTTTCAGCCACAAGTGCACTCGTGAGGAGGTTTCACTTGATCGTTGTTCTTGTTCGAGTGGCCGTTGCAGTTTTTGGAGTTCGTGGAGTTGCCTTTGTTGAAATTGCTCGTCTTGTTTTGAAAGTTCGTCAGATGGGCCTCTTTCAGGAACATGAGTCTGCTTTTCTTTAGATGGTGGTGTGATCAGTAGATTGTCGGTAGTCGACACTGCACTGCTAGGCTTGTCTTGCGATGAAAGCAGCGTGACAGGCTGATGAGAAAACTCCCAAGATGGTTGTGAGTCATCCTTGAATGTAAATGCTTCTGTCAGTTGACGATGCGCCGGCGTTGGTGGATTCGAAATTCCTGCAGTGCTTTGACTCACATGTGTGTTATCATTTGACGATGAGAGCACAACAGACATGGCTTCAGGTGGTTCTGATGGTGTATGTTTTTCTTTTTGCAGCATGATTAGTCTGAGAGTGTCTGTCGAACGACCCTGGTCGGGAACGTAATGGTGGGGGCTGGTATTGCGAGGATTCACCAGCTCGTCACATGTTAATTCCGTCACACGCTCGAAACCGTTTGGGACTTGTGTGTGACACGTAGCATCAAGGCATTCGGGTGGTTCAGTAAAATCTGAAGTGTTGTGGTGCAGTGAACACGTTGAAAATGCCGATTTCATTGCTCTTGGGAAAGCCGGCTTTAGGTTCAGTTTTTTGGCGAAATTATCTAGATTCCTTGCGGTATACGGACGCTTTACCTTGTCTGTTGCGACGTGCAAGTTACCAGTCGGTGTTCGAATGCGTGACGTTTTTTCGGAAGAGTCATATGATGGTACATTGGTGGTATATTTTCTTTGAGGTCTCGTTTGGAAAATAGGCGTACTGTGGGAAGACTTCGCGTAACTGTGATGGGTCAGTTGAAAAGCCTTCCGCTGATGAGGTGTGAACAGGTCTTCATAGTATTCTTTGAAACGAATGATCATTTCTTCTTTTATCTTTTTCCAAGACTCATCGTTCTCGAAGATATGGGTGAGGTAAAATTTGAATGCCTCACCTGAGATGTAGTCAGTAAAGTTGATGACCATCTCCCGTTCCGACCATGATGCAGCGGATGCGTGGAACTCGAACAGGTCGAACCAGTCCTGTACAGGTCCATCGTCCGCTGCTCCGGTGTACTTAGGGATGGGAAGGTCAGTCGATGATTCGGTCATTGGGTCGTTGTTTACTGCTAGATGCTGGTTTGTTAGTTAACTTATGGTGAGGGTGTCTCAGTGAGGGTGTCTGTATATATATATATATATATATATATATATATATATATATATATATATATATATATATATATATATATATATATATTGTCGCAGTACAATGCGAAGAACAAAGCACAAGTACGCCTCTTGAGGCAGCGAAAGCAGCGTGTTCTCAGCAGCTGAGCCACAAAATCTTCTTCTTCGTTCTCGCGTCAATCCAGAGGCCCACTACCTGGTGTCCGCTAAATCCCCCCATCATCGTTTTCGTCCACATGTAGACACGGGTCATTTGCCTCCCTCTCAAAGAGCATCGACTCGATGCGAAGTCAATAATGCAGTTTTTGTTAAAAGATAAGTCTCACGCAATCACTCGCTGACGTAAGGCTTCATGCGCACTACGTGAACGAGTTCAGGATGGTGCTGGCAACGCTTGGTACTACACGAATTGTCGGGAATAACTTCGTAAGTCACGTCACTCAGTTGTCGCAGCACTCGGTATGGCCCAAAGTATCTTCTTAAGAGCTTTTCTGATAGTCCTCGTTTCCGTACGGGTGTCCAAATCTATACTTTGTCGCCAGTTTGATAGACAACTGCTCTGCGGTGAGCATTGTAGCGGCCTGCATCGTACTCTTGCTGCTGGCGGATCCGTAAACGCGCCAGTTGTCTAGCTTCTTGCGCGCATTCCGTAAACGTGTTGGCGTTTGGGTCGATGTCGTCACTTTCGTGCGGCAGCATCGCATCTAACATAGTTCGTACTTCTCGTCCATGAACGAGGCTGAACGGGGTCATGCGGGTCGTTTCTTGCTTGGCCGTGTTTTACGCAAACGTTATGTATGGCAAGATTTCATCCCAATTTTTGTGTTCAATATCTACGTACATCGAAAGCATGTCTTCAATGGTTTTGTTCAGACGCTCCGTCAGCCCGTTTGTTTGTGGGTGGTAGGCAGTGGTCTTACGATGCGTTGTTCCACTCAGCATCAGGACATGATCCAAAAGAGCTGCCGTAAATGCGGTTCCTCTGTCTGTGATCACGACGGTTGGTGCACCATGCCCTAGTACAATATTTTCTCTGGATAGCCTTTGTCTCGGCATAACGGGTCAGATAATCCGTCGCGACGATAACCTAGCGGTTCTCTGCAGTAGAAATAGGAAGTGGGCCCAAAATGCCCATGCCTATCTGGTAGACTGGAGCTGTTGTTGGGACCTGAACAGGTTGCAGGAGGCCAGCTGGTTTTATTATATATATATATATATATATATATATATATATATATATATATATATATATATATATATATATATATATATATATATATATATATATATATATATATATATATATATATATATATATATATATATATATATATATATATATATATATATATAAGCGGACTAGTCGGAACTGTAGCTCCAGCGACAATCCCAAGCAAGTCGCTGAAATGTGTGCTGGTTAATCACCCGCCATGATTTGAGTACAGGCGTGAACGCGACAGTGTTATGTTGGATGACACCGAACATGGACGCCTAACTCAGCTGCGTGCGATGACGAAGACATCGACGCGTCACAACAGTACGATAATAAAGTATCCGTCAAGCCAACGTTCTCGGAACTCCTCGCGCAGCGGGTGCTATAATAATGCGAGTCGCGTTAAACAATTCATGCAGCCCGTGCTGCGCTATCCCTGACGTCCCCACAAACACAAACAGTGTGACGCATTAACATAGCTGATGGTGCACCTGTGTAGGCGCTGACAGGTGGATCAATGAAAACTGCATGGCCCTGCTGTCGCCTATTTTCCGCCGCCCCATGGGTTATTCACGTCAAGGCATCATTTTTGTTCGCGTAGCGAGCGCTGGCAGCATGTATAGCCCAAGCGGGGTTCCTAATGAAGCGCATACAAAAGCGGCTGGCTTTCATATGCATGAGTGCAAAGCATACAAAAGCTGCTCCCTCAAACTATCACGCTCAATATATTCTCTGAAGACCACGCCTCTTACGCCCGATCAGAAATATTATGGGCCTGCTCCCCGATCACCTTCGCGGGAGTGGTTATTCTCGACCGTGTCGCTGCTGAAATTTCCTCTTATAGGTACATAAAGACTATTGGGTCTATTGAAAATAGCGAATGTACTTTCACGGCTGCTGGATAAAAAAGAAAGCTTTCTTTTTATCCACCAGCCGTCGTACTTGCGTCGCGGTAGCTATTGGTGTAGAAGATAATTCTCCTAGATACTTTCGTGGAGGAATAGTTGGTTTTCGGTAGTTCATAAGATCCCAATTATTGGCCCGTACAGAAAAAACTTTTAACTGAAATGAGTAAGCCACGATGTGTATGTATGGCATGCATATGTCGCAAGATGTCGAGGGTATGCTGATATAAAAATGAGACACGGGGCAAAATGCGACATTTTGACTTTGTCGACTTCTGTTGCCAATACAAGTACTTTTTTTTCAGTTTTCTACTTCAGTAATAGGCGCCGGTAGTTTTCGATGTTTTCTGGTGTTAAAGTTACTCGTTACTCACAGCGTTCATGCGGGAAAAAACTGTGCGGCTGATGTCAGTGTGTTGGCGGCGCGCCAAAGAGGCACGACATTCTGCTCGGCCAAATTTTCTGATCCTTGCATCAAGCTTCTCCTGCGTCAGTACAGCATTGTAAATATTTATTTGGCTATTTTCTGCTATTAGCTACATGGCACATATAGTTTAGCTTATTTGGTGCCATGATCTAAAGGAGATTTTTCTTTTATTTCGAGCATGTGAGAGGGGCAAAACGCGACAAAAAGGAATTCAATCGCCTTAAAATGTGTCTTATTAAGTGAACCATTTACTTACACTCATTGCATATTATATATTATATTTCCTTGTTTAGGAAGGTTTAGACTGTACGTCTAAACAACGAAGACAACAACGTTATAAACCATCGATTGCTGTTCAGGACATGAGAACCTTCATTCGCGCTGCATCGAGGTTTTTCAGTGATCGCAAGAATTGTTCCTGGCAAAAGACTAGAAGTGTTTTTGCAAGATAAGCTGAAGCTATTCACCAATGAGGACCCATTTCTAATTAAGAAGTCGAAGGAAGTTATTCAATTTGACCAGTTTGGTGGAGTGTCATTTTAAGACAGCACGGGAATGAGTGCGCGTGGTTTTCTAGACTTATTGGGCATGTATCTCCACTCCACATGTGTAGAGTCGAATGACAATGTGTATCTTCAAAAAAAAAAGGGGGGGGGGCGTGTCGATTTGGTCGTGTCTGGCCCCAGTTTTGAGCGATTTGTTGTTGGCGAAGTTAGACAGGGCGGTTAATCAAGAATTAGTTAGCACTGTTGCGAAGAAAGTGTTTAGGTTCGTTGATAATTTTTCAGTCATAGTGGAGTTTTATCCGCAAGGTTTTGTGTCTCAGGCCACTAATGCGTTGTCGCTCTTTACAAAATGCCGTGATCCGCTCATATATACCCATGAAATGACGGAAAACTCACCCATCAGGTTTCTTGACCTTAGGCTTACGTTTAGTGCCGAACACACCTGCAGGGTGTATGAGCCAACAGCGTTAAGACCGCTGCTGCCGTACACGTCTGCTTATAGCAAACTTGTAGAAAGAGGCACGGTGGGTACGTGTTTCACTAACGCAATCGGCCGTTCTTGTGTGCATTCATTGGAAGCCAGCTTCCACAATCACGTCATCAGGCTCAAGTCAGCTGGATATCCTGGGCCACTCTAGGTTTCCGTGGCTGAAAGTATCCGTAGAAAACGGAGGGCTAAAGATGGCCAATAAAATGGTGCAACAGAACGAGATAACAGCAATCAAGAAAAAGAAGGAAAATAGCTGTTGTCCCTTACATGCATCAGGTCACCCACTGCCTGAAATAGCTTGGGCAACGGTGTAGTTACCCCTGCACCACACAAGCTTTCTCAGCTGGTTAGGCTGACATGTACCACTAGACACAATTAAGAGACAGATTTGCAAAACTAAGCACAGAAATCGTTTCGTCAATTGCATTAGCAACGCTGTTTTATTGAACAAACTGGAAGATGCCTTAACGAGAGATTGCGGGAGCATGTGTGCGATGTTCGCAGCGGTAACGATGGTTTTCTGGCTCAACACATCACTAGATGGGGCTGTTAAGTTCAGTTTGGCAACACAGTCGTACTTAATAAACACAGAGATGAGCACACAAGGATTAGAATTGAAGTAGCAAACATAGCGCGTGCACTCTTGACTTGCGTGGACAGCAAACCTTCAATATAGCTTTGTCTGATAAGGATGCTAGCGTTTTTCAGAGAAAGCTGTTATGATATCACAGCTCGGGTCACGCGCAGTTGTCCGCCGCCGCCAGTGTCCGTAACCACATCGCATGAAATTAGAGAAAAAACCTAACACCAATGACACAGTGGGGCTCGAACCCGGGTCCACTGGGTGCCAGCCCAATAGTCTACGACTGAGCTACGCCGGTGCTTGTGACTTGTTGGCAAACTTTCCTTAGACAGGCTTGATGTCGGGAAAGCAATGGCGTTAATAGGACTTATAAAGTTCTTTAAAACAACAAAAGAACAGCAGTCATCGCACAATGTGAATAGCGTAACGAGAGGGCCACCCAATGCTCTTGTTTTTATTTCCTTATTAACTGTGGCGCATTCCCACTTCAGCTATAATTTCTCATCGTCGGCGTCCACTGCATAAACAATTGGCGCAAAATTCCTTGCAAGTGTTTAGTGGATACCACACTTCTCAGAAGAATGACAAAAATCGCATAGCAAATGCCGGCCTACTACCCCCAAAAATGTATTAGTAATGCCCTAGTGGGTATCAAGCAGGTGTGCTTGCAATAGTTACCCAATGAGTCCCCACAGTGGGTATGAGCCACAAACTAAGGGCAACAAGAACAAGAACAAGAACATGTTTTGAAAACGCTCTGAAAAATCAGCTCTTCTAGCTTTCACTGTGACTGTGCTGAATCTTCCGTGCAGGCCTGGCGTTTTTTTTTTTTTTTTTGACAGTCGCTCAATAAGTAATCGCTCTAAGGCATAGCGGGCGTTATTAGGGTGAAACTGACATACATAGATACTATATCGGTTTTTTATTATTATGATTTGCAATTTGGTTTTATCGTGTGTGCCTACGAAATCGTTTCATCTGTCAGTATATATTTCACAGCTTTCCGAATTAACTTTCAGTTGGTAATGAGCGCTTGTCCCTTCCTATCCTGTCCACGTCTATGCGTAATGGAGTCTTATTTCAAACAATCATGTATCACCAACTCGCCCAATCAATGATATTGACAACGGGAATAGAACGTTTGGTGGGCCGATAAAATTTAGAAAAGTTCGTTGGTATAACGTGGCAACGATAAGCACAAGACCGGGTTGATTGGTGAATCATGGAAGAGGCTTTTGCCATGCAGTGGGCGTGGTCAGGCTGATAATGATGACGGTATTTTCATAGGCGTGTGCACGAAGAAGGCAGGGGAATCTGCGACAAACCCTCAGCTTCCCCTCCCTGAAGGGAAACCCTGCGCCCGCTTATGCATATCTTCGTTTCTGTCTTTTGACACTTTCGAAGTTGGGTCATTGTAAACACAAGTACGTGGAAATGTCAACAATGAAGGACTCATTTTCTTTCAGGGTTCTTTTCAGGTTGCGTATATAGTTTCTACCTGCGAATTCTTTGAGTGGATCGATGAAGGCAATGGCATGGTATTATAAACGCGCGTCACTGTATTGATACATCCGCCACAACACAGCGACACGCGAGCGTCTCATTCCGGGAGATCGATTAGGTGCGCTGTTCACCCTCCCTGAACATTCGAGAGAATTTCACATTCGTGTACACTTCGGTGGTTTGGTCACCAAAAGTCGTTTTCGCAATGCGCACACTGACTTGCAACAAATCAAGATGGTCGTTTCTTCCAGTATTTCGTCAAACGGCGCATCAGAGAACAGGCTCGATGGAATATGGAAATCAAGTATGCATTAGGGACAAGTGACTCGCAATCGATTTTGCCTGTCGCATCTAACGTTTCTATCGTATTCACATCTGCGATACGTCGGAGAGGCTGGATTGTATAGACGAAGAGCAATAAAAGGTCGTTTCTGACGTATATATCAACGGTAGCCAACGTCTTCTTAAAACTGAATAACAAAGTGAGGCAGTTTTTCCTTCGTTTATTCCTTATATATGAAATAAAAAATTGGAGTGCTGCAGTTTGTGCCGATAAGCTACAAAAAAAAAAAATTTGTATTCGTTTCTCTGAAACGAAGCCTTTTTAATTAAGTAAAAACACGCCCTAGCTCGGAGTACGAGCTCGCGAAAGCAGCGCCATTACTGTGCTGTCGCCGTACGCCAATTGACCTGACCGGGCGACTAGAAAATGGCAGCGCCAGCACGAACAAATTGACAATTCTAGACACATTGATACTAAATATTGCAAATCGTTTTTCCAGATGCCCGCCATGCGGCGGATATGTTACGAAAGGGGGAACTACCATTCAGCTCTTGCAGCAAAAGTCGACGGAAATACATATGAATTTCTTTGCTGGGGGACAACTTTTCCTCTCGTAAGAAATAAATGAATTGACATTGAATGATTCTGCAGAACTGACTTAGCAGATTGGCCCCTGAGTTCAAATACAAGCGTGCAACAAACATTACATTAAAATTTCGCCTTCAGCAATGAATTTAATAATATTTAAACAATATTTAGTTAACGCACCGAGGGAAAAAATTGGCCGAATCTACTTGTTACACTGTAAATGTCGTCGAAAGACGATAGCCTTGCGTCTGCAGAGAGGGAACAAAACGTTTATTTGATGTTCTGCGCAAGAAAATCGGTGAATGGTATTCTGCAGGCGCTGCGTTAGAGTGCCTCGAACGTGTGGCGGAGGGAACGAGCGCATCTAGGCACGTTAGACCCAAGTGTCACCTGGTGGCAGTTATCTTCAAAAAAGAAGGCGTGCAGCCCGCGGAGAAAGATGCGCGCCAGTCTCGGAGGTGATAAGGTGTAAAACGCAAAGTGACGGGCAGGTGCCACCACCGTGACGTCGTAGCAAAGCGTTGGAAACACCTTTTTGAGCATCGCGTTGCACTGTCAGCGCAGCGCGATTAAGCGCTACATTCCTTAGAGTTACTTGTGTGTGTCTCTTCTAGTATGAAGGTAGACACAGCAAATATCGAAGCGTTGTTGAGGCGCGTCAGATATGCGCAATAATTACTTTTTAATTGACAATCGCACAACTATAAGCGCTAAACCTTGAGCAATATTGGTGGGTGCTGCGGATGGGGCTGACCGTTTGAAATGTACAGACAGACAGACAGACAGACAGACAGACAGACAGACCAAAATTTTTCTGTTGAAGGTACCCAAGAAAGACTATCGTCTTTAAGAAACACTTGGGCCATCTCTTCGGAGAGAACCCTGGTGAGATGCGAAGCAGCAGCGTTGCGCACGGGTGGCGTCACCGGTTGAACAGAGCTAACGTGAGTGCTGCGGTGAGCTCTTGAAGATTCGTTTGAAGTGATGGCTGGTGTAGATTTTGTAGGTGACGCAGACTTGTTTCAATGGAACGTTAGGCGCGCGTCAGGTTTACGTATTGCGCTTGAACCGACGAGTCGGCGGCGTAGCGAGTCGCGGTCGCGGCAGGTGCAGCGGGTGAAAAGACGAGGCGGCAGCTGCGGGCGCCGCGGTGAGTGCGTGGCAGGCGAGCAGAGAGTGACGTCCACGGGGAGGGGAGCGTGACGTCAACGCGCCGCAGCGTGATCTACTTGGCACCGCGCCAACACTTGCGGTGCGCGGCACGGTCGTACAGACGGACAGCGTCAAACAATCTATTCAAATAGCTGCTTCGCATCTACGTGAAATGCAGCTGGAGAAACTCTCGCCGAATGCGGGCGTTCGCTCCACCGAACGCGCTCCCGCAATAATTTCGGTGCCGCAACGCCGCTTGTTCAGCGTGACTTTGTTGCAAACGTTTGATATCGCGAGAAAACTCCGTGGCCTACAGTTTGCAGGATCCGCCCACTACTGGCGCTTGCATTTTCGTTCGCGTTATCTATAGAGCGGCTTGGAAGGCTGCCGGACCATTGGTGCGTAGTTGCTGCCAGCACTCGGCCTCCCGGGCCTGTTTTTGTGCCCGGACTGCACCCCTTGCCCAGCAAATGCAAGCGCTATCACGTTTCCACTGTCAGCGCTCTTCTAGAGTTGTCCATAGCATACCCATGTAGAAGCTTTTAGTAGAAACTAATACACGCGCGCACGGCGCCATGGCTGCGACATCACTCAGAACGCACCCAATGACACGTGTGCTTGGGTACGATGCTGAGAACGACGCAACAGATAGCTATAGTCAATGTAGACTGCTTGTGACACCGAAGCCGAAATGTTTTTCGTTTCTACTAGTCATATACGGCTTTCGCCGTAAAACCTTGAGGTCTTTTGGCGGCAAGAAGGTTATAATAAAGAATACAATAAAGAAAGTTTGAAGGAGAAAATACAATTGAAAAAGCGAAAGAATGTAAAGACGACATTTCAGGACAACACCACGAGTGTCGACAAAGGCAGGCGGGTACATGGAATTGCCTATCTGTTCTATTTATCCGTAAATTAATACGACGACAAGGCAGGTTTGTCATACAGTAAGCAACCTGGAAAGCAGGTAGCAGGTCAGCGTGATTTCGTCGGCGGCGAAGTGATGACAATGACATGAATGCAAGAGTGTTAGAATGAGGTCTAAAGTAATTTATAGCGAAGTGATCGTTATGTATACTGAAGAGCATTTTCCCCCGCTTGCACAAAATCCCGCAAGGCTGGGTCATAGAATGGCTGGTGGGCACATGCCTGGTCCAGGCTTGGCTAGGCTTTCATCCTCTGACCTCTTTATTTCCAACCACTCGCTATATTCTACTCTACCATACAATACTATACTAAACTATACTATACTGTGCTATACTGTACTATGTACTATACCATATACTATGCAGGGAATATGAACTTGACGTCATACGGGAGGATCCGCATCGGGGTCACCGTTTTGGCGGTTCGCGCGCTTACCAAACGCGCGAAAAGCTCGCTGTGCGTATTGCGTCCGAGATTCATACGGCAACTTGGGTGTCAACTGACCTATAAAATACCTCCTGCACGCCGAATCTCGGACAGCTGGATGCGCGTACGAATGGACCTTCAAAATGGCATGGCGATAGTGCTGCTCCCGTGAGGATGAAGGCTTAGTGGATACCCCATATATAGTATACTATATTATGCTATATACTTTACTATATTATACTGTACTATACTATGTTTGTCTATGCTTGCTCTCTTTATTCTTTTATTGGTGAAACTCTTTAAGCCGATGTTACTGTGTCCAACACGAACAAAAAAGCGCCTCGCTACGATGACATCACCACGCGTTGCCTAACAACCGGTGGCTGCAGCTGTGCGCCTGTTTCGCTAGCCATTACATGGCTCCACCACTAGTCCTCATGCCTATGCACTGGGCGCGATCAGACTTATTGTATTTCAGGTCGGAGAAATCGGTGCACCGTGTTCCGGGAGCGAAGAAAAAAATATGAGGGAGGAAGACGACGACGATGAAGAAGAAGAATAAAAACGAAGAAAGCGCATGCCGGTTCATGATTATGCAATCTCTGTTCACTCTGCATCAACTATCGTTCGACCAAAACAGTTCCAGTGTTGAAATTTTTCATAGGCTGCACTCAATTGTGTAAATGCTATATTAAGAAATACCATTCCTGATCGCAGGCACATACTATAAAATATACTACGGTGTATACAATTTGCTCAAGAATAAAGCAAGATTAAACTGCCTAGATATTCTTCCCACAGAACTGAGACTGAAATATAGGAATGCACTCAGTGTGGGCAGTAAAGTGTAAGGTTCTCTAAAGATACCATGATCTTTTATATGACATGGCTTGCGCGGTGATACAAACTTCACACGAGAGGTTCCACGAATAATAATAATAATAATAATAATAATAATAATAATAATAATAATAATAATAATAATAATAATAATAATAATAATAATAATAATAAGATTAATAATAATGATAATAATAATAACAATAATAATAACAATAATCCACTGACTGAATCATTTATTTAACGTGCCGGAACAACCATAAGGTCTTTGTGCAGGCGTGCACAAAAATAAAACAATAAAAATACACAATTCAGTACAGGCAGCCTTCAGAAAATAAATAAAAATAAAAGAAGCGAGGACGCACAAACAACAAGAAATTAACGGCAAATGGAAAAAATAAAAAGACAAGACGAGAATCATGAGTTTGAATTTCCCGCATTGAGACTGAGAGAAGACAACGATGAGCTTTGCGCCAGAAGAGGCCCTTTTACGTTCTGGACTCGTGCGGACGCTAATAAACATCTGTCTGAGTTCTCAAGCACGAGTCAGCTGTTCTGTTCGCCAGATATTTTATACTTGGAATTGGAACGAAAAATAATGTGTTTGGTAGTCCAACACAATACTCTTGACGCGGAACGCGCTGCCACTTAATTGCAGGTGTGTTTCGGTCGTTTTTATTATGCGTGTGCGTGTGTGTGTGTGTGTGTGTGTGTGTGTGTGTGTGTGTGTGTGTGTGTGTGTGTGTGTGTGTGTGTGTGTGTGTGTGTGTGTGTGTGTGTGTGTGTGTGTGTGTGTGTGTGTGTGTGTGTGTGTGTGTGTGTGTGTGTGTGTGTGTGTGTGTGTGTGTGTGTGTGTGTGTGTGATCTTTTCTGTGTCTAAGTGTGTGTGGCCTTTTCTACACGACATCAGGTCAGAAACGATTTTTGTCGTGTGAAGTTGCAAAGGATTTTAAACGTAGATGGGCGCATATATAAACGCGCACCTCATCCTCATCCCCCTGGTCCCGGCCCCTCTTCCTACATATCCCACACGCACACCACAGACGGCCAACATCTCAAGTGTAGCAACAATGAAAAAGCTTGTAAAGAAGATGAGCGCAAATGCTTAAAACGCGTCAACACCCAATAAAACATGTTTCTAAATTTTATAAATACTAGCTCGAAACTTTATACGAAGAAAAGACAGGAACGCCGACCAGACCAAATGACTATATATGCTGTTCTTGGGCAAGGGGGATAACCGACAATGCATGCTATGGAACTCCCAATTCTCTATAGCACACTTGTGGGGCTTTTTTACTGGCCGCGATTGGCAATATTCGGCAGTAATACAGCTAGTGTTTAATTATGCGAGCATCTGCGTTCATCTGCAGCGCTTGCCTGTCAACGCGAGTATATATGTTATCGATTTTGGACTTCATACGGATCATGACGACGATGGCAAAAAACTACCGAGAGTGTGCATATAACTGCTATATCGGTAAAATGCAGAGAATTTTATTTCAACTATATCAGTGAGTGAGTGTCTCGACAGCCTCTTCTCGTTCTTCTGTCCTGTCGAATTTATTACCGAGCAGAACACAACATTTTCTCTTGCCTCGAAGGCTAAGCTCAAGTTTCTTCGTTGAGCGTACGTGTGTTAGAAGGAGCGCGTGCCGTCCTAATCGACAAAGGCTGCCAAGGCAAAGCACGGGGTCAGATTCATTTGCATATCTCTCCATCAGTGCACGGCTATAATGGCGGCCCGTAAGTGGGTTTCAGGACAAGTAAATGCTCCATGACAAAATGGTCCGTATACTCCCGGTGTACTCATACCCGCGCTATGGCTGCACGATCCAAGAAGGACTGCATTGAAGACTAATGGAAACTTTGAAAAGGTTGTAAATGCAGCGACTAATTTGAGCGGCATCATGGCAAGGCGTATGCAGTGACCTTAATTATCTCCTTCTAGACTCCCTTACTTATTTTATGGCGGAAGAAACACTGATAGTCAACAAACATATAAATGTACTTATCTGAATTGAATTTCCTATGGGTGCTACCTTATTCTATAGCAGTGATTTTGTCGCATTTGCCTAAGAGAGAGAGAGAGAGAGATAAATGGAGAGGAAAGGCAGGGAGGTTAACCAAGCTTGCGTTAGCATTAACATCGTACACATTAAGGCCAAACCATCGTGCTGGTGACCACTCCGTGGTTTCACAAATAGTGAGAGCCGACCGAGAGTTCAAAGGAGAGCTCGATGGAAGGTGGCACAATTTTAGGGGCGAAGCTCCTTAAGGGTGGGTCGTGCGTCTCCTGTATGTAATATCTACCTCTCGCTTTAGTCCTTGGAAGTTCCGCTGGATGGCGGTACTTGTATATGATGAATACACAATGAAAAGATGCCAGATGGTGGTACTTGCGAGTGTTCACTAGATGGACAGACAGACTGATGGATGGACAAACATACAGACAGATGGACATGCGGACATACGGATGAATGGACAGACAGACATACAAACAGACGGACGGACGCGGACCGCATATGATTCACGGTTTGCCGATAAAACCCTTCGAACCTTCGCCCCACTCATCATCATTCGCTTTCTCGATATGCTGTCATTTTTTTATTCAATAATAGATATTTAAAGAGATAGGTCGTTCTACTATACGCGTATATAGCATACATACGCTGTCGTCATCACTCACTTGTCCTTTGTCACAATCAAGTTTACGGTGTTCCATCGCACTACGCCTATGGCCCGCAGTATAACTCGTCCGACTCTGCTTGTGGCTTTAACGGGATACAATGAATGTCTCCATCATCAATTCATACAAAGTAGCCTCCCGTGTGCACGCAGTCATCCGACGTGTGACTGAGAAGTAGACAGTGTCTGAAAGAAAAAAAGGTCGTCCATCAGTATGCATTCAATTACCATCCCACCATTTTGAAATGACTCTCGAACCAATGTAGCATCAATGGTGTATGCTTGGGGTGTAAGAACAACGCTAAAATAGAGACAAGAGCTGAAGAAGAGATGACACAGGCACTGATCTGCGCGAATACTAACTGTCGAGAAGGTTCGCAACACCACGATAGCGCAAGCTTCCCTTTTTGCAGAGGTGTAATCCTAACGCGTTACGGAACCCAGTTTTCACCTTCCTGCATTACAGATTGGCCTTTTTTTTTTAGCTTCCTAGTTATGTTCAATGCCATAACTTCGCATATCACCTACTTTCTTGTTGGTCAGCTTCGACAGCTCAACCAATTCTGTCTGGTATGTATATACAGTTGAATACATTCTTTAATAAGTATTGCCTTACCTCGAGAGCTCAGCTTGCATGCTTTTTGTGATCGCGTGTTATTTCTCACTTCAATTGGGGCTTCTGAAGCCAGTCAAGTTATGCTACCTTCGTCGTTAATATGGCGAAACAAAAAGTATATAAATGAAGACAATCGTCTCATAACGGTTGCCATATTTTACCGAACCCTAGTTCCAGCCGCCGTGACGTCAAACTACTGTAAAAGCAGTGGCGTGTTTTCGCAGCCATCGGTAAGATGAACCGCTAAAGGGTGGGAACACATTTCCAGCCTACTTCTTTTCTCCCTGTATTTTCTGTCTCTGCCCAAAGCCTCGGACACATAGGCAACCAGACAACTATTATCTGTCAACCTCTCTGTCCTTCATTTCTTGTTTTTATTCTTTCTCTTTATCGCTTTCTCTCCCTTTCTTTCTCTAGCAATGTGGACACTCTCATTTGCAAATTATACGCATAGAATTGCAAATAAGTTCTTTCTACAGTCGGCGGAGCCCCAGTGCGCCAACACAAAAGCGAAACAAGAGTACCGACAGTGCCTTGAAATTCACGTGCTATATCCCTTTGGCATCACAAATCCTACCAGCGCCTCTGCATCGTTTTATAGTGAAATATTTATTTATTCATAAACTTTGATCATATTATCTTTTATTTGTGCAAGAATGTTTTGTGGTCTACATAGTACTGAATACTGTATGACTGTACAGTATTCAGTACTCTGTACAAAGCGCGCGAAGACATCTGTACAACTCGGCATTACGTATGTCGATATGTATGTATACGCTGTACCGACTCTTTTTAACAAAGAAGCTTTTTCTTTTCTTTGATGCATGTAAATATTGCCATTTGAGTTATCGGCAACTTGTTCTCCATTGTGCCTAGCTTCACAGGAATCGGGCAGGCCCCACTACTGAGTTCAGCACGTGCGAGCGTTCAGTCCTGCTCGCAGAAGTAGGCCACGTGAAACAAGTGAAAGAGACAGAGAGAAAGAAATTTGATATAGAAAAAATGGGGAACAGGAAAGTTACAGGAAGAAAAAATAGAAATAAAAGGAATAAAGACATAGAAAGACGCAGATAGACTTGGAAATAGAGAGAAAGAGGTAAAAAAAACAATCAGGCGAAAGAGATAGAAAAAGCACAAAGCAAAAGAAAGAAGAAATAAAGACAAACAATTAGGAGAGAGATATAAGCACACATAGAAAGAAGGAAAGAACAGAGAAGGAAATAGAGAATGAGAAAGAGAAAAAAATGGGTAGAGAAAAAAAGAAATCAATAGAAAGAAATACATAGAAAAAAGCAGATGCAAAAAAAAGCGATGCAGTGAGAAAGGAAAGAGAGAAAGGGAAGGAAAGCACCAAGCTCGGATAACACTTCAGGCTCGCACCACTAGAGCGAAGCGCGATGCGTCTAGATAGAAGTGCTATTTCCAGGCGATGCGGCGTGCGGCGCGACCATGTGCCGGCATCATCGTGCAGCTTTCGGGACACACGAGGCGAAGGAGCTATCAGCGGTAGGCTCCACCCCCATGCGGAGCCTCGGCATGCATGGTCGGACGCCTTCGTATCTTCGTAACGAAGCTCTAAACGAACAACATTGCACAGCCACGCTTCGTCCCATAAAAAAGTCAATTTCGCCAAAAGGGTGAATCAATGAATGCGATGGCAACATATTCGAATGTTTTATGAAGTAAGGCTAGAAAATTGCAATGTTATTCGAAGTGAGGCTGATTGATTTGTGGGGTTTAACGTCCCAAAACCACCATATGATTATGAGAGACGCCGTAGTGGAGGGCTCCGGAAATTTTGACCACCTGGGCTTCTTTAACGTGCGCCCAAATCTGAGCACACGGGCCTACAACATTTCCGCCTCCATCGGAAATGCAGCCGCCGCAGCCGGGAATCGAACCCGCGACCTGCCGGTCAGCAGCTGAGTACCTTAGCCACTAGACCACCGCGGCGGGGCTACGAAGTAAGGCTGGCAGTCGCCTCAATTAGATTCGATCTCACGTAACTCTACAAAACACTGGTGTAAGAGAACACGGCCGCTTTAAGTACACCTTTGGCACTGTTTTTTTTTTTCGTGTTGAGAGCGCAGCCCGTAGAAGCTCCCGCCTGCTGTGAGGACACAAGCCGTACGCAAATCGTTGCCGTGATAGCGCGGCAACCATAAGCACCCCCCCCCCCCCTTGTTCACTCACGAGATAAAAGCGTGCGCAGACGACCCCGGCCGAAAGGCGATGTTCGCTCCGCGGAATGAAGATGTACACACTTGATATAAAATGACCATATTATATATATACGTGTGTGTGTGTTTGTGTGTGTGTGTGTGTGTGTGTGTGTGTGTGTGTGTGTGTGTGTGTGTGTGTGTGTGTGTGTGTGTGTGTGTGTGTGTGTGTGTGTGTGTGTGTGTGTGTGTGTGTGTGTGTGTGTGTGTGTGTGTGTGTGTGTGTGTGTGTGTGTGTGTGTGTGTGTGAAGGCGGCTCCCACGGCGGCAAAAACCAGTAGAGATTGTTCATATAATTGCTATCGCAATCAAAATAACGAAGAAAACGCCTTCGTGCACGACAAGCACGTCGCAACAGCGCCAACAGCTGATTATTCACGACTCCTACAGGCAGGCCTGTAGGTGTCGTGAAACGTGGACCCGGCGCACGGGGTCCAGGTTTTCACTCCCGCTGATATTTTTTTTTTCTTTTTGCCGTGGCGAATAGACCACGAAAATGACACTGGATAACGCCTCCCTGGTCAGTCCTCACTTCAGATCTAAGTGATGGCCTCCCTTAAAAAAACACTCTAGGCCTGCACGGCGGCACAGGATATTCACAGCGAAATTAAGCTGTGAGTATGCATTTCAGAGCCTTTTTTTAAAACACTCATTGGGTAACTACTGCAAGCACACTTGTTTGATACCCACTAGGGCATTATTATTAAATTTGTGGGGGTAGTATGCCGGTATTCGCTATGCTATTTTTCTTCATTTTTCTGAGAAACGTGGTATCCTCTAAACACTTGCAAGGAATTTTGTGCCTATTGTTCATGCAGTGGCTGACGACGATAAGGAATTATGACTGAAGTGGGTACGCACCACAGTGATATATATATATAGGGGAACGAGAACAAGCTTTTGTATTGGGTTCGAGCGTTGGACGGCCCACTGGTTACGCAATTCGCATTGTGCGATGCTGTTTTAAAGCGCTTTATAAGTCGTATTAACGCGATTCCTTTCCCGACATCAATCCTGCCTAAGGCAAGTTTACCAACAAGTCACAAGCACTGGCGTAGCACCAACAAGTCACAAGCACTGGCGTAGCACCTCAGGTGCTACGCCAGTGCTTGTGACTTGTTGGTAAACTTGCCTTAGGCAGGATTGATGTCGGGAAAGCAATCGCGTTATTACGACTTATAAAGCGCTTTAAAACAGCGTCGCACAAGTGTGTGTTTGCCTGACTTCTGATGAAGTATGTTCTGTGTAATTTACTGGTGATAATTTCATTCATTAAAGAAAAAAAAAGCACTGGCGTAGCTCAGTGGTAGAACGCTGAGCTGGCTCCCAGCGGACCTGGGTTCGAGGCCCACTGTGTCATTGATTCTATGTTTTTTATCTAACTTCACGCGATGTGGTTATGGACATAGGCGGTGGTGGCGGACAACTGCACGTGACCCGAGTGGTGATTTCATAAAAGCTTCCGCGGTAAAATTTCTCACTGCGCCCCTGGCATATGACGTTCTCACATATCACAACGTTCCGTGTTTCGGCATCGTTCGATGTGGATGTGTGAAGTCACCTATCTCTGTGCGTTCAGTTGGTGGGAACTTTTTTGCAGTACGATTTCTGCGGAGAAAATCCAGGTAGTCGGAGGTACTTGGCTTGCGGTAAGGGAGAGAGAATTATGGCTTCGCTTGCAGCAGCAGCTTTGCGGTCGATCAGACTCGGCTGATCTTGAAGCCTAGCCAGCAACTCTTACCATCGCTCCGGATTTTGTTGGGGGCTAAGCCTGTAGTGGCATGACATGGCCACGTGACGTGGCACAGCGTATAGTTTTGCTTGCCTCTTGTTCCGTGATAACATTCGTGTTGCGGTCATACGCAAAATACGAGCGATGTCAATTTTAATTCCCGGAAGAAACCAGCGAAGGTGCTTTACACTTATCGATCTTGAAGATCGCCCATGCGGAGTCGGCGGGCGTTATAGAGATTGATTTATGAGAGAACATAAAGGGGTGCGCCAGAAGCGTTCATAAAGGCCCTCTCTCTTGAATTCCCCCGAGCCTCGACTAAAATTATTGACAGGCATAAAGTCTCGCAACGCAGAGCGGGTTTCAAGGTGATGTAATTGTGCAACGAATGATAAATTTCGGCTATTTTTTTCTAAAGCATTGAAGCTACAAATTTTATTAATACGTTAAAGCGTTCATTGTTGCATTTTTATCTTACACCCTGGTCATTTCTTTTCGGAACGACAAGATTTCGAGAAATTATTGTTATAATGTTCCATGTCCGACACAATATTAGCTCATTAAATTATGCAACAAGGAAGGAAGGAAGGAAGGAAAATAGAGGGAAAAGAAAGGCAGGGAGGTTAACCAGCCTATAGGCAGCCGGTTTGCTACCCTGCGCAAGGGAGAGGGATGGGGGAGATGAAAGATAGAGAGCAGAGAGGGAAAAGAGAAACGGCACATTCGGCAGCACACGCGCGCACATTATGCAACAAATTTCCTCATGCTTAAAGGGGCACTATAAGCACGGTCGACAGATAATGCTATTATTGGTCACGCGTAAAAAATAACGGTAGTTTTTCTTTCTTATCAAAATGAAATTTTTGTACGCCTGAAAGGAAGAAAATGCCAATATAGAAGAAATGTTAAGGTTCGGGTGCGCCACCTTTTGCTTCTCAGATAAACCGCTGGTGCACCGATTGCATCGAATCGGCTCCGCTTTATATTTTGTTATTTGTACTTTTACACCCATAGCTCCATAACTCATTATTTTCATAGCTATTTTTGCTCCCTTATTTTATTATTTGCACAGCCCTGTATTTTTCACATTGAATGTACACGTACCTGTATGCATGCAATTCGCCATCGTTCAAAAGTGCTCTGGCCGTGATGTCATCGTCCAAGAAGCATTGAGCAGAGCCTTTGTTTGAGCTGATTCATTCATTTTTATGTACGTTGTAATTGTGCAGTTTGCGGCACGAATTACCCTCGAGTGTGGCTTTTTTCGACTGCGTAATATGGTGTGAAGGCGGAAGCCTTGGGTGCCTCATCAAATGCGCAATGTGACCATCAGCGACGTCATCACGAGTGATGCAAGAAATAGCGATCACGTGATCATGATTTCACATAACAGCGTCATCTCACGATAATGTCGTTAGTGAAAGGTAAGCCGATCACGGAGGCAGGGTAGAACCAAGTGCGGTGTATAGAAAGCTCGCAATGCCTCCAATCCTGGAGGCAAGGCGAAACCGCTATAGGCGCAGGAAGCTTTCGGAGAGTGAGGGAGTAAGACGGTAAGTTGGGCCAGTTGGTTAGGATTCATCGTGAACTTACTTACAGCGCAACACCAGAAAAAATACAGGACAGGGAAGGAGTAAAAGAGAAGAAAAGAGAAGAAAAGAGTGAGGGAGTGCTGGTGCGGCTCGAAGGGGGGCAAGAAGGGCGTCTCTTTTTTACCCCCCTGGTGACGCCTATACTGTGGAGCAGTAGGGTAGCCAGCAATATTTTTGTTCGGTGGGAGGTAAAGGTGAGCGTATAACCATACTTTATGATGTCGGTTCGTGCGTGCGTTGCGTGCGATTGTATCCGTGCTCTCTCTCTCTTTCTCTCTATCTATCTATCTATCTATCTATCTATCTATCTATCTATCTATCTATCTATCTATCTATCTATCTATCTATGAGAAGAACGCCCATATAAAATGTCGCTTTATTCCATTTATTATGGCATCACAAAAATCGTACGTGCGTCCTTCAATCATGTATCGTGCCGTATTTATCAATCCTAATGTACAACATATTTTCTTTTTTTTTTTTTTGGCGTACTGATGCTGCTGCTCTTCAGCGTGTTTTTTTATACGTGTGTTATAATTGACGCATTTAAAAATCCACTTTGTTGTCACTGATGGTTCGAGTTATGTGCAAATTAGAATCCAACACAAATTTACGTACACAAGAGAGACGTATGAGCACTCTCTCACTGCTACGTCACAGATGGCTACAAAACTGTGTCTTCGGGATTCTTCAATACCTAGCCATTATAGGAGTCAATATGCCACTTCTCTACATTTGACAAAACAAGGTATAATTACTAGTAAGTGAGCCACTGTTTCATGCATTCGAGCAATACATTAGGGTATAAAACAGGTATACATATTGTTATATCATATATTGTGTTTCTGAACCTCCCACGCCTATGTTGTTTTTTTTAGATTTCTGATACACCGAGTATCCCAATCACGAGGAACTGGTTTTGTGCAGATGCTCAGCCAGTACTGCACGGATTATGTATTGGCAAAGCATTTGCCATGTTCGCACCTCTGTCACGGTGCAATGCATACGAGGGTGTAAAACGCGGGCATCTCGTCCGAGTCGACCATGGAAACTAATCTTTCGGTGCACTGAACGCAACTACGTGCTCGCGTCCACGCAACGAGCAGACGCGCTGGCACGCACGCGCCCCGGCTGATTGGGGACCGCGCGCTCCGATTAGCGCAGCGCCGGGGGGTCGTTCGCTATTCGGCGGCACTGACGCAGTGTCCGCTCGACGCCTCCACCGTTGCCCTGATTATCTCCCCCAGAGACGGCGGCGAAGACGTTTACTAAAATGGCAGCTCGAGCGACCATGATCTGGGCCACTTTGGCTGCTGCCTCTGCGGGCCGAGCCGACGGGCTACACCACGTATTCGCGGCTTGTTTACGCTACGGACATCTACAGAGCCCGATTTAGATGTCTCTTGTGACTAGCGCCTGCACTCGTCGACTGCATGGCTCGTGATCGAGCAATCGCCACGTCGGTACGCTTTTCGAGGTACGGACAGTTTCTTCGGGGACTGTCCCTGCCTTCAAGCGTCTGTGCGTTGTATGTTTCCTCGACAAAGAAGAACAAAAAGAAGGAAAAGAACTGCTGCCAACAACTTCGTTCTGGCTGCAGCTAAGTATCATAATTTCTATTATATACCTGCGGTCAACGCAGCGCCACAGAAAAGGCCGTGTTTTTCTCGTATACGCGGGAACGTGAGTGCAGGCACGCAGTGATGCAGAGAGAGAGAGAGAGAGAGAGAGAGAGATAGGCACGTTGAAATAGAGAAAAAGACAGAGGCCTACTTCTGTACTCAGGTATACGGAAAGCAGCTTGAAATACGAAGTTGATTTCTTGCTTAATTTCATTACGCTTGATTCTGTGCGCATATCGTCCGTTCACGCCCCTCCGTGCCTGTTGACAAGGTGGGCAAGTAGTCGTTCTTGTCATTAGCCAAGCGCCAAAAGCATGAAAACGTCCCTTCTGTCCAGCCATAATTAATTATCATCATAGGCCGGATAATCAACAGAGTTCGCAGTGTCGTATAAGTGCACGTATTGCTTTGCATGCGCGTACTGGGTATTTCGCTGCTTGGTGAAATGGTACTGGGCACTCTGCGTAGGCTCCCCAAGAGACTGCACAACGACCATTGTAGAGACGTTAGTTCACTCACGGCAAAAGCTGATGTGTCCACCCAGAAGCGAAGGATCGCGAGCGAAAGCGGTAAGAACAGGGGCCCAAAACGCTATCGTGCTTAAAGGGACACTAATATCAAATAACAATTTACGTGAGAGTGGGAACTCAATGTATGACAACGTCTAAAACCACAATATCATCAACAGTAGTGCCCTATATACTTACCGAGAAATTAGGGTAAATGTACGAAAACACGTGCGCCGCATTAGGACATTCTCAAACTGATTCCGATGACGTCAGAGTTGCAGCCTAGTAATTCAACTAGCTGCACTAAATAAAGAACCTTCCGTGCATCAATAGATGTAAAATAATGCTGCTTGTTCGTTTCTGTTTGATTCATGAAAAAATAACCGTCGGATTTTGCTATGGGCAATGGCGAGAGTGGTTCAAAAGTTCAAATACATTTCGCCTGGTTAAACTAGACAGGTCTTGCCATCTAGCGGAGCCCAGTTGAACCAAGCACGTCGGCCACCTCGGAGCTTACGGCAGGAAATCATTCAATGGCCATTGTTGCTGCTATGGCTCCCTCTGCTTTCGTTCTGCTGCTACTCGTGTCGGCGGCCGTGTAGCGAATCAGGGCAACTTTGTGCACGGCTACAGTGACGTAAGACGTTCTGCTTGAGGCGGGTAATTTGAAGTGCGCTAACCCGATGCGGATCACTAAAACGTGATTTTATTTCAAAATATGCGCTTACTTGGCACAAGGGTAATACTAAGAGCTTTCTGGACCGCTATTTCAACAATCAACGTTGACTTAATAGTTTCCTCTATTGTCACTTTAATGCATGGTTAACGGCTTATACATAACTAATTCGACCTAAACTCGATTATGCCTGTGTTGTCTGGGATCCATACACCAAAACTAACATTGATACTCTCGAATTGATTCAGCGTAGCGCTGTGAGATTCATCGTTTATAAATATCGTGATAGTGATTCACCCTCTAGTCTGATGACACAGCATAGTATTCAACCACTTCAGTTGCGTAGAAAAATCCAGAGAATAAAATTTCTGTTTTCGCTCAAAAATAATCTTTTATCTATACACCCAAGCCATTATTTAGAACCACTTACAGCTCGTAGAACCCGGCATCGTCACGTTGACTCTTTAACACCTTATCGTACAAGAACTAATCTTTTCAAGTATTCCTTTTTTCCACGCACCATAACTGATTGGAACAACCTACCCTTTTCGCGTCTTTCTAAAGCCGATCTTTTAAAACATGTAATCCTTTGACCCTACAGTCATTCATATGCTGTACTTATACCTTCATTAATTGGCTATCTCGTGCTCCCTGATCCACAGTCTAATAAACTGTTACAACAACATCTGGAAAGGGTTTATTTCTTTTTTTCACGTGTATGTCAGTATCTACATATAACGCGCTCTTATTGATGTGGCTTTATCTTGAAATATGTGAACATATTCTTACGTTTGACTATATTTAGGTGTCTACTGTTGGTTTTGGCTACTTTTGGTGTCTACATTTCAGATTGTTCCTTCCTAACAATTGTATAGTTGCGCCTTTCTTCTTTTCGTGTTTGTTTTTGTTTTATATTTATTACTGTTATTCTTGCTCATTGTGTATTATTGACATTTTTTAATGTTTGTACGCGTTTCGTGTTGTTTAAATGCATTTGTACATTTCTTTGTACATTTTGCTTCTGCTTGGGCCCGGGCCTGCATTATTCTATAAATAAAAAAATTAAGAAGTTACATAAGAAAAGACGACGTGTCACACAGGCACGCAAAAAGTCTTTTAAGTAAGCGGTCTTTTACAAAGTTGAAAGACTTTTAACAAAGAGGTGTTTGCGGCGCAGACACACGGCAGCAACGATCTCCTTTTAGTGTTTTTGTTCGAAGACGCTAGCGAAAGCGTGGCGCTAGCAGTTAAAAGAGAAACAATGAAAATTAAACGATGTGTCACAATGTACAAATTAAACACTTGTTGCACTGCTCGTTTCTTCAAATAAATTTAAGAATAAGAGATGAAGAAACACCAATGTGAAAGTTTTTTGCACTAGATAAGGAAGCATTCCCATAACTAGCGACGTGCACAAGTCCGTCTGGCACCACTGTGCTTTTATTTACCGTATTTGTTTTTCGCTGCTCTCGACACGTTATGGGCGACCGTACGGGAGAAAAAGCGAGGATCGCAAGCTTCATGGCCTGCCTTCTCGCTCTGGAAAGCGAGGCAGACGCTGCAAAAGCCGCCAAGGAGACGATGAAGCAGCGCAAGACCGAGCGTCACCACGTGATATTGCCGACGCGTTGTAGCTGCTTACGACAGTAGAAAAGGAAATAACCATTAAAAGAGTTCATTACACTTTTTGCAGGATATAAAATTTGTTTTTACAAAGAGTTTTGGTGGCAGAAAAATAAGCATTTGCTCTTTTTTTCCCACCACTCGAAAATTGCTGGCGCCCACTGGTTTTGAGGCTACTCATTCGAAGCCGTAAAAGAGATCGACGAACGCCGTTTACGAAAAAGACCGCTTCTGAAAAGAAGTTTGCTCTGTGCCGTGTGTCTGCTGTCAGGAACTCCTTTTCGGAAAAAGACCGCTTACTTAAAAGACTTTTAAGTGCCCGTGTGTAGAAAGTAACGAAGGCACTTTAGAATGCCCACTATTCGCGAATGTTTTGAGTGGACAACATTAATGTGTGCGTTCCATTGCACATTTTTTTTTTCAAAACAGAACACCCAATGTTTTTTTTATTGCTGGTACAAATTCTATTAGTGAAAGACCAAGGTGCAGAATAACATTTGAATTATTTGGTTTTATATTTAGGGCGAGGCAGAACTGTTTTTGTCTTTGAAATATTTATAGTTATGGCATTGACCTGATTCCAAGTATTCAATGTAATGAGCACATCATTTGCTCTTTTTCACAATGCTTCCGAGCCTTTGGCCACAAAGGCTTTGAGGAGGAATTTGGGATACTTTCCCATGGCCTCCGAGATGGCGGGTGCGTGGCGGGTTTCTCATCGGCCTCCCAGAGGTGGGCGTGGCCCGCTCTTTTCTTCGCACGGTGGCGCTCCTTCGCATTGTCGAAAAGGCTGCTGCACTGTTGGCAAAACTTGCATGCGGCGAGAAAAAAAAAACGTTCTGCGCTTTTATATAACTTTGCGCTCGTTTGGAAATGTCAAACCAAGGAGTACAAGAGGCAAAGCCAATTGTTGAGCGTACATATTCTAAAATGTAATTATGCTGGAAGTTTTGCACTGCCCACACTAGAGCACTTGTATATCGATGCCTCCGCAAGAGATTTGGATGTGCTGGACACTTACTGTACTTCTTCGCCACCACCGGAATCCGCGCCCTTTCGCGGTAGCAGGGCGCGCGAGACGACACTTGTTGATTTCGCTATGGAGGGTGGTAATTGGGAGGGCCAGAGAAAGACACACCGCGCGCCCGCTATCTCAGATACCATGACTTTACCCATAGAGTTTCCATTACATACGCTAGAGCAATCTCCGGCGCTTGTGTCTATGGCTAATGGGTAAAGCCCCTATACTTTGTAAAAGTACCGCCACCTGCTCTCCCCCTCGCCGCCTCCTCTCTTGTGTGTTTTTTTTTCTTTCGCTTGCGACAGTGGCGTCTCTTGTAACGCGCTACGAGCTCGCTCTGGCGGGGAGAGGAGGAAGCGGCGCAGATCAAAAGACGGCTGTACTTTTCCGAAGACATAGGCGCTTTAATAATGAGAGCTGCAATGCGCGGTGCTTCAGCGAGCATGGGAATAATAGGTAGTACCACAGAACATCTATATACTACGGATTACTACCATCATTAAGTGAATTTGTCTAATCTTCGTACTTTACGTTCATTCCGGCTTCGCGTAGCTTGAAGTTGCTTTGCCGTGAAACAACAATTAGCAATAGTTGATGAGTTACTCTTCACCACCTTAATTTTTAGGCTCAACAATTCAAATCCTGGCCCCTTATTTTTTTTAGGCTAAAAAATCAAATCTTGTCCCGAAGTTGAGAACGCTTAGTTTTTTTATTCAAAACAAAACCGAAACTCAGCAATGAACGAAGCCACAAGTGCGATTCGAGGCCCGCGAAGCCGCAAGTAGGAAACTTAGGCAAATTCATGTACTAGTAGTATATTCTAGTTCACTATAGTACTAGTACTCAGCTCGCGGGACGAACGCAGCGCCAGAGCCCCCTCTAGCTAATATTAGGAAACTCTATGACTTTTCCATCTCTCACTTGTAGATATAATGGTAATCACTAACCCGATCCATTACATCACATATCACCGCCATCATTTTAAACTCTATGTACACCTTTTATGCTTGTATATTGCAAGTGATTTAAGGCGTCTATACAGCCACAATACGCCCTGTTATCGCAATCATCGGTAATCGCCATAGAGTTAATATAGTAACTCTACGGTAACCACTAACATCGCAATAGTGACATTGTACTTTTTGTCCCATGACTCTGCGCCACAAAACTTCATTCATCATCAGTATCATAGACAATTTTTGGGGTCGCATTGTCATCGGCATTGCAACGCCGATGACGTCAGCGCCATCTGCCGCTTCAGTTGAGAAGGTTAGTTATAAATTTCTCTGGCCGATAATCCTGCTCGTGCGTTCGTCCCGAGGTATGCTCTACCTCACGCAAGTACTCTGACGTGCAGCACATGATTCGGCTGTGTGTTGCCTCACGGTACGCTCTATCATACAATGTCAGGGGTGTCAGTGTTATGTCTTCGCACAGGCGAGTGATGCAGTGGCTTCTGCACCACGCTAACGGCTCGCGTAACAAGTGCCGCATCCGTAATGCCGGTTGTGGGACATCCGCATAGGAAATATTTCCTCCTGTTATGACATCAGCCTGCTTGCCGTGTTTGAATTCGCCGACCTTCGTAATATCTACTTTCAGCTTCATTAGCTGGTAGTCTTAAGCATGATGCAAGATTTTCTATTCGCGACGAACTACGTGGCTTTCGCTACCGACCGAGTAAGAATCTAATTTGATTCTTTATATACCGTTAACGAAACGTGCACTTTTCGCCGCCGGTTTGTCTAAGCGAACTTGACAAGGCTCGCTAATCTGTAATGCTTTGCGTTGATTATGGTGTATCGGTTATGCAGCTGATGTGGGCGTGAACTTGTCAAAAGTAGGTTAAACTCCGCGGTCCGTAGTTCTGCTCGTTAAGTTTCTTGCAACGTATTTCCTTTTAGAGTTCCACAACGGTGCGTGCCACAGTGTGTTGTAGAGCTCTAAAATGCAGCTTATTTTGTTTTCAGAGCTCTGTTGCTTTGAAGTTACCGAAGACGACATGCCCGATTACAGGGTCATCGGGGTCATGAGCGGCAGCTCGCTCGATGGTCTCGACATTATCTACGTGACTTTTCAGGTGAACGGTGAGACATGGAAGTACAAAATCGAACACACTAACTGCCAGCCGTACGGTAAATACTGGGCTAACAAGCTCCAGCACGCAGCGCGCTCGATGAGTGCCCTTGAGTACCAATTGTTTCACACCGAATACGGCCGCTACCTCGGGGATTGCGTCAACATTTTCATCCGCGACAACCAGCTGCAGGGCAAAGTGGACTTGGTAGCCTGCCACGGCCACACAGTGTTCCATCAGCCAGCTCAGCTGACAACTGCACAAGTCGGGGATGGTGCTGCAGTTGCTGCTGTTACCGGACTGCCTACTGTCAGCGACTTCAGATCGGTAGACATCTCTCTGGAAGGCCAAGGCTCCCCATTCTCGCTGGCCGCCGAGCGGAAGCTCTTTGGCAGCGAGTACCAGTACTTCCTGAACATAGGAGGCATGGCGTGCCTAACATACGTTGGCAAATGCAACCATGACAGCTTTGCTGTGGACGTCTGCCCTGCCAACCAGCTTTTGAACCTCCTCGCCGAGCACGAGGGTCAAACTTTCGACAATGAAGGAAAAATAGCTGCTGCAGGAACGGTCAATAGCAGACTTCTGAAGGACCTCGATGGTTTCACCTACTACATGAAACCTCTGCCCAAATCTCTTGGCGTAGACTTTGGCCCAGAAATCTTGTACCCATTGATATGTGCCCGTGATTTGTCCACTCCAGATGCCATGCGGACTTACATGGCACACATCTGCAACCAGGTTGTTGCAACAGTGCGTGCTGTCAAGCAGAAAGTTTCTACCGATTACCCAGGTCACTGCAAGATGCTCGTCACCGGTGGTGGTGCCCGCAACAAATTGCTTGTGGACGAGCTGACCAAAATGCTCAAAGACGAAGATATTACCGTCACGGTGCCGACAGATGAACTCGTCAAGTTTAAGGAGGCCCTCATGACTGCTGTCCTTGGCATGCTGAGGGTGAGGGAGGAGGTCACCTTCTTCAGCAAAGTGTCGGGAGCACAACGCGATTCTGTGGGTGGTGCGCTTTGGTGTGGGGCAGTGACGCAAGCTTAGAATGGTCAACTTGACTGCCATCGAAGACCTCTCACAAGTTGCCTTGTGTCATTCCTCATTGAGAAGGCAGAATTTGTTTCGGTACCACAATGTTAACCCAACTACCAATTATATAAACTTTTATGTTGTGTATGATGAGCGATATGAGGGGTGATCTTATGACACCCAGCATTAGAAGTGCCTTATCCATTCATGCCAGGCATGTTTATTACTGGTAGAATTATATTTAACAGACCCCAATAGTGTCTGCATAGCTGTGGTACACGTCACAAAAACATCTCAAGTACCTGCCTTGTGCCTTCTTGTTTAAAGGTGCTGGTCGAATTGAGCTATGCGATGCTAAATCGCGTACAATATTATTTTTACAGTGCTGACCACCTATTGATTTCTTTACAACTTTGTACCATCACACTTGCTACAAGTTATATTACAGTAAAATGCTTTTTGAACAGCAGTCCTTGTAGCATTTTCTCAGAGAACATTTGCGTATTGTTTTGAACAGCTTTTTGGTATATGAAATGCATGGCACCCAGAGCAGGATACTTAAATTACTTGTAGGTGACTGGGCAAACTACATGCATTACTGATGATTTGTTCTACAAACAATGCACAATAAATTATTGAAATCTCCACTGTGATAGTGATAGTTACGAGTTCTCATACCGTTTTTTTATCAGGTAGACTCTCAGTAAATGGCACATGAAGGGACCAGGAGAATGCATTCTATTCAATAGGAGTTCCGTTTAATGAGAGGTGAACATGGGTGCAGAATACAAGCCCTAAACCAAGCATTGCAGAGGCCATAGTTCCGTTTAATAGATTTCTATTTACTGAGAGTTTACTGTAGAGATAGCATTAATGCTAGAATTTGCAATTTACTGGCAGGAACGTGCTTTCACTAGGCAGTAGGTTTTCCGTGCATATTTTATTTTTAACATATGTACCAGTATATAGCAAAACCTAGTGCATCAAAAGGCACTCTGACACACGCTATCATTGTGGCTACAGCGAAGCGTGAATTGTCTTGGATAATATAAAAATTATGATAGTGTATTACTAGTACTGCAAAATAACACCTTTTAAAAAGGGCACATCTGCTTCATTACATATATTAATCAAGAACACTGTATTTGCGTCACATGTGCCTTAGATCTGCAATAATGATATTCACAGTTGTGTCGTGAAGATTTTGCCATTTACAAGCCTCAATATTCCAAACCACTTTTATATATAATTGAATGCCATCAGAGTTTATTGCGTCATGAAGAAATTGCCGTGAAAACCTTTTGAATCCATCAAAAATGCAATTAGTTTATTTCATTTCGAAGAGTGCGAAAGGTAAATAGGGAGTAATGATACTGGGAAAAGAAGCTCCATAAGTGCACTTCATAATCTTGAGCGCACATTGTGAAACCCAATCTCTCTCTCTCTCCCAGTGTATGATTTTGCTTGTACTGTGCATTTTTAACACACTTGTAGTGTGTGGTGCCCACCCATGGCCAGAACAACTGCTAATCAAAACATTTCTCTTGATTAAGATAAGCTTTCCGCCAATATCAGTGGTCTGTTGTATGGCTTACCCTCCTAGGAGAGCGTACACTGTAAATTTTTATGAAAGGGAACACGCGAGCGTGCTGCCTGCGCATTCCGGTGGTTGCTGACAGCGCATTCAAAGCCGCAGCAACCACAGCATCTTTTTGCGTCATTTCGAGGTGAGCAAAGCAACCATTTATTGCCAATATGGGACCAGCAGCAAGATTGTAACCCCTTGCCCCTTCAAGGTGATTACCAGCCTCTTGCATAATCTTCTTGTATGGGAAAGAGGTTACAATCTTACCGCTGGTTTCATATCAGCAATGACTGCTTCTTTTGCTCGCCTCGAGATGACGTAAAGAGAGGTTGTGGTTGCTCTCCTTGAACGCGCTGCCAGCAACCGCCGAAGCGTGCAGGCCACACGCTCGTGTGTTCTCTTTCATAAAAATTGCCACTGTACAGGCGCCTTTATGTAGGAAAGACGTGAAGAAAGCAACAACTGTGTCTCCACCTGTGAACTTTCCCTGGCATGCATGGCTGCAAAATTTAGCTAGGCTGTTCATAGCAGCGTCAGATTGTTTGTTCCTGCATGCATTTGTTCACTAAGCATGAGAAGTGGTCTAGGGCATCTTTATGTGTGTTTGCTTACAATGCTCGATGTTCTTCCGCAATGTATGTCTGTCTAGGAGTCTTAAATGCCATTTTGATGAAGTCATACCAAGAAAAAAAAAAGCACTTGTGTTTTTCAGAGCAAGCAAAAAGTTATTTGTTGGTAGCTTTGCTGATTTACTCAAGCACATTTATTTCGAACTTTCCTCTTTGTCGAAGGCATCTTCATCACTGAGAAATCTTCGTTTCTTCGCAGTGTTCATGTATGGCCGTAAGCTCCATTCAACATCCAATGCGGCAGCGGCGTCAAGTGTACCCAACTTGATTTCATACACTGTTCGGGAGAGAAAAAAAAATTAACATTGGAATCTGAAAGTCTATATACCTGGAAAATTCACTTGCTTTAATATGACAAGAACCTCACTTTTGGACATGTTTGAAATCAACCATATAACCACGATAAAGTTGAAATTTACTCAAGCACTTAGCAAAACAAACCTTTTACTTTCGGCGGCTGCATTTCCGATGGAGGCGGAAATGTTGTAGGCCCGTGTGCTAAGATTTGGGTGCACGTTAAAGAACCCCAGGTGGTAGAAATTTCCGGAGCCCTCCACTACGACGTCTCTCATAATCATATCGTGGTTTTGGGAAGTTAAACCCCACATATCAATCAACCTTTTACTTTCGTCAAAGTCCCAGTTCATCAGTGCTTCTGAAACACGTGCTTTTTTGTAGAAACAATAATTCACGCTATGAAGCAAGGTAGAGGCCTTAAAACACATTGTGGAGGTTTGTAGACTACGAGAAACATGCAGCAGTCCGCCGCACCAATGGGCCAGAGCCGCGAGTGGCAACTTGTGGCCATCTCAGTTTCAGCTGTCATACTAAGAATTGTCATCTCTACATCATCTATGCCCACATCGTGTGCAAGTGCGTGTGTGCGAAGGTGACAAGTTTGAAAAATGGTTAGGCTAAGCGAGAGCATAATTCTTCTAGGGCCCCAAACAAAGACCCTCCTAAGATAGTAATTTAACATGTACATGTTAAATTACTATCTTAGGAAGTAATTTAACATATACATGTTAAGTTACTTTCGTATAAATCACTGATCAAACCAAAATTAGAATATGCATCTGTCATATGGAGCCCTTATAAAACCTACTTAATGCATTATAAGCTGTACAAAATCATGCTGCCAGATTAGTTAAATCGGCTTACTCATACGATATCAGTATTTAATCTTAGAAAGCAAAATTTGGACTACCACCCCTTTCTTCGTGCCACCGCATGACAATCCTCATGCTTTATAACAAATTATTTCATTCCTCGTTCAATCAATGACTTGTATAACAGCTGCAACATGCATGTTTCACTAAACCAGTCAACCATTTTAGGTTGACCGCCCATCATCACACGTCAGTACTTTTTCTGCATCCTTCTTTTTTTGAGCAGCCACAGACTGGAACGGCCTTTCCCGGGACATCGTCACTATCGCCTTACCATCTGCCTATTGATAATTTTCAACACTAAAACTTTGTGCACTGTGTTTG
The DNA here is from genome assembly GCF_013339725.1 of Rhipicephalus microplus. Lineage (NCBI taxonomy): Eukaryota > Metazoa > Arthropoda > Arachnida > Ixodida > Ixodidae > Rhipicephalus > Rhipicephalus microplus. Next base: position 164,458,922 of record NC_051171.1, on the reverse strand, counting down.
TTAACCTAAATACAACCCCACCCCTTACACAATGACCTTCCAAGAAAGCGCCTTTAAGGTAATGACCTGAACTGAAAGGATATAAATTCATGGAATCAATCTTGTTTTCGATGTGATGTAGCACAAATGTCCAACAGAGTATTCAAAATGGCAATTCGTGTCGCTGGCCGGCGTAAAGCTCGAAGCGCAGGCCACCACCAGCCATATTTGTACACATTACAGTCGCCGACCGATTTTTCGGACCTGGCGGGGACCGAAAAAAAGTACGAAAAATCTAACAGTCCGAAAAATTCGTTTTCGCCAAAAATCTGAAGTTTATTGCATCAGGCAGGTTTAAAAAAGTCCTTGATGCTGCCTTGCCTCAAACTACGCTTGGAGGCAATTTGGTTTGCCCGTATTTGCGCCAAGGTGAAATCCTCGCCGTAAACGCTCGACCTTGTCACCGCTCGAATTGTCACCGCGTTGGCGATCTCCGCCGCCGACGGCTGCGGGCGGTCGTCGACCGTCATCTGGCGACATCTAGCTGCGAACGTCCACTCTCTATTAGCTTGAATATGGCAGCTTTCTTCTCCATCGTCAGGGTCATATACTTCCCACGCCTCTTCACACCACCTGGCTCCCGCGATGACACAGATTGCGGAGCCATGGCACCGAGAACACAAAATTCGATGCCGCAGATAGCCGCTGCGAAGCACACAACGTCGCGACGCTACGCGACACAACACGTGCAGAATGGCGACTGAAAAAAGCTGCAACGACAATAAAAGACTCCTTCTTTCGCCTCCTCCTCGTGCGATGTGATGACGATAGTGCTGACCGAAGACGAAAAAACGGCATCCATCACCGCGTCTTTTAAAAAGCAAACACGGCCTCCGAAACTTAAAATATGGCGTGCGCATTCTAATCTCGAAGGCATGAAAGGCATTTGAAGACCAAGCTTAGCCAAGCCGACGGAAAATCCAACATGGCGGCGTTCACAATGGCTTGGGGCGTGGCACAAAACGAGCGATTTAGTCCGAAAAATCGAACTTTCAGGGGCAAATTCGCCCGAAAAATCGGTCGAAACAATGCATTAGCTATATGGGATCCCTGACGGTGCATTTATGAAGTCCGGAATATCCAACAAGTCCGAATTTTTGGAGTCCGGAAAATCGGACGGCGACTGTATTTCTTGTCACTTTGCCTGCTTATGGTTGAGTAAAAGATGGCATTTGTGCCTGACAGCCTCGCGCTATGTTCTCAATATGTAGGATCACTGAACTGCACCTGTTGCATTTAGTAATGTGTGGTGTTTCTGCGAAGTTTCTGAGCAGTAGTTCAGCTCCGTTTGAGGTAGTTGCTCGGGCTGCATGAGTCCTTGAAAAATATCATCACATGACACCTTTGAACATGATATCTCAGCTGTTACGCAGTGCAAGAGAACAGCGTGGCACAGCTTCGCTTGCACGCAGACTACTGTTAAGGGCTAGGGCAGTACAAGGGAAAAAAAATTTTAAATTCTCGCGGTCCGCAACACACTTTGTCTGGAATGCGGGACTTCTATCTTAATGAGTTACTGTTTATGAATAGCGATATGGCAAACAAACAGCAGCAGCGTACGAGGGAGCATTGCTGGAACTGTCGATTGCTTTGAAGTCAATGAATTGTAAACTGCACATTTGAAATCACTTTGCCGGCTGCCCCTTGGTTCCTTCTGCACGGTAAAAATATATAGATTAACTTACCTAGAGAGTTAATTCACGGTGAACTAGCTACGGCATGTACTTCATAAACGTGCCTCCGGGATCACTTGCTTTACACGGCGTACACTAATCCAGTGTTCCCAATGGTTTTTGAAGCATAGTCATGACAGAAAACTAGAAAACTTCATTTTTGGTACGTAGTTCTTATAGTTTTTGGCACAATTTATGACACAGCAATTGAAACACAACATTTCTAAGCACTGCTAACATCCTTAGACTGCTCGGCTCATGGAGCACGTCAATCCCTTTTATTCACTCCCAACACTGTGGTGCCACCGGCTCAGTACACTTTTGCTTCACTGTACACCTGATGTTGATTAAGTGGACAGACTGGTCTTTGAGACCAAAAAGTGACAAAAAAGTTCATTTTGTAAAATTGACATATTTGGTTTCTGCAAGTATTTTTCTATCTCTACAAATTTTCACGCACTAGGAAGTGGTGATTTTTTTGTGTCATTCTAATTGTCCAGATTCTTGGTGTCTGTTAACATGCAGAACCTGCCAAGAAATGGGGAAGAGACTTCGGGGCTTCTTTATAATTTGCCGGCACCTGTGTTAGAAGCTCTGCTACGAACTTATAGCACCTTTATGAGGATTGCAAAACATGCACACCATGATTCTTGCTTTTTGAAGAAGCTGTGTGTTTTCAGCTTTTTCTATTTTTTTCCTCAAAAAAGTAAATTTACAACTTTTCAATTTTGAGGCCTCAGTATCTCTGCAGCTAGGGCAGGTATAACTATAATTCTTTTACAATGGAAACCTGCATGTGTCTAGAATGCAAGTATTGGAGCAGAATTTAGAGCACTAGCCTTTTTACTTGATTACTCATCAAAAGTGTAACACGATCTCAACTGCTTTTGAAAATGGATAGTTCATTTTGCTGTAAAATTACCAAGAAAGGCCTAAAAACAAAAACCTTTGCATAATTTCAATCTATAGTCATTAGTCCCATGTTGGGATATCTTAAATATCACTTTTAATTAGGCACTTTTTTATGGCAGCCTTATACAATAGGGGGTGAACTTAAGTTATCTCAGGAACAAGATGAGTTACACGAAAACTAATTAAATATTTGAAATCAGCAGAGAAAACTGCGTAATCCTGTGCAAATTGATCAAGATCACTGAAGAAATAAAAAAACGTACAAGACCAGTCTGCCCCCTTAAGAGGGCAATATGGAGAAACATTAAAAAGACATTACAGAGAAAACTGTTTTTCATGTATTAGTAAAGTAGAATGTCATGATCCGAAAAGGACCACTCTTAACACGGGATGATGCTTAATAAGCGAGAAAATGCGCAAAAAAAGAAAAAGTGCATGGAGATGCCACCTTGATATTCCCGCCCAAAACACCGTGACATCGTAGATTTTGAAGGAGTCTACTGGGTCCTACACAGCTTCTAATCAATGAAAATAAACTACAGTCCTGGTCAAAAGTTTGCAGGCCATGCTTCCATAGAAATACATGGGATAGTGGTCTGCGAAGGTTTGAGCCCCCCCTGTACATCTGTAGGACCTAGCATAACAAGTTCACCTTTTAATTTCGCAGTGAAACTTCAGCTAAAGAATGCCAGTCACTCACCAGGACTTTCCTGAACTTCAGTACATGTATGCCAGTGAAACATGATGGCTTTGCATATTTTAGCCCATTATTGATTTAACAAAATGTTTTAGAACTTGCTATCCTAGGACTTCGTGTAGCTTACAATGCTATTTAAATAATTTTTTGTGACAAAAAATTACGTATGACCTGGAAGACATAATCAAAGTCTATCATGTAATAGTGAGCTAATGCAAGAACTTCCAAGGCAGTGCTGCCGTCTGTATTTTCTTTTTGTGCATATTTTTACTTGCCAAGTGCCTCCTCATGGGAAGAGTTGCACTTAAAATATTGTGAAATTAAAGTTTACTACACTCGAACCCCTTAGTCAGAGACACTGATGTAAGAGACAAATGGCTAGAAGAGGCACCAGTGTGCCAATATTGAAAAAGGCGTCCTTAAAAAATAAATGCATATGTGGCACCTTGCTTAGCAACTGCAACTCCTTATATAAAAGACAAAAACTGCTGCTTGGTGCCTGTCTCTCATAAACAGGTTCAACTGGAATCATATTTCAAAATGTTTGAAAATCAATCTGTTCAATCAAGCTTTGTTTCCATTTATTTAAATTTTCTTTGGTTGCGAGAGCTCATACTCGCACACCTCTCACTTTCACCAAAGTGTCAGTAGCCTGCTAGAGAAAGAAACAAGCAGGTAGTTAGGATTACTGAGGTGCTAGTCCAAGCAGAAAATCAACTCACATTTTAACTCAAACCTAGGTCCCACTTCCTCAAGCTGGTAGTCCTTTCCTTCTTTCTTGAAAGTGTGATGCCTGTTTTAGAAAGTAATACAATATACAGTAAGATTTTGTGCATAATGACTCATCACACAAACTGGCTGGTAAGCAGGGAATGAACAAAGTAAACATACAAAACATAATGGATAACATGTCTTCACCAAAGAACGGCTTATAGGCAAACAACTACTTGATGCCACACATCATGGCCCAATTTTTTAGTGTTATGTGCATTAATTAGGTGATAAGTGGTGGTTCAGCAGACTGGAACGTTGCCTATAAATATTTATTTCCATCATGTATATTCTTATGCATGCCTAAATTTGCTCACAGCACCAGATTATGCCATTTCAGGGTGCTCTTCAGAGTTTAAAAAGCACATTTTCTATACTTTTTAACAAGACTTGGAAGCACAGACAATGTGATTAAACTTTGGTTTAGTGGGACATAGCTCAGTCCAAAGTGGCTACCCCAACTCATTCGTGCACTCTGTGGAACGCCAGCTAAAATGTTGTGCACATCCTGACAAATGGTGCCATAGAAAACGTGCTCCTGTGCCGCTGTGATGAGCGAGTGCCTTGCGCAGGTTCTACGACCCTTTGATGTTCAGGTAGCACACGTGCCAACAAACAAGTTGAGGAATCTTCTTGTGAAGGTAAAAGACAAGTCTGCCAAAGGTAAAATGTCCATGTGTTGTACACAGCATCCCATGCACAGATTGCAGTAGAAACTACGCCGGCGAGACGGACAACTTTTGGCAAAGACCCAAGCAGCACATATATGATGTAAGAAAGAAGAAGGTCTCATCGAACATGCTGGCCGAACACTGAGAAGCAAATGGCGATGCAATAGACTGGGATTAGGCAAAGGTAATGAAAAGAGAAAAGAACTGAACTTCTCAGCTTCATCTCGAATCTTTGACAATCCAGACAACGGTGCACACTAACATAACGTAACTTGACTGTATGCACAATAATTTGATTTTTTTTATTGTGAACAAGGCTGCTGAGTGGGAGCTGAAATATTTTGCTTTTATGTTGCTGTTACTCATGGTCGGCATTTATCTTAACTGTCCTCAAACCTTGGCACTAGCAGCATTCCTTGTTTTCCCATCACTATTTATCATCACTTCAAGCCTTTATCTTCCTCTGAACTTCTTCCTAATGTGATCTAGCGAATAACAAGCTTACACAGTCAGCCCTGGATGAGCCTTTCAGGGCCTGTCACTGCCTGATGCTCCTTAACAATTTCCCATTTAACTTCCAGAATGAAAAGTCGTGGTATGGTTTATTCTTCAGTATTAGGCAAGCAACTTCATGTTAACTTCTGCTGGTGCTGCTTGAGACAGAAAACTGCTGAATTATTAAAAGGGGTGAGAACATTGGTGTAAATTGTTCTATACTTAACACAGATGAAATATGCAGAGTGCCAACAAAGCCAGGAGAAGTGATGTTTGCACAAAATGCATGTGCTGCTTTTAAGACAACACAAGTAGACGCAACATCTAATTCTAGACACTGCATCCATGACAGTTTGCTTTCATGGCAAGCCTGCTTTACTCAATATCTGCTACATTTAGCAGACAGTGATTTTGAAACAGTTTGTCACAAGTATTTTAGACCTTATCACACCAAAATTAAGCACTTCTTCTTTTACATGCATAGAACCTACACTTTTAATAGAAAAATATGCAGCAAACAGTACCTAGTCCTTTTTTTTTTAATTAAAAATGTTTGTCTTTACCTCTATATAGCTCGTTACTCATGATGCTCTTTTTATACTGCTCGCCTTCTGCATGTTTGTTTTGCTCAGAAAAACCAGACATAGAGCCAAGCATGAAAAGGTGTCAAACCATCAAGTTCACTAAACAATTGAATTGCAACCCCATTTCAACACCAAATGAGAAATTTACTTCAGATGAACGGTCTATTGGGCTAGACAATCTAAAAGTTTGTGTGACAGTATAAGAACCTGCCCTCTGCACATTTCAAACTGAATGGCTGCACTGCATAAAGAGACTGAAATATCAGGAATAATTTCGTGAAGGTGAGAAGGGAGATAAACAGATGTCACAAGAAGATGACATGACTCATCAGTCATAGCATTATTTGGTGATCAGATCAAAGAAAAGAAATCTCATACAGATATATGAGGCACCTAGCTTGCAGAAACCCTTGACTATAATACTATATTTCCTTCTGTACAATCTGCCCCTCCATAGAGTACACACTCTCAGCTACAAATCAAGAAAAAAAAGGCCCCCTTATATTGCTGTGAAGCTACCTTGTACACCAACATTTGCATATAACCTGCACCCTGACATTTGATACAAATTTTCAGTGCATCTTGTAAAGGTTATATGCAAGAAAATACAGCATGCACTCAGGAAGCATTGCAGGAAAAAGTAGATGTGACAGTCAACCTACAGCAACAGAATGAAGGACCAAGAAAGAGCACGTGATGGCACAAGAAGCCAGTCTTTCATAGCAGTTTGTGCAACAAACAAAATGTGATGGTGAGGATGTCTCAACATCCATTTCTCTGTGTTTTAATTTTTACTTTGGTCAATGTAGTGCAACAGGGGTTTTTTACCTTCACCGTGCCCCATGAACATAAAAACTAAAATTAACATAAACGTTCCAATACGCCTTGTTTATCTTTTTGGAGAGCCAAGAATGTAGTTTAAGAAGAGTTTTGTTCACCTGAAAGAAATGTAGTCGTCCTGGTTGGCAAAGGTGACAACGCGGTGGGAGTCCTCCTTCGGGACCGGGAAAAGGTACTTGAGGATGTTGACCACCTGTAAGGGATGAAGGGGCTACTAATCTAACACCTTATCCAACCGCGGAGCTTAGCTCAGCAAGAAGTGATGTTCTCACCATGGCTGATCAAAACTTAGCTACGGTGAAAACTTAATTTCACGAAACCTGACATAATTAAGTTCCCGATCTAACAAAAAATTTTCGCTACCTGGGAAATGGTGTTGACATCAACCCAAATCACTGCACTAATGTGGCCACCTAATCCAATGTACCAAAGTTCTTTCTAAAGTAACTCAGTGAACAAGTGGTAATTCCCTTCCAATTTTAAGCATGATGGGTTTTCCTACAAGCACTCACTGGGCTTCTCTAATGAGATTCTGTAATATGTACGACTCGAATGCTATAGAATTAAAGCATCTAGGTACTTTAGTTACAATACTAGGTTTACTTTGATGAGGCTGCATGCCGCATCCATGCATGGACACAGCAGTCGATAGCGCTCTTTACATGCCGGATGGTGCTAGAGGCGGTGGTGGCTGCTTTAGTTATTTCTGTGGTTTATGTGAGAGATAACACTCATTAACTCCTCGCATCTTTCTCGTGCAGCCTACTTTCACTATTGTTGCATTCGTTTTCTACGTCACTCCATGATCCTGTAGCCTGTAATAGCTTCTCATGACCGCCTGGCCTGCACCGCCCAAATTTTTTAGACACGCAGCTGTGTTTAGCAAGCAAAAAAAAAAAAAGGTTTCGTGATAGCTCTTGGGTGTCAGTATTCCAGATTTCAAAGGATCAGAAAGTCTTTTTCTTGATCTTACAAAGCTGCTAATCCAGTAGAATAATTCAAGCGTGGTCATCACATAGCTAAAATGAGTTTCTACAGTACTTTCATACCATGTTGCCACAGGACATAAACTATGATGAAATGTGAAGTAGTTTCCAGGTCACTCACAGCTGCCCTACACACACGCCGGCATGGCTGTTGCAGCAGCCGCACAATAGTATTTCTCAAGCTCTTGTCCTACCTAGGTCAGGTCAACCATTTGTGCATGATACTTGTGAGAGCAATGAAAGAAGGGCCTCTTTTGTCATTAAAAATGTATCCAATTTTACTCATAGTCCTAGTAAATGGTGGCAGTGATATTGAGAAGGAGGGTAAATAACAATTTCAGATTATGACACATTTAAACCTTTGTTAACGAGTGTTTCATAAGATCTTGCTGTCTCTTGAACTTTAATAGCTATGATATAATTAGAAACACTGCACTTAATTCTTCAACATGCATATATTGGTTTTGAAATGTTGTATATCCCTCTCAAACAGTGTGTGGCTTCTTTGTAATTATAATCTCACTTTTTTGTTTCTATTACCACTCACATCTTTAAGTGTATTGACACTAAGGGTAACATAAATAAAATTAATAAATAAATGAACCTTGCTCAACAAATGGTGCTGATGGCACCAGTGCTTTATATTTCCAGCGCCGGAACAGGTGTTTTAAAGAACTTACCCTCTTTCCAAGCCTGGTCTTGAAGTTGTGGAAGATCAGATGGGGGTAGGCTTCCGACATTGTGCCAATGTTGGGAATATCATGCCTCATGACTGTGTTCAATATGGTGAAGTAGGCTGTTGGCCCATATGGAAGATGGCAGACCACCAGGCCATCTGGAAAAATACAGGAATGGGGTTGCAGCCATAGTTTATTAATAATCAGCATAGTGGCACTGTGAAGCCCCAATTAAAATAATCACAGAAACACACCTGGATTGCCCCTAGTCTCATGAACAACAATGAAGTCTGTGACCTCATTTGCACGGCAGGCTTCGATGAGCTGCTTCATTTCGTAGCCACCACGATTCATCCTCTGAGCGTTGGGAAAGATTAGCCGAATTTCCTGCATGGAAGACAAATCGGCCACTGTCATTCTGCATACAAGCCACAACAGGTAAGAATATTGTGTGTATCTTTTATTGGAAAATAAATCTTTCATGTCAGCATTACTAGTTCTTTAACTAGGTATTTAAAAGCAACACTTATGTATTTATATAAAGTACAATTAACTAATTTGTTTGCATGAAGTCCAGTGAGCTCCGACCTGCCTTGATCAAGAAGAAAAAAGCTGCTGTATCGTTTGAAAGTGGTTTAATTTTGATTCGAATAATTTTTTACATATTCTCTGTCTCACAAAAATACACACACAAATACTTCCTCTTTGTGAGCAGTCTTATTTATGAAGCAGGCATAAGAACATTGCTTGACACATACACACGTTATGGACAAGACTGTTTTCAAGGTGCATTTTTATTCCAGTTAACATAAAATGTCAACGAAAAAAATGCAATAGAAGTTTTGTATGTGGTCGCTAATCACCTTGGCAAACTGCTTTAGCTTGGAACTTGGATCCCTAGAAGTTGTTACAACAATCTTGGGGTCACGCACTCCTGCCCAACGGTATTCGTCGTCTTCATGACTCACCACACCTGCGATGAAGAAGCCTTACAGATTCGCATTCCTGACACACGAAGCTTTACTTGATCAACAGTGAGCGTCAACATGCGGACTCAAGGCTTGTGCACCGGGCTAGCACATAATGTTCTGGCACGGTGACATCCAAACCGTGTATTATGTCACTGCTGTGAGCCACACAATGCGCGCTTTGCTGATTCACGAGCTTACCTTCCCCTCCGGGATCATCCCAGTCCAAGGCACGCTGCAAGTTAAGAGCTTCCTCGCGTAGTTCATAAGGAATCGGACGGTTCTCTAAAAAACAAAATGATAATAACACGAAGATGAGGAAAAACATACGCTTTGCTGCGCACTACGCGAGAGCCATAGCCGCAGATCATTCGCACAAACCTTCTAGCGCTTGTTTTAGGCGCTCTTTTTTCTCTTCGATGGTTCTCCTTTTGTCCTCGATTGACTTCCTATACAAGTATTCTCGCCTTTCGCGAGCAAGCCGCCGCAACTGCAGTGACAACAAGATAAATGTCAATATGCATATTTAAGTGCGTATGAAGTTCAGGCCATCAAAGCGCGTTACACAAAACGACACCTAAGATGCTGAATGAACTCACCATAGCGTAGTTGATTAAGTGGCACTACTCACACTACCAAGCCAAGAAGTACAATCTGCGAAAGACAGAGACTACACATGGAGCGTTGCGTTGGTTACACCGTGGTTACACAAAATTACACGCACGCCACTATGGATTGGCTAGAAGCTTGGCTTGATGTCAAGTAATAAAGCGGCATATCGGCACTGAGTGACCAAGCATGAACACTACTGTTGAATATTGTAATTTGTTGCACTAAGCTTTAATATTTTTTGTGAAATAACTTTTGGGGTAAATAAAAGTGTTTGAATTTAGAATAAATGTTATAAATTGAAACGTGTGAAAGTAAATGAATTGGAAGAGGCCTGGTTACGATTTCGAAACGTTTTGAGCTGCCGTGGTTCCCAAGATGGCAGCTGCTGCCCCAGCGGAGAAAGCTAGTCTCAGTTTTAAATTCACAAAAAAAGTCGAGAACAAAGTACTAAGCTGCGAAAATAGTAGAACAGAACGTGAAGTCAATGAAGAAAGGGATTACGTAGTTTCCGTCGACGACAGTGTTGTGAAAAGGTACCAAAACCGTCTCGTATGTTTACTTGGATCGTGATTGTCTTTGAAGAGAACGATATTGTCTTCAATACAATGCTGCGAAATCTTACAGAAGTGACATTAGCAGTATGTGTAGCTTAGGCCGACTGGAATATTGTCCTCTCTAACATGTGGGCGTAAAAATACAGAGATTTACTACAGCTCACTTGCAGCCTTTTCTTCTCGCTTTTTTTCAGTTCGCTACCAAAGGCCGAGAAGAAAGAGCTGGTTATCCCACTTATAAAGAACAACGTTTGGAGGGTACCAAAGAACGAAAAATCAGGTACCCAGAAAGATGCAGGAGACATCCATATACCCGATGAAGACAAAACAGAACTCTCCTTGGAGCAGCAAGCCATTAAAGAAATACTTGCAGGTATCTTATTGCACCTTTTTCTTCCGGTCTTTACTAGTTGTGAATGATCAATTCTTTGACCGAAACAATAAGTAATCAGGACAACTTCAACTTGTGTTTTGCTGGTTCCTTGGTGTGATTCTTGCGTCGCGTATGTAGTTTTGTGACTAGCAACGCGCACATGTGGTCACCCTAACACCAACTTCCTAAGCAGATGAGTTGATAGATGTCACCATAGTTTTATCTCATGAAAAGCATGTGAGCTTACTGTACTAGTGCCACAACTTCAGCAAAATCTCTGTTTATCACGGCACATGTCAGTGCCAGTGGCATAGCCAGGGGGTGGCACACCATGCCCCCTACCCTCGATTTTTTTTTGTGCTATGGCATACAGTAAAAAAAATTTAGAGGGTGCAGTCCCCAAAATCAAGGAGGTACATCCCCCCCCCCCCCCCCGCCCAAAAAAAAAAAAAAATTCTGGCGGCTATGCCCTTGGTCAGTGCACACCAGGTGAAGCAACAAATATAAAGCCTGTAAAATTTCAGAAAATGTGGTCAATAAGGCGATTTATAAAGTGCCAATGCATGCTTACATTAATTCATCTTTTCGCTTCACTTAAGACATTTCCTTACATGACTTTGAAAAGAATGAAAAATGTAGGTGAATAAAATGAGTTCGCAATCAAGCACGTGTGATTGTAAGCACTGGTATCGTGCTTATGAGTAGGTTAAGATCCTCGGTGGGTAGAATTGTTTTGTGACCAAAAAATAGTCAGTGCTTCTGACAAACCTGTGTCTTGGTTGTATCCCAAAATGCAGTAAAGAATGCGCACAGAGAATATAAAGGCAGGTATTCCAATAAAGCCAAAGAGACATCTATGTTTTTTTTTATGTGTTACATTATCTTGTGCAGTATTGATAAGATGTCTGTGTAACCAGTAACATGATTATTTGCAGCGGAAAACTTGCACTTGCCAGCTACATGATCAAGTCGGGATATCCTCTTTAATTGCCTGCAGTATAGTTGGGTTGTGAGGAATGCAAATATTTTGGCACATGTGCCTGAAACTTTCTGTGAACACTGTCTACCACTTTAAGACATTTTGGCAGCACAGTCTTTAGTATGAAAAAGATAAAGTGGCTCTCATGCAACAGGACCTCTTGCCGAGCGAGGTGGTTCATTGCTTGAGTAAAGTAGATAGGGCACTGAAAGGACAGGGACAAAGTGAAACATAAACTGCCAAACTTGAGTGGCAACTTTCAGTGGTTTATAAACAGATAGTTTGCTGATACCTGATTGAAGTATAAGTGAGCAAGCTAAAGGGTACATTATCATTTATACTGCTGTCACATTTACAGTGATCTTACCTTTTAGTGCTACCCCTCATGTCTGGTGTGCTTGAAGTATTAATTTATTAAAAATGCACAATTAAGTTTTTTTGCTTTCTTCCCATTTAGTTTTTTTTGCAACAAAAATTGCAGAGAAGTGTTGTGATGGCTATTGAAATAACGAGGCACATCACATTGTTTATTGGCTACGGCTGGTTGCATGGGGTACAGAAATGTGCTTACGGGTAGGAGTTGGCAATAAGAAATGCATTTGAAGGTGACGAACAGGTACCACCAAATTGTTTCTTTTCAGAAGCAGCAAACTGTGGAAACTTGGACAGCAAGGGAACCACCAAAGACATAAGCATACCGCTGTTAATGCAGAACAAAGTCCCCGATGGCTTCGAGACAGATGACAAAGTCGACGTGTCACTTCGAGCCGAGGAGTCTACGTTAGAAGACTATGAAAGTGTTCCTATTGAGGAATATGGCCTAGCCATGCTCAGGGGCATGGGGTGGAACCCAGGCAAGCCCATCGGTGCTCGCTGTACTGAGTGAGTTCACACCACTTATAGAAACAGTATGCACTATTTCAAAAAAGAAGTTACCGAATAATCAGGGCACATTCTAAAGAAAAAATGCATTAGATGTGGATTAATGCTGCAATTTAACTATTCTTATTTGGAATGTACAGTTTCAACCGAAAAAGATTAGCACAAGTGACCGGTGGCCGGAGCTGCAAGAATGCAACATGCGGCGTTGTTATTCGTGAGCACGCTGAGAACGAGATTGCCAAGAACATTCCATGTTCCCATAGCAATGGTGACCGACGGAGCAGCAGGAAACAGTCCATTTTACTGATGGACCATCCTAAAGCCAACACACCCAGGCCTATACTCTCTTAGCACAAAAAAGTTTTCACAAGTACAAAATAATAAGCTTGGAAGTGACGAAACTAAAATATGCTGGTTAATTGTTGAACAAGCCAAATACTGCCCTGATTTTTCATCTGAAGCTTACTTGGTAGATTGAAAAAAACTGATTTTTATTGTAGTGCAAACTTGTCCTGCTATCACTTCACAGATGTGAATTCGGTGTGTAATTTCTTATGAACTGATATGTGTTTGATCTCTGCAGGATAGCTAAACCAATAGAAGCTGTCTTGAGACCAAAGGGTTTGGGCCTCGGGGCTGACAGCAAAATGGCGAAGCCTCCTCCTCTTGTGGCCAAGGAAGATGGGGACCTCGTCCTAAGGACAGGAGCCTACATCCGTATTGAGGAAGGCTCACATAAAGACCTCTATGGGCAGGTAACTGTTGTCTTGCTTTTCATAAGATGCTGGCCTTCAAAGCGTGGCACGGGGTACGGAAACACGTGACAGTAGTGACCAATGAAAGTGGAATAAAAATTGGTTATGGAGCTAGCATCAAGCAGAGTATTCTTCATGGCTATTAAATATTATACTGCAGCAGAAGTGCTTGAAACCACTTCTGAAAAAAAAAAATAATAACAACATGCTTTCATCATGGCGAGGGCAAGCAGATACGTTAACAGATGTATGGTAATATTGCATGGAAAGAGAATAGAATCCCACCATGTGTCATGCTATGTGAACTGTTTAGCGGGTGGTTGGTTTAAAAGCTGCCAACTTATTTCAAAAAGTCAAGCTATAATGCATCAGCATCAGCAGATTGTTCGGTGACTCATGTGACCTCTCGAGCTTTGATGATGATGATGATGGAGTTACATTGGGTAGATTTTGGCCTTGAGCGAATGCGTAGGAGATCCTGTGAAATTTTAGAAAGTTGGCTTGTTTCTTACAATAATGCTATGTTAATAATTTCTTGATATACATACAGTCAACTCTTGTAAACGGCACCTGAAGGGCCCAGGCAAATGTATTCTGTTTAATGTGAGTTCCGTTTACTGAGAGATGAACAGGACTGCGGAATTCAAGTATGAAACCAATGATATTATGGACAGTTCCATTTAGGCAGCAGTTCCATTGAAGTCATTTTTGTTTACCGAGTCTACTGTCTGTAGTTGTAATGTAAATTGCTTGTGGTACGTCATGACACATTTCAGAAGCATGTCCTAAAGGTGGTGATCTTGAGCCTGTGGCTGTAACTTTTTGTGGGAAAATTTTCAGTGCTACAGCTGATTTTCTTAATTGTTTTTTCTTCCAATTTCTTCAGGTGGAAGGCCTTGATGATGAGAATGCACGTGTCATTGTAAAGCTGGCTCTAGGTGGCAAAACAGTGACCGTCAGTGAGCTCTTTGTCAGTCTTGTCAGTAAAAAGGATTACCAGAAGTATGGAAAGCTACTGAGTAAGTGAAAATTCAATTCATTTGTTAAACAATCGCTTGCTGTTGCTTGTCGCAGGCACAAACTGTAGAGCTCATATAAGGGCGCAGCTTCCTGATGTGTGTTGCAGTGTTGTCGTGTGGTGGTATTTCTATAATTTGTGGGCTTTCTTCTTCAGCCATATAAATATTCTATCACTATTAGCATGTGTCTGAAAATAGCTCAATTATATAACTCGTAAATATGCCTATGCAGCCCTCAATAACCCTTTTATAATTAAGACAGTGTTTCTCTTGTTACAGTGTTTATTATATAACCAATTAAATCCAATGTACAGAAGCCAGGCTGTCAGCAGTTTTTGTGTTGTTGGGTCATTCCACACTTAACTTCCCAGTCAATATAGCAACCATCTCAATTGTATTCACTCGAAATCTTGCTGATTTATTGTATTGTAAGCAGTTAATTGCTTGAATATTTCGGAGGGAAAAGTTTTTTGGTCCCATGATAGCCTTCATAATTTCGCATAATGTTGTCTGAGTGATGTTTGTCATAAAATTTGTTTCTCATTTTAATGTGAAATTTGTTTTACATATTAGGCGCAGACATTTGTGTAAAATGTTCAAAGCTTCATAACATTATTACTGCAGTTTTTCTGACATAGACACCTCCAAAAATATTACCAAAATATTATACGTTTATGTATTTTTTCTCTTGCAATGCTGTCTTTTGTGTAAATATCCCAGTGATCAGTAGTTATTCTACTTAAGGTAAATTTTGAATTAAGAATGTTTTCGGATCACTGAAGTTTTTAAATCTTAAGGGAAAAAATCGTGCATTTGAGAAAATCTTTAATTTCATCCACATTGAGCCACAAATAAACAATTAGCACCACATTGTGCTGCAATCGAAAATCAGCTTTATATATTTTAACAGTTTGGTGACCATGAGAAATTCGGCTGTTTTTAGGTAGTCCAGGGAACGTTACTGTTTATGGCACCCAAAGTTTCTGATGTTAATGTCTATGGTATGAAATTGTAAAGCTAAGAGTTATCTTTCAAAGAAGGTCAGTTTAAAACCACAAATTTATTAACAGTAGGAAAAAAATGATCAAATGAGGAGAAATTATAACATGAACAAAAAAATTTGAACAGGGTAAGCATAAACAAAAATCGAAACATACAATGTAAGAATAAGGAACACAAACGACTATCCTGTAAATCTAAGCACTGTAAATGCAAAGTCTTTGTGCACATAGAATAATATTACATGTGATGTTTTTCTTGCCAAGCAGTTCTGCGAAGCGGTAAAACACAAGTTTGCTGGGCATGTTTCACTGAAAATATTTGTTTTCTGTTCTCTGCTATAACTTGAGCAGTAAAAAACGGACTGAAAGTGGACAGCTCTCACGAAGTGCCGCGCAGCACACTGTAGCGCAGTTCCAAGGTTCACTCCCGGCTTCCTCCGCACACGAAACTGCACTTTTTGCCCTGTCGCTTAAAAGTGGTCCCGCCTGAAGAATCTGGAAACCCTAAAGATAAGAGCCCCTAATCTTAAGAACACATTGGATCAACTTACATCGACACGCGCCAACCTTAACGCGGCCCGAGCACAAAGCTGCACTCACCGGTGGACGACCGCTGATGTTTTAGGGCAGTTTTATCAACTCTCGTCCGTGCTGAAATCAAAAGTGTCGATGTCGTCTTTCGAGCTTGTGCTGTTGTCGTTTGAAGATTCCAGCCCAGACGCTCGAGAATCCTCTGAAATATGCTGTTCTCGGGAAGCGGTCACACTCGACGTTCACACCATTATTGAAACTACTCACGCTCACCCGCGCATAAGGAAAGGCATTTTGAAATCCCAACGAGATGAAAAACAAAAACACAAAAGCGAAATTGATGAAATACCTCTCCTTTTACACGCTGGATAGCGTAAGATGGCCACAAGCACTCGGAACGGGACAAATACTGAAGTTGTAAATATTGACAACGTACTATTGATGGGGATAGGCGCTGTCATGAAAGTGCTAATCAAAAGCATTGAAGTCACCAATGCATTGAAGTCACCAATTGATGAAAGTGCTAATCAATTGAAGTCACCAGGACCTCTGAATTATTTAGTTAAATTGGGAGTTTAGTGAAAGGAAGAGCATGACAAATTTATTGCATAGTGAAAAAGCTTGCATATTGCCTGTGCACAATTCGTGAGAAGTGGGAGCACATAATTCTTTTAACTAGCCAGTGAAATCAAAGCGTCTATGTGATAAAACAGACCGCTGTCATCCACATTGAAGATGTCTTGTGCGGCGTACCTTCCCAATATCTTGTCGTCTGCTTGTTTGTTTACGCTGCATGACTCCCTGTTTGACACTTTGCCAACAGTTTTGTGGTGCTCTCTGAAAACACAGAAGCCAGTTGGAATGCTGGCAGCACACTGGCAGACAATTTAGATGCCATAAATTGGGAAAAATGTCTTTTTCAGTGCATCCTTTTCCTCGTAATGTATTGTTAAATCGAGTGCAGCAGTGAAGTGTATTTTGTTATTCTGAGTATTATGTAAAAGCATTAGGCCTATGGGCAAGTGCGGTGGAAATCCGAATTTACACGTTCAATTGGGAAATTCATAAAATTGGGTGCCATAAAATCGAGTTTTAGTGGTGCTTAGTTATTTTTTCATGACAGGTTTTATTATTACAGTTTTTGCTTAAAAGACGAAAATAATCTGAAATAGCTCGTCGACGGTAATGATGACCTTCAATTAAGAAGCTGCCGAGTGAACAAGTGGTAACGTAGCCATCAATGGGAAACTTCTAAAATTATTCTCTTCAAAATTGTCTCACTCGTGAGCTCTTTCTTGATGGTTGTTCATTAGACTTGTGCGAATAGTGAATTTCAGGTTTGAAGCGAATTTGAAGCAAATAGTGATTTTGGTTAATGACTTCAAATTAAATTAGATTAGTATATATATTACATATAATGAAGAAAAAGGGGCATATTTGTCATGACCAAACTAACCTAGACAACACTTTTTTGAAGTTGAAACGAGGCCTGTGCAAATGCCATTTTTTTTGCATCAAAAGAAGTGGAAACAACTTCGATTAGTAGCAGGATTTGACTTTCGGTAGAATGCAAGTTATAGCCTGCAGGGTATTTTATGTTTTAAAATGTTATGTATTTAGAGTCTATAGGTTGCCATATCGAGCTTTTAAAGTGAAAAATGAATCAATGGGTTATTAATATCTTGATTTAACCTTGAAGTGGTGTTTCACTGCGGTGTAGATTTCTCCCGATTATGTGTTTTTACGGCTGCTGAAACATCACTGCACTGAAACCACCTTAACAGTGTGTACACTAGGGCTAATATGCACCTATTAGTTATTCCCAAATAATTCAAAAATTTCAATAATTTAAATTCGATTAAAATCAAATTCAAATACTGCATTAGCTGTTCGAATATTCGAGTATTCATACAAACCTAGTGTTCACCCAGAGTTTTCTTATGCTCACATACACAGCGATTATGCTGTGAGCGTATGCGCTGGTTTCTCTGCTGCAAGTAAGCCAGGCACTGATTGTTTCACTTTGGATGCTGTTCATGTGCCAGATATAGATCAGATAGATCGGTTGTCAGATGTCGAAACTAGGAATAATTGCTAGACAGTTTGAAAGCCCTGGAAATATTTAATCTAAGAAAAATACATTTTTATTCGTGGTATGAGCTTCTTGCTCATCTTTATTTCAACTACAGTGGAACCTTTTTTCAAGAGACACTGATGAAAGAGACAATTGGGTACTTATAAGAAACGCCAGTGGGCTTACATTGAAATAGGGCTTAACAAGAAAATGAGAACATGGTACCTTGCTGATTAGAGACACCTGATATAAGAGACACGAAATGTTCCTCAGTTGATGTATCTTATAAAGGGGTTCAACTGTATTTGGGATTAAGGAATGCATATGTACAGGGGTGGTCAGAAGTTTCCAGGATCCCACATTATTCTGTGGCAGCGTGGTCTGGAACTTGTGAAAAACGTGTCCTGGAAAATAGCAGTATATTTTGATGTACGGAATTCATGTCTAACCTGTTAGTTTCATGTGTAATAGGCGTTTATAACAGCCATGTGCCCTTTCAAGCTTTATGCATTCCTTTCCCTGTTCGTCGATAGACAAAGAAAAATATGATGACTACAAGAAAAAGCATGAAGCACAGGAAGAAGTAGTGGCCGAGAAGAGACGAGACGAGCGCGAAAAGCACACGCCGCACAAGAGGTCCAGAGTTGAAAAACAACGGGAATCGTCCAAGTCGGCTGAAAAGAGAGAGCGATCCAGGTCAGTATTAGAAACACTTAATCTGTATGACTCAGTGCAAAAAACAAAAGGAGATTACTAAGGGGGGTGGAAGGCTAAACGGACTATGTGGACGAGCGTAGATAAACAATGGGCGCTCATCAATCATTTGTCCACATCATCCTTTTAGCGCTTCAATTCCCTCATTAACGATGCTGCGCAAACAAGCCGATGCTGCTACCTTTATAAGATGTGCATTCGGGACTACGAGTACTATACCTAGTCTAGGAAATAGTAAACTCAAACGTCGATATAACAAACATGGATAGATATACCGTAATTACTCGAATCTAACGCGCACCTTTTTTCCGGTTAAGCCAGTTCATAAATCGCATGCGCGTTAGAATCGAGTACGAACAAAAAAATTACGGTCAATCTATTGCCATCGGCAAGTTCAAAATGGCCGCCCCCTATGTGCGTCGGCATGGCGCGTCGGCCATTTCTGCCTATGTGCTTCCCATGTGCGGCACTTCGTACGTGTGCTGAGGAGTTCATCTAGTAGTGCATTAGCATCGACGGCGTGGAAGGGCCGACTACGAAAACTCGAGTGCACCACGATGCCGCTTTTAAAAGAAAAGTCATCGCGTGTGCAGAAACGGACGGAAATCGGGCCGCATCGCGGTCGTTCGGAGTTCCCGAAACGTGCGTGCGGGACCGGCGGAAACAAAAGCAGAAGATTGTCGACAGCAAAGCTTCACGCAAAGGCTTCAATGGACCACAGCAGGGTCGGTTTCCGCAAATTAAAGAGCTGCTTGGCGAGTATGTACTTGAGCAGCGAGCGGCACAGCGGCCCGTGACGACAGAACTGCTCCAAGTGCGGGCTATGCAATTGGTCTTAGAAAAAGGTCTAATGCGGAGCCAGTTTAAAGCGAGCAGGTGCTGGCTAACTAACTTTATGAAGAGGAAAGGCTTTTCCCTCCGAAGGGGTGCATGCATACGCGAAAAGTTTTGCGGAGGAGTACGATGAAAAGCTTCACAGTTTTCAGAGGTTCGTTCTAAACTTGCGGTGCAACAACGGCTACATGCTTGGGCAAATTGGGAATGCCGATCAGACGCCTCTTTACTTCGACATGCCTGGCACCACAACCGTCGAGAAGGGGGCGAAGCAAGTTCGCGTGCTGACATCGGTCCACGGTAAAACTACAGTGACGGCAATGCTCTGTTAGACGTCAGATGGGCACAAGCTTCGCCCGTACCTCATATTTAAATGGAAGACGCTCCCGAAAGAAGTCGATTTTTTTTTTTTTTTTCGAGTGGTGTGATCGTGCAGGCCAGCGAGAAAAATGGGTGCGCGTTGCAATCGATGTCTTACGTTTTTTTTTTTTTTTCGCGGTGGAAATCGGGTGCGCGTTACAATCGAGGGCGCGGTAGAATCGAGTAAATACGGTGTATAACGAAATATCGGTTTTAATAAAGTAAATAGAAAATGGTCGTGCCATAGATATAGTGTCAGGAATATACCTTGTTAACAAATTTTTGGATATAAGAAACTTATTTTCGGGTAAGATGCAACTTTGTTATAATGAGGTTTAAGTGTATATTGCTACGTGCCAGTGCTTGGAGCTGAAGAAGACAAAGCAGATAGACTGGCACGAGCTAATCTGTGTGGCTGGCACTGCTCGCCTAACCGGCTGTAAATACATCAGTGACTACCCCTCTGAGTCAGTCTCCTTCCCGTAACATATTTGGTGGAGTTGTGCGATCCCCGTCCTCGCCACGGAACTCCGAAGCGGACGCTCTCTCGCGGCTTACAACATGACCACTCAAGACTCGGCTACATCCTCTTCGGTCGCTCCCCCTTCTGCCCGACCTGTCAACCCAGCGCCCGCAACAACTTTCGTGACGCTTCCCGCGCTCAAAGACCCCGGCGTGTTCCCGGGCAGCGAGGGTTCCGACGTCGACCAGTGGCTACGCCTCTACGAATGCGTCAGCGCCACTTACAGGTGGCATCCCACTCTAATGCTCGCAAACGTCATATTTTATCTCGACGGAACCCCTCGTGTTCGGTTTGATAACCACGAGCATGACATAACAAGCTGGGACAGCTTCAAGGCAAAGATCCGTGAGCTTTTTGGCAACATCTCTGGTCGTCGTGAAGCTGCGAAAAATGAGTTGTCGACTCGCCCACAATCTTCACGGAGCCCTGCATCGGTTATATTCAGGCTGTCCTTTCACTATGCTGCCAAGCTGACAAAAATATGTCTGAACCTGAAAAAGTTGCGCATATCCTAAAGGGTATCGCCGATGATGCATTCAACTTGTTGGTACTCAACAATGTGTCATCTGATGCGATCATTCAAGAATGCCGCCGGTTCCAACAAGCTAAAAAGCAGACGCATCTCCCATCAGTTCCAGCGCCTCCCGAACACCACTGTGACGTCCTCGTGTCTCGGCACATATCATCCACCAGACACCTGTGACAACTTGACGCGAATCGTCAGGCGGGAGCTCGAAGCGGCTGCTCCAGCTAAGGTGGCACCAACGTCCCCTGACCCCTCTCCGCCAATTACGTTGCCTCTCATTCAAGCAGTCATCCGGCAGGAAAAAATCGCTAGCTTGGGAATTCACTCTATCTCACCGCCTCCCCGCACCGACTACCAGCCCCGATACACGCCTGCACGTCCCTTCCCGACCGGCTCTCCCTCAACGTTCCGTAATCCGTCCGCATGACGAACACACGATGACAAGCCGATATGCTTCTCCTGTCACAGAATCGGGCACATTTCTCGCCATTGCAGAAGTCGCTGGGGTCTTCCTGCACAACTGTCCTCTCCTCCCTTCTATGCACGTCCTGCCTATCGCCATGAGACCAGCCGCGACCATTTTGCCAGGAACCTGCTCCTGAACACCGCTACTCCCGCTCTCCATCCCCCCAACGTCGCCAGTCTCGTTCTCCACAGCCCCGCCGACCATCTTCTCCCGCTTTCCCATGAGGTTCCCCGACGGAAAACTAAGCGTTGCAGCCCCCGGAGGCGGCGCTGCATCGCTTGGACTGACCGAAAATCCTCTTTTGACGATACCGACAAAACGGAACCTCATAGACGTACAAGTACACGGCATGTCACTGCTCTTGTCGACACCGGCGCCCAACTTTCCGTGATGACGAGTGATTGTTGCCGCAAGCTCAGGAAGGTTCTCACACCTGCGACCACTCAGTTCGTCCGTGTTGCGGATGGTGGAATAGCATCTATCGTTGGAATGTGCTCCGCTCGTGTGAGCATTGCGGATCGACACACAGTTGTTCTCTTCACCGTCCTTGATAAATGCCCCCACGAGGTAATCTTAGGCCTCAACTTCCTGTCCGCGCATTCTGCCCTCATAGACTGTTCGACCAGTACGCTCCGTCTACACTTGCCCGCAACAGAACCTCTTACACAACGGCCGAGTCGCCTCTGCACAACCGGACACGCGCGCTTCCCTCCACAGACACTGACCTACATAGAGCTCGTCTCAATACCACCAGTTCCCGACGGTGACTATGTTCTGACCCCTATCACCGATGTTCTCATAAGCCGTGGCATTACATTACCGCACACCATTCTGTCCGTCGCAGGAAATTCTACGTACCTCCCAGTTGTGAACTTTAGCTTGACACCTCAAGTTTTGCCACAAGGGATCTCTTTGGCGTCGCTCTGCGCCTTAGAAGACAATGCGGTAGATGTTTTCGCGATGGCTGCCCCTTCTGACCCTCACGCTCAACATCAATCTGCCACTTGCTCCGACCGCGCTATTACTTCGATGATCGCGTCCAACTTAACGCTGCAGCAGACTGATGAGCTCCACCGGGTTCTGCTGTCCTACATTGACGTTTTTGACATCAGCGGCCGTCCGTTGGGGAAAGCTACCGGTGTGAGCCACCGCGTAAACACTGGTAATGAGCATCCTATTCATAGGCGTTCATATCGGGTGTCTGCGGCCGAGCGTCACATCATCCAAAGTGAGGTCGACAAAATGCTCGCCAAGGACATCACTGAGCCATCCTGCAGTCCTTGGGCTTCTCCTGTAGTGCTAGTCCGCAAGAAAGACGGTGCATGGCGTTTCTGTGTGGATTATCGACACCTAAACAAAATTACCAAAAAAGACGTCTACCCTCTGCCACGAATAGATGATGCGCTTGATTGCCTCTATGGGTCCCACTATTTTTCCTCCATAGACCTTCGTTCCGGCTACTGGCAGATAGAGGTAGATGAAATGGACCGTGAAAAGACGGCATTCATCACCCCCGATGGCCTATATCAGTTCAAGGTCATGCCCTTCGGCCTTTGTAACGCTCCAGCCACCTTAGAACGAATGATGGACTCCCTGCTCAGAGGATTCAAATGGTCTACCTGTTTGTGCTACTTGGACGACGTCATCGTCTTTTCACCGACATTTGAAACTCACATAGAGCGCCTCTCGGCCATCCTGGGAATCTTCCGTCGCGCTGGCCTGCAGCTCAACTTGTCCAAATGTCACTTTGGACGCCATCAAATCACAGTTCTTGGCCATTTAGTAGACACCAACGGTGTACAACCAGACCCGGCAAAAATCAGCGCCGTCAAAAACTTTCCTGTACCACGATCTGCGAAGGAAGTACGCAGCTTTATCGGACTATGCTCCTACTTCCGACGCTTCGTGAAAAATTTTGCGCACATAGCGAGGCCGCTTATGCAGCTCCTCAAGAAAGAAGTACCGTTTTCATGGGGCTCCGAAGAGGCTTCTGCGTTCTCGACTCTCGTCCCTCTACTCACTACCCCTCCGATTCTGGCACACTTCAACCCTACTGCCCCTACGGAAATCCATACAGATGCAAATGGGCATGGCATTGGTGCAGTGCTGGCTCAAAAACAACATGGCCATGATTGCGTTATTGCATATGCTAGCCGCCTCCTATCCGGCCCTGAACGTAACTATTCGATAACAGAGCGTGAGTGCTTGGCTCTTGTATGGGTAGTGGCGAAATTTCGACCTTATTTATACGGACACCCATTTTCGGTAGTTACCGACCACCACGCACTCTGCTGGCTCAACTCTCTGAAAGATCCATCAGGCCGCCTTGGTCGCTGGGCTTTGCGCCTGCAAGAGTTTTCCTATTCGGTGGTCTACAAATCTGGCCGCCTACACCGTGATGCCGATTGCCTCTCCCGGTACCCTGTCGACGATCCTGAGGACACTGACGAGCCCACGGAGAACTCTATCTTGTCAGTGTCCGACTTCCTTAATATTGGGAAAGAACAGAAGCGTGATCCAGAGCTGCTTGACATCATCAGCCGTATGGAATCCTCCACAAATGATGCTTCCGTCCGCTACTTTGTCATTCAAAAGGGTGTGCTATACTGTCGCAATTTCCGACTAGACGGGCCCGACCTTCTCATTCTTGTGCCTAAGCATTTGCACCGCTGTGTTCTCACCGAACTTCACAACGCTCCCACGGCTGGACACCTTGGCGTATCCCGCACGTACGAGTGCGTCCGGTGCCGTTTTTTCTGCCCAGGCCTTGCTCGTTCGGTACGCCGATACGTTGCCACGTGTGACCTATGCCAACGTCGTAAAACACCGTCGCTGCTACCCGCTGGCCATCTTCAACCAATTGACATATCCGCGGAACCATTTTACTGTGTTGGGTTAGACCTGCTTGGTCCTTTTCCCACATCAACATTAGGAAACAAATGGATAGCTGTTATTACAGACTACGCTACACGCTACGCTATTACGCGAGCTCTACCGACCAGCTGTGCAACCGACGTCGCTGACTTCTTGTTACGGGACGTTATAGTGATTCACGGTGCTTCGAGACAGCTTCTCACAGACCGTGGCCGTACATTTCTATCCCAAGTCATCGCCGACATTCTGCGTTCTTGTTCCACGCAACACACACTGACAACCGCTTACCACCCTCAAACAAACGGCCTCACGGAACGATTCAACCGCACTTTAACAAATATGCTCGCTATGTACGTGTCGCCCGACCACCGAGACTGGGACCTTGCCTTACCCTACGCAACTTTCGCGTATAATTCATCCCGTCTCGACACAGCGGGCTTTTCGCCATTCTGCTTAATGTACGGAAGAGAGCCTACTTTACCACTGGACACGGTCATCTCAGCTCACACCTCGTCCACCAGCGAGTATGCCCGCGACGGGATTGGGCAAGCCGATCATGCCCGTCAGCTCGCTCGCGCTCGGCTGATGGCGTCGCAAACCAACCAATGCCGTCGGTACGATGCGGAACATAGAGATGTACATTTCGCTCCCGGTACCCTCGTTTTACTCTGGTCCCCTCATCGTCGGCTGGGCCTATCCGAAAAACTTCTGTCTCATTACACGGGACCCTACCGTATATTGCGTCAAGTAACACCTGTCACCTACGAGATCAGCCCCATCTGTCCATCATCATCTACTATGCGGCCCAGTGATATCGTACACGTCTCGCGGATCAAGCCCTACAATAATGCGTCAGATAACGACCTTTAAAGCTCCGGGACGGTGCCTTCACCACCGGGAGTCATGCTACATGCCAGTGCATGGAGCTGAAGAAGACAAAGCAGATAGACTGGCACGAGCTAATATTTGTGGCTGGCGCTGCTCGCCTAACCGGCTGTAAATACATCAGTGACTACCCCTCTGAGTCAATCTCCTTCCCGTAACATTATATTGAACATCACAGAAAAGTGAATGTGATTACTAACGTGTTCTGTACTGTGCAGTTGTACCAACTCATAAAAATGTGCACCCAGTTGAAGTGACTGGATGTAGTACAGTGGACTTTTGTTAAAGGAGTACTGACACAAAGTTTTGCGACCGAGATAGCCTGTGGGATCAATTCTCGTGAGCATGTGTATATTATCTGCAAAATATCTACAGCAAATATAGCTTGGAAGGTATTTTACACGAATTTCGAAGGTATTGACACTGGAAAAAGGGACCCCGTGAGGACTCCCTTACTTTCCTCACATTACCACGCTGGAGTCAATAAAACAAGTTACGATGACGTCATAGCCGCCATTTTTTTTTTGCCAAATTTGTTCCAGCAGTTTGTACTTCTCGGCAGCTGGTCACACGTGCGTGGTCGCGACGCACACATTGAAAGTTTTGTATTTGGCAATACTGCAGTCTCGTTTCCTATTTGAAGGAACTTTTTCATGGGGACCGTGCGGAACAGTGTCACAGTTCTGTGTGCTGATGTAGTCGAGAGCTGCACACGCTAGGTAGCAATATTTGTACCCCTTGGCTTGTCGTTCTTGCTTGGAACTCTCTCATAATGAAACTGGTTGATAGCGAGGGGCCTGTAAATAATTACCTGTTGAGTTTGCTTGGCGAAACAAACATTTGTTTTGCCAATTTATCATAACTTTTGTTCAGATGTGTTTTGAATATTTATTCTTGTTTTGTTGTGTATATTAGTATATATTTCAAATTATTGCTGACTTGGTACTTTGTAACTCTCAATTTAGAAAAATAATTCATATGTGTAATTGAAATCAATCCACAAATATATGTGAACTCAAGTGTGATCAAAAATCGATCTCGAATTCAGAACTAATCTTAAATACTCATGTTTCCCCTTAAGCACTTTTCTAGCCGAGACTCGTTTGGAGTCAAGCGAGAATGTACTGAGCAGTCAAGTTCATTTTATTAAAAAAAGTTTGTAAGAAATGAGGGAGTAGAAGAGTAGAACTCACCTACTAGTGGTTATGTTATTCAAGCATGCTACTTATTCTTGTACTAATTGTTATTTGCTGCTACATAATAGGTCACCCAAGCGAAAAGAGCAGTTCTGGCTTCGGCCACAAATAAGAGTCCGCTTCATTGACCGCAAGTACAAGGATGGAAAGTACTACAACACAAAGGTTAGTGGCGGTCTTTTCATTTGCCTTTTTAAAAATTTCTTTTTCTGGGTCACATTTTTGTATGACAAAGTATTTGAAATAGAATGAGTCATTTTCTAATATTTTGCTTTTCTTTGGAGCACTAAAATAAAATAATTGAGTTTTAACTCTTCTGGAAGTTAGTCAGCTATTAGTAAATTTGATTTAATATGTGTGGAGTAAGTAAATGTTAGTATTGCCTTTAGGAAACTAATTTCGAAGGATGACATTTTGAGAACAAGTATTTCATGGTATTATTGTACATATTGTATGCTTTTGTGCAGATAATGGTCTGCAAATGAGCCTGAGTATTACATTAAAGAAACCAAGATGGTGAATGCATATCTGTAGTCTGACACTACAGCGTGCCTCATGGTTCTGGCTCCAGAATTTATTCATTTTGTGATTTCTCTCAAATCGAATTCTGGCAAGACTTCAAAATTTGCTTTCAATTTAATTTTCAATTCAATTTCAATTCAATTTAATTTTAATTTGCTTTCATAAGTTTAGTTTCTTTACTTTCACTACAAAAAACTAAAGATTGTAATTAATCTTCAAGCCTGTTAAAATTGCTTTTAAAAAGCACAAGGTGGCTACTAAAAACTAAAAATGAACTCATTTTCTAGGGTCCCTGGAAATTGTCCCTTGCTGCTTGCTATTGCATCTAAAGTCCACAAATGCCACATGCTCAAAATAACAATGATTGGCAAGGTCTCATGATGCAAAAAATAATGTTTAAAAACTTGTGTTTCTCACATAGATGAGCTTTGACTTATACCTCTAAAATAAGCTTTTTTTTTTTTCAAAATCTATTTTCGGGCAACTTTTTGAGTTTAGACATCATGTCTTTAGTGCTTTCGATGGTCAGATCAAGATAAAATTTCGCCCATGTGTGAAGGGTGCAAGTATCTTTTTTAACTTGATATCACTTGTACACTTATTACGAACATAAAGCAAGCAGTTAGTGTGAGTGTAGGATTCTAAGAGCTGTGCCAATGCAATTTTCTAGTCTATAGAAGTGTCTTATATGCTCTTTCTTGATAGTTATTTCCGTTATACTGTTAATTTGGAGCAATATGAGCCACTAAGGAAACAGGGTCAGCCCTATACCTGCCATGTACTTTAGGCCAACTTTATGTACCTTTTTCTTTATAACCATAAATGTTAAAGTACACTAGAGTCTCTGTAAACGGAACCTGAAGGGACCGGAAAAATATGTTCCATTTAGCAGGAGTGCCATTTACTGAGAGGTTAACATGGGTGCAGAATACAAGCCTGAAACCAAGCATTGGAGGGAAAATAGTTTTCTCTAAGCAGTAGTTCCGTTTAACAGATTTCTGTTTACTGAGTCTACTGTAATTATTTTACTATCATTGTGATCATAAGCCATTCCTGTTCTTACTGAAGCAGAATTATATTTGAAACTTGTAATGGTAATTTTTTAAATTTTTTAACTTGAGGTGCCTAATTATCACCCTTTAATCGGTATTACATGTCGTGTTAGAAAAAAGTACTTTCTCACACAACAATAATTCTGCTTCAGTAGATTCTCTAGCACGTTCTCTAAATACTGGCTGAAATTCATGTTTCTAGATACAGTGGTTGCTGAGAAAAAGTTACATAAGTAAAAAAAAAGCATCTTTTGAGGTAGTTGCATTTGAAGTGAAAATATGCTTTATTTCAAATGTACCACAAAATAACCCCATTTCGAGGACATTTTTAATAGGCACCAGCCATATATTCATCACCAATATCACTTTTTCTTTTTGAGTTGAGGCGTCTGGCCTGGCGGGCCTCCTTTGTCGCCTGCTTCGCGGTCCTGTCCACGAAGTACTGTCAACGCAGGTCAAGTGCACACACTATGTGAGGACCTGGCGAAATTTCAAACGAGTTAAGCACATTCACATGAGCCAAATTGCCATCATTAAAGGTGGTTACACCATTACGATTGTATATTTTGAGTGTATTTGTCCGAGAAACACGTTTTTCGGAGCGCGCTTCCACTCAACATTGTTAAACGACTTGTTGGGATTTAGAGTTTTCCCATAGAGGCATTTCGCAAGTAATTCGGGATTAGCAAGTTGCTCATAAATCGGTTAACTGCCTCTAGAACAGGTGCTGAAAGGTGTTCTTTGTGAACGTATGGTTCACCACTGAACTGGGTTTTGTTGAATATACGCCAAGTATCAGTGTCCTTCGGGCAAAAGCTGTGGGTGTCCTTCGGGCAAAAGCTGTGGGATAGATTGGTATCCGTTAATGTCATGTGGAAATATTTGGCCCAGGCAGTGTTTTATGTCCTATAAGCTGCCTATATTTCTTTTAATGGCTAAACCATAATACTTTTGGAACTGTAGGCCCGTGTGCTCAGATTTGGGTGCATGTTAAAGAACTCCAGGTGGTCGAAACATCCGGAGACCTCTACTACAGTGTCTCTGATAATCATATGGTGGTTTTGGGCCTTTAAACCCCACATATCAATCAATAATACTTTTGGAACACTACAAACAACACGTGCAAAAAAAAAAGAAAACACCGCAAAGTAACTGAACATTGACTCGGCAGATGAAGCACTTGCTGCCAGACTAAATATTATTCCCACTAAACTTGTTGAAAAATTAATGCCCTTCATTTTGGCACGTTTTTAGCTGCCCACGTGTGCGCTCAGGTGCAGCATACATGAGGGGGGTGCAGCAGAGCGTCGCATAGGTCTCGAAATATGTGATTTTTAGACAGAAAAAAGTCACACACATAAAAAAATGACTCATTCTGATTCAGAAAAGGCTGCAGATTTCAAACTGCGCAAAAAGAAAACAATAACTTTTAAAAATATTTTTGCTTACCCTGTTCCTTTAATGGCTTATCACGATAAAAGTGTAGTGACATAACAAGTTTGTCCAAAACGAACTGTGCTTTATTTATTGTCATGGAACAAAAAACGTCAAACAAAAACTGTGCAATTTGCTATGGAACTAGTAATACATATCTGAAATCACCATAAAAGTCTACATATACAGGAAAAATTTCATTGCCCTAGGCTACATATTGATAAAACTTTTTTTCCGGAGCCCATCTTAATTGTAAATTGGCCTGGAAGATGCATGATTATGCTGCCCACATTTTTATTATTTAAGTTTCTTTACGTCTTACCAAGCCTACATGCTTGTGGTAAAACTAACTGCATTTTGGCCTTTTAATAATTAGACAGTCTTAGCTTAATATTTTACCAGTGTGTCTCCAACATTTGTATAATCACAGCTGGTGTACTTCATTGCTGACTTTTTTTGTTTCAGATGACGATCGAAGATGTCACTTCAAGAACTACTTGTATGTGTAACACAGAAGATGGCAAGATCTTGGAAGGTAAAACTGTGCTATGATAAAAATTATGGCACTCCTTTTATTTTGTCTTTTCAGTCTTCTTTGTGATTGTAAAAAACAGCACAAAAAACAAAGAAACATACACGCACACAAAAAGGAGGACTTGCTTCCAATTTATGGTGCCAGTAAGAGTTATCTAATTATTCAGCTATCTATATGAAAACAACAAACAAGCCATTGCTTCACTCGGCAGATCTTTTTCACTCTTCTAGTGCACGAAGATAGTGTGTAAGCATCCTGCAATCTTTCCTCTTCACAGAGAAAGAGAATATCTGTGCGTAATACAATTCCTTGTAATGTCAGTGCTATATATTACGTGTTTCTGGATAAACAGACCAGTTGTAAATCGGCATTCATTTGTCATTTTGTGTTTGTCCGTTGTTTTTGTGCTATTTTTTAAGATCGTGAACATCCGACTAACTCAAACTGCTGGACTTGTACATAATGTTTTTTTTGGGGACTGTGTATTGTAGCAATTCAATTCACTTTTCCTCCTCTCACCCTTCATGCCTAGTTTTTTGCTTTTGCCTCTCTGCTTTTGATCTTGCCTGTCTCACGCTTTCCCTGAGAATGCCACATTCAACTGGCCTTAATGCCTCTATTGTTTCCAGACATCAAAGCATCAATGCTGGAAACCGTAATTCCTAGGAAGGCACCAGCTCATGTGCTTGTGTTGTTAGGAAGCTACTGTGGGCAGGTAAGTTGACAAGGAATGTCATTTTTTCGTCTGCAAAGCATATGCATAGAAACGAAATTAAAACTGAAAAGTGTAGTGTTTTATGTTTTTGGACACATGTATCTGGACTAGATAGCAGATGCATTGTGCTACAAATAATGCGTGTGTCACGTCTCCCTTGCTGCCTGGCTATGGCCAAGCCAGTGCCTCTGTGTTGCCCATACACCTAATACGCTGCACTGCACGATACGATTGTACCAAAAATGGAGCACACCACTATTGTGCACGAATTATTCACATTACTTCCGTGATATTCACTTTATATGTACTGTATTGTGCTTGTTCTCAAAAATGACTGACTATTCCTATGCAGGTGATGTTAAATTCGCTATTGTTGTTGTGAACAATTTAATTTATTTTTTCCTATTAGATAGACCTACATCAAGCATCAGTAAATAGTCAAATGTTCATTTTATTTGCAGGTTGGATTAGTGCTGAAAAGGGACAAGGAAAGATGCTGTGCCACCGTGCAAATGCTGTATGACAAAGCAGTCTTGGACTTCAGCTATGACAGCATATCGGAATACACTGGAGATATTTCTCATCACTACTGATGCAATGAAGTGCCCCTTGTAAAACACCTGTACATAGCTCACACATCTAATGACGTAAAAACTCATGTAGCAGCTGCACATAACTGCTGCCTTTGCATGTTCATCTTGTAGAAGAAAAGAACCATGTAAAGTACAATTTTTAGATGCACTCTGTGTCTTTGTTTCATTATTTAACAAAATTGCAGCACGCAGCCGTGGTGGTAAAATGCAGTAATGATAATGTACTGTCCTTCGTAGCATGCCAAGGAAACAATGATGTCCAATACATACAGCTTCCAGAGCAACTCTCCTCCCCCCAACTATGTATATATTATGGTCTATAAATTCCAATTCTTAAAAATGTAAATGGTAGCTTTAAGCAGGCTGTCTCTTGTCAATATCCATAGAGTCTGCTTAGTGCATAGCTGTGCACATATCTGGGTTAAAAAGCAAAAAACCAGGGCATTGTAATCACCATAGGTGTGCGCAGTCCAGAGAGGACGAAGGTTAATCACAGCAACATGCCTCGTTTCTTGCAAGTCAGTGTATAAAACAGGCTTTGTACCCGCCTGTCCTATCCAGTTACTACACAGGTGCAGTGTTGCTCTGACACATGGGTTACCTCGTAATGGGTTATATTGGAACATCAGAAGGCAGTGCAAATATTTTGAGGGATGCTTTTCAGCTAGTTTAGGACTGTTCATCATGTAACTAACTTTCAATATGTAAGTGTTTACAGCGTGAAGCTGAGAATCAACCCATGACAAAATACTACATGTAAGCTGGCACCTGCGTGTTGTAAAGTGAAACGTCTTTGTGAAAGCTGCCTGGGTCCTCCAAAGTCCATCTATATAGATAACGCATCGCATTGGTTGCAATAAAATGGATCAAATAGTTTTAGCAAAAGAAAGCCTTTATTAATGTGAAATAGAGGTGGTTCACTGAAATGCTCTTAATTTTCTTCTGCACAATAATTACATTGAGATGTGTGATTGAAGCTGACATTATAGCATCGATGTTCCTGGCATGGGCCTTTACAAAACAAGGAAACCTAGCTAGGCCAACTGGGACGGATCACAGGAGACGCACCTGACACTGTAGCAAAAACTGATTGATTGATACCCTAAAACCGCCATATGATTATTAGAGACACCCAGGGGCGGCGCCAGGATGTTTTTACTGGGGGGGCAAGCAAGCTCTGCTCCTACTAGGTTTTCAATATATGCTTCCGGGCATAGGGGGGGGGGGGGGGGGGGGGGGGGGCAGGCGAGAATTTTGGGGGGGCTCCAGCCCACCCTTGCCCCCCCCTGGCGCCGTCCCTGGAGACACCATAGTGGAGGGCTCCGGAAATTCCGACCACCTGGGGTTTTTAACGTGCACCCAAATATGAGCACACGGGCCTATAGCATCAGATGAGACGCAGGCGAGTGCTTACTGAATATTATGTTAGTATTTTGACAACAGCTGCAATGGACTACTGAGAACGCAAGAGCATTGTTCTTGATGCCTTCAAGCCTTACACGGTCCTCGGAAAAGCATCGGTGCACTTTCGTTCTTTGTAAGGCAGAAGATCGGCTCTATGCGTTGAACCCATCAGAGTAGACGCACTCTGCTGTAAAAACAATTTACACGAAGTGGCCCCGGGAGGAAAGTACAGCGTTGATTTTACTTGAAATCAGTAAGATCAAACTGCAATTAGCCATCTCTAAGCACAAGGTTTGGTTCAGACGAAAAGCAGCTACACCCCTTTCAACAAGCAGTTTCAACTTTCCAAAATTTTTTACGTGGTCGCTGGTTCCTCAGACTTAAACTAATGAGTATGAGGAGTAAGTAACGGGCTCACAGTTGCCTCGCATACTTAAATGTCATCATCGGAACCATGTTCTAATATCTGGACCCTCAGAAGTTTTTTCCTCAATATCACGGCCCACGCGACCTCGACCGCTTGAAGCGGGAGTTCAAGCGCAGTCATATTCGCCTTAACTTCATCACGGGGCGCTGAGCACGGCAAGGAGCACCTCAGATTGAAAACTTGATCACATTATCCCAAGCCTTAATTAACAAAGAAGACGTGGGATTCGTGCACAGCAGGTATCTTCAATGGTGCTGTCACATGCCGCGAAGTTGAGCTCGGTGCATTGTGCTTAGGCGATGGTACTCGCATTAATTACTACTGAAGGTTACTTGATAAAATGTCGCATGTATAAAAGCTCCACTAAATTTAGAAAAATAACTGTAAGAAAACAAAGCCGCTAATAACGCGGCCGAAAGAGCACAAGTCGACCACGCACTTCAAACAAGGCAACGAGCTCTCGAATGACTTGACCTGACTTGGCTTGTCGTGACTGAGTAAGACTCATAGCCAGCTCGTTTGTCAACACTGGTAGCTAAAGAAGTCATTTTCTTTTCAAGCCTCGTCTGCTCAATTAAAATCTTTTAAACTAAAATTTGTGTTCATTTTAAGGTTTTGATTATCACAAAACTTATTTATTTATTTTTTGTGGAATTGTACATTTACTTTAGTACAATTTTATCAGACTTTGGCGTCCAGGCGACGCACAGTCACACCGCACGAGCTTGCAAGTTGGGTTGCGGCGGGTTGTGTTTTGGAGTTTATCGGTGATTTGACAAGCGTTAACGAAAGTAAGCGCATATTTTTCACGTGGAACGTAATGTTTAAGCATCGCTCGATGTATTAAGTTGGCAGCGGCAGCTTGCTGGCTGCTCGTGAACTGAATATCAGGAAGTTGTCTCGGCCGGCGTTAAGAGTTGCATGTCATCCTCGCTGTTTAGCGAACGCGAATTTCTAGCATTCTTCGTAGTAGCAGAAATCAAGAGAGCGTAATAATGCCCTGCTTTGTAGAGTACCTTTCCAAATGTGTTGTTCTATCTCTGACCGTAATGGCAGACTTGCGAAGACTCCAAGACCTTGACGCTCTCTTTCCTCGTCTCTTAGATGTTCATGACACGCTCAGAATACGATCGAGGCGTCAACACGTTCTCACCAGAGGGAAGGTTATTTCAAGTCGAATACGCGATTGAAGCAATCAAGGTGAGTAAAAGCTCGTGAGCACAAAATGAAGTAACGCCATAACGTGCACTGTGCTTTCAGCTCGGCTCTACAGCCATCGGCATACAAACCTCCGAAGGCGTTGTTCTGGCCGTCGAGAAGCGAGTGACGTCGCCGCTCATGGAACCTACCACAATAGAAAAGATCGTCGAGATCGACGACCACATTGGTAGGCAGCGCCTTTCATTTGCTGGATCTGTCACGTTTGGCCATTCAGTAGTGGAAATGACCTGATTATACTACGCGTATGAGTAGTTGCAACGCTATATAGATAAACATAGTGCGAAATAAATGGTTCGCAAACAAGCAACCCGCAACTCGCCCTCCTTTTGGAAAGTTTATTCTGGAAAGGTTATGCGGTAATCTGAGTATTGAGAAACACGCACCCAATCGAAGTGTTCCGTGTGGCCTGCCCATTTCGCTTGAAATCTTACGCCCCTTATAAGTGCTCTGCACATGACGTCAGACACACAGTATCCCACTGTACTGGAGCCTTACCATGCTGCTTGTGCGTGTGCCAGAACTTGCCATAGAACCACCCTGCCAAACATAACAGCTGCTCCTTTCTGATATTGCTAAGTC
Organism: Rhipicephalus microplus; assembly: GCF_013339725.1. Classification (NCBI taxonomy): domain Eukaryota; kingdom Metazoa; phylum Arthropoda; class Arachnida; order Ixodida; family Ixodidae; genus Rhipicephalus; species Rhipicephalus microplus. Next base: position 164,423,969 of record NC_051171.1, on the reverse strand, counting down.
TCCAGCATGGCGGCTAAGATCACGTTAGTTCAAATCATCTATCATAATTGTGGTATATTAGTTTAGGTCCCGGTTTAGGAGCATGTTTTCTTGCCCGCAGGAGGCGCCATTCCGTTGTATACGAAGTCAAGGCACGAGTGAAAATTAAACCCTTCACTGCAAAGTACCAGTCCTCAACTTCACTATTTTAAGGGGAAAAAAAGATTAATCTAGTTTGTAGTTCACGAAGTGTTAAGGCTAGGTGGCGTTAGCCGCCGCCCGATCTAAAGGGTACAGCCATATCAACCATTCATTCCATAATATAATGTGTTAATTAAATTAGTGCTGTTCGTCCTTCACTTGCCACCTTGCTGCATCTTTCGTAAACTTCGGGGCCGCCATTCTGGCGTGCACCTAGCGTAGTATCTTCAACGTGATGCCTTAGGCACCTATGTTTGTATTGATTAAACTAGAGCTCTTGGTCCTTCGCTTGGCACCCAGTTGTGTCTTTTGTCTGTTTCGGGGCCGCTGTTCCAGCATTCACTTGGTGTTCCTTAGACGTAGTGTCTTGTGGTGAGTTCCATTGAGAGAATAGGAGTTGAGGGGTGGTGCACTGAGGAGCTGGGAGGCAGAGCACTGCCACCGGAATGCGGCACGCTCTCAGGGAGCAGGTGAAAGAGTGACGAGTGGGGAGACTATGTGATTGAAACATTCCAAACCACGGCATATTCTCTGTGGGGTAGCAGCAAAATACAAGTGAAATCAATCAGTCACATGTTCTTAATTATCCTAATTCATAGTATGTCCTTGCAATGGCGCATTCAGCAGACATCCAGCTGTCATCGTCGCCACCTGTACAAAACAGTAGTGTCAAAATACGCATGGTTACCACCATTTCCGCCGCACTTGCCAGATGAAGAAAAATTTGGGGAGTGTAACATTCCGAGGCTACATGACTCGTCGTACTGTACATACTCCGCTTTTCAGGCGAGAGCACTACAAACTAGTCCTGGCTGCTCTCGGTGCAGCAAAAGCAGCGTCGCTCTACCAATGGATGACAGTGCCCCTGCACCTGTGTGACCACTGAAACACGCCGGCTCTGATGAGAGCACTTTCAGCATGATTTTGAGTGCTCCTGCTCTCCAAGTGGAATTTGTCTAGACGCCCAAGTCGATACCACAATAATTTGTTTCCTATGTTTTTCTCATTTTCAAGCAGTTCACATGTTTTGTTAGCATTGAGCAATGTGGAATCTGAGTTCAAGACCTAGGCTGTGGTGCATGTGATAACTTTTTTTACCTTTTCGTGTTATCAGTTACCAAAGTCTTTGATCACAGGTATCACAAGGTGCTTTGGGTTGTTATGGTTTGTTTCTTTTAAGGGTGTGCTGTCAGTGGTTTGATGGCCGATTCAAGAACTATGGTTGACCGGGCACGAGTGGAGGCTCAGGTGAGAACTGCAAGCCAAGCTCTTTTAAATTTTTATGCCATATATAGTTTACCTTATTTTTTAGTACTGTTCGAATGACTGTAACAGCTGCTGGCATGTTGAAAAATAGCTTTAGTTTAATAGGTTACTGAATGAGTTATTTTCAGTTGATAATAGTGTGCTGCTATACATCTGGCTCTCTTTAATAAGTGCTTCGAATATTACAATAGTTGTGCCTAGGTAAATTTATCATCACCTCCTTCACACATGCACACACTTGTGACTAGAAACACAGTTTCACTACCACTTTTCGTACGGGCAATATATACTATGCATATTGTAGGGGTCAAAAAAATGTCAGCAGACACTGTCTGCTATCCTGATTATGCCACTGAACACCACACATCACTTATTATTTTTTATTGTTCATGCATTTTGAAGGCTGCACTTCTTTTAGGGGCTTTGCATTTGAGTCTATAGACAACTGCTCCAAAATAGCTTGGGCCTGTGGAATCACTGCAAATGATACCAGGCCATCTTTTGCGATTCATGAAGCCTGCACTGTCTCTTTTTTTTACTTCCTTCCAACTTATGCACTTTTTTATTGCAGTTAACCTGGTATATCTGACGAACAGAAGGTACAAATTTTATCACTTGTAAGTCTATAAATATGCTGCTGCCCTGAATCTTATTGCTTTCAGCTAGAGTCAAACAATTAGTTGGTTTTGACATGCTTAGGGCATACAAAAAACAGAAAACATTAGGAGCATGACTGCATGATAAGTTTGTTTTTTAGTAAAGTTAAATGGTGTGAAGAAGGAGAATGTCATGAAGATGTAACGGCAATGCATTAGCTCGCCATAACTCTGTTTTGGACTTATACAAACTGATCAATTAGAAAACACACATAACCAATTGGCTTTTAACTGACTGAGGTTCAAATTTTTTGCCAAGTGCAACTCCACAGTATTGATTGATATGTGGGGTTTAACATGCCAAAACCACCATATGATTATGAGAGACACAGTAGTGGACTCCACAGTATCAATTTTATTTATTGCAGATTTAATTTTTGCAGAAATAGCTGTCGCATGAAATCTACCCTCATTTTATAACAAAGTGACAGAAATAATGTTTTCCTTAGATATAGATGCACTACTTATTAACAATAAAGATAATATGAAAGTAGGTTATGTTGAATATGAGTATGCAGACCAGAATAAATATGTTTCACATGCTCTGAGAAATGTGCATATTATACTAACATTTATCCGAATCAGAATTTCCATGCTGCACACACTTCGAAGAAGTTGCTACTCTGCCGAAATTCAGGTTGTACCTCATCTCAGTGGCTGCCCATCAATCAATCCGATTTTGCTTAGGCATTTTGGCAGTTGTCCAAGTCAAAAGAAATGGTGCTCGAGTCACCTGCAGCAGAGAAACTAGAAAATACACCCATTGTGCAATCGTTGTCTATCTTAGCAAGCAAAAGGAAACTTTTCATGCGTCATAAAAACCAAAGGAGTAAGAAACTTCTTCTAGTAACCATATATTAACCACACATCCTTTCATTACCAAGAGGCAATCAGTTTTTGTAGACCCCAAAGGCAACAATTTTTTTCCAGTTCTCATGATTGAAACACACTTGCAGAGCAGCTTAATTCATATATTCCCTTCAGGCTCAAATTATGATAATCTGTCTACTAGTGTGTCCAGTTGACATTCCATAATTCCAAGGCACTCTATATTACATTCCAAGAAAGGAAATGAAGCAATATCCTGTTTCTTGTCCATTTCTGTGTTTAATTGAAATTAGTGTGAAATAATATTTTTCATTATTCTGCAGCCAATCATGTTACCTTTTTACATGGAAATAATAAAATCATAGGCTCCATATGTGTGTGCAATAGGTTTTTGGTTGCATTTACTTTGAGGGAAAAAAAAAAGTAATATATACTCCTTACATTGGTTGTGGAATGCGGCATGACAAGTGGCCTGTCTTTAGCTCCTTCGTTACGACCTCTTGAATGGCTTGGACCTAGCCTTGTTGCTGCCCTTGATGACCTTTTTCGGTTGAGGGAAGATGTAGAAGTTATTAACTAGGTACATCTGAGCTGTAGGGTGGCTGGAGAAGCTGTGTAATGCCATGTTTGGTCAGAAAGTTGACAGCAGAGGTGGCGTGACTCAGTGCAATGTCATGTTTTTTTGCCGTTTAAGGGCGTCCTGACTATTGCTCATTTTCAACTTACTCCCTTTTATCATGAAACAGTTTTTTTATTTAGAAACACTTTACTAGTTCATGGCATCACTACCGTAAGCATTTTTGATAATTTCATAGGTCTAAAGAGCAGTTTTGCCCAGTTCTACGCAGAACTTCACCGCACAATACTGCTCTAATAAAGCATATATTATCAAAATGAAAAGGCACTATAAAAATGGTTCTCCTTAAGCTTGATGTTCACTCCGAGAATCGTTGGAGATGAATGTCGCAGGTATACAAGACCTTTCACCACCCAATCAGTGCATTAACACTCCTTCCCCACATTTTTGCAGGAGAAAATTAGATTTACTGATTTCCAAAAAAACCCTGCACTTGTGAGCAACTGTAATCACACCCCGTTGCCTGTAAGCAAGCGTGTATCAAGCTGTCCTCTTTTTAAAGATTAGAAATCGGGTAGAGCTTGGGCTTTGCAAGTGCAGCAAAAGGAAGTCACCTGCAAAGTAAAACCAAAATTTACCGCACATATGATCTTGCAAGCGATACTTGATGCACTAGTCTAAACAAATCATAAAAAGATAGTAATTGTAGTGGAAAAGAAAATTCTTTGTATTCCTGCAGGCTGATGGCACCTGATGGGGAAAAAAAAAAAAAAGAGAGAAAGAGTTGAAAAGTTGGGGTCTTTATCAAACATACATATGGTGCTGTAAATGTGTGGCATTGACCAATTATTACTTGTTCGTGGCCACATATATTTACATCATTGTGAGGGATGTTGTTGCAAATTGACTTGTGAATGCTGCTTTTCTGCCCTTTTTTCCCCTGCCTCAGAACCACTGGTTTCTCTACAACGAAAAGATGCAAGTGGAAAGTGTGGCCCTGGCTGTTTCAAACTTGGCCATCCAGTTTGGTGACAGTGATGATGATGGTAATGCCATGAGTCGACCATTTGGTGTGGCAATCCTCTTTGCTGGCATTGATGCCAAGGGCCCACAACTGTGAGTACCACCCACTGTGGTGGTTCGTTAATTATGTGGCTCTCCTCTAATGAGAGATCGCTGTTCAAATTCTCTGCAGCAGCAGGTACATTCAGATGGAAGGGTTATACAAAACTTCTTGTGCAGAGTGATTTGGCTGCCTCTTCAAAGGAGCTCAAATCATTAGAAGCGATCTGAGGCATGCCGCTACAGCGTTCCTCATAACCTTTATTTTGGGTTGGCATATTGAACTCAGCTTATGCATAATTTAGCTGTGATTAACATGTCTGCTTACTCCTCTGACGTATTATGCTAGAGGGTGCAAATGAAAAGATTATTTGTTTTGTTACTTATTGCACTGACTTTTTCAGAGGAATGCTTTAACAATACAGTTAAAACCCAGTCTAACGAAACACGATTTTATGAAGTCCCGACCTAAAGAAAAAGTTTAATTTCTTGGCAAGTAGTCATAGAATTCAGTCTTAATTTATGAATAAACTTGGCCACTAAACCTGATTTAACGAAGTTTTTCTCAAAAGATTGTGTGAATGAGCAACGATTTCCTTCTTATTTTGGCACAGACTGGTTTTTCTTCAACCGTCTGCTCTAGCGCTTTTGCATGCAAACATCTAGACACCCTAGTTGGAGCCCTAGCTTTACACTAACGTCTCTGAATAACAAACATAACAGATATAACGAAATAAATAAGGAACAAGCTTATCAGCAATACATTAGAAATTTTCGGACAAAATGAAGGTGTTTTTGTGTCAGATGTGACTTCATTATAATGAGGTTATGTAGTGTATTTTTATGAAAATCTAAGCTGCACCCTGCACAGCTGGTGTGTATGTGGTGCTCCTATTCACCAAATTCTGCTAGGGGCAGTGGTGGTTGCTATCATTACTTCATGGTTTACATGACATGTAAGACTGGTTGTCTCCTCCGAAATTTCTCGCTTAGTCTTCACACACAGTCGCTAAATCGTTTGCCGTGGCATTGCAATCGGTGGCCTATCACAGCAAACTACCTGGTCTGATAGCTAGGCCAGGTATAAAACCATCCCATGTCCGGGCAACATGGCCATCCATGAGCTACCTTTGCGGAATGAGCAGGTGTAGTTTTGTGGCAAAACAAATGCTGAAAGGGCTTTTGGATGTCTTTTGAAAAGACTGAAATGAAAAAGTTTTTTCTCAATATTAGGAACCTCCATATTTCACAAAGTAATTTGGATGTGGTCATCACTTAGTTAAATTAAGTTTCACTTGTATACATGGGATGTGTATTATGAATTGATAATACCTGCATTTTTCTACTGAAGCTACCGTATTTACTCGATTCTACCGCGCCCTTGATTGTAACGCGCACCCGGTTTCCACGACAGAAAAAAAAAAGTAAGACATCGATTGTGACGCGCACCCATTTTTCTCGTAGGCCCGCATGGTCACACCACTCGAAAAAGTGACTACTTTCGGGAGCGACTTCCATTTAAATATGAGGTACGGGGGAAGCTTGTGTCCATCTGACGTGTAACAGAGCACTGCTGTCTCTGTAGTTTTACCGTGGACCGATGTCAGCACGCGAACTTGTTCGCCCCCTTCTTCTCGACGTTTGTGGTGCCAGGCATGTCGAAGTAAAGAGGCGTCTGATCGGCATTCCCGATTTGCCCAAGCAGGTAGCCGTTGTTGTGCCGCAAGTTTAGGACGAACCTCTGAAAACTGTGAAGCTTTTCATCGTACTCCTCCGGAAACTTTTTGCATATGTCCGTTCGCCTTCGGAGGGAAAAACCTTTCCTCTTCATAAAGTTAGTTAGCCAGCACCTGCCCGCTTAAAACTGGCTCCGCATTAGCCCTTTTTCTAAGGCTAACTGCATACCCCGTACTTGGAGCAGTTCTGTCGTCACGGCCCGTTTTGCCGCTCACTGCTCAAGCACATATGTACTCGCCGAGACGCTCTTCAATTTGCGGAAACCGACCCTGCTGTGGTCCACTGAAGCCTTTGCGTGAAGCTTTGCTGTCGACAATCTTCTGCTTTTGTTTCCGCTGGTCCTGCACGCACGTTTCGGGAACTCCGAACGACCGTGATGCGACCCGATTTCCGTCCGTTTCTGCACACGCGATGACTTTTCTTTTAAAAGCGGCATCGTGGTGCACTCGAGTTTTTGGAGTTGGCCCTTCCATGCCGTCGATGCTAATGCACTACAAGATGACGAACTCCTCAGCACACGTACGAAGTGCTGCACATGGGAAACACATAGGCAGAAATGGCCGACGCACCATGCTGATGCACGTAGGGGGCGGCTATCTTGGAAATGCCGATGGCAATAGAATGACCGTATTCATTTTTTTTTTTTTCGTACTTGATTCTAACGCGCATGCGATTTATGAACTCGCTTAACCGGAAAAAAGGTGCAAGTTAGATTCGAGTAATTACGGTGATATGAAACTAAATATGACTAAGCATACAGGTGTTTATTAAAGCAGTAGTAGAACTCTATATTCCTTGATTTTACTGTGATTAAAGCTTGGTATGTCTCTCACCTTAGTGCATGTGCCACATTTTGGATATTGTACGAACTGTACGTGCATAAGTCGGCACACTGCATAATGGCATTTGTGCTGTGTGGTAGTATTGCTGCATGCATGCAAATGCTGTTCAAGCAAATGCTGTTCAGGCAAATGCTGTTCAGGCATTGAGCAAAGTCGAATTAAGCACTTTTGCAAGTCACGTGACTCGCTCATTTGCCTCAAGATGTTGTAACCCGATAACATTACTCATTCTTTGACAGCGAAAGCCGTTATGAGATCACAATTCGGGTCTCGCTCAGCGCCATAGTTGTCCACCGCCGCCGATGTTCGTAACCACATCGTGCGAAATTAGAAAAAAAAAAGAAACCTATTATCATTGACACAATGGGGCTCTAACCCGGGTCTACTGGGTGCCAGCCCAGTATTCTACCACTGAGCCACTCGGTGCTTGAGACTTGTTGGCAAACTTGCCTTAGGCAGACTTCATGTTGGGAAAGCAATCGTGTTAATATGACTTAGAAGGCGTTTTAAAACAGCAAAAAAACAAGCAGTCGTCGCACAACGCGAATAGGGTAATGAGCGGGTCGTCCAATGTTCCAACCCATTACAAAAGCTTGTGTTCAGCTATTAACTGTGGCACATACCCACTTCAGGCATAGTTCCTTATCATCATCAGCCACTGCATTAACAATTGGCACAAAAGTCCTTGAAAGTGTTTAGCAAATACCACGCTTCTCAAAAGAATGACGAAAAATAGCATAGTGAGTGGTGGCCTACTACCCTAAAATTTTTATTATTAATGCCGTAGTAGGCATCAAGTAAGTGTGCTTGCAGTAGTTATTTAATCAGTGTTTTGAAAAGGCTATGAAAGGATGCTCTTCTAGCTCTCGCTGTAACTGTGCTGCACCTTCTGCACTGGCCTGGAATTTTTTACTTATGGTAATACATAAGCTGTGTAAAGTTATTCTTTCACAGGGATTTTTTAAAAGGCATGAGGCATTTCTCTAAAACAATAGTAATGTTTTCTTATTCTTTGGCAGGTATCACATGGACCCCTCTGGCACTTATGTTCAGTACAATGCAAAGGCAATTGGTTCAGGTTCTGAGGGTGCCCAGCAAGCACTTCAGGAGAAGTACCACAAGGCAAGCTACTTACACATCTACTACCATATGTACATCAATAATTTTGCATTCTCCCATGCACAATAGGGAACTGTGCTGCACATATCAACATACAACATGGACATTTTTGTTAGCAGGAATCTACCGTATAAACCGGACTATAGGTCGAGTGGGAATATAGGTCGACCCCCATAGTTCAGGTTACCGAAAAAGAAAAAAAACAACAACCCAAAACTGCCGAATGACATTAATTTGCGAGTTGGGTGCACTGCATCCCGATTGCGGAGCTCCCCTCAACCACCATCGCAACTGTTCCTATTCTTCAGACGAAGCCCCACTGTCTTCTGAAGACGAGAGTTTGTCGCTGGCCGCCTCCCCCAGTGCCTCTCCCTCCGTGCCATCCAGCGAGTTGCTGAAGCAACATTTCTTTAAAGCCTTTTCTACCATGGAATCTGGCAAGGATCGCCAGGCGGAAAGCACCCAGCCACAAACAGTCGCAAGCGGAGGCCTCTGTAGGTGGTCCGTCGGTGTCTGGGTTGTCGCCGGACATTCACTCTTGGTACTCCAGCCGCACTTGGTCCTTGAACGGCTTGTTCAGCACAATGTCAAGCGGCTGGAGGGTGGACGTCATACCACCTGGTATCACAGCGAGGTCCGTTTTCCCATCGCGAAGTGCACGTTTCACAGCGTCGGTTAAGTGACCACGAAACGCATCCAACACCAGCATGCTGCGAAGACTCAGCAGTGCACCTGCCCGACGGTTCCACACTACTCTTATCCATTCGAGCATCATGGCCTCGTCCATGTATCTCTTTTTGTTGACACGAACGACAACACCGGGCGGGAACACTTCCTTCAGCATTGTCTTGCGTTTGATCTAACATCTGCCGTGCATGCCAGCATGACGGTGAAGCGCGAGTGCTCGTTGCCAGTGGACAAGAGCTTCGCATCCTTGGCGCCGTGCTGCGTGATCGAGGTCGACGAAGGCATGGCAAACCACACGGGGATCTAATCGGCATTGCCAAATTGCTCCATCATGTAGTCGTTCTGCTCCCTAAACCGGTTCCCGAAGCGCTGAAAGTTTATAAGCTTGTCCTCAAACTCCTCGGCCAACTTCTGACAGATGGATGTGCGCGGCCGGAGAAAAAATCCTTTGCGTCGCATAAATCGATGCACCCAGGAGTTTGGTGCACGAAACTCTTCTCTCGTGAACCCAGCTTCTCGAACGAGTTCCACGGCTTTCTTGCGAATGGTATCCATGGTCACTGGCAGCGAGCGCGCATGAACTTCCCGCACAAAGTGCGCTAGCTTATCCTCCAGCTGCGGATGAACGGCACTTCACCACGAAACAACATTTTTCGAGGATTGCACATTCGCAGCTTTTCTTTCTGCGCCCTCCAATAGCGCACGCTTTTTTTCCGATACACCAATGTGGCGCTGAGCAGCCATATTCCTGTTCGCTTCTGCGAACTCAACATCATTTAGTTTAAATGCAGCTGAGTACTGCCTCCTCATACCGCTACTCATATTGAGTGAACGAAAAAAAAATACCACTAAAAATGCAGCGCAATCTCAAGCGGAGCGAAAACTTTGAACAGATCGGAAGCAAATCACGAACACAAAGAAAACACAGAGAAAAAAAAAAACAGCGTGCGATTGGATTTGCATGCGGTTGTGGCCGCATCTGACTTCTCAAGCACATGCAAGCCACATGTTGCCAGACAGCGGCGCACTTTCGGCTAGACACCGCTATATAAGACAAGGGGCGGCTTTAGGTCAATATTTTATTGAAAATATCTCGATTTATATTCCGGTTTATATATGTAAGAACTTTATGGCTCCCTGCCATAGTAACTGTTGGTGAAGGCATTTTGTGGCTAGCCATAGCACATTTCTGCAAGTAGGGCCATATTTTAGTTATGCTCATGTACCCTGGTTAGGGGCGCTCAATAAGTAAATACAGACACATCATACAAATAATTACAATTACTGAAAAACAAGTACACTTGTGCCAAAGCTGAATGACTAATTATATAAGCAGTTCCAGATGTGTGCTCCATCCAGCAATGAGATGCTTCAGATAATGTGACAGCTGCTCTCGCTAAATTTTGCCGGGGAAAAATCCACGATAGGTTGCCTGTTTGTGAAAGCTACTATACAGTGTAATTACTTTTGTGCATGTAGGTGTGCAAATGTTTTAGCTAATTGTGAATGTAATGCTGTCTTTCTTGCATGCTGTTAAGGAACACTGCAAAGCATCGAAATAGTGCACAGTCAGTCAGAAATAAGTCATAGTGTTTCCTCAGCTACAGCATGCTGCAATTCCAAAATTTCCCTCTAGAACAACAAATACATGGTACCTTAAAACTCTATAGTACTAAGTACTTTCTGAATGGGGAGTTTTTTTTTTTTTGGTGTTGCAGCCTGGTTGAAGGTTTCATTCAGATTAGTTATGCTGTGTGGTACCTTTACTAAAAATCAGAATTGGTGCTTTAAATTTTATAATATATGGTAATGGATACCCTGGCTAAAAAAAGCGGCATTACAGGACTTTGTTTTTGCATGGTTTACTTTTTAGACAATGACATTGAATGAGGCGACCACGAATGCCCTCACTATACTCAAGCAAGTCATGGAGGAAAAGCTCAACTCAACAAACGTAGAGGTAGGTGTCTCTCAACGTGCCCTTACACAGTGAATTTCATAGCCCACACGTTAAGAAAACTGTTTGTGTGTGCTTGCGTATGCTCGGTTACTTGGCTGCATATGCGGAATTTGTACAAATTATTGTAAATTTTTTATTGTAAATAATTGTACACTGCTGCTGTCTCTTGCACATTCGTGTGTGTGCTGCTGTTTAGCTGCAAAGCTACCGTATTTACTCGTTTCTACCGCGCCCTCGATTGTAGCGCGCACCCGATTTCCACCGCGAAAAAAAAAAAAAAAACGTAAGACATCGATTGCAACGCGCACCCATTTTTCTCGCTGGCCCGCACGATCACACCACTCGAAAAAACGACTCCTTTCGGGAGCGTCTTGCATTTAAATATGAGGTGCGGGCGAAGATTGTGCCCATCTGACATGTAACAGAGCATTGCCGTCACTGTAGTTTTACCGTGGACCGATGTCAGCACGCGAACTTGCTTCGCCCCCTTCTTCTCGACGGTTGTGGTGCCAGGCATGTCGAAGTAAAGAGGCGTCTGATAGGCATTCCCGATTTGCCCAAGCAGGTAGCCGTTGTTGCGCCGCAAGTTTAGGACAAACCTCTGAAAACTGTGAAGCTTTTCATCGTACTCCTCCGCAAAACTTTTCGAATATGCATGTTCTCCTTCGGAGGGAAAAGCCTTTCCTCTTCATAAAGTTACTTAGCCAGCACCTGCTCGCTTTAAACTGGTTCCGCATTAGACCTTTTTCTAAGACTAATTGCATAGCCCGCTCTTGGAGCAGTTCTGTCGTCACGGGCCGCTGTGCCGCTTGCTGCTTAAGCACATACTCGCCGAGCAGCTCTTTAATTTGCGGAAACCGACCCTGCTGTGGTCCACTGAAGCCTTTGCGTGAAGCTTTGCTGTCGACAATCTTCTGCTTTTGTTTCCGCCGGTCCCGCACGCTTGTTTCGGGAACTCCGTACGACCGCGATGCGGCCCGATTTCCGTCCGTTTCTGCACACGGGATGACTTTTCTTTTAAAAGCGGCATCGTGGTGCACTCGAGTTTTTGGAGTCGGCCCTTCCACGCCGTCGATGCTAATGCACTACTAGATGACGAACTCCTCAGCACACGTACGAAGTGCCGCACATGGGAAACACACAGGCAGAAATGGCCGACGCACGTAGGGGGCGGCCATTTTGAATTTGCCGATGGCAATAGATTGACCGTAATTTTTTTGTTCGTACTCGATTCTAACGCGCATGCGATTTATGAACTCGCCTAACCGGAAAAAAGGTGCGCGTTAGATTCGAGTAATTACGGTATATTGTTATGAGGCAGTGCGCATGGCTCCGCCGTCGTAGACGAATCGATGAAGAGAAAGCGAACTCGAAGCGCGAGATGCTACCAGCCCTGGGGTGTCACACCTACCTGTAAATATTGCAAATACACTCGTTTCTCTCTTCCGTGTATTTGTGATCCCCGTAACAAATTGGTGGAGCTGCTGGGTAACGAATCGCCATACAACGGAGCTCTGCAGTGGCCGTCAAATCGGAGTTTCCGTGATGGAACACAGGACTGATCCAACGGCCACCTCTCCATCGGCCTCAGCAACCCCTGCACCATCCATGGCAATGCCTCCACCGGCCCCACCCACATATGTGCTGACGCATCTGAAGCATCCAGGAACGTTCTGCAGTACGGACGAAGTTGATGCTGACGACAGGATAGCTGACTACTTATAACGTACCAGTGCGCTCAACCGGTATGACCCGACTCTCATGCTGGCCAACGTGCTGTTTTACCTGAAAGGCATGGCCAAAGTCTGGTACGAGAACCATAAGGAGGAGATCGGCAGTTGGGACACATTCAAGGAGAAGCTTCGTGACTTATTTGGGAAGCCCATCGGTCGAAAGGTGGCTGCAAAGAAGGAGTTGTCGATACGTGCTCAGACGTCCACAGAGCTGCATATCTCGTATATACAGGACGTGCTGGCTCTATGTCGTAAAGTGGACAACGATATGTCGGAGTCTGATAAGGTTGGCCACGTCATCAAAGAGATAGCGGACGATGCGTTCAACCTGCTAATGTGCCGGAACTGCGCGACCGTCGAGGAAATTATTAAGGAATGCCGGCGTTTTGAATTGGCCAAAAGCAGGCGTATTTCAAAATCATTCACTCGACTGCTGAACACTGCTGCGACGTCCTCCTGCGAAGATGGACTGACCTCCCGTTAGCAGTCTTCACCGGCGTCTGAAATTACGCGCATCGTCCGGCGGGAAATCAAAGCAATTGCACCTGCTCTTCCAACCAACGGCCGCGTTGAGTCGCAAGTATTTCAGGCTTGCTTGGTACATTCGATTGTGCGAGAAGAACTCAGCAATTTGGGCTTCGATGTCTGCGCTGTTGCTCAGTCTCGACCAATTGGCTTCCGTTCAATGTCGCCGCCTCGCCCTCGGTCACCGCCCCAGGAACAGTCTTATCCACGCTCTTGCAATCCGGCTGAATGGTGAACTGCAGATGATCGGCCGATATGCTTTAACTGCCGCCGCACAGGGCACATCGCACGGTATTGCCACAACAATTGGTCTTCGTCCCGAACACAGTACAACACTGTTCGCTGCAGCGACAGCTACCGCCTTTTCCAGCCTCTTGCGCCGATCCCCGACAACTACCGCCGCCTTCCACCCTTCGATTCCAACGCCTCCGATACCCCTGATAGCCGGTCACCGTCGCCTCGATGTCATCAGTCTAGTTCGCCGCCTGGACGTCGCCCGTCGTCCCCTTCTCCTCTACGACGACGCCCGACCTCCCCGCTCAATTCTCATCAGGGAAACTGAGCGGTGCAGATCTTAGAGGTGAAGCTGCACCCTCGATAACAACCTCAAATCCTCTCCTTGTACTGCCGACAGGACGAAATTTGATCGACGTCAACGTTGACGACCTGACTGTTTCTGCACTTATTGACACTGGGGTGCATATTTCTGTGATGAGTGCTCGGCTTCGTCGTTGCCTGAAGAAAGTTCGCACACCGGCTGCTCCTGGCATTATTCGTGTCGCTCACGGAAGAAGTCTTGCCATCACAGGAATGTGCACGGCACGCATCTCAATCACCGATCACCCCACATCTGTTCTCTTTGCAGTTATTGAGCAGAGCCCCAATGACCTGATTCTTGGATTGAATTTCTTGTCCACTCATGCCGCTCTCATCGACTGTGCAACCGGCGTTCTCCTACTTGGGGCTGTGCCGTCCTCACTGTCACACCGCTTGTGCGCTGTTGATTATGTTCGGCTGTCACCGCAAGCCACCACGTTTGTGGCCTTAATGATATCATCAGCTCTTCCTGACGGGGACTACATAGTGTCTCCATTAGTAGATGTGGTTCTGACCCAAAGTGTTGCTGTGCCGCATGCCATCGTGACTATCGTGGACAACTGCGTTCAGCTGCCGCTTCCTCTTCATCGATTCGTCTACGACGGCGGAGCCATGCCCTCTGCCTCGTAACAATATTTTGTTGTTTGGTTCTTTTGCTTTAAATCATAGCAGTTACTCTCAAAAAAGCCACTGTAGCCTGCCCTGCAACTAGTTTTAAGAATTAAAAAAAATAGTGTTTTAAATAGACAAAATAGCGAACATGGTCAACTCATGAAATGTAAAGGTTAGTGCATCTGTAGTGCTGTAGTAAACGTATGTTCATTTTTTGTTTGGCAGGACAACTAAGCAACGGATCACTGTATTTAGGTTATCTTTAATCTAGTACTTCATGCAGTCGTGTGATTGTGCAGCACTTTTTGAAAAGCATATAAGTAAACTTCTCGTAGTTGCACCTTTCTTTATCCTGTGACCCTGTTATAATAACGGCATATGTGTAGCAGGGAGTCCACAACATTGCTCGACATGCTGCACTTTTTCTTCTATCCTTTCACTGATTATAAGATCAAAACTGTAGGGGCTTAGCAGTGGTGGCATTGGATCATCTAGGTGCAAGATGAATTGAGAAAGGTTGCACTGAAAAAAATTGGTCATGATAGACAATATATAAGACACATTTCACACCTTTTTCAGGGGCTCCTCAACATTACTACTTTTGAAACTATATAAATTAGAACCTGCCTCAGACATCATTTTCAGTAAGAAAAAGTTGACATGTGTCTCTTGTCATGTTTTAGGTTGCTAATGTCACAAAGGAGAAGGGCTACCACATGTTGACCAAGGAGGAGGTTGAAGCAGTCATCAACACCATATGAGATATGCTTGTTGCAGCTTTTTTTTTTTTTTTTTGAGGTGGCAGTCCAGGCTTTGAAATAAACTTTTTTTTTACATGCGAAGTAACACAACTTTGCAAGATCAGGATGATGTCCTGTCTTTCTCATGGTTGCCATCGCACATAATGGGTTATGCTACTTGAAGAAAATTTCTTTAATCTGCAGCCCAGGGCAATGAATTTTTTTTCTGCTTACATACGTCTTTATTGATTTCAAATATATAATCAGTATGATAATAAGTTGCATAATTTTCGTTATGTATCATGACAACATGTAAAATATACCTCTATTTGGATACACTTTTTCTGGCACTCAGCTTTTATGGTTATGACCAATTATTGGCTAATATTGCTACCCATTGAGTGTACATGCAAATAACTAAAAAGTGTGTAAGACATTTCAATTAACAAAAAAATGTACTTTGAAAAATCTTGAAGTGCTCAGCCTGTACTAATGGTTACTTTAAGTTCATAGTAATTATATAAGGAACATGAGGTCATAGATAAAATAATTGCACTCTCCACATATTAAGGTATGTGTGGGATAAGTTTCACCCTAACGAAATCATACTGTTGAAACTCAAGAAATTACACAAAGTTGCATATTGAGAAAGGTGCATTTTAAACATGAAAATCAAACCTCAATAATGTAACGAAATGCTTTTTGAAATGATTTATTTCATCCTAAAAGTTGGTTATCTTGTTTATTTTGAGCATCTGGCTTTGCTGAACTCCTCATCGGAAATGTGTTGGCAAGCAGCCAGGTGACGATATGCAAGGGACTCTAGACAATGCACTCATTTTAGTTTTTAACAGCCACCTTGTTATTTTTAAAAGTGATTTTAACCTACTTTGAGTTTAATTACAACCTTTATTTCTCTTTTGTCATGATAGTAGAAAACCTAAACTTGTAAAACCAAGGAAAAATGAAGATTATAATTTTAGAAAACAACTTGCATTTTTCAAGTAGCATCTACTCTTGAAGGAATACTGAACAAAATTTTTGCCTCCAATATTCTCAGCTAAAATATATATATTGGATCATGAAATTGATAGAGACAACTTTAATTCCAAGCAGGAACTACGGGAAATAATAAATTTTATGCGTTTTTCACGAGCTGTTGCGTCTACTGGCTGCGCTGTGAGCTAGAGCTAGAGGATTTAGACGTTTGGTGACGTCAAACTCGCCCGAAACTGGCAAACCAACAATGCAAGCCATCACCCCCGCTCCTCTCCACTCGCTCATCTTCCAATTAGGTTCCTAGAACAGGTACGAAGAGCAACAGCAGCGAACAATGCTTCCGGCTGGGGCACAGCGCCAGAGCTTTTATGTAAGGGATAAAGTGAAGCGAAAGGATGGGTGGAGAAAAGGAAGAGGAGGACAAGAACACGTGCATCATTGGTATGCCTTGGTGAGTTCGACGTCACTGCTTGCCCTCGCTAGCCGCTGCCGTGCCCTCACAATCTATCAAAAATCCAACGAACTGTTCAAAAATATAAGAAATAAACTTCTTTTATAGGAGCAGTCGCATCTTCCTAGTGGAATTTCAAGGTTTAATCAGTTTTTGCAATTTTTGTTCAGTATCTCTTGGAGTAATAAGAAATGCATATTTCAGGCATATCTCTAATTATAAAAGGTATAGCATATATAATTAGGCAGATATATTACAAAATTACTAAAGCTATGCGATTACAAAAACTATAGCTTTTGTAATTACATGGTAGTAATTTTTCGAGAGCATATGGTAACATATTGACGCGTGTCTACATGTGGACGATAACGATGATGGGGCATTTAGTGGGCACGAGGTAGTGGGCCTCTAGCTTCTCTCGAGGCTGAAAAAAGACGATCTTGTGACTGAGCTGTTGAGGACACGCTGCTTTCGTCCTCCCAAGGTGTATCTGTGTTTTATTCGCGTTGTACCGCGACACTGGTGGAGGCGCTGGGCCGCAACCCTGTCTGATGCTCCACACGCCCGCTGGGAGCCGCTCATCGAGTCCAAACGCATTGTCACCAGTAGAAACACCGGTGCATTGCTCCAGTCGACGGTTGCGAGGCCTCGCGCCAGAGCTGACTCACTCGCCGGAACCTGCTAGGCACCGCACAGCTCAACCAATGGCCAACGCAAGCTCGCAACAGGTGCCCCAAGGCAGCTTTTCGACGCACCCATCTCAGGTGACCCTCTTTCAACCCCTCGTTCCCGATCGCTTTAGTGGCGGTGCCCATGAAGACGTTCACGACTGGCTTGACCACTATGAGCGGGTTGCCAAGGTAAATCATTGGTCGGAACAGGAAAAGCTTTCACGCGCCTATTTCTACCTTGACGACGGTGCTCGTACTTGGTATGAGAATAGAGAAGGCAATCTGTCAGCTTGGCCCGACTTTCGAGAGAAGTTTGTCGATACCTTCGCCAATATCGATAGAAGGGACCGTGCGCAGCAGTTATTGGAGCTACGGGTTCAAAAACCCAACGAAACCGTTGCAATGTTTGCCGAGGACATGACTCGTCTTTTTCAACGAGCTAACCCGCACATGACGGAAGATAAAAAGTTGAGTTACCTCATGCGCGGTGTCAAGGAGCAGCTTTTTGCCGGGCTACTGCGCAACCCTCCGACTACCGTGGTTGACTTCATTAAGGAGGCTACGGCTATCGAGCAAGCCCTTCATCAACGCTGCAGGCAATATGACCGCATGTCCTGCAATGTCCCAATCAATGCTATCGCCATGACGTCTGAGGGTCAGAGCTGCTTGCGAGACTTGATTAGGGAGATAGTTCGCGAGGAACTGCAGAAGTTGCGGAATCCTGTTGCTGAAAATCCCATCGCATCGATCGCTGAAGTCGTACGCGATGAAATCCACCAAGCGTTGTCTACGGCTAGTCCTGATGCTCAGCAGCGTCCTATGAGCTACGCTGCCGCTCTCCGACGTCCACCACCCGCTATGCCGACGCCGTACCACCAGGTCCGAGACGTCAGTCCCGCTCTCCGTCCCCCGCGCGTTCGCCTTTGTCGCACCACCGCACCTATGCGAACCTTAATACAAGAAGGTCACCTAGCCCGCGCCGGGGAAACTGAGAGCGGCGACCTCCGGGGGCAAGGTTGCAGGCCATAAAGATAACGACAAGAAGCCCCCACAGCACGACGCCATACAGCCGATAAGCCGTGAAAACGATGAAATTGTGACTGCTGACCTTAGTGTTCTTCTCGACGGCCAGAAAGTGACAGCTTTAGTCGACACTGGTGCCAACTTCTCTATTATCAGTCAGGACCTCGCCGACAGCCTCAGAAAAGTGAAGACGCCGTGGACGGGCCCTCATATAAGAACAGCAGGAGGCCAGTTATTGATGCCCTCGGGAAGATGTACCGCAAGAATTGACATCGGAGGTTCTTCTTTCACTGCGTCGTTCGTCGTTATCGCCGCATGCTGCAGAGACGTGATTCTCGGCATGGACTTTTTACGGGAATATGGTGCCGTCATCAACATACCAGAGAGCTTGATTACGTTTTGCAACAGTTCGGGCTTACCCAATTCCCCAGAGGCGCGACCAAACCAACTGCGTCTTACTGATGACGATGTGGTTCTCCCTCCGAGGTCATGCACGCTTGTTTCTGTGGCCACCGCTGCTCAGTTTGACGCCGAAGGAGTTGCGGACCGAATAAGCTCGCTGCTCTTCACCCACGGTATTTCTATCGCACGAGGTATCGTCAGAGTTGCTGCTGGACGCACGGACTTGCTGCTGACCAATTTTAGTGCTGAGCGCCGGCATCTTCCTAAAGGCACGGCTGTCGCTTACTTCGACGATGTCATAGATGCCGAAGGCTGCTTGGCGGTAGTCGACGAGTCGCTAAATCTTGATTCAGCGCCTGTTCTGGACGTTAGCATTACTTTGCCAAAAGACGACCGACGCAGACTCCTTGAGTTACTGGCCAAATTTCAAGACTGCTTTTCGACAACATCAAGAGTTGGCCGCACGCCTCTAACCAGGCATCGAATAATTACCGAGGAAACGGCGAGACCTATTCACCAGAACCCTTATCGCGTGGCTCCCAAAGAACGTGAAGCGATACAACAGCAGGTAGACAGAATGCTTGAAGATGACGTCATTCAGCCTTCACAGAGCCCCTGGGCGTCGCCTGTAGTCCTCGTTAAGAAAAAGGACGGCAGCCTGCGCTTCTGTGTGGATTACCGGAAGCTAAATCAGGTGACCAAGAAAGACGTATATCCACTACCGCGTATAGACAACTCTCTCGACAGACTTCGACATGCTCGATACTTCTCTTCAATGGACTTGCGGAGTGGATATTGGCAAATCGAGGTGGACCCGAGAGACCGCGAGAAGACCGCTTTTGTGACACCAGATGGGTTATATGAATTTAAGGTCTTGCCATTCGGTTTGTGCTCAGCCCCTGCTACCTTTCAAAGACTCATGGATACCGTGCTTTCTGGGTTGAAGTGGAAAACATGCTTAGTATATCTGGACGGCGTCATAGTGTTTTCCGCGACGTTTGACGAGCACCTTGAAAGACTTGAGGTGGTCTTACGAGCCATACAGTCCGCGGGCTTGACGTTGAAGCCTGAGAAGTGCCACTTTTGCTACGAAGAGCTGCGATTTCTTGGTCATGTTGTCAGTCATGCTGGTATTCGTCCCGATCCTGAAAAAAATCGCAGCCGTAGAACAGTTCCCTATGCCGACCGATAAAAAGGCTGTCAGACGCTTTCTCGGCCTCTGCGCGTATTATCGACGATTTATCGCGGACTTCGCACGCATAGCATCACCACTAACTCGCCTAACAAGAGAAGATGTCACCTTTGAGTGGAATAACGAAGAGGAAGCTGCTTTTAACGATCTTCGCCAGCGACTACAAACACCCCCAGTCCTTGCCCACTTCGACGTGACAGCCCCTACGATGCGTCACACCGATGCTAGCAATGTTGGTCTGGGAGCTGTGCTTGTGCAGCAGCAAGATGGCGCAGAAAGGGTAATCGCTTACGCAAGCAGAACGTTAACACGTGCTGAGGCTAATTACTCCACGACTGAGAAGGAATGTCTCGCCGTGGTATGGGCGGTTACGAAATTTCGTCCGTATTTATATGGCCGCCCCTTCAAAGTAATTAGCGACCACCACTCACTGTGTTGGTTAACTAATCTTTAAGACCCTACCAGCCGATTAGCGCGTTGGAGTCTCAGGCTGCAGGAATTCGACATGGCAGTCGTACATAAGTCAGGGAAGCGACATATGGACGCCGACTGTTTGTCCCGTTCACCCATTGAGTCGGCAACCCTACCCGAGGAGGAGGAAGCATCATTTCTCGGTGTCCTCGACACGACCACCATTGCGCAGCAACAACGAGACGACGCTGAGTTGCTTGGCTTAATTACCTACTTGGATGGCAGATCTCGGAAGGCGCCAAGAGTTTTCGCAAGAGCGTTGTCATCATTTTGTTTACATGGCGGAGTACTCTATAAAAGAAATTTTTCGTCGACGGTATCTGCCTATCTGCTCGTCATCCCAGCAGCCCTTCGCACCGAAGTACTGAAAGCATGCCACAACGAGGTTACCTCTGGCCACTTGGGTTACACAAGAACGTTGGCCAGGGTACAGCAAAGGTATTACTGGCCAAGACTAACCACAGCCGTGAAGCACCACGCTCGTACCTGTCTCGACTGCCAGCGACGCAAGTCACCGCCAACTAAACCAGCTGGCCTCCTGCAACCCGTACAGTTCCCAATGACTCCATTCCACCAGATCGGCATGGACATTTTGGGCCCACTCCCTACTTCTACTGCAGGCAACCGATGGGTTATCGTCGCGACGGATTATTTGACCCGTTATGCCGAGACAAAGGCTATCCAGAGAGGTACAGCAGCGGAGGTGGCAAGATTTTTTATCGAGAATATTGTACTGAGGCATGGTGCACCAACCGTCGTAATCACAGACAGAGGAACCGCATTTACAGCAGCTCTTTTGGACCATGTTTTGATGCTGAGTGGAACAACGCATCGTAAGCCACCGCATACCACCCACAAACGAACGGGCTCACAGAGCGTCTAAACAAAACCATTGAAGACATGCTTTCGATGTACGTTGACGTCGAACACAAAAATTGGGATACAATCTTGCCTTACATAACGTTTGCATACAACACGGCCAAGCGAGAAACGACCCGCATGACACCTTTCAGCCTCGTTCATGGACGGGAAGTACGAACCATGTTAGATGCAATGTTACCGCACGAAGGCGACGACATCGTCCCGGACGCCGACACGTTTACAGAACGCGCAGAAGAAGCTAGGCAACTTGCACGTTTACGGATCAGCCAGCAGCAAGACTACGATGCAGGCCGCTACAATGCTCACTGCAGAACAGTCGTCTACCAAACTGGCGACAAAGTATGGGTTTGGACGCCCATACGAAAACGAGGACTTTCCGAAAAACTCTTAAGAAGATACTTTGGACCGTACCTAGTTGTGCGACGACTGAGCGATGTCACTTACGAAGTTGTTCCCGACTGTTCGTATAGTACAAGGCGTCGCCAGCACCATCCTGAACTCGTTCACGTAGTCGGCATGAAACCCTACGTCAGCGAGTGATTGCATGATACTTTAATTTAGAAAAAAAACTGCATTACAGACTGCGCATCGGGGCGATGCTCTTTGGGAGAGAGGCAAATGACGCGTGTCTACATGTGGACGATAACGATGATGGGGCATTTAGTGGCCACGAGGTAGTGGGCCTCTAGCTTCTCTCGAGGCTGAAAAAGGACAATCTTGTGACTGAGCTGTTGAGGACACGCTGCTTTCGTCGTCCCAAGGTGTATCTGTGTTTTATTCGCGTTGTACCGCGACAATATGTACTATTAGTTGAAACATTTTGAGAAATTGGTGAAAAAGATGAATTTTCATCTCTAGCATTACATATGACAAAATTAAAAGTAACAATAGTCATGCATATGCAACTGCTTCAAGTGATGTAAACACTTTAATATCTGTTGTGTGCCATTCTTGTGTAGTAACTTACAAGAGGTGTTTTTTTAAACTTTATGCCATCTCGCGTTGCTAGCGATGAGAATGGCCTGCAAAACGTTGGCATTCATTATTGTTTTAAGACTTGTTCTTAACTTGCTAAAATATATGCACGAAATCAGTGTGAAGGGTGAATGTTCAACGATAAAGGATTAGTATTTGATGTAGGCCAAACTGGTTATAAATCAGTGTTGTTGTTACAGTTCATCAATGAAGGGGAGCTGCTCCTCTGAAAACTTATTCTTCAGATATTTGTAAAGGCTCAATCGAACTTTCACCAGTTATAAAGTTTGAGCTTTTCTTTTCAAATCTGCTTTCATTTTTTTTTATAGCTCATTTTGTTAATTTTTTGCAGACTATGCTTTCGCGTTCGTCCCGACGGTTGCTTTTATCTTCAAACATCTTTGTTTTTTGCTTTGAAGCAATGACGTAGTCATCGACGTTATGCATGACACTCAAACAATCGATATCAGGTGCGTCTCCGCTGCCGCCGCTAGGCCTAGCAGCAGACGAACCTCCCGCCACCAGAACTCAGCGCTTGCGAATGGGGCTTTTTTTGTTGTACTGGTGCCTCGTCATGACCTTCCGTGAATGAAAGTCTGGTTTCTCTCCGGCATCCATGGCAGAGAAAAAGTAACTCAGGCGGTTGTGTTTGTCGATGTCTGAGCAAAAGGAGGAGAATGAAGAAAGAGCGCTCGCTCAAGGCTGTGCGGCGGAATGCTTGCGACCGGTGGCAGTGCTTCTATCATACCACGTGACTTTGAAGGCCTCCTCGCCATGCTCTAATGCAGTCGAGAAATGATTTGTTGTATATTTAGCGAGAATGCAGTGCTGCCGAATCGGGCTCTGGGGGAAGAGAGTTAGGCTTACAGGCCCGAAAAATTTCAAGAGGCAGCGATGCCACAGAGCAAAGTGCCGTGTGCGCGAAAATCGGGTAATTTCGCACCTGCATCTCCCTTGAAGAAACCTTGAGAGAGCTTTAGGGCTTGTAAGTGTCTCACCTCCCTATAGACAATTTTAACAGATTGCACATGTACCTGATGGTTAGCAAACATGATGCAACTACTGATATTTTCAACATGCCAGTAGCACTGTCCAATCTAGATTTTTATGGCAAGGGGCCGCACTGACTCTGGACCCTAGTAACTTTTTTGTTTGATAATTACATGAAATTGAATATTGCTCGGCTTTCATGATCCATTCGTAAGAATGTAAAAGAAACCTTTGCGTGTAGACTGCATCCAAGTTCAAAACTTTCTGAAAGCAAGGCACGAAAGAAGTTGAACCATAGGCAAATCAGCGGGGGGCAAGTGGGGCACGAGTCCCCCAGTGAGAAAAGTTAAGGAAGCTGAGCACCCCCCCCCCCTGCTCTTTTAATAGTGATCACTCTAGCTGCACGCTGGGAAAACGAATAAGTAAGGTGAAGTTTTGCATGACAACAGTAATCACTCAATTATGTTCTTACGCAAGAATAAAAGTGTTATGAAGCAGTGTTACAACATTGTGAAACTTTGCCAAAATTTCTTCTGTGTTGTTTTTTCTTCGGGGCTCTTTGCAGTGCGGGTCGTTGATGCTACGCCTTCGCGTCTTGTGCTGTAGTATTGCAGAGGAGGCAAACGCTGAACAGGGGCCCTATATTATTACATCACTTGTTCATGCTTTTATTCTGCTGTTACTACTGTTTATGAAGTTACAGATAGGAACAAACAAACTTTAAAAACAGGTCTAAGCATCTGCTGCTTCTGGAAAATAATTTTCTTCAAAAAGGATATATCGTCACGGCTGCTCTGTCGAAACTATTGCGAGCCGATGAGCCTGAGGAATCGGTTTGGACGCAGAAATTGGGCTAAGGGCGCAATTTATTAGCCTGTTATAGTGTGATTGAACTTCATGGTATCTAAGAAAGCGAATCGTGTCGCCTCTGTGTATACAAATTGATATCAAAGTGCGAGCACGTCAATGAAGTTTTCTCCTGATATATATAATCTCCACAGATGGGTGAGGGAGGTTTGCCCCCCCCCCCACTCGCGAAAGAGTTGGTACGCCACTGGGTTGAACTCATGTAGACCATATTTGACTCAATGGCGCCACACTCGTGACACATACAGTGCCACTTGGGAAGACATCATTGGTGTGCATACCTCATTTTCAGAGCTGCACAGATATATAGGATGAGCCGTACAGTGTGTGTGATTCTATGTACTGAGCAAGTGGCCTAAAGGCTCTTGGGAGCGTCTTCGGATGTCTTCAAATGCCTGCTCCACAAGGAGATTGCCATCCTTGAATACATGGATAAGACAATCCTGAAAGAAGAGAGACAATCTGAGGTTTTTTGATAGTTTTAACACATTCAGGAATTGTATGAGATGTTTCCTTATTACTGTACAGAATTTGGTCAACAATAGAGAACAACAGGACATAAACGTGGATAAAGAAGAAGGCATTGACATTCAATGTCAACTTCAGTAGTACTGTACTTTCATTAGAAATATGTTCTAAACACATAGCTTTGTTATAGTCCAGCCATTTTCACACTGCATTGGTGTGCTGCATTAACATGGATTTGAACTAATGCCAGCTGCACTTTCTGCAAATTTCATTTGCAAGCTATTGCATTGGCATTTTTTATGTTCCAACTAAGGCATATCAGAGAACCATTTCAAGGACAAACTACATGAGTTGAAGTAAAGGTAAATACAAGATATTTTGTAGCATTGCACCAAGAGATCAATGATAAGTTTTCTCTGTTCAAGGGAACTTACAGGTAGAAAAGCATTAAAAGTTTATAATTGCAAAGGAACAAGTACAAAAATAACAGCAACATGAATGGAACAAGTGTTGTGAAATGTGAAGTTGGTGACTTATAGAAGGAAATTCAGTGCACATGAGCAGCAGATATTCTTTCTTTCTTCCTATCACCGAATAAGGGAGCCCTTTACACATGTGTTTCTAAAAAGACATCTTAATTTTCTACTATTTAATTTACAAAGGGAGTGATAGTTTCTTTATGTTTAAAGGAATAGGAGATTAATTGTGCTGGTGATTCATACTTTGCTTTTTATTGATCACGGGCCTCTACCCAGCAAGATGTGTTTGTAGGGGGGGAAGGAGGGCAGAGGGGATACGCATGTTGAAGCCTGTGATTCTTTGAAAAAAACTTTCATTATTTTTTTTCAGTATAAGACACCCCCTACATCAAAATTTGGTGGGAGAGAAAGGCAGCCCCCCCTTCCCCTCGCGCCCAGCTATGATCATATGTGGTAATGCTGGTGGGTGGGTAACTGTACAGAGATAAGACCGTGTGCTCAGATTTGGGTGCACGTGAAGGAACCCCAGGTGGTTGAAATTTCCGGAGCCATGCACTACAGATTCTCTCATAATCATATGGTGGTTTTGGGGGTGTTAAACCTCCACATAATATAATATCTTTATTATTATTATTAACAACTATACAGGGACGAAAGCAAAAGTAGCTCTGTAACAAAATGCTACATTTGCTTTTGGCCTATATATATACATAAATTGCTGGGCTGATATTCCTCACCTCTTCAGGGTTTCCCTGGCCGTGTTCTACTGTGATGTACCCACTGCCGGAATGCTGTAAAGTCAGTCTCCCTTTCTTGGAACTCAATTTAGTGTCAGTCATTGGGTTCCTGTGTACTTCTTTCTGTTACACAGATAAAGATGCTATTTTTCAACCAAACTTTAGCAAAATACCAGAAATTAGACACTGCATAAATATTCATGGATACTGTAGGGAAGCAAGAGAGCGCATTCTTAAAAGATAAAAATTACAGGTCACTTAGGTTTGTCATGGGCTTTATGGCATGCATCTAGCAATAAGGACAGTGAGGGGGCACACAAAAAACAATAGAGGAAAATCACGCTTGTGGTTATTGGTGTCTGTTTGCACTTCTGTAGTGCACCATGGTTAAGTGGTCGGCTGTATTCAAAGGGCATGTACTGGATAAAAAGAAGTGACCGCATAAGCCACAAACACAAATTGCACTCCTGCATGCACAGTACAACAGTACATGCGTATACACCTGACACACATGCACACACATGAAGAAGCCCAGGTATACTGGGGTCACCCCTTTGAGTAAACATTGAACAAGCCCTGTTCATGCGTACACTTGCTTGTTTTCTCTATCATATAATAATTTATGGTACTGCAGATGTCAAGATGATAGTCAAGATAAATACAGAGACAATTGGAACTTTACAAAAAAAAATAAAAGGCAGCTTCTGCTTATAAGGATGCCAAGCTGAAGTAAGTGCGGAGCTTGGCAGCCTTGGTTCTTTCTCTTCAGTTTTCTTTTTCTTTCCTCCTTTCTTTCTTCCTCTCTTCTATTACATTTTATGTATTTTTTCAGCTCTTTATTTTTAATTCCTCCATCCGTTCTATTTCTTTCTCTCTCGCTTTCTGCTTTTCATATTTTTTCTCTTTTCTCCCTGTTTTGCATTTGCTTCCTATTTTCTTTTTCTATTTTTATATGTCATATCGCCTGCGTTATACCCGGAGCACTGGTTATTTTTTCGCTGAGGACGCTCGGCTATCATCGTCAAGGTTCTCGAAAAACAAGCGGGAGGCTACTCCTTGGAGCGAGCGCACTCTCAGTATGCTACGCATGGAGGGTTGCCCCAAGCGATGCCGACAGAAGACTGACCAGGCCATTGAAGTGCTTTGCACCTAAATGTAGCATAGGGACAATAACTTAGCTCGTTGTCTCTGATATCCGTTAGAAGACAATATATATAAATTGTTTGTAAAAAAGAAGCAATCGCGCTCTCGAAAAATCTGAGACACTAAATAGTCACTCTCGGCTGGATTTTGCTGCCGGCGTCAACGTAGGCGTCGCAGTATATATATATATATATATATATATATATATATATATATATATATATATATATATATATATAGTCAAGTAGATCTTCCGTGAGCGGTCACAACGTGGTTTATTTCGACGTTTCGGCCTAGAGTGTGGCCTTCATCAGGATCCTGATGAAGGGCAGACTCTAGGGCTTCAAACACGGAAACACGAAACACGTTCTCATATATATATATATATATATATATATATATATATATATTCATATAGGAAAGAAGACGCTCGTACGAAGTTATTTTATATGACGTTTCGGCCGTGGGTCCGGCCTTCATCAGAATTCTGATGATTCTGATGAAGGCCGGACCCACGGCCGAAACGTCAAATAAAATAACTTCGTACGTGCGTCTTCTTTCCTATACGAATAATATTTCCCGGACCCAGCATCACTTTTGTTTTTGGTATATATATATATATATATATATATATATATATATATATATATATATATATATATATATATATATATATATATATATATATATATATATATATATATATATATTGCCGCGCGCTTGATCTGCCAGCGCAAAAGAGGCAGACGAAGTGGCAGTTCCCCTCGTGCCATTGTTCTGTTAATAATCGAGTAGTCAGCACCAGTGTCTATTAAGGCAGTTAAATTGCGACCGTCGAGCAGCACAGGTATGTCCATTGAAAAGTCGCTCAGCTGGGATACAGGCGCCGGCGTAGTCGAATTTCCGTTGGTCCGATGTCGCGTCGATTGGAGGGCGAGGTCTTCATCACGTCGAGAATCAGCGGCCTCGCCTCGAAAGGTCGCTGGCGTTAGTTTTCCAGGCGAGGGCTCGGAGACCGTCCTTGCGGCCTTCGATTTCCGTTGCCTGAATAAGATGACGACCGCGGTGACGGTGAGCGCGACTGACGCCTGAGTGGGACGTTCTGCCGAGCGATAAAATCTTCAATTTCTGGTGGTCTCTGTCCAAACCGGGGGCGGGGTGAATTGGCAGGAAAACCCTGCAGCCCAAGTCGGCGGTACTGGCAGTCTCGGTAGAGGTGACCCGCTTCACCGCAGTGGTAGCAAAGCGGTCGTCGGTCGGGCATGCGCCATATGTCGGATTTACGCATGACGGGTCGAGTGTCTGCAAAATAAGGGACCACCTGTGCGGACTGCAGTGTGGCGTACGGGGTTGCGGCTGGTAGTGGGACTGGTGCAGGTGCGTTGTGTTCGAACGTGTCGGTATAAGGGGTGCGCTGGAAACCACTCACTGGGGATGGTGTCGTGGACGACGGAACGGTGCGTCTCAATACGTCTGCGTAGGTCACCCCTAGAGGTTCACTTGAAGTTGCGAACGCCTGAAGTGGTGCAGCAACCTGCGTTGGTGTCTCGCGGCGAGGTGTGCCGAGCGCATGCTGAACTTCGTCACGTATGATGGTGGCGATGCAATTCGTGGAAGGCTGCTGCTGCGCCTGGTTCAGCTGTTGCAGCTGTTGTAGCTCGTCGCGAACAACCGAACGTATCAGCTCGCGAAGCGCTCCCACGTCGGTCGGGAACGAGCCTAGCCCGGTGGTATAGGTAGCATTCACTTGCCGATCGTACTGGTTCCGCTGCTGCAGCGCCTTTTCCATGGCGACGGCTTCAGTGAGGAACTCCGCGACCGTTCTAGGCGGACTACGAATGAGTCCAGCGAAGAGCTGCTCTTTCACACCTCGCATCAAGTGTCGCAGCTTCTTGTCTTCCGGCATGGTTGGATCGGCGCGAGTGAACAGATGAACCATATCCTCCACGTATGTAGCCACACCTTCATTAGGCATCTGCATGCGGGACTGGAGGGCCCTTTCAGCGCGCTCTCGACGATCGAGACTCGAGTACGTTTCGCGGAGCCTGTGACAGAACTCATGCCACGACGTTAGGAGGCCCTTGCGGTTCTGGAACCATGTGCGAGCACCATCCAGAAGACTAAAGTACACATTCTTGAGCTTCGCTACTTCGTCCCACCCGTTGAAATCCGCTACGTACTCGTACTCAGCCAGCCAATCTTCCACATCTTCATAGAGGCCACCACGAAAGGGACTCGGAACACGTGGTTTTTGTAGCGTGTAATGAGTGGGTGCAGCTGCGGGTGCAGCGGTTGGAGCAGCGGCGGCTCCAGCGGTAGGGGAAGCGGTGACAGCAACAGTATTCTCCATACCAGTCGACGTACTTGTACTGTGAGGCACAAACTCGGGGGACAGTCCTCGAATCCTCCGACTGAAACGGTGTACCGGCGTAAGCTCTGGGTTTTGGGTCACGTTCCGGCTGCTAGAAGGAGTCTGTTGCATAGGTGAGGTTACCCAGCACCTCCACCATTAAAATGTCACGTTAAAGAGACAGGAGACGTTTTTAAGGCGTCCTCACAAAAGTCCGAAGAGCGGTCGGCTCAGCACAGCCAAAAACAGAACAATGGCACGAGGGGAACTGCCACTTCGTCTGCCTCTTTTGCGCTGGCAGATCAAGCGCGCGGCAATATATATATATATATATATATATATATATATATATATATATATATATATATATATATATATATATATATATGTGTGTGTGTGTGTGTGACGTAAGAAGGTAGCGACGGTTGGTAGAAGCAGATGAGGAAGAATTGCTTTTAGAATAAACATGGGGTATGAGCCAGGTTACGTCACCCAGTCATCATAGCATCACACAAGTCGACAGGATGAAGACCTCGCGACCACTTCATCGCCCGGCCATCATCATCGAAGACCTCAGCGAGACGCAGTGACCGAACGCGGACCACAGAAGAACGCGGACCACCAAGACCACCAAGCATCATGACAGCAGCATCAGACGACCTTGACATTCCTAAGTACACCGGATCAGCGGACGATGGTCCCGTACAAGACTGGTTCGACGTGTTCGAGCTCCACGTTACCGCTGCATCTTGGTCGGAACGGGAGATGGTTACGAACTTCAGCGACTACGTCACCAGTGAAGCATTGAAATTTTACCTAACCCATATATTCGAGAACGACGAGTCATGGCAAAAATCAAAGAGGAGATGATTACCCCTTTTAATGACTATGACCAAGACTTAGTCATTGCCAACGATCTAGAGACAACTGCACACTATCGTCAATTTCCTAAGCAGTCCTCAAGCATTCGAAAGTCCAGCGCGAATCGACAAGTGCCTCAAGACGAAGTGGCACATGCGTTTACTTACAGAAGGCCATGCATATATTGGGAAAAACCCAACCGTCAAGCGCAGCTCCCTTGTGCACGAAAGTCGGCATTTCCAAAGTCGTGGCACCAACATACGACACGAGACGTCGCTCACCCTACTGATGCCTTTCATGCTTCGTCTCGCATACATGGTCCACCACCTGGTTTTCTACGACGCAGCTCTTCAAAGGCTCCTAACGGTCACTATTCGTGTCATAAGGACGCCTTGTTCATGGTAGACCAGCTGACCCCTGGGGGAAAATACCAAACAACGCCAAGATGACTCAAAGAGTGAAAATCAGTCTTCACGCATTGGAGCAGCTTACTCCCCATCTCGCAGACTTGGCCCGCCTCCTGGTTTTCCATCGCTTGCCTCTTTCGTGACTCACAATGTCCATCTCACATCTAGCACGCTCACAATGGTCGGGATAGAGCTGCGGAGCTCGGACGATGCTACGCCAAGCCCTAGACTTACCACCCAGATTCATGCGCCAGAACAGCTCGCATCGTTAGTTGCACAGAAAGAGGGCCATTCACAACTCAAACCTTACCGAACTACCCCTGTTGCGGTGTTGCCGTCCAGTGCGCAGCCACCAGAAACTCCAAACACAGAAAGCTCAGACGCATCGAACGTCGCATGCTACCAGGCCCAAGAACCACTCATAGTGAGCCGCGAAGAAGAAGCCCCTGATGAACTATCTGTCAACTCTGAATGTTTTTTGTCGCGAGAGTTCATTTCCACGGCACCGCAGACTTGCCAAAATTTGCATTTTCAACCTGGTGATGCGACGTCACATGTGGTACCCTCATGCAGTGGTCACCAATCCAAGAATCGAACCAATTCAGAAGCAAATCATACATCAAACCTCGTACACAGTTGTCTTTCAGAAGCGTCCGTAATCAACCACGTCACAGAAGCCTCTGAAGAGCAGGCTAGCGATGATGTCGCACCACCAACCATGCCTGATAAGCAAGAAACCTGTTCACCATGCATCAGCTGTCTACAGGACGCGTCAAACCTCAAAGTAAATGAATGTCCCATTCCGGGAGGCTTGCCACTACAGCCATCTCCTGAGCAGCATCAGCAAAGCAAGCATAGCCAAGCGCGCAACCTCATGCGACAACAAAATAGGCTGCAACGAAGGCATCGACGAACACGAAATTCAACGGAAGCACACTCACCAATTGAAGAACAGCGGAAAATAAGATCTCTAACCCAAAAAGTATTCCAAGACGTCAAATTTTCCCGCACAGAGGAAAGTCGCCAGAGACGCTCCCTGCGCCTGCAGTTACACAGACCGCAACACCACGGAAAATGCCAAGAAGGATGCAGAAGCACTTCTTGCATACCGCCAGCCCGCAGGCATCACGCCGTCACAATCCGTCAACAAGCACGCATTTTAGAAACAAAGCGTCTGTCGCAGCCACGACTCAGATTCCAACGCATGAGACATCTGACCTGCCAACGCTACAAGGAGTCCCAACCTTGTTCGTTCCTCAATACTAACCAGGTTGTGCCATCATCATTTTTAACGCTGAAGGCATGGTTATGCTCTCCAGAACGCAACAGCCAACCTCGCCCACCTGAGGTCTCGTAGATATCACCGGACTGCCTTTCCTGTGAACATTTTGTGCAAGTGCATTGAACCGCCGTGTGGCATGGAACTACTGCATTTTCTAGCGTTATTTTTTATTATAAGACTCCATTTGTTCATGCTTTCTAGATTGTAGCTCGCGCATTCTTTTGGGGGGAGGGGTAATCGTGACGTAAGAAGGTAGCGACGGTTGGTAGAAGCAGATGAGGAAGAAGTGCTTTTAGAATAAACATGGGGTATGAGCCAGGCCACATCACCCAGTCATCATAGCGTCACACACACACACACACGCACGCGCGCACACACACACACACACACGCACGCACACTGGGAAGGAAGTGTATACCTAAGGGCTCGTTTTTCCGTGTTTTGACACAATATTAATGAGATCTAACAGACAGTAATGCCAAGGAATGTACAGGGGAACTTATTAGAACCAATGGAATGTAAATAAGAAAGAAAAGTGGGTGAAAAAATAACCAGTCCTATACATGAACCAGCCGTGAGCATATATATATATATATATATATATATATATATATATATATATATATATGTGTGTGTGTGTGTGTGTGTGTGTGTGTGTGTGTGTGTGTGTGTGTGAAAACGCAAAAATTAAAAAATTCATGAAAAAGACTAGGGCGCGCGGAAGCAATTTTGGGTCCTCTGAGACGTGAGCGCGAGGCGTTTATCACTGAGCCATGGAGGAGCACGTGCCTCAACGCTCCAACGGCAAGCTATTTATATCTACCTTTTCCCGCTGGTGACGGGCATCTGGGAGGGGGAGGGTATCATGTTTTCAGCATTACCAGCGAGATGACGCAATGAGCGCGCGTCGTCGGACCGTCACGACGCGGCGGCGCGCGTTCTCATCTCCCACGCGTACTTTGCTCTGCGGAGATGGGACGCTCTCGCGTGCGCTCGCTTATCCCGCGCTGGGGCCAAGTGTACGCCTTGTGCTTTCACCGGAACGATTCTGTTGTAGTTACTGGGGGCACAACGGTCACTGCACTCGTTGCACAGTCTCCGTTTGCGAAAAGGACGCGCTTTTCAGACACAGCGAAGTAACAGCTCAGACACTTATTCCCGTTCATATGTACCTGTGAGTATATTTGTGCATGATTTGTGCGTGTGGAACGCGGGGCACGATTCGATCTGCTTGCCATTCTGCGCGTGACCTTCCAATTTGCTGCTAACGTGTTCATTGCTTCGCCTTTGCGGCAAAGTTGTGACTTTTTTATTTATTACTGTTACTTTTATCATTTTTTGCTCTCCATGACCAAGATTTTCGTAACTTTTGGAAATTGAAACTTGTTGTAAATCCTTTTGATAGTTTACTTTTAATGCTACCTTTGCAATTCGAGTCACACTAGAATCAAATATTTCTTCGATACAGCTGTTGCCGCGGTAGCTTTTTCGTTCTCGGTTTTGTTATAAAAAGAACAAGTGTCACTAAAAAGAAGCGTGACGAAATGAAGTTGGTATTTAGTTCAC
The DNA here is from genome assembly GCF_013339725.1 of Rhipicephalus microplus. NCBI lineage: Eukaryota > Metazoa > Arthropoda > Arachnida > Ixodida > Ixodidae > Rhipicephalus > Rhipicephalus microplus. The sequence continues at coordinate 164,390,632 of NC_051171.1, read as the reverse complement.
TGTAACCAATAATTAACTGTATCAGTGTTCATTATAAATATATCCAGCTAGATGCACGTAGTATTCAGGCAATAAAAGTGAATAAAAAAGTAATCCTGTTTGAGTATTCAAGCTTTGAATACGAATCTAATACAAAAAAAGAGTGGGGAATGTTCCTATGTGCCACTCCGCCCCATCGCACTTGAGGGCTGGAGAATCACGTTACTAATCCAACTAGAATGTCTGCAATGCTATCTGCAATGAGTGAATAAAGAGAAGAAAAATAGGTGGATCCCTCACATGACAATCTCCGCAAAAAAAAAAAAGAGAAGCATGAGCATGTTGGTAGTTCTATCATGAATATGGAGCATGAGAAGGATGCGATTCGTACAAAGTCGGGGGCGCTTGGCTTCTGGATTTTAGGGCCACTTCCTGCGAAGCTTTATTTCTTTTTTTCTCTTCAATAACACGATGAAAAACAAATGAAGAGAAACACGTTTATGATGGAAATTTCACCATGCGCACGAGGAGGTAGCGGCTGTGGGTAAAGGGTACTCTCTTCTAATATTCTTTTTCTCCGTTGTTAGATCAGTATGGCGCCATATATAATTTGATGTCATGCTGTTGGCAAATGCCTTATGAGGAATTTCTCTGTAAGCCCTGTACTTTCTACAATGCGAAGGACTCGCACTGCCTCATTCGCATGCTCAGTGAAGCCGCCGAGGATCACCTCTTCTCCACGCACGGTGGCTGCACTGCACTGGAAGGCAAAGCGCTGCGCTGGTCCTCGTGGTTCGCGCATGAGTGTGCCGTCGCTGGCCAGAAGCACATTTTGGGCGCTCCACTGGTTTGCTTTGGCATTAGCCAGCACGGCTTCTGCCATCTCCAACGTCATGCCGTCGCCATGCATCAGGCGCACATAGGGTGGCAGCTCGCGAAAACCCAGCGAGTTCACCGTCACCGAATAGTACCTCCCAAGTATCTCCAAGACCTATACAGAGAAAAGAACAGGAAGAGTGAGACATATGGTTGAGATATGTTTGGGGAGTGAGCTATCCACGAGAGCTGCGGGCATCAATGTACAACATTGAGTCCATAAAAGGTTCCCTGCGACAAAAAATTGAGCGTGTATTTTTGGTCGCTTGTCCTCAAATTGTGGAATGCACCGATGTCGCTGTGCGAGTGCATGGCAGCGCAAAACTGCCAAAATTTTATTTCAACAGAGAAACCACATTGTCTTCCGGCTAGATCAATACGCAGCGGCTATTTTCGGGATCGGAAGTGACACTTCATATAGCTTCATCACGTGTAAGGAATGATAGTAGTATGCTCTAACTGTGGCCGAGCATTTTCATTGACTTGACACGAGAAGTCGCATGTAATATTCATATGGTCCCAGATAGGCCACACTATTACGTGCTTAAAGTTACAAAAGCACATTTTATACTTGTGTACAAAAGAAATTGTGTTTCTAATTGTGAAATTTTTAGAATGGTTACAGAACGGTGCACCTGCCGTCATTTTGCCAAGGTGCCCTTAAAGGCACCCGTCTTCATGTCACCTTCCTGCGTCCCGTCTTTGCGTTTTTTTTTTTCCAATTTTAATGATAATATCGGAGATTTAACGTCCCAAAACCACCATATGATTATGGGACACACCGTAGTGGAGGGCTGAGAAAATTTCGACCACCTGTGATTCTTTAATGTGCACATAAGCACACAGACCTGAAACATTATCGCCTCCATCAAAAATGCAGCCGCTGCAGCCGGGATTTGTTCCCGTGAGCTTTTCTAAAATTTAAAGCTATGTGTCAGCTAGCCCGCTTTTCGCCGGTTCTCCAGACAAATAACATCGTTACCGTGCGCGAATTTCGGTAAGTCTTGTTGCGTTCATCCAACTATTCAGCACCACACACACTCCATCGCTGCTGAACTCAGACGAAAAACTGTTGTGGGAACCGCTTAAAATCTGATGAATGCTTGCTCAATTGCGTGTAACGCCTGTTCATGTCTTCTGGCCGCGTTTGAGAAGGTCGCGAACGAGCGCTAATCGTTTCTGAGAAAAGGCAGATTTGTTTCAATATGCAAGCGTTCCTTCCCTTTTTTCTCGCGTAATATTGCGTTACTACCAGGGAACGTGTTATGATTAATAGGAACACACTAATAACACTCGTTGTTGGGCTAGTTGGTGCATTGCACCATAAAAAATCTAGCCAATAAATAAAAAAAAACTCTCCTTCGTTTTAAGTGTTCGTTATTTATTGGCTAGATTTTTTTTTCTGATAAGAATACACTTCGTCTTACGTGGGTATATGGGTGACAATGCCCTATTACTGCAAGTAGAAAATATGGCAACTCTAATTTTTTTCCTGTATGCAAGGCATGAAAAAAATGAAAATGAGTGGAACAAAAGCTTGTTATAGTGGCAACTACAGCACCAAAACTTATGACGTCATACCGACAAACATTATTTGTACTTCATCACGCCGTATAGAGTTGGTGCTATACTAGTAACCGTACCACACAATTGTCGAAGGAAGAAAGCAGGACAGTACAACTGTCTACTAGCCTTGGTAGTTCACCTTGAAAGGAGTAAGGCTACTAAGTTCTATACTAGGACACGGGCTATAATGTGAAATGTTTGCTAAACAATGCAGTCTATCCGAACACTGCTTACGCAACTAGAACTTGTGCTGGTAGTTAAGTTAATTAGACGCAACTTCAACTTGTGCTTCAGTTTCTATTTGTGCTGCCTCCTGTTACTCGTGTGATGAACGAAAACTGAGCAGAAACTGTAGATGACGATTTTAAAGGGAAGCTTTCATGCGACGGTTCTTTTGTCTACAAGTGTGGTCAGCACGGAAATGTCGAGCACTCAGCGATATTCAAGTTTGGTCATTTCGTGCTTGACAGTTATAACGGCTGCGAAAATCCCACTAAAACGAACGAAGTACTCGCTTCAGCCTAGCACGCTCTCCCTTGCCTCGACGATGATCTCCGGTGGGTCGCCGGACTGCAGCCTGACGATGAGCATGCCGCCGTGGAGCTCTGCGCGGGCTTCGACCAGGTGGCGCAGGTCCTGGCCCCAGACGTGTTCGCAGCAGTTCGCCGCGTGGTAGGCGTCGCTGGCCACGGAGGCCGGCCCGCTGGGGAACGCGTGCATGACCTGGCGGCATGCTGCCGTCTCTCCTGCTTGACCCCAAGGGGTCATGGTGCTGCGTATGCAGGCCATGCCATTTTGTTTCTATGAAGAAGTATCTTTATGACAAACGTTCTTGTTCAACGAAAAAAGAAACCACTGGGCAATGTGCGTGAAGACATATATAAAGATACGTTTGCCTCGTGCTTTTGTTTTCCGCGCAGCGTAGTTGATCTATAGTTTCGCCTTTTCGTACCCTCGACACGTGGGCTATCTATTTGCGGTTCGTGTACGAATGGCTTAATTTTAAGCGTAGGCGTGGGTAAGGCGGGGAGTAGGCGACCGCGCCCCCGAGTAACCTAAGGGCGGGGGGGGGGGGGGGGGGGGGGGTAGTGCAAAGTTTGCCCCATTGGGGAGGGCGCGTTGTTACGAGCCTTCGCAACACTCCGCACCCTCCCTCTCGATGGTAACCCTGCACATGCTTATGCTTGCGAGTGACCTATGTTCTACAATCATGTTCCGCTCCTGCAGCCAATTCATATGTATAAAAAGCTGGCGTAATGTCGGGATTCAATATGTATTAAAAGTAATTTTTTGAACGACACGCACTTGTTGCAAGGACTAGTGTAGTTACCTGTGCGTGTCGCACGACGAACGTGCGAACAACGCACATCATTACCTGTGCGTCCCGCACATTTGAGGCAGGTATCAAGTTCGGCTAGATGCTTTAATCAGTTTATTTATGTAGTTTATTTGGTTTTGTTGTTCTGTATTGCAATGTGTATTATGCGAATACCACCGTGTGGCGCACTTACACTATACTTTTGGATCGCAATCGTCTGTGTAGGCTTCATTAAATTGTTACCTATCTATGTTGTTCGGAGATGTCGGCATTTTGCAGCAGGGACTTAAAAATAGAAATGAAGAAAAAATTCCCGTCTCGCCGAGAAATTTTAGTTATTTTTATTTATGTGATCTCCTCATTTGCTTCTTCGTCTATACTTTGCCAATCAGAGTTTTTACGTAACGCCTATCTCCCTCTTCCTTCCCACTTCTTGCCTCGGCACTCTTTATTTCACTAGGCTTTGCTCTCTCCCACCCCAGGCTTCCTTCGCTCCACTCTCTCCCTCTGATGTTTCCTTCGCTGCTGCTGTACTTCGTATGGGGCTTGCGCAATTCCTGTGGCCCATACCCGCCCTAATAGCTCTAGGTGAATGACATGTGGACCAAACTCAAGTTTAAATGGCTGCGTAGTTAAAAGGTGAGTTTGTTCTAAGAGGATGGTTTGCCTTTTTACCTGCTGTGTTTGATGTCGCCACTGTGCGGTTACTCACCTGTGCTCTGTCGAAGGATAAGAGTACCCCGCCATTGGGAAGCCGTAGTATTGGCTGACGAGGCGAATCCCGGCTATGTTGTCGCTGCTCAGAAAGTTGACTAAATGGGCCGCGCCTCCGATGGCAGCAGACTATATCATCCAAGTGTGACAAGAAAAAATTGTTGAGGGACGCCTAAGTGTTTTAGCATGCACGTTTACGTGGAAACAAATAGTGGTATTTACAACACTGCAACACTATGGCCTTTGTCAGTAGTTTGTAACAATACTTAGACATGCGAAACTTGGAATTTCATTGAGCTCTAAAAAAGCTGGCCCATGAACCGGAATTTCAGAAAAACATACATTGCAAAAACACATGGTACTGATATGATGCGGACAAATTCTTTCGTGCCTAAAATTCAGCGCTAAAACTTTTCAGTGCCTGTGATGTTGTGCTGATGAGCTCGATGTATTTTTTATTTGAAGCGGCAGCACTTTGACAAAAATAGAAAGCGAAGGTGTCCGCTTTGGGCAGATATATGAACCAGACTATCAAAATGAATCCTGAACCTTCAGCTGTGGTGTTTTGCTTGCCCGTGTCAAGTTTTGGTATGCCAAATCAATAAATAAAATTCAGGGAAGCTTTTGTACTGACTTCAAGATACAATAATCAAGCGTCTTGAAAAGAAGAGGTCATCATGCTTACTTCGACAGAAGAAGCGCCGCCGCAGCCGAAATCATGGAGTTGGTACGGTATAGAAGCCGTGGACCCGCAGGTTTCCTGCAGGTACCTGGCCAGAAGCTCCTTGTAGTGCCATGCATTAGTGGCCACTGTAGTCGGGTACCACGTCTGCTGCAGTAGGGTCTGTGCAAAGGGGAGAACCTTTGCATACGTCTCGTGTTACTCCTTGTTACAAGCTGCCACTCTAGCGTCGCCAGCGTGAAGTCGGCGACGGGAATGACAGCAGGTTGGTCCGTTCCGTACGCAAGCAGAGACAGTGAAGAGATCAGAGACGTGAGTAAACAAAACAAACTTTACTCTAGTGATATTGCAGCACACGGGATATAATACAACACTTCAATACAACTAACAAAATACATCAACACTTGATACAACTAAAAATATATAAAACCAAAACAATAAACCAGCTTACGAGAGAGAACTATTACAAGCTACACAAACTAACCACAATAGAACTACGGAGTAGAAAGTTCGAAGATATAAACAGGTGAAGGTATACGTGTGATGACCGGCAGCGTTGCGTCCCCGACGATCGGATGCGAGAAGTCGAAGAGAGTTCTGGCACGACTGCGATGTCGGCGGTGTTGCAACGCTGGTGGCTCCGGGAGGCTAGTGCTTGCAGGTGACTTCGAGCAGGTTGAGCTAACTCGAGGCGAAGTCCCGATGTCTACGTTGCAGACGTTAATATCGCGTCACAACTAGACGAACGGCTAAGTTTAGGTGGCCAGCCGATACAGAGCCACACTAAAAACTTCTAGAAGAGATGCTTGTTGATCTGTTTCTACACCATGTTGGTCAGCGACTAGTCTGCCTAGCAGGGCAAAATCCTGCGCTTAAATCCCCCTCGTGTCTCCTCGCTCTCTTCCTTGGAAACAAGAGACCTCTACATGGGTCCAATCATGCGCGTTTAATTGATGGAAACTCCGCCCCAAAAATATTTTGACCTCACCCCTTTTTAATTGGGAGAGGGCCCTCAACTAGCGAGAGTGACAATTTGTCGGGTTGTTGTCATACGGCTTGCCCACCAGAGCGTTTCCCACGCTTTTCCCCGTGGGAACGGTCAAACGTTTGGCTCTCAGCCGGTGCGTCTCGTAGTCTAATCCTTGTTCGGGGTATACTGCGGCCTTCTACGACCTTGCAGCCGCCGCCGCAGTTACAAAAGGATCAAACGTCGGCGGCGACGTTCTAAGAAGAGCACCTCATTCTGCACTTCTCGGCTCCCTTTCATGCGCCGCCGTTCTCACGGTCAGTCGGGGAGTACGGCGCCCGTTAATTGCTGTGACGCGGTGTCGCCAAAAATGGCCGTCCGTGACACTCCTCCAAATGCAACCCTTGCTGTATGTATTACGCGAATATGCTATAATAGTGCCACGTTCCATTTCCCAAGTTTTTGTTATCGTCCCAAAACACCACACGATTCTCAGCGCAAACCGCGCCTGCAGTTTTCTAGAAGGTTCCGGACTGTAGTAGATCATTTCGATAAGATTACGCCCACTGTGCGAACGGTACAGATTGTTCTGGAACCTACGCCACCGCCAGCGATAACGCTACAACATTCGACGGCAAGAGTATAAATGCCGACGTGCTTCGCCGCTTGTCAGTTGTTGATTGAAGGCCGACGCTCCGTCCGCCGCTATCAGTCCGAGACTGCTATCTGTGCGAGACTGCTGCTGTAATTTGACTTTCCGTTTACCGGGCACAGGTTCGCCCAAATAAACAGTTAAATACCAACACGAAGTCTCCTGTCTTCGGCCACGTCACGACCCCGTGACATCTGGTGGAGGTGCTGCTTCGTTCATGTACCGGACGCCCCCGTCAAGCCGTGAACCCAGCCCACGTCGCGGAGAAGACACCGACGCCAACCAGGAGCAGCGAACAAGCCGCCGACAGCAAGGGCTACCACCGGAGTGCGGGCTTCTACCAGACAAGGCGCGGAAGACAAAGGCCATGACCGCGACTGCAGCGACAATGACAACCGCAGCGTCCCAGCCCACGATGGTCATGCATCAACCCAGGGAACCACCAATTTTCCATGGGTCATCGTTCGAAGACCCGGAGTCCTGGCTGGAAACATATGACCGTGTGGCCGCCCTCAACCACTGGGACCATGACGAAAAGCTGCGTCGTGTGTTTTTCTATTTGGAAGACACCGCAAGGACTTGGCTTGAAAATCGGGAGTCCACGCTCCGAACGTGGGATGTTTTCTGCGGCGCGTTCCTGCAAACGTTCGCGAGCGTCGCTCGCAAAGAGAGGGCCGCTGCTTTATTAGAGACTCGGGTTCAGTTACCAAATGAAAATGTCGCCATTTTCACAAAAGAAATGACCCGACTATTCCGTCACGCTGACCCGGACATGCCTGAGGAGAAAAAAAGTTCGTTTCCTCATGCGAGGGGTCAAACAGGAGCTCTTCGCGGGACTGATGAGAAACCCACCGATAACCGTCCAAGAATTTGTAGCCGAAGCGACCACTATCGAAAAGACCCTGGACATGCGCACCAGACAGTATAATCGTCGCCTGACTGCAGACTGCGCTGCTGCTCAAGCCAGTAACTCCGGAGACCTGCGTGAAACGATCCGAGCGATCGTGCGGGAAGAGCTGCGCAAGCTGTTGCCTTCGGCACAGCCTCAAGTGGATTCAATTGCCGACATTGTGCGAGAAGAAGTTCGGCAATCGCTTCAAATTCCCCACGCACCGCTGCCCGAGCCGGAAGCTATGAGCTACGCCGCTGCACTGCGCCACAACGCTCCTCCCCGTCCACGCCAAAACGCCGCCCCATCGCACTTCCGTCGACAGACGCCACCGCCGCCACCACCCCCACCGACGTCATACCGTTCGCCAGCGGCCCAGTGCAGTGCACCGAGGAAGACTGACGTCTGGCGCACCCCTGACCATAGCCCGCTCTGCTACCACTGTGGCGAGGCCGGACACACATACCGCCGTTGCCAGTACCGACAGATGAGACTGCGTGGCTTCGCCGTCAATGCACCGCGTCCACAGCCAGGAGAACGACCACGTGACATCGCCGACTACCTGACAGGAACTCGGTGGACACCACGAAGCCCTTCGCGTTCGCCGTCGCCCAGCCGCCACACGTCACCGCACCACCGGCAGTACTCTGGCCCAACGCGGGGCCGGTCTCCTAGCCCGTATCCGGGAAACTAAGGGCAGCAACCGGTGGAGGTGCGGTTGCTGTGCGACGAACTACCGAAAATCCTCCGACGACGACGACGCCGCGACGGAGCTTTCCGAAGACAACGCCAAACAGGCAAAGCCCTGACGGCGAAAGCTCACTTACTGAAGGCGGCCTGACGACGCAACATGGAAGCAGCGGAACAAGCCGACGCAGCCGTGACCCGACGCCACGCCCTAACTGTAATGCGAGACGGCGAACTAGCGACCTCGACGTTCTTATCGACGGCCACAGTGTGACCGCTCTCGTCGATACTGGAGCCGACTATTCTGTCATCAGTGGGTCGTTCGCCGCGAAGTTAAGGAAAGTTAGGACAGCTTGGAAAGGCCCTGAAATCCGCACAGCCGGAGGCCATCTCGTAACGCCTGCAGGAATCTGCACAGCGAGAGTCACCATTGACGGCCGTATTTATCCTACAGACTTCGTAGTCCTACAGCGTTGCTCAAGAGATGTCATCCTTGGCATGGACTTCTTATGCCTCCATGGTGCTGTCATCAACCTAAAAACAAAGTCGATAACGTTATCCACAGAAGAAGCACTACCGCCGCGCACGCCGTCAGAACACCATGCCTTGAGTGTGCTGGAAGAACAAGTCACCATTCCGCCTCGCTCAAGCGTCATTATTTCAGTCGGCGCTCCTAAATCACCTGACTTGGAAGGCGTCGTTGAAGGCAGTCAGCATCTGTTGGTCACCCGAAATATTTGCGTCGCAAGAGGAATTGCAGAGCTGCGGGGAGGCAAAGCAACGGTTATGCTCACGAATTTCAGCAATGAGTAGAAGCATGTGAACAAAGGAACAACGGTCGCATACATCGAAGAAATTGTCGAAGCCACCAGTGCTTTCGCCCTCGCTGATTCTGCGGAACCTGCTCAGAGGAACCAAGCACCTCCCATAGCTTTCGACGTCAATCCCAGACTTCCGAACGATAAGCAAGAACAGCTCAAGGCCCTGCTCCTGCAATACGAAGATTGCTTTTCGTCGTCATCAAAAATTCGACAGACCCCAATCACGAAACATCGCATCATAACCGAAGAAAATGCCAGACCACTCCGTCAGATTCCGTACAGGGTTTCGACGCGAGAACGTGAGGCCATGAAGAGACAAGTTGATGAAATGCTGCGGGATGACATTATCCAGCCGTCCAAGAGTCCGTGGGCATCCCCCGTGGTGTTAGTGAAGAAAAAGGATGGGACCCTACGTTTCTGCGTCGATTATCGCCGCCTGAACAAAATCACAAGAAAGGACGTGTATCCCCTCCCACGAATAGACGACGCACTTGATCGGCTCCATAACGCCAAGTACTTTTCATCAATGGACCTCAAGACTGGCTATTGGCAAATCGAAGTCGACGAAAGAGACCGAGAGAAGACGGCGTTTATAACACCGGACGGCCTCTTCGAGTTTAAGGTGATGCCCTTCGGCCTTTGCTCAGCGCCTGCAACGTTTCAACGCGTTATGGATACAGTACTGGCAGGATTGAAGTGGCAGACTTGCCTTGTGTACTTGGACGACGTCGTCGTGTTTTCCTCGAGTTTCGACGAGCATCTTCGGCGCCTTGAAGCTGTACTTCAAGCTATCAAGACTTCCGGACTCACACTGAAGCCAGAAAAGTGCAGATTTGCGTATGAGGAGCTCTTGTTTCTGGGGCACGTTATCAGCAAGTCTGGAGTTCGTCCCGACCCACGGAAAACAGCCGCCATCGCCGACTTCCCGCCGCCCACTGACAAGAAAGCCGTGCGCCGATTTCTGGGCCTGTGTGCCTATTATAGGCGGTTCGTGAAAAACTTCGCCCGCATCGCCGATCCTCTCACTAACCTTACCAAGGCCGACGTGGAGTTTAAGTGGGAAACGCCGCAGGAACACGCTTTCCAGGAGCTTAAACATCGCCTCCAGACGCCTCCGTTACTTGCCAATTTCGCCGAATTCGCCGAGACAGAAATACATACTGACGCAAGCAGCGTAGGTCTTGGCGCCGTTCTTGTGCAGAGGGCTGACGGACTTGAAAGGGTTATTAGTTACGCCAGCCGATCGCTATCCAAAGCAGAAGCAAATTATTCCACAACAGAAAAGGAGTGCCTCGCCATCATCTGGGCTACGTCGAAATTTCGCCCCTACCTATACGGCAGGCCCTTCAAAGTTGTGAGCGACCACCACGCATTGTGTTGGCTAGCCACCTTGAAGGACCCCTCAGGTCGCCTCGCACGATGGAGCCTGAGACTTCAAGAATATGACATTACTGTCATTTACAAGTCCGGCAAAAAACACTCCGACGCCGACTGTCTCTCTCGTGCGCCTGTCGACCAACCGCTACCCGACGACCCGGATGACGACTACTTCTTAGGAACGATAACTACCGACGACTTCGCTGAACGACAGAGGGCCGACCCGGAACTTAAGGCCCTAATAGAATACCTCGAAGGCAGGACCGCCGAAGTCCCGAAGGTATTCAAGCGCGCACTTGCGTCGTTCTTTCTACGAAACGGTCTTCTACAAAAGAAAAACTTTTCACCGCTTCGAGCCAAGTACCTCCTTGTGGTGCCTTCAGCTCTGCGACCAGAACTCCTGGAGGCCCTTCACGACGATCCGACGGCAGGGCACCTCGGTGTTTCTCGCACGCTCGCGAGGATACAAGAAAGGTACTGCTGGCCACGTCTTACCACCGACGTCACTCGTTATGTGAGAACATGCCGGGACTGTCAGCGACGCAAGACACCACCGACAAGGCCAGCGGGACTTCTGCAGCCAATTGATCCACCTTGTCGACCTTTCCAGCAGATTGGTATGGACCTACTGGGGCCGTTCCCGACGTCGGCTTTCGGAAACAAGTGGATCGTGGTAGCTACCGACTACCTCACCCGCTACGCCGAGACAAAAGCCCTGCCAAAAGGCAGTGCATCCGAGGTAGCTAAATTCCTCGTCGAAAATATTGTCCTACGTCATGGCGCCCCGGAGGTCCTTATCACCGACAGAAGAACGGCATTCACTGCCGACTTAACTCAAGCGATCTTTGCATACAGCCAAACAAACCACCGCCGGACGACAGCGTACCACCCACAGACCAACGGCCTCACCGAGCGGCTTAACAAGACGATCGCCGACATGCTGTCAATGTACGTCGATGTCGAACACAAGACGTGGGACGCCATTCTTCCGTATGTGACCTTCGCATACAACACGGTGGTGCAGGAGACGACGCAGATATCTCCATACAAATTGGTCTACGGAAGGAGCCCGGCAACGACGCTCGATGCCATGTTACCCAACGTCACCGACGAAGAAAACCTCGATGTGAGCGAGTACCTTCAACGCGCCGAAGAAGCCCGACAACTTGCGCGTCTCCGTATCAAGAATCAACAGACGACCGACAGCCACCGTTACAACCTTCGACGACGCTTCGTGGAATACCAGCCCGGTGAACGTGTTTGGGTGTGGACGCCGATACGCCGACGTGGACTAAGTGAAAAGCTTCTGCGACGGTACTTCGGACCGTACAGGGTGGTTCGACGTCTCGGCCCACTTGATTACGAGGTTGTCCCCGACGGCATCACGAACTCTCAACGACGCCGATCGCGACCTGAAGTCGTCCATGTCGCGCGCCTCAAGCCGTTTCATGCGCGTTAACAAACTGAACTAGTGTTTTTTTTGTATTATTGTTGTATCGTAATTTATTCATTGTACTGTCTTGCATTGTTATTGTACTTTCATCTTTAGTTAAAGCATCGGGACGATGCCTTTTTTTTTCAGAGGGGGGCAATGCCACGTTCCATTTCCCAAGTTTTTGTTATCGTCCCAAAACACCACACGATTCTCAGCGCAAACCGCGCCTGCAGTTTTCTAGAAGGTTCCGGACTGTAGTAGATCATTTCGATAAGATCACGCCCACTGTGCGAACGGTACAGATTGTTCTGGAACCTACGCCACCGCCAGCGATAACGCCACAACATTCGACGGCAAGAGTATAAATGCCGACGTGCTTCGCCGCTTGTCAGTTGTTGATCGAAGGCCGACGCTCCGTCCGCCGCTATCAGTCCGAGACTGCTATCTGTGCGAGACTGCTGCTGTAATTTGACTTTCCGTTTACCGGGCACAGGTTCGCCCAAATAAACAGGTAAATACCAACACGAAGTCTCCTGTCTTCGGCCACGTTAGAGTGCAAACACATCACACACACGCACAGGCACCAAACACGTGTTTCATGCCTTGGTGGAGGGGGGGGGGGGGGTGTGCGTGAGTGTTTCGTGCGTTTCCGGTCAAATTAAGTTTTTGGATATGCTATAGCTGGAGGAACTAACGTGACGATAATGGAAATTTACTTTAGTAACTCCCGAAGAAGGTGGTCGGTGTGTGCTCTAACGACGGAATTCACATTGATGAATTATGACATACAGGTTCTGAAATGCCACTCACGTGTACTTCATGTTTTTTTTTTATTTCGGGAAACTGTGCTGTAATGGAAGGCCAGCAAGCGCTGTGCAGACGAACGTGCAAAGGTATGCGCATATGCACCACTGTCGTAGCCCAGTAGTTTCAAGCTTCTTCCTGTCCGCACTTTTTTTCAGTTTGGATGTGTACATATACAGCGTGTCCCAAATATCACGTAGCAAGATTAAAAAAAAAGGACCTTCGTTAAGCGAAGTACACCCTTTGCACATTTTCCCAGTACACTGTAGTACCCACAACTAATGTTTTGCTAATTAAGTTTAGCCAATTAGTCTTATTTAGGTTTCTAACTCAACAAATTCTCATGTAATCATTGAAAGGTCAAGCATATGTGGGCATGTTCAAATGGCATCAAACTGAGCTATTTTCAGCAACATACTTATTGTCTGTTCTCTTTTTTGGCTCAGAAAGATAGCACGCGAAGTTTGAAAAATGGCGCGTAAAAAATGGCAAAAAGTCCACACAAGGCTCACCTGAAACCATCCGGTGAGCCACGGTACTGCAGTGTCCGTGTTTTCCACGGTAAAGAGGACGTTGCGTGTGGGTACCAGACTGCCTTCAGGCACGGCCTTAATTGAGAGGGGCAGGTGGCCATCGTGTTGCTACTGTCATAAAAACGGCAGCAAGATAATATGCGTTGTTACCAACAGAAAGCATATGTGTAAAGCATGTAGGTTGCCCCGGCAATGTAGGACCAGATGTCTTAAATAGATCGTCCATGATAAGGTTGCATTACTTCAAATTGAAATAAAATGGCAAGTCCAAATGAAATCGAGAGTTCGACGGAAATCAGTCCGATCGGAATGAAACATGCCGTCAATATGACAAGTTAGGTTAGTTGATAAGCGTGTACTGAAAGCGCAGTGCTGTGTGCGCACTCTCTCGTTCTTGTCTAAGATCTTTTTGTGGGCCATTTTTTTTCAGGAAAAAAGAAGTTACAACATGTACTTTTTCTGAGTAGTCGTCATTATCCTATGTATTTGTGATTTGTACACGGCGCAGTAAAGAAATTTTAATGAAAATAATGCAAAGTAAGTTCGTTAGTAGTATATTGGCTTGCAAAATGCCTAAGAAGTCAACGAGCAGATTTCGAAATATTTTGGTGCATTTATTGTATGAGCCTGCCCTAATTTCTTTTGCTGTAATATTTGAAGAAAGTAATATATATATATATATATATATATATATATATATATATATATATATATATATATATATATATATATATATATATATATATATATATATATATATATATATATATATATATATATCTTCCTCTTATTCAAAGGTAGGGCTGTTCTAGATTTTGGAAATTTATCATGTAAGTGATATATGTAAAAACAACGACAATGTAGTTACTTCCCTGTGCAGATTAATTAGAGGAAAACACGCATTTAAAACAAGCGAGAAACGAACAATTTGTTTTCTCAATGTAGCAAAACAATTGCGATAATCAACAAATATTGCTAAGCCATGCCGTCATTGCTGAATAAGTTTAGTGAAGATAAACTGAAGACTATATTTTCTGTGCTAGACCCTTTATTAAACTCTCCTGCCAACAGAAAAGTAACATGCACTGAGTTTGATGTTTTGGTAGCATTTTATGCCTTGGCGTTTTGTATAAAATAATGTTCCATAATATTTCGCAAAACATTGAAGGGAAACATGTGAGAGAGTTCTGTCTTGTTTAAATACAAATATAACTGAAGAAGTGACACACAACGAACTTATTCATTAAACGTAAAAACTTGTTTCACTTGATAAAGAGAAAAAACTGACGTGACGGGGGTGCCTCGACCCTTCTTTTGGGGTGACTGTGGTAAACCAGAGAGCATCAGAGTTTATAAAGCCTTCTTCTATTCAAGTCGAAGGGTGGTCACGTTTATTCTAAGTGACGTGCCGTAGTTCATTGAAATAAACACTCGGCAACGCACCTGCATACTGCAGTGGTTCACATTACCGGGTCTTGCCTGAATGTGGCCGCAAAAGAAGTTTTTACTTTTAATTAATGCGTTGGTTGGTGTTGCTTTACAAATAAAAATTAGCATTACTATGTCTATACATGTGCGTATTTTCTTACATTAGGTACACATTGATTTGTAAAACCATTGCGATCGTATGTTTTATGTGCTGCATTCGTTTGCTGTATCTCCGCTCATGCTGCACTATTATAGCGAGCAGAACTCTGTATGTCCGCTTTAGCAATTTTTTGCTGCCAAAGAAATAAAATTTAATTTAATTTATCCGGGAGTGATAAACGGCTGAAGTAATAACTATAATGTTGTCCCAATTACGCTCTTTCAAGCAGTCGTATAGTTACATTATTAGTTCTTGTCAATTACTGCGAAACTGCCGCCGGACGATATTTTGATTTCAATCTGCAAAACGAAATGTACCCAGGATGTATACCTCGACGATGTGCATCCATCCAGACTCGTTGAAGAGTTCCTGGTTGAAGTGCATCCTGAAGAATTCCTTGGCATCGTTTATCTTCTTTACGGTGATCACCGGACCAACCATCCACTTCTTCAGTATATACTGTAGTCCGAAGAACAGCGTCTTGTCGTACTTGCTCCCTATACTTTCAAAGTACGAGTAGATAAACGTGGTTTCCTCGGGATACTGCAAATAGTGACAGACCTGGGGACGGATGAGAATGTGTCAACGCCATTCGCGTTCAATACGCGTTGCCAAGGAAACAGCACCCAACTTATGCTGAGCTACGTTCGTGTTAAGTGAGAAGGGGCAGCAAGCTAGTAAACGACGTTCTTTGTGTCAACCTGTGTGCTCAGATTTGGGTGCACGTTAAAGAACCCCAGGTAGTCGAAATTTCCGGAGCCCTACACTACGGCATCTCTCATAATCATATGGTGGTTTTGGGACGCTAAACCCCACATATCAATCAATCAATTTGTGTCAACCTCCGAACCTCCCTATTTATAAATGAGGAGAGAGGAGGGAGGAGGGGACGTGACTGATAACATGCCGGAGTGAAACTTTTGTGAAGTAAATGAACGGGTACAAATGTCGTGCATGTTTACATGAAATGCGTAGATGTATAGCTACATTGCCATGAACAAGCATGTCATTATCTTTATGACATTGCTGGACTGTGCGTGCACGTATACTTAGATTTCACCTGACGACGCGATACAGTAAGTATATCGTACCTTAAACGTATATTTGCTTTTTAGCGAGGCTCGAGGACACGTTCTCAGTATTACCTAACGGCAAAGAGCGTATAGGCCACTACGTTACAGTATGTTAGTGCGTACATCTTAAGAGGCATTTTATCAAGTGCTTAGTGATGAGCGTCTAAAACTTTTATGCACGAGTTTATTTCTCCCGTTATTGCCAAAAACATGTTCTTTCAGCGGGAAGAAAATTCTGGAATACATGTTTTCTGTAACGCAGAAGGGACAAAGTCTATTCAACGTTTATTTTTGATGGTTTAAAAGTTTTGTTACCATGCCATTTTGCTTCTGCTGAGTTTGTGCTTTCACTTATTTGAAACTCGATTTAACGTAGTGATGACCGCTCTCGAATTATTTCGTTGACCCGGTACAACGTTCTAGTGGTTATGGTATTCGACTGCTGATCCGATGGTCGCGGCAACGAATCCCGGCCACGGCGGCCTCCTTTTCGATGGAATCGAAAATGTTTGATGCCCGTGTGCTTTGATTTAGGTGCACATTGTTGGTGGATTCAGACGACGGACCAAACCGCCGCTTTTTTAGCCCGCGATCTCACCTTTACCTGACCGTCCACTTCTGGTTGGGGTCGGGAGTGGCAACAATGCTGAAAACATTTTCAGGAACCAACCGTTTGACAAAACGCGCGCGCCGTTCGTGACCGCGACCTATCGGAACGGTGGTGATATCGCGTGGGATGTACGAAGTAGGTGACGATTATTGTGGCGTGCCAAAAATACTCCCCAAGCACTCGACTTTTTCTTAGAGTGATCCACGGCGGCTGGCCGCGCGCTCGGATGGGTAGGGCGACAAGACCAGTTTATTTATTCTTTTTTTCGGCTGCCGAATAGGTCGGCAGCTCTTCGAACAAGCGTGCGACATCGTTTGCGGTGGAAACTGGCTTCGGCCCGGGCTTCATCCCTCCCGTTTCGGACGGCACGTTTGGATGGCGTGAGCGGACGGACCAATTGCGTTCTTACTGTCCTGGAGGCTGGGACTCGGCCGCCCGCAGTTCTCTCCGTTGTCGGAAGCAGAGTTGCAAGTGCCGCTTATAATAAGTGCATGTGGGCTTTTAGGGGCGAAGCAGCCGTGGGTCGTGCGTCCGCGATGTATGTAGTAGTAGTAGTAGTAGCAGTAGTAGTAGTAGTACTAGTAGTAGTAGTCGTTGTAGTAGTAGTACGTAGCCACCACCACGGCCGGACTAGAGGAGCGGCACGCGCGCGCACTTTTGAATTGAAGAGGAAAGCCGCGCACATTAATCATAAGTGAAAAGATAGTTGTTCATGATGAAATAGCCTACAGAGACGAGTATCGGTGGCTTAATCTCAAATAAGATTTGCCCTGAATGGGATGCTTACTAAAAAAAAAACTAGTATCAGAAGGACGCACTTTCAGCACTATGGGACCAGAAAGGGTTGCCACGTTAAACTCTCTATAGGTGTTAAACTCTCTGCCTGGTTTTGGCAAGGTTTAACGAGGGTTGGCCCGCAGTGCCATGACCTAGAGGCGGTGAAAGGTGGGAACTAGACAAGAAGCGCAGGCCGTAAGAAAGTGCGCGCGTGCCGCTCCTCTAGTCCGGCCATGCCACCTCTCGTTTAGTCCTTGGAATGTCCGCTGGATGGCGGTACTTATATATGATGAGAAGGTGCGAGATGGCGGTGCTTGGAGTGTTCCCTACATGGACAGACGCACGCTTACGGCGAATGGGCAGACTGATGTACGGACGGATGGAGGCACGGATGAACGAACGCACGGACAGATGCATGGGCGGACGGGCACATGGATGGACGGACGCATGGACAAACGCACGGACGGTTGCGCAGACGGACGTACGGATGGACGGAAGCAAGAACTGACGGAAACGTGGACGAACTGACGGATGCTTCGCCCCACTCATCATCATGCACTCTGTGGATATCCTGTGATTTTTTCCCCAGAGTCGCTTGTAGAATTTTCCAGTCGTTTGTCGTGTTTTGGGAGCGTATTTCAATTTTTCCAGCAAATATACTTGCTAATCACGTTACTGATAGCGCGTTTGTAGTTCACTTGTAGCACCTTCATCTTTGACTGTGTGTAGTTTAGTGATGAAGTCAAACTTATCTCGAGGGAATCTACAATGGGCAGTAATCGTGAACTGCCAAACATGTATTCAGTCGAACGGATATTGCCCTGGAGACACTTTGAATAGTAATTATCTGTGTGCTATCGCTCATGTTTTCGCCCCTTCTCACTGTGGAAAAAAATTTTTTTTGCAACTATCCCTCGCATTTGAATGACATTTTTTCATTATAATGAAAAATGTTTTCAAGAACGCAAGAGTTTTTTTTTCCGGTTCCTTTGGGTTTCCTCGCGAAAGTCGTGCCGCTTTTGTTGGGCGTCTTTTGAGATGGTTATTAGCTCGGTAGCATCAGGTAACTCTGGTCTGAACACACCGTAAAGAACCCAAGGTGGTCAAAATTATCAGAGCCTTCCACTATGGTGTCTCTCGTAATCATGTCGTGGGTTTGTTTCGATAAACCACAACAATTATTGTTGTTGGATTATTTGGTTAAGTCGGGGTTTTTGGTCAAATTGAGGAAAGGGTATTCCGGTCCTTCCAATGCTAAAAATGTAACGTAGCGAGACGCAAGAGATATGACGGCATTGCTTTTTCCGACTACCCGGAGCTCCGCGACTGAAAAGTCTGCGAGGGCAGCTCGAGGGCGGCTTGGACATGGCACGTCCAATAGGGGTTACCATGTCTATACGAGTGATATACGCCAAACGGTCAAGGTCACACTAAATAGGCCGCGAAAGTCGTAACGAAAAGTGGTATCAAAGCCATTGCGACAGACATCAACAACCGCATGACTATTGAAGCGCGGCTAGGTAAGGTGGGGGGGCGGGGGGTGACATATAGCGAAAAAAAAATTAAACGTTCATTTTGAACAGTTTTAATTTTATTTGTTACAATAAAACTGTAGAGTACTTTAATAAAGTTTTGGTTTTTGGTATGTGGTTGAGCGCCTTTTTTTTTAGTTTCAGGAACAGCGCTAGCGGGCACAAACATGCAGCCTGGTAACATGACCCAACGGATTTGGGGGCGCATCCAGGCAATATGTTATCGGAGCTTGTGTCGGCGTGTTCTTTGGTTCGGCGCATTACCAGGTCAACGAGGCATCGCTCAGTTTTCCGTGGTGGTTTTGTGCGTACCTACAAAGTTTACTTATTTTTTATGCGCATTTCATAGCTCAACTAGCTCACAGAATACGTAGATAGCCGCTCCTGTGACTGCCGACTGCTTTCGCTGGAGCAAAGCCGGCGTGCCCTCGCCTTTAGTGACTGCAAGCGCGACAGAGTAAGCACCAAGACGCTGTACAGTACTCAACTCGGCTGTCTGTAACGACGGAGCGTCGCGCGCGGAACAGCACGGACGACATCTGCTGTCGCAAATACGCCCCATCAGAGCATGCGCGGCGCCAATAATTTGCCTGCCCTGCAGTTTCCACCCTTCTTTATCTCCGCGGCCGCGATGGCTGTTTTGGCCGTCGAAGCGCTGTCAACATTACAAAATCGAAATAAAAGAACAACAAAAAAGAAATATTCTCACTTCGTGATATTATATCACAGCGACAACGGTTTTGCTTCGTCGTTCTTTCTTGTTTTTTTTTTATTTTTTCACGAAATCGCTAGCGCTTTCGACAGCCAAAGCAGTTGTTGCATCCACGGCGATAAACAGGGATCAGTATTGCGAGGCAGGCACATCACTGGCGCCGCGCATGCTCAGATGTGGCGTATTTGCGACTGCAGATGTCGTCCGTGCTGTGTCGCGCACGACGCTTCGTCGTTATAGACAGCCGAGTTGAGCACTGTACGCTACGGCTGTCAAAGCTTTCAACAATAGGGCAACGTGAGTTTTTGAACTGTTATTCTATTGTGCTCGTGAACAGTTGTCTCACAAATGCCTCTGTGAAGTTTCTTGTGCTTATTGCAAGTACGTCATTTGGCTAATAAAACAACTTTGCTTCCTCAATCTTTTTTTATTTTTGTTTCTTTTCTTTCGCATGCAATTAGCGAAACACAATGGAGTCGCAATAAAATCACATTTTAATAAAGACACGTACGTAGCAGGCCGGCAATTAAGGAAAATTTCAATTTTCAATTTTTCAAGTAGGGCAAACGCGTGACGTCCTAGCGCTTCTAATTGTGGTGTCATATATATATATATTTTTTTGCTGTTAGTTGTCCCCTCCTCTCGTAGATGGCGGCTGTGGCAACGAGCCGCCAACTACTGCACCTATGGGCTTCTATGGAAGTTACGCTACCAGTTTACATATACCTTGAAACGGTCACGTGAAACTGTGACAGCAAGCCTTCAATGTGCGAGTGCGGGGAGAGCCAGTACAGTGATTGGGCGAGCAGGTAGAGCGAGAAAGATCCGTGGAGATGATCAGTGCTATCTGATCTGAAACGCCGCCACCAGCGCCCCCATCGACGCGCCAGCCATAAATGGGTAGTGCAAAGCGAGCCGTCCGCAAGCGAACGTGCATAGGCCCTCCTCTTTCGTTGGTCTTTAGTAGCGGTTTCCTGAAAATCGAGACCTGGCAAACTTCTTCCTTCAAAATGACCTCACTCCAGAAAAGTGGGTAGCTCATCAAAACGAACTGTGGGTACAATGCGAAATGTGTTTCAATTATTTCGGTGTACTCCAACTGGCACTTAAATGCAAGCGAGCATCTCATAACATTGAGTTCGAGGCAAGCACTCCGATGTTCGTTCTCTAGCGTCTAAATGCGTTAAACGTGGGCCTCCGCATGATGCCAAAGCAGTGAAGTGCATACATGAGCAATCTCGTCGGGTTTCTTCAAAAACTTTTGGTTAGAGTCTAAATCATTTCCCAAAATCATCTCCCATGGGCAATCTGTCTTACGATTAGTGGCGCGAAGCTCGCTTTATCCGGCACGACTAGCCCTGGCAATTTTCGCCTTTGCAGTTGGATTCTCCATCGATCTCTCGCTTCCTGTGCGTTGAACTGTTTTATTTCGCACGCTACAATGTTTTGTTGACAATTGTCATCCGTTTGTATGTACTGCAAATGGGCGTATCCACTTTTTCGATTTACAACGAAAGGCAAAACCGAGGACTCCGAGATAGCTCAGATACCTCCGGCAATTGCGAAGACCAACGACAAAAAAAAAAAAAATCCTGATTGTGGTCACGATCATTTTGCGATTTACCTGTATGACGTACGTGTTCGAGTTTCCTAGTTAAAGCCGGAACTTAGAGTCTTGAAAGTTCTCCGGCGTAATGCTGTGCAACTTAAGATTATTGGCGGTCGCGGCGTGTGCGATGTTTATCGCGCGCGTCACCTGTCTACTGCTGCACGGCGCGCACGCGATCAGAAGCTCCGTTAAGCTTTAAATCAAAGTTACCATGGTTCTCCATCAAAGGTACCCAAAAGAATAACAGGAAACCAACAATATCATACTTTCTCGTGCGAACAGCTGTGGAGAGCGCGAGTAGTTCGCTTACCCAACACGTTCGCAACGGCCCGTATCCATGCAGTGTCTGCTTCTCGAAAGCTGCGGAAAACAGTAAACTGAAGTCATTTACGTCTGTAGCAATTCACAACACAACAGTAGTGTCGACTGGGGTCTTTTTTCGTAGAGCGCGGAGCTCTTGCGTCTGCTCTTGTTTTGGCCGTTGTTCTGGCGAGTAGACCAGCAAGCACTTCACTGCGGTTCAGAAACAAAGTTGTTTCTCTCTCTTCACGGGAGTTCGGTGACGCGTCCGGCTAGCGTAAAGAACTTCGTAGCTTGTTTTCTAGGTGTCCAATGTGCAAAAACACCTAATATATAGCTCAATCGTTGTTTCGTACGTTGTAGTGGCACCTGGTTGTGCAGCAAACTGTGCATAAGAGTCGGGCATTGCACTACCCGAAACTGCGTCGAAAGGTGGCGCTTCGTGTCCGCAAAACTCCAGGGTCTGACGATAGTTATAGCGCGAGAACAAAACGACGACAGAGACAAGAAGGACTCGAAAGACACGAATGCTATAACTAGCGCTCGTGTCTTTTGTGCACATCTTGTCTCTGTGTCGTCGTTTTGTTCTTGCGCTATAACTATCGTCATGCCATACCAACTAGCCCAAGCTGCCACACTTCTAAAGTCTGACGTCAATAGATAAAGCGACCGTCGCCGCCGCTATAGCTCCGTCAGGTATACGCAAGAACGTTATCGAATGCAGCGCCCGGTGTTGCGTGCATATGAATACGGTAAAGCAGGCTGGTGAAAGTAAAGCAGGGGTTGGAACTAGGGCGCTCGGATGTTTCAACGCGACAACCGTAAAGCGCGCGCTCAAGGAAAAAAAAAAAGGAAAAAGGAAGGTCGTGGTTAAAATTAGAAGTGCTTGTGCTTGCGTCTTTTATGTGTACGTGTTTTGTATCCTTATGTGCGCTGCTGCTTTAAAAAAAAATAAAAGGAAATCACAGTTTTTTGACTCAGTTAATTCAGGAAATACTTAGTTATGTCAGGTCTGGTGGCTAAAATAGTTCGCTAATTTGAGTTGATCACAACACTAAACTCTATAGGTAGCCTCCGAGTACTGAAACTTTATTCGCTAGATGAAGAACTTTGTAAAATCTTGTTTCGTTTGAACGAGCTTTACCTGCATATACTTTATGTAAATGCAAAGTGGAGGGTGTGCAACACTCACCCTTGAGGAATCGGTGAGCAGAATGACGTTGTCTGAATCGCAGGCTACTTCGTCCCACTTTGAAAGCCCGAAGTCGCTGCCAATGGTGAGAGCGTCAGCTCCAGATCCTGCACACTGTGTGCAGTGGTTGTCGCTCAGCGCATCTATCGTCATGCAAAGTGGGCTTCATAATGTCTGACTACGGCATGAAATGGTTACCGCGGGTGCTGTGTATATGTCTAAGTGTATCGCATTGCTCTTAGCTCTATGGTGGCAACTACAGCTGCAAAGCTGAAATATTATACGCACTTCGAGATGCACCAAGAATGATAATAGGCATTTCATTAACATGTTGTCGCAAACGGTACATTAGCAAAACAGGACAGCCTGCTATTGTGGCTGCCGTGAAGTGGCCTTCACGAACGCATACTCTTATATCATTAGAATGGCCAGCTCTTCTACATGCACTTACAGCTGCGAAGAAACCATCGCGCATCTTCTGTGTGAGTGCACCCATTTCAACGCGCAAAGACAAGAACTCACTGCAGTTCTGGATAGACTGGACGATCGGCCTTTGTCGGAACAAAGGATTCTGGGCCATTGGCTTAGCCCATCCTCAGCCCAGAAGGCTTTGAAAGCTTTGCTGCTCTTTTTGCGGACAACTAGCCTCAGAGACAGACTTAAGTCTCACTATTTGATGTTGCCTTTCCTCAGTCGCATTTTTTTTGTAATTTCTCTCTCTCTCTCTTCGCAACATTTCTTTTTAACATCTCTTATTCCCCTCACCCATTTCCCCAGCACAGGGTAGCCAGCCGGTCTAAGAACTGGCTAACCTCCCTGTCTTGCCGCTTAAACTTTCTTCCTCCTTCTTCCTTCCTGCTAATGCGAGATTAAATGGTCATTGCGCGGACAAGGCGAAACAATTACCGAAAGCAGTCGGAAAATGTGCAGGGTCATACGTTATTCACAAGTTTAATACATTTCAGTCAGCCGGTATAAATGTGTCAAAAGGGGCTCTTAAGTCCTATTGTTATGACACATACACAACGGTAACATATAAGTGTCAAGTCCTCATAGGATATTCTGCAGCTTGTGGTTGTTATGTCGTGATTTCTTCCGAGAACCATTATTCAGTGACTCGTACCCCCCCCCCCCCCCCCCTTTTTTTTTCCCCAAGTTTCCCTCTTCTCCTCCTTTGTCTGAATATCATACAAAGCAGTCACACACCAGCGCGAACAAAATCAGTTGCAGCCTTCAAAAATACAAGTCCGCTTTTCGAAACGTCGTTTCTGCAGCACCCACCCTTTAACGAATTTCTCCTCACATAAGTGCCTCTTAGCGTCCCTTGCCCCCTTGCATGACCCCAACTGTTCTTACAGTGCAAATTGTGCACTTTAAATAGAGCAGGCAGAGGGTGGTTGTACAAACGCACGAAGAGAGCGAGATAACGCCGATTCCGTTCGTCAACGGAGAAAGCTGGGCAAGTTGGTCACGATTCATACCAGTTTAACGCAAAACAGAAAAAAAAAAACGGGAACTGAGAAAAGGATAGCTCTCTTTTTTTTTTGTGCGTTGTTTTGGTACTATCAACTGAAAGGACGCCCATTGGTGGAAAAGGAGGCGGATGCAGAACTTACGCATGCATACTAAGTTATGCTAGCGTCACCTGCCAATCATAAACATGCCCGGTTGGACACGAGAGATAACAGACTCATAATTTCTTCTCTCGTGTTGTCCTCGTTGCTTTCCTTGCCTCGCCTTTCGTTTCACTTTTCTTCTAGCAACTTCGTGCTCGCGCTGCAGCCCTTATTACCATGAATTCCAACCAACTAGCCCAAATAGCCGTTCTTATTCAATGCATTCGATACTATTGGTATTTCCAGCTTAGACAGCTAGACGCTCACGCTGTTTCGGGGGAATACTCGCTGTTTAGCTCAATCGTGGGTTTGTATAAGCACAACCTTTCTGAACGGCTGAATAAATACCAAGCGAGTGACTTATTTTGCATCGTGAGATGAAGTGAAGAAATTATCTGCAGCCAGGTCGTACCGCATCCTGTTTCATGATGCAAAATCGTTTTATTTTGTTTTTTGCAGAGAACTTGCAGGCGGTCATGTGATCCAACCATCAGATGCTGACTGAAATTCGGCTGATGCATGAGCACTGGTTCATAAGCAACCCATGAAGCGCAAGAACTCGCTGCCTTTTATCTTGGGCTGATATCGCCTTTCGTCGTCGAAGCCATCGTGGTACAATCGTATCATGGTGATGCAGTCTGGCCTAGTGTTTCTTAATGCCAGTGCCTTTTCTTGCCGGGAGAATGGCGACACCCATTGAGAGCGCCGCCGCCATATTGTGTCGGACCGGTGAAGGTGGACATGTGTGCTTGCTGTGGCGTTGTGTGCGTGTTGCCAGTTTGGCTCGTCCTTATATTGGCGTCGCTGCCGCTTGTGACACCATGTATGGAGGAACACTGGCACTGAGATACCCTATACTTGCAAAAAAGCAAGGGATCTTCACGTGACAACGTCGCAAACGCCCTCCTGGCGCCGAAATGAGACTTCAGCAGAAAACGCCTGCTGGTATTCGCAGCGACATTCACAGTGCCAAGTTGGTTCATCTCGCTCGTTGTCGGTGAGTCACCAGCACTTCAACAAATTTAGTGACACCTGTTTGGATGCACACAGAACCTGATACTTCATCATCTATATGCATGTATGCTTGCATCTATTTTTCAACCGCGCCATGATCGGTTGTTCCGTCGAGCGCAGTGGAAGTGCAAAATCGTGGTCACCCGTGTGGCTTCGACCACATTCACACATCCACTGTCTAGGGCATGTTGAGGGTGTTTGTTCGTCGCGCTGCTCAGGTTCGCGTGCATGAACGCCAGTGCAGATGGCCTGGAGCCGGACCCTGACAAGGCAGGTATACAGCACTCAGGGATTGAAACAGGACACTCGGAGCGCAGGGCCACCGGTATCGATTGCCGACGCTCGTGATTGAAGGTGTTACATTGTGCAATTAAGTGAGGTGAAGAACACCTACACAGCATGATTACTCCTTCCGGGCGCTAAGGAGTCGGCATTTAGTTGACAAAATGCACATTGCCAGCTTCGTGCCGCGAGACTCGCGTACATTGGCGTGTCGACCGAACTGGCTCGCAGCTGCGCACCACTTATGTTGCCGCACCAGCAGACGACCGTCTCCTTTTTCGCACTTAGGCGATGCGGTTCGCGTACTGTGCAAGTACGACACAGGATTCAGCTAGAAGATCACGTCTTGCATGTGTTCATGTACACGACAAACTTCTGCATAGAAGCACAGAAAGTTTACTTCGTGGTTTCAGTCCCGACACAAAAGAAAGTGAGCCGCAAGCCTGCCTTCGTGCAACAAGAAACAATGTCGCGAGCCTAGCAGCGCCACGCTGGCAGTGTGTACTTTGTGAACTAAATGCCGACTCTTTAGCGACTGGAAGGAGTAATCCTGCTTCGTGTATGTTCTTTCTCTCCACCCCCCCCCCCCCCCCCACCACTATACCCCAATGCAACACCTTGGTTCCACGAGTGGCGTCACGCTCCGAGTCAACTATAGACGTTGCTCCGAGTGTCCTGTTTCCATCCGCGAGCACCTCAAATTAAAAAAAAAAAAGATCTCTTCACTTGAAAAAACCTTGAAAAAACGTATCCCCTAAGGTCCTATACAGCCAAATTAACATTGCAGATGCAAAAAAAAACAGAAAACAAAAACATGGCTGTCTGAAATCGAAGGGATATAGTTCGGGCTATTTGTTCTTGCATTGTTTTTTTAAGTGCTCTAGCGCCAGCGTTGCATTAAACGAACAAAAAAAAAAGGGCAAGGCAGACAGCTTGTCTATGTCCCTCATACTGCTTCGGGCTCACCACCTTAAACAAAAATTTAGGGAAAAACATTTCACTGAACGACAACTCTGTGAAGTTGGGCAGGCGTATATGGAAAGGGCCAGGTGCGTTTTGCTTCAAAGCCAGAATTTAAGCGTTGGAGTAGAATTTATCGACTACGGCGAATCACGCATGCTAAAAAAAGCCTACACAACTTTCCTGAATTGTGAATAAAAATAATTGGCATATTCCTTGATATAATTAAGAACTATCTTGGGGACATCCAGGTAACCACGTTCCCTCTTAGGCACGTGGTTCACTGGTTTAATGTCCTATTCTACTTTTCTGTAGAAAGAAATAAAGGTCGCGAAATGCTGAACAAGCTTTCCAGTTTTCCCCTGGTGGATGTTTTAACTAAAGGGATGCTGACACCATTTTTCGGAGATGTTTTTACATTGCCATACAAGTCTCCTGGATATAGATACAGCTCTGAGAAAGTGAGAGGCTAAGCAAATGCTTGTTAGATATATTATTTTGATATGAAAAGAATATCTTCGTTGCGCATCAACTGACATCGACACTAACCTGACGTCAATCTGCAGTGCGAATTCTGGTGACTTCATGCAGCAGTTTGGCTAGCAGGGATGGCGTCAGGCACCAAAACTTCTTTCTAAAATGGCCGCTTCAACATCACCAAAACATTCAAAACGGCTGCCTTCGCGTTACTTACGGAGGCACAGTGCCCAGTATATAGGCTCTTAAGGACTTGGCCTTTCATTTGAGGCAAAAAAAAAAAAAAACGGCAGCAGAAAATATTAGTTTTAATCAGAGAAGAGGTAGATAGTGGGGTAGAGGCATAAGTGTGCGCAATATTTTCAGGGCAGAGCCCCCCTTTTTCGCAATCAGTTGAGGGAAGCAGCCAAGTCTGATCCATACATTTATCAAGACGTACTTGTACTGCCAGTTTTTTTTTTACCGTAACTTCTGCTGAATGCCTCTCATGTTGCATTGTTCCAAGACCTCTTTAGTTCCCATTTTCACCCACGAGATGCCGCGGATCATTAACAGGTCGTTGTGACTATATATTTGTACGAGATGAGCGCACAAGAAGGGACGAACACACAGGCACTACTAACAATGGTTTATTTCTTTCACTTTCAGACTGATATACCTGTTTCGCGGACGACAATGTGCATTTTCCAGAAACAACAGTGTTATTATTAATACCGAGGTGGATTGCATCAGAGACAGATAATCTTGGTGCATAACAAGTTTTTTTTTAAATGTGTTCACGTGAATGTCGTGCGCACAGGAGGAAATAAACTGTTTGTAGCGCTCTCCTTTTGTGCGCTCATCTCGTACAAGTATATGACCCACCAACAAGCCCGTATAGCTCGCTGAGATTCATGCAGTCTCCGCATGATTTCATTTTCTTACATCCACTGCGAAGTTTGATTTCTTTCAAACTCGACGACCGGAGGGAGGGGGGGAGGCGCTGTGACCTTCAAGGAAAACGCCGTGGACGGCTACGGGTAGAGGGCAAACGTTACAAAGAACGTGCGAGGTACTACATGGACAAGAGTATGAAGTTGGGATTGTTGGTTATGTATGCATAGCTGTTTAACTAGCGCAATTCGACACAGGAAAAAGAAAGCCTGCTAGCCCCACGAAGGTAACACTGGTTTTCGTCCCTTGTTGTGTCCAATGTCAAATTATTCCACTACGTGAACAGTTGTACGGCATCGGTTGCCATGTGGGCACTTTGTTGACTATGGTAACGAACAAAATAGAACAGTTGATTATAAACATAACGAGCAGGATAGAAGACGTCAAACTCTCTGGCGACCCGTCGCGAAAGTCTGAGTGCTCAAATACGTTATTAAACTCACCGTTATCGCGCTGTCGCCGTTTTCCTTGATTGGTTCCTGTGCTTGCGCGATAGCGGGAGCTTCCCGCCTGAACGCGCTCCCGCAGCCCATATCCGCTTCCGGGCTCGCACTTCCTTAGGCACGCGGCGAATGAGTTGGACTGGCCGTTCCTCCTGTTGCAGCGGCGCAGTAGATCGAACGCGGTTCGATACCTACGGGCGGCTAACACCGATCACGGCTCGACGGTCGAAGGGACCGTCGTGTTGTTGCGACCTAGCGCTGCACACACCACGACGTCTCCAAGGCTGCATCGCTTGCGCTGCAGTATGCTTCACTTCCATTATTTCGTTTCGACCTCGCCCAGTATGCGACTTGGCTGCATGTACCACGTTCTTTATTGGTGCGTTTGCCGTATATTGTGTGTTGTACTGTGATCACGTGGTCACATTAGATTGAGGTATATTATTACCAATAAGTGCTCTTGGTATTTTGTTTATTTGCCTGTATATTTGCTTAAGTGAGTAATTTGCTGTTTTCTACGCTTGAACCGTTTATTTCTATCGCCTCAGTTTTCTTTTTCATTTTATGGAAGCTGCACAATGAAGGAAAACAGGTATACCGAACAATTCATGAAGCGTTTCATGGTGTAATATAAAATTCTTCTTGGTTGACTAGTATGTACCTATAACCTAAATCTGCTTCTTGTTTGGACGAAGAATGGAAGGCAGGAAGGAACAGGAAGGAAAGGAAATATAACCAGTCTAAGAGGACTGTTATGCAACCCGATACACAGGCGAAATGGGTCGGAAAGTTTTAAAGATGGATAAAAAGAGAGAGTAGACAGATCACGTACATAAAGTCGCACTTCACAGTCACCATGGAACAGTAAGTTTATAATTGCTGCGGCAAGTCAGTTGTTTTCAAGAAGTTGAGCACCGCCTTCGTCGCCTTCACCCGCGATGTTCTTTCGGGTCGACATTCCAGAATTGTTTCTGCCGTCATAGGTCTCTGATCTGTGCTAGTTAGTGGCTGCTAGATATGTTCCCTGTATATCGTATTGAGAACAGTCGCAGAAGATGTGCGCTAATGTTTCCTTGTAACCACAGTTGTCGTAAAAATGGTCGTCAGCCATTCCGATCCGAAAGGAGGATGATTCCGTTAAAGCCACTCTCAGCCATAAACGGCAAAACAGAGTGGTGTCATTTCGGTGTAGTCCAGTAAGTGTCTAAAGACGTAAAGTGTTCGGGCAGTGGTGGTGTTGGTTGCGCAGTCTACTTGCTGTATTCCTATTGGAGAAAGCGATTAGTGCGACCACTCGAAGTTGGATAGCAGCATTGGTCCTCTATATGGACATTGTCTCGACCGTGTCCCTTCGAAGAGCTGATCGAGTAGCAATGTCAGCATTTTCATCACCTACCACGCCGCAGTGGGTTAGCTAGCAGCCACTGAAACGTCACGTGATGTCTTTTCTCGAACGAAGTATTTAGGAGATACCTAACCTCGAAGACTAACTGCTCGCATGGTTTGTGCCGCAGAGCTGACAGCAAAGATTGCAGAGCGACCTTCAAATCGCTGAAGATTGATCATTGTTGAGGCTGTTCGCGGCTGACTACCTGAAGTGCAGCGCGAAGAGCAGCAACTTCTGCACCCGGGGAAGTCCTTGGGTGGTCTGTCTTGAAACTGATGGTGGTAGCCTTCGCTGGGACTATACCACTCCTCAGGACGAAAACTGGACAGTAGTTGATCCATCGGTATAAATATGCATGTTATCAGCGTACATATCGTGAAGAAGAATGAGAGAGAGCTGCCTCAGCGCTGCCGATGAGAGCCGATGATGTCTTACAAGTATTGGTCAGTATGAGCAGACTAGTAACACAAAAAGCCTAAAAACAGTGAATTATACATATGCGTGTAGTGTTTCCCATGAAGGTTGGTTTCCTCGTGTTATTGTGGTGGGAGGGATGAGGTGGTTTCAATCAATATTCGCACCACTTTTAGCATTTGTATCTGGTTAAAAAGGTTCGCTATCCCTAATGCACCTTGAGATGCGCGTTTAATGGAGCTGCTTCCTATTTTCATTGAATATCCGTCAATAGCGTCTTGTCAATTTCTATATGGGTACGTTGGAATGTGAGAACGACGATACTTTTATGCACTGTTTTGCTACTGTTCGCACTGATTGGCACATAGCCAAGTGTGACGGCGGTTCCACGCGGTCATTTATGATCAAGATCGAGCTTTACCCGCACAGAACTTTTCATCCGCTTTTGGCTCGTTACCACAGTTTACGCGAAGTAACCAATTGCAACACATGATGAAGGAAATAAGTTTAAATTCAAGGGCTTGTTTTTTTGTTAGATACAATGATAGTGAGAACTAACAAGAGAGAGAAAAAAAAGATAAAGTAAAAAAAAGGGAGGTTAACTTGGAACATTACTTAGGAGTATTACTTGGGACAGTGGCGCTCGTCGATTCTCGCCGATTCAGCCTTCGTCTCTAGTTTGCACCATAGCTCTCGTCATAAAAGGAATACGAAACATCGATGGTGGCTGCGGTATAAAGTCAAATCCCTTTATAAGAGGCACTGATATAAGAGACAGATGGGTATAAGAGACACCAGTGTGCTCTCAGTAAAATATGGGTTGATAAGACAATGCATGCGAGGTTCCCTGCTTATAAGAGACATCTCATATAAAATACAAGAATTGCTGCCCGTAGCAAGCCTCTTATAAAGGACTCCAACTTTACGTATACAGCGCCGAGTGGTAGTCTCTACAACGCACCGAGAATCATTTCGGCTTTTATAAATCTGTTGGACCACGTTGCGGCAGTGGGGGTATTTCGATCCCTATTCAACTTAGTCCCTCGCTTGATGTGAACGCGGAATGAACCGTTCGACAGTTATTTCCTGAGAGAGCAAGGTGGAACATATGAGGCTGCACAGCAATTTCATTGATGGAAAACAAAGCAGTACGATTTATAATTAATTCACTTCATTGGATGAAGGCTCGTTCTTACTTTTATTTTCAAAGGACAAATTGAGATGACGAGGGGGCGTCTTCAAAACTCACAATCCCGGAAAAGGCTTTGGCACGACGAGGACCTCTATCGTCTTGTGTGAAGCCCCCGATGGCGAGCTGGCCAGTATGGAGAAAAAACCGGAGTCGGCGAGCGTGACATTATGCAGCGTAAGCGTGTGGGGGTCCGTGACATCGGCGAGAGCCGCGTCTTTGACCAACTTGGCGTACGGCGCTCCATTACGGTCGAAGTAGCTCCCATTGATGTGGTAGTGCTTGATCCAGCGCACGAATGCCGTCAGGTGGCTGTAGACGTCGCAAGTGATGCTCAGGCTGCCTCCTTCTGCCACGGTGACGTTGTTGAACGGGCACACTATCTTCGGCGTTGGTATGAAGCGCTCGTGAACTTCCACCGTGTACGTCCACTGTACGGAGCCGAGTCGGTTGGAGACGACGCACGTGTATTCGCCGCTGTCGTTACGGACGAGGTTCGTGAGCGTCAGTGCGAACCTCTGAGCGTTTTCGCGGTTGGAGGGGGCGAACTTTAGCCGCTGGCCGTTCTTGAACCACGCCACCTGGGGCTCTGGCACGCCCGTCGCTCGGCAGCTTAGTCTAACGCTGCCGCCTGTCGGCTGCACTTTGATTGCGTTCTCCATCTTTGCAGGGTTCGAAAACCGAGGTGCTGACTCGTGCTCGCTTTGGTAGAAGGAGTCGATCAGGTTGTTTTCTGCGCCGATAGTGAAGCCACTCGCGATTAGCAGAATGACGCATTTGATTCGACGCTGTTCCACCATTGCTCGCCGTTGTGTATTGCCACAAACCAGTAAAATGGTCTCCGGTAAGAACCTTAGACGTAAGAACTTGCAAGACTTGCACTCGCGATATAACGAAGGCAGACGTTTTATGCACGTTTTGCAAGCCTCACGAAGCGCCTGGCTCTACGCTCTGGTAGAACAGGATATAGTATGACGGCCGCTGTGGCCACGACTGTCTTTTTAGCGACTTGCGTTTCGACACTTCACGCCTATCAGCAGAGTGACGAAATTGAGCCAAGGTCGAGATTTAAGGAGCCGTGATATCTGGCCGTGTACGTCAGTGAACTCTTGCACAGGAAACAACATATACGGTCTCGTTATTGCACTTCCGGAATAGCGGTCAATGACGACGAACC
This sequence comes from Rhipicephalus microplus, assembly GCF_013339725.1. Classification (NCBI taxonomy): domain Eukaryota; kingdom Metazoa; phylum Arthropoda; class Arachnida; order Ixodida; family Ixodidae; genus Rhipicephalus; species Rhipicephalus microplus. The sequence goes on along the minus strand of NC_051171.1, from coordinate 164,358,047 downwards.
GTCAAGAACGGCGTCCTCTGTAGCTTTATAGACCGCACGATGTTTCGCTGGCATTTGCACAAAGTGTAAGCCGACACGAAATTTAATTTGATCTCAACAGCCGGGTTCACAGCCCTTAAATTACAATATATTCATGTGGAGCCACGTTTTTTTTAAATGCGAAACATTTCTTAGCGAACTTCGGCGACATTGAGCGTGTGTACCTATATCTATCTAGCCTCCTACGACTTATAGCTCTCTTGGCCGTTTCGATAATGGTATCGATTGCAGAATTGGTATGAAATAACATGACGGTAGGACAACCATAGTGAAATAGTCATAACACGAAAATCACGATATGTATGTCATGAATATCATGATTTACATTTCAAGGTCTTGCTGCTCTGGTGGTGCTTTCGTTCACATGATATATTGCAAAGCTGGTATGGTATGACATGACTGCATGGCAAACATAAGTGACAGACCCTAACGAGAAAATCGTGGCATGCATGTCATGTAAGTCATGACTACAAGCCACGCTCATGGTGCGCTCGCGATCGTTTCGCTAGCCTCACGTATACCAAATTTGGTATTATGTGACGCCAATGGATTTCGAAGGTATATGACTGGTGAAAACATGATAGTTTTTGACATGCATGTCATGTAAGAATATGACAACATACCACGGTCATGGTGCGCTGGCGGCCGTTTCGCTAGGTTCACGTACACCAAATTTAGTATTATGGGACGTTAATGGATGACGAAGGTATATGATTGGTGAAAACATAATCATGCCATGCGTGTCATGTGAGAACATGACATGTCACGATCATGGAGCACTGGCGGCCGTTTTGCTTGCTTCACATATACCTAAATTGGTATTACGTGACGCGAACTGACGACGAAGGTAAATGACACGTCTAAACATAATAATTATGACATGCGTGTCATGTAAATCATGACTACGTGCTACGCTCATAGTTCCTCGCGGTAGTTTCGCTAGCTTCACATATACCGAATTGAGTGTTACGTGACGTCAATGAATGACGAAATATATGACTGGTGAAAACATGATAATCCCAACACGCGTGTCATGTATGAACATGACAACATACCATGCTCATAGTGCGCTGGCGGCCGTTCCGTTAGCTTCACATATAACAAGTTTGTTATTACATGACTTGAGTAGACGACGAAGTCAAATGACTCGTACAAACATGATAATCATCGTATGCGTGTCATGTACAACATGACTACAACCTACGCTCATAGCACGCTCGCGTTCGTTTGGCTAGGTCTACATATACCAAATTTGGTATTACGTGACGTGAATAGACGTCAAAGCTAAATGACACATCCAAACATGATAATCATATGGAAGTCATGTACGGCATAATTTACGTCCGCCTCGTAACATTGTGCTGATTTTAAAGTGACATATCAATTCCTCATTCGCGCTTCGCATATCATCGATTCACACTGTACGTCGGATCTTCCCTTTTTTTGCAGTTTAAAGGAGCATTTTCAAACTGTATTCGTAACATCAATGTTTTGCATTCGTTAGAAGTATTTAGGCTGACTGCATATGCTAATAATATTGAAACGTACGTTACCTTGTGCGTCACATGAGGAAAAAAAAATGCTGTCATGCCTACTTTTGTTCTTGTCCCGGAGAATCACAACTAGACAACATATCATGATTATGGTTATTATATCACACTTCGCACTGTTGCTCATCGCCTTATCTTTCAAGAGAGCTAAATCAAACGGGCGGAATTCATCGACAATTATCACCAATGCGGGCAGTCAGCCGGATGCCTTCAGAAGGCAGTGACTATGGTGACGGGGCCCGTCAGCGTAGTGTAATCGTGACTACAGTGATGGGGCCAATCATAATAGCGATGCAGCTATAGCAATGGCCCCGTCATCGTAAAGCAATGGCTACGGTGAGGGGCCCGTCACCGTAGCATAATGGTTAAAATGAGGAGGCCCGTCACCGTAAATTTGTATTTGTTTTAGACGCCATCGTCCTGCTGTTGTGGTGGCGCAGTAGTTTGACGCGCAGTTGGGGAAGCGGTCGTGTCGTGATCCAGGTCGTCAGTTAATGTCCGACGGTTTTTGGCCTTCTTAATGAAGAATCAGTTCATTGCCTAGTGCCCGTCCTGTTTATGTGCTACTTCTGGGTGTCTCCGTTCCTTTCCGTTTTGCGCTACAAACATGAATGAAAGTGAACGAAACCAACTAGCCCACGTTGCCGCCTTGACTTGACGGTGATGTTACTGCTGGTCGCCTTTGTATGCGCTACCTTTGAAACGGGAGATCAAGATGCGCTTTTGTAGCCCAATAGGTCGACCTATAGCCGGTGTTTTAGTTTCTCCACCTTTAGAAACTCTAGAAATGTTGATTGCGCGTTTATCGTAGGTGAATTATCTCGTAACTTTTGCTGTGTTCATCGCACTGGGTATTTCTAGTGATGTTCAGGCTGCGGTGTGTAGATTGAAAAGCGTAGTTAAATTGTACACAAACAGTGCAAGCGTAAACTATTGGGCTATAAATAGTTGGTCCCACATTTCAAGGAGGAAGGACGAGTAATTGGCGATCAGTAAGAGCACCGACACAAATAAAAATTGTACAATGACGAAATGTCTTACATGTCAGAACCTGTGCTCTTTTCGTCGATGCACTTATACGTTGTCAATTCCCTCTTCATTCTCGAAATAAATAAACTGCTTACAAGGTGCTGCAAACAAAAATTTATTGGGCCATTGTTTCTTCCACTGGCATTTCATAAAGGTGTTGAAATTTGATTTCTGACATAAATGACGCTTTGCGCTTGGAAACGATAACAAACAACTACTCTTCAAGACTAACCAAACTTCTCCTCTTGACTGAACCAAGAAGGACTTGATTTATAGTCTGTTAGATTTAAGTATTATTATTTGGAGTTTTCTTTTCCACAACCACGACATTATCCTGAAGGACGCCGTAGTCGAAGGCTCCGGAAAATGTTGTCGATCTGCTGTTTCTTCACGTCCACTGGCTTCGCACAGTGCACGGGTGTTTTGCAATTTCGCCTTCATAGAAAGGACTGCCGTGGTCGGAATGTAAAGAGTGACCTTCGGGTCAGCAGCCAAGTACCGTTACGGCACCGCCATTGCGCTGCGCCTACTCGTTGTGGCAAACACGCTCCATACAGAGGAAGGGTCGAAAAAGGAGAGATCATACATTCGCCGAGGGCGCACATAGTTGAAAGTGAAATAAAATATTTTTATTGCGTTTTGCCCTACGCGGAAACACTGATGAGACCTTTTCGAACGAATAAATGCGGGTATTTTTCAAAATGAACTTCGTCATCAAAGGTTTCTTTCTTTCCGTATGAGTAGTTTGTAATTTTCGAGGCATTGAGGCGTATGTGTTCCCCATATTGAACCAGTAAAAACCTATTTTTTGATGGAGACAAAATATAGGTGCTCGTTATAAAATCCCATGGTGTGAAAATTTATCGAGCCCTTCATTAAGATTACTACAAAAAATTTCTTTAAACACGAAGGTATTTATTTTGTTGGGTGACTTTGTGTGTGGTTGGGCTTCGGCGACATCTACTGCTGCTCCCTATGCATCGCAATATATATATATATATATACATATATATATATATATATATATATATATATAAATATATATATATATATATATATATATATATATATATATATATATATATATATATATATATATATATATATATATATATATATATATATATATATATATATATATATATATACTTATATTGCTCTGAATACTATTAACACTGATAGTTCACTCAAACAAACAAAACCCCCGAATTACTTGTAACAATATGTTACTATGTTTATGAGATTGCAAACAACAAACAGTAGACGTACAATACCACATCTTTTCTTTATTGACATTTACACGCACATAAATGCAACATACTATTTCGCAATGGATCACGCCTTTGAGTAATCGAACGACTCTTGCGTCAGATATAACTTCAATGGTGAGAGCAATTCTCAGTATATAGTACATTTCAAATAAAGTTCTAAAACTGAAATATTACGATTAGTTAACAGCAAGGGATTATTTATATACTTAGTAGCGAGCCATATTGATTTTCGAGATTTGACACCCTGCTTCAAAAAGTGGTGCCTTATATGGTGTGATATTGGGTGTTAGATGTTGGGTGGCCCTTTCCAATCAGTGACTTCAATATTTATAAAAATTATGCAATATCATGTTTGCTTTGGAGAGTTTTTCAGAGGTTCTGGTGAGGGACCAAATAAAAAATAGAACGGAGCGGGTTTGTAGATGTAATGTGTCTTGCTACCTTTACGGTAGGTGTTACATACAATCAAGTATGCCACTTAGTAGTACCTAACTGAGATATGCCCTATGTATAGCAAATTTTATTTGTGTCTAAAATGTTTCTCTTCAGCTTATCGCATGTATTTGTAATATTCTTATAATCTTGACAAAGGTGGTCCATTCGAATGGTTACTTAAAAGCATTTCATGAAAGAAAACGTATTTGCGAGAAATGATGAAGCAAAATAAAAACAAAAGCGTTAACAATTTCTTTTCACTGGTATCGCAAAGCGCTGTAATATGATCAACGTGGAACGGGAAATATAAAACGCTGTAAAATCACAATCACTAAGTATTTTCACTGCATTATTAGGCACCATTTGAGTTATTTAACGCCCAGAGAATACAAACTGAGTGATGCTGCACTAAGTGTATGAATCTTCTAGTGCACATGCAATGTGACGTACTGGGCTGTGCTTTCTTCTTCGTTCCCCCCCTTTATTTTTTTCCTATTTGTCTTTGTCTGGTCCATGCAAGTGCGTGTGTGATATTTTAAAATAAATTTCCTAGCCCACTTCCCTTTCTTCCCCTGGTGCTTATATATGTTCACGTGGTTATAAAATAATAATTGGAGCTTTAAGGTGCTCCGGTAACAGTGAATTTGAAAACATGGTGCGAGTTTATTATCCGTACAAAAATTTTCTTGACCACTTGGCAATCATATTTTTAAAGTCGTGACATTAAAAAGCTTCAATAAAATAATGATGTCTCCAATTAGATTTATATTTTGCACGCAAAGTACCAGCAAAATAGCTTTAAAAGAGTCTTTTTTTTAAGAACCATTAAATTTTTTTTCATTTCTTCAGAAAACAAAAAAAAAAGTATTTCAAAAATAAGTTAGTTTTGTGCTAGCTACTAAAGTGCCTCTAACCCCTTCAGTCACAAATTATGATGCGCTGTCGGAAACGCGTCAAATTCGCGCGGCATAATTCCAGACAATCAGTATTACATTCCAAGTAACAAAATGAAGATAAACGTTCTTCCATGTGACATATGGTAATTAAAGTTAATGAGTATGTAAATATTATCTAATTGCTCTGCCACCAGTCAGACTTAGTACTTGCATAAAAAGAATCTGCTATAAGGCCCCAAACTCATGCACAGTTTGCTTTTAGTTTACATTTGCTTCGAGCGAAAAAAAAATTACTTTTCACGTTGGTGTTGGAATGCGTCACATCGAACAATCGTCGAATATGGTAGTGCATCCAGCAAAGTGATCTTCTGCACAAATACTGCAGATGAAGTATTATAAAATAAATTAAGTTAAATAATCACCAGCTGCCCACTCAGTAGGCCTGCACAAATGTGCACACTAAGTTTCAAGCCATTTGATGAAACATGCGGTGCCTGACGTGCCAATTAAGTTACGTCTCCACTTGTACACATCGTGACTGATATTGCTGAATGTGTTTACTGTGCATGTCAAATGTTGTTAGAAAAGTAAATAAGGTCATTAGCTGATGCCTTTAAGCTTTCTTAAATATTTAAGATCGGCTTATGAGAGTTGAAAAGAAGCGCTTTGGCTACCTATAGGACTTTGGCTACCATGCACATGGCTAACTTAGTGGAAATCATTGTCTTTATTTTAGTCGGGGAAGATAAAAGTGTTATTGTATATAAACATTCGTTAGAGACCTTACGATGGGAAACATGCACAAAAGCTTGAAAGAACACTCCTATTCCATAAGCTTGCAAAACATTACTAATACAGTTTGGTCATTGTAAAAGCTATCTACCTAAATGTTTAAATATTACTTGAATATACAATAAGTTCGCACATGGTATAAAAGTCTAACTCTACAGCCTGAAAAAGCATTATAAAAAGCGGTGAATCTTGCAAAGCTGTGAAAAAATTCGTGTCCGTTTTAATACGGCAGCGTGAGATGAGAAGACGACCTTTGTTCTTCGGAAGCCCTGACAGTTTCTGCATTACTCGAGTTCGGCAAAGGTTCATTTGCATAAACGTCTCAGCTGAGATCACGCTAAATATGTAGCCTAATTTGCGCTCTCATCGTCCTTACACGGTGCGATAAATTTCGTGGGTTATGAGGTGCACTAAGAGTGTGTGTGGCTCCCATCAATCGTTGCAGCTTCATAACGAGCCTACAAAATGACGGCGTGTTTGAGAAGCGAGTGATTAGTGAATGTTGATTATTGAGTGGAAAACGGGGGATCTGAAATTTATTTTATTTTATTTTTGTATGCGGGAACGCGAAATGCATGGAGTATATATGAAAGAATCTTCAAGGGTGGGAGCACTAGACCAACGCTACAACATACATGCGTTTTTTTTTCTTCAGATGTCTGAGTTATGTGCCAGACACTGGCGAATACTACATTGAGAATACTGACTATACGGCAGCTTTCAAAGGTATTCTTTGCACGTCCCCAGCCTTCGTTCATAATAAAACGCGTTTGATGTATGCAGTTCCGATCACACCTGTCTGAAACAGGTACTATAACAGGTAGACCTTTCTGACAAGGCTCGGAGCTGGGGTGTGCTACCTGCCTTTGAATGAGTAGTACAGAATCATTACACTAGAAATAACTTAATGCTATCGACATTCTGTCAGACGATAGCGGTGAAAGGTTCTTGTTCGTCAGGCGTCAATGGAAATGTATCAGGTCTTGCGGCATGAGATCTGATCTGGTAGGTTCTCCACCAATTTCGGCAGCAAGCATGGTCTAAGATCTGTCGTAGTTCGCGATCAGAAATAAATCAGATGATTGTTTCGATTTCGAAGCTAATCACTTCTGCATTGTGTGACAATTAAACCGTCAATTTCGGTAGTTAATTGGTAAACCGTATTCACCGTATGTACTGCACGTGCAATGGGGTCAAAGTGGTAATAAAAATGTTTGTGCCCATTTCGAGCCATGAAACGAGCTCGCTCAATGCGTTGGTAACACATAATACGCGTTACACAAAATTTCCAACGTTAACAACTCTTTTCATACAACAATATTGTTGTTTTGAACAGTTTGGCAGTAAGAATAATGGTAACTTCCAAAATAATCAAAAAAGGTCACGAAAAGTTGAACTCCGGTGTCTTGGGATTATTGCGTGAAGTTTTTGTTCCACCTGCAGCCATCACGCTAAGTATAAACGAAATGCTCAAATTTTCAGTTTTGTCTTCTTCTACCAGTTTTGATCACTGTATTCTCCTATTTCTAGATATCTTGCTTTTAAGTGAATAGAAAAATACCACAGTAAAACGCAAGAGGTAGAAAAATGCCAAATCCACGCAAACAGCTTTTCAACTAGGTATCACTGTAATCGCACATTCAAAAGCAAACATTAAATTCAAGAAAACAGGATGAGATCGCCAATTAACTCCTAATTGTGTGCTATTGCTCTGTCGTTATGGTGACTACTGCTTTTAATTAAGAAATATGGATCACATGATGCTCGTCATACTTTGCACTAATTCATGTTAGCACGGATAGTTCTCACGACTGACTCACACCTACGTAGCCGAGGATAGAAATGGCTAAAATCGGAGGCGACTAATGCCGCATTGATGCTTATGAAATATTCGTAGAAAACTAAGTGATGGTGGTTGGGTGTCGGTGTTATGGGCAAGCACAATGTCACGAAGCGTTGCAAGTTCATTTTTCCGGTTCCTCGACGGGCGGCTCGTCTGGCATCGAAGAGGACGGGCCATCGAGCAGGAAGTGGCCTGCAGGAACCCTTTGCAGCTCGCCCGGCACCTTCTTCTTCAGCAGCGTATAGCAGTCTTCCACAACCTGAAATGCGGTTGAGAGTACAAATGGTTGGACATGGCGATATTTTCTTCGTTCTTAAAGCTTTTTTGTTGACGTTACTTTAACTTCTAAATGATTGTGCCCATATTGTCACGTGGAGTCGGTTGTCAGACTCAGCGGTACAGCTCACCGGAGAACAACTGCATACCATCTGCAGACAAACGGACTGACGGAGCGCCTCAATAGGACCCTCACAGACATGATCATCATGTACGTTGACACGGAACATAAAAACTGGGATCAGATATTGCCGTACGTGACCTTTCCCTATAACACCGCTCGACAAGAAACCACTGGAATGACACCGTTCAGTCTGATCTATGGTTGCGAAGTCACGACAACGTTGGACGCCATGTTGCCTCATGAGTGTGACGACATCCATGTAGACGCCGAAGAATTCACTCAGCGCGCCGAAGAAGCCAGGCAGCTCGCACGCGTGCGCATCTGTCATCAGCAGCAGCAAGATGCACAACGCTACGACACCCGATACAAGTTTATTAGCTACACCCCAGGTGACAAAGTTTGGGTCTGGGTTCCGATACGTCGACGTGGACTGTCTGAAAAACTGCTAAGATGGTACTTTGGCCCATACAGCGTCATGCGACGCTTGAACGACGTGAACTACGAAGTTGTTCCCGACACTGATTGTCGTTCTAAGCGCCAAAAGCATTCACCCGAAGTCGTGCACGTCGTGCGTATGAAACCGTATTTATCGAGTTAATTAGCTCCCGGTTACCGTTTTGGTACGACCACTTCATACGCCTGGTACAGCACACAAGGTGCGCACAGAGACGATGCCTCTTTCGGGGGGAGGCAGATGTCACGTGCTTGCCCAAGAAAGACGATGACAGTTGTGCTTGTGGCACCAAGGTTTACGAAATGGACGAAAAAGAAGAACTCGCTTGCACGTTTTAATTAAAATATCGACCTGCTTCTGATGTCTCAATCTCTGCGGCAAGACCTCTGTTTTGACGTCGTGACAATACTATTGCGTGAAAACATGGGGCTACCTTGCATACGGTGCTCTGACGAGGCTTACTACTAAAGCCCCGCGTTGATATTATTGTGTTCCTATAGGCATGTCTTTGGCATCACCGTAGCATCATTTGCTTCATTTCCAGCAGACATATTATCTCTGTCACACGGACAGCGCTAACCATTAGGGTTACGGCCAATCACGGTTAGGGGTAGCTGCAGGGCAGTCGTGGCAGCAGTTAGTCGCCTAACAGTAGTTATCGCAAACCGAGCTTGACCATTTGCTCCCACAAATCGGGACGCTGACAGGACATGTTTCGTGCTGTACATGAGCCGTTGTTTCAAGATTTTCACAAAACGTGACTTTGGTGGGATCAGTGAAAGTATTGCTACACGTTTCTTGGGCCGAACGGCTTTTCGCATTGTTGGTGTCTCGCCATCCCAGAGCGGTGAACCCTGAACACGTATTCGAAAATGAAACGAATCAATACACTGCAGCGGAGGTGTAGAAGCACTGTCTCATATTACGACTTGCCAAGGATTGCTGACTACATGATGTAGGTGCACGTAATGTCATCAACTTGCTCAACTGGTCTAAGTGAGCACGTGTAGGAACGGCAAGCTGCGTTTGCGTTAACCCTGCAGTTATTGCTGTCAACTACGGTTAAGCAGAACCGCGGTTCAAGCTGTTCGTGTGACACGGGTTACGAGCACTTTTCCTGCATATAAGGCGTTTTGTGACGCGATGAACTATTCGACTACCCTGATACGCTGGTTAGAGCAGCAGGAGTGAGTGGCACACTTGTGGAACCTGTTTTTGTGGTCGGAAGTTTCTGCCGCCTTCACGAAAATTGATTTGACTATGACAACTTTATAAAAAAACCTCTGATTCAGCATTGAACTAAAATATTATTGAATATTTCTTGAATTCTATGCCCATCGGCTCACCTGTTTTACTTAAAACTTGAGTATCCTCTCGATTTACAATTCAGTTGTCTATTTACGATACAATGGAAAGTGAACCAGCGTAAAAGACGAACACTTATAAAAACATGAAATTTAAGAATAGTGCAGAACAGTGGCAAGTACAGTTCAGGACTGGTACTATGTATGATTTTGTTCAGTGCCCATCTGTGCTGGTTGGCCGTGCGGTAAGGGAAAACAGTGTTGCGGCGTTTGTGAAGGCCATGGGTGACTCTTGGCAGCAGTACATTGAATAGGATCAAATTTGTCTGACTCATCGTAAGTCCCAGACAGGATTGTGAATGGGCAATCAAAATGTGAAGCCAACCTTGGGAGGATGTTCAATGACGTCTTCCATGTCCCAGGGGACGTCGTAGGCCTCTTCCATTCTCCTTCGAATGGTAGTCCTGGCGATGGTCGCGTACTCTTGCTCTGGCCACATCCGCTTGGGAAGGGTCGCACTTTGGTAGATGATGGGAGGGTCTGAAAGTGTTTGTGAGCAGCATAACATATTTTATCCCTAGTCATTGAGCATGGAGCATGAGCTTACGGATGTAGAAATGATCAATAACACTGCGCAAGTACTTTCGGTTTTTCATGAAAGACGTTTTAAATATGAATCATTTCTGTCTATCAAACGTATTAATGTGACAATGTCGCTACCTAAGTGGCAATCTTGAACAATGCGGACTGTGCATGTTACGCGAACGCAAGCCTATCTGCCTGCCTGCTGAGAACGCTGACTGGTACTGAATAAAACAAAAAAGACCCATTTTCTCCTTTTCTCGGTTAATAGTAGCGCTATACTGTGTGCACTAGTTTCAAAGAAACATAGAATAAATTATGGCTCTGGCAATCTGTAGTGTTGGCTGCTTTCATCTCTTCACTTTCATCGCCACGTACCTTTTTCTGGGGACGTGATCTTCTTGTAGAAGATCCAAGCCACAACTATTGATGTGAAGATAATTAAGAGTGATGCAATCACAGGGCCAATGACTCGAGCGCTGAGAAGGTACTTGGGGCCTTCACCCGTTCTTTGTTGCAAGGGCTCTGCAGTATCACCGGTGAACACATTGTTATTATTCGTTAACAAAATAGAACAAAAACACTCCAATGTTAAGTATTATGGCCAAACAAATACTTAAAGCACTGTTCAAAATTGGCATAAAAATGTAGCTTCAAAGATGTTGAGCTCCATACTACAAGGTGCATGCTCCTGCATCCGCTGATGTTAGATAGAACGTATAAAAGTTGTGAAGTATAACAGCAAGTTTGGTTGCTATACGTTGCGGTATTGGTTTAAATTGCTCCGTCAGCTCATAAAGTTTTTTTTTTCCCCCAAATGATGCTTATTACCTCCACTTTTTTTTCTACTGTTTAAGAGACACTTTTCTGGGTTGGGTACAGATTTTTTTCAAGTAAATAGTATGAACAAAACGACACTTTGGCTGTTTTTCAATAATCCGGAAATCTGCTGTTGTCACCATTCAACTATACGTCGTTTCGGACGTACGATTGCGTCTGGCTCAGTGTGTAGTCGCTTGCAGCAAAGTGGGCAAAAGTGAAACTCACGCTCTCCCGTTGTCTCGAAGAGCACCGGATCTGACGGATCACCGCGGCCGTACATGTTGTACGCGGACAGGACCACCTCGTACGGCGTCATTCTGCTCAAACTGTCCAGAGAGAGCGTGTGCGTGTGCGAGGGGAAGTAGACGGAGCGCCAGTAGCCGCCCCGTTCCCGATAGTCGAGCACGTACTCTGCGAATAGAGAGGCGACCACAAGTGCAACTTATTTGTATGCAGAGAAGAGCATGGAAGAAAGGAAAGAGAAAAATTAAGGTAGCCTAATTAAGTATGAAGCGGCTGCTTTTCTTCTTCCTCTTCTTCCTTTTTTATTTTCTTTTTTCCCTCCTAATTTTTTTCGTTTTGTACTCCTTGGCATTTTTCTCTCTATATTTTCGTTAAGTTTTTTTTATCTTTATCTATTTCACTCGCTTTCTTGCTCTCTTTATTTTATCTTCATTATTTTTTCATTTCTCCTTCTTGTTTCACGCTTGCTTCTTTTTTTTCTATTTGTATACATGTTTTTGCCTATGTTCTGCGAAGCGAACTAGTATTGATTTATTTTTAGGTGATAATTATAAGTGATCATCATCAAGACGCTCGAAGAACAAGAGGAAGAAAACCTTTCTTTGGCACGTAGGCGCACTCGCTATGCTACACATTGAGCGTTACGCCAGGCGACGACGACAGCATACTACAGTACAAGACAGCAATCGACAGCCGAGCCCTCTAAAGTGCTCTTCACTTAAAAGGGGGAGAGCTTTATCGCGGATGATTGCACATGCCTGTATATCGTTTATTGTGTCTAGCATATCCTTAAAAAACGTGGGCAGTCATGCACAAGTCATCCCACTAAACGGCAGCTTGTTCCGTCTTCAGCCCACAGGAACTTCAGCCTATAGGAATTCTCTCTAAAAACTTGGAATACATTGTTGCCATTCCGGTTGTAATTATCCTTGTGTACGAGTTCTAGATAGTCGTCGACATAATGAAATATGTGCTCTGCAGTCCCTGCTAAATGTTCTGACACTTTTCTATCAACGCGACTGCGGGAGATGCCGCTGAGAATGTGCGCTACAGCCGACTCAATACACGCACTATCCCTCTGCACATAAAGGTCTTTGCCAAGACTAATTACCGTAATCTGTAGATATATCATGAGCAGCTCCAAAATGAACTCCATCGTTAATACGCACCTTGACCGAAAACCAACTCATCGTTATGTTGCGTTATGCACACCTTTATGCTCTCCAGTAGTTCATTGTGTGGAAGTGAAAAGTAAAGGTTTAAGAGAGTGCTCCTGTTCTGGCTCTTGAAGAAATCATTGCCCATTACTAAGAATCCCACCACGGATTTCCTGCGCCCTGCAGAGGATTCAGAAAGGTGGACGAGAGAATTCTTCTTCGCCTATTCTTCAATACGCTTCTGCGCCCGGCAGTGCTTAAGCATTTTGAGTCTTCCTTTTCGGCGACTGCCAGTACTGTGTGGAGTTGACTGACACCAACCGCATGGTTTGGGCACGCCAGCTCAATCCTTCTTTAACCATAAATCCCTACATGACCCATGACCCGAGAAGACTGAGAGGCAGCTCTGCTCGGCTGCCAAGACGTTCTGGCCCAGCAAGCCGTAGCCCGGCGTGCCAGGAAAGTGCCCACGTCCAACGGGGTCCCTGACTAAGGAATCCACCTTGTAATAAACGAGCTGACCCATTATGACCTGACAACCTCTTGGTAAATATGTGACTAATAAATGTCTACTACCACAAAAACGTTGATGCTCGCCGCACCCAGGTGGGAAGGATGAAAATCGACCAGGAGTTGCGAGTTTTGGATTCGGTAGAGGTCGTTAATCTTCAGTACAGTCAACTGTCTTAGTAGGAAACGGGAGACCACTTCCAGCCAAGTTTATCTTTTGCATACTATCGCCAGAAAAGCACCGACTCGCCAATACCAGCCGTCAAATCGTCAGTATATTGAATAGTAAAACTGGCCAGAGCGATGAGAGCTGAGGCGGCGAGTTCGGAATAAAGGACGTGGCTGGTTTTGTTCGAAAGCAGTTGACTTCAGCTGCAAGTTGCTCTACTTTTCCGGTGAGCTCCTCATTAGCAGCGAAGAAACGCACATAACTGTCGCTATCAGCTGTCTGTGATGTTGGGCGAAGCATCTGTGACTCGGTGAAGCCATGGAGGGAAAACCGCCACCCATAATTTTGTCGGGCAACTGAGTCAGATTGATTGATTGGAAGGCTTTATTCCAGAAATGAGAAGAAAGCGAGTGGGAAGGGTGTGGCTTTAGTCCAGGACTTCAGCGGCCGTTGCTGGATGCTCAGCCTGATCTAAGAGACCCTTCTGGATCTCCAAGTCGGCTCGCGCGAGAACGGCCTCAGCGGGGTATGTACCAAAGGAAGAATTGATGGTTTGAGGCTTATATGCATGCAGTGTCACACAAGAGGCTCCTCCCACCCCGACACACGCCATGGGCATTGACCGGAGTACACCGTTGGCCACATCACGTGCATTCCCTAGTGCGGATAGCTGTTTGCATTTTTCTGTATTTGCGCGAGATTCTAGCGCGAATGATGAAGACGCTATCAGAACTCATGCACACCTCAGTTCAAAGGCACTGAAGAATATTATATTGAAGTTTGAAGAGCAATTAGCTTGATTGCGTGACAGTATAGTGTTATGACTATGTTAGCTTTCAGTGCCACAGTTTCTACAGTCAACGTGACTAGAAGTTGCCGCAATACTTTAAAAAATTTTCTTCAAAAAGGCTTTTCTTTATGCGTGTATATGAAAAACAAAACAATGAGTCCATATTTTTGCCAAAAGCGTAATAACAGTGAATTTCTCCCGTCACCAGAATCAAGAAAAAAGAACGTATAGCTTACGTGTTACGCTTCTTCGTTTCCTCTCGTTTATGGTGAATGTTGCAGAACAGCACGTGACGCTGCTGACGCTGAAGGCAGGTGGGACTGGGAGATCTGGTGTTTAAAGATGCAGTGGAGAAGAACGTTAGGCATTAGTCACGCATATTGATGTACAAAATGCACTTGAGTCAATAATCCGGCATTCTCAAGGGGAAGAAAGACCGTCTACCTCACGCTGAGGGAAATAATAACGGTAGCATTTCTCCTCATGGTACCATACGCGTACGCTGTTTTATGAATAATATATAGGTAAGGAATATATAAATTGTACGCGCATATTAATTTTTAAGGTTCATAACTACGTCGTCTTTTTTATATACGGTAATTTGAATGAACTGCAGTGGTTACGAAAAACAGCTGAAAAGCGTTTTTTCGTGTCATTGTGTTTTTCGCTCCTGTAGTAAAATGTCAGCGCTTTCGTCTAATTGAAAATGCTCATAGGTGGTCTTTCCTCCAATGGCGCTGGTTTATCCTCTTCGCATGACAAAAAAAAAGCAGTATGAAAGTAAGAATTTTGCACATAATACAAAGAAGACGCCTATAAATCGTGAATATTTGCTCTACCGTACGCGAGTGAAGAAATGTGCTTAGTCAATCATATTATCACACTACGAGGTAACAGTTCTCTAAGGAAATAGAGATGCACGTAAGATGTAGAAACAGTCTCGTAACTTCTACTAGATATGTACAGGACAAGTGTACACATGTACACAACAAGATCAAATGGAGCAACACACATCAATGACGTGCGTACAAAAAAAAATTGGCCCCTTAAATGCATGTAATCTGCAAATGTCGTCGGAAGACGATAGTCTTGCGTGTGAAGAAAGTGAACAAGATATTTATTTGATGTTCTGCGCAAGAAAATTGGTGAATGGTATTCTGGAGGCGCTGCGTTAGAGTGCATCGAGCGTGCAGCGGAGGTGAACGAGCGCATCAAGTCACGTCACACGTGAGACATAAGCGCCATCTCGCAGTTTTTTTAGAAAACAAAGCGTGTGGCTCTTAGACGGGTGTGCGCGCCCGTCTCAAAGGTGATAAGGTGTAGAACGCAAGGCGACGGGTAGGTGCCCCCACCGTCTCGTTTTAGCAAAGCGTTGGAAACACTCGTCTTTCCGTGCAAGTGTTGCATGGTCAGCGCACCGTGATAAGCGCTACGGCCCTTAAAATTACTTATGTATGCCTTTTCTAGTAAAAGGCTCAGATACAGAATATATACGTGTTGTTATGGTGCCCCAGACATGTGCAATATTTGCTTTTTAATTGACAATTGCACAAGCATGAACGTTCAACCTTGAGCAACATAGGCGGGCGCTGCGAATGGGGTCGGCAGTTTCAAGTACCCGATGCCGTTAAGAGTAGACAAGCAGACAAATGTACAGACAGACAGACCAAAATTTTTTCTTTGAAGGTCCCCAAGAAAGACTATCGTCTTCAACACTGTACTGGATCAATGGCAGTAATAGTGGCCTCACGCACGAACTTTTAGTATTTTGGAAATAACATTTGTATTGTGCACAAGGTATTCAGAGCCACTAGTGGACTTCCTTAAGGACGTCTAGCAGACAATAAAGGCAAGAAAGCTATAAGGAAGGTATTTGTAGTAATTATGATGTAAGTGTGTGCACGTAAAGACAACTTGGAAGTGGTAGGGACTGAACCAGCAACCTTCAAATAATGCGTTCAAAGCTCTACCAGTAGAGCTGAGGCAGCAGCCATCATTCCGTGCATTTCATCGGATATTTCTGGGCACTTGGCCAGCGTTGGCCAGCGCTGCTCGTAACTACGGCGATGACTTATGGCTGTGGTGTACTGGAATGGGACAATGTGTTGTCTGAAGCCAAAGCGTGGCTCTTTTTGCGATGATGGACAGTGCTGCCAGAGCACAACCTACTACTTTGGCGCCACCTGTCGGCCTCCCCTGAAGTAAATTATGAGAAGCTGAGATACAAAGCCTCCGAAATTAGTAGTTGTAGTTGCCGCGCTCGCCGTAAAATGTATAAAGAAGTGGAGCAGTATCTGTCATTAAGTGTTTTTGTTTTAACATCGCGACTACTTACTCTTCTGGCTCATGCTGGTGACGGGTGGTCGTGAAACTCACCTGATGATGTTCACGTTATCCTCCCTGACCCGCTCGTTCGTTTCGTCGGAAACACTCAGATTAGTCTCACAGCAAGGCAGGCGAACATATGCATGGAATGAACAGCGAAGTGTTTTTTTTTATCTTTTCGGCTGTTAAAACAGTAAGCAAGCACACTATCTGAGCCCCCGTTCTCCAATATGAATTGTGCAAGATCATACGACGCAGGAGCAGCTTCATTTATATTATTAATTCATAGAAATGTGTTGGATGCGTCTTAATCTTGCAGATACTTTTAGTTTCAATCGTGTAATGTGACGTTTTTACTCAAAAACTACAGAACGTTTTCCAATGCAAATTCAAATTACGCGTGCTGGGCCTACCATTCGATAGCGGCCCTTTCGCACAATGCCCCATTCTATACACCATATTATAGCAACGAGCCAGGACTCCAATGTTGCTGGTTTGGGCTGCCGCATTCGAAGGTAGCAGGTGCCTTACCTGCCAGTGGCAAATGACATTTAGTCACTTTCATTTCTTCCCATTTATATCATAAATACGACAAATAACGTCATTATACTTTCCTTGGCTTGTCTGTCTGTTGGTTGTCAATAATGTTGTGTCTAAAAAAGAAAACGAGCCGGCAAAAATTTGCACCTTTCATTGATGCTCTTTCTTGCAGTTCAATTAATGGCGACGGGCCAGGCATTCTTTTTTCGTCTGATGTGAGCCAATAAAGGAAATATAAAACTTGAGTATTTCCGGCCTTTTTCATATGATATTAACATGCCGTCCCATATTTAGTAAACCAAGCATATATTCTTGACTATCTGAAGTTCTGCACTACACAAAAAGAAGCTTTGTTGGTGTGAATATGGTTTAAGTAAAGGCGAAATATGTACCTTCCTCGAGCGTGGTGAAGTCAAGCTGATGAGACGACGGACTCGGTCCAGCAGAATTGAAAGTCTGCACTATGGCAGAGTAGCGCGTGCTTGGTCGCAATGTACGCAAAACAGCTTGGGTTGCGCCAGCGCCCGTCACGGTCTGGTACGTGTAGGGTAGCATAGGGGAGTCGTACACACGGTGTCCAACGTAGTAGCCCTGTATCTTTCCATTCTGGTGCTCTTTGGGTGGCACCTTGGCAAAAGAAAGGCGAAAAGGCTTGCTCAAATAAGCGCCAACTTGGTCGTTCACATAGATTAGCAAACTAGCTCTAAGGGCGCATAGTAACAAATTAGCTCTTTCGTATTAATCATTATGAAAATCACCACTCTCGTCACAAAAAGGTGCGATAAATGTGCAAAAAAAAAAAGCGTCATATAGGAGTTTCCAACACTGACTCGCGGAGACGTCTCAAGTTCTGACGGCTTCTTTAAGACCAGCATACACTTTCGTCAAAATAAAAAAAAATATTAGAATTCTGTTCACAGCGAGTCCTAGACTTTACATTGAAATTTTCATTCACTATTAAGGCAATGTGGTCGAAATACCATAAAAGACATGGGAGGAAGACATGACACTTTGCGCAAAAAATGTAAATCGCAATGAAAACAAAACTTGCATCGCCCCTTTCTTTATGATGAACACATGGTGACTAAAGTGATACCAATAGAGTTCTGGGAGAATAAAATTTTCACACTTAACAAGTGGCGTAGCCAGGAGTCTTCACACCATGCCCCCCACCCTGCCGAATTTTTTCGCCATAGCATGCATGGAAAAAAATCCCCATATAAAGGGGGTGCCCCCCTCCCCCACGGAATCAAAGTGCCCCCCCCCCCCCCAAAAAAAAAACGTTTTTGCCTACGCACTTGTAATTATATGGTTCTTTTTACAATCCCTTCAATGCGGATGAAAAACTCATCCTTGCATAAGAATAATAATCAACCGACTTTAGAAGGAAAGAAAGAACAAAGTTGAGTACTTGTGTAACCTACAGGCTCGCCCTAAGGTGCATTGTGCACTTAGTGTAAGATGCGTGAAGTACCGTGAAGGCAATACTTGTTATCGCGGCAAGGGTAACACACAAAGTGCATAGGCACTCGTATGTGATGTGTAAATTGAAAATGTTGGGTTCACCTTCCACTCGATCTTGACGTGCGTGCTGCCTAACCCGACGACCCGGATGTCCAGTGGAGGTGCTGTTGGAGCTGCGTCAATATAAGGAAAAATGCAATGCTTGCCTAAGCTCGGTGAAAAAGCACGCACGCACGCACGCACGCACGCATGCGCGCGCACGCACACACACACACACACACACACACACACACACACACACACACACACACACACACACACACACACACACACACACACACACACACACACACACACACACACACACACACACACACACACACACACACACACACACACACACACACGAACTTTAGGCAATTAAATGCGCATGTGATATATACGCTAGATTTTTGGCTGCAGATGTTTTTAAATGCGAAGCATTTCTTAGCGAACATAGGCGACTTTGAGCGTATCTATCTATCTATCTATCTATCTATCTATCTATCTATCTATCTATCTATCTATCTATCTATCTATCTATCTATCTATCTATCTATCTATCTATCTATCTATCTATCTATCTATCTATCTATCTATCTATCTATCTATCTATCTATCTATCTATCTATCTATCTATCTATCTATCTATCTATCTATCTATCTATCTATCTATCTATCTATCTATCTATCTATCTATCTATCTATCTATCTATCTATCTATCTATCTATCTATCTATCTATCTATCTATCTATCTATCTATCTATCTATCTATCTATCTATCTATCTATCTATCTATCTATCTATCTATCTATCTATCTAGCCGTTTACGTTTGGGTGCTTTCACGACCACCCCTTTAACTTGTCGTGAACCAAAATTAGCATGGGAGCGTAAGATAGTTCGACGAATATGACGCGCTGGTCAAGACCTGAATAATGTCACAATGCCGCCGCGTACGTCGTCAAATACTTCTCGCCAGACAGTGACACATACCCACAGGTGGGTATATGGCGCCGGTATGTGGTAAGTGCCACAGGGGATTGAAACTTCTTTTACTCTCCTCTCCCCCTCCCCATGTGTAGGGTAGCAAACTGGAGGCATAGTCTAGTTAACCTCCCTACTTTTCCTTCTCTCTCTCTCTCTCTATCTCTCTCTGAAACTTGGTATATACCCAGAAATGACGAGAACATACATGGGCAATTTTAACGCGCGAGCGTTAAGAAATATGCATTAGCGGTAGCGTGGACCCGACGAATGCAAAGACTAAATTTCAGGGTCCCAGCTGGAATCGAACCCAAGCAATCTGCGAGGCAATGAAGCATTTTACCGCAGAGCTACGTCAGGTCTAAAAATTACTTTTCAAATAGACGCTAATCTTTGTGAAATGTCAATAGTGGTTGCAGTGCTGCCTAGCCAATGTTATAAACATTAAATTTGCACTTTTTTGATGCAGCCGTCACGTCGGGTTAACGCAAATTGTGGTTAGTTGTCATGCGCTGAAGTTGATTTATGTAGAAGTGTCCAGGGCCAGCACCCTCGCGATTATCAGCGCTTCATATTAGCTTCTGGTGTTGCTAATACGCATGTTCCAGTTGGCATCGTTGTGCAAGTGCAAACAAATGGTTGTATAAACATCTGAAACTCTTCAATATATGTCTGTGCGTGATACATTTGTACTTAGCCTTATTACTTAGCGACAATTCATGACGTGTCGCTCAATAAAAATTTTCAACATGGTCACCTTCCCTCCACGCGCTTCGCATAACGTCGACTCCCAGATACGTGGGATCTCTCGAAATTGTTTAACGTTTACACTCGCGTTATGTACTACGTGTTCTGTTGTGGTGTTTGGAACCACAGTTTCTTATATTCACTGAATAAGAAGCGTATTCAAACTAACCAAAAACTTGCATGGCGTTTTGCCTTCGAGAGTAGAACGCGATGATGTATACTCGGGCTCCGTGTTCAATGCCTTCAATCATTATTGTTCGGCCCGATACTGTTTACTGGAAGTATAGTTGCTAGGTGCCTATTACGCCACAATTCAGACAGTTATAATACGCCACAATTCAGACAGTTAAAGCATTGATGATATATTGCTCGTCTTCTGTCTCTACTTGACGTCCTGTACGGCATCTACAGTATCGGCAATGAGGCAAGAAAGTGATTGAGGTAACCAACAACAAGGGAGATGTCACCAAAGTAGATGTGCCGCCCGTTAAAGAAGCATCCACGGCGCTTAACGTTTTCACATTTACCCTCACCTTCCTCGCTCGTAGTGAAATGAAGGGACGCAGATGGGGCGCTCATTCCGACCCTGTTCTCGGACAGCAGGTATCCACCGTAGGATGTGCCGGGAAGCAGGTCGCTCAGGTAGACGGAGGTCTCTGATCCTGACACTGTGATCAGTGTCAGCTTCCTACTTTGAGCTGCGTGTTCAAAAAAAAAAAATTATTTGCCAATACGTCCGCGAAGTATACACCTCTACCAGATGTATCGCTGTATATAGTTATAGTCGGATTGTTTGAGTCATATTAAAAATTTAGATATGCTACTGCTTCTTACTCTTATATGCATGTTTTCTAGGCTTTTATTGCACTAACTCAATGACAACCGTTAGAACAGCTCTAATAGTGCTAGCGAAATTACCACATTCCTTCTTATTGGTGGTCGTGCATGTTCAACTCACAGTTCTCTTTCCAGAAGCGTACGTGAAATGTGGACACCTCAGAGTAAGGCGCTTGCCACATCAGTCGGACTGTGCGGCTTCTGACGTCCAATACTTTGATACCGACTGGCGGTGACGGTGGCTCTGGAATAAAAAAAAATCAAATACTTATGTTCAGAAATACCAGAAATGTATTAACCAGAAATCTATCAATAGAAACTATCAATGCTTTCCGTTGAATATACTCAAGCAACACAAACAATTAAGGTTGTACGCCGAAGCAAGCACGTCATCTTGGCATTCGTAAGCCGTTGAAGAGTGGGTCTACGACTGATGACGTATCGCGACAAGTAGCGACAGGGCTGACGAGCGAATACGGACAGTATCACGATATCGAGAACAAAAATGACAGCCAATCCGCAAAACTTGGCATAGGGATGCAAGAAGCGAGTTGACGCAGGTCTAATCGCCATCTGTGCGGTGTTACCACTCGACAACCCAACACCATGAAAGCCCAGTTGCCCTGTTTGTTTAATTTACAAACATCGTTTCGATTGCGCCTTGTCTACAAAAGAATATGTGGCCTTGTAGCCGAGTGTTTCGCCAAGCAAACAGACGTTAGCAAACTTACAAGGCCAGATCTTGTAGCGCACTGCACTACGGATCCCCCCGTGGAGTGAGTGAGTGAGTGAGTGAGTGAGTGAGTGGTAACATTATTCCATCCTGCAGAACCTGAGTAGCTGTAAGCAATATACGTATGTATACCGCCTACAGCCACTCAAGGTCCACATGAATTATCTTTGAACACACCCATTCAGCACAAGATACCACAAGAGAGACAAAGAAGAAGACACGGATATCACCGAGTTGTGTACTTGAAACTGGTTCGGTCGCTGTGCTCATAAAAAAAAATCACATAGCTCCGAACTTTTCTCCTTTTTAAAGTCTTACTGTCCCAAAATGAGTCCCTGTGCATGTGGTAATGCATACCTAGAACGTAAAGCTTTGTGAGAGATGTGACGTTGCCGAACTTATTGGAGACTTTGCACACGTAAGCGCCTGTGTCGGAAGTCGAACTGTTCTGGATGAGGAGCTCGGAAATCACGCCACCGGGAAGACTTCTTTCGATGATGTCGAACCTGCAAATAGAACAATGTCTACCAAACAAATTTCTTTGGTCAAGCAGTAGGTAAAGAGTAGGTATATGTTCTTCAATATAAGAAATCACACGTCGCATGTTCTGCACTCTGCGATCGGGTGGCTATATCGGGGTGATTGTTAGACGCGACCTTACCCTTCCCGCACGGTTGCCTGGTATGGCCTCTGGTCCTTAAACCAGTGAACTGTCAGTGGACGGTCGCCCGTTGCTTCACATTTCAAACGAACGCTGTGACTTCTCCGAACAGTTGTCTCCTCTATTCGTTCCAGAATAATCGGTGGCGCTGAAACAAAAATATAGGAAACACGAAACTGAACTAATCAACTTCAGTACAGATTTGGTACTTTGAGTTACAACGTAATAGCAGTGCGGAGGAAACTAAAGTAACCGCACAATATATATAAAAAAACATTTGACCAGGGTTATGCTATCAGCCAAATAACAATAATACAGGTATTTATATTATGAAAATCACGTCGCATAGTGCTGAAACCTTTTAAATAATACCTCCCAGTAAGCCTGCTTTCTGGAGCTTCAAGTAGAAATTGCGATCTTGCTAATACCCGTTCTGTAGCTAGGTCTTCTGGTGGAAACGTGTGCGCCAGTGATGTTCTGTGAAGAGAATCTGCCGTTTTTTGGGAGTTTCCAGTCTTTATTTTGCACAAAAGGGGAAACAGCAATCTTTTTAATTTGCCAGAGAATTTTAGGAATGGTGAACTCTCGTTATGACGAGACAATGGTCTGACTGATCGTTTTGGTTTTGAAATCGATTCTGGCGCATGCCGCACGCAATATTATAGCCCTTGAGATTTGTTTCTGATAAATACATAGAGCTATTTTCTAGTTCACTATGGGTGTTAATTTGGAAACCTGCGTATGAACAATGTACTTACAGCATATGAGTTCGGTATGTACCAATCGGCACGTGTTTATTATAAGTGTCATGGCAATGGTTCATGTCTGCCTGGTTCATGTCAGAATTGTCTGCCTACAACCCTGCTCTGAGCCTCTCATTGAAGGGGCTGTCAAGGTGATCACCGATGAGCGCTAGAAAGTTTGCAGTGCTGCAGACTTCACCCCCTAACGGTTTTTTTTCATGCCATCCACACCCATCCTATGCATGCGCAAAAAACAATGAAAACAAAAAAAAAACACAACTCGTATTGCACGTGATCTCGTTCCAAGATACGCCTTTTCCTTTTCCCCCAAAGCATTTGATGACCAGCTCACGCAGAAGCTTCCCATATGAGCTATAGCTTCGGCTGATTATAAATTCGCAGCAGCAGACTTCAAACGCACAGTAAGTACAGCAAAAGATGGTTATAATATGAAACGACATGAGTATCTTTCTAGGGCTAAAAACAAAAAAGCGCTCTTCAGATTTTTAAGATCTCAAAAGATGTTACCACCCGCTGAAAATATTGACTCTTCTGTTCTTTCCCCCCGTGAGCTCTCTGATTTAGTAGAAAATATTGCGAAAGGGCTCCAAGATAGATTTATGTCAACTCTACCACTGCACATTGTGAACCCAATGGCAGGCGAGGATTTCGAGGAGGTTACTTTAGATGAGCTGGCAGAGATAATAAGGCACTTATCTCCTTCGGCACCTGGACCAGACGGGATAACAAATTCAATGATAAAAGTAATATTCGAGATTTGTCCAACTGAAGTACTTAATCTGGTGAATTTTTCTTTGACAAAAGCTTGGATACCTGCGGAATGGAAGCTGTCTAAAGTTATTCCACTTCTTAAAAAGCAGGAAAAAGGATTCGCCTTGGACAATGTAAGGCCGATATCAATCACGTCAAATCTGGTTAAGCTAATTGAAAGAGTTTTGAATGCCCGGATAATGAAATATATTAATAATAACGCAATATTAAAGCCCAGTCAAATTGGTTTTAGATCCGGTTGCTCAATATGGTGTGCGCATGTTGATTTAGAGAGCCGAATACAACTGGCTCGGCGTCGGCGCCAATACTGTGCTTTAGTTACTTTAGATTTGGCTAAAGCGTACGATAGGGTTGAGCATTCAATTTTATTAAAACAGATGGAATATCACCACTTTCCCAACTACATGACTGCGTGGGTGTCGGAGTTTTTAAGAGGGAGAGAATATTACTGCTTTAAAGATGGGTACTCATCGAATAGATATAAGCAGACACGTGGCGTACCACAGGGGGCTGTCCTGTCACCAGTTTTATTTAACATTTTCTTAAGCTCCATTCCATCAGCTAAGGATATTCATTTATATGTGTACGCGGACGATATTGCTTTCTTCGCAAGTAATACCGACCTTCAATCATTATACCAGAGTCTACAAAATTATCTCAATATGATAGAAGGATGGCTTAAAAATATTCATATGACCCTGAACGTAAAGAAAAGTGTGCTCCTTGCATTCTTTTTTCTGCAGCCTATCAACATCTCGTTAATGTACAGTAATGAGCTCATTCCGCAGGCGAATTCCCTTAAATATTTGGGCATCATATATAATGACACATTAAATTGGAGAAGTCACATTGATGATGTGTACTCCAAGGCAACACGGGCCATGGGGCGGCTACGGAAGCTTGCAAACCGTAAAGCGGGTTTAAGAAGAGATGTGCTAATAATGATATATAAACTTTATGTGCGGCCCATCATGGAATTCGGATGCGTATTATTTTCTGGCAGCGCAGCCTATAAAGTGAGACCCCTAATACTGCTGGAAAGAGAAGCATTGCGTTTGTGTCTGGGTCTACCAAAGTTTGTTGCAAACAACGTGTTGTATATGGAAGCTCGCCTACCTTCTCTGCTAAATAGGTTTAAAATTCTTACTGTGCAAGCATTCTTAAAGATATACAGTTCACACCAAAGACTCTCATTTTATGCTTTCATTCAAGAACCGACTTTATTTTTCGAAACCCATTGGTCGCGACTACACACCCCGCAAATAGTATTTGCACAAGCGCTACTAAAGCAACTGAATGTAAAAATTAGACATATTCGTCCAATACACAATCTAAAGTCAATGCTTAGCATACAATTCGATGATATATTTCCTCATAACGCGAAACAATTGGCGTATAGGTATTTAAATGACCAGTTAGCAGATTATCTAGCCCACCTAGAGATAAGCAATATCATAGCGACTGATGCATCTGTCTCAAAAGAAAAGGCTGGGGTTGGCATCTTCTCTCCTTCTTTGGACTGGTCCTTTTCGATTCGACTCCCAGATTATACCCCGGTATTCATGGCAGAATTATTGGCCATTGTTCTTGCCCTACGCAAATTACCCTCAAGCGAATCATTAGCAGTGATCATTACAGATTCGTTATCAGTTTGTAATGCACTTTCTGCGGCAGTAAATTCAGAGCTGATGAATACGTTTCGGCATTTAGTACCGAAAAACGTAAAAAAACTGCATTTGCTATGGGTACCAGGCCACCGCGGATTATATTTGAACGAAATGGCGGACTCTTTAGCAGCAGTATCCCTGGGTGGGCCCACCATTCCAGTTTTGCCAGATACGGCTTACGTAACTGCGCTAAGGTTCCGAAATGCTTGCCTACACTGGGGAAAAGGTAATTTGGATAACTTCAAAGATTTCGAGCATTTGAGCTATTGCTGGAATAAACAGTGGTGTTTATCCCGCCAGTTAGAGGTCACTTATACCAGATTGCGCTGTGCAGTTCCACAACTAAATTATTACCTTAATAAAGCTCAGCTCAAGGCGTCACCGCTATGCATTTGGTGCAACGAAATTGAAACAATTGAACATTTCTTTTTATTCTGTCATCGTTATTCTTATCAGAGAAAAAGATTTTTAGTAGCCCCATTACAAAAGCTAGGAATACAAGTAAATTTACCAGTAATTTTATCACTTGGCGGAGCTTCATTTGGTTACTGCCACAGGGATGTATGCTCCGCTGTGTTTAACTACATCAACGCAACTAAAAGATTACCATGCTAGTGAACCACTACCTTTTCAGATCTTTAGTTTATAATTCATAGTAATGTCTTTCAAAAACAAAAGATGGTTTGACCGCTTGCTCAGCACACATTTTTGTTTTTCTGGTAATATTATTTTACGCTACTTTTTCAGATTGGCTTCATTTTTAGTTTAGTTTCATTTAAGTATCCTGCCGCCCCGTTCTTGGCCCATCCCCCTTTGTGGGTAAGCGCCAGCCATCACAGGTCATCAGCATCAGCATCAGCTTCGGCTTCTTTTATTTCACATGTCAGCAGATTCTGAAACCGGCCGATAACAAAACAGCTGTGCAGCTTGTTATATGTACCACGCTAATACAAGCTAAGTGCATTGATGACCACCTCGGCCAAGCTACAACACTTTTGCGCCCCCTTGTGGAAAACTACATAAACTAGACTCTATCACAAGTAACTTAATTGATCATCGTGCCACTTTGTCTAATCAAGCCGAATTGAAGCATGTAGGACTTACTGCTTATGGCGAGGCTAATGATCTTGGAAAGACCACTGCCGAGTCCGTTACTAACGTCACACCTGTAGTGGCCAGCATCTTCAGCCTTCACAGAGCGGATCTGCAGACTACCGTTTGGCGCCATGTTGAATCTGTCACCCATGCGGACAAGCTCGAAGTCTCTGTCATCTGTGGGAGAAAAGGTGGGCGCAAGAATGGGGAACTGGGCCGTCTTAACGCTTAATTGGCGGAGTGACATTTGTTTTATGATACAGGCTTGTTATAATGTTCTTTGTCTTCTTATTTTCCTGCATGTCAAGTATAGCTTCTCGAATTTGCACAGCCTACACCTCGGTGGCTCGTTTTTTCACAATCTTGCGGGTTTATTAATATCCTCTCATGAAATGTGTGCTGTCACTAATGTTGATGAAAAAAAAAATTACCTGCTTTCTGCTGCAAACTTTGTTGTAAGTGCTTTTACCGTCCATGGAGTGCCTCCGTTTTTTTACTTACTGTACAGGGACGTATCCAGAAATTTTTTTCGGGGGGATGCTCAACCATACTTTATGCATGTTCGTGCATGCGTTTGTATGTGTGTGTGTGTGTGTGTGTGTGTGTGTGTGTGTGTGTGTGTGTGTGTGTGTGTATACGCCAGTAAAAGTGAAAAAATTTGGAGAGGCGGGGGTTGAAGCCTACTTTGAGTAAGCACTTGTTGCGAGATATATTATTTATGTCGTTATTCCGTTTTTGAAACTTGGAATAATACAGTTTGCTTGTGTGTAGATGAAGATTTCGAATGACTTTACAATGTAACCAGCAGGAAAAGGCATATGTCCGAATGCTGAATGTAAGAGCACACTTCTTTTTTTTTACCCCTCTCCTTGCTCCATTCGACCCTTGGAACGGGATAACCGAAAGCGTTGCAGTGAATGACAACATTAGATCCAGTTGAAGCTGACGCATCTGTTGGCTCTTGGGTCCAGATTGGTTTCACTGAAAATTAAAAAAAAAAACAGTAAAAAAATGCCCGAGCCTCTTATTTTGACACTCCCAGCACTGAAATGGAATAAACTTACGTGCGCTTACTTCACAAAATGACATTTATCGTGCTTTCCACCATACCGTTTTAACTACGCATTAACGCTGCGGTAACGCTACAGACGTGCTTATGAAGATATTACCTGGGCTCTAAGTCACAAGCCTTTTTGATCGTAAAGGCACTTTGTCAGTAGTTAGTGGCTTCAATAATGATATTGTTGATTGACTGACTTATTTATTCATTTATTTGTGCCAATATACAGCATCAGAGTGGCTTGAAATACTGCGATCAAATTAAATGACAAATGCATTTTGAAAATTTGTCCCAATATTTTTTCGCGCACGTTAGTATAAGCTTTGTCCTCTCGTGTACATTCCGTTTCTCTCTTTTACATTCCTTTCTACTACCTCTCCCACCGTGATCTGCCGCCTTTTTATATTTATTTTCTGACATTATGAAACCACCCTCATAGACATTTGCAAAGTAGGCAAGTTGTGTTCGGTTGGCCTGTTGCACTTACCGTCCACGTATAACTTGACGGTGTAGCTGTCCGAGCCAGCCGGGTTGCGGACGGAGCAGGTGTAATTGCCTATGTGATCTCGCGTGATCTCGCGCACCACGAGAATGGACTTCCCCTGTAGGCTGACCACATCCCCGAGCTTGTCCTCGGGGCGTATTTCGCGGCCGTTGTGATACCAGCTAAAGTGCACCGGTGCTGAGCCTCTCTTTAGCGAGCACATTAGGTCCACACCGTCACCCAGTTTCAGGTTGGAGTCCACGTACATCTTGTGCATCTCGGGTGCCTCTGCGATAGTGGGGTGAGGAGGCGGCCGATAAATGCAGTCAGAGCGTTAACAAAACAGGAAATACAGGCCGGACGTGGACTCAAATCACATTTTGCGCCATATAAGGGTCTTGATGTGCTTGAAAGCGACTGAAAGGTTCCGCAAGAGGGATTTCGAGCATAAAAACATGGACAAAAGTACGTGTATCAATGTAATAGTCCTATGGAGATTAATACTGTCTTACGTAAGTTTGCTTAGATGTTACACAATTAACAAAACCCAGGGTCTGTGTTAAGACGCAGATGACAGTTGGAATAAGGCTGTACATAAACCCAGCTGGCATACGGAATTAAAGAGAGTAAAAGGGTGTGGTGACGATGCGTACCAAGAAGAATGTTAAGCGAAGAATGTGATAAATCTGAACATTATTTGCTTTTACTTATGCCACGAGTGTTATCGACTGCGTGAATTAAGTATCGTAATGTTCTTGGTTACCGAGCCTCCGTAAAAGGGTGATCGGGTGCATTTTCGCTTAAAAAGGAATATGGCTCTGCGCCAATTTATGACTTGATGTTCTGCTGGGCGATAGAGGGGGCGCTTGCGAAGTGAGTCATTAAGTTTAGTTTGGTTCAGGCGAACTTTGTGCGCGCGAGATATACTGTGCTCTATAAATGTACCTCAGCAGTAGCTTTCAAACCGTATGCGCATCTAGAGAAAAAAAAAGAAAAGAAAAACGTTCGTTGGGCTTTTTTTTAATGGTTTGATTTCGTAGCAATGAGAAATTCTGTCCGACTTCATGTTACACTACTCAATTCGCTTGCTTTTAAAGAACAAATTAAAGTCAGAGGACAACACGCATTTCATAGTCGTAGTATTCCGTGTGTTGGCATTGCACAGCGACTGCCTGTGCCATGTTTGGCATGTCACCGCAGCTCATGAGGCAATGCCAGCTACAAAACCTGACAATTTTTTTCGTATTTTCATTGTGTATTCCTTGTTAATTTCCTTTGAATCTCCCCCCCCCCCCAAAAAAAAAAAACAACAACAACAACTTACTGCTGTTTTTGTAGCGGACCTTCGAAATTATTCACGGGGGGTGGGAGGGGCGTGGAAGTATTGGAGAGAAAGCCAGGTGGTTTCTTGGTGTGAATCAACAAACTAAATAATGTATCACTTTTCGTACGATTATAAGTTACGGGCACTTTAGCACCCGTCGCTAAGAGCGTGATGGGTCTACTTCCATTTTTATTTTAGCCGTCTGGCAATTCATCAAACCACCAAAGGGATAACCTCTTTCCACTTGCGATTTAAATAAATAAAACAGAACATAAAGCTAACAATGTTACGACTTTGCGTTATAGGCACATTCATGTAGCAGCGAAGAGAAAAATACTTGCATTTTGATGCACGAAAAAGGGTGTGCTTGCTTGGAATCGTTTTTTTAATGCAATTTTTAATCAGCGGTGCGTGACATGAGTTATCATGCGTGCGCTGGCGTAGTTTACCGCGTTATCGTTTTCGCAAGCACTTGCAGAGAAGCTCTGAGGCAAGGTATAATATCACAGGGACGTTTCGGCCGCGGAGACCATGGATCGATAAAAATGGCGTCCCGGTTTAGATCGCTGAGCTGCGAATTTTGGTTCGCGGCTACACCGCTTGTCATTCAGGGGCGTAGACAGAAATAGGCACCACTTTGATCTGAAAAGAGGGGAAGGGGGGAAGGCTGGAAGATGCGGTCGGGTGTGATGTCATGTTCCGTATGCGATGACAAAAAAAAAAAAAACTTCATGGGGAAGGGGGAAAGCACGGGCCCGGTATGTCGCCCCCTGGCTACACCAATGTACTCATATATTAATATATTGCCAGTATCGTACTGTTTTCAAGTTATGAGTTGTTACATATACAACACAGTGATGCTTCTCTCGAATGCCCGAAATATATCGGCGAATACAAGAAAGTCGTCCTTCCTAAGAGGTCTTAGCTTAGATTGTATATGATATAAAACTATTCTATTATTAGATGTGTGAGATTACCGTGATTGAAATCTTTACATATTATTCACAAAACTACAATGCAACCATAAGTTGTCAGTTAAATACTGAAGAGTTCTGTCGTATACATGGCTGAATTCGAATAGTGAGCGGCAGTTGTTCTTCAGCTAGGAGTAGGTAAACAAAGCACTTTGTGAAACAGAGTGTCATGGGCCCCTGTAGCGTTTTTGCACATAATGCGTGCGCTAGCAGGCCTTTGAAAACAAAGGTATGATTGAATGAATGCTTCATAAATTGAGTCTTGCAAATGACGCGTTGCTAGCTTCGCCTCTGAATATTACTGTTAGATGACGTCAACTTGACTCACCCAAAGCATGGCAGGTGTCATGAAGGCCACGGACCAGAAGCAGCACCAACTTCACAATTACCAACGACTTTCTTGTCACCGGTCGCACTGTTTCACAGACCACCACACCCATGACGTACACAGTTGCAGTAGCAGCTTCGTTGACACATGAGCAGCACTAGTCCGCAAAACCAACTAGAACGCGCGTGATGCTGTGTGAAGCGGGAGCGGAGGATGCAGTCTTTTCCTATCTTTCCCGACTTCTTCCTTCTCTGCGGGGAAGGACGCCTGCTTCAAGACTGATGCTGCTGCTGCTGCCGCCACTCTCTTTTGCGGGCTTGTTTTGGTGGACGCCCCCCCACCTCCAGCGTGCTCTGTGGGGAAGCGTGACTCACAGGCCGCGGGATGAAAAACCCTCGCAAGGAGAGCGAGGAGGAAGAGCGGGCTGCGTCGGGTGCTCGCGGAGGCATTCCGGGTTCGGTGGACTTCGATCCACCTCTGTGGGGGCTCCGGCTTGGCTCGGCCTGGCCCTTTTTTGGCTTTACACAGCCTCAGTGATTAGTCCTGTGGGGTAGGGAAGCGCGAAGAGTGAATGCTGTTATGTGGTGACTCACGCACGTTTGCACAATTCCAAAATGTTTTCATTGCGGAGTATCCTTTGTGTGAACTCGTATAGGGATTTCAAGACTTATTTGATGAAGTGACCTACAACAAGGCAAACAAAATAGTGGAACAGTCTCCGCGCCATGCTTAAAATGAAATGTGATATGTTGACCTTGTGGAAGGATAGCTGATCAATCATTTCGGAATTGATGGAAAGTTCTCGATAAATAACAATATACTGCCAGAGTCTATAATTGGTTGTTCCTCGCTTACATCATTTGAACAGAATCTAAAACGTTTATTTTCCGAATAACAGTGACATATGTTTTTTTTTTTGGCGTGTGTGTGTACTTTTTGTTGGTTGCATGATTCTGCAGTAGTTGTCTTTCAAATCTTCAGCGCGGTGCAAAAGTGCCGCCTCAAATGCGTCATGTGCTGTTCTGCGCGTATGTATTGCATCGCATGTGTGTTCCATTTATGTATGTTATGTATAACTTCGAGTTGCTGGTCACAATAATACCGAGAAATTATCTCGAGACCTGTACGGTACTTCTTTTTTGCAAATAATTGTTTGTACTTCCACCCTGTAACGGCCCACTTCTGGGCTAATAGTATAAATAAATGAAATGAAATACTATTTCACTGTTGAAGAATAAGAACATCAATGCCAATAAATTGACTTGCGTAGCCCTGGCGACAAAAAGCACAATAAACGAAATAAAGTGAAAAATGATTTTTTGAGTTTGTGTGTAAAACCACAACTGTCTCCTGAACCTTTTTTGTAGAGAATAAACTCCGGTTTATTAGTAATGTATATAAAGCGTTGTGGGCGTGTTGGTATGTCACGTAATGCATATAGCGCGCTGGAAAACACAAAGAAAGGTGTGCTTATGTTACGCGTTTATTTGTGCGTGTTTTTTTCACGAGTTATTAACTTAAACACCTCCGTTTGCATCCCAATTAGTATTTTATGCTGGATGATACTTTTTTGCTGCAGGGCACGCAATCAAATGAAAAAAAATTATATGGGGGTTTAACGTCCCAAAACTACCATATGGTTAAGAGAGACGCCGTAGTGAAGGACTCTGGAAATTTCCATCACCTGGGGTTTTTTAACGTGCAGCAAAATCTGAGCACACGGGCCTACAGTATTTTCGCCTCCATCGAAAATGCAGCCGCCACAGCTGGGATTCAATCCCGCGACCTACGGGTCAGAAGTCGAGTACCTTAGTCACTATACCGCCATAGCGGGGCGAAAAAAAGAAGAAAAGCTTGTGTATCAGTTATCAAACTCCAGTAAACTTATATGTACACCAGTGAAAATCACTATTAGAGGAAACAAGTTGCGTTACCTAAGGTGCAAGAACTTACTGTTTGAAATGTAGCCATTTTTCCTGGGTGAATTTCGATGCGTTACGCCTTTTCTCTACGTTCGTTACGTGACTTTCCAGCTTGACGTAACACAGTTTCGGCCTTTATTACGCACCCAGAGAATTGTTTTGATATGACCTAGATTGATTGATTGATCTGTGGGGTTTAACGTCCCAAAACCACTGTTTGATTATGAGAGACGCCGTAGTGGAGGGCTCCGGAAATTTTGACCACCTGGGGTTCTTTAACGTGCACCCAAATCTGAGTACACGGGCCTACAACATTTCCGCCTCCATCGGAAATGCAGCCGCCACAGCCGGGATTTGATCCCGCGACCTGCGGGTCAGCAGCCGAGTACCTTAGCCACTAGACCACCGTGGCGGGGCAATATGACCTAGATGAAGGTTTTGAAAGTCTTATTAATATCTCAAATCATGTGGGTCTTTGGATTGGTTGATATGTGGGGTTTAACGTCCCAAAACTATATTATGAGAAACGCTGAAGTAGAGGACTGTGGAAATTTCGACCACCTGGGGTGCTTTAACGTGCACCCAAATCTGAGCACACAAACCACCACGCCCATGACACAGAGTTGCAGCAGCGGCTTCGTTGACACACGAGCAGCACTAGTCTGCAAAACCAACTAGGACGTGCGTGATGCCGTGTGAAGCGGAGTATGCGTTATTTTCCTCTCTCTTCTCCATCGAAAATTCAGCCACCGCAGCCGGGATTCGACCCCGCGACTTGCGGGTCAGCAGCCGAGTACCTTAGCGACTAGACCACCGCGACGGGGCACGCGTGTCTTCTAAGAAAACGAATACGCCATAAATTTTCACATTCTACAACATTTTTACATGAGAAATATTGCTCAAATAATAATTAAAATTTAAAAATAAAACTCTGGTTCACTAACCAATACCCAATTTTAGGTTCGGGAAAATATTTGGGCCTCGACGTGGAAAATATAAATAAAAAAGACCAGTAGAAATACTGCCAAAGGACGGGAGTGCTCAGGCTTTTTCACGCTGTCGTCAGCTTCTTAGGGCGCCCATTGCTATGCCCCCTCTCTTCATTTTTTTTCCTTTTAGCAAGAGGCACCCCCTTTCACAGGCGTCCTTATCAAAGCAGCAATGGCCACAGTGTAAGCATGAGTAAGGATATTCAGGTGTTGACGCTAATCGCGCCTGAGCAACCAGATAATGTTCGGTCTCTTGGGCGTACTCTGCTCCGAGCCGTCAGATGGTGCCGTGGCCAACGTAGCTAGCGAAGCTGTGCATTGAAATTCCTTTGCCTCTCCTTCGTTTTCGTTACAAATGGTGTGACTAACGCCCAGAGCGCGAAGGAAATTCGTTATTTCAGGTTACAAGATAAATGTTTACCTGGTTTGATGATTCGTTAACACGTAAATGCCTTGTTCAGGGCGGGAACATCGTCAACACGGAGCGATCGGGGAATACTCAAAGGTAAGTATCGCTCGCGCGCACTAGTATTTTCGTATGTTCACAGCATTCTTCGCTGCAGGGAAAAACAATTAAAACAACGTTAGACAGTGTGCTATGCCTTCATAAAAAAAACGTTTCCCGGTGGGGAACAAGTGCAAGGAACTCCCACATGCTTAGACGTAGTTGCATGTTAAACAGGCCTGGACCGGGTCAAAATTAGTCGGGAACCCTCCACTAAGGCGCCCCTCGTAACCGAATTGTGGTTTTGACACTTAAACCACCAATAATCATTATTACCCCTCTATTACAAGTAAACAGTTACTGCCCCTGAAATGTATTTCATGCGTATTCACTGCTTGGCGCGAACATGGTTCGTAGGCATTTGAGTTTGGTCTGACCTCGGTATTGCACAACGCCACTGCTCCAGATGACCATTGTCACACGGCCATTTGAAGAATGGCACGCGCTCCACACAAGTCCACTAGCCAGAATGGTAGTTCGGTACAAAACACGTTCATCCCATTTCGGGAACCTCTAAGCAATTAGATGTCACCTTCATCGACAGAATAACATTAAACGCACCCGAAGAAGAAAGCCTGGCTTCAAAACAGCGCGGTCACACATGCTAGCCATGGCGTTGTTGCCGAGACGACCGACCCCGCTCGTCGTAGCGCCATCTATAGGGAGGCAACGACGAAGCTGCGAGATAACTGATAACTGCCTGAACATCACCTGGACGCGCTGAAACTGCCCTTTTCGACGCGTTGCGGGGACAGTGTCAGCACTTGTCTATTCTTACATGGTGGCAATGACAACGCAAGTTGACTGCGCCGCATCCTCGCAGTGCGCCAGAGGCAGGTTTGAAAGCTGATCATTGCGAACTATTTGGGGCCACATGCCAGTAGTAAATGCTGCGTAAGCTTCCTCTTTTACATTTGCGGTCGAGATCAGGTAGTGCAACAAACTGTGGCGCGACGGATGTGGCATAGTAAAGCGAGTGCGATCGACACCGGAGATAACGCCGCTGAAGCTTCTTGAATTGTATTGCTTTAGGCAGTTGGCGGTCTTAGTGTGCTGGACTGCAGCCACGTAATCTGTCTGTGCTCTCTTTCTGGGGCTACGAAAGCTCACGACTGTCGACTACTCGTGCTACACTTCAGTGCACATTTGTGGCGATTTGCGCGAGTAGTGCCCGCGCTGCTTTGAAACGGGCGGACTTTCCTAATGCGCAAATGTTCAGCACCACCGTCGGGAATTCAGAGGTAAGTATAAGCCAAATTTTTTTTACTATAGCGCTCAATCCCGTGAATTGTGGTTTTATCGACAGCTGCGTACAGCGGAAAATTCTGTGTGATTAGGGTGGCGGAGAAAAGGGGAGAGCATGATTTCTTCCACCCAGCTTCGACTATAGCCATGCCTCCTCTGTGGTCGGCCTTTCTCTTAGGCATAATACCGACATGATGGTTCTTAAGAAGTGCGCTCAACGCAGTCACAGTATCTTTTCAAGAAACTGTTTAGTATGGAAAAGCACTATAGGCAACTCGCGAAAACCCGGTAACGACCCCATGTGTTCTCTGGAGTTTTGTTCTTTCACGTACACTACGTGCGCATAATGTTATAAGGACACGTATTTACTAGAAGTGTTTGTGGATAGTAATTTATAGATGGCTTGCACCGATGTAACGTCACTGAAACAGCCACGTTGGAGCACCAACATGGCGAGACGCGAACCCTAGGATGTTACTTTAGTGTTACGAGTACGTCGAACGCTAGTTATTTCGTTATTAGTGCGTAGAGACCTAATAAGTTACGTTTACAATAACGTTCGTAGGCGTTGTGGGTGCCACATGAATTTTATAGAATAGCGTTTGCTCCCCCCCCCCCCCCCCCCAGAGAAACATCTAGGAACTTTAACCTCTCTGCAAACCCTAATGCACGGAGCTACATATAGCCTCGACCCCAGCGGTTTGCGGGCCGCATGCGATTTCAGATTTTCATGCGGGCGGACTGCAAGCGCCAATGGCGGCTCGCTTTACGACGCATGCGCAGTGGCAGCAACTGAACCGCAAGGGCTTGCGGTGAGTTATTCCTTCTTAATAACTTGCCATCTACGTAATTATCACACTGAACCGGGTTAATCGCCGCGAAATTTTACTGACTTGACGTCGTCTAAGCCGCATTGTTGTGCATCGGTGTCGTCACGTGCGAGCTAATAATCGTCATTACAACGTATTGATTGATTGATTTGTGGGGTTTAACGTCCCAAAACCTCCATATGATTATGAGAGACGCCGTAGTGGAGGGCTCCGGAAATTTTGATCACCTGGGGTTCTTTAGCGTGCACCCAAATCTGAGCACACGGGCCTACGACATTTCCGCCTCCATCGGAAATGCAGCCGCCGCAGCCGGGATTTGAACCTGCGACCTGCGGGTGTCATTACAACGTAACAAATACTGGGAGTACTATTTATCTGTTAATGTGCATAATAAAGAAAGGAAGAAGAAAAGGCAGGAAGGTTAACCAGACGCGCGTCCGGTGTGCTATCCTGCTCTGGGGGAAGGCAAATGAAGGATTAAAGACAGGCTGAGCAGTAATAAGAGTTTCCTCTCTAAAATTTGCTGGGAAGTATTTGACGGAAAATCATTCAAACAAATGTGTGTTCGAAAGGCAAGATCACTTAAGAGTTACAGGCAAGCAAAAAACCTTAATATTTTCCCGAGGCGGCGATCTACTCAACTTGGGGGGAGACCCGGGTGGGCCATGACGGGACGGGGAGGCTTACTCCACAGCCACCTCCTGTGCCCTCTCAATGGCCCTAAGCTGGTCTCCTTTCTCTTGGCTAGTGAGAAGATAGTTCCAGTTCGCCTCCGTCGAGGGAGACTCGCTGCTCTCGCTCAACGCAGGTCATTGCCACAGCATGTGATGTAAGGAACAGCGTCCTTTTTAAAGAAAGAGAACACGGCAGCCCGCGTGAACTGCTCTCAGCCGCTGTTGCCAACAGCACCATCAGCAAACTGTTGCCAACGACTCAAGGCCGTTGGAAAAGCGCTGCTAAATTTCACTCTCGCAATGATCGACCAACGCACGGTGCCTCTAAAAGCGGACGCGCTTTCTTTATATGTCGGGTGATAGTGCTGCAGGCAAAACGCAGGCCACGCGCTCGCGTGTTCCCTTTCATAAAAAAAAAAGAACACTGCACATCACAGGAGGGCTGCTTAACGTCGTGGAAATTAACAAATGCAGTTGGGTGGGGTATTACCGCAGTTTTCTGGGTGCAACAATCACGGCTGTGAGCGCAGCTTACGTTTATGTTTAGATTGAAACGGGCTGTAGAGTGACTTAGAATACAATCTTTCGGTATACTTAGGTGACTGTGGGGGTAGTGTGGTGGTTGGCCCTATGAGGTCACGTTTTCGCGAGAACACAAAGCGTATGGTCGTAGCCAATCCCCCCCCCCCCTCCTGTTAGTTTTCAATTTTGCTTTCGTATATATACACGCAGACATACAAACACATGCAAGAACATACATAAAGTATATTTGAACCCCCCCCCCCCCCTGTACAGAAAAAAAAATTCTGACTATATGCCTCTGCACAAGCACGTGGGCCGAGCCAAACTTCGACTGATACGTGTATTACGCTGTTGAAAACAAAGAATACTGCGACGACGCATTCTGCCCGAATTCCCACGCAGTCTTCGCCTCGCTATCATTCAGCCTAGCGTGACACAACTGCATGCCGCACTGCATTCCGATAAACCACAGCGCCAATGCACTGTAGGTTGTGGCTGCTAAAACAGGCTGCCAAGGTGTAAAGACTAGTAATGTTTCGCTGCTGCTGCTAATTGAATAAGTAGTTGCTCGTTATTATGTCGGGATTCGTCTTTCGGCAGACACGGTATTCCCCATTAGAAGAGATACTTTTCAGCGAACTGATATGACCCCCGCCACATGAGCGGTTGTGCTACAATACCGCAACTTGCGAAAATCTCAAGGCTATCATTTTATATACTATAAACTACCAATAAAACCAACAGACTATTAGGTTGAGGAAATTAAAGTGGACATTGTTTGAAGTTTCTTAACTGTATTGCAACGATTATCCCTTAAGCGGGAAGACATTAAGTGTACGACAAATCACCCTTTCCTTATGCAAGATCACAACCCACCAACTTCAAATGTCTCCGCTGCTCTATACCATCTGATCTACGGCAGAGGGTGCACCCCAGTTCACTTTTCTTATGAGGAATTTATGAGTGCAGCCCCACCGCGGTGGTTTAGTGGCTAAGGTACTCGGCTGCTGACCCGCAGGTCGCGGGATCAGATCTCGGCTGTGGTGGCTGCATTTTTGATTAAGGCAAAAACGCTGTAGGCCCATGTGCTCAGATTTGGGTGTACGTTAAAGAACCCCATAGTGATTGAAATTTCCGGAGCCCTCCACCACTGCCTCTCTCATAATCATATGGTGGTTTTGGGACGTTATACCCCGCAATTAAATCAATCATTTATGTGTATAGAATACCTGAAGGTTAGTCAGCGCCACCTCTAGTCCAGACGGTGAGTGTAAAACGCTTATTTTGCCGGGTGGCGTTCCGGGCCACATGTTCTTCGCCCGAGGTGGCGGCTGACCAATGAACCCTCCCATACAATTTACGGCTTTTCGATGGACGCTGACAGCCGAATAGATGGTTAACTGTTGCAATGTCGCAATTCATTTCATTTTTTTTCATTCTTTTATTTTTGTTCGCACAACCATTTGATGTAGTTCTTACCCCCGTATTCACAAACGCTCCTCGACTCGACGTCCACCTTTCACTTGACAGAGTTGTGTACTGTGACACCACTGGGCTGAAAAAGACGCTGCGCTACTCAAGAATCGCAGCAGATTATCGCTGATATGAAGTGACTTGCCATGCCTAGAGATGGCGCTTCCATCGGCTTTCTCAAGTGAAGGTGAAGCGTTGAGTGAAGGGACGTTTTAGAATAGGGGGGTTAGAAGTAGACTGGTTCTGCAGACCAATTCTTTTATCTCACTCGACGAGTTTTCAGTGGTACTTTGAACAATGACGTGGCAGCACTCAAACCCTTAGTAACAGTTACATAAAACAATGGAAGCAGGGGAAATAATGATAGGCAAACCATGTCTCCTGCGAAATTGTTTTGCCTACAAACTGAAGCATGAAGGGAGAGCCAGCAAGTTGGAAAGGTGCCTCACAATTGCCGCTTTCTTATCGAAGCAGTGCTGTTTGTGGGCGCCAGTAAAAGAAATCTGTTGCACTTTCGTTTGGCGTGTCGATGATAAAGTTCTTGAAGCATGATTACTGCTTTCGGTTGGCAATGAGTCGTTCTGCAGTGCACCGTAGCGCTCTTGAAATGCCTTTACGTGAGCGGTGGCTGTGAGGCTTACGGTATTAGCAGCGTCCATTGACGTTTAAGACGCAGGTCCCGATACTCAGGAGAAAAGTACTGAGCTTTTGTTTGGGTTGCTAAACAAGCAAGCCCTAAAGGTCTCGGGATTGAGTGTGCTTAGATAAGTCTGCTTAAAATTTGGTGGAGAACAGGTCATGAAAATTTCCGAAGCCGTCCATTACGGCATCCCTGCACAATATTGTTGGGACTTGAGGGTGATAAACCTCGGCAACTGTTATTTAAAGAGGTACGAACCTTACAGCTTGCACACGAGCGCACGCGCCCGCCTGCAAGCTGTATGCATAAACACTCAAATTATATATCAGTCATTTTGAGCACGTGCCATTTTTCCACAGGTAAACATCTACTTACTCCAAAATATCACAAATATTTATGTAACTTAGCAATGTTTCATACGACATTGTCTCGTACGTCATTGTTTCATACGACATTTCATACGACATATGGATTGTTTCGTACGACAGCGTTCTGCATAGCTGCTAACATTCTCGCCGAGAAAGGAGAGGGCAGCGCAGTGGATTGAAACGGAAACTGAATGGAATTACAGGAGGGAGAGACAGGAGGGAAAACAGGAGAGCGGGAGCGCCTGCTGGTCAGGTGCTGTCACCTCGTGGTGAGATCGTGAATTATGATGTTCCAAGGGCGTGGTCGTGCCGCGGCGCGGCTGAGATAAAGAAACGATGGGTCGGCTCGGGTGAATGGGAGCGGAAGCAATGCAATTGCTATAAAGAGATGAAAGAGTGAGTGTTCGGAGGCAGGACAGGCTACATGACCCGTGGCGGCGTGACCTACGGTACCGGCTTGTCTTCTATTATCGTTTGTGAGTTCACTGCTGTTCAAAGAGCGCGCGTGAATATAAACTGCGAGCGTATTGCGCGAAAATCGTCCCAATTTCTCCTATGCTACAAATTTTAGAGCGGTGCCAGTTCTAAAAGAAGTGCGGAGCTGGACAGTTTTCTTCAAGAGAAGCAAATGTTTTGTTCGGTTTCCTGTTTTTTCTTTCCTCCAATCTTTCTTTCCCTTTCTCTTTCATCTTTTCTTTATCTGTATGTGTGTTCATTTTTATTTTCTTCCTACTTTCCCCTTTCTTCCTATTCCTCGTTTGCTTGTCCCTTTTCTTCAAATGTTACCTGTGGTTTTATCGGTGTACGCCAAGAAACGACGACAGAACACGACAGCCTGAACCACTAGAGTGCTCCGCTTTTAATAATGATTCTATTCTCGTCGCGTTGTGAACTTCCGAAAAAGCACGAAATGCAGAACACCTTGAGCGACCGTCTGCTTTTTGTCAAGCTACTCTCAGTGCGTGTGTGGTCGGCGTCATTTATTTTTTTCAACAGTGGAGCTTTGAGAACGAGGTCAATCACTGCCGAGCGTAACGGAGCTCTTATAACGGCTATGTGCCACATGAATTGGTCAAGTCGCACTATATACAGACCTCAGGTCTACTAAACGTTACGAAAATGAGATTCAAAGCAGCTTCAGTGACATAAGACCACGAAGATTGGTCGAACAGTGCAGATAGTGGCAACATTACTGCAGAGTATCATTGAGTAATGAAACGGCAATATGACGCAACCAGATCCGCCATTTAACCAGTCCTCGTGACGTTAGTTGACCGAAGCTGCTTCAATTTTTTTTCGCGCTACTGTTCAGGTAATTCTGCAGATAGTAACTTCGGGACGGCCGGTTAACATATTTTGTGTGCGCGAGGTTTACGTCTTTTCATGTTGTAAATGTCAGTTACTGCCATTTATAACATGGCTGCAGATAAGGTCCTGGTCAATACTTATCGCATGATGTTAATACACATTTTGTTGGCCATTTGATCAACCTTGGTGGGTTAAAGGTTATGATGAAGCGGTGCTTCTCTCGAGGGCGCGTTTTCGATTCCAGTCGAGGCAATCGCATTTAGTTGCAAACAAAATCTACAAGACCCTGATTGAAGTGCACAATATATGGAGAACTTAATGGTCAATTACTTAGGATCCTCGACTAACCATTGCCGTTGGCGTGTGAAATCCCAGAATTTGCGTTTATTCGTACTCTTACCACCTCTATGACTTCTACAGTATCAATAAGACGCAATTCCAACTCTACAAGAAAACGTTTGATTCAAACCAAGTCAGGACGTAGCTGCAAGAAGACAAAACAAAAATTCATTTGTGCACATGACCATGGTGATTTCAACTTAGGCATTATAAACTAGAAGCTCTGTGCGAAAACGTTATTGAAGTGGTTAATTCACAGAAACATGGACATTGTCGCATTGGTTGAAATTTGTCGCATAGAAATTTGTCGTACAGGTTGAAGCGAACGGCAGTGCGCAAAGCAAGGATGAAGAAAGAGCGTGTTGTCGTCATTTGCCTCTTCGTCCTTGTTCTACGCGCCGGTGTCAACTTCGGATGTTAACATCTTTTAACTCGATAGCCTTAAAGAGCTCGTTTTGCAGAAGTACCAGTGCCAGTGTCGGCGTCGTTAGCTGTGAGCGAAAAAATCATCCAATACGCGACAAAAAAGTTGAGAACGATGAAAAAAAATACTTGATAAAAAATACTGGGTTTGAGTAGAGACCAAACCAGGCTCGTTTCGGACCAAGTGGGGATTGAACCCGGGTCGTTTGTAAAGCAAGCGAATGTTCTACCACACGGCCACGCCTGTGCTTGTGAAAACAGTGAAAAAAACTTCGTCTGCATGATGCAGTGAAAGTAGCTTTCATGCTTCACAAACACACACATCCTGTATGCATGCTTCGCAATGCAACATGAAGTATTGTAGTAATAACGCGTGGTACAAGAGTCCATTGCCAACGGACGTCAGCTTACACCAACGAAGAAGGCTCCCAAAGACAATCAGCGTATTTCACGAGAAGCTGTCAATAAGCATTTTCACTCGTTATGGCTGATGCCTCTCCAGTCATGTGTGACAAAAGGGCTATCAAGGGAAGAGGCCTGCTTGCTTCATCGCATCCGAACGGGATCAGCTCGTACACCAGCATGGCTCCACAAGATCAGACTCTCCGAGACGTCCTTGTGCCCGAAGTGCAAGGAAAATGGTGATATAGAACACTATTTGCTTAAGTGTCATGAGCTTAAGAAGGAATGGCAAGGTTTATTTGAGGGACTGCAGCGTTTAGGCTCGCCATGGGACAGCGTGACTGATATTGTGTTTCCGCGTGGTTGCTCGATCTTCAGGAAACAGGTGTCCCGACTTCTCTTGAAATTTTTGATTGCTACAGACCTCGCATGTGACTGGTGATAAGTGACAATTATGTTTGGGGTATGGGGCAGCGAGATAGAATACCTGCACAATACTACATGCGGAATAGCACAAAGGCAGCCGTCTTATGCAGGCTTACGTCGCAATGTGCACGATTTTTAAAAAGACTGCTCGTGCTTAGTAAAAAAACAAACAAACAAAGGACATTAGATACAACTAGATAATAGGAAACCAGACGGGGTGATTGCCGGCAAATTATGCAAGGGTAGATACACCGGCTACCTACAACATCCTCACCTAACCTAACCTAGTCAGAACATGTGATTATCATAATGGCTTCGTAGTTTAAAGCCGATCACACACTATAAAAGGCACACACGCCTTTTCCCTTAGCCCCACCGCAGTGGTCTTGTGGCTAAGGTCCGGCTGCGGCGGCTGCATTTTCGATGGAAGCGAAAATGCTGTAGGCCCCTGTGCTCAGATTTGGGTGCACGTTAA
The DNA here is from genome assembly GCF_013339725.1 of Rhipicephalus microplus. Classification (NCBI taxonomy): domain Eukaryota; kingdom Metazoa; phylum Arthropoda; class Arachnida; order Ixodida; family Ixodidae; genus Rhipicephalus; species Rhipicephalus microplus. The sequence goes on along the minus strand of NC_051171.1, from coordinate 164,314,421 downwards.
AGAACCCTAGGTGGTCGAAATATTCGGAGACCTCCACTATGGCGTCTCTCATAATCATATGATGGTTTGGGGACGTTGGACCCAGCACATCAATCATTCAATCAAACCCTCTCTCTTAAGTCCACGTAGTGGGTGCATAGCAAGTCCAAAAAGGTTTCATGCACTTACTGCAAGAAGTGCGCGAAAGGAACAGGACATCGCTATCGCGCTGAACTTCGAAAGGCGAAGCTATAGGCTCCCTAATTTTTATGCTTTTAAAAATATTGTATAAAAAGATGTTGGCGCACAAATAAGGCGTAAGTCGGCTAGTCCTTAGCTCTTGAATGGCCGAGCGTACGAGACAAAATTACTTAACAAGCTAAGCTTTCACAGTAACACTGGCGCTTCCAAAGTATGTGTTGGTATCCACAGCACGAAGATTCCTGAAAACGTACGTGTCGAACGGTCTTCTTACAATAGCGAAAGGGAAAAAAAGGGGCATATACAAGATAGCGAAGCACTTTTCTTTATTTATTTTTATTCCAATCCACTTCATTTAGAAAAAAAACTGCACGTGTTAAGAGTATATTCGGCAAGTGAAACGTCAGTATGTTTGGATATCCTGACCATCGTTTTAGACTTGTGTTATGGTTGCGTGTAGCCGAGCTTATTCTAGAGATAACTTGAGCACCAGTGATAAGGCTTAAAATTTCTGCCACCCATGTATAAGAGGAGTCTCTCACCGTCGTTCGAGTTAGCTACGATCGAGCACGCCGCTCTTATTGCTCTGAAAGTGTTAGTTTTGTTTTGAGTCGTTTTTGAAGATCATAAGTCCGCCCATTAAATAATTTCCTGTTTACCGATTAGACTACGGGGATTAGACTTCATCGTCACCACCCGTGACTATATACAACATAACATTAATTAAAAAAAAACAGACAATGATGCCGTTGTACGAAGTGATAACTTGCCGCTGGCAGGGAGCGAACCTGCGACCTTCGAATAACGTGTCAGATGCTCTACCGACTAAGCCACGGCGGCACTCATCCCCCCATACACTTTAGGGGGTATGTATGTGCATTTAAACGTGTGAGCGTCAGTCAGCGCCGCCAGTAGCCATTACGGCTAGTGTGGAACACTCTTTTTCTGCATAGCCGCGTCGCGTCGCACATCACCTTATTACGAGCTGGCAGCTGACCAATAATATCCCGCATACTATACCCGAATGCACCAAGTCTGCCAGAACGAGACCCTCGCTGTAAATGAAGGAACGACGCGTGAATTGAAGATCTCTTTTTTTATCAAGCAAAATGGTTAACCAGAAGTGTTAAGAAATATTAAGAAATGTTCTTGATAAAAAAGTAGGCCTCGATATTGCCATTTGTTTGAATGTACGACTATGTATATATTTTGTGTATATATATATATATATATATATATATATATATATATATATATATATATATATATATATATATATATATACATATATATATATATATATATATATAATGTGCTCAGCAATGAATACTATTGTTATAATGGTTATTTCTATTGCTATTTTTATTTGTATGTATATATTTTTGTGTATGTCTATATGTTATGTGTGCTCAGCAATGATTTCTATTGTTACAATAGTGATTTTTTTGTTCCTTTTTTTATTTGTATGTATATATTTTATGTGTATATATGTTTATGTGTGCGCATTGCAATAATTGCTTCTGTTACGCCTAGCGCGAGCAGGACCATGTCAGCGGGCTAACCACTTCCTTTTGTCCTGACCGCGGGCAATGCTTTTTGTACTGTCCGAAAAATGAATTAAAAAAATAAAAATAAATAAAAGAAAGTTCAGGTTTGTCCAGCGTAAGTATAGCGCTAGGATACTATGCTACAATGTCACTACACTTCTTGGGCAGTCGCGCATCACAACTGCTGACTTCTGTAGGTGTGTATCGAATACGCCTACGCTTTACTGTCCGCAAGAGCACGGAACTGAAACATCCCATCCAGAGTCTTTCACCGCGCATGCCATGAATTTGAATACTTGACGTGCCCAAAACCCGTAACCTAAATTTTTGCTTTGAATGTTTCTCACCGAGGTTAAGTTCTGCGTCACGTTCAATAATCGCCCACTAAATGCGTTATAATAGATTATGAATGCAAAGATTGGTGGAATTTTGGGCTTTGCCTTTAGTAGTTGAAAGCGATAGCGACATCCTTTCCATATACAGTGTGTATACTTCAAACAGAGCATACTTTTTTTGTGTCATGCTACTCGCGAAGTTTAATTTGTGAAGTACTACAATATATTCCATAAAGTCGAAGGTGGCTTGTGGCGGGAAAAGCTCTCGCATACGGCTGCATTCTGTGTAATGGGAAGCATGCTTTAAACCCCGAGCAATAACGCGTGAAATGTTTTCGAACTTGCGCCGTAAACCATGCGCATTTCGTAATGGGTGACTGGCAATAAACCACGTTGTGGTAATGACAATCACGTCTGACTGAGGCCCGATGGCAGTGTACAGTTGTACTAGGCAACATTACTGTGATATTTCATTTTGTACTCTGAAGCCTGTATACAAGACGAGTGTGTGTGTAAAGCATGAGAGTTTTTTTGACTGCATTTCCCTGCAGAGGAAGTTATCGAGGTATTTCCACGCAGACGCATAGCTGTGGTGGTATACACCTGCTTGCCACGCAAACGGCCTGGGTATCATGCTCACCGGAACTCAAAAATATTTGTTGTTTATTTTACATCTTTCTTGATAATTCGGTCGTGGACAAGATGATTATTTTTCGCTCAGAACAAACGACGCTCACGCCGACACCAACAACGCCATTTCGGCAAAACGAGCTCTTTACCGCTCTGGCGTTAAGAAGACGTGGCGTACAATGGGTTGGTTCTCGCTGCCATTAGGCCAAGATAAAATACGTCACGGTTTTTTTTTAAATATGGGCTTTGGTGAAGACAATAAAGCCATAAAATTTAATCTCTTCACTTCTATGTGGCTTTGTTAACACTCCTAAGAACCCGAAGAAAACAATCGGTATAATAAAATTAATATTAATCAAGGCGAATATTCATAAATTTACTTTTTTGCAATGATAAATGTGCCGCGCAGTGACTGGGACGCGGGGCGAGTGCCAATGAGCTAGAGCAGTGGAATTCTCGATCCGTTTGTTGTTTTTGTTCCCGAGAGAACCGATGAGCGAGCGACTCCGACTGTCAGGCGGGAGAAATATGCGTCTAATATACCGCGCATTGGTAGAGCCTTTTTTTCTTCTCTCTCTGTTCACACGTCCAGACCGGCGATAATTTGAATGTATTGCGGGCCACCAAGAACGGTTCCCCGGGGCACTCATTTTCGGTTCGAAGTGCACGTTCCACGCGGAACCACCGACCGTAAGAGCCACCACTTCGAGAAAAACCGAGTAAGCAGCTCGAACAGCGTTTGGGGGCTGACATCGGTGGCGAGGGCTTTTAAAATTACATTTTCCGTCACTGCAGAGGACGTGAACGGGCGCGCTAGAATCGTCCCACAGTGTTCGCGTGCGGTCTCAGCTGTCGCCCGTGTTCGCCAAGCTCTCATTTTCTCTTGGAAACCAGTGAGCCGAGGCGAAATTGGGAATCGAATTCGTTGCTGGGAGTTCGAACGAATGCGGCGTTCAACTTCCGTGCCTTTTATCTCCCACTCTGTTCTCTCTTTATATGTTGTCGCATCTGTATACTATCTTTCGCTATTTCATTTCTCTTATTTTTTTTTCTTCCTCAGATCTTCTTTTACCCTCTGCTTTGATCTTCGTGTCGTGAGCAGCAGTCACTGTCCGCCAATTTCGCCCGGATTTATCTGGTTTCACGCGTTCTCGTCTTTGTCTCGATGTGGCTTTCATCGAGCCGCAATTTGTTCTTGTTGGGCTCTATTCCTTTTTTTCTCGTATTCTGGCTTTACTGTTACAATAAACGTACGTGATATAGAATTTATGTGACAATATACGAAGTGACAATATACTTATGTCTTCCTTCCTAGTCAAGAAGCTTCGGTGACATTGATCCTTAGTTGCAGGTTTTCTTTTTTTAATCTGACACGATTAAGAAATAGTCAATTGTGAAGTCAACGCAAAAGCTAAAGAGGTCATTGAAGAATATCGTCATTGCAACAAACTCCATAGTATTGTCACCTCACGTAGCAAGCAAACGACACTTTCGTGAATTTTGTAGCAAGGACAGAGTAAAAATTTATAATAACTTCGCAGACACCCCCGACAGGCTTTCCGTGTCGTTCAAGAAGTGCCGATGACATCTGTGAATGTCGTGTTATCGTGGTCACTTGTACAGAATCAATCAATTGATTTAAGTTCTCGGCTACGCAGCCACGGGGTCTTTGTTGCACCAGCTGTGATGTAATACAAAGAACGGAAGAGTGGGTGCCTACACGAGAGATAGGGGCACAAACGATGCTTGAAGTACGCAGGAGACAGACTAGTTGCGTCGAGACTATCTGAGAAGACGAGTTTAGGAATTAAGTGATATTAGCCTTGTTGCGTTGTGGAGGCTTACAGACGGTTCAACTTACATTGAGGACGATGCAGCGAGCCTCGGAAAAGGAAATGAGGAGTGTGACGAGAAGATAGCAGAGTGGGTTATGACACAAAACACCGGCTGTTAAGGAGATAATGGTTGAAATCAAGTAAAATGAATGGGCAGGGCACGTAGTGCTTACGTAGGATAGACGTTGGCAATGAAGTTTAAGTGACTGAATCCTAAGAGGAGACAAACGCTCAAGGTGGAGACGGAGTGTAAGAAAGGGGGGGGGGCATGATATTTGGAGAGAGAGATGATTTATTACAAGGTAGGAGAGAGTTGAATGGCGAAACTTGAGAGAAGCCTTTAGACGGCAGTGTGCGTAATGATTGATCAGTGGGGTTTAACGTCCCAAATCCAGCGTATGATTATGAGAGACGCCGTAGTGAGGGGCTCCGGAAATTTCGACCACTTGGGGTTATTTAACGTGCACGCAAATATGAGCACATGGGGCTACAGCGTTTTCGCCTCTATCAAAATGCAGCCGCCGCAGCCGGGATTCGTTCCCGTGACCTACGGATCAGCAGCCAAGTACCTTCATCACTAGACGACCTTGGCGGGACTGCAGTGGGCGTAGTCAGGCTGATGATAGTGATGATGCTGTGAACACAGTCACTTATATATTAAAGGTCACTGCCTTCCCAAGATCGTTTCATAATGAAAATCTTCTGATTCACAAATTGATTGTATAACTAAAACCCCTTTATGTAATACCCGAATGGGCCTTTAGGGTATATATAAAGGAAAAAAAAAAACGTGCACTATAAAGAGCATAGTCATTTTAATTTTTTTTTTTTGCAAGCCCGGACCTCATACAACTCTGTTCAGAAGCGCACACGTTAGCCCTTTCTTGGAGAATCACGCCCGGGGTCACTCCTTTGATGACATCCTGATGATATTTACAAAAGAGTGGTTATGGTCCTCAACTTCTGACCTGAAGGTCACGCGATTGAATCCCGGCTGTTTATGTGTGGGTGTACATAAACTCCAGCCTAGAGCTCTGAGGATTTACTGGGCCGTCGCTGCCTTCTTCCTGTGATTGTGAACCCCTCGGTTTAAGAGTGGTTAAGGGGCTCGGTTGCCGATTCGAGGGTCGCGGGTTAAATCCCGGTCGTGGCGGTTGCATTTTGATGGAGGCGAAATGCTCGAGGTCCGTGTACTGGTCACCTTGTCAGTGCACGTTGAAGAACACTGGAGGGTCGAAATTTCCGGAGCCCTGCTCACCGGCGTGCCTCATAGTCATATTGTGGTGTTTGGATGTAAAACCCTAGTAATTATTATTATTATAAGTAAAGGCTTAGCGTTATCTTTAAAAGGCGCTATTTATGTTACAAGCAAGTATCGTCTAAAAAGAGCGTAAAAATTATTTCCTTTCACTCTTTTGCTCGGTTAGGCTTGTTTCTTAATGCAAGAGTTATTAAAACCATGATCAAAACAGAAATATAATAATAATAATAATAATAATAATAATAATAATAATAATAATAATAATAATAATAATAATAATAATAATAGTAATAGTAACAGTAATGATAATGATAATTTCGTGAAAAACCACGACATGGTGATGAGAAACACCATCGTGGAAAACTCCGACGATTCCGACTGGCTGGCGTCTTCGACATGCACTGACCACGTGCTCCGCACGCGGACCTCGAGAAATGCGACTGCCAGGATTGAACCCGCCATCACGCAGTCTCGCTCCATATCTCCTACTCCTATGTATAGTTGACACAGAAGAGAAACAAAAAAAAAAATGTATTGCGAAAACTACGAAAAGACTCGAGTATAAAACGGAGCTACTGAAATGGTGAAATAAATTTCAATCTATTTCAAACACGTCAAAAACACAAGAGACAGCTATTGTGTAAACGGTTGAACTTGGAACTTGTGTAAGTTCACGGGCGAAACGACGAAGGTAAGTGCATTGTCGAAAACAGCTGGAAATTCGCACACAGGCAAGAATGGACAGGACGGATAGGAAACAAGAACGACTGGGGTGGCTCGAAGAAAATAACCGTTCGGATCTCACCGTGTCCGGTTTCCTCCGGCGCCTCTTTCCTTTCCCGGCATGCAAAGCGGCGCGCATCACGCGGGGAGAGTGCGCGCGGCGGTACACGGAACACTACTCGGACGGACATCTCTCAGGAGGAATTCGGCTCCATAAATAACGGAGCGCGAACACGGGGCATTTTGCTTGCACGACAACAGGAAGAGGCCAAGAGCGAGACGGAGAGCAGCTTTAGCGATCGGAGCGAGAAAGAGAACGACCAGGAGGCTCGTTTAACTCTATCAAAACAAAAGGAGAGTCTGGGAAACTCATCCTATAAAGAACGACAAGGAATGAATGAGAAAAAACGAGTTCAACAAACTTTGAAACTAGAAAAAAGCAAGCAAAGTCAGTAGGGCACGCGACGACTTCAATTTGTCTCGGCAGGCAGGGCGTTGAAATGCACATGCAGGATTGCTTCTGCAACTTCCACCCCACTTCTACACCTCTGAGCCGTGCTTTGTTTTCTTTCGCGGGCGCGCGAATTTTATTCGCGAGACGTGATTATGCTCTTGCCAGACGCTGTCGTGTTCTCGGCCGTCTAAAGGATTTTTTTTTTGTTTTCCTCACTCATTTTTTTGTTCTTCGTTCTCGCGTTATGCATGTTTTTCCTTCGGGCTTTTATTTCTCTTGCTCGTGTCCCAGGAGCTTTGTCGCCGTTGTCTCACTGTCGTCTTGGAGACGGACGCGAGAAAAATCGATGCGTGCGCCGTTTCTGCCTATAACTCGCAGCTCGTAAAGCCGCAAACGAAGACGGTGTTCCTGCGCACGTTTACCTCGCGCAGGGCTCAAGAGGGTAGAGCCCTGAGAACCATGCTGAACGCTCAGGACTTAAGACGACGAGGAGTGAATGAGCCGAAATAGAAGCGAGGCTAGCGGAAAGATAGCAGCCTAAACGCGACGAAACAGCCTGCCAGCAAAAGACAACGAGGCTGTCGAAAGCCGCCATAAAGCCAAATCTCGGTGAGGATGTTTTCGAGGAAATGCCCTGCGTGAAACTTACGAAGTTTGGTAAATTTAGGCGAAAACTTACGACTGTGAGACTACTCGGAAGGGAAATGTTGAGGAAGGTAGGGAAACGAAACACTAAACAATTAAGCAGGATATATCACTAAATCTGTCTGCTTCCTTGCAGAGAAAAAAAAAAGGCGAACGAAGAGGAACAATATCCCGTCTGGGAGCGCTTACCTGTTGAGCGAAGCCAGCACTTTCGCCCGGCTGCGCGCATTAGCATGACTCGATCCGAGTTTGGGGAACCTGGGAAAAAGATAAGAGGGAATGGGGAATCGCTAAGGGGATTTGGGATGACAACGCTGCCACGTCCGATATTGCTGCTCGTTCATTGGAGCGTAATACTCAGCCGCTTATTTCTTTTCCCCCCCCTTGTTTGTAGTTAGGAAAGTGCCACCTGGTTTAAGCTTCTCGCATCGCACTTTGATTAACTGTGGCAGCGGTCGCGCTTGTTATGCGGCACACGAGCTTTTCGTAACAAGCTTCGATGCTTTTAATCAGACCACTTTGGCACGCGGTGTTAATTTGTACGCCACCATTTATTTAAACAAGCTCTCAGATTTGGGCACACGTTAAGGAACTCCAGGTGGTCGAAATTTCTGAAGCCCTCCACTATGGCATCTCTCATAATCATATGGTGGTTTTGGGACGTTTAACCTCACATATCATATCATTTAAACAAACTCCGTGAGTCTTTTGAGCAATTTTAAACACTCCGTTAATGAAAGATTTTGTTCTTATGTTGTGCTATGTGTCCAAGAGATGGTTGTGTCTAAAAACAGATTAATGTACCATGATCTCTTTTCTTACGCCATAAATGTTTTTTTTTAATATTTCAGTGTTCTAGATGCACAAGAAGCCATGGGAGCGAATCGTTTTCTTGGTGAACCTAGGAACTCGTTTGCGTGCGCTGCCTTATTTTTATATTTACAATAAGCCGGCAAACCAAATAGAAAGATAAGCATGCAAGGCAATGGATGGAAAAATTTTTGCACAGTGAATGCCACCGGGCCTGTCTTGAAGAAAATCAAGTGCACTTGTAAGAACGTTGGCTCTATCGACAAAGTAATTTTTTTCATTTCTAAGGCTTCACTTCGTGATGAACTCCTGTTGGTATGTGAGGTAAAATAAAAGAGAATAACATAACGCTATGCCGCTAAGCACTCTTTTTTTACGTCCTGCATAGTAACTTCTCGTAAACTTCTATTATTGCCTGTACTGTGTATATATTAGCTATTTCAGAACACCCCTGGAACAGTAATGCCTTGTCTAACCAGAGGAAAGCGTGCAAGCCTTTCTCGGTGCTCTGCGCAGCCATGTTAGTCAATAGGTCGATCACAGCACTAACGAACGCAGCACGTCAAGGTTGCAGCTGTTGCCCTAATTTTTTTCTCCTAAGCACTATGTTTTTAGTATTTCGTCACAGAACAATGTGAGCAATGTCTGGGTGCTTAGCAGCCTTACTAGTGACGTACTGAAATGTTACACGCCACTTCAATAAAGCGCTTACATCGCCGTCCTATCAGGATCATAAGCGATTTGAAAGGAAATCTGGTCTGTTGTCTGAGAAATACTGTCACGTATGCATGAACACACCCTCAAACACACACGCAAACGCACACGCACAGACACACACACACGGCCACGGGCAGGGGCTTGTTCGCGAATGCCGTTTTTGATCTCTTGCTCCAAAAACGTAATAGTAAACTAAAGTGCGGTCAGATATGAACGAGAGTTTTATTCCAATAAACATAACTTGTGCCGGCCGATACCAGAGAACCCGTTCGAATCATACAAACTTCCGAACAGAAAGGGTTCGAAATAACGAGGTTTTACTGTACAGCGTTTCAACTTAAGCGTATGACCGAAGGTTATCTTTGAAGTTAGCTATTCTTTTAGGCTTAGATGTGTGGGGGAGAGGTAGTTTCTGCAACTGCAGTACGTGAGTGCTCATTTCTCAGAACAACTTTCGTGAAGTGGGAAGTTGTTCGAGGGGGCCTATTTTTTATTAATATTATACAACACTTATGAAAGCAGACAGAAGAGAGCACAGGGATAATTATTTGTGATTTCCGAATTGCAGTGTAATGTTTTTCACTTAAACTGAAAGAAATAGGTGGCAAAAAAATCAACCTTTCTATTGGTGGAGTACGAACCCACAACCTTTGAATTACGTTTTCGATGCCCCGTAATTTAAGTTGCGACGGAGGGCACTCCCTCGTCCACTTTTTTGTGGGATGTTTATGTGAGTTTCGCTTAACACCTAAGAGGGTTAGCCAGCGCTACTGGCGGCGAAGGCAGAACATTTGTTTTTTGACACGAAAGTGTTTTTTGCCGGGGTCCACCAATATTTCAGTGAGCTATTTCCGTCACACAAATGACGTAGAAAAAAAATACGCTCGATCATAAGACGAAAAGTTTCGACAATGGAATTCGTCATGACAGCTCAGTCCACGACAACAGATGCTGGGTACACTATCCACTGCGCGACGGCCTCTTTTTTTCGTTATTGCACTGCGCCATGGTCCCATACCTGGTTGGTTGGTTGCGAAACGTTATTGTGGTCTTGCAAGGCGCGCGTTAACCTGCAGCAGGCGACTGCCACGTCGGGACTGTTAGGCCAAGCCTATCGGCCACTCCGCGGGCCTTCTGGACGGCCCAAAAGTGGTCGGCCAGGAGGGAGCTGCGTAAAAAAGTACGCCTTTCATATCTGCCACTGTTCTATCACAGCGTTCTTGGTAAAGTGGTGTAATGCGTCATGGCCGCGTGGTATCCGTCATTAGTTCTTTCAACACGCTGTTTCTAAGAGTTCGTCCCATTCGACGCGTTTCTGATCGGAGAAGTGCAATTTGTCAATGCCATAACACACCCCCAGGTGGCGACCATAGAGTCGGCGTCGCTCATAGCATCCATCCATACTAGAAAACTATGCGACGCCCACCAGTCTCGTGTGGATTTCTCTGTGCGTTCCCCATGCACGATCGCCCCGCGAAGAATCGTGGCCGGCCAAAGTGAAGACGCGACGTGCGTTGCGTTTTCCTCTAATCAGGCAGTGGTGTTTAACTCAAACATGCCTCGAGTAGGCCACCTTAGCCCAAGTTTCGTGTCTAATCAGTCACGCTCTTCTGGCTGTCACATCGTTTTCTCGTGTTCCGCGCTCACATTTAGCTATTAGAGCTATCACAAGCATCTATGATCGCAAGGGGCTTGCTTAATCATTTATGATGGATGTTAGTGATCGGGATGGAAATATATGACTAAGCGGAAACGTGGATGCATCTACACGTTAAGCAGTGCTGCGACTGTCAAGCACCAATAAACTTTGCGCAAGCGCTTCTATATTAATGTACGGTAAACATTAAACCAATCCTGCATGAACTGATTTTACTTTTGTGTTTTACCGATTCGTATAAAGAAGGAATCAACCATGTGTTTTATTTTTTTTGCCAGAGGGTGTCACGGAGCACGGGATCTTGAATGCCACATGCGTGACAGTATAGGACCATACCCACCGTGGTGGTCTAGTGGTGATGGTGCGCAAGTGCTGACTCTCGGTCACCGATATTGAATTCCGGCCGCTGCGGCCGCATTTTCGATGAAAGTGAGAATGTTCGAAGCCCGTGTACGCAAATTAAGGTGTACCTTAAAAAATACCAAGTGGTTGAAATTTCCGAACCCTCCGTCCCCTCATCTCATGATCATATGATGTAAAACTTTAAGAAGTTAAACGCCAAAAATTACTACATAAGTTAGGACTGAAGTAGTGAATTTGTTTTTTTGCTTGATGTGCTGAACAAGGTATGTCACATATTCCCATGAAGAGCCTGCAAAAATGGCGAGTGCAAAAGTATCTTTATTATAATTGGGTGCTTTCTTTCTGATGTCATGCTTCGTGACACAGTTTTGAAGTACTATCTTTTACCCTGACATAAACAGTGCTTCACATGTTCTATACTTTATTCGTAATAGTTGCTGTAAGCCTGACGGAGAAAGGTCTGAAAACAGGTCGGGTAGAAGTACTTCCAGTTACAATCGCTCCCGATGGAGACAAGATATTTTTACGCATTCTTATTAGTTGAAAACAGCTTAGGAGCAGTCACTGCGCGACGCTGCTCCACTGTGCACCACGCTGTCACATAACATTCCGACGCATGGCAGTAAGGATGATCATTCTCAAGCAAGCCCTTGCACGAAATTCTCGCAAAGGTGAAAGGAAAGGAGCTTACGTTTTCTTCAGGATGCCCAGAGACGCTTCACTTCTCAGGAAAGCAGCTTGTCGATGTGGAGTCGAAGCCCAAGCTCCCACTTCGCTCTAGAGTTTCTCTTTTCCGAGTGAATACACCGAGTCAATGCGTTTGCTTGACGTGTACTGTCTTCGCCGAAACCTTCTTTCAATCCGATGTTTCATTAATGCCGTAAGCTCTAGATAACGTTCGTTTCTCCACTAGTGGACGCCATTTAGCGCACTGTGAACGTTGGTCACGAGAGCGCAGAGCTCGACTTTTTTTTTTTTTTTCAAGAGCGTCGGCCAGTCAACATTCCTTACTTCAAGGGAAGAATGATAATGCGCTTTGCGCGGCGCACTCGACCGCGTGTCTGCGCCTTTGAGATTAAGTCTTTCGTCTGAAAATGGTGCGTAGAGACTGCGACATTTTTTACCGGATTTATCTTTCTCGAGGCAGGCAGGAAGAGTGAGGGCTATAGGGATATTTTATGAATAATACGTGTAGTGCTCTCTTCTCTCATACGTCTCGGGTAGTATTCACTTCCATTGAAGCTGGACACCAGAGCTACGCGGGAGTCCCTTCATTTCAAATGAGAGCGAAGCAAAGCAGAGTAAAGTAAAAAAAAAACACATCATGGTTGCTGCAACGATATTTCGCTGTGGCACAGATTGTAGCTGTGTCTGAATAAAGACGACCGCTCTTCATCAATCCCTGTCGGCATACACAAAAGAACCTATGCCGACATGCTTGAAGAAATTCAGCGTCTTCTTGAAATAAAAAAGACAAAGTGTTTCCAAAAAGAGTGACGAAGCTGCAAAGGAACGCATTCATTTTTTTTACTCTTTTGAATAGCTAGTGAGGGCGCGTACATCTTATTACATAAATTAACGGAAGATATCTTGTACGATATCTTAAGTACTACCGGGGAAATGGAAAGCATTTGCAAGATGAAACAAAAGAAGTTCGGGCAGCATTGGGCACGCATTTCAACTTTTCAGGAAAGAAGTATGCAAGAATGTAGAAAAAAACGTAGCAGATAATGTATGAGAAAAAGAAAAGCAAACACAGGCAGACCTTGTCCTATGCAAAGGCCAAAGTAGCAGTGTGCAAAAGAGAAACAGCCCATTCCATGTTTTGCTGCCAGCGTTGTCGTTCGAAAAACGTACGATGCCTGTTTCTTTTGAAGAAGTGCAGAAAGTTAAATAGCAGTGGGAGAAGCGACCACGGTTGGCACTTGAAAAACTCTAGCAAATAAAAATGCTCAAACGCGAAAAGCTACGCAATAGTGTAAAAAATGACATGAAATAGGAAGCTAGAGGGTTCAAAACTTCAGATTGGCAAGATTCCCGGCGCCCCATCTATGGGCTACGCTTGAATGAAACCGAACCGCACTTGTGGTCCTCCTTTTGCGATTGGGTGGGCGTCTGTGTGGAGATTTGCTTGGATCTTCAAGTGTGCTGCACAGTGAGAACGCTGCTGGGAAGGACCTCCATGTTTCTTTAGAAGTGTTCCTTTTTTTTTTCATTTTTTTGCGCTTCAGACTGGGGGGGAAAAAGCGAACTGAGAAAAAACAGCTTTTTAAGGCTGTTCAGATGTTGTCGCAGCAGCGGCCTTTCCTTTGACTCTAGCATGTCACCTTCGTTCCTTCTTTCCGTTGCTTCTGCGGGCTTCTTATATCCGAAATGAAAAAGAGGCTGAGATGGAAGGGGGGGGGGGCGAGAAAAAGAATCAATGAGCAGAATGTTTCCGTAGTTCTTTTGGCTTTCAGCTCATGAGATGGTGTCGTTCTGGCCGCTCATTTTTTTTGTCTCTTCGTATTCTTTCATTCCTTCTTGTCAGCGTATACGCTTATCAGCAGCAACTCGGACGCTTCTGCCTCAAAGTCGCGAGGGTTAGATTTTACCAATTGTCGAGAAAAGGAAGCTCTTCGTTGTGGCACGAAGGATGGATGAGATGTCGTTATTCAGACAAGAACCCACAAATGACCCTATTCGCTTGTTTCTGCTACTTCAGTCAGCAGTCCTGAAGCGATTCTGTCGTACACTGTACACTTATGTGAGTCTAAAGTCGGGAGTTCTCTCTTGCACAGGCCTGAGCTCGCAAAGTATTTGTCTTCTTTAGAAGCTGATTTCCCAACGGCTTTTCGGTGTATGCCGTCTGCGTGTGGTAATGGTTTCAAGTGGTGCTTTCTCTATAGAAGTGCTACGTGCAGTTGCTGCCGAAAACGTTGCCGCACTGTTTCTATTCGAGTGCATTCTGATTCACATTGAAACGCTAACGAAAAAAAAAAGGACCATCGTCAATAAATGTGGGTTGATGTAGTATTTGGCGGTCAGTTAATTTCTACGCTAGCAAAACATTCCGTATTGTGTGATTTTTTTTTTTTGGCTAAGCTTCCAATGTACCCATGAGTGCTTCATTTTCGCTTTGTTTGTAAAACTAGTTTACTTTAGACAACTGCATATTTAACGACCAACATGTTCAATACAATGTAATTTTGCTGTGTATATTTGAAACAATAAGCCAAGCGCATTTTAATTGATAACAATTGTTTTTATGTTTCAAGTGTGCTGTAACATGTAAGCACCCCATGTTATGTAGGAACAACAATATAAATTCAATCTAATGTCTACAGCCAAGCCGATGCGATTCGGTCAACAACGCTGTTAATAATGTTGTTTCGTCAAAGATTGAAACAGAACGTGCACAGAATAAACTCCCAAGAAGCGCGAAACATTGCCATCAGCGAAATTGTAAAACATTTAGGCTGCTCTGGCGCATAGTCTAAAGAAAACGTCTTCTTAACAGGATGAATAAATCGTGAGGTTGCTCTGTAATGCAATGGCGTTCTTGCTTCATGACTTAAATGTGTCCTTAGGGTAAGCTTAAGAGCTAAACAAGTCTCCTGTCCAACAAACATTATTCACACTAAGAACGGGTCGTGTTGACCGTCGCTATGTTAAACATGAGTTGTATGTTATACGCTGGCTCAATAAAATTTAATGTTCTTTGTTAGCAGACGCTTCAACAAGCCTTGCATGCCTTAAGACGAGGAACAGCGAATTCTATGAATAAGTGGGCCAAGGGGGTACTTTGTAGATGGAGCAGTTACATACGGGTATGTCAATAACGGGTTTCGTTAAAATCTCTTCATGGAAATTTAATAGACGGTGTTTACATGAATGTAATATTCCCACTTTACAATGATAGTGACTCTTCTCACTTTCAAACTCCCAGACATCTGTTTTTCATGTTTTTTACCATGGGAATGCAAGCTGATATGTTGGCAACGTACAAGCACGTGATCGTCGCTTCATTCTTGCGAAGAGAGCTAATAAGCAGGCGTACAAAAACACATAGGACATGCACAAGACACAGCTTCTTGCATAGACCACTTTGGAAAAGGCGGGTTCATCTTCCTTTTGGGCCTTTGGAAGCAAGCTGAACACACAATTCATGCTTGACGAACGTCAATACGATATCGATATGTTTTGTCACAGATACGCATCAATTATCATATGTAACAGTCGTGCAAGATATCAATACTTAATATTCGTTTAAATAAAGCCACTGAATTATTACTTTTTGGTTCAGTACTTTACTTAGAAAGCTTTAGTATCGGCTTCGCAGTGTGCAAGGTTGTTTACGTTCAATATTTTGGTCTGGTATTCAGCTCTTGCTATTTTGATTTCAAGGGCAACCTTTGGCAAGCACGTTGAATTTTGACTAGTCTATCTCGTCAGTGATAATTGACAAGCACTGTAATAACAATGCTCTTCAGTTATTAGTGATATCTTCTCATCACTGATACATTATATCATCGTGTGATATCTTGTCACTGACAGCTGACAAGGACTGTTATCACAACCCAAGAGCTCAGACGTCCTGATACTTTTAGCATGTAATCACACCGAAATGCTTGCAGGGCACTCTCGGCTATTTCTGGCGCGAAGTATCGATGCCTTAAGCTGAGGAAGGGGCATATTTTGTGCGTTGTTTTCAGGATCATTACTCAAGTATCTGGTCATGCTTTGCGACGCAATATGTTTGAAATATACACACGGGAAATTGGGACACTATACTAGCTTAAAAGTTATATTCTCGTAAAGTTTCGTAATGTTGTCTCTAATTAAAGGTGTAACATTACGAATGAAGCAGTTAATTTAAAATAGAAGCTTCAAGCATTAGTATAAGAGGAATTAGGTTTTGCGTGTGGCCCATGTCCTCGAAACTACTGTCCTCTTGTGTACGTTTAACCACGCTGAAACATCAATGGAGTGGCCAGAAAAAAAATGTAAAAAAAGTAGTTGCTCATATGAAGCTCTCACTCGATGCAAGTGTAGCTGCGCGTTAAAAAGCGGAAGACGGATGTAAGAAATTCAAAGAATCGCGCTAAATGACATCACTAATTTTTGTCCGAAGAGGAAGACGCCTCTAGAGCGAGGTGGGAGTTGGATCCACGCCCTTTGAGTCGTGAGTAGTTGCCGTCGTATATCTGCGGGGAAGAAAATGGTGTCAGCTGTAAACAACGAGACGCGTGCTTCCAGCGTTGCTGCGAATCTACTGAGACAAGTAAGCGTAAGAAAAGCAGCCTTACATGCAATAATTGGATACATGCTGCAGCGCATGAATCTGAACTAAGAAACTGCGAGAACCAACGACATATGGCGTGATGTCTTGTGACGACCGTTAGGGTATACAACATAGTAGCCGTTTAAGTCAGCCGTAAAATATTTGTTGTATGTACAAAGCCACAGGTGAGAATTTGAAAAGCCTCACTACCAAGTACAGCAGCCGCCAGTATAAACGAAAACTCTGCTCGGCGAAGCGGGGCACGTGACAAATGTCAAAAAGAGAGAAAGAGAAAGGTAATCAAGAGAGATGAAGAAAAATAGAAAAGAGAAAGTTGTAGGATAAAGATAAAGAAAAAAGTAAGTAAAAGAGAAAAAAATGAAAAGATAAGAGAGAGAGAGAGAAAGAGATAGAAATAAATAAAACTGACATATTTTAAATATTGCACTTAAAGAGGACATTTCAGAACGACCAATCTAACCTTTTGCGGCAACATACGGGTGGCGTAGTGATCTTTTCGGGCGTTAAAGCGGGCCTGCGACCTAATCATTTAAAACGCGTGACTTCGCTCATGTACTACCTTATTGCAACGCTCTCAAAGCTGCTTCGAGTGAAAGTAATCGCGCTAGAGTACGTATCGAAGCAAAAAAAAAAAAGCAAAAATTATGCGTTTGGCTAATGTTCTATGTATTCTGCGTTTTTTAAGAAATCCCGGCGGGGCAAAGAAAAATAAGTATATTCGTTGCAAATATTCTAAAAAAATGTTTACACCTACTTGTGAATAGTAACTTGTACTTGAATGGAGTTATTTATGTAGACACGTTTGATGCTGTGCATCGTTCGCTCAGATTTTACTTCGGGCTCTTCCACAACATTCAACTTGAATTCAAATAGGTGTTCTCAGTGGGTGAGATGCAGCCATTATAATACTGTGCATGTGATAGGAAGTTATTTTGGAGTTAGTTAAGCAGGAACAGATTACTGCTCTGTAGGTTACATTTTCCTTTCTCTCGCTCACTATATCCTAAGTTTATGCTTAACCGTCTTTGTAATTTTGCAACGAAGATTACAAAGTGGGTTCAACATAAATTGAGCACACAGTGAACGAGGGAAAGGAAAATGATAGGTATAACCTATCATTTAACCTAACCTTAAGAGATGGGAGGAGAGCAGAGAGGGTCGGGGAAAAGCGGGTGTTACAGAAATTAAGAAGAAATGGACATGACTGTGGTGTATCCAGGGGGTGGTTTTCCGGGCTCGTGCCCTTCTCGAAATTTTTTTTACTTTGGAATACAAAGTTCAAAATCCCACTCGACCACATTTGCGTGACCAGCCCCCTTTTCAGATGGAGGGTGTGCCTGCCCGCCCTCACCCCTCGAAAAAAATTCTGCCAACGCCCTTGGGACATGGGCAGGGCATATAGCGCGTAGCCAGCATAACTGCTGGTCATTAAGATTTGACTAACAAAATTTCATGAGAAGGCAAACGACTAAGAGGGAGACAGAAAGTTAGTTGGGAAGATCAGGTTAAGGAATGTGCTGGGCGAACATGGCATCAGCAAGCAGAGGACAGAGCTGATTGGTGGAACGTTGAAGAACCCTTTGCCCTGAAGTGGACGAAGTCAGGCTGATGATGAACAACTTTACTTACAGACACGGTCGCGTTCGCGGAGGCCAGCGCGGCCTGCGCGTCCCACGGCGTGTCATACACGGTCGACTCGGCCACGCTGCGTCTTGCGTACGACGCCCGGGAGCCGCGCACGTCTTGCCAGCGGCCACTGTCGCGGCTCTGCACGCAACTCTCGTACTTCACGTGGCTCCCTGAAGAGCGAGCCGTGCAGAAATAGGTCACCGCAGCAACAACACACAGGAAATGCCGTTTCATTAGGACGCGACAGATAAGCTATAAAGGAAAGAACTGTTGAAATATAAAACTGTGTTCCATATTTTCGGGTATGATTATGTAAACTATTGTGCACATCGCATTCTGCAACTGGCTTAATTGGGAAAGGTGCATCATTATTTTGTGTTAACAATGAAAAGGCTGCAGGTTACGTAAAGAAGGTCGCATGCCACTTTGTCACTTATTTTGTGATGCGCCTGATCTGACAGAGTGCGGAAGCGGCATATACTGGTTCCATTTATTCGTGCTCTAACGTCGATCTTCATGAGCCTAAGGAAGCTAGACTTTTTGCCCTCTGACGACGCCACAAAATCAGGGATCTTAGTTATGTAAAACAAGATCGCACTTACCATGAGTTCCAAGCGTTCTCCTGTAGTATGCGAGTGCGGCGACGACGGATATGACGATGATGCCGAAGGACACGGCCACGGGGACGAGCACTTGGGCGCGCAGGTAGAAAGGCACTTCCGCCGCTTCCACGGTCTCTTCCTCGTCCGACGAGCCTGCAGAGACGGCTGTGATTGCTCAGCCGAACGAGAAACGCCGTCGCGCACATCAAGTGTAGCATGGTGAAGCTATGCGCGCACACGGCAAACAAGCGCGCGAGCTTTCACAAATACCATCAAAACAGTGTGCATTTTCGCAATCGACTATTGCCGTAGCGTGAGTCGTAGTTTCTAAATGCCTATGCGGTTTGAGAACACGGATTTTATAATCAACACATTTTCTTCGCATTGTTCTTTACCGACTGATGAAATCGCGCTTTACCGCCTGACACAAGGTTCATCAACCACACTTCATCTCCGACCGACTGAATGTGCTCGTTTTTTATTGTTGAATAAATTTTGTGCCGAATTATATATGCAAGCACAGAGAATTACAATGGCAGCAGAATTGTAGAACTATTGTCTCGCCATGTCTTTTTGTGGGCCTGTTTTTAAATTCCAGCCCGTGATTATTTCGAAAAAAATTATGCATCACCAGCTAGCTCCACAGCGCATTCAACGTGTTTTGTTGCATGTGCTCCTTACACTGCCTATGTACAGCAACGCTTAATTACGTTTCTGAATTTCACAAGAAATAATAGCACCTCGTTGAATACAGCAGCAAATTTCCAAACGCAACGACGGCGGCGTTACTTGCACGCGACTTTTTTCGTGTTCGTCATTCAGTTTCCCGTCTACTTGCTTTCAAATCCCGACCACCCCATGAATGAATAGCGTTCCAACAACGTGCGGCTTTCCAAAAACGAGGAAAGCTCCATCAATGTGGCCGGCGCTCAAATGCACCAGCTCCAGCAGAGCGAATGCCCGCTGAAAGATATCGCACAGATGGCGAAGCGCGGGCGGAGAGAGGAAGGGGGTGCATCTCCGCATTAAAGCACCCGGGAGGCAATTCCATTGAAATCTGGTCGTGTGTTACGCAGTCGGCTTCATATTTTGGGGCACTCACGTGAAAAGCTGCACGAGATAGCAGAGAGAGGAAGGAAAGGAGAAAGGGAGGGCATGATCGCCTTACTAAAATTCGTCATCTTCAAAATAGGCTGCGTGCAAAAACGCCTGCTCGCGCAAGAAGCAAGCAGAGAGGAAGCGGTCGCCGAAAACACGAAGGCAGCGCGTCAATATTGTTCGAGCCTAGCGACCAGGAAGGTACACCTGCAGCTGCTGCCGGTGGAAGTGAACGTATCTGAAGGTATGAGAAAAAAAAGGGAATATATAGGCGCTGTGAGAGGAAAAAAAAGAAAGAGAAAAAATGACGCCCTTCAGAAGAGCTTGGGAAATAGGAAGTTTAGTTTCCAGACTGCTTCTCCAAGCACGACGCGTGAGAGGAATACGTCGTCATAGCAACGCAGTATTCAGTAGCGATATCTGAACCTGAGGCCGGGGCAAGCTTGGCTGTGGATGGGCGTCATTCTTTGGTGCTCGTATCGACGGAATGTCGAGGGAGAAAGTCCCAAAAACAAAGGGGACTGAAGGAGGGAGAGGGAGAGAAGATAGATGAGCACGAGTGGTGCCAGATTAGCCTGCTATAGTTGATGTTTATACTGGCCTCGTTATACAGGCCTTCATGGCGTACTGTCAAACTCTGGTGGGCGCAGATTGGGCTTTTCGAGGGTTCAGAAGCATTGACTGTTTTTGTTATTGTTGCGATGGCACAATATGTTGCCATCAGCTTGACGAGTGGCGCACGCGAGGTGGATTGCACCCGCCCTTACAGTGTTTACTTATTTGTCTCCAGTTTAATCACACTCCTGCTTATTAAAAGCGTTTTGCTGGGACGTGATTTACAAGCGGTTAAAGAGGTTAGCAACTTTCTTTTTTTTTACTTCAGTGATGTTTTGGACTATGAATCCGAGCACGCGTTGTTGCCCTGTTTTAGTGGCAATTCAGTCTTTTGCACAAGTGAAGCTTTCTTTAGATTGGTTGTGTGTCGAAGTTTTAATGCTAAGAACTAGACTTCAGCAAGATGGCAAGTTCGGCCAGTTGGATTACGTTTGTAATTCAAAATTTTGTTGAAGGGCACAAAAAAAAAATAGACGGCCAGAAGAGGCCAAAAAAGACAGCACTTACTCTCACAAGTGAAGTTTTATTAGTCAGAAAAAAGGTATTTCAAGCATTTACATGGTTTTTAGCGCATGTGCATCAGGCAGGGTGGAAACAGAAACCACTCGTATAGGGATTTGCGATTTATTATATTTCTCAAGTACCGCGTGTCTAGATACGCGTATAATTTATCATGCAGCTCAATTTTGGCTTTGCTAACAGTCATGTCTCCTCTTTCGGATGTTCTACGATTCCACTATCTCACGTGGCAGCTGATCCCCATGTTGAAATAATAACACTGCTTCTTTAAACACAGGATAACATCCGCAGTTTTTACAGGGATCTGCAAGGTGAGTATTGCCTGATGCCTTAACACATGCGTGGAGTTCTCTTAAGTGGTCGTTCACGCATCTTCCTGACTGCCCGATGTAAAATTTCTCACAAGAAAAAGGTGTAAAATATACTACTCACTTAACACACTTCACTAACATGTTTCGATGTTTTACGTAGCAGGCTTTTGAATTTATAGGCTTATTAAAGCGTAGACACAAGCTTGCTACTATTGTATTTGCCGAAAACTTCACGTCTACATTGCATCTATTTCCAACGTGCTTTAGGTTGTGTGCGAATTTGTGCACGTATGGAATGACAGCCATTTTCCCTCACTTCTTTGTGTCCGTAGTGGATCTTTGTTTTTCGCCCTTTATTTCTGTGGTTAAGACCGTGAACACTGAGAAATTTAACTGTTTTAGATAACCTACTTTCTGGAAATTTTCTAACTGACTCTTCAAACTTTCACTGATTAGATGTTCACGCATTTTTTGTTCATGCCGAGATGCGTATTCAAGCATTGGTTTGGCACTTCTTGGTTGGTAACACCAGCAAATGCGTTCCCTATTAACTTTCAATTTTAAATTCAAAAGCTGCAACTTGTCATTTCTAGGCTGCTACGTAGCGAACTCAACGCATGGGCTGTAAGTTCTTACACCAAAGACATTTACTTATTTTTGTATTTATTTATTTATTTATTTACACTGTCGATCGCATCAGAGAGTATTACAGGAAGGGCATATTTGGCATGTTACATTATGAAAGACAATATTTTGCTTTTATGGAAAGAAGGTATTGGCAGTTAACAAGGTAAATAAAGGTACATTGATTAAAATTTATGATTGTGTCGTAACGGCAGTGGTAACGTCCGTTATATTTTTCGGTAATGGTAACAGTAACACGTTACCTTTTTTGTATAGTAACGTAGGGTGGTAACGCGTTCATTTTTTGGTAGTGTAACGAGTAACGTATTCAAGTTATTTTTTCTGTAATGAATACAACACTGGTCAGAACTCATTTATATGTTTTCAGACTACGCCAAGATCAAATCACACAAGGCATACCGGTATTTGTTGGCTGAGCGTACAAGTTTGGTGTCAGCTTTCAAGATGCGGACCATCAACCCCGCAGAAAGCGGCTCAGATCCAGAGTCAACCGCAGAAATTGCATAACGGAATGACACAAATAAGAAAGTACTATCCACAGCAAAAACTTGCTGAACGTGAAATGTTCGATGAACTAAATTCCTGCTTTGTGTGAGAATGTGATTTCAAAATAAATGTTCCATACCTCAATTGGCGTTCCCATTTGTATACAGTCACCAGCTTGATTACAAGCATAAAGCACTGGTATAGCAGAAATTCGCATTTGTTCTGAATACAACGTACCGCAAACTCTTGCCGTTGATAGTACATGCCTGCGTGCGTTCCTTCCTGTTGCATGCCGTCGTATTACTTCCGGGTTTAAAGGAGAGCTGCACGACTCAAATACAAGGGAAAAGTTTTGTGTTCTTCGTGTGCAGGGTGATGCGCTGCGTACACTGGAGTTAGACAACTCATACGAATTATTTTATTTCGATTTCAAAGCTTTCGTCTCTGAATATCTGCAGGCCAGGTCCACTGCAGTGGTCGTTACTCAGAAGAGTGAAGACCGTACATGAAGAACGCAGAGCTCGAATACGAGCTCTGCATCCTGCACGCAGTCACAGAAATCAATGTCGGTCACTGAACGATTCACTCATCGTTCTTTACATGCACCACGAGCATGATTGATTGATTGATTGATTGATTGATTGATTGATTGATTGATTGATATGTGGGGTTTAACGTCCCAAAACCACTATATGATTATGAGAGACGCCGTAGTGGAGGGCTCCGGAAATTTAGACCACCTGGGGTTCTTTAACGTGCACCCAAATCTGAGTACACGGGCCTACAACATTTCCGCCTCCATATGCACCACGAGCAGATTACAGATTCGCTGTTAGTACGTCGCCGGTTTCTGTTCTCCCGTGACGTCATACTGAGAAGCCCCTGGATATCAAAACCGAAAGTATTTTTTTTCTGTTTTTTAAGAAGGTAGCTCAAATAAAAATCTATTCGATTCATTCCCAGGCATCACAATACTTGATTGAGGTTTTTCCCCACCAGCAAGCACATTTGTTTAGAGCACCAACGTGAGAAAATTTTAAAAATTTGTGTCAGTACTCCTTTAACACTGGCTATTATGTCACACCGAAAAGGCCACGAATCCGGAATCACGGTCCACTTTCCGACGGACGCTCAACGTCGGAGAACCCTTACCACGGCCGAGCGTAATGAACGAAGCGGGCGCTGAGAGCTGGCCCCTTCCTTCGAGGTTGTAGGCGGCCAGGCGGACCTCGTAGTGCGTGTCCCTCTGCAGGCCACGCAGGAGCATCTTGCGCGCGTGCGGAGGGAAGTAAACCGAGCGCCAGGTTCCTTCGGAGCTCTTGTACATCACCAGGTACTCTGTGGTGCAACGAAGGCATTCGCATCACGTCTTGGCCAACACCTGCAACTTGTAGCGCAGTAAACACAGACAAAAAAAAGACACGATACGACGTTTAGCCCTCGTAAGTTCACTCGTGCCTCATATTGTATCTGTGTTCCCTGCCCTATGAATTGTTTCAGATGTACGACCAACAGGGGCACGATTCGCCCCAAGTTTACGGGCAACATTCTATAGTGGGTGGGCTGCTATACTTACGATACGAGTAACATACGCCACGTGACACGCTCCTCCAGGCTTTCCAGCGCTGGATAAATCGTTGACATTGGGTTGAAATGCAGTTTTATTGCATTCATTTAGCATGCGTATTTTGTGCAGGTTCTGTTTTGCGAGCTACGAGAATTCATTTAACGTACGCCGTGCATCTTTCTGGGATAAAGCCCGAATAGAGCAACCAAAACCCTTTAAGTGATGCTCGCTTCATCACTCGCACTTTACATAAAATGCTGTAAAACATTGTCCGGACCTCAACTAGAAAGACCACAGCACATCAAACAAAGAAACAATATAGTTCACTATTCTGCCATAGCCATTCTTTTTTATATAACTAAGTATGCTGCTTATCAATACATTGAGCTTGCATGAATTTAGTTGCGAATTGCCGACATGCTTTTCAAGTTTCCGCACTACCTTATGTATAAAAAGGCAGTGTTCGAAATGCGAGGAGGCGTAGATGGCTGGATTTCGTTGATGTTCTGTCATTTTTTTTTGTTCCACGATCGTATATGCTATGGTCAGTATACTTCTTGCATAAAAGTTAAACTGAGTAGCCAGACGATTTTGATCTCTCTTACTAGACCCCGTTCGAGCTCCTTAAACCTGAAATGGTAAGAGCACCTGCTCATTTTCTCTCATTGACTTAAGCGTGTTCTATATGAGGTGTATCTAGTCAGGATAGATATATAGTGGAATTGACGCCAAGCTGGGTTGAAAAGAATACTTTGAATAGATTTTAGTTGAATTGATTTTATACTTACGTGGTATGTTGAGTGTTTGCTCTTTAGGAGTTACAGAAGAACTTGCATTACCATGTAAGTGTTCTGATATTGTGACATTAGATGTAAACACCTGAACTATACTGTTTCCAGAAATCGAATCAATATCGCTGAAACATTGAAGGAAGGTGCATTCTGACAGTGTAGTGAAGTGTAGAGTAGATATAAGTTGTTTAAATACGCAAGAAACACAAATTGATGCTGTAGTCATCGTAAACGTTTAATTTTTAAATGCATACTAGAGGATAAGAATCTGTCTTGGCCTTTGAATAAAACTGGGGAATATGCATTTTCTCTTAACGGCCCCTAAAGCTTAAGACCTACAGCATTCTACAGGCAGTGTTTTTCCAGTCATACTCACGTGTCACTCCGTCTGTTGGTTTCTGCTTCGAAGTGACTGTCAGCAGCACCGAACAGCAGGTCACGTCACTGGTGAAGAAGCTGGGTGGTCCTGGCATACCTTCCAAATATATGAAAACATTGATTTACGTTCTCTGAGCCCAATCGCACCAAATCCAATGTGCCTTGTCCTGAAAAGCATGCAGTGATTTGTTATAGGTGAAGCCCCTGAATTGGCGTCCCGAATACACCAAACCGCTCGTGTGTGTTTGTAATAGTGCACGCTTCCTTTCATAACGTAGCACGAATGCGCTAACCTGTGCTCATGTCGACCAGTAATACCTTTTAGCCTAAAAAGAAGCTTTAAACCAATAGTTCAGGCGTTTTACGCCAACGTGGTTGGTACGTCTACAAACCATATATGCCAGGCCACGTGTGCCGTGCATTCATTGGGGTTTGCTGTGCGATATCTCAGGCGCCTATGTTCTTTGTTTCGTGTTTATGGTAATGAGCCATATGACGGTGCTGAACAAACTCACCTGGATTCGAAGTTTGAGCCAGCTAGTCGAGTAATATTCAAATGTGCAAATAACTCCGGGTTCTGCCACATGCACAGTCGCCGCCGTAGCTTACTTATAGCTGCACCGCTTTATCGCGAGTGCGCGTGGATCGAGGAAATGGGGAAGTCCGAGAGAGGCGATGGACGCGGTGGGGTCATCAGGTGAAGAGGGAAGGATTAGGCCCCGCATTTGAGTAGCGCGGTTGCGGGCAAGTGCGGGCTTACCGGCTACGAACGGGTGCACTGCGATTTGGTGCGACGATGGGCTTTGTCCGGCTCTGTTGAACGCTTGCACGATTATGGAGTAAGCCGTGCTGGGCTTGAGGTCTTTAAGCACCGCCGACTCGGCACCGCCCGTGACGGTCTGGTAGCTGTACGGCAGGTTCGAGTCGTACGCCTTGTAGCCCACGTAGTAGCCCTGAATCTTGCCATTGCGGTGTTCGGAAGGAGGTCCCTGTTGTAAATGTAATGACCGAAGGACATGAAATTCCAAGCAGGATGGAGGGTTTGTAACCAGCCGCATCGTTTCGTACAGCGGACTGACACTATGGTGGCACTAATTACCTCCACGCTGATTGAAGATTTACCCAGGGTCTGTTATTCCACGCTCTCATTAGACGCGTTCCAGTCCTCATTCATTTTTAGCGAGACTGAGTGCTGTCTTCGGTCGATGATTACCTTTCTTATTTTAGTTGATTGATTCTCCAGACTAAGAACAATTCGTCTCTTATGGCTTGACAAAGAAAAAAACTGTATTAAATGTTGAAAACATGATCTTATTGATTTTACTTTGTTAGTTTCGAAGACGCAGTACTTCATTATTTAAGCAAGATGGCACCATTATTCAATTTACAGGTAGCGTAAGCACGCCAATCGAAGACTGTAGTATTGACAGATAAGTATTTGATGCGTTCTCATAAAATTGCCGAACATTCCATGAATATCGCTTTGCTTTCCTTGACGTGTTACGGAAGTATGACAGATCCTATTTATATAAGGTGGTAGAAAAGGCTTCCTGGACACAAAGAAACTCATGCGCACGGAAAAACAAAGAAATAGTAATGAAAAGTGTCAGATTACAATGCTTCATATAATTGTTTGCACATTCTTTACCTGAAACATAAGCTAGGTAATTCTGATCTCACTGTGATTGCGATGTAGGCGGAATGCAAAAACACCTTTTCTTTTTTGAAGCTAGAAAAGTAAGGAAGCCTGGTCAACCAAATTTTCTAGTTATAACTCGCGAAAAAATCAATGAAGCCAGAAAATGGAGATTAACTGCCATAATTTTTCATAGAAAAAATGATAAAAACAGAGATAACGTTCAACAGCCATAGTAAGGCTTCCTTCTCATCATTTGGCTTGCCGGGCAGCAATAAGGCACATATCACATTTTTCAAAATTATACGAGATAACGCGACTGTTTCAGTGAAGCACGCTCGTATAAGCATGTGACATTAGGTGCACTTCAGAAAATACCACACATTCAGTTATTGAGAATTTTTCCTTACCGATTGCCTCGTTGGCATGTCGTGGTAGCGCATGTAAAACCTAAAATATTATTTACTTTTTTTGAATAGGTTCATGACACTGACATATGTTTTTTGTTTAATTTCGTTATAAATAACATACTATACGCGCAGGCTAAGTAGCAATGTCTATAACAAAAAGATTATAGAGAACCTGCAATATTACCTGCAGTGTAAATTTGACATAGGCTCTCAGAAAGCAACTAATGTTCAACGTGATTTTGCCGATACATTCGGCGAACAGTGAAGTTGGAGAATAGAAAGAAAGGTGAGATTGTTCGCAGGGATTGTTCGTGATGCAAAACACACACACTCACGCACACAGCTTTTGTGTCATGAGGTTCTGTTTACACCCATGTTTACACGCTTTGCTTTCTTCCACAGTAGAGGTGAAGAAATAGAGAATAACAAATCATACGTACTGACCTTCCACATGACCATCAGTTCCCTTTCTCCGATTGGTGTCGAATGCACGTCCGTGGGTGGTGCTGACGGAGCTGCGTTTGAAATATTAGGAAAGAAAAAAAAAGTGAAGCCATCTGTCTGAGAAACGCTGCCCACGAACATTTCGCTGCTGGCCCGTACCACGCATGCCTTTATTCATTCCAATGTCTTTATTTTTTCAATTATTATGTTCATGCGCTACGCAGAGTTGACTGGTTTTTTTTTTTTGCATTTTTTATTGAGGCACTCCATGCCGCTATCATTTGAGGAAACAGCCGTTGAACAAAAAACGCTTACATTTCAGAATAAGCTTTATAATGGTTATCTGGGCTAGAGTGGTTGCAGCTTTCCACCTCATTACGTGTCTGGACGAGTCGATCACACTTACAAAGTGCGGGAGTACCGATGTAAGACAGCAGCGTTCAGTAATTCTTTTTTTCCGTAAAACGGTTTCCCAGTGGAATCTATTACCTTCTGCGATCGTTGTCGCTGTTGGTAGTGACTCATTTTTTTCCCCTTTGTTAGAGTCAAGTGAATTGTTCAGTTCATGACGGGTGTTTTGTTGTGCCGTATACATGTTGTATTTGTTTTTGTCTTACTGTATGTTACCCGCTGGCATTTTTCGTACATTTTTGTCAATCTCCGTTACGTTGTGTATTCAGTGTACTTCCTACTATCTGGTTAAGCTGTACTGTACTTGCCGCAAATTGAGCTGGTGTTCTGTATTGTAATCATGTTGTATTCCCCCCACTGTAATGCCTTATGGCGCTGTGGGTATCAAATAAACAAATAAATAAACAAACAAATAAATAAATAAATAAATAAATAAATAAATAAATAAATAAATAAATAAATGAATAAATGAATGAATAAATGAATGAATAAATGAATGAATAAATGAATAAATAAATGAATGAATAAATGAATAAATAAATAAATGAATAAATAAATAAATAAATAAATGAATAAATAAAGATAAATTGCGGGCGTACGTTTAACTTTAGCGGCAACCACACGACAGACACTCAGAATAGGCGTTCGCATTTTGATCATTCTGGATATCAGTATCGACGTGCTCCTGAAGTGCCGACGTCAATTACCCTTTCAAAATGAGGTTAGAGAAATACCTTTCAAACAGATATGTTAGCTTCAAGGAAATTCCTAGCACTATGGAATCTTCACTCATCCTGCCATTGCGGTGGACTAATTGTTACGTCGACCCGCTAGCTGAGATGGTTTTGAGACTCCTAACACCAGCTGTCCTCTTTGATGGCTCTCCGCATGCCCACTGGGCTCGACCGAAGAGAAGCCACCCTTATTCATCGCACATGGCTAAGAGTGGCATTTACAAAATCTTATTCGTTTGTCATAGGCATGGTCGACAACGCTCTTTGCGATGCCTGTCGTTGCGAAGCGACGCTACACCACATCCTGTGCGACTGTCCGTTGTATGACATCCAGAGACAGCCACTGGCGGCCGTTTTTGCGCGCATCGACAACAGCCAAATGTCTGTGGACACTATTCTTTCAAATGGCCGAGAAAAGACATTGCAACAAAAGGCGACAAAAGCTCTGTTGAAATTCCTGCGCGACACAGACTTGAACAAGCGGCTCCAACAGCAATGTCACACACCACGAAAGACAAGACTGAACTATGACTGAGTGTGCGCACGTGTGCTGCCGAATGTGCTGTGTTTATCTCTCTTCCCTCTCTCCTCTCTATCTTTCATCTCCCCCATCCTCCTCCCATGTGCAGGGTAGCAAAACGGCTGCCTATAGGCTGGTTAACTTCCCTGCCGCTCTTTTCCTCCTATTTTTCTTCCTTTGAGACCCCTGATATGGGCAGATATGTCGCTTAGAGCAATACTACCGGGCCCAGATCTTAGACCACAACTACATGCGTCATTGGAGCACCGAAAAATAAAGTAAAATAAAAGCCCCGCCACGGTGATCTAGTGGCTAAGGTACTCGGCTGCTGACCCGCAGGTCGCGGGTTCAAATCCCGGCTGCGGCGGCTGCATTTCCGATGGAGGTGAAAATGTCGTAGGCCCGTGTGCTCAGATTTGGGTGCACGTTAAAGAACCCCAGGTGGTCGAAATTTCCGGAGCCCTCCACTACGGCGTCTCTCATAATCATAGCTTGGTTTTGGGACGTTAAGCCCCACAAATCAAAGTAAAATAAAAAACATTCACAAGAGTTTTATTGATTTCGCTCTTACAATAGACAGAGCCCACCCTTTATGGCTTGATGAACACTAAAGCATACGTCATAAAAAAAAACAGGTCGCAACTTTTATTAACGCAATGTCTTAGACCGTTTCTGGGAGGCTACATTAGCCAATCGTATGATAGAGTATAATATTTTTTGACTAAATATGTTAGGGCCATGCACAGAACCAGGTTATCGACAAAGGAAACTACCAAAGACCTGCCGTACCTAATAAACACTACTGGGCGATGCGACCAGCTTTATGAAGTCTGTCGCGTGCGCATGTACTTTGAGTGCTAACCATTTGCTTTTTTATTTTTTGTCTCACAGGGCATGCGAGTGTGTTAGATGATACCTGGTGAATATCCCTGAATTTTCTTTCCCAACTTTATTTCTCAGTGTGTACTTAGCTTTGAACCTATTTCTCAGTCTAGTTATTTTTTAGTTCTGTGCAAGCTAACAGATCCAGCCTGAATAGTGCTTTCCTTTACGACATCTGTTTGTTGTCGTTCTTTCACAACAAATGTGTGAAGCCTTGTTAAATTGGGACGTTTTAGTTATGCGCTTTCACTGATTTAAAATTGTTTTCATGGTTTAAATAACTTCATATATTCTATGCATTCTTTCCTGGTGCGTCCCTGTTGTTCCCACTTTCCTTTCAAGGTTGATGCCGGAAGAGCAGCGTAGCCTATCAAATAAGTAAACCTTACAGCGTATGAAAGCGCAATACTTCTGTTGCTGGAATATGCATGCCCGATATAGAAGTTATATGCGCGAAATAACATCGATACATGTGAGCGGGTTCAAAATAGACGAAATTCGAGTCGAACAGCGTTTGTGAATACGGAGGTGAGGCTCTTTCGCTTGACTGAGTTGAGCACGGCGCCGCTGCTCGATTGAAATTGACGCTGCGCTTCTCAAGAAACGCTGCAGATTATAGCCGATATGCAGTGACTTAGTCTGCCAAAAGACTCACATTGACTTTTTCAAGTCAAGGTGAAGCTTTGAGTGAAGGGACGTTCCAGAATATGGCGGTTAAGGTTCATTTTTAATTTCTGCCGTAAAACGGAGTCGGTAACAAGCCAAAGAACAAAGGTTCATATCCTGACATTGCATGAATGAATGAACTTCAACAGCATCAAATTCTTTTTTTCAGATATTTCATGGCTTTTACAAAATAGAGGTAACAAAGGTTCTCACTCTAGATCTGTCCCATTTGCGTATAAAGCACAACAAACATATTAAACATTTGAGACACAACACCAAATTGTTCAAAAATTTTTCCATCGTATCCGCTGTGACACATTGAATAAGCTACGGAACGATGCAGTACTGTGAAACAACTTTAAAGATTTCGAAAGTGCATTGTTGAATTGAATGTACTCACTTGCTAACCTATGTTTTGCTGAGTTGGCTGCAATGTGTGCAATAAATGTTGCAATATTTTTCTAATCTTCATTTTTTTTTTGCACTGTGTCTATATGCGAGGTTCTCTTCCTGTTTTGAATTGATTTTTAAAACTGCTGTTCTGTGTGCAGTTGAGCAACTCCTGTGTTGGCATTTATGCTAACAGTATGAAAATATAAAAAAAACATAAAAAACATACCTCCAGCGTCTTTAAATTCATGCCTAATGCGCTAATGATTTGCATGTGCGCAAATATAAAAAATGAAAATCGCATACGTCTCAATATAACTTTCTAAGCAAGGTCATATACAGAAAAATTATAGTCGGCACTTAAACAAACAAAAGAAAACAATAACGTCATCATACGTACAACACACGTTTTTTTTCTCTTGACCAGAATAACAAGAACATTTACACGTTTCCGTATGTGCAAGTGAATGCGCAATTTATTCAAACTTACGTGCAGCAAGAACCAACTTCATGTCAGACGCCACAAAAAAGCGCTCGACAAGAAACTTTTGGTCTGAGGTGCGGCGTGGTAGGTTCTGGCAGCTGCCATGGCTGGTGACAAGAAATTGGGGTCGCACCACCCGAAACACGACCAAACAGAGAATCGTTTGTGTGGGGGTGTGAACGCACCTTCTTCGCTGGTGACGAAGTGCATGGCCACCGAGGGTCCGCTTAGGCCGACGTCGTTCTGCGACACGATGTGTCCCGAGTACTCGGTGCCCGGCTGCAGGTCCTGGAGGTACGCGGACGTCTCCGTACCGGCAACCGTAGCGCTGGACAGCTTCCGGCCGCGCCCTGTCAACGCCGCGAGACGGGAAATTGATTCGTTTAGTGTCGCCGGTACACTGCTCGTGCTACTGCTTTTGTGGACACCGCACGGTCAACGAATGCACGCCTGCTTCGATAGAACTGTGCAGCGCTGTAAAGCCTGCTGCTATGGTCAGTTAATCGGGTGCCATATACCCACAAACTGGTTGATTATTGTGAATTATTATGTCGTGTTCGTCGTAAAGTTGATTGTTGCCTGTCATCACGAATAAAGGTACTTAGGGTTGCGAATCATGTGAAATTTTAACGCTTGTGAGCAACTCTAAGAGCTTGGTACATAGTTTTGCTGTTGCCAGCGTAGCTTCCGCTACAGTGTACAGTATTGTTGCGGTATGGGCTCACAGAGTTCGGGAGGAAGAAAACTTCGCCCAGAAAAGAGATGCAAGAAGCGAGAGCACACACACAAAAAGTTTGGTGTTCGTGTGACAGGGTCTTGTGGATGATTGATCCTATACGCTTCTGGAAGGAGGGAGAAATGAATAAATACCGAGGGTGTGGACAGGGTGAGAAAAGAAGGAAAGGCCAGGCGGCACGAAGGTTAAACGTGCGCAGAATGTGATTCGGGCATCTTGTACAACAAAGACGAGCTTGTGGGTGGCAAGACAAAGACGCCACAAGGAATGACATGCAAGAAAATACAGACGGAACAGAGAAGTGGCCATCATGTGCACTCGACTAGTTTCGGCGCCATGTTTACTTTTTGAAAAATAACTAAACAGAATTCCCGCGAATTACCACGTAAAAAAAAACGGAACAAAACGCGGCGCTGAGACCAATTTAATTTGCTACTCCCTGCTTGGTAACAAGACTGAATTAGCATGGACGTGTGACCCGGTAATTTGCATTTATCGTCATACAAAACTTGACGGCACATATGCGCTTGAATTCGCAATTTTTACATTTGCAAGATTGCGAGTGAACAATTTACAAAAAACTGCAGTTTTTTGTTTGTGTGGTATTTAACACCTTCATAATAAATACATGCATTTGTCGCTGAACCAGATGATTTCTCCCATTCGTTTGCGTATTATCTATCTATCTATCTATCTATCTATCTATCTATCTATCTATCTATCTATTATCTATCTATCTATCTATCTATCTATCTATCTATCTATCTATCTATCTATCTATCTATCTATCTATCTATCTATCTATCTATCTATCTATCTATCTATCTATCTATCTATCTATCTATCTATCTATCTATCTATCTATCTATCTATCTATCTATCTATCTATCTATCTATCTATCTATCTATCTATCTATCTATCTATCTATCTATCTATCTATCTATCTATCTATCTATCTGTCTGTCTGTCTGTCTGTCTGTCTGTCTGTCTGTCTGTCTGTCTGTCTGTCTGTCTGTCTGTCTGTCTGTCTGTCTGTCTGTCTGTCTGTCTGTCTGTCTGTCTATCTATCTATCTATCTATCTATCTATCTATCTATCTATCTATCTATCTATCTATCTATCTATCTATCTATCTATCTATCTATCTATCTATCTATCTATCTATCTATCTATCTATCTATCTATCTATCTATCTATCTATCTATCTATCTATCTGTCTGTCTGTCTGTCTGTCTGTCTGTCTGTCTGTCTGTCTGTCTGTCTGTCTGTCTGTCTGTCTGTCTGTCTGTCTGTCTGTCTGTCTGTCTGTCTGTCTGTCTGTCTGTCTGTCTATCTGTCTATCTATCTATCTATCTATCTATCTATCTATCTATCTATCTATCTATCTGTCTATCTGTCTGTCTGTCTGTCTGTCTGTCTGTCTGTCTGTCTGTCTGTCTGTCTGTCTGTCTGTCTGTCTGTCTGTCTGTCTGTCTAATCATGGATATTTGTGAGCATTGTTCTTGACGATTGCCATAATTAAGTGGCTACGGAACTGTACAAGCTTCGTAAAATGCTGCTGTATGGGGCCCGAGCCGAAGCTCATCCTCACTGTTTTGCTAATGTGATCATTATACTTGATTGTGTTAGGGGCGAAGCTCCTTAAGCCGTGGGCCTTGCGTCCCCAATGTGTGTAGTAGCTGTAGTAGGTAGCCACCTCTCGCTTAGCCCTTGGAATGTCCACTTGATGACGGTACTTGTATAGAATGAACATATGATGAAAAGAGGCGAGATGGCGGTACTTGGAGTGTTCGCTAGATGGACGGACAAACAGACGAACGCACGCACACACAGATGGAAGCACGCACGGTCGCGTAGACGGACGGACGGAAGCAAGAAAGCAGGGGCGGACGTAAACATGGATGGACCGACGGACGCTTCGCCCCACAGATCATCATTCACTCTGTGGATATGCTGTGATTTTTTTCATTCCTTCATCATTTCCTTTACAGCGTTTTCTCCTTCCACACAACCAGGCTACTTCGTAATTGTTCATTATTATTTTTTGTTTTCATCATGATTAAGTAGTATCCGTTATTGTCTCTTCCGTTCTTTTTCTGCGTTCTCTGAGAATACAATGAGCCTCAGCGAATCAAGTAGTTAGTGCCCCAAGCACACCAATAGAGACGTGTGAGCTGCCGAGAAAGCACGAAAGGCCTTATTGCGTCGTACGTCTGGAAGATCACCACAGAAAGCAAGAGGCCTGAACAGAAAAAGAAAAACGCTGGTCATTTAGAGCAAAGGAGAAGGGCGGGTGATTGCATGTGCGTGCTTACTTTTTGAAGCTACATCACGGCATCTCTGTCGTGTAATGACACCAGCGATTCGACGACGATTTCCAAGGCCGTTAGGGGCCCCCGAAAATGTGTGTCCTGCTCCTGACATCGGAGAAAGCGATAGACGCGAGGGGGGTCGAAGGCCCGCGACATCTGGGCACGCTCTTTGCGCCTCTTCGGAGCTTCTTTGACGGTGGAAAAGGCCAAGTTGCTGTGATATTGAAGTGCTACAAGTTATGCCCTATGATAAAAAGATAACAACACTCTTGAAATGCTGCAACTACTGGCTCCGAAAATTGACAAAGCTGGTGGAGGAATTTACCGCTTTTCGCCATTGGCGTTTTTTTCATTACTCGTTCTTTCTTGTTTTTTTGATAATCTTCTTTGTTCGTGTAGCCGAGTTGATATACGCATAACGTCTATACAGCAAGCGAATTCGGATAGAACGGTCTCGGCGACCTGTGGAGGACGCTTACTTAATCGCCTCTAGGCAATCTCTCATGCCTTCCCGATTTGCGCAATTTTTTTATATCTACGAGTGCGTTAATTTTATGAAAATTCTCGCTCTTTATTTATTTAGCAATTTATTGTGAGTCGAAATGTAGAGGCTCAATAGTAGAAACAGTGGTTTACCTTTTGCTCTGAAATAGATTTCAGTGCAAAACGCAGGAAAGAGAGGACCACGACTGCACAAGTGCTCGCGTAGTCTTCTCCTCCGTGTCTCGTTCCTTCGCACTCAAATCTATTCCAAAATTAACTACGCGCCCAAGATAGCAATATACTTTTGGCTCACTGTCAAAATGAGCAGTTTTACAGACTCTGTTGCATCGGTCTGTGCCTTCCGCACCGCTGCTCTGTTTTAGGGTTGCTTACCGTTCTCCCTCCAGTATCGCAGGAGGAAGTGGGTGACCTCGGCGAATGGCTTCTTCCAGGAGACCCTCGCTGACCTCTTGCCAATGTCGTCCACTTTGACCCCGATGGGAGGCGATGGGAGCTCTGTTTTCGAGCAGAAAAAATGCCTTATTCTATTATCCTTGGAAGGAAATGCGGGTGACATGAGTCGCTGTGCCACTTCGACAGCCCCTTTCCGTGGCTACTAATACGTGGAGGGATAGAATGGGCATTGCTAGGAAGGCGCATTAAGGAAGCACTTAAGCAGTGTCTCGTGAATGCCTCCATGGTTGCTTTTTTAGCTACCTTTTGAAAACGTCTAATGTTCTCAAAGATTCAATATTGATTATCGGATTGCAAAGTGTGGCGGCAGTTACTTTTTCAGTCAATGTATATATTCAGAATTACATTATACTTCTTTTTCTGCCAAACAGTGGGCAACTACTTCTTTTTAGTGGTACTTTTAGTGGTGACATTTTATCTGGATCAAGTCATCGCTCATTTAAAATCTGTCCAGTGCGTCTATTGTCATATTTGTTTCCGCTGAAATAGTTTGTGAACAGTGTTGTGCATGTGCATAAACAGTCCATTTACATTATCACTTGGGGAATCTCTATTAACATTTAACGATAATATATATATATATATATATATATATATATATATATATATATATATATATATATATATATATATATATATATATATATATATATATATATTCTTCGCCATTCCTCCCCATAACATAGCTTATAACATGCGCTGTATAAATGCCGGAAACCGTGCTGCTTCTGCATGCAGCAAAAAAAAAAAAAAATGCTCACTAGTGGCTGAGAATATGTTTATGCAAAAGAGTGTCGGCAAAGTTACGAAGTCGCATTCACGAGACAGTAAATGACCTTATAAGCTACGTAGAAGCGCTATCACATGCTACCGCGTGCAGTACTTTATCGTTAGGAATTTCTCCAGCAGCCCTTGTAGAAATCCTTGCTTCCTCGTGGGTCAGAGATTAACAGCAGCGTGCCGGAGTGATGGCGGACCATTAATAATTAGAAGACGTTCGCCTAACGCTTCGCCAACAAAGATTAACGCGAAGCTTCTCTCTGGGCGCTTCGAGAGAGCTCTCGAGGGATCGCGTTGCGTGAAGGCACGAAATTACGCGTGCATGCGAGCCGCTACCACGACGCAAGTCGTTACGACGGAAGGGCTGCAGGGTTATAACAATTTGCCGGAGTTGGGTTGCCCCTTAACAGCGTAAAGACGGGGAACACGGCGTGCATGGGGAGAAAAAGGAGCGCGTAAGGCGAACGTTAAGGAATGCGGTGGGACGAAGCGTAATGGCCCTACTTACCGAGAACGAAAAGCGATCGTGTGGCCGTGGCGGTGCCGAACCTGTTCGTGACGTGGCACGCAAATTCTCCGGTGTCGGCCAGCGCACTCTTGTGAATGAGCAGGTCAGAAGCGATTCCTCCCGGGAAGGAACGGTCAATGACGTCATACCTAAGACGCGACGCAAGATGGCACGTTCATGGTTTGCAGCGCACTGTTTTGTCTCACGATTTTACAAACCGGAGAATACACCTTACCACCGCATTTATGTATAATACCTCTCAAATAACACCTAAAGTCATGTTACTGTTTCCGTAACAAATAATTTCATCGCGGTGGTTGAACTCATTGCAAACAATTTAAAATGAACATGAATATTGTAGAAATGTAGGAAGTTTGTAATGTAAGTTAGCCATCTAATGAAAACCTCACTTCATTTATTGGAGCCCCTCTGTACTTCAAAGGGTTTTGTTTGATGACAAATATAAATTGAGTGTAGACGAAAAACACAGTGACAAAATTTGTTTATTCATTTAAGTATTTTGCTCTCGCTTGTCGAGGTGCTATCGCTTACAAAATGACTCCTCAATGCCGTTTTTCTAAAATGAGAACATAACATGGGTGTTTTGAAGAAGCCAGATGCTTTAGGTTAGATCGGCGTACTTTCTATGTTTTGGTGGTGCTGTGACTTTCCGACAAGTACCTTAGCTGAATAATAATAATAATAATAATAATAATAATAATAATAATAATAATAATAATAATAATAATAATAATAATAATAATAATAATAATCATCTCACCGTTCCTTGAGAGACTTCTCGATTGACTTGTCGTCTTTGACCCATGCTATTTGTAGTGGCTCCTCTCCGGACGCTCCACAGTGCAGCGTTACGATGTTACCCAAGCGCACCTTTATGGTGTCGTGTAGGCTTCGTATTAATGGTGGCACTGCGTACCACAAATGCCCTCTCAGCCAAAAACATGCGATGCTTTTGCAGTTCGCGTGGCCATATTAGCACAAAACTTTTATATGCGAATAGAAACTTGTCATCACACATATGATATACGTTTGCAATATGATTCTTATAGGCTTATTTATGGTAACATCACTGAATTTTTGTGATATGGTGAAATAGTATGGCTGTAAACACACCAAATAACTTGCGCATGTGATAATTCCTAAACAACGTGTTCCTATTTAGCCAAGAATGCGCTTTATCTTTAGCTTAACACAGTTTTTTGGGGCCTCAAGACGATTTGTGCTCCTATTTAGACTACACTCTAAAGAAATATCGAGTAAAAAGGGTGTCTTTTTGTCCCACAACAATAATAGTCTTCATGCTTGCGTGCACTTCTCTTCTTGAAAACTCGGCGCTGGCCACTTTCCTATCGAGAATGCAATGTAACCATGATGACGGGCATGTCGATCGTGACCGGAATGTACCGGGCACGGGGCGATAGCGCAAAGATGGAACGCAATATAGATGACGATTATTGTTTTGGGACAAAAAGACACCCTTTTTACTCGCTCTTTTTTTAGAGTGTAGCTTACACAAAAAGAGTGTAAAAATAGCGTATTTTTGTCCCTCGACGATAATCGTAATCTTTCCTGCGTTCCTTCTCTTGCATTATCACCATGCACCCGGCAGTTTTAGCTAAAGATTGATATGCGCGTTAACAGCGCGACGTAACAATATTGATATGGAAGTGGCCAGCGCCGACTTTTGAAGAGAGGAAGCGCTAGCAAGCCGGATGATCATCATTGTTTTGGGGCAAAAAGACACCCGTTTTACTCGATCATTTTTGGTCTATCTTCGAGAGACTACAAAAGGGATGATGGTGATGCCGATTACACATTCGTGATTTATGAGCTTGCTGATGCCAGAGTGTGACGGGATATTAATTGTTTTGATATGGCAAGATCGGTTGTTCTGTCTAGTATGCCATCTACTTACGGAATGATCGCTACCAGGAATGTCCTAACCAACAGGCTTCTATTGTTTCAGCTGCCACCAGACCGCTTTTTTCTGTGCACTAGGAAGAACCCTCTCCGCCCATTTCGTTTGAACTTCAGGGTTTTCCACGAGACTTCCATTTTCTAGAATTTTTGATACAGCATGCTGTGCAACACGCTATATTAAAGCACTCCTTCAAAAAAAGAAGTATGCACACATACAGGTCGTTTAAGCAAACTTGTGCTTATCATTACAAGAAATCGGCAGGTCCCACGTACCTTGGTAATTGTTGTGTGCGAGGCATGCACGCGCAAGCTTCAACTATTTACTCTTAAGCTTTAACACTGACTTTAACTCTTAATCACTGCTTTGTGTTAGTCGGCCACCTTTACGATCATTATGCCCGACATCTCAATTGAAGAACATTAAAAAATAAAGTTTTAAAGTATTGAGGGTCAAACACTATATGATTATGAGCAACAGCGACCTGAAAGACGCAGAAATATTTTTGAGCAACTGAGGATTTTTAACGTGCATCTAAACTTAATAAGCACATGTCTTTTTGCACACCACACCCCCAAACTTACATAGCAGCCATGGTCCATGTAATACAACAGGCGTCTTTGAGCTTAGCAGTGTAAAACCACATCCGCTTAGGCAACCCCGCCGGGTACAAGCGAAATTGCATATTGTTACCAAAGTACTGAGGAGCTGTGCTTTGTGAAACCCTAAACCATGAGTTGACTCAGAGTACTTAGTCCTGAACAGTTGCTAATATTAGGTGTCTGTGAACAGCAATGTCCGACATATTAGCGAAAGCAGTTGGGCAGAATTAAAAAGCACTTGGAAGGAAGCTCAATAAATATGTGCACTGCTAGCAATACGGTGAACCCCGGCCATACCGCATTTCCTCGACTGCAACTCGAGGGGCGACTTTTCATTGCGTTCAGAAATAAAACAGTCATTTGGGTATTCACTTGTAACTCGAGTGTCGGCTTTAGGTAGCAAAAGATATGGAAACGTAAGTGGCATTACATCCGAGTAAATACGATACTTAATGTAGTTATTTTTAATCGGCCTCGTAATCCTAGTGAGGGCGGAGAGAGAGAAGCATAGACGAAACTAGAATGAAAGCTTAGCGAGAATAAAACGGGTCCGCTCTGCTGCTGGCACTAATGAGTTTCACTGGACCACGGTGCCCTGACACGTGTCACCCGAGCGAATGGGTCAACTTCTCTCCGTGCGCACATTTCTTTCTCTCGCTACAGGAGTGATTGGTTCCAAGTTGGGGTGGGAGCAAACTTACCACTTACTGTGAGATTGATGGTCTTGGTTATCAGCGTGCCGACACCATTCTCGACGTCACAACGGTACAGACCAGAGTCGGACGATGTGACGCCCGTGATGAGCAGACTGCCATTGGCGAGCACCCTTGTGTGATCGTCTTTGTGTCCGAGTACCGTTTCGGATGGATCTGGAAGCAAGATGAGTATGCTTTTATGTAGACTGTTACACCACAGGAAGTTGTCGTGCAAAAAACTTCAGTGTAGTTTTACAGCGTGTTTCGATAATAAACCATGCACAGCTGCATAGTAGGCGCATATTTATTCGAATGGTCAATTTGTTTGGCACCTTTGAATTTTTGTAGTATTGAACGAGAGTTACGCACCTGTGTTTAGATGTTCTACATAATGATGTATAAAAATATTGTATAAAATAAACCTATAGATACTACAAATTAGTGTATCTCTGAGCAATAACAAATATAATTTTATGGGCTTGCTCCTTTTGCTCGCGGCTTGTCCTACGGCGGCCGCCGACGTGTGTGTACACTTCGGCGGTCGCCGCTCAAGGTCGCCTCTCCGGCGATTCCAACAATGCTCACTGGATGGCACGCTGCCCCTCAAGGCGTCAGTTTTCGATGGTCCGCGCATTCGCCTCTTCGAAGTGCCTTTAAAAGAAAGGGAAAGGAAGAGAGATGTGGCATCGAACTGTCTCTCTCTCTCTCTCTCGAAGTCACGCCCCGCCGCGGTGGTCTAGTGGATAAAGTACTCGGTTGCTGACTCGCAGGTCGCGGGAATGAATCCCGGCTGCGGCGGCTGCATTTCCGATGGACGCGGGAATGTTGTAGGCCCGTGTGCTCAGATTTCGGTGCACGTTAAAAAACCCCAGGTGGTCGAAATTTCCGGTGCTTTCCACTACGGTGTCTCTCACAATCATATGGTGGTTTTGGGACGTTAAACCCCACATATCAATCAAATCAATCGAATCTCTCTGGAGGTCACCTCAACAATGCCATACGAAAGATGGGTAGTGGGGGAGAGAGAGGAAAATGAAAGAGAGAGAAAAGTAACGTGACAGTTGTGTTTGGTATGGCAGCGCCAACGTGTGCCACCTTCGTTTGAGCCGAGAGGAAATAAGAAAAAATGGCCCTGTATCTGCACGTTTTACTGCTAATGTCGTCGAAAGACGATAGTCTTGCTTCTGGATAGGGTGAACAAAACGTTTATTTGATGTTCTGCACGAGAAAACTGGTGAATTGTATTCTGGATGTGCGACGTTAGAGTGTCTCGATCCGTGCAGCAAAAATGCACGTTGGACACAATCTAAATCTGCAGTTATTTTCGAAAACGAAGGAAAGTGTGCGTGCCTGTCTCGGAGACGATAATTTGTAGAACGCAAAGCCATGGGCAGGCGCTACCACTGTGTCGTCTTAGCAAAGTGTTGGAAACACTTGCCTTTTCGAGTACAGTGTTGCATTGTCAGAACAGCGTGATAAACGCTATGGTCCTTAGAATTACTTATGTATACCTTTCCCGGTATAAAGACACAGGTACAGAACATTGACGTGGTGTTATAGTGCCTCAAGTATGCGCAATAATTGCTTTTTAATTGATAATCGCACATGTATGAACGCTTAACCTTGATCGAAATTGCTGGGTGCTGCGAATGGGGTTGGCCGAATAGGGAATCGTGTGACGCCGTTTGGGGAATCGTTATGGTGGACAAAGAGACAAATGTATTGACAGACATTCAGACAAACCAAAATTTTTTTGTTGATGTACCCTAAGAAAGACTGTCGCCTTTAAAAAAACAGTCATGCAGG
Organism: Rhipicephalus microplus; assembly: GCF_013339725.1. NCBI lineage: Eukaryota > Metazoa > Arthropoda > Arachnida > Ixodida > Ixodidae > Rhipicephalus > Rhipicephalus microplus. Next base: position 164,272,427 of record NC_051171.1, on the reverse strand, counting down.
GTGAGGAGGATCCTCGCGAACGTCGCTTCGTAGGCATGACAGCACGTGACAAATTTCCACGATGAGTGTTACGCACGGGTACCGATATCCTCCCAAGCACCCTCACCCGCCTGCTCTCAACCCCGTTGAAGAACGCCTGATAGCTGCACGCCTGTCATTCATGAGCGTTAGGCATTTGACTCGCGGCACCGGTCCGTATGTTATAAAGGGGCAAATGGTTAACGTGCCGATCGACGTGGCCAACACTTTGCAGTGCCGGCCGCGGAACGTGCCCAACAAGGCTGCTTTCAACGTACACATCATGCGCGGGCTCGTTAACAAGCGTTCATACAGAAAGGGTCTTGCTAAGAAGCATCCCGTGCACTTCCTAGAAAACTCCTCTAACATCATTAACTTTGTGAATATGGCGGTGATATTTTTGTCATACTTTCTTGTATTACTGTTATGTGTGGAATTTCCTCAATTCAACTTCAAAGATATTCAAGCTAACATTGAGACGTTGATATTTAAAGAAAAATTTCAACACAGCGTCTTGCGTCACTTGAAGCAAAGTGTTGTAAGGTATTTTCGAAAAAAAAAAAAAAAACTAGCTCTTCTTGCTTTAACGGAGAGACTATTGAATTTTTTTTTACGTTGACTTGGTAGAAAATCTTTTGCTGGGAGACTGTTGGAAAAAATTTAAGGTGACTTGGCAAAAAATAGTTTAGAGTAAAAACAATAGCAGTAAACTTTGCAGGAAACGCCTTGCTAATCCTTCGAAGAAAACTGTTCGCTCAGCCTGCGGGTGGGCGAACAAAGTAAACATAGGCGGACCATAGACGAACCAGCTTTACTATATTGCCTTCTCTCGCCGCTTGACCATTCCCCTGCTGTCGTGTGGAAACCTAGGCGGGTGCCGTCAGAAAGTCGCTCAGCACAGCGATCGCAGTTTGCTCAGCCGTATACGCAGCACACACTTGCAGGCTGCAGATCGAACCGTTTAGGGCGAGACGCGGATCAATAAGAGGCCCGCCTTTCCTTCGAGAAAGCACAAGACGCCTCCCCGCCGAAGTGCATCAGCTGGAAGGAACGGCACTCATTTTCCTGCGCCAACGGAGCGGCGACCATCTATGAAGTCATAAAACAGGCTTACAGCCGCCGACCACCCCCTTCAGCGTGTCGACACTGCCGGGAAACTGAGCTACGCTGCACAAGGCTTTCCCCCTCAGCAAGGTTTTCCGGTATGAGCCGTTGGCCCGTACGACTTCCGAAGTAAACACAGATCCCCGAAATACATTGGCGTAAGATATGTTCGTTCAAATTTAGGCACAAGGGCAAACACACGCTTTATTAGTAATCTAGCGGACAAGTACACCATCACTAAAACCGTGCTGCATCATGAAAGTGAGAAGCTTGGGTTGGTCTATTAGCGGTCAGCAAAGAAACACTGATAGAGACTTTAGAATATTTAATGGCTCTGTGTCCTCGCAGTGAAGCCGCCAGCTCCTGTGAGTGGCCACTTGAAAGTTCTATGCCAGTCAAGTGTGAACTGGCCCGTTAATGCCGTTGCACGTCACCGCTAGGTTCCATTACGATGCACAGTTTTACTGAGGCAGGCCGGAACAACAAGCAGGAGCGTAAGAAAAAGCAAAACAAGCAGAAACACACATACCAACTGGACATCTGACACGTCCTTACCTAAAGCGGGAGACAGAAACAAAAGGAAGTACAGGCCATAAAGACGGCACGCATGCTCATAAACAGGAATGGGACATAGAAAGGATGTACACGCCCGCAGTAAGAGCAGCAAAAGCGAGAAGCGATGTGAGGAGGACGCACGACCGGACACACTCGTGAGAAACAGAGACGAAACAAGCCGGGTGGCACGGGGGCACAACACACTCGAAGAACACAAAAGGCCTGTCGCACAAAACGCGGACCGGGCTGTGCAGTGGAAGGCCGGCGCGAGAAGATTGGAACAAGTGCGCCCGGAGGGTTGAGGTCTCGCTGCCCTAACTCTGTGCTGCCGCTCGCAGGAGACTCGAACTGTGGTATGTGACTCGGGGACAGGATGAAGGAAGTAAGGCAGAAAGAACGGTGAGAACAGCTCGTCAGGGGAGGAGAATTACATTGGCTTCGTGTCCATTTGGTCACGGGCGTCGGGTGGCCCAGGGCAGCGCAGTCGATGGTCAGCGAGCTGCCGACGACAGCTGCACGGTCACCGGGCATGTGCAGCCAAGTCGGTGGCACTGCAACGAGAACGTACACGTACTTACTTTTTGCAGATGTGTTACTTGTCGTACACTTTCTTTTCGACGATCGCATTCTTTCTTTGGGCGTAGAAAGTAGCCTCCTGTGCCATGTGATGTGCTGCAATTTGTACGCTACTCTGTAACTAGAGGAAGTCGAAATGCTTGTGAACGACCTAACGTTGATGGGATCTTGGTTCTTCTGTTTGTTGTTTTGGTAAAAGCGATTGACTTAAACAAAATTATTTACTGTTTCAAGTAGTACATATTGAAAGTGGATGTTCTGAGCACACTGTTGTTTTTTTTTGAAGGACGCAGCACAAAGAGATTTGGGATTTTCGAAGCAAATATTGTGAAACTTGTAATGGATTAAACATGACAACGCTACAGCGGACTTTTAAATTATGGGGACATTTATACCAACAGAATGCGGCAATCAAGCTCAAAACGATTGTTTATGTAAGATCGGCTGCCGTTAATTGTGTTTGTTTAGCAAGACTGTCTGCTAGATGGTCCCCGACTCTAGTCAGCCCACAACTAATTATAGTAGTCAAGACACATTCCTGCACACAGAAAACGAGGGGCTTGCGTGGACGCTTTTGACTATAGTGGTAATCCCACACGCGTCAGTGAATTCGCTTCTCTTTTACTTCCTTCCTAATGTGTCGAAAATGACATACTATCTCTTCTTAACATAGGACACCCGTACCTCACACACGGCGTCGTTTTAACAAAACAAGATCTGCCCAAATGTGTAGCATTAGGAAATGAGATAACAGTAAACCACCATTTAATTTCGTGCAAAGGACTTCAATAGCTAGCAAAACGATTTCAACTGCACGTTACAATGAACACATCCTTATATCATCCCCTAACACTATTTCTAGGCGCTGACGGTTATGCATCATGCGTTTTTAGCTTTTTAAGAGAAGTAGGAGATCAATACGCTTTCATTCTCACCGTGTTCTTTGCTAAACATTGTTGTTTAACTCGTTTGCTTTTTCACGCGACAAGGGTGATGAGGTTGTCATTTTTGTTAGTTTAGAACTTGCGGGGCTCTCGCTCAGAAAAGAGCTCACTGGGGAGACTCACCTTTTTAACGCAAATAATTCCTTGTGTTTGGCGAATGATAACTGTTACTTATCGTCCAATAAATACAACACGCATTCTTTCCTTCCCCCCTAGCTCTGACTATTGTATTCTCATTCCTTCATTGTAGGGCAGCCAATCGCAGAGCTTGTTTGCTATCCTCGCTTTTTCTCTATTTACTTTTTTTTTGCCTTGCGATGCAGAACATCGCAACCCTAATTAAAGGCCAGCAACAGGTCTTGCCGAAGGGAAAATGAGAATCGAATCTTATTTTTTATGTTTTAGAGTTCTTGAAACACTGCTTGAGCCTTATGGAAAATAATCAACGCTCTGTAGAAAGCGGCTTGCTTTTTTATTTGTTTTCTTCTTACATAGTTGCAAGTGAAGGCGTTCAATTTTTTTTAAGGCCAAGTGTTTGCTGATTTATTCGCTTTTTGATAGTTACGCAAAGAACACCAGTGTTCATAGATTTAGCTGCATGTTAAAGAACGCCAGCTGCTTAAAATCGATCTTATGTCCCCCACTACGGCGCGCCTCATAACTATATCGCGGTTTTGGAGCATGAAACCCCAGAAATTATTGCCACTTTTCACAGGTGCCTTCCTGAGAAATCTGTCTTCAGAAAAAAAGGTGGTACGCGTAAATGGTATGACTATATGCTTACGCTTTGTTGTCTGCATTTTGTATTAAAAAACAAACACAGTCTAATGAGCTGTAAACTGAAGACAGGCCTTGTCTACGCTGCTCCAATGTTAAAGCGTCCCAGACAGAAAATACGCCCATGCTTTTTTATTGCGTTCTTCATATCTTTACGATTAGGCACAATCAGACAAAAAACAATTTCTTTGTTGTTTAATTGAGAGAGCTCGCAGCACACTCTTTATTCACAGCTCAACAGCTTCGACTTGTTCCAAGAACTCGAGGCAGTTCAGAAGGTCCCTGACGTGGCAGTGAGGCTTAGCCTTCCTTTCCCGATCCGCGCTCCACGATGAAAACTGTGGTATGACTTTTTCACGACATGCGTAAAGTTTGGTACCTACTTATCAGCCTTAGAGATTCCTACTCTCAGGAAAGAATTTTAATCCATTGACAAAAGATTATAGTTACAGTTGCACATTAAAAAATAAGCATATAAGCGAAATAAGACCTACATAAAAGGACGGCTTGTGACCGGGAGTCTGCATTTCATATCTATGTGAACAGCGCAGAATCAAGATGCACAAAATCAATGAACTGATGAGGACTGGCACAGTCATGGGTAATCACAGATTATTCGCACATGCGAATGAGCTGTGATCAGGTAATATGTTTGTCTTCTTTTTTTTAATGCATCGTGCTAATAGATGTACGCTCGATGGCAGTGCCAGTCCTCGTCGGTATCTTGTTGTTGCGTCTTTTTTGAGCTGTTTAAACACAACCACCCAAATGTTTAGCCATTTTGCGCAGCGATCACTTTATCGTGTTAGTATGTCACCGCATTATGATGGAACTAAGTTGCGAGACTCTGTACTGTGGGCATGTGCTTTCTACTTGTCCTCACTCTTTTTGGAACCCAGTTCGGTCATGCAGGGAAGGTACAAAGAAAAAAAAAACTCCCGCTCGTGCACGATAATTAAATATTTGGGTGACTGCACCTTCGTAGAAGGGCGCATTAGATACATTTATTTCTAATAAATCTTATAACACTGACTCACAAAGAACAGAGAGTAAAAAATTAATAAGAGAAAATGTACTTTGTTTCCCGTATACTTTATAGAGCGAGTCCACACGGACGCCACAGTGGTCTAGTGGCTATGGCGCTCGACTGCTCACCCCCAGATGGTGGCGGGATCGAATTTCCACCGCAACGGCCGTATTCTCGACGGGGCAGAAATGCTGGAGGCCCTCGTATTTGTCGAGCCCTCCACTATATACGGCGTTTCTCATATTAATATTCTGGTTTTGGGACTTTAAGCACCACCTACTATTATTAGCTATTTGAGTATCATACGTTTCAGTTGTGCGTTCCTATTGCTTTTATTTTTATTTACAAGAATATGAAAGTCAGTTGATAAGTTTTGAAAGCATTGCATTATGCTTGATTTTTTTTTTGAAGTTTGATGATTACCCTGCTCATTTTTGTAATACCTTATAAGAGGTAAATTACAAGGTGATGAATATCATGACAGTGGTAATGAAGAAGTCAGTCAGCGAAAAACGGCACACTTCTATGCATCTTTACTGATGCAAACGTTAAAATATTCCATGCAATCTTCAGGAGGGCTTTATGCATGGGGTAGAAATATTGGCACGATTGCATACACTATTGTTTGTTTTACCGCCAAAGAAAAAATGAAATTGTTACTTTCTTTAGGTCGGGTAGTGTACAGCAGAAATTATGCATTCATGAATACAAAGTGACTCGCTGCTTGCAAGAAAGAAACACAAAACGAGGAAAATATGCAAATGCGTTGCGAAGTTTTTTCCCCTACGTTAGATCATAAAGTTCCATGCTATTGTATACGCATTTTGCGCTGATACAAGTGCTTTTACAAAGCAGCTTCCAGGGGAGAGTGATAGCCAGTGCAGGATATTCACAGGGCATACGCTAGTACGTGATGCAAGCCTTTTCTTTTCTCACTGCCAGATGGTTTACGCCACCTAAACGCAGCGTTATAAAGGGTTGAGAAGACCAAACTTCCATGAATTCCGAAAGAAGTTTTTTCTTTGTTACTGTAGGATGCAGCACAGTCCATATAACTGCGTGAAGTGTTTTCATTGTCCTTTTTTGTGAGCTTTACATTTTTAGTGCTCATCATTCCTGTTTTTTTTTTCAGGGCGCGCAGCATAATAAACACGCATGATGATGTGAGCATAACTTTTTACAAGTGCACGAACAAAAAAAAAGTGCAATATGTATTGCGATGTCACTTTGTATTTTAGAGCTACTGACTCGAGGCTGGAATAAATTCCAACTTATACGCAACAGTAGAGCTTGGTATTGTCCTTTCGTTCTTCTCGAATTTTCAACGTAAGTACACATCGTTGGTGAGTTTCCGCCGCATGCTTGACTTTTAATTCAGGCCTTCCATTCATGGGGGTCCCTCTGACGTGAATTGTTGGGCGTCGTGTTCTGTTTACTCTCGGACGCGGCTCTGGATTTTCGCGCGTTTTGTTTGGCGGGAGAGCGTCACGCACCGGCGGCTTTCGGACGAAGTATCCTAACGCAATTTCCCGGGTTTCTCCGAGATTGCGGAAAGCGCTCGCACGCGCTCTTTGCTGATACGAGGAAACAGGCCACGATGCCGTGGCGCTTCACCCGCTAAAACCGTGCACCGCCGTGGAGGCTGTGGAGTCAGTGCCAGTTAATCAGCAGTGAGGCCCTCACAGCAGTTCGCTTCTAAAGGTGTCTTTGGGTGATCCGATACCCTTCAGTTAGATGAGTTCGTTCAGCCTCGAGTGAACAATTGCCCGTACGCACAGAAAATGCGGGCGCAAGTAAAACTGCTATCATGTTACGGACGAAGAGTACAGACAAGACACGAAACGTGAAAGTTCGCAAATCACCCGGCAATATTATCTATCTTGTCATGCACGTATGCGTGTTCAGCACGCGTGTGTGTACGGGAGGAGTCGATATGTATGTGGATGGGTAATGAAGGGGAGCGATGGTTTTGTTGTGATCAAAATTATGCCGAGATAGTAATACATCATTGCAATTTTACTGCATTATTGGAAATAGCAATACAGAGTTCCTCTTCTGAGGTGGGAGGGAGGAGAGGTTCATCGCAACGGGCCCCTTCCTTTTAAGTTAATATATGGGGTATATTTGGCGCACTCCCCTTGCAGGCGACCGGAAAGCAATGGCCGTGGCTGTGCCCCCCCCCCCTCCCTTGTGCTTTTGCCTATGTTGTTTCCTCTGAATATGAATAATATGAACATGCATATTACAATCAAGTTATTATGGGGCACCTTGTAACGAGACGACGAACGAAAAGATAGCAAGGTTAACTACTCGCACATGAGTCTTTATTTTTATTGAAATGAAAAATAATTTCTTCTTACATATAGGAAAACAATGAAAGAATTGAAAAAAAAAGTGAAACAAGCAAGAACCTATCAAGGTTGCTTGTATAGTACTCGGGATGTAATGAATTACTGTGCGTTGTGAATGTACTTCAAAGATTGAGAGAAGGTTGTGACTAAACCAGCCAACGTCATTCTGGTCGGGCTCTAGCCTTCCTTCTACTTGAATATTGTGACTGGCCAGCCCTCTGGCGGTGCTGCTACGTAACGACGAAATGTTGAACGCGAATTGCTTTCCGGCCACTTCCCGCTTCAGCGACGCTGTACGCTACCACGGAACGACACTGCGGCTGCCTTGCCATCGCTGGCATTTTTGTTCACGAGTTCCGTTCTGTTTTTTTACTTGTTCGTTTCAAAGGGGGAAACCCATCTTCATAAGTGCATAGAACAGCGGCCTGATGACCAGCGGAGCGTTGATCACATTGTGTGCGTTTGTATGGGTGAAGTGATAGCTACCGACGACGCGGGTCTTGGCTACAACTTTATTTAAACTTTCCTGTGAACGCCCTGATGAGGTGTGAAAACCAACTTGTGATTAGGCTCACATAAAAATTACATAAATTCTAAACTTGTTTCTTTGAGCCTTTCACTTCATCCGGTGGAATATGAACTCTCCAGCAGGACCTCACTGCCTTTATCAACTGGACTGGACACGTACACACATTAGACAGTAGCACTGATGACAAACGTGGTTCATATATGAATACGGTTTAGTTGTTTTAGTTCTAGACTGGAGATTGCTCGCTTTCAAATGCCTTGCAAACAGCCACTCAAACAAACCGCGCAAAAAGTCTTTGGATTACTGTGCATCGCGCCCAGCCAGCTGGGGCGTAACTTCTTTCATCCCAATGGAAAGTGTAATATTGTTAGCGTTATGAGGTGTGGCTCCACTAAACAACATATATTTCTTTAACAAAGCGCCCTGAACCACATCGGCAATTATGACACCACTGTTGCACCACACTGTGGTGGCACCAATGTCGCACTAGTGAGGTACCAGGTGGAACCCGATGTGGCACCATCGTTAGACTGCTGTGTGGCAACAGTGTGAATGGCGAGTTCTATAGCGTGGCCTCCGCGATTGGCTATGTTTGTGACGTGCTGCTGAAACTAATCATGTCGTCGGTAGAATGAGGCAATTAGGATGACTGCCAGCTGGGCGCTTTGGTAAAGGTTCATGATAAAACAAGCGCTAAAAATACACACACTCAGAGAATGTGTCTTGTCTGTGTCGTCTCTGAGTGTGTGTATTTTTAGCGCTTGTATCATCTAGAATGAGGCAACCTAATTATTTTATGTGGGTGCTCGTGACTTAGCTGTGACGAAGTGGCGAAAAAGTGCATAATGGCGAGCGACGTCGTTGTCAAACTTGAATCGACTGCAGCTGGATTAGGTTGAAATACACGCGCAGAGTATTGCCGTGCGTTGCAGTACACAAAGCGTACACCAACCTGCGAAATCGTTGTGAATGTTGTCATAAGATATAGTCATGATATCGGTGCTCTCAGAACGCTGTTGAAGAGAAAATATAACGACATGAAACGCTGGGTACTAGAGAATAGTATATAAGTGTTGGATGACTTAGGCAGTATTTTATAACCAAACTAGTTCATTCGGCAGTGATCGCCTATGGTTTAGAAAAAAATTTCGATTGCACGACATGGACATGGCTTTTGAGATTCTGAGCCCAATGTATTTATCACCAAACTGGATAGCTCCGTCCACATCTGTGTAGAGCACACGAGCAGCTGGCTTTGCTCCTCGGGGTGAAACCTTTCGGTTAGTTGCGGGGTCAGGCATCTTGGGAACAGGAGCATGCCGGCTAAATTTATATGTAGACCTTTGCACATTCCTTCACATAAGAAAATTTGTTTCAAAGTGTCTTTGTTTTGCAACCTGTGCGCATCACCCGTGGTTGTCCCTTTCTCATGTGTCAAACTCGGCATTATATAACCCTTGACTATACTTGGGCTAATAACTTTATCAGCAGTCCAAATGCATCATCCTGTGTCATGAAGATGGCCTAAGTTCCCTGAAGTTGAGTGCAACTACAGTTAAACAAGAACGTTTTTCAAGCTTGTCACCCTCACGTAGCAGGTCTGCATATGTGTTAAGCCGCGTATGCTCCTGAGCCAACCACATCAGACCGCGCAACCGCCGGTAGGTGTGGCCCCTGAGAGCAAGGCCGAAAAGAAGAATCAGCAAGAACAATGCACATACTGTCAGGAAGATAAGGTAACGACGAAAAATGTTATGATAGAATGGGGATATATACACCCCAAGTGTACGTTTGAGAATGAGCTTGTGTGAAGGCTTGGGTTTATGGGGTGACAATAGAAAAATGAACATGCCCGGGATAGAGATAGGTACGCCTAAGAGATAGAGTACTGTGGGCAGAAAACTGCAGAAAAAGAACACTTCTTTTTTTTCAATTGTAGAATGGAGTGAACAACGCATTAGGTTAACTTTTAAAACATGTGTGTGTGGGGAGGGGGGTGGGGGGGCTCTAGCTTCGTGGTACACATATCACCACCCCCCGTGTGGAGGGAGCGCTCATAGTATCTATCTATCTATTCATCAATAGAGGCTCGCGCGCCTGAAAGCGGCTGTACGGGAAACCGCCAACAAAAGACAAGATAAATGCACAGAACAGTGGCCTCACCAAATTACACGTCCGTGAATTTGCTGCAAAACAAGCAACGCAACGAGTAATTCTGCACAGCGAAATCAGAGTGCCACCGAGCAAAGTAAATCGGCGACGGTTTTCACGCCCCAACGAGCTCACGGCCGACAAAGTCGGTCGGCATTCGATGGCGTTGCCTTCCATCTGAAAACACTGAGCTAAGCGCCCCTTATACACGCTTCGTAAACCATTGGTGCTGATAGCCGTCCTTTGTACATCATCGTATCTGTGGGCTACAACGCTAATTCTAATGACGCCTTCTAACGCTTTGTTCATCTTTGTCGCTGGTGTTGCTTCGTTGGCGCTAAGTTGATACCAGCCCTGAGGATAATGCAAGCGCCTATGGAAAAGGCGTTTTGATTTTATTTTTTAAATCTTCATTTTTAGTTATTATTCTACGTGCTCCAACATATCGCCGATTTGCCCTTCGTTGCGGGCTCTGATCTGGCCTGTATGTATAGATTTTCACTTACCCACGGTTGAGCGGGAAAAGACGAGCTGAAAATGCATCAAGTTTGTAGCACACCAGGTAGAAGAAAAGAAAATGAAAGGAGAGAGAATAAGTGTCAAAAGCAGCACTGAGGGAAGAGGTTGGCGCCCAGGAATGGCCGGGATGCGAACAATCGATGCATTTCTAAGGAGACCTCTTTCTTTCTCGTCTCCCTTGCGGAGGACTTTTTTCAAGCCATTGAGAAAGAACTCCGCTCAAGAATTCGACACGCAATCATTCGCTGCTTTGCCTAGATTCACCCTAGGATTCCAATGCACGTAATGTTAAATAAAGTGAGTAGCTGCCCTCAAAACAGAATCAGGCCAGGCCTACGTAGCGTCCCCTTTGTGGTTGTGGTGAGACACTTCGTTGCGGCTTGTCTTTGTCTGTTTATGCAGAAAAGCTTATATATTTTTAAACTTCAGTAACAAAACATGTTCGGAGCATAAGCTTTTGGAAAATCGAACAGGCGAGACAGGCTTCTCTTACGTCAGCACTCTTTTCTCATTATTTTTTTTTGTGTTACCGAGAAATTAACCTTGAGGTACGACTACAAGTGTTCGCTCTTGTGGTGGCACTGCTAGACAAGACGTTGAGCAAGTTGCGTCTGCCCCCCCCCCCCCTCAAAGATTTAGATGTAAAGCTTTTTTTTTTCAGCAAGTAAAGCTTCTTCTTTTTAGGGCAAGTTTTGTTGAGGATTTCAAAACATTCTTTGAAAACTTTTTACTCTTCATGGAACCCTTTCAAGAAGGTAGCACGTTCACGGTCCGTAAAATGTTCACAGCCACTATTCCATGTGAAGGCGTGGCGTGCGAGCTTTTGAACGCCCCTGTCATGCAATGGAGCGTTTATGGCCTCAATAAGACATTCTGCATTTTTTTTTGTAATATGACAAAGTCACGTGACGTTGAGAAAGACCGAGCTAGTCTTGCATTCTCGAGGGCTGTGCTCACCAAACTTTCATTGTTTACGTGCTGATTAAAGGTGGGCGTAGTCATTCACAACCTGGTTTTTAATGTTATTCAATTAGAATGACATGAACAGACTTCAATGTTCATTTTAAATGGTTGGCATAATAATTGATATCTGTGGTTTAACGTCCCAAAACCACCATATAATTATGAGAGACGCCGTAGTGGAGGGCTCCGGAAATTTTGACCACCTGGGGTTCTTTAACGTGCACCCAAATCTAAGCACACGGACCTACAACATTTCCGCCTCCGTCGAAAATGCAGCCGCCGCAGCTGGGATTCGATCCCACGACCTGCGGGTCAGCAGCCGAGTACCTTAGCCACTAGACCACCGCGGCGGGGCAAGTGCTTGGCATAAAGAGAATTCGACCTGCAGTTGAGTATATTTCAGTCTACAGGTATTTCTAGTTTGTTGTGTGGAAATGTTCGCCCCGAGATTAGGCTATAGGTAGCAGCACCATGAGCGCGCTAATGTGGATATAGGCGGCCGGTCGCGCTTTTAACGCGACAGCGTTAAAGAGCTCGTTTCACAGAAATTTCGGATTTGGGGTCGGCGGTTGTCAAGACCTCGGTTCAGCAAGTTGTCAGGACCTCAGGCCACCACGTTCAGAATGTTCCAGACTAGGTCCTACTCAAGTCTATGTTTCCTCAGCATGGTCGCCTCAAAGGCTTTTTAGTCTACTATAGTGCTGATTGTAGTGAAGTTAGTAGCTTCGAACATATGCTCAGGCGGTGCTCCTCGTTACGTGGTCAAAGTTGGCTCACACAAGAGAATGGGGACTCTGTCTTACGAAGTCCAGAGTTACTACCGCATGTGCTGTCCAAAGAGCCCACGATGCGGCGGTGATCCTAGGCCTCTCCATCCCTGCGCAGGAGCGACCCGCGACGTTGCTCTAAAAGAGTAGCGTTTCTCAGGACCTAACAAAGTTCTGTGTCTTTTTTCTCGAGCCAGGTAACCCACTTGCCACCCCCCAACTATGAAAGGGACGCGTGTAGCATCCATCTAATTAGGCCAAGTTGTTGATGATGATAGAGTTCAACTTTATCATCATTGTCATTATTATCATCCGCTTTTTGCGACATGGGCCACAACCGCTTTAAAAGGAGCTGCTATATAATGGCGGCCATTTTTGGCCGAGCCAGTGTTCGCAGTAAACGCTTTTGTTGGAAAGACATACAACTGAGACTATTGTGTGTCCTGGTGCCATGTTCGCCTTTCTCTTCTAATAAATAAATCAAAAAGGTAACAACAAATTTAATAATTCAATAAATGTCAATAAATGTCAATAAACGTCAATAAATGTCAATAAATTAACATTCAATGGTTAGGCGAGAATCATTCTTATGACCATAAGGCTTCTTTCACGTACTGGAGAGGGGTATTGCTTAAAACAAGAATGTGTGTGGGAAATATAGTTGTTACCTTCCACAATGTTCTAGGGGTTGTGGCACCCGACTGTTTGCCGCGAGATGGAATCCCTGCCGCGGCGGCCCCATTTCGATGGCGGCGAAATGCTACAGGCTCGTGTGCTTATATTTAAGTTCGCGTTAAAAAACACCAGATGGCCCAAACCTTTGGACCCCCTACCAACGCGTCCCTAATAATCATATCACTATTTATGGACGTAGAACGCTGGCAATTATTGCAATGGCATTGCCTGCGAATGGGCGTACACAGATGTCTCCCAAAAATAGAGAGTTTCAGCGAGTTACGGAAATACAATACGCAAATACGGAAAGCTCCCTCTCGGCATTTGAGTCAGGTATTCGCGCTTGCAACGTCCTCTCTAGTTTCAGGTATGGGAATTCCTGGATGCGTACAGCAACGTTATGGTGACAGTAGTCAATGCATGTGTTACAGAGGAAAATGCTTACGCGCCAACCCTGAAATAAACGTTTTCGCTGAAATAGCCATTGTGATGTGTGGTGCGCGTTCAAAGTGCGCGCCTTCGAAAAGTGCGCGTCACGGAGAAAAAAAAACAAAAGGAGAAATACCAGAGTGCACGTGCGGTGCTGCTTAAACAAGAATGACGACGTTAAAGAGCGTCAAGCACGAGGATGCGTGGCAGGACGTGAAGTAAACAAAAGGTAAAACATCCAATGGGCAGCGAACACGGAGATTTCAAGGCCCAATGGCTTGACACCACGAAACAGCAGTATCTCCAATGAGAACGAGACAAGTGGGCCAGAGCTGAAGCAGGAGCCTGGGGGACGAGAGCGAGGGGAATTCGAGGCAGGCAGGGCAAGCGGAAGGTCGTCACCGGACCGGGCGCTGAAGATGGGCCGTTGGGTTCCGGACCCGAGCCTACAGGACTTCCACCGGCCGGGGCCTCCTGCTGTCGGGTTCCCGCTCCAAAGGACCGTGGCCATCCGGTCCTGAACTCCTTTCCAGGGCCTGCGGACTTTGGTTCCGGCAGGCGAGCTACAGCCGTCGGGCTCCGGGCCCGAGCTGTGCGCCCAGCTGCTTGACTAGGTCGACCCTAGTTCCCGGACGCGTCGCCACCAGCCTGCGTTCTCCCGTCTCCGACGTGTCCACGCTCCTCAAGCCGAAACCATCACGATTTGGTAGGGCTTTTCGACGTGTCGCCAGCAGCCAGCGTTCCCTCGTCCTCGTCCAGCCCACGCACTGACGCAGGAGTCACGGCGTTCCGGTTTCTCATCACCGCCGAAAACCAACTTGTGGGTGAGACTGCACCGATACTCTTGCGCTACTCCCATCACTCAGCCTCTTTCGAACGTTAGGTTTAGTTACTGACTTTGGACGTTCTTGTTGGGTGTTTACAGATGTGTTTCGTCATGTCCAGTCAACTGTTTATTAAGTGTTTTGTTTTGTGAGGAATCTTTGCCTTTTTACTTTTCAATTAAACTTTTTGTGTGTTTCTTGGAAACCGAACGGCTTTGTCCTTATTAACAAAACTCTCTGAGGCTCAGCCCGGGAGAAAAACAAATCAGCAACAAGAACCCGCATCACAAATTGGCGTCCGCAGCGACAGGACAAAGTCGTTTGTTTTTCCAGTAGATTTTTTTGACGCGGTTAACACGATGACGAACACGTGGGAGTTAATTGAGTTGGCGGATAAAATGGGACTGACGGGAGCGGAGTTTAGAGTATGGTACGAGGAGCGGATGGAGAGGGAGCGTGAGCAACGGGCTGCAGAACGAAAGGCGGCGAAGGAAAAGCTTGAATTGGTGCTTAGAGCTAAGAAGGAGGAGCTAGAGCGCGTAACGCGTGAAAATAAAGTGTTGCTAGAGCGTCAGACACGCATACTGAAGCAGCAGCTCCAATTAGAGAGGGTGGACTTCGAGCGGCGACTCGAGCTTGCGATGGCGAAAAGGGGGCAGCTGGCGATGCAGAAGGTCGAGCAAGCGGTGAATGTTTGCTCCGATAGCAGCGTTTGCTGGAGGGAAGTCGATTCCTGCAAGGTTGGCCTCGAGCCTCGCGACAGCCTTACTTCGGAGCGAGAAGCTCAGATAGAGGAAGGCAGAGAGGTGGACAGCCAAGAAGGCAGGAGTCATGAGGAGTTTGTTGAAGCGACGGAAAGCTCCTCTGGCTGGGAACATATTACTTCCGTTAGCTGCTTGGGGACCTCTGAGAGGCCAAGCACCTATGAAGAAGAGCGCCTGGATATGGGCGACCTAGAAGCTGTGGAAAATGTTGTGGAGCAAAGCTTCGATAGCAGGGAACAAAGACGCTCCATTCAGAATGAAGTGTGTATCAGAACGTCTCAGAGGCCGAGCACATTTCGGGAAGGGGTAGGGCTACCTCTCAATAGCTCCATGGAAGGAGCGCTAGAACGTCATTGGGAAGATGGCAGCGAATACCATGAAGGCTCTGATATAGTGGCCACTGACTGTTTTGTACCGACAGAGGTAGCAGCAGGCACCACGTCAATGGTCCTAGACCATACGTATATCTCACTCAGAGAGAGAGGGGATTCTAGTTCACAGGATAGCGTAACTGCTATTTGTCCGAGAAAACACGATGGGAGTGCTGAAGCACTCTTCAAAATAAACAGTATCGAATCGGAGGTGGGCTCGATAGTAGGTATGGAGAATGCCAGACAGGGTCTTGAACCTGAGAACGTGATTGGTTTTGAACCTATAATTAAGTCCACTCAAGATGAGCTGTATAATGACCGAGCACAACGGCATCCCTTCTCAAGAATCCAGGAACCTCACACGCTTGTCGGAGCGTTTGGGCTTGCTGAGGGCACCCCGAGCTTGTGTTCATTAGATGGTGAACTAAAAGAAAGCATTTGTGTGAGAGATTGTGGCATTTGGACATTCGTGTCTCAGTGCGTTTCGTGTCGACGCCGACGGCTCGAGACCGCGCCCTGTTCCTCTGTGACCGGTAAGCGTTCATGTGGCCGGCGGGGGCGCAGACACGCGTTTCAGCGAAAGTGCATAAAAGCATGTTTGCCACAGTTACTTTCGAAACGTGCGAGAAGGGCAGTGCGTCTGGTTTGGGACGCGATAACCTGAGTGTAGGGTTAGAAAACCGGTAGCTCTTTCTGGACTTCGACTTTTAGATGCGGACACAAGTAGCTTTGTCCATAGTCGATTTTGTAGTAAAAAGGTTTATTCCGGGTTTCAGAACTTTTAAATGCAATTGGGTGAATCTAAAGTTCAAGTGTGGACATTTGGACGATGTAGCGAACTGTAGCCCGGTGATGTGTTGAACTGCGTGGTGCAAATATGTGGTTTAATTGTGACGTAGTGCAGAACGCGCACTCATCGGCAGTTTTTTTTTTCTAAAAAAAAAAAAAACTTGAATAAAAGGGGGGCGTATGTGATGTGTGGTGCGCGTTCAAAGTGCGCGCCTTCGAAAAGTGCGCGTCACGGAGAAAAAAAAACAAAAGGAGAAATACCAGAGTGCACGTGCGGTGCTGCTTAAACAAGAATGACGACGTTAAAGAGCGTCAAGCACGAGGATGCGTGGCAGGACGTGAAGTAAACAAAAGGTAAAACATCCAATGGGCAGCGAACACGGAGATTTCAAGGCCCAATGGCTTGACACCACGAAACAGCAGTATCTCCAATGAGAACGAGACAAGTGGGCCAGAGCTGAAGCAGGAGCCTGGGGGACCAGAGCGAGGGGAATTCGAGGCAGGCAGTGCAAGCGGAAGGTCGTCACCGGACCGGGCGCTGAAGATGGGCCGTTGGGTTCCGGACCCGAGCCTACAGGACTTCCACCGGCCGGGGCCTCCTGCTGTCGGGTTCCCGCTCCAAAGGACCGTGGCCATCCGGTCCTGAACTCCTTTCCAGGGCCTGCGGACTTTGGTTCCGGCAGGCGAGCTACAGCCGTCGGGCTCCGGGCCCGAGCTGTGCGCCCAGCTGCTTGACTAGGTCGACCCTAGTTCCCGGACGCGTCGCCACCAGCCTGCGTTCTCCCGTCTCCGACGTGTCCACGCTCCTCAAGCCGAAACCATCACGATTTGGTAGGGCTTTTCGACGTGTCGCCAGCAGCCAGCGTTCCCTCGTCCTCGTCCAGCCCACGCACTGACGCAGGAGTCACGGCGTTCCGGTTTCTCATCACCGCCGAAAACCAACTTGTGGGTGAGACTGCACCGATACTCTTGCGCTACTCCCATCACTCAGCCTCTTTCGAACGTTAGGTTTAGTTACTGACTTTGGACGTTCTTGTTGGGTGTTTACAGATGTGTTTCGTCATGTCCAGTCAACTGTTTATTAAGTGTTTTGTTTTGTGAGGAATCTTTGCCTTTTTACTTTTCAATTAAACTTTTTGTGTGTTTCTTGGAAACCGAACGGCTTTGTCCTTATTAACAAAACTCTCTGAGGCTCAGCCCGGGAGAAAAACAAATCAGCAACAAGAACCTGCATCACAGCCATGCAAAGAAAGCACAACTTTGTCAGTCGCGGTATTTTACATAGCTCATGTTTCACATTGTGGAATATCACAATCTTCGGTAGTTTTTTCACTCACCTTCGACGAGAAGGCTGGCTGTGAAACTTGTCTTTCCCGCCGCGTTGCTGGCTATGCAGGTGTAGTTTCCTATCTGGCGAGCGCCAATGTTCTCGATGAGGAGCTCCGAGCGTCGATCGCGGTGGTCAACCTTCCACAGGGCCTCGGCACTGTTGGACCCTTGGGCCGTCCCCGTAGTTTCGGCTGCTCCCACTCTGTTCGGCCTAATGGGCTTGCCATTGTGCAGCCACTGGAACGCGACGGGTAGTGATCCACGTCGCAGTGAGCAAAAGATTTCGGCTGTGTCTCCTCGCCTCAAGTTGCTCGGAATCAGGACGTGTGCCTCGGGGGATTCTGTAAACAATGAGTGAATAATAAAGACAAGCTTTGCTAAATGACCTAGTTACAGAGAAAGATTACGACCACTGGGCGTTGCCCGCTCATGCGTAAGAATCTGGCGAGGAGGTCTGGTTAACCTCGCTTCTTTCTATTTATTGTTTCCAGAGCGGAAAATAATAATAATAATAATAATAATAATAATAATAATAATAATAATAATAATAATAATAGTTTTAGCAGTCAGCAAGTTTCTATAAGAGAGTGGCACACTTGAAAATTATTGAGAAGACGTTTTTAGCCTGATATTATTCTTATATTTGCATGTGGTCATGTGTCACGTGCGAACTCATTCTACATCCCCATGACTTTATTTTGCCGATTCCAGTGTGGGTATGTGACTTGTGTAGTGAGGTGTTATTTACAGCGTATGCAGTTCGTGCAGACAGAGAGAGAAAGACAAAAGAATATGAACAGTGTTAGTGTAACTGTATTTTATGTTAACATTGCTGGAATATGACGGCGTTATATTTTGGATATTTTTTCGTGTTATGTGAAAGGACATGAGTTCTGCCTAGGCGCTCTTTCATGTAGTTGTTTTTTTTTTCATTGCTGGGATTTTCACGTATCCTATTATCTGTGAAAAGGAGTGGCTGGTGTTTTTCAAAAGTTTCAACAGTGCAGTGGAAATTTCGTACATCTTATCACTGAAACATGCTTAAACCTTCATTAGGAGGGTGAAATGTGAGCTCCTTCAGAGGTGGTGGGGCTGAACAATGTGTCATGTTGTATAAATATGACATAGATGTAAAGAAAGTGGTGACAGGAGTATTCGTAGTTCCATTTTACTTAGTAAGGCGACATACGAAGAACAAGCTGAAAGAGAGCATCATGATTGCTGCTATGTTTCTACAGCGCTAGAATTATCGCCATGAGTTCAGAACCCAATGACAGAAGTTTCGACGGCTTGAAAAAAAAAACACGTTTAAATAATAATTCACACGTAATAAATCGACTTTTTTTAATATTAAAGTAATTGGAATATTAAAAATCTACCGCGAAGTGCCATGGAATTTACTTTTCAAATTTCGATTGGGTATCGTTACTTAGGTTACATAGCGAAGTATGTGGTAATGCTGATACATTGAAAACTCCGTGTTGCATTTATATTTTCTGTATAACTGCAGCTCAACGCCTGAAACTAAGCAAGTGAAAGCTGGAATGAAAGTGTTTATGATGATAGACGAGTTTTATGCTTGTGTCCTCGAGGTCCTCGGTGTATCCAAACGAGTCAGGTTTTCCTAAAACGATGAGAATTCTTTCGAGCCCCACTGTTGTCCTTAAGATGAACACAAAGAGACTCATAGCGCTGGCTGCTTCAAGCTGCTCTGTGTTTGCTGTAGTGAACCAACCTAGGATTATTCACTTCCCGTATTAAAACGGGTCGGGTGGCTGAGAAAGCTTAACACTCTCAAAAAAGACTGTATTGAGTTGATGGACACCGATGGTGGTGAAAATGCTGTAGGCCCGTATGCTCCGATTTTGTTGCTCGTTAAAGAACCCCAGGTGGTCAAAATTTTCATAGTCCTTCACTACGGCGTCTCTCATTATCATATGGTGGTTTTGGGACGTTACACTCCAAATGACAATCGAGTGTTGGCCACACTGCTATCATAAGTATCTCGACAACGTGCTCTAGTTGAGGTTCTTTAGTCTCTAAGTTAACTTGGGCCCTGCCTGCATTTTAGAATAACGGACTAACCTTAACATGATTAGTAGTTCGCGTGTTATGCTACCATTGTTTTTAGCTTCGTCTTGCACACGGAATAATTACCAGGCACATCCTTCATCAAACGGGAATGTTTTTATGCAGAAGGACAGGTTTGAGGATGTAGCTGCGCACTTTGCTGAAAAATTGTATTAGCTAAAAGAAAAAGAAAAGCAGAGGAGGAAGGTGGATGCAGACCGCAAGACCAGAGGAATTAACGCGGAGGCTCAACGTTGCCATACGCTTTTCGCAATACAAGCAGGCTCCTTCAAGAGCTTTTCTATGTCGTTCTACGATGTGCTCTCCTCGCAGCACGCGAGTGCGCACGGCGCCAAAAAGGTCTTTTTGACGATGCAGCGACAAGCAAACCTCGTTTCATTCAAACGACGGCGAGCTTGTCGAGAGTTGTGAATGCGTCGACGACGTTTACGCTAATTAAACCCACGTTTCAGCTTCACGATACTTTCATCGACTTCTGGCACTCTAAGGTTTTGATAAAGCAATGTATGTGCAGCGGCTTGCGGAGCAGCTTGCATAAAGTGTCGTGCAAACAGCGTAACGGAGGCTTTTTTTTTTGTTGCACTATCGTCTAAACTCCGTCGAAACGATGAGTATAGTACGAGGACTTTGTCTGGTCTTGGCGCTTGTGATCTTAGAAGTAAGTTTGTATAAGTTTGTTTATTGAAGGACACTCGGCGACAATGCCCAATGGGGACAGTTAAGGCGGAACGTGGACTCCCAACACAAGCGGCACTCTTTCAGAGAGGAGTCGAAAAACTACCCTCTCGAGGCAACTGGGGAGGACGACCGATAACAAAGTTCTAAGTCTTCGCACACAATGTATTTGCTTCTAATGACACTAATTTTGAAGAGCGCTCCACCGTGGTGGTCTAGTGGCTAAGGTACTCGTCTGCTGACCTGCAGGTTGCGGGATCAAATCCCTGCTGCGGCGGCTGCATTTTCGATGGAGGTGAAAATGCTGTATAGGCCCGTGTGCTCAGATTTGGGTGCACGTTAAAGAACTCCAAGCGGTCTGAATTTTTGGAGCCCTCCACAACGGTGTCTCTCATAATGTTAGGTAGTTTTGGAACGTTAAAATCCACATATCAATCAATCAATCAATCAATTTTGAAGAGAACCTACTACGTAAAACCCGAATACTTAGTTGATCCGTATACTTGCACGCGTGACGGAGGAGAAAAGTGAGGTTAGTTGCCAGTGTCGACAGACTACGCGTTCGCTCTCTTTCGTCCTCGTTCGCTCTATCGGTTACGGTGACACCATAAAACAACGGCGACGCTGTCCAACGCAGAAAGTGGTGCCTATCGAAGACTGACCAGCCATTGCTGTGCGCCAGCGCGTTGCTTTTTGACGCGGCAGCGCGAACTCTCCGTATGGAGAGAGAAGGTGCGCAGCTTCACGCAGCCACGTGCGCGCGCTCTCTCTCTCCCTAAGAAGAGGGCCCGATGCCACGTCGAAAAGCAACGCCCCGACGCGCTGCGACGCGTACGTGTGGTGGGGCCTTAAGATCTGTGCACGGCGTAAGGAGCTTCGCCCCGAAAATCTATCAGGAAGTTTGTAGCAAGGCGACTCGGTGATTTCCGTTTGTCGAGTTCCCACTGCTCCATTCACGAAATGATCAACGATGCCAAAGTATGTGGCAAGCATGGCGGCCCGTTGTAAGAAGCAAGTGTATCGTTGCTTCATTTTCATTTTTGCCACCATTCGAACGCTAGTTTTCATATGGACGCAACCGCAAAGAGACATGGGAAGGTACAGCTGACGTGCACTTCACCTCAAAGGGGTGCATCAACACTTTTCCAAGTAGCCATAAAATGGTTTCACTTAACGATCTTACTACCTTACGAATTGACCACCAATGCCCTTTTTGGGTGTCCCTGTCTATTATCGCTCAATATGTTTTCGAATCCACCACTGCAAACATTATTTTGGAATACGTCCAGCACGAAAGCAGTTACAAAGATTTACCTAGCCACGGTTGTCTTGTGGCTAAGGTACTCGGCTGCTGACCCGCAGGTGGTGGGATCGAATCTCGGCTGCGGCTGCTGCATTTTCGATGTAGACAAAAATGTGTAGACCCGTGTGCTCAGATTTGGGTGCATATTAAAAACTCCACACGTTCTCGAAATTTCTTGAGCCATCCACTACGGCGTTTCTCATAATGATATGGTGGTTTTGGGACGTTAGAGCCCACATACCAATCAATCAAATAATTGTGGTAAGCATGTAAGGTTTCGCAGAAACCAACAAAATCTTATTGGGGAGATTGGCAAACTCGGCGTGCGACGTGTGCACTACTTCGACTTTCTGTTTGTTACGACAATTGAGATTTAGAAAATTGAAATTGCTCCAGCCACAGTTCAAAAAGAGCCCGACGTTTCGGGACCGACTCGGTCCCTTCCTCAGGGGGTGACTGTCTTGGTCATGGAAGTGTCGTCGCGTCGTGTTCTCTCACCACGGCTCCGGCTTTCCCTTTCCACCACGTTTCGGAGACCGTGAACGTACACCGAAGGCATTGTTCCCAGCGAGCTGTGGCTGTGGCTGCATTTTTGATGAACTGTGGCTGGAGCAATTTCAATTTTCTAAACTTTTCTACCCAGCCAGACAGATTGCTGTCAAAATGTTTACGTTTAAGACAATTGAGATACGTGTCTTGTGGGGGGAAGGTTCCATCAGGTTGTCTCAAGCCTTGTTTGTATGGTTGATTGGTGATGAGTCATTGCGTATTCAGTAATTGTACTTATTTTCATCTATATCTCTTATGGAACGAAATATGCTATGAAATATTTTTGTCTTCACTTTTCACTTTGTATTCATTTCCGTTGTTCCCATTCAAATATTTCTAGCGTAAAGATTTATTTAGATAGGGGTCATGGTTTTTACAGTGCATGTTCGTATCTTCATTTGATCATATTCGGGCATTATTAAGGAATAAGCGACTATATATAGGAAGGTACTGTCGACCATGCGTTTTTGTTATCAACACACCTGAGCTCTGCACTAGCAATACGTTGTGAATAATAACACAGATAGAATAATTGTCGTATTAAATGAGCACGGTTATTATAGCAGAAACAATTATAGAGGAAAGAAGTGGACAGATAAAAAAGCATGACCATTGCTCTGCCGACTCAGCAAGTGATGAATTATAGCAAAAAGGGTGTTCCAGCCCCCCCCCCCCCCCCAGACGTGAAAACATTTACATAAAACTTCAGGCCAATACTGTGCTCTAACTTGCCAATGGTTCACTAACACACCATCACATGGCAAATGTGCTTCGATATGTGGTATGCCAAATAAATGTTTTTATCTGAGAAAGATGCACGCTTTTTTGGTTTATAAAAACAACAACACGAATGCCTCGGTAAAGTTCTTCGGGAACTCTGACCAGCCACTCATAATGTTTCAGGTAGTAACGACAAACATATACTGCATGATATGCATAGTATAGAGTTGTGGTGACTTGAGGAATTTACGCAACTTTTGTGTAACATACGCGTTTATGATGGTCCGTGACGATGACATGACAGGTTGACAAGCCAAGGCCCTGCTTAGCCCCTAAGAAGTTAACAGACGAGGATAAATGTATATTTTTCAATTTGTTTTGGGAAGTAAAAGAAGCTACGATCGCAGAATGCCTGTAGAAGCTTTAATTGGACTGTGGCGGGGATGCTGCGGTATACACAGTCCCTGATGTTGTCGTCGTGCAGCTTGGTCGATATACCAGCTCACCCCAGGAAATCGGGGAATTTAAGTCGAAGTGGGTGGCTTTTGTTGTGCTTTTCGTTTTCCATCTGACGCCCAAAGCGCTTTGTCTTCTAGGCGTAGTAGTTATTCAACCTAAAAAGGGCACATATTTTTAAATCTCGCTTCGTGCCTCGTTGAGCACAAGGAGTTCTAAACATTGCACATATTTATAAGCATATTTCTTATGTCTTAAATAATAATATCAACGATGCTAAATATAACAAATGCGACTTCGAAGTAAATAGTGACACTCATTTGGCACTGACCCAACACAAGGTATAGCATGTGTTGTGATTGAGTAATCAAATTTTCAGTGTATTGTCAAGTTTAGTTGAGTCTGTTCACTTGATTCCACTGAGAACCAGTCCGCATTTCTTGAGGGACATTTGTAATACAGGTGCAATTTAACGAGTCTATTGGAAAGCTTAGTGAAAAGACCATAACAGAATAGGCCAAGAATAAGTCACGCGCAGTAGCGTGGCAAAATCTAAAGCGGTGCCATTGGCCTGTTTTGTCCTTGAAGATCAATAAGGCAATCAGGGGAATCTTATGAGAAGTGCTGCATGCATAAACTTTTGATGCCGTGGCAAACGCAAGTTCGGCTCCTTGGAGCCTAAAGTCGGCCTGATAACTTGGCCGGCAGTTTTTCGAGATCACGGTGATTTCCCTAAGCTGCCACCTCATTTAGGCTGTAGGAAAATGGCCGGTAATTTCGAGACTCCAGAAAGTACTCGCCGCAGTTTGAGGCACTCGGGCCCGGAGCAATTTCGGAGGGAGAACTCTCCACATGAACGCGGGCCAGGCACGCCACTGGTATTCATTCGTCATTTTTAGTGGAGACTAGCCTGCCAGCGTAACATTGCTTGTTTGAACTTCTGTTTTAGCACATAATTTAGAACACGCCTACAGCGTTTTTTTTCTTCAAGAAATTGCAGCCACTCTTGTGCAACTTATGACGTGTACAGCACGCATACCGCGGAACTAGTTTGGTGGACGAGGCTAGAGAAGGACAGACACTATAGAAGGACCTGACGCGGTGGTTCGGTGGTAATAACGCGCGATTCAATAGCGCCATGCCGCTCCTGCCGCTGCCGCTTTCCGCCTTCGCTTCTCGGCACATCCACAGCACTCTCGCTGCTCTAATACTGGTCGCCTTTTGTACTCGAACCGTGTTCGGCCGGCACTATCGGCTGCGCACTGCATCGGTGCCCGCTTTCCAATTCCCGCGGGGGTTTAATTCCGCCGAGGCACGTACGCCGACGAGAGGCATGTGTGCGCGCGGCGGCCGGGGTGACGAGGAGAAAAGTGTTTGCACGTCGTCGTTCCAAATAATTACGTCCCTTTCAGTGCCACCAGGGATGTTCGCGCCGCCAGCGGCCATGCTTCAGCTCTGTCCCACATCGTGTCGGCGCTGCGTGAAAGGTCAATCTGTCGGGTGGAGTGAGCACCCAAGAGCTTGGACTTGGCGAGATAGGCGCGTCTTTAGGAGCGTAGAAGGCTCCCATGTGTAAACAGGGAACGGCACGACTGGTTGGGAACGTGCTCGGGTCATTACAGTGCTGGGCCTAGTGCATGTGTGTGAACTGGTATGTGAATTATCTTGAAAAATTGACCTTTACTGCATGAATGTCTGCCATAGTTTCATGCTACAAACAGCTCATCCACAGGTATCTGAAACGAGAAATCACTTGTATTCTTTCAAATCTAACTTTAGGGGCGAAGCTCCTTAGGTCGTGGTTCCTTCCCTCCTCTGTAGTTGTAGTATGTAGCCACATTTAGCTTATGAGTTGCTAAATAGATGGTGGTGTGCGCATATATGTCCTTGGGAATAATATAGTTAGATGGCGTTAGTGGTTTCACAGCACATCCACTTAGTGAATGACTATGCATGGGGTAAAGAGTCTGTCCGCCCGCCCGCCCGCCCACCCGCCCGCCCGTCCGTCCGTCCGTCCGTCCGTCCGTCCATCCATCCATCCATCCATCCATCCATCCATCCATCCATCCATCCATCCATCCGTCCATCCATCCATCCGCCCGCCCGCCCGCCCGCCCGCCCGCTCGCCCGCCCGCCCATCCGTCCGTCCGTCCGTTCATGCGTTCGTCCGTGCTTCCTTCTCTCCATCCATCCGTCCGTCTGTCCATCCGTCCATCCATGCTTTCTTCTGTCCATCCGTCCATCCATGCTTTCTTCTGTCCATCTGTCCGTCCGTGCTTTCTTCTGTCCATCCATCCGTACGCCTGTCTGTCTGTTCGTCTGTCTATGCGTCCGCCCATCCGAACACACGGACTGATGGACAGACGCACGGACGGACTGATGGACGTTTCGCCGCATTCATAATCATTCACTCAATGAATATGGCGTGACTTTTTTACAAAGGTCGGTACAAAAAGGTTTCTACAGTGACAGCCCTGGAAGAGTGTAGGCCATGGCTATGATGCTTGGACCAGGATGAATTTTCAGGCAATCAAAAAGCTTTCTTATTCACAAAATCATACACATGTCCTGTCGACTTTGTGCGACAAACGCCTAGTCATAAATTTCTGTGAAGTTTTCCGCCACGTTGCGGGATTCCGAACAATCCATTTGCACTATTAAGATGCCTTATGCCACTTATAACATATTGTAAATTTCAATATGAATTAAAATTGTGCTCGCAATTAATAAAGTTCACATAAATACCACGTGTTAGGCATATAAAATTTCGATCGACTACTTTTAGCATCACGAAGCTGCCGGCTGAGTGCAGGAAGATTTACTTCCCCCTTGCTCTGTGGCCGCACTTTTTATTTATTGCAGCTCATCAGGTGGTTTCCTTAACTGATCTAGAATCTCAGCTACAGAAGTAGAATGGACCAGTGGGTTAGTTTAAATTCTTGTATGAATGATGCAGGGCGTAAAAGACACCAAGCGCGCAGGACAAGGGCTGTTTTTTTTCTTTTTGCGATTTATTCTCAAGAGCTGCATCAATCATGCACTTGTCAACTAATATTGCGTTGGGTCCTTTTTCTAACGTGTTTGTGAATAACCATCAAACCGCGATGGTTCATTTACTTAACTGAAATGTCTTTATATTGGTATAGAAGATGTAGTGGGCCTATTTTTCAGTCTTTTTGGTCATATTGCAATCATAGGTGGTTAAATTCGAACAATTCCTTTAAAACGTACGATCAACACACATTGCAAGTTCAATTTGTGTTTCGAAAACACTAAAGCTGTATGGTGTGCAATGTGCAGCTTCAGCGTGAACCACAAGCGTAGCTCGACAAATTTCAGTGCTACCTGTAGCGTCGAAGTATTTGAAGACAGTTTTAAACGTATGGATAAAAATTTTGTCCTCAAGTACATTACTCTGTTCACTGAGAACCATTACTTTGAAGAAAGAACCTTAAACGTATTTTGTTAAGAACAATAAAATAAAAGACACTTCGAATCAAGGAAAGTTTACACTTTGCTTGATTATTTTTGAGTCGCAGGAAATCGTTTGGTTCTGCTACTCATGTTATTGATTCCTCAATATATATCGCAACCGTTCTAAATGTTTTTTTTTCAAAAACGTTAGCTTTTGTTTCTGATACTGGAACATTGTACAGGCATTCAGAGGTGTACTGCAGCAAAAATTTCGTCTCTGTTTGGTTCTATGTAAAAGTCGTGTATTTTTTAAATCACTTCCAGTGTTTTATATTAACACTTCGCATCCAGTGTACGTCATGGACATTCGTACAAGCCAGCACTTGTGCATTTTTTCGTTTCATCTCTGATTGCTGTTTCCTAAGACACGCACGCACAATACAACTCATCTCCAGCAAAAAATATAAATATTTGTATTACTGTAAGTTGTGTAGAAAAAATAACAATCGTTCAACCTTTGGAATGTTTACCACAAAATTAGCTAGGCTTAATCAATGAGCATCAGTTTTTCTCTTATTTATTTATTTATTTATTTATTACATACTGCAGACCTTTAGGTCCAAGCAGGTGGGAAGTTACAAGGGGACATAGTCAAAACAAGAAGTGGCATAAAGATTGTTTGGGGTGAGTGTTTCATACACTCATAGTGAACACAAGGAGCGACATAGCAAATTACTTCCTAATAACGCATGTACCAGACAAAAGAGAAAAAAAAACACCACAAATTCGTACTTCATATGTCGTGCGATTAAAGTAAAAATATACATAATAAATACAAAACACAAAACACGATTATTTTCACCGTTTAAGCCAAGAAAGTAATGAATACATAAATATACAATAAGTACAGCACATACAAGATGAAAAAGAAAAGGAAAAGAAAAGAAAAACGCTGTAATAAAAGATCTAAAACCTGAATTTTCAGGACAATGCTATTTAGAGCGAAAGCGAAATAGATTCTCTGAGAATGCCCGAGTTGTTCCGTTCCAATCTGAGACCGTGCGTGGAAAATATGAGAACTTATAGGCGTCTGTCCTGCAGAAGTAGGGTGTTAGAGATTTGGCGTGATGATGCCTTGTGGGTCTGGTTGATAACGATCTCAGGTACCGCAATGGGTCAATCGCAAGTTTGTGGTTCAGAAGAAGAGAAAGAAGGTCAATTCTTATGTGTTTTTGACGTGTGCTAAGAAGGGAAATGCCAGTGGCCTTCATAATTTCAGAAGGAGAGTCGACTCGTGAGAATTTGTTAAAAATGAACCGGACGGCTTTCCTTTGTATTCTTTCCAAGCAATTGATGTTAGTTTGAGTGTATGGGTCCCATACTGCACTCGCGTATTCTAATTTAGGTCTTATTAAAGAATAATAGGCCAGTAATTTAACATTGCTTGGGACATTATGAAGCTTATGGTTTACAAAGCAAAGTTTTCTGAATGCAGAGGAGGAAGTAATATTTATATGTTTATTCCACGTTAAGGTAGTTGTTATTGCAACACCTAAGTGTTTATAGCTATCGACTTGCCTAAGTGGCGAAGAACCAAGCTGGTAAGTAAAAGGCAGGGGTGCTTTTTTACGCGTTATAGGGAGAAGTACGGTTTTATCGGCGTTCAAAATCATGCCCCATTTTTCGCACCACGTCAATACGTTATTTAAATTGCTATTTAACTCAACCTGATCATCAAGATGAAAAATTTCTTTGAATATTACGCAGTCGTCTGCAAATAATCGAATTTGAACACCAGGGCTTATTACGCTAACAATATCATTAATATAAACCAAGAAGAGCGGAGGGCCTAGGACACTGCCTTGTGGCACCCCTGAAGCGACTGCCAAACTTTCAGAACGTTCACCTCCAATGTCAATATATTGCTTCCTGTTAGTCAGGTAAGCAGAAATCCATCTGATGAAGTGTTCAGGGACGCCAAGAATTCCAAGCATTATGATTAGTTTATTGTGTGGAACCTTGTCAAAAGCTTTGCTAAAATCAAGAAATATTACATTTACTTGGCCATTAAAATCAAGATGAAGCGAATGAGTGAACTACTGTTATTAGTTGAGTTATCGTGGAATACCCTTTTCGAAAGCCATGCTGATGTTTTGTTAGTGCAGCATTATTTTATAGAAATTCACAAACACAGTTGGCTATAATATGTTCCACAAGTTTGCACATTTGTTTGCACATTCAGCATAGCAGTACTGATGTCAACTTGGCTCTTTACAGGAGCCTTCATTTTTCAAGAACTCTGCTTGGTCGTCTTCATCCGCCTGAGTTTCATTTTTCTTTCGATGGATTCATTAAAACTGTGAAGCATGTGCTCTTCTGAGTTTAATAACGCATTGCATCTTCATAGTACCCTTTTCTTTTTTCTTTATGATGAATTTCTTACATGTCGAAATGCTAATCACGTCTTATAGGTCACATAAAAAAGTTCAGCTCGAACTTTGAGCAGGAGGGAGGCTTGTTGCCGTTTCCACACCATAATCTTTTTTTTTGTCTTACTGGCTGCTATTTCACTTGCACAAAAAATTTTCTCACCTTCTCAGTTTAGAGTATTCACGTTTATTTGTAATCAACTGATAAGTCAGCTCTCGGTAATGGTCAGTTTTGAAGCGTACTACTGAATATTCTCATTTTCTTGAAGATGAACGGCCGTTTGTCATCAAGCCAATACCGGTTCTGTAACAGATGATTGACAATGACGCAACTAATAGGGGTTCCTAATGATTTAAGAACGTTTATCAACAACTGCATAGAAACAAATACTATACAACATTTCAAGGGATTGTGGTGTTGTATGTCACAACAAATAAGATGTAAAGCTCCGAAATGTCATCGGAAATGAATTATTAACACTTTGAACTAAAGAAGTTCTCACCGACGTCTGCTTTTCCTCTAATAAATCAAGTCATTCACATTACGTGGCAGTGATTTCTTAAACGTTCTTTCAAGCAGGTGTGACACACGGCCAATCTCTCTTCAACCATACCCACACCCCCCTCCCCTAAAGAATAAAAAGACGATGTGCAATATGGTAACCGGAAAGAAGCTGATTGCAACATTAGATACACAAAGCTTCAAAAAGTGAATGAACAAAAATATCTAGGTGTCACGATTGCATCAGGTCTCAACTAGGATGTTCATCTTTAAAATTTCACTTCACTGGCTCTGCGCAGGCTGTTTCATCGTCACAAAGCCTGCGGCTAGTTTCCAAATCTACCAAGAATCTAGTGCATACAGTGTACATTAGACCGTTATTAAAATGCGCTATCATAGTATTGTGTCTTTATATTGTCACTAACGTTAAAAAAAACTTGAAAATATACACAGAAAGGCTGCAAGGTTCATCTGCAACAAGTATGAGCGTACTGATTCTCCCAGAATCATGTTAACAAGTTGCGGCCTCCAAACGCTGGCAAATATAGCAAGACGAACGTGCCTCAAATTTCTTTTCTAACTACTTCACAAGTCGTTTCTGTACATTCGTTGATCAGAATCCCAAGCAACCCGGAGCAAACTATCGTGACAGATCACTATTACTACGATGTCACTTCTAAGCATTTTCCTACCACATTCTACCAAGGGGTTAAACTTCATTAGATTTCTCAGTTACTAAAGCGAATTTTTTTATCAGACTTCGCCTCAAAAATATCTAGTATCATCTGTTAATGCGGTAACGCTTCCAGCCCTAGATACACTTTGTCACCATTTAATGCACATTAGTGGCAAAGAGAGTGACCAAATTGCTTTCACTTGCCCATGTACTGTTCGATGTCGTCTCCTATCAGGTAATCTTCAATATTACGATCAGCCTTACCTGGATACCCGTTTATACTCACGTCCGCTCACAAGTATTCAAAGTAGTGTTGTTCATACACCATTTCAAACTCCATTAGCTAGAGGCGGGAATTCTGTAGAGTAGTCCCCTTGATCTCCCCCCAACAACTCTTCCAGGAAATTTCTTGATTATCACTATATAGCTTATTCTGTTATTTCTTCTGAGAAAAAGAGCTTTACTAGTTAGTAAGCATTGAGAACTCGCTTTCCAAGATACCATGTAAAACGGCACCAAGAAGAGCACCAACTGCGTAAGATATTGGTGTTAAAGAGCATTACGGTCGTCGAAGAAGCTAATTCTAGGCTGATGGACTCATGAGTCGACTCAATAGGACTTACTCAGACTCGGATCAAGCCGCGAGTCTGAGTCAGTCCAGGTGAGCAATATTTTTGTGAGTTCGAGTCCGAGTGAGTGTGTCTGAAGAAAGTGTGCGTGTGAACGAGTCTAAGAGAGTCGGGCTCAAGAAAATTTTCGCGAGTGTAAGTTGAAGTGAGTCCACAGCTGGAAATATATTTCATGAGTGAGTCTGAGGGAGTTCCACAAGTTTTGCCAACCTATGGTTATGTATAGTTTATGTTGTATATTAGGTCTGTTGTATATTAGGTGCGAAGCTCCTTATGGGCCAAGCTTGTCAACGTCTACTGTCGGCACGGTGTGTCGTGTAGTCACGGTTCATCATAAGAACGGGTATATATGCTCCACGATGCGTAAATGCCGCTACTAGCTGGTGGTCTAACAAAAATCAGGAAGGCAACAGTTAGCCAAAAAAATTGCTGACGGCGTTAGTGGAGTATAAACTGCCTTCCTACAAGCCGTAGCGAACTGAAAGCGGACATGTGCGGAACAATAAGGGAAAGAGTTTGCTATGGTCTCTGAAAGAGACTGGCAGTATTGAAAGTAAATGAATTATGAGTGAGATGCAGATCATGATAATAGAAATATCACGTGTCAAAAAGGCAACTTAGTCATAAACTTGGCCGGCAGAGGTGTTTGTATTCATAGAAGACTTTGAAGCTTTTGGCAAAAGCTGCATACTTAAGATCGCCCATGAAAGAGAAGCACTCATGCACTCTTTTTCCAAGGTTCTGGAGCTCACCAGGGCGAAAAAAAGGCAGTGAACTGCTGAAGGAATTCGAGAGTTAGTAACTGGTTGCTTGACGTTAAAAAAGAATACTGCGACACAGGCGATAAATTGTTTGATAAAGCACATTTTTAGTGAATCAGACTACTGAAGTCGCTGTAGTAATCTAGTTATCCTCAAAATCGCGCTTAACATTACTGTTTGCCGAATGTAAAGCTTTGATGTGGCTTATTCCCGATTAACGCTTATTCCAGGAACTGTGTTCTTTTTCGAAAGCTGCGTACTACTGGCACAAGAAGTCCAGTAATCCAGATATGAAGGGTAGTGAGACGCAAAGATTCGATAAACTAAATTTGATGGCCGAAACAGATTCCGCTCCGGCATTATCTAGATGTGTGTATGCCACGAATCATTCAAATTTGATTTGAAGAAAAAATGAGCCCGTTTATGCTGAACACCGAAATCACGCGAAATTACCGCAGATGGTGTGCACTCGTTCGTAGGAACCTCCCAACGTAATGAAAACGCAACGAAGCCGCAGGGGACATGGCGAGAGAACGAAGCGTTCGGGATAAGTGAATAATAACGGCGACGCGGACGGGGAGAAGACTGAGCGTGCAGCCACTTACCCAATCCCGCGGCGAACGATAAGCAGGGTGCTGCTGCGGCGAGCAGCAGGGAGCCGACGGCAAACAGCGTGCCGGCATTTGTCGCTCTTCCACCACCAGTTGCTCCGTCTCGGGAAGCTTGTTGACGCTCTTTCCTCGTCTTCATCTCGCACGTCGCTTATTCGGCCCGAGCGTAGCGGCTGAAAGACGTCATAACTCCTGCGCGTCTACCGCGGCGATGACAGGTCTCGTACACCTCCGGTACCCGAGATGCGTGAGCAGTTGCTCTTTTCCAGGGGCGCTGAAGCCACATTTTAACTTTGGGGTCCTGAACTACAAATCTTCGTGCCGTTCCCTTACTTTGACTTGTACAGCCCTCTTGAAGATGTCCTCTCTATTAAATCAGTTTATCGGCCTATGCACATACTAGAGGAAGAGGCACGTGGAGTGGAGATAACGATATTAGAGAAACGTAGAGTTACCTGAGGATGAGGAAGGCATCAAAGTGGAGAGCAAAACGGGTCCCGGGTCCCTAATTTTTTGTCTATTTATTTGATTCGCTGTAAAGTTAAGGCTGCAAGTCCGCAGTAATGCGGGGTGCGCGTGGGGTCGCACAAAGTGCGCGTCGGAAATTAGATTGGGAGTCGGCGGCAGGCGATGCGTGCGGATCGAGCAACTGGCGTGTCCCGCCGTGGGGAAGACGGAACCGGAGCGGCGGGTGGCGGATGGGGAAGTACGCGGCTGTGCGGGATCTGGCGCTGCTACACGACACGAGAGAAGAGGGAGAAGCGCCGGACGGGGACGGCGGCGCTGCGCGCTTGGCCGCCGCTCAGGGGCGAGGAGGAAGTGAAGTGCGATGTCTGGAATGGGGAGAGGGAGCAGCGAAGCTGCTGGCCGAAGGAACGGGGGAGGCACTGTGAGAGCGACGGGAGACGTAGGAGAGGGACGGCGGAGGAATATTAATGGGGAGGATCGCAGGCTGTGATGTTCGTGCGTTCGCGTCCGGCGTTCGTGGTGTGGTTGGGCTGCGTTTGCGTGCATGTGGCGACGGCAGCGGTGGCTGCTGCCGCTGCGCGAGAGATTTCCATCGGCTCGCCACGTCGGCCGGGCACGTGTGTGTATATATATACCTTGAGAGGACGTCGGTTGGTTGCTTTTTCTGCGAGTTGAGTGAAGCGGGAAGAATGCCGGGAAAATGCACAAGAAAAAAAAAACTGCTGAAAGGCCCCTGCGAAAACTGCCGGAAGAGTGCAAGAAGCCCTTGGGCTGGGAAACCTTCTTTTTTGGGCGCGTTCCTTCACCTGTACGGCCACTACACCCCCCTTTGCTGGGTGAACACACCCCCGTCTCCCATAGCCGATGTTCAAGGCACGCTTAGCTGCGTGTCTCGGTGCCTTTTGCTCGGCAAATGCGCGCTTCGCCGCACGCCCGTTGCACGCGATACAGTGAAGGCCCGACCGGGGAGCAAGGTTTTACCGAATTGCAGGGCGCCGCGAAAAATGCGGGATGGAAGGTGGCGAGCTTGCTGTTCTTCGTTCGCTCAGCGTAGTTGTGTTTTTCTTTTTTTCCCAGTTTTCTTCAGAACAATCATCATCATCATTCTACTGCGGGTGCTTTTGCAATGTTTCGTACCATGCCCTATGATTTCGCTCCGAGGCCGGCACGCTCTCGTCTTTTGTCGCACGAATGGGTTTGAATGCGGAAGTTCACGTCTGTAGCTTGCGTTTCTTAAGCGACACACCCTCTTTCGTTTTGTCTTACTTCATTGAATAAAAAAAGAAGCCTCTGAGGTGGTTGGCGCAGTTGCTGAGAAAGTAAGCGGCTTGCTCATCGAGTGTGCGAGTGACAGCCGAGACATTCCGGCTCGTTCGTCTGAGTGAATTCTAGGTTTTCTTTTTCTTCTGGATATGCATTCTTGGTTTTTAGATGTGTTTATGTTGAAATTGTGTTGCCATTTTAGAATAAACTTGAATTTGAACAAAACTGAATAAATTGAATGGATGAACAAAAAGAGTCCTGGTGGCAAGTAATTCAATTAGGGGGCATTCTTTTTTGTTCACTTAGTTTAAGCGCAGTCTTGACGTAGACCCGAAATTAAATATTTGTGCTCCATTAACCCTGTCTGTTTTACCCCGTACCAGGAGGACACTTTCTAAAGGGCATAGAAGGAATTTTGAAAGCTCATCTATACGAAAGCGTTTGATGCTGGGCAGTAGTGATGGCGTACTGTTTCTGCATTTACTTCTAATAAGTGCCCTGTCATATTTATTTTTTATTTGTTAATTATGGTCGTAGAATGTAAGAAGTATTTATATTTCCCCAGAGCTTTTGCATAGAAAGCGGGTGCACTACATCAACATACATACGAAACCTATTCTTCAGCATTGGGCTTTGCTATGTGGTAGTTGATTGTTGAGTTTTTTCTTCGCAATGTTCGTATGAGATAAAAACATTAAGTGCATCTTCACTTGTAGGAGCTTCTGATAATATCTGCAACAAATTAACCAGGAATGAAAAAGCTGTTGACAGTGTGGTCAATACGTGCATGGTGCTGGCTGCTGAGTACGTTCGAATGGCGCTGAAGAAGAATAGTTAGGATGGGAAGTAGACAGGGGTTGTTAGCTGGACTGGCTGTTTTACGTACGTCACAACGAAATAGCGCACAAAACTGCACAGCGAATCAAAGACCAAGACAACAAGTGAAAGAACAATCTGCTCTGTTTTCCGTGTCAACGCCTCGTTGTTCGCACTGTTTTTTCAGATTGCACCTTGATGAGCTAAATAGGCTATAGAGTATGTGTGTTGAATGAGGATTGGAATTTGGAACGGGCTTCTGAATGTATGGTTGGGGCCACACATTTAACGGACATAGTTACAATCTTCACGGTTTGGCGGCGCTAAAGCAGTACGCTGTTCCTTTGTTACCTGAATGGGACAAGAAACAGTTCTGTTACGTTTTGGGTTTAGAGCTACCGAGGGTGCACACGTAGCAGCCGCCTCGCTGAACCTTCATTCTCCCTAATGGCAAAGCATTCGCACGCCTTCACATGAGGAAAAAACGCAAAAACACGGGGTGTGCAGTAAGTAAACGTCATCAACATTGCAATATGAAAATAACGCTCTTACATTCGCTATTATAGAGAACAGCAAAAAAAATTGCCGATTTTCTACTACTATTTGTAGCAGACACTAGATTTTCTACTGAGATTTGTATTTTCATGAGCTACAGCGAATGCTGTCATGGCGACTGTGCTTAGCTGCCATCAGGTTACGTCTCTGCACTGCAAGCATACAAATCAATGTCTCCTCCATGCGTTCTGCAGCGCCTCTACACCAACATCAAGTACGCAATCATAGTTTACTTCCAATTAGTGGGTCCCACACCAACGCCTCCAAGAGCGCCAAGCATGCAATCAGTGTTTACTACAAATTAGTCGGTCAACAAAATTTATTGCACCTTTCTACCGCCATTGTCATGCCGGTGATGTGGGAAACCAAAGCTGCTTAAAGAACTAATCTGGCAATGAGGTCAATTAATGCGTGAGAATACGTTCAGCGTTTGGTTCAAGCTGCAATTTGGGACACCCGAATGGAAAGAAACGGGGACAAACTTTCATCGGGTTGATTAACAAGGGCCAATCGCATTTTAAGTAGAGAAATTACGCTCGAAAAGACGGCATTCGTAAGGCACCCTGTTTTTAATTACCTACACTGCTTTGTCTGTTCAAAAGGCAACCAAAGCTTTCTTGTACTTACAAAAGACTATGGGCCTGTGTGAACGCCTTTGCATAGTAGCCCCTCTGCGCATGCGTCAGCCCATGTACCTTCTCTTTCCTCTCTTTCATCTTTATAACTTCCTTTCTCGTTCCCCCAACGTATTTTAGCCAACTGTGCTTGGTTAACCTCCATGCCTTCTCTATTGTTGTTCTACCTTCCTTCTTACACTATTCCGTATTTGGAAGAACGACTGCCAATATATATATATATATATATCAAGAATGTCTTCTGCAGATCTAGGGCTCCGTATGCTTTGAAAAACGACGGACGAACGTGCGAAAATGTTTATTACTTCCCACGTTTCAACAGGAGGGCCTGCCTTCGTGAGGGAATATTCCCTGACGAAGGCAGGCCCTCCTGTCGAAACATAGGAAGTGATAAACATTTTCGCACGTTTGTTCAACATTTTTAAAACACACACACACGCACACGCACACGCACAGGCACACGCACACGCGCACACACACACACACACACACACACACACACACACACACATACATACATACATACATACATACATACATACATACATACATACATACATACATACATATATATATATATATATATATATTTATATATATATATATATAGTGAAGGTATGGGATATGGCACAACGGGAGCGTTGTCAACAAGGATAAATATATTTATTTCCCAACAGTTTCGGGAGGGGACCTCCCTTCATCAGGGGATGAGTATAACTCATCCCCTGATGAAGTGAGGTCCCCTCCCGAAACTGTTGGGAAATAAATATATTTATCCTTGTTGACAACGCTCCAGTTGTGCCATATCCCATACCTTCACGAAGACTAACTGGCCCATTGAATTATTACTCCCACTATATATATATATATATATATATATATATATATATATATATATATATATATATATATATATATATATATATGGCGTATAAGCAACTTCCGTTTCGCCCTTCCGGTATTGATTCGCAGAGCTTCACTGCTATATCACGATACAGCGTGTACGTTCTTTCTTTCGGTGCACACGTGTCAGCGAGTGCGATATCGTGACAGGAACTGCGCTCGGATGAGACCATAGTTCGCTCTCTTTTCTCGCTGACGTGTGGCAGGCCAGCCGGTGACAGTGAGCCTAGTTTACTTCTTTTGCGACAAAGGGAGATTTCTTCTTGCACCAACAAAGTCCCAAGATCTCGATTTCTTTGCAGGTAACCGGAGGCGAGCTCTTTATTTCGTTTTATGGCCACGGTAGAGAATCTCGTGAGAAAGACATTTAGTGTAACGCCCATCATTTCCTTGATCGCATATTGAAAATAATTTGATGCTATGCATCAGACATACGACTTTTCCTTTCTTCCTTTTACTTTTGGTACGCAGTACATCAATAGACAAGTTCATTGCCACAAATCATCGACAGTAGATGACGATATTACTTAGTTCATCTAATGTTGTGACGGTATTCAGTTAAGATAATCGTTAAACGGAACTGAACTTATGTTATAATTTATGTTGATGTCGAATTAATTTGACAAACAATGAAGTTGAGCTTTAGATTTCATTGCGTGTGTCCTAAAAAAAACGTTACCTAAAAGTATACATTATCCGCACCTGTTACGAAGACTTCGTGAACTAGAACTTTCTCGAAATTGTTCGAGAAGATGGAAACGAAGAAACTTCATAGACAAGTTCTTATGAAAAATTGTTGTGATCAGTATTACTGTTGCTGCTGTGACAATCGCCACCTTTGTTTTCCTCTGTCGGCATACGCTTTGTACATTTTAGAAAACGCCGCGGTGCATTGTTGTTTATTTCTTCCCGAATTGCTCTTGTCTTTCGCTACCTATTAATAAAAGAAAATAAATAAACGGAGCTACGAAGATAGATACGCAAGAACAGTCTGTATTGTTCCGACATTTTTCAATATCAAGGTGGTTTTTCTTGGTTATACGGGCACAAGTACCGTACTTAAAAAGAGCTGTTTTCTTTAAATCATAATTGTAGACTTCCTTTCTAAACGCAGTGTCATTTTATAACCAAATTGTGTGAAATCGTCTCCTTCACTGGATGATTAAATGAATAAGAAAAAAATGCTGGCATCTCCCCGAAGTGGATGATGGTAAAGTGGGTGAAGCTCCGGAGGTTTTTCGGTGATACCGTGAATCCTCCGAGGAGCAGCATACGGGTCTGCCCAGCGCCACGCGCGCTTCGCCACCACTGCCCGCTTTCGCATTCCGGGGTCCGCTTCTCGTTGCGCAAGTTTCGCAGTGGCGTCCTTGGCGCGCACCGCCATGGGATCAACCCGGCGCCACGATCGCTTAGCGGCAGCCTCTCAAGCCACCAAGCGCGATCCGAGATGTGCGGTGACGATCCAGGAGAATGAGAGATAACGAGATAAGATAACCACCACAGTCCCGCGCGGTCCGCGCAGCACCCAATCAGAGTGCAGCGGACCCCCCCCCCCAACGCCTTCTAGTGGCCATCCACTCGACCGCAATATTGCATATATCTCTATTGGGCAGCGCAATCCAGGAAACTAGACG
Source organism: Rhipicephalus microplus (assembly GCF_013339725.1). Classification (NCBI taxonomy): domain Eukaryota; kingdom Metazoa; phylum Arthropoda; class Arachnida; order Ixodida; family Ixodidae; genus Rhipicephalus; species Rhipicephalus microplus. The sequence continues at coordinate 164,233,875 of NC_051171.1, read as the reverse complement.
AGAAATGATGATGACGACACAAAATGCGTACAGTGCCATCTAGTATATCGTTACCCAACTGCAGTTTGCATGCATATCCATGGCACAGCGCCATGTATTGTATGATAGTGGCGACGCAACTTGGTACGCCAGAGAGACAGTGATCGCTCTAGACCATAAAGAGCTTCGCCCATCAAAAAACAAAATTTAAGTTCCTGACGATCCAGTATGACCGTGCAGATGACCCATGAAACAGCCGAGAGGCATGGCTTCCTTATTTAGACATGGGAGCATTCTGCAGCAAAACAGGAGTCTCACCATCCCTTCCCGCCCCCCCCCCCTTCGCGTATTAAGTTCGCCAAGTTCCCCAGAAACTTGCCAAACTGGAGGATGGGGGGAGAGGGGGGATGTTGAAATATTCAGGACCTCAGCAGAGTGTTTCGTCATATGGATATCTGATTTTCTATGCTGTTAAATAGTAGAGTTGTTATCGCAGTCAGTGTTGTGAAGGGTACCATTTATTAGCATGCGCTGGTAATTATATGTGTGAGCTTCTTTTATTTGGTTCTTTCCAAAGCTGAATGTCCATGCTGACCACGCGGTGGGAGTGCAAGCGAAGTGATAGCGGGACTGTTAATTACTGGACTTCATTACCTCGCTGTTCTTTCCTAAACTATGGCAGCACGCTTTTATATTTAGCTTAGAGTGGTCTAACAATAATATAAGCATTTTTTGTTTTTCACTTACCATCCGCTCACTTGTCTGAGCTTCATGCAGGCTGCGTTGTTTCAGTGGCAACCTTTCCGCAAAGGCACATGATAAATAGGCAATAGAATCACCGGAGAAATCCTATTTCCTATGCGCAATCTGGGCAATCTATGGATCACCATGTATTAGCGGGTGAAGGGTGCGAAATAATAAAAAAAACTAATATGTAACATAACAATTATATTTTGCAGAACCTCTTTCAATTAGGAGCGCATTCGATGATTTCTTATTTCGAACTACTGCTATAAATTACATACACAGCAGGTATTCTCAGAAAGAAGGCACTACCAGTTGAAGGCACTTGCTGAAGAACTTGGCTACTCGGGAAAAACACCTACTTTCATTATTTATTTTCGGTAAATCATCCCTTTCCACCAAACTGTACGGGGAAGAAGGGGTGGGTGGCTTAGCCCTTCTCCTACCACCTAGGCGTGAGCCTGCCGTCAATGGCGGTTTTCTTGGTTCTCAGTGTTGCGGGGATAGAACTTAACGTTTGGAAACACCCTAGGATGCTCTCTATTAAACTGATTCTTATTGACAGGTGTTCAGGCAGCCATTGCCTTTCTTTTTGTGTAGTAACTCATGTCTTGAGGCGAGTGTAATTCCCAGTGAAGCCTGCTTTCATGTATGTGAGGTGGGACACTTTGATTTTGTTAGAAACAGGGGCAAGACCAACGAAAAAGTAGACACTTAGCCCTTGTTGTGTGCGTGCTTTAAATATAAATCCAATGTATACGCTGAAGTAAAGGTCAATGCTTTTGATTTCTATGCATTTTGTGCGTATTTACGTCTATCTGATGCCTTTCGTTAAAGAACTGCTTTAGATGTAAAAAAAAAACACACCATGAGATGAGACGTTTCGTCTCATAAAGGACACTCGGTTATCGAAATTTCTGCAGCGCACCACTACGGTGTCTCTCGTATATATGTCGTGGTTTTGAGACGTGGAGCACCAACCGTTATCACACTTGACTGTATGCGTTATACACACCGCTGAGTTTTTTAGTGATATGAAGGTGAGTGCGAGGTTGCTCGCGTCCGTTCCTTGCAAGAAGCGTAAGAAGCAGCTCATTTAGAGATACCTAATTTTGAGATCTGTTTTTTATGCAACCAAGTTCATTGCAAATTGCAAAAATTTTATCAAGAAATTCATTTGGGCTACTTCTTCCACAGCACTCTAAGCTTATTTTTTACTCCTTTTGCTTGCATTGCTTGTCATTTTTTTTATTTTTCTCCTACTAACTCAATCTTCTCTTCGTAGCCTTCTCCCGAAAAAAGCATTCACACGTTGTGGCTCCCGGTAGAAGCTGATGACCTACATATTTCTTCTTGAATTTTATGTGTTTAATTGTTATTTTACGTGGAGCAATAATAAACTGGCACATGCCGGTCGAGGTGTTCTAATAACTAGCCTCGTATAGAGGGCGAAGAAAGGTAGAACAAGAAAGGCTTGTGGTGCACCACCCAAGTGTGCGCTAAATTATCTCCATCTTGAGTTAAAGATTTAATAATATTGCCTCTTGCGCATTTAAATGCCCCAGATGCTATGGCAAAATAAATTTTATTTAATTTGTTATTTGATTAGCTTTAAAGCCTGCGTCCTTGCGCACTGTTAAGATGACCCCTTCTTGAGCTAACTTTAGTAATGATTGCGTGAGCCAACACTTAGGCGAGCGACGAATGCCTCAAAGTGTCAACAGACGATGCTTTTGGGCTCTGAAAATGCAGCGCTTATGGTGGCACCACCGGGCATTTTCTCTAGGATAAACACTGGGAACACTGTACGCAAGACCACGGCAGCGCTATTCCAACATTCCAGCACAGACGCGCCAAGACAAACGACGGAATTCTCGTAATGAGAGGCGTGCTACGCTTTGAAAGCATTCGTCTTGGCGCGGCGACTGCCCATGGTGATCCGGCGTGCAGAACATACCTCCTCCCGCATTGCTGCTTTAGCCCTCAAGAAATGCACTAAGCCCACATACGCAGATGTGCCACCTCGTTAGACTGCACTATCACAAGGCACCTGAGCACTTGGCTGAATTGCTGCAGGTAGCCGCTAAAATAACCCTGAGAAAGTGCTGAACTGCGGTAGATTTCCACGTTCGCTCATGAAAAGTATTGTATATATCGGCGCTTTAACGAATATGTTGGGAGGTTTTGATCCTCTTCAGATGAATGTACTGTGACTTTTAAAATAGGGAAATCATTTATTACTAAACTTTTCGGAGAAATCTACCAAAGGAGTCATTCTGTCTGTTCCCGCAATGATTAACACAGATATAATAAAATGGCAGCATTTACCACTTTTTGTGTCAGAATGTTTGTGAAGTGTTTTTAGGCTGACTTTTGACAAAACTGCAAGCTCCAGCCGTGCTGCTAAAACAGTGTTGTGTTTATAATGTGGCGCTCAGAATAGTAACAGAGGCTATCACGCAGCACTTGTCTTTGTAATTTCGAAGTATTTTATTTTTGCCGATTGGCGAGTCGGACAGTCGGATGAGCCTCTACGTGGCCTCTAGATAAACTTCTAGAAACTCGTGACTTGCCAAAAATACTCAGACAATAAATCTAACAAAGGGGCGCATAGTTGAATTTCCACTTCCTCATGTGAGCCACACTCAGTGAAGCAATACGTGAAAAAGAAATCATGTATTAATTATTAATCACTGAAAATTTGACTTCTTTCTTTTTTAACTGTACAATTTATATCGCAATTTTTATTTGCCAGCCAGAACTTTATCAATCTTGACCGGGAAAGACGACATTGAAAAATAGAATATGGCAGCATTCATCAAGAATAAGAACAGTACGCAGAAGAAATGAAGACAGGCGCAGGTGGGCTCTGCTCTGACGCAGCCCCGAACTTAAGGATCAAACCCTGACCTTCCAGAGTGCCCGTGAACGGGCCGCCAAGTTCGGCTTGACGGTCCCTACGTGGCATTAGCCGGGTGGCGCGGGGTCTGCCCTGCGTCTTCTCCGGACCAAAATAAAGTTTTAATTAATTAATTAACTAACTAATTAATTAATTAATTAATTAATTAATTAATTAATAATTAATTAATTAATAATGAATTAGCCTACCAATACAAGTTGTCAGCTAAAAGACAAAGAAAAAACTTGGGGTATGCACCCAAAAAATGCTTTTTATTGAAATGAAAGATATAGCCTTAGAGATATAGAAATATCTCCAACTTCTTAAAACAGTTTGCATAATTTATGGGAATTCATTTTCTGTCTACGCTACGCTATACTAAGCGAGTTCAAGTTCAAGTTTATTCATTATTATTGCATGTACAAAAAAACGGGTTACAATATACATACAGACTCAGGTGGTCCCAAAGTACAAGACTGCCAGGGGGACCTTTTTTTATTAGTGTCATACATAGAAGCTAACGGCAGCAAAATGAGTGAACAAATTAAAAACGCGATCAAAACAGAACAATCTATACAAAAAGAAAGATAAATATATACGATATTAGCAATAATCAAAGCCTAAAAATACCAAGACAAAAGTGTGAAGTAATGATGAAAATAAATTTCTTACTGATGAACAGAAGGTTTCTTTAACAATATGTTTTTCATGTTGTTTTTAAAAGATTGCAGTGACCGAGATGATTTAGTATGAAGAGGTTTGCGATTCCAAAGATTAATATCATAGAAGCGAGCTGTAAATCTACCATGGCCCACAAAAGAGCATCGGACAGCCTGGTTTTTGTATTTGAAGACACCGGGAATAGCGATGTTGACTTGTTGGTTAAACATCAGCTAACCATTCAATCATTAGCTGCAGTGGGATCACAGCCCACGGACAAAAAGATGGCTCACAGAAAAGCTCACAAGTGTCGTTCTTCTAAAACGTTTCTTGACTTGGTTGTCGAAAACATGCACCCGCCTGGGGTCTGCAGAAGCATATTCCGGAAAGTACGTGTTCCTCTACCACCGGAAATGAAAACCAGCAGACGTCACCGCAGCGACACCCGTCGCAAACTCCACTACGACGCAGCAACTTTTTGCAGCCGCAACGTTGTAGAGGGGAATCCCTGCAGCAGAAGAAAAAGCCACGACTCCGAGGGGACGACAAAATTGCATAGGAATTGATGGGGTTATGCCTAAAGTTGCCGTCGTGTGCAACGCGTGGCTTCTGATGTCGCACCTAAAAAGAGAGAGCGCCCAAGTCCGGCGTATCATTTGGACGTCGAAACAACTCGGTTAAGCCACACCACAGCGTTCCTCCGTAAGAACAGCCAGCCAAAAAAAAAAATGCTTTTGTATTCTCATATTATAGGAATTTGTTGAAATATTTTATACTACTTTTTTTGCTGTATCTTGTTGACTCTGTGTCGCGAAGACATTGCAAATAAGGTGTTTTTGAGGATACCGCATTGTGTTTTATATAAAATGCTAAGGTTTTGTGAGGTACTTTGATTTCTGAAAAAACAAATTTCTTATATAAGCAAGCCCTCGTTAGTACGAGGTCCTGTTTATACGCAGTTTAAGGGAACATAACAGTTCCCTTAAGAATTGAAGTAGGCGGTGGACGAGTCTTAGTGACGACCAGTAGGAGTCTTTGGACGACAAAAAAAGATCGATAATTGAAGTGGATAAAGGCACACTTTCTATTCACTTCAACACGAGCTCATTCCGTATGTAAGAAAGAAACATCAGATAACATATTCGTACTCTGTAAGACGACTCAATAACTAGAGCCCGGAAGCTGAAAACAGCAGTAAGGGATAAATCAGTTGCTACAAAGGAGACATTGCTTGATAATCGTGCAGAAATGTGTAGCACTTTCAATGCAGATGTTGCTGTGAAACACAATGAAAATACACACGTGATCTAGTTCTTCCTTTAGTGTAGTCTTCTAATCAAACAACATTACGGTGACTGATGGTTATAGCATAATATAAAAATATATGCAGCAACGCGATGCCATATTTATTCACACTGCTCCTGAATTGGGAGCAGCACCATTGTGTGGGCACCAAACAAAACCAATGTGAGAGAGGAGCGAAATGAAGAGGAGCCTCACGTTACATTGCACAAGGTACGCCCCTAAACTCTTGTGTACATACGCCACTTACACCCACCGTGAGTCATCTTTCTTCCTTTTTCTTCATTTCACTTTGATCACGAGTTTCCCCATTTTTTATTACCCCGTCACCATATCCACGCTTCCTAGGCCACATCGTTTGCTCTTGGGATTTGCGCTGCAGTCGCGTGCAAACAGGACACCTCCCTCGCTCACCCTCGCTGACTTCCTGGCTCGATCCTAATTGGAGCCCTTTAATTCGGCGCCTGCGATAGCATCATTAGCAAAGCAAACGAGGCTGAGGTCTCTTTCAAGCGCGGTGCGCCGGAAACAGGAAGGAAGGAAATGGAGGAAGAGGAAGAGGGAAAAGAGAACAAAAACTTCGGAGGACACAAGGGATAGCGTTGTCGTTATTAAATATTTGTGGGAAAACACGTGGCTAGGTCATGTAGCACCATTCGCATCCCCCGTGGGATGAGCGGTCTCAGGCCGTGGTTATAATTTCAATATCGCTGCACTGTACGGGGAGGGAGCACTCGTGTTGTTTGACCCGCGTTCTTGGCACAAGTTCTCGTTTCGGTTCCTCGCATGTGATTTGAAAACGGGGATACCGGTGGCGTGAAAGTTAGGGATGAGTGACCCGCCGCAATAGGAATGGGTGGTGGGTGGGTTGTATGAGGTGGGGTTTGGGGGCTCTATTTAAGCGAGTCCTGAGGACCAGACAGAAAGAAAACAATTGTTTCGCGCAAAGGCCCTGGTGCACCATTCCACGGGCACTATGATCAATGTCACACAAATGATAAGATTAGCACGGTAATGAAAAATACTTGAGATTATTATATGAGGTTTCCCTACAAAGGGCTTAGTATCTACACTGTAAAAATGCGTTTGAAACAGCGGGGGACATAACATTGCGCAACGAACGTATGTCTCACAATGAACAAGATCCTGCATTAAACAAATACAAAAGTTACGCTAACCAGTCAAGTTGAAAACTTGACAGGAACATATATTGATTAGCTTGAATACTATGCGTTCGCACTTTAGGACCAATATATTTGGCTTGTGTTCTCGTTGTTTACATAATTCAGCTTGTAGAGTAGACTTTGCTTCAAAACTTGTTATTGCAAGGAAAAGCACCATTCACAGAATTGATTGAAGTGGTCAAGGAATGCAGATGCAGGGAGACTGTTTAAAGGCTACCTATGAACACGCACGCTACCATCGTGAGACATTACCCGGCCTAATACAATTAAACCACTCAAAGTGCTAACATGGTATTCCAGCTTGTGTGGCATTAGCTGAAACACGGCTGACCATCAGTCACCGTTGAGAACGACAAAAATGAAATAGGACGTGACAATGCTATGTTCCAGAAAAAAAACAAATACAAAGCTTATCATTGTAATTATAAACATTACAGAAATAGATGCCGATTTTGCTTGACTTGAATGCCTAGAGTTTGCAAGTTAAAATCATTTTATTTGGGTTCCATTGATGCTCCTTAGAAGATTGAGCTTGTGAAGCAGGCTGTGCCTCATAAAGTGTCAGTGAGAGGAAAAGCATGATTTACAGACAAACTTGACGTGGTCGAGGAATGCAGAGATGTGACCAGTGCTACAAGGCTACCGATGATCATGCGCACGACCACCTTGAGACCCGGCCTAACACAATAGAAACGCTCAAAGCAGAAACATGGCATACCAGTTTGTGCAGCATCGGTATAACGTGACTGACCGTCATTCGATAATGAGAACTACAAAAATGAAAAAGCACGTGACACAATGCTGTTTTCAAGAGAAAAATAAAGCTAGCGCAAGGCTTACAGATGTAGTTAAAACGCTATGGAAATATATGCAGCTTACTCTGGACATGAATGCCTAAAGTGTGCGTGTTAAAACTATTTTATATGGGTTCAATTGATGCTCCTTACATGATTGAGCTTGTGAAGTAGGCTTTGCTTTGTAAAGTGTCATTGAGAGGAAAAGCATGATTTACAGATCAGCTTCACGGGGTCGAGGAATGCAGAGGGGCCAGTGTTTGATGGCTACTGATGATTATATGCACCTCCACCATGAGTTATCATGTGGCCCAATACAATGGAAGCATTCAAAGCACTAACATAGTTTATCAGTTTCTGTGGCACCAGCTGAAATAAGGCTGACCGTCACTCAATAATGAGAACTATAAAAATGAAAGAGCATGTGACAGAATGCTATTTCGAAGAAAAAAAACAAGCGCAAAGCTTACCAATGTAATTAAAAACCTTACGGCAGTAGATTCAGATTATGCTGGGACTTTAATGCCTGGAGTTTGCATGTTAAACCTATTTTATTTGTGTTCCATTGATGCTCTTTACATGATTGAGCTTGTGAAGTAGGCTTTGCCTCATACAGCATCCTTGAGAGGAAAAGCATAATTTACAAATAAGCTTCCTGTAGTCAAGGAATGCAGAGATGTGGCAATGTTAGAAAGCTACTGATGACCATGTGCACAACCACCATGAGACATCACCCAGCCTAATATAGTAGGAACGCTCAAAGCGATAACATGGTATACCAGTTTGTGTGGCATTTTCTGAACATTGCTCACTATCACTCAATGATGAGAACTACAAAAATAAAAGAGCCCGTGGCACGTGCTGTTTTCAAGAGAAAAAAACAACAACAAGCGCTAGGCTTAATATTGTAATTAGAAATGTCACAGAAATAGGTGTAGAATATGGTGGACTCGAATGCCTAGAGTTTACATGTTAAAACCATTTTATTTGGGTTCCGTAAATAGCCCCTTACATGATTGAGCTTGTGAAGTAGACTTTACCTCATAAAATGTCATTGAGAGGAAAAGCATGATTGACGTTCTTGAGGAGTGCAGATGTGGGACCAGTGTTTTGAGGCTACCGATGATCATGTGCACCACCACAATGAGAAATCACCCGGCCTAAAACAGTGGAAACGCTATAAATGGTAACATGTTATTCCAGCTTGTGTGGCATTAGCTGACACATGGCTGACCGTCACTCTATGTTGAGAACTACGAAAATGAAAGAGGTGTGACACACTGCTATTTTCAAGAATAAAAAAAAACAAGGCTGACCAATGTAATAAGAACCCTGGTGGTAATAGATGTAGATTATGCTGGACTTCATTGCCTAGAGTTTTCATGTTAAAACCATTTTATTTGGGTTTCATTAATACTCCTTACAAGATTGAGCTTGTGAAGAAGGCTTTGCCTCAAAAAATGTCCTTGAGAGGAGAAGCTTGATTTACAAAACAGCTTGACGTGGTCTAGGAGTGTAGAAGTGGGGCCAGTGTTTAGAGGCTACCGATGATCATGTACTCTACCACCGTGAGATATCATCCGGCCTTGTACAATACAACCGCTCAATATGGCAACATGGTATACCACCTTGTGCGGCATTAGCTGAAACATGGCTGGTCGTGACTCAAAGCTGAGAACCACAAAATCAAAGAGAACGTGAAACAATGCTATTTTCAAGAAAAAAACAAACGCAAGGTTTATGAATGTATTTAGAAATGTTACAGGATTAGAGAGAGAGAGAGAGAGAGAGAGAAAGAGAGAGAGAAGAACAAGAGGGAATGGAAAGGCAGCGATTTTAACCAGTCTGGAACGACCGGTATGCTACTCTACACTGGGGATAGAAATGATGGAGTTTGAAAGATGGAGAAAGGGAGAGAAAGGACAGCACGGACACGCGTTGGGCTCACAAATGCTGATGACTTCGTACACATTGGCGCGTACTAGTAAATGAAAGTCCGAAAAAAAAACGCTGTTTCAGTCCACTGGCGTTCCACTCAGTGATGGATGCTTCTTTGAGTTCTCAGAATTGATGGCGACCGTTAGCTATATTTCCACTCAAGCGATTCAAGTACTGGGCTAAAGGCGTCCACTAATTCAGAGGGCTTCGAGCAGACGTTGTCCCTATGTCCAACAAGTTCTCGCAGATAGAATCCACGAGAGAACGAAGCATATTTATGACTTTGCCATATTTATGACTAAGCGTATTTATGACACATCTTTCTTATGTGTTTCATCAGTGGTTGGTGAAGACCCTTGAGTGAGCGTGGTCATCTGACGCTATATGGTTAGCGGACGATTTGGAAGAATAGGCCATTCCTCCGTCGAGGTATTTCTCACCGCAGTCTTCTTTGAATTTGTCTGCCCTGTTGTGGCTTGACCTAATAGTGCAGCAGTAGAGGTGGCGCTGTCGTTTCAAGCTTGTGCAGTATTTGAGGTCGAACTATGTCGCCAACGCCGCTGCCGACGCCGGACTGTTTCGGCACCATCTCTGTGGGTCCAATAGCCTCTGACCATTTGCTTAAGCACCACGCGCTCTCTTTAATACGCATCTTCCGAATGGGGTTCTGCGCACCGGGGGCACCGTAGTGAGTTTGGGCACACGCATTTGACGTGACCTATTTTAAAGCACTGGTGAAATTGAAGTGGCTTTTGCACAAAAGACCGAACAGGATGTCGAAAATGTCAGACTTTGGCATGAGATGGTGTGCATTCGCCTTTGTCGACCAGTTTCACAAAGCGTGACTTCCCAAGGCAGCGTACCTGAGTGATGACAGTACCCTCACTTTCCGGTTTAATGAGGGTAGGCAAGTCAGCGTCGGGAATCGCAATGTCTGCGTCGTATATCACACCGGCTATGGATGCGTTTGCAATCGGTATAAATGACCGTAATTGCATGCCGCCTAGCTCAGCTGCTTGTTTGTGTGGTCCAAGTGCATTCACGTGGAACACGTTTATAGCGAGTAAATATTTTTTCGCGTTTTTACGATGATGTCATTGATTTCATTAGGCATTACACGTTCCAAAACAGTGGGCAGTGCTTGCCTGTTCAGCAGTCGCAGGTCTCCTGAGGACTCTTCTGGCACGAAGATGATGACGTGTGGCCAGCGTTCATGCCTTGACTTCATTTACGCTGTACTCGCCGAAGTGGTTGGTTGGTTGGTTGGTTCCTCAACACCTTGGCGCAACCCACCTAGGGGGATAGGCCATGAATGGGACGGTGCCTTGCTTTTTAAATTAATTCACTTCTTGAAAGAGAGGGTTGGATTAATTAGGTATTATAGGTAATAATAAAAAGGTGTTACATTTAAAAAAGGAACCTTGAAAAGAAAACATATAAACATACAAAAAAAGAGAAAAAAATATAGATAAATCAACTGAAGTTACCTATTTTTAGAATTCCATTCTTTTAGATTCTCGTAAGAAATTTGTAACAGTGGTAAAAACGCTCCTGTGGCTGAATCCAAATGCGACTGCGCCAAATGAAAGAATCATCGGAAGTGTCAAGTTTAAGCCCAACTTTCGTAGGGGTTCTTCTAGTAGATTTTCCCTTTGAGTTTTCAATTTTCGGCATGACAAAAAGAAGTGCTCCAAAGATTCCCTCTCATTACAATAAAGGCACAAAGGCGAGTGTGCCAGACCCGACCTGTGAAGGTAAAAGTTCAATGAGGGGACTCGACAACGCAGCCTGGTAATTACTATTTCTTCCTTCCTTGATGAACACCACTTGTTCTTCCAAGGGAACTTTAGCTGTGTGAAGTCTGATACAAACAAAGGGGATTTTTCAAAGTTATTGGCCGAAGTGGGTGAGGCTCCGTTGACGATCTTCTTTTTCGCCGTTTCGCTCCGGGCAGGAATGAAATCATCATCGGATGACTCGTCTTCCGAGGTGGCTGTGTACAGCTCTGTGTCCTCCATATAGGATGACGACGAAGTGTTCGGGTATCTCTGTGCGCTCCGATGTTTTCGGTAAATCCTTCAGGTTTTTCTCGTGCCTCGTCTCCGCGTCTTGTGGCCTTGGACGCGCGGACTGCCGGAGGACCATCTGGCCAGCAGTCATCTCGCCAACCACAGCGAGGAAGAAAGGAACTTCACTTTACAGGAATAGATCTACATTATGCTGCACTTGAATGCCTACAGTTTGCAGGTTAAAACCATATTATTTAGGTTAGACTGACGGCCCTTACATGATTGAGCTTATGAAGAAGGCTTTGCCTCATAAAATTTCATTGAGAAGAAAAGTATGATTTGCTAATCAGCTTGACGTGGTCGAGAAATGCAGAGGCGGGGCCAGTGTTTTGAGGCTACCGATAAACATGTCCACCACCATCGTGAGATATCACCCGGCCTATTACAATGGTACCACTCAAAATGCAAACATGGTATACCAGTTTGTGTGGTATTAGCTGAAACATGGGGGACCGTCACTAAATATAGGACCTCGGTAAGAATTGGTTGCACGGCAATTTTAGTTTGCTTTTGTTTGATTTGTGTCGCAATCTTGGGGAGGCATGTAGCCCCTGGAAGGCAGCATTGCTTTAGTTGCACTCAGTCGAAGCGTGCACGACCGGATTAGCCGTGAACGTAGAGACAGTCTGGCGCCAGCAAGGTGCCTCGCGTAGTTCTGAAGTGCTGGAAACCGCGGAGCATTTCGAGTTCCTGTTTACTCAGGGAAAAGATACTGATGCCCACGGGGGCAGCAGGGATTAGGAACGTCGTTGTGACGGCTCCCTAATTGCCTCAAGGCACTGGCAGCCGACGCACCAATGGGCCTCTTCCGAGACCCAATGCACCGTGGCGACTCCTTGCACCGGTTCGGCTTATGGCACGGCCGTGTACTGTTTGCGTCCCTGCAAAATTGGTGGCGCGCCTCGCGAAACCGCAGAGATTGCCGCAAATCTTTCGTTCTGGTCTGGTGAGGTAGCTCTCGGAAGCGGGCGGGCTCGCGACAAGGCGGCACCTGGGGTGCCTAATGTTGAATCGGCATGTCTTCGACTGCTTCCACGTTTATCCTGACAAATGATCTCGTAAGTGGAACCACGTGCGGGCAGCTAGTGGTTCCTCTTACAGCACAAAGGGGACAAACGGATGATTGCCCCGTCGTCAAGTTAACGTGTTACAGGGAAGCGGTTCCATGGCCACAAATGCAAGTACGTGTAGCTCTGTCTAGAGAATTGTGTGCCGCAAAGCTTGCCCACGTATTTGTGACTTTTCTAGTTTTATTTTATTTACATTTTGGTTGTTGTGTTAATTGGGGCGAGAGACATGAGCCCCTTACGTGCACGTAGGTGGCGTCCCTGAGCGAGCTTTTCATCGACCAAGTACTGTAATAACAAAAGACAATCAGGCGGCGATTCACCGAGAGTAGTGTAAGGGCGGAGCACCGAGGGAATAAAAAGAAACCCCAGAGCTCTGCCAGGTGTTCTGAACCGGGCTTGAGGTGTTGAACACCGTCGGCTCAGCTGAATCTCGTACGGTCGTTCTACAGAAGATGGTTCATTTTCAAAGTGTATCTTTTTTCTTTCTTTTTTTTGTAGCTTTCATGTCCATACTTATGTAACTTTTGTACAGCCTGTAAATACAAGTGTGTAGGTGTGTAATTAGAAACGTTGCAGGAATAGATGCAGATTACGCTGGGCTTGATTGATATTATTTAGTTTTCATTGATGCTCCTTACATGATTGCGCTTGTAAAATAGGCTTTGCCTTATAAATTGTTATTGAGAGGAAACGCCTCATATACCGATCAGCCTGAGGTGGTCAAGAAATGCAGAGGTGGGGCCCGTGTTTGAAGGCTACCGATGATCATGTGCACCATCACTGTGCGATGTCACTCGGCCTAATACAATGGAACCGCTAAGAGCGCTAACATTATATACCAGTTTGTGTGGCAATAGCTGAAACACGGCTTACCGTCACTCAAAGATGAAAACTACGAAAATAAAGGGGAGTGACAAAATAATATTTTCAAGAGAGAAAAAAAAGCACAAGACTTACCAGTTTAATGAGAAACGTTACGGAAATAGATGTAGATTATGGTGGACTTGAATGCCAAGAGTTTGCATGTTGAAACCATTTTATTTGGGTTGCATTGATGCAAGTTACACAATTGAGTTGGTGAAGTAGGCTTTGTCTCATAAAGTGTTATTGAAAGGAAAAGTCAGATTTACAGATCAGCTTGACGTGATCGAGGAATGCAGAGGTGGGGCCAGAGTTCGAAGGCTGCCGATGATCATGTGCACCACCACTGTGAGATATCATCCGTCCTGATACATCGCATCCGCTCAAAACGCTAACATGATATACTAGTTTGTGTGGCATTAGCAGAAACATGGCTGACCGTAACTCAAGGATGAGAACTACAAAAATCAAAGAGGGGTGACAAAATGCTATATTCAAGAGAAAAACAAGCACAAGACTTACCATTTCTTTAAAAACGTTACAGAAATAGATGTACATTATGGTGGTCTTGAATGCCTAGAGTCTGCATTTTAAAACCATTTTATTTGTGTTTCAAAGATGATGTGATGTGATGTGTGATGTGATGGGATGATGTGATGTGTTTCAAGATGTTTCTTTACATGATTGAGCTTGTGAAGTAGGCTTTGCTACATCAAATTTCTTTGAAAGTATAAGCATGGTGTACAGATCAGCTTGACATGGTCGAGGAATGCAGAGGTGGGGCCAGTGTTTGAAAGCTAGCGATGATCATGTGCACCACCACTGTGAGATACCACCCAGCCTAGTAGAATGAAACTGTTTAAAGCGCTAACATGGTATACCAGTTTGTGTGGCGTTAGCCAGAACTTTGCTGGCCGTCACTCAATAACGAGAACTAGAAAAATGAAAGGGCACGTGACCGAATGCTATTTAAAAAAGAAATACAAGACTTACCAGTGTATTTAGAAGCGTTACGGCAATAGATGTTGTCTATGCTGGACTTGTATGTCTAGAGTTTGCATGTGAAAAACATTTATTCGGGTTCCATTGATGCCCCTTACAAGATTGAGCTTGTGAAGTAGGTTTTGCCTTCTGAATTGTCTTTGAAAGAAAAATCATGATTTACAGAGCAGCTTGACATGGTCGAGGAACGCATAATTGGGGCCAGTGTTTGGAGGCTACCGATGATTATGTACACCACCACCATGAGATATCCCCCAGCATAATACGATGGGACCACTCAAAGGGGTAACATGGTACACCAGTTTGTGTTTCATTAGCTGGAACATTAGTGACCGTCACTCAATTATGAGAACTACAAAAATGTAAGAGCCTTTTCACAATGCTATTTTCAAGAACAAAACAAGAATCACAAGAGCCACTTATGTAATTAACGTTACAGGAAAGAATGTATATTATGCTGGACTAGAGTGCCTGGAGTTTGCATGTTAAAATTTTATTTTAGTTCCATTCATGCTCCTTACATGAATGAGCTTGTGAAGTAGGCTTTGCCTTATAAATTGTAATTGAGAGGAAAAGATTGATTTACAGATTAGCTTGACGTAGTCGAGGTGGCAGATGCTGGGAGAGTGTTTAAAGGCTACCGATGAACACGCACACCACCGTCGTGAGACTTCACTCGGTTGAATACAATGAAACCACTTAAAATGCTACAGGGTATACCTGTTTGTGAGGCATTAGCTGAAACGTGGCTGACCGCCAGTGAATGTTCAGAAATGCATAATCAAAAAAGCACATGACGCAGTGCTACTGCAACAACAACAACAACAACAACAACAACAACAACAACAACAACAACAACAACAACAACAACAACAACAACAACAACAACAACAACAACAACAACAACAACAACAACAACAACAACAACAACAACAACAACAACAACAACAACAACAACAACGACGACGACGACGACGACGACGACGACGACGACGACGACGACGACGACGACGACGACTATGACAACAACAACAACAACAACAACAAGGCATAAGGCTTGATTGATTGATTGATTGATTTGTGGGGTTTAACGTCCCAAAACCACCATATGATTATGAGAGACGCCGTAGTGGAGCGCTCCGGAAATTTTGACCACCTGGGGTTCTTTAACGTGCACCCAAATCTGAGCACACGGGCCTACAACATTTCCGCCTCCATCGGAAATGCAGCCGCCGCAGCCGGGATCAAGGCATAAGGCTTATGAAGACCGAAACCCTAATAGCAGAGATAGAGATTATGTTTTGCTCAAGAGCATATAGCTCGCATTTAGATCTCAAAACCACAGTTTTCGTCAAACCTGGTGTGATTCTACCCTTATTCACACGCAATACTACATCTGTTGAAGTAACTTTTTGCCCTACTTGAAGACTGAGTAAGATAATTTTCCAAATCGGTTTGAAGCACGAGCACAGCTTTTAGTATCATACTTGGCCTTCTGACATAAAAGTTGGGCTTGAGTTTGGCACTGACCGCAATCACCAAATTTTCGTTTATGTCACATGATTTGCCAAGTAAACCGAAAATATAGATTCATGTTTAGTATGAGAGGAATAAGGGGATTATTTGTTTCCAAACGTTCTTACTACTGAGAAGCGCAATGCTTTTTAACTGGTAATCATCCTTGTCAACAAAATATTTAACGGAGTGAGCAGCTGCGTAGGTTTGTGTGATGCTTTACGGGCGTAGAAGGTCATTCGCTGATTATGGCGTAGTGGACACTGGGCTAATGCATTTGCGAGAAGCATTATAGATGGCTTCAGATTGTCTATGTTGCGCGCACTGACATGAGTTTTCTAGGGGCATGGTTCAGGCATTCCTTGAAAACGAAGCCAGGTTAGCGCTTGAGAGGCGATGCACTCGAATTACGCTGTCACTTTCTCCTTGTGAATTCGAAGCTTCAGTGTTCTCCAAGTTATTGTTTTCACCTTTTTCATATAGGGTTATGAAAATACATGTTAAGCATGTCTTAGTGAACCAAACAGAATTGCATTGTTTCTGCATATCTGTAGATCTCTCTATCTCTATAGACAGCTGCGTCTAAGTGCCCTCATAGAAGTCTCTTTTACTAGGTGTTTATCAAAATTGGCATGTGGGGGTGTCAGTGTATGACAAACATAAGTTTCTGGTCAAAATGTGAATAATATGATAAGCATTTCATGTATGCCATGATACAATTTTTCTGCATGCCCGTGTGGCACATATTTGCATATCACGGTCCTTTGTATGCAAAGTATAGATGAGTCATGGTATGTACTAAAGCAGGAGCGAAAACAACAAATACTAAAAATGTCAATGTGAGATAGTTCAGGAGCTGTTATTGATGCTGGTGACGACTTGGCGAGAAAAAATCTTGCCAGATGCAAAGAATAAAAGGCAGGTTTTAAGTCGAAATAAAACTCAAGCATTCTGTGCGGCATTGGGGCATTCTACCACAAAGCCAAGACATATCTTGACACTGCTTTGTATAAGGACTCATATTTCGGCTCCTATGTCGGGGAAACGTGGAGAGTGAGAAGTGGAGGCTATCCACTTATATAAAACCTAATTAACATTAGATATCTACTTTTCTGACTGGGCAAGTTATACCGAGGTGCTTCTCGAACAATAATAAATGTATTGACGAACGCTAAGCGTCATTGAACATCTTCGCATTGTACAACACAATTCGTTTAGATAAAACCGAATTCCGTTCTCTAACGTAAACGTTGTCGTTACCACGGTTAACAAGCTACCTTTTAAACGCCAGCATAGTCGACACGCATGATGCTCCGCCACGGTGGTCTAGTAGCTAAGGTACTTGGCTGCTGACCCGTAGGTCGCGGGATCGAATCCCGTCCATGGCGGCTGCATTTTCGATGGAGGCGAAAATGATATAGGCCCGTGTGCTCAGATTTGGGTTCCCGTTATAGAACCCCAGGTGGTCAAAAGTTTCGGAGCCCTCCACTACGGCATCTCTCATAATCATATCACGGCCACTCGATCTCACCCTTTGGTGCGGCCCACCAAATGCTCCTGTTCGCCTGTGAGAGCACTTATTTTCTTTCCAGCCGCCGCACCGGTTGTCGCGCTAGCTATCGGTGACACAGGTGTTTCTCCCTAAGCTCTTTGCCAGCTGTAGTGAGCTTTCTGCGCCGGTAGTATCCCGTGTTTCAGATCAGTGCGTTCTCTTGGTCACGTGAACAGGTCGCATTAGCTTAGCTTGAATAATGGTCTATGAAAAGTGACACATATTATCGCAACCAATACAACGAACACCGGAAACAAGATTACTCTGGCCGCGCGGCCAGTAAGGCTTGTGTAATATATGATGTAACTGCACGTTAAAGAACCCAAATGATTGAAACTATGCTAGCCATGGATCCACCTCGGCCTGGCTTATACTTATACCGTGGTTTCGGCACGTAAAACCTAAGGTATATTAATAATTATTAATATTGTTACGGGGAAAAGGCGTAGGAGAAATGTGTTCACTATCGAGAAAACAACCATGCATGCAAGATGGAACCCAGTCTGCACGAGAGCCCCGACATCGTCTTCTTCGTTATCGAGTTTTGAGTTATCTGTTGCGCCACGTAGCAATATTAACAACGATCCGCCTCGGTGGAACAGTGGTTATTGTGCTCGACTGCTCGTCGCGTGTTGGATCCAGGCCGTGGTGGGCGCATTTTGATGGTGGCAAAAAAGCTTGCTGTGCGATGTCAGTGCTCATCGAAGAACACCATAAGATCTAAATTTCCGGAGAGAATAAAGTTAGGAAAAGGCCGGAAAGTTAACCAGAAAATGGAGCATCCGGTTTGCTACCCTGCACTAGGGGAAGGGGGAATGGGGAATAAAGATGGAAAAGAAAGTGAAGAGGGAAATAGACGCGCGCAAAAAAAAAGGGGGGGGGGGGGGGGGGCTGGGGTGCTATAGTCTATACAATAGCCCACTGCCACGCAAAAAGTTCAGTAAGGCCGTCACTGCATTCCGGAACTCTCTACTACGGCTTCCCACATAATCTTATCGTTGTTTTGGGGCGTAAAACCATACATATGATTAAGAATAAAGAGTTGTATTGTAACTAGATCATTCGTTCGCTGGTATTTAAATTTTTCACGAGCTAATTCAAGCCCAGTGAAATCTGAATCTACCCCTGAATATGGACGATTGTGGGCTATATATGTAGATACTGAGGTAATTTGGAGACATGGGCACGCTGGAAAAAAATGATTGGAGTAAGCCTAGCGACATTGGCAGTAAAAAAAAAAACTTTTTCTCGGTTTCTATAAAAAAAAAACGCATGCGTATATGTGCCCTGTTAGCCAGATGTTGTGTATAAAGTAAAGCAATATCTGATATGCTTGCGGCAGACGCGTAGCCAGAAATGTTTTTCGGAAGGGGGCTTGATTTCGGGGAGGGCATCCCCTTGAAATGGTCATTTTTTGCTCTGTATGCCATGGCAAAAAAATCTGAAGGGCGGAGGGCACGGTCCCCGTGTGCTACCCCCTGGCTTGAGGTAATATGTCAAAGTTAATCATGCACAACTAATACCCCGACAGTTAATTTTTTAGGGTAGATAGTTCTCCACACATGCGCTCCATTAGATGCACGCGGCGAGTTTGGCTGTCCGATTGAAGCAATAAAAGAAACACAAAATCCTCGTCTTCATCTCGCACGTACGACAACTCATCACTGCGTTATTAATGTTATTGGAACTACTTGAAACGTGGTGGCTCTAAATTCAGTCTCAACTAAATGGCTGATGTTAATGCGTATTTTATTTAAAAATATACTGTGCGTATTATTTATTATTTTCTGCATGGGGAAACATTTATTTCTCTTACATATATCTTCTTATAAAGAACACACACACACACACGTACACACACACACATACATACATACATACATACATACATACATACACACACACACACACACACACACACACACACACACACACACACACACATATATATATATATATATATATATATATATATATATATATATATATATATATATATATATATATATATAGTCTTGTAGATCCTCCGTGAGGATCTACTAGACTATATGCAACGCTACGGCCACTCAACCACCATGCCTGCCTACATATATATATATATATATATATATATATATATATATATATATATATATAATGTGAATCCGACAAGTATAAGTAATCATTCTTTGTAAATTGTCACATACAGACAATTTACATTTTATCATTCAAACGTTTAAAGATGTGACAAACCGAGGGCTTCGCAAAAAAGTGGTTTCCAAAAATGTCTGAGTATGTTTTTTACCCAGCTGCTATAAACTACAGCCTGTTGGCCAGGAATATACTCAGTAGCTTCTTCATAACAGCAGTATGAAAGAACGAAATAGCATCGTATGCTGACCAAACGACGGCAGGATACGACTATTACAAAATAGGAAGGATGAGTGAGATTTTTCCTTCACAGACGCAGTACAAACAAGTGCAGGTGCGATTATATCGCCGACAATCAGCGCCCTCACCTCCCGTCGTGGCCAGTCAGTCAACTTTTCCTTTCCCGCGCGCTCTTTTGTTCGCGAAACGACTCGACAGGCCACACCAAAGAGAGAGATCAAGCGGCCGTGATCATATGGTGGTATTGGGATGTTAAACCACACAAACCAATCAGCCGACACGCCTGGTATACCCGCGATATGCACATTACTTCATTTACCAAAAATGACTCACCGAACCAGATCGTTATTCTCTCGAAGCCAAATAAATTTATTGTAGGCAGCTAGTCACTGATTGGTTCGCACGACACTGATTCCCACAATCCGGGGGCTCTGCCAGCATTTCTGAAAAGCCCGCTTTATTGCCGCATCGCTTACTACCAGTCGAATACCACCCAGTGCAATTTTTCGTCAGTTTGAGCACTTAAGCATACGATGTTGTCAAACTGCATTAGCGCAGCTAGGTTCCTTTCAAGCAGTGAATGAGACTCGCCGTTTCACATTTAAAAAAGTACGCTTTGTGCCAGCACCACATGTTTTCGCCAACCGTGTGCCCGAGTGGAATGTCCTGCCCGGTTGTTCGCTCAGGCAAGTACACGACTTCGCAGAGAGATGCGAGACCAACATCACTCACGCGTGGAGAGGATGGGGGAACGCGTCCGCGTGCAAGCGACAGAGGGAGTGTGTCACGTGCTACTCGAGGCAGCAGTAGCAGTTGACAGCGCAGCGGCACGCCCCGTGTACGTGTCATCCTAACAATGTTAAACGATAATCTCTTCAAGTGCCACCAGCTCCGAGAAGTCGGGGCGGAAGACGGGAAAACAGCGTGTCCTGCTCTACATGCATTCCTGCGCCCTGCATGCTCCCGTCGACAGAAGCGTGGCCAAATGGGAACGTCGATGGGAGCGTGTCGGTGGAAGGGAAAACACGCTGGAAAAGCAGTACGTTTACCGTTTTCCTCGCTGTGTAATGCACACTTATTTTCAGCTTTCTCCTTGGCATCCCGTTTTCTCTATACAAGCTTTAATTGTTTGAGTGTTTTCTAGGTTATCGGCGGAGTCGCTGACGATGTTTACGTACGTATGGACAGGTAGATGTAAAATATAAAAGCTGCGAAACCGACAGCCAACTGAGCTTCAAAATTTTCAGTCGGGGTTGCCATTGACGTCTACTAGGCGCCAGATTGGCTACCCTAGGACCAAGTCTGGCTACGAAACTTGCCAGAACAGCTGGGCTAGTTGGCTAGGAAAGTTTAAGATTGGTGCCACGGTTACCTTTAGATGCGAAGCAGCTTTTGACTGGCTTGTGTAACGCTGTTTTTCCGAACGAACACGCCGTGCGCCGCAGGTGTTGGCGTGGTGCCAAGTAGGTCATATGACTTCTGCACGTGAGTACTGACGTCAGTTTTTATTATAGGTAGTACAGCGTGTGCCCTCGTGCGAACTTGACAAAAAGCGAAAATCCACACCAAAAGGAAGCTGATCCGCTGTCAAGGTAAACCTAAATCAATTTTGATTAGCGACTTCAACAGCTGTTTCAACGTTAATTGCTTCCACCGACTTGCTAACATTTTTTAATTTTCTGGCGTTGATGTCTCAAAACCAAGATATGATTTCGAGCTGCGTTGTAGTGGTGGGCACAACAAATTTCGACCATCTGGTGTTCCTTAACGTGCAGTGACATCGCACAGTGCCACTGACTCATACCCGTCACAAGTCTCGTGAAATTTAGTTGTGGCGTTGCAGTTGTGCACGAGGCTTCAGTGAACGTGGTCCTCGGCATACGAATGCCCTTGTTCAGTGTTCGAATAATTGCATGAATGAAAAACTTTATTGGTGAGCCTTTCGGCGCTTTCGAGGAAGGAAATGGTCTTCTATTTACGGGAGTCTATATCAGCCTTTCGCCACATGACCCCTGGTAACGAGCCACAGCTAGTATTCTAGGGTGGGGCTGGGCAGCAAGGCCTTCCATCACTCTATGAGGGGCTGGGAGAAGGTGGGGGAGTTTGGTTGAAGTTACATATACCTATGACGTGTTCTAATCTTTCTGCTTCTTGACAAACGGGTCATTCCTGCCCGTACTGACTCAGGTGAATTCCGATAAGTATTCGGAGTTGCGGGACTGTTTCCATACGTATCTGTCTAAATGGTGCTTGCTGCTCCCTCACCAACTTTATATGTGGCTAGGGAAAGCATTGCAGCTCCTTGTGGTAAACTTTCATTATGCCCTTGTATGTCACAAGTGGCTGGTTCTTTTCACTCTGGGCCCCACATTCCACAAGTGTGACCTGGTGTTATCGCTCTCGGGCGTGTTGTTCGGCGAACGTGTTTTAAAAACACCAAGAGTGCGCACATCTAGAAAATGGGCACTCCAGCGTGAGCGTCTGTTGGTAGTTTAAGGGCCTGGAATTTTTATTTCTGCCCACGCGTTTTTCTGCCCGCGAAGACAAACATTATTCCACTGTAATAAATAAATAAATAAATAAATAAATAAATAAATAAATAAATAAATAAATAAATAAATAAAGTAATAAATAAATAAAGCACTTTTTTGCTACTCATCTGTGGCTTGACGAGCAATCTGGCGTGATATAGTTGTGCAAATTTTCGTATCTTTTGGCATATTTGAAGTGATATTTATTATATAAAAAAAACTCGTCATAATACCATCTTTGTTTTATTTGGCCACAGATATGTCGATATCGTTAAATGGCATGGTTACTACGACAACATTTTGCTGAAATTCTGGCTAACTTAAATTTACTCAACATCAAACCTTCAACGTTATTTACGAGTTTAAGCACTTTAATTAAATGTACTGGCAATATCCTCCTATATTTACCTTCCCTTTCCTCTCGCTCTCATACTTATATTCCCCTTTCTTCTTCCTCCAGCGTAGGGTAGCAAAGCGGATAAGTGCCTGGTTAACCTCACTGCCTTCTCTCTTGTTGTAACCCCTTCCTTGCTTAAGCACCTTACAAAATTGATGCAGCTTATATAGTGTATTGAATGCATCAGTAGAAGGGTGGTGTTCAGTGGAGAAGTAAGTATTGAAAACAGAGTTTTGCCAAATTTTTTTTCAAGAAATATTTTAACATATGTTACTGATCTCTTGTACACGCCATCACGTTTTCATAAATGCGTTTTTGTTGTATTTATTCCGTATTGAACCATATTTGGTGTTGCTTTTACTTCACGTATTAACAACAGAAGCGTGCGTTTTTTTCAACGCTAACCAACGTGCTAAAACAATCCAAAAATATTCTAGAAAACAGTATTCCCACAACCCGCTAAATTGGTTTCAGTACACTATAAGTTTGAATGCATTCTTCCCGCAGTACGAACATGACATTCTGTTCTATTTTACCCGATGAGCAGACAGACAACTCTTTGCTTAACTTTTCATTTCTTGGTATTTCATCAATGTTAGAACTCATAAACACTCCTGAAGGAATTGAAAATGACATCGAGACTTTCAAGTTATCATCTGAAGGTGTCGACGTCAACTTCAAAGTGTACTGAAAAGCGTGTATGTAGTAGTTTTTGCAGCACATTTTTTAGCAGTCCTTTTAAACTGCAGTAGTGCCGGGAGACTACAAAGTAGGAAAGATCAGTGCAGCCCACCCAGTCACTTCTTGCGCAGGTTTTCAGGCCAAAAGACAAAATAGACGCTGACAGAGTACCAACTAGCTCAAAACCAAACACCGAGAGGTGTTTCTTCCTCCCCTAACATTATTGGTCCTACTTTTTGACATGCATGAACAGTAGGCGACTAGAAGACATAATTTACTCAAGCATAGCTAATTTCTTCATGGTGTCTTTCTTCACAGAGAATAGCACGGTTCACAAAATTGTCTATTCTGCCGAAAACAGCTAGCATTATTAAAACCATTGTCTCCGCTATGTACATGAGTTCGTCAGTATCATTTTTTTTTACCCTCAATTTTAAGGAGGCTTTTGAAAAGGGCTTGCAAGGAATACATTTTAAAAGCCGTCCCACCTACATTTCACCTGCTAGTGTTAAAATTGACACAATACTTTCTGTCTAACCAAAAACTATTCGTATTTGCAAACAACTGCTCTTCTGTATAATCCCCTGTAAGGATATACTGTCTGGACATACCCTGGATACCGCCTTCCCATTTTTGGACCACCATGATTCCGGTTTTACCGAGATCGTCTGCCGTGCAGAAGAATCCTGACGTTTTGCTTACCTGCACACCCTCGCTTCGCAAGATCGCTCGAAGACACGTTTTGACCGTCAAAGTCGACACGTGACGTATAATAGCGAAGACACCACAATACTATAGAATCCCACATGTTAACCAGTCTATTCCTCAGCGTAGAATCATCTAATTTAAGCAACTGAACTAAACGCTTACCCAATTATCTTCGCCGGAACCTTCACCTAGCTCCATCTTCACTAAAACTTTTGACACTGTCCTTCGGCCATAACTGGACCATACGTGTACCAAATGGGTTCCTAACTAATGCAACCTGATTGAAGCCCAAGAATTGGCATGACATCATGCGGTTTGGTTTATTCTTTCTATATAGTAATTCATTAGCAACATATTACAGAGTTAAAATTTCGTAAAAGCCTTCTCAATGTTCCTCTTGTTCACAAAGTGTACCAGCTTTGCCATTTTCATTATTTCAACACACAACTTCTCGTGCGTCTGCGATCACATCTAGCTCATGGCTATTTTAGCAGACAACCCCAAAACGAAACCGTATAGCCGCAAACAGGTATGCATACTTCCGTCATTCTGGTATATAATGGCGTTATGACACTGAATAGTGTGGCTGTGTGTCCAAGCTTTGTGGCTGTGTTTCTTTCTTTCTTTCTTTCTTTCTTTCTTTCTTTCTTTCTTTCTTTCTTTCTTTCTTTCTTTCTTTCTTTCTTTCTTAAGCTGTTGCCTTGAAGACGAGAAGACCCCTTGTCAGAATGCGGATTCAAGACCCATCCTGTTAAGAAATATGCATCTCTTCAGGTCCCTATCTTCTCTTGAACTACTTGCTCTGTATACACTGGGATATATGCTGTGTATTGACCTTTCACATTTATTACGGAAGTTCTCATATTGTTCAGCTGTCAAGGTTATAAAATTAGTGTGGTACGGTTTTCTTACAGATCATGAGACATTCCTTTTTTTTTGTTTTTGGTCCTGTGAAACAATTGATCACCCATCCATACACTCTTTTCTCCGAATATAGCTTCAGTAGAACCGCATTCGAGTCATTCCGTATGCGGTTTGTGTGCGGAACGTGCCGGGGCTACGAGCTGGCAAACGCGGCACGTGGTTGCCTCGTTCGCTTCCTGTAGGAAAGAGGGTGT
Source organism: Rhipicephalus microplus (assembly GCF_013339725.1). NCBI lineage: Eukaryota > Metazoa > Arthropoda > Arachnida > Ixodida > Ixodidae > Rhipicephalus > Rhipicephalus microplus. The sequence continues at coordinate 164,208,501 of NC_051171.1, read as the reverse complement.
AACCAGACACGGTATCTCAGGCCACTGTGTTTGCTAGCGTATAGAGTTAAGTTAACGGGGAGGGACGCGTCGGGCCACGAACCCTTTCCTTACAGTCTCTCGCGCTTTTCCTCCTCGCCATCTTTCAATCGATGATGCTCGTACTCACGAGAAGCGAATGCCTGTAGTGCACGCACAGGCGCTTGCCACGGACGATGCAGCGGGCAGCGCGTGTTTTCATTCTGGTCCCATGCCAGCTCGCTCGCTTTCTTTTCTTGCCTAGCCGGCGGTGCGACCGCGGTTGCCGGAGAAGCGGCTCCTCCCCAGCTTCCGCCCTTTCCTCTTTGTGTTTCTCGTCTCGTCGTCAGTTTTCTTTTATCTTTTATTTCGACGGGCACCGTATGGTCCAAAATTGGTATCGATCCCAGTTTACTGATCGCTTCTTCAGCGCCGCTTCTTCTTCGGACCCCCGCCTTAATAATACTGCTAAAGGATGCACTGAAACTTTCCGGGCCACCGCAAAAGGGCCCAAATTATGCGCGCACTACCAGTTTCGCGCTCTCGTTGGGTTCTCGCACGAGTAGGAAATGATGTACTATTCGTTTTTCGAGCCGTATATTCGTGTCTTGACTGAGGCTAGAAATCAGCTAATCTTGCCTTGTCCGAAATGGCGTTGTAATGGAGGTACTTCCGTTCACCATTTCCTTGCTCAGCATTCTGCAGCAGCTCTCGAACGAAATTGATTCGTCTGGTTCTGTCCTAGGGCGTCCTGCGGTGGCCTTCAGATTTTTTGCGCTTCGTGTGAATATTATCTAAGCTATAATATTTTATTGTAGATGATTGATTGATATGCGGAATTTAACGTCCCGAAACCACCAAATGTTCATGAGAGGCGCCGTAGTGGAGGGCTACGAAAATTGAGACCACCTGAGGTTCTTTAACGTGCACCCAAACCTACACGGGCCTACAGCATTTTCGCCTCCATTGAAAATGCAGCTGCCACAGCCGGGTTTCGATCCTGCGACCTGTGGGTCAGCAGTTGAGTACCTTAGCCACTAGACCACCGCGGCGGGGCAAATCTTAAGTTAGAAAAAAAATGGCTGCCAACCCTTTGAACAAAGCATATTGGCGTCCTTAGTCCAATGTTTTTAGGTTATTAAAAAACTGTCTCTTCACGCAATGTCTATCGTAATATTGTCTGATACTTATTATCGGTTAACCATGCATAAAATTAGACCATGACACAGAACATGCCACCTATGATAACATCTTGTAGTACACGTCGTTTACAAAGGGAAAACTTTGTGAACTTCGCCTCCACTTTGCTCGTCTCGCGTTTTTCCACACGGAATAAAAGCTGCTCATGTAAGTAATATACAAAGAATGTTCTTGATAGTCTCGAGACATATATGTATGTCGTAGATATGAGCACTCTAATTCATTTTCCAAAACGTGTGTACACTAACAAAATAGGGTTTACTTCGCAATTGTAAATAGTTTTTTATAATTCAATATTTCGCTTTTTGAAAGTGTAAATGTACTTACACAGCTTTCATAAACATGAAGAACCAAACATTTTCACATATTAACCCATTGTTATCACAGCAAATATTACCACGCAAGTAAATATTTTTTGCGTGTGTGTAATAACAATACATACGAATGTTGGAATAATTTGAAAACCTGAGAAATTTTCCTTTAGTTCTAGAAGTAAACAAGTAGTGCCATATATAAACGTTGGAAACACCGATTGCACTGTGTTAATCATCATTTGTCCTCCATCACCACTCATTATCCTACAACTTTAAATAATTACCTGTAATACCTAATGAAATCCACCCTTTCCTTCAAGAAGTGAATTAGTTTACAAAGCAAATCACCATTCTATTCATAACCAATCCCCCTAGGTGGGTTGCGCCAAGTTGTTGAGGAACTAAACAACCAATCGCTATCATCAACATATTATTCCTCATGTTCAACGCTGTCATCACCATCATTATCCCCATTCAAGACCCATTCGTAATCTCCTTTGTAATCGTTCGTCATCAAATTGAATGATTTCATTATCAACAGTAGTATTTCTCACAAGACCATTGCTTGTTGACTGTTGTTAAGCGAGCTAATTATCGCTGCTGTCTAAATTGAAACATTTGCATCCGCTAGTGAAATCGGAAGTTGTGGCGTGTAAGGCTTCATCACTTAATGTATGTCTCAAATAGAGCGGATAATGTGTTAACATAACTTTTAAAAAGGCTTATTTACTTACATTACAATGATTTTGTGCAGAGCTGCTTGGCAGTGAATTGTCTTAGCATACGGCGTTTTATCGCCTTCCTGCGCAAACAAGGTATGCCTGGCGTTCACAAACGTTGACGCTGCAACTACTCAACCTACAAAACTTTAGTCATTCACTTTGCAAAAAAAAAAACTCTCACAAAATGAGTTTAACCAATTCTGTTCTCGAATAAAGCAAAATATTTTAACTGTCTAATAAATTTAGAGTGAAATTATTAAAATATTGTCGCGCACACCTCAACAAGCGCCTTGAAAGAACGCCATTGCTTTCTGGGCACGCACCGTTGTTCACAGTAGTGAATAGATATTGACGTTTTTATGAAATGCTAAAGTAATACCAACATTTGAAATAAACTTTTAAGATGATGCGCTGGCTAGCTCTATCCCACTTCAGTGATGTATTTTGTCTACATATGCGGACAAAAGGTTGAGAAATTAGTAACTTGGATAATATTCTTTGAACTGAATTAGGCCTTTGAGTGTGTATAACTAGACACAATCAAATAGTACTAAATCAAGCTCGGATAAATAAATTATACCTCATTTCGAACTACTTTCAACCACAATGCTCTAATACGAATGCATAATAAATCTAGGCCTACATCGCACGCTCTGTATACCAAATGTCGGGCAGCGTGATACGTCCTTAGGAGTTGAATTTCGCTCAGAAACAGCCGGCTTTCCATCTTGAGAAATGACTTTCGCGCAATTATTTGGGACAGTTAGCGGTGTGATTAAGAGGACGCCGCACTCAATAAGTAGAAACTACCGCTTGCCGTCACGCACTTTCTGCCACGATTCCTCGTCGTTATGCACGTGGCCCCGTAGTGTGGGATTGCCGATAACGTCCCATGAATCTCCGCTCCCTTTGTTTCTGACGTGATGGTTACCGTGAAACACTAACAGTTACCATTCTCCGTAAAGCTGGCGATTATGTCACCAGCCTAACTTGGAGAAATGAAGTTCGACGTTGCTGCCGTGTAGAACGTGCAAATTAGCACGCTGATATCTGGCCCGCGATAGGACCAAGGCGGGCTAGTGGGTTCCGGTGCCCGATGAGTACGCACAGATGCATGTGAAGATGTTGAGGCACACTTTACACCGTTCCCGAAGTTTCCCGCGTATACGTAGCTTCTGGCTTTTTAACCGCACTCCCTCTCTAAAACCAGAACTAAGAGCAAAAATAAGGAAAAGAAAACCTGGTTTGCTCTTGCGAAGCCACCCTATTTGCATTGCTGAAAAACAATGCCCCGAAGGCAACGTATACGCGCCGAAGTTCGCATTGTAAACGGAAAAAAAGTTATAAGAAGTTGTGGATTGCAATTCGGGATACATCGAACTCATTGCCGTTTTTCTCTTTCTTTTTGCGAGTTCGATGTATGCAGGTTTGACTATATTTGCAGTAGAAGTAATCTTTTTACGTACCGATGAGGTCACATCAAAAGTGTTCAAACACATTTACAAAGCTTTAACTTCAAAGATTAGTAAGGAGTACAAGGGAGAAAGGGCCTGATAAATTTTTCACGCTTTTCGCAGAGTAGACAGGGGTGGTGACGCACTGTGCAAACAAAAAGAAATATGAAGAAGTAATCACAATTAAAAGCGGTAATAAATGCCGTGTGTACAACAAGAGGGAGTGTTAGATATTTTTCATGTTCATCGTCCCACATTGTACATAATTTACATCGCACAATAGATTCATATTTGACTCTAAATTCATTAGCGCACGCGAATGTATTTTTATCAAGCACAAATGGAATTGATGCTTTTAGATGTTAGTTGTTAGCCTGCAAATTAAACTGGAATATTAACGAGTAACTAAAAATAATTAATTGATCTTGCACTAGGGCCTCGAAGCCTGGAGTAAGTGTGAAGCTGGACAACCCTTCTTGTTTCTCTTTCGTTTCGTTTTCTATCCCTGTATTTGTCATTCTTTTCTCTTTTCCACTTCATCATGTCTGATTTTCTGCTTGTATTTTTATTTATTTCTATCCTGATCGAGGGTTTCGAAGAACAAGAGGACAAATACTTATATTTTGTGAGAGCGTGTGCACAAATGGTTATGCTGTGTGTTGTTTGCCTGCGTTATTAGCATTAACAAAAAAGACAGAAAGGATAAAAACACATAGAGAGACAGATAAAAAATAATAAAACAATAATTATGTGTGCCACGCATGATTATATGTGAACCCAGCTACGGCAGCGATAGACTTGGGAAATATAAAACCTCGATAGATGCAACGAACGAAAATTTTGGTTGCAACTTGAACCCAGTCATTCTGCATGACAGTCAAGTGTCCTACCACAATGGCGGAAAAGGACCCCATGCAGTGGTTATTTCGGGGCAACATCAAGTTTGGTTGCAATGGTGGCTTCCCGCTTTAATCACAATGCCTACGAACTCCACTGCTGATACACACCTCTCCACAATGAACCGTAAACTTCGTTTCAATAAAACCAGCACATGTGCTTTAACATGTATATCGATCTTAGGTGAGATCGCAAGCTATTATTTAGGCGCCAGTGAAATCGATGTGCCCGATAAACCCTCGATACGCCAGCTAGTACACTATTTACATAAAGGCCTCAATTTATCTCTTAATGCTCTGCTAAAGTAAGAAGAAACATGCACAGGCAACTGCTCGCTGACTGCGTAGCAATAACGTAGATTCTCACAGTGCGTAATATTCCCCGGAATGCACTATTTGCCTGCACTTAAATGACATGACCGCATAGTTGAGCGCCTATTCTTCCTAAATAATTTACGTAACTCACCTTCAAGGTGAATAAAAACACAACGGAAATGCTGTGTTTGCAGATTATGACCTAAGAAATCGTTTGCATGGTGAGGTTGTCTTCTACAGCAGATGTACAACTGTTCACAGTGTTCGCATAATTTTTGCGTATATTTTGAAACGACAGGAAGAAGGCTAAGCGATTCAAGCGGACAGCCGGCCCGAATTATTGCTCGTGTCCATCACGCTTTCTCAATGGTGGCTGCACATGACCGTAATATTACCTTGTCACAACGAGAACATTCTCTTGGAATAAGCTGTAGTGCAGACCACCTAGGGTTCTTGGAAATCGTAATTCAGTGCTTCAATGTTTTGTCCTCATCACGATGATTTTGATTATGTTATAAAATCACGTAAAATTCCTGTAGTAGCAACACTTAGGTCGATATGAAGCACGAATTTTTATTCCGCGTTTTGCATGTCCCTTCTAAAGAGAAAGCTCCCTACCTAGAAAAAGCTACTCATAAAAAGAGAGAAAAAAGGAGTGAGAGAAGTAACTGATCTATAGTCGCAATAAGGTCCTCTCTGAGCCGGTTCGGCATTGGTGATGTATTCGGCAAGCTGAATCTCGCAAAGTTGGTTTCCGGGGTCAGTGCTGAGCAGCAGCAAGATAATCCACAGTTTTCACTACCTATTTTAGGCCTTATTTGGTGGCCTGAGCACAGGCCCATTGGCTGGACACAAATTCTCGGGAAACCTGCGCGTTCTTCCTCTCTGCAAATGAGGCGGCTCTCACAGCGACTCGAGCACTCGCTCACCGAGCGGGACAGCCCCAGGGACGAGGGAAGGGCGCATAGTTAGATATCATAAAACCACTAAATTGTACGCACTGGCAAGGACTTGGTGTCTTCAACTCTTCTTTGACATTCAGTACGCAGCTGAAAGTGGCCCTCTTACGAAGCAACACATATGCAGACCTGGCTGAGAGAGGGGGGTGTCAAACACTTCGTCCCCCCTCTTCGGAAGTTTCAAGTTTACAGGTACATATTATACAAAGAAATATATTTAGCTGGATTTTACATACTTATCAAATCGTAACTACCATTTTTATTCAGAAGAAATGATTGATTGAAATTAAAAAAAAAGACATGCATACAAACTTGTGCATGAACATAACTAATCGTTCAACTCTCCTTCCTCTTCCCCCCAGAAAAAAAGGATTTCTGCTGCAGCCACTTCGAACCAGTACGCAGACGGGACTTCAACGAGAGCCTCCTGCTCCACTGGACACTGCCGCCGCCAACAATTCAGGTAAGTGGCGCCCTTTACAGTGGTCACCAAGAGTAGTAGGTTATAAAAAAACAACAACCCTTAAGTTTCGCCTTCGAAAGCTTAACGTGATAGCGATATTCTGTCCCTAGGGCGTGCTTCAAACGCTTAGTTCATGAGATCTTTTTGAACTTGCTATGCACCCACTACGTCGCCTTAAGGGTGCAGTAGCGTGTGTGCCTTTTGTCGTGGATGACTGGCTTCAAACCTGGATGCCATTATGATAATTCCATGGTATGACACCCGATGGCACTGTACGCTTGCACCGCACATTATTACGGCAATATGTCATGTCGTATTGTGAACATGTATACAAGACGCGTGTGTTTGTAAAGCACCGAAGTTACTTTCACTGCATTTGGAAGCAGAGGAAGTTATTTTGCCTGTATTCACAAGCAGGCTTGTGGCTGTGAAGTCTAGCATCTACCTGGCACGCAAACAATCTGTGTTTGACCCCCACTCAGATCCAGAATTTACTATTTATTTCTTTCCATATTTCTCTATTTTTTTTGGTCTCGCACAATATGACGATTTTTCGCTCACAACACACGACGCTGATGCCCGCATTTCATCGAAACGAACTCTCCAACGCTGTCGCTTTAAAACTTAGCGCTGCTTCCACTAAGTCGCACAAGGCTGGGCTCGCAGAAGAGCTGGTAGGCACCCAGTTCGGTCGCGACTTGGCTAGGCTTGTGCGCTTTCATCTGCCTCTTTCTCACCCCTTGCTATAGTATACTGTACACGACTGTGCCTGCTCTATTTTTCATCCTTCGTTTAGTCTTTTTTTTTCTATCTCTTTGTCTCTACTGATGCAGGCGAACATCGGCCATACCATTTGCGCTGCTGAACTCGTATAGAACCTATGTGCCTCTAAAATTGGCAATCCCACTACTCACTACACAGGCCGACTAAATATAAGCAACAACATACTCGTGGCGAACACTGATAAGGGGCGGCACGTTGTAGCTTATCTTGTTAATCTTCTGTACAGAGTGCATGCTGGCTAATAATGATGATCATTTTCCATCCACATAGCAGAGCTCGAACATAAGATGATGTAATAGCAATGAAAGAAAGTACTTCATTACCGACATTCATGAGTTTTTTTAAAGTAAATATATCGAATATTTGAACGAGGGTAGTGATCATAGTTGCCGGTCATCAGCTTTATTCAAAAAGCACCTCACCTAATTTAGAGCTGGCTGTGACATGCTGGTTGGCACTGTGGTTATGCTTTACGTAACATTATGTACTCAGTGAAACCTCATTGGAATACTCAGGCGCAAGCATGCGTTTCTATGACATAGGAACTGTTAGATCAAGAAATATATAGTTACAGCAAAGTAAGCACATCTAGCGCACTCGTTAGAAGAAACTTTGTCAAGTGAAACTGCTATAAAATAGTTAAACAGGGGAAGAAGTGATGTAGTAAGTAAATAATACTGATTCACTGTTCATTTAAATTAAGAATGCATAGAAATATTACAGCGATATACAGAAGACGTGGGAAGAGTGCTGGGCCAACTATAGGCTAGCGACATCTGTCATGGTAGGTGAGCGTCAAAAGTCGGAATATTGAATAAATAAAGCATCACAAATATTTCTATAGCCACATTAATAATAGATTATTATTTTATAATATGTAGCTATGAGTATATTTTCAAAGCAAAGCATTTTTATGCGTGATCATTTTCAACGTCCTAAAGAGCTCTTTCAAGTGTAGTAGAATATGCAACGTAGTAAAGAAGAATTTCTTTTTATAACGGTACTACTGCCGCCATCTATCGGAAAATGACGCAAGCAACCCTCCAAGCTAAACAACTGAACCGAGCTTTTATCGATTACATCACCGCGCGAGCTTCGCGGGTCGGTTGATTCAAGTTGTTTCGCGATTGAAACACCATGCGCCTCTCGCTGTCCGCTCGACGTGAAAGCGACTACACTGTGCCACCTGAAATGAATTTCAAATTACTTCCCGCAGTAACGATACAAAAGTGTTTGAGGTTTATAACTGCATTTGATCGTTATTTCACGCTTACAAAGTGAGTTCTGCTATTGAACTTTAATATTAATTTTTATATGCATATTACAGTTATCTAGAGCGATGTTTTCATTGCTCTGCGTTAAGCAAATCTCGCACGTTAGGTGACTCGGTATTCCAAAGAAACTTCAGACTGTCCATTTTACTGCTTCGCGAGTAACTATAGCAACAAACAAGAAGCATTTTTGCAAGAATACATATGATTGATATTATAATTTGAATGTGTAGATACCCTTCAAAATGAACTCCTTCATTGATTGCAGAATTGTTGTCGCTTTGTAAAGTTTTCCCGTTGTTGTGAAGGAAGCTAACAAATTAAAAAATTCTCGTATTCTACATGTATTTATTGTTATGTGGTGGTACAATCAATAAGAGCTGAAGACAGAGTTTAATTATCGAACCAACACTGAGAGCACATCAGTAGATATGCTCTAAGTGTCACTGCAGGTACTAATGCCTCTCCTTTCTTGACATTTGCTTTCTACCTGAACGTATATCTTGATTATTATCAGGCGTGGAACTGTTTTGAAAGCGGCCATTTATGTAGCTGTTTTGGAACATTGCTGAATAAATGCTGCTGCAACTATGCGTTGCAATGTGTTATTCTCTCTCGTGTTGTATTTTAACACAAAGTAGATGGAGCTGCAAGTGAGATCACTCTTATGCGGTTGCACTGACTATGGCTATGATGGTGATATTAGCGATGTCTGTCCCAACTTCCTATTGTTGGCTGCAGTGAAAAGAAGGCTTGATTTCCTATCTGAAGCGTTCAATCAATCAATCAATCAATCAATCAATCAATCAATCAATCAATCAATCAATCAATCAATCAATCAATCAATCAATCAGTTCAATTTTTCTTTTTGTACAACGAAAAAGCAAATATATGTAATAAGAACAAAAGGTCTTTTGTTGCAGCTTCATACCCGTAGAGCACCAAGAACTAACATGCAGAAAATGGAGCGTACAGGTTAGCTATCTTTTACAGCTTCACAGGCATAGCTCTACTATGCCATAAAATGGCCCTGCCGTGGTGGTCTAGTAGCTGAGGTACTTAGCTGCTGACCCACAGGTCGTGGGATCGAATCCCGGCTGCGGCGGCTGCATTTTCGATGGAGGCAATAATTATTATATGCACTAAAATATTTTTCATAGCTATCAACAGCAATAACCAAACATATATAGATGACCAATAATGAAGAAGATAAACGAGATAAGCCTGAGCCCTCATTTGTGGGCCTACCTGAATATCCTACAATAACTTCGACGTTATTGAAAGGGTACTGTTCAGATATTATTAATATTCGTCAAAGTAGTGAATAATACAACGTGACTGCCTGATTTAAATGCAATTGTAATGATATTTAGTAAAACACACACACACACACACACACACACACACACACACACACACACACACACACACACACACACACGTACGCACGCTACGCACGCACGCACGCGCGCGCGCGTGTGTGTGTGTGTGCAAGCGCGACCACTTGATGGCACACAGACGCGCACACACGTGCGCGTGCGCGAATTATACATACAGGTTTTTGATCTTAAGAAAGAGTCGCAAAGCCTCCAAAATACATATCGCGTGTTTGCCATCTCGGAGGCCATAGAGAGTCTCACAATGCGTCACAGATGGCAGCACATTATCTTGCGTTTGCTGTTTGCTTGATCACTGGTCCAGCTGCATCGAAGAAGAAGCTGCCTTCAGTATCGGAATAGTTGTCGTAAAATCTTGCCCGGGCCCGACATCGATGTTCGTGGAACTGAGGATGCAAATATATAGCAAGCGCCATTCATTGTGGAAAACAGGTTGATTGTATATTAGCCCAGGACACAGGCACAACTAGTCTGGAAGAAGCAGGAATCGCCCTCACCCTACGAAACCCAAGGTCCACCTTCGTTCTAACAGATTCAAAAGCAGCCTACCGAAATTAAACGAGGGTGGGTGCATAGCGAACCCACCCTCGGTTATGCGTGTGGACCCGCTCCTAACATGGTGTGATAAGTGAAGTGCGCGTTTCGTGAAGTGCGCGAGTGCAACCAGTGCTCGGTTTAAAATGTGCGCGAGTGCACCAGGATAGGAAAGAAGACGACGACGACCGATGGTGTGGACGCGCGCTTTCGCGATGTATTCGGTGAGGAAGACGATGGGCAGACGAGGCGCGTGAAGTTCGGACCAATGAGAGGCCCCCACGCTGGTTTGAAAGAAGCCCGAACGAAGAACGGGGCAGACGTGGCCGGGACGCGACGGAGGCAAGCAGGCTACCAGGGCGCGGGGGTGGCGGCCGAGTTCCTGAGGCAAGGCTGCTGCGGGCTCCCACCTGGTCGGGCACCCGAGCATCATCTATCGTCTGGCGTTGGCCAGGCCGCTCGTCGTCTGGCGTTGGCCAGGCTGCTCGTCGTTTGGCGTTGGCCAGGCTTCTCACCATCTGGCTTCGGCCAGGCTCGTCCCGTTTCCAGGGCTACGTCCCAGCGACGGAGGACGAACGCTGAGAGGTCACTGACCTTGGTGCGCCCGGAGCTACCTTCAACCCGAGCAACGCTTGGACCTCTGATCTACCTTGTCTGCACCCCATCGCATCAACCCTCGCCGTCTACAAGAGTGCCGCGACCGAACGGTGACAGTCGCTTTTGCTATTGCGGAACTTACGCATACTTAGCATTTCGCAGTCATTAGGTTAATTTCTCCTCGAATTTGTGTGCTTTGTTTGTTTTTCCTCTTATTCCTTTCTCTTTATCTAGTTTATTGAAAATATATTTAGTTGTTTTTCTTGTGTGCATAAACGGTCTCGTGTTCTCTTTACCGATGTGGGTTTTCTCATCGGTTTGTATGCACAAGAACATACACGAGAGCTTGTGGGTTGACTAGCCTTGTGACACATGGACAGATATTCAAGAGCATATTCTAGACAGAAACTTTTATCCCTGGGGCCAAAGCTCAGTAAAGAATCTCAGGTAGCGTGGCGTCGCCTGCAGACCTTGTCTTACCCCAATCCATACATACTGTCCTTTTTTTTTCTTTCTTTATTGCCTGTTTACATACAACATTCACAAACATATATACATCAAAGTAGAGACATGAAACAAAAAAGAGGTAAAAAGCATCATATTTAACAGGCTTTTTAAAATTCCTTCATCTGTACATACTGTCCAAGATAGATCCCGACACATAAGCACCACAGTGAAGGTTCTGCGTCACTAAAACAGCCACTCTGTACCTAATGGTATGAAAATGCCCAAACAATCCACCCCTACAACCCAGAGCACAGCACAACTTTGTAGGGTGGGAGGCAGCTCTGTCTAGCTCGGATACGAAGACCCAAGAGGCCCTCGTGAGACGAGCGAGGACAGCGGCCCGTGCCAATGGTATCCCGGACTAAGGATCCCACTCACCGACATTCCTTCTTCGGTCGCAAATGAATGTTTTATTCTCTCTCTCTCTCTGCTTGATCAACACCTCTGGAAAGGAATGATCTGTTTTCCGCTAGATGGACATAGATGTCCATTTTAAGAGCTGTTTGGAAGTTCCTGTGTGTTTTTAGCGGTGATGGCTGCACTATCCCGGCCTTTTTCGACGTCGTTTGATGGCCTCCCAAATGCGCCTACAAATCGCCGAATGAGCTCGTTTTCGTCGTGACATCTGTCGAACAAAATGCGTTCAGAAGACTCTTTCCACTACATGGCATCTATGTAGTGTTTTTCCCCGAAGCAGCTGCAAGTAACATCGTGGCTTTGTGGTAGGAAACTTAATTGCCAACGGCCCGGGTTCGATCTTCAATGGCACCGAAAATTTTACTAGTTACTTTATTTGCTTCTTTTTTGATTTTTTTGCGTAGGGACAAGTTTTCGCTCACAACAAACGGTGAGGACACCAACGGTGAAATTCCTGCGACGCGAGCGCTCAAACGCTATCGCGTTAAAATTTGACAGATCCAACGTACCTGGGAATCTACGTTATGCGAAGCTTGCGGAGGGAAGACAACCGTGTTGCATTTTTTTTATTGAGTGACACGTCATGAAATGACGTTAAATATACGTACAAATGTTGCGCGCACAGACATATGTGGAAAAGTTGCAGATGTTCATATAACCAGTTGTTCGCACTTGCGCAACGATGACAACTGGAACATGCGTATTAGCAACACCAGAAGCTGATATGAAGTGCTGAGGCTCACGAGGATGCTGGCGCTCGATACTGCTACATAAATCAACTTCAGCGCATGGCAAATAACCACAATTGACGTTAACTCGACATGACGGTTGTAATGAATATGTAATGTTTATAGAATTGGGTAAGCAGCACTGCAACCACTGTGGATGTTTCACGAAGATTAGCGACTATTTGAAAAGTAGTTCGGAGACCTGGTGTAGGTCTGTGGTAAAATGCGCCGTTGCCACGCAGAGTGGTTGGGTTCGATTCCAGCTGGGACCCTGACATTTCTTCTTTGCATTCGTTGGGTTGACGCTACCAATGTCGGGTATTTCTCAACGCTCGCGCGTTCAAATTTCTCATGTGTGTTCTCGTCGTTTCTGGGTAGATACTAAGTCGCAATCAGCTGTGGCACGTACTCACCCGTGGTATGTGCCTCTGACTGTTGGGAGTCGTTTGACGACGTACGCGACGAGATTTTGACATTATTCCTGTCTTGACCTGCGCGTCATATTCGTCAAATCATCTTACCCTCCCATGATCATTTTGGTTCACGCCAAGTTAGGGGGAGACCACGAGAGCACCCAAACGTAGGCGGCTAGACAGATGGATACATAGATACGCTACAAGTCACCGAAGTGCGCTGAGAAATACTTCGCATTTATTATTGCGCGTTTTATTACGGCATAAAAATTATTAAGATCTCATTGCTATTCCTGCAGCAAATCTAACCGTCAAATGCTTCCCGTCGGGCATTGGGTGCAGTAACTTTGTCATGCGTGCTTAAAGGGGATGATAGTATGAATACGGCAACGACAGCACCCATTATAAAGCATGTGTCAGTGTGGGCCAATGGCCCGTAATTAAACGGGCGCACACCCGGCATGTGTTTGGTCGCGAGTGTGAAAACCTTAGTAATGAAACAGAATTTTTTTAACGAGGGTAGCGAGCGCAGAGCCCTAAATGAAGACCGGCCCATATGAATACTATTGTTGGAAAGACATTGTGTGCTGGAAGCTATTAAATGTTCTTTCAGCCTGATATGGCACCAGGAGTACACGAAATATTGTAATGCTGTATTCGTGTTTATTAAGCACTTTGTCAGCTACACAATCATTTAATACACTGGAACCATGTACAATCACACATTAGAAAAACCCCGATCAGAAACCTATTGCAGCGAATTCTTTTGTAACTTATATAGAACAGCAAGACAGCTAGTTCGGCTGGTTGGCTAACATTGATATTTCTAAAATTAGATTGAAACACACCGAGGAAATAAGTACAATAGAGACGTATGGTATGTTCTGTCTATTTATGCTGTCTACATTTTTTTTGTGGTGTTCCAACGTAAATTTTCATATACGAACCTATATAAAGTTTTTTACTTGACTTTTCGGTTTCAGCACACGGGCCTTCATTTAAATTACTTTCTATATATAACATGAACCTTATAGTGACGTTGTTTCTAGTATAATGCATTGGATTGACTCGTCACGCAGTTATTGAAGAATAATTGGGGGAATTCAGGGTGTAATAGTGACATAATGGCCTAGGGTAAAATTTTTGCTATGCTTTTATTTGGAGGAATATTATTAGTCCAATTGTTTTCAAACTCAAAGAGTTATTCGCGGTACGAATGCATAAGTGTGAATCAGAAATGGCACGTGAGTTATTGTCACTGCCCCCCCCCCCCCCCCCCCAGCCCCCCCAAAAAAAGACACCAAGCCTGTGCGGAACGAGCAGCACATCCACAGTGAAAGCTGGAAGAGTGGCCTTTAGGAGCATTTTTTAAACACTGTTTGTGTAACTACTGCAATTAAACTTGCAGGATACTCACTATGCCATAACTCACTATGACAATATTCATATTTTTTGTAGTAGGCCGGTATTCACTATGCTATCCATCAGTATTTTTCAGAGAAGCGCGGTATCTGCTGCACACTGGCAAAAAATGTTGTGCAAATTTTTATGCTGTGGCTGACGACGATGAAAAATTATGCCTGAAATGGGTATAGGCTGGAGTTAAAAGGGGATCAAGAGCAAGTTTTCGTAATGGGTTGGAGCATTGGATGGCCCGATCGGTACGCAATGCGCCTTGTGTGTCGACTGATTGTTCCTTTGCTGTTCGAAAGTGCTTTATTACTCGTAATAACGCAATTCCTTTCGCGACATCAAGCCCAGCTGCCTAAGGCCAGCTTGTAAACGAGCTCCAAACTCCGGCGTGGCTCAGTGGTAGAATACTGGGCTGGCACGCAGGAGACCAGGCTTTGAATCCAATTGTGTCTTAGTGTTCTCAATTTATTAAGTTTTTTTTTCTTATTCCGTGCGATAGCAGCTATTGGTGGCGGCGGCAGACAACTGCGGCGCCACACGGCACCCGTGTTATGATCTTTCAGTGTGAAATGAAGCTCGAATCCAAGGAGCTGGTTGTTTGCGGGACTGCGGCATAGAGAGCTGCTGTGAGTTTTTGTCGCATAAACCCTTTAGAATAAAGCCGCGTATTCAAGTGGATTGCCGCTTCTTAAAGTAAGGCACGGACCTGACACACCTTCAAGTTTCGTCCCTTCCTTGTCACGTGGAGTTCCGGTCCTACACTATAGAGAGGGCACGTTCTATGCGCACCTGGCAACTTTTTTGATTTCTAAAAAGAAAGGGTATGCCATGAATTGTGATGCCTTTTCTTTTTTCATATAAACAACTGCCCTCGAGTGAATAGATAAAAAGCTAATTAACGAGTTTTTGTTCGTTCAACATTGTCGTATCAGCAGTGAAAAATTTTTTCCGCCTTAACCTAGAGTTCGCAGAAATTTCAAAGAAGCTGCTCACAACAAGTCACCCTTTGAAGTGAAACAACCTCTTATTCTTCCTACTGATCGCCTTGCAAAAAATGTCTTAAGAAAAGCGAGAAGTGGAATTTCGCAGTTCTTATCTCTAAGATGAAGTCTTTACCCACTATCTATTATGTTCGTTGAGAAAGACGTCTGCAGTTCAAGATGCAGCGCTATTTCAGCGGCTGAATGTTGGGACGAGGGAAGTAGAAAGATTTGCATATCTTTTCTCTTCGAGAGGCCAGTTTTTACTGCTCTACAGGGAACCAAGAGAAAAAACGAAGACAAGAGACTGAGCATTTCAGGCGGCGCGAAAAGAAGGCAACGATGTTCGCTTCTCTGCTCTCCAGTTCGCCCTTTTTGTCCCCGGCCCTTCTTTATGTTAAGCGAGCCGAGAGAAAAATGTGAAGTTGACGCGTCCATCAGGCAGACTTCCTTTCTCCTTACCGCACAAAGGGAGAAAGCCCTTCACGCACTCACCCGTTTTGTACGGGCTCGAGCCCAAAAACTGACATTTTGCATTAGCCCCAGCCTGCCTAAGGGTCCGGAAAACCCAATATCTATGCCGTGTATCTACACGTCTCATACATAATGTATCTACCACTCTCTCTGGATGGTCACAGTTCTTCTTTCGGCTCAAGTGTTGGAGGAGGGAGCCGTACGTAGTCCTTTTACCCGTTCTTACCGAATGGACTCGGGGAGTAGAAAAAAAGGGGCAGCGAGTTGCAGACGTCCATCGGAATTGCAGAAGCCTCGGAGGCATCGCCGTCGCTTGGGTGCTTTCAACGCCGTCGGGCCTTCTTGGCGGGTTGCTACACGATGCAAAGCAGCAGTTCGTGCGTCACTAAGAGCAAAGAATAGAATGAAGTAAAAGGTAGCGTGAGAGAAACAGGACGCGTCAAATTGAAAACGGTTCCCCCGGAAAAAAACAGGTGGTCTGAAACACGACTGGAACAAAGAAAGACACATGGCAGGCGAAGAGGCGAGTCCTGGCACGAGAGAAAACTGACGCAAGACGTGATACAAAAACAATAATAAATACTAAAGGGCCTTGAGCGTGCCCCGAGGCGTCCTCTGTTTTTGTACTGGCTGACGGTTTCCAGAAACTGCATTCGTCATTTTTGGGGCATCGGCGCGTTTTCGAGACTGCTGCGAGGATTCCTTTTGTCCCAAACATATTTCAGGCGGGAGAATATTGCGAATTCTTCGTATTTTCGCAAATCATCCGTTTGGGCGCCTAACTTTGTTATTTTTTACTTTATTATTTTTTTATTGACAGACTGCTGAAGTCGTACGTAGTGTCGACAAAACCTATGGGACTTTGCTGGCTTGTTAGGGCTGTGAAATATATTCCAAAAAGAAGCCATACTATATTGTATAAAAAAGACGTATTATAAGGACGCGTTTTTTTTTCCTTTAAGAGGACCAGAATGCTAGGTCGTGATCATTCTGCATGTAACGAGAATTTTCTTTCAACTTGAGATGGTAAAAAGACCGGTTGCTTCGTCGGCAGCGCTAGCTTTGTCCTTTGTTTTAACTTGCGTTTGCGCAACCATGTATGTATGCATTATGTGGCTTTTGAGATTGTTCCGTTTCAAGCAGTCCATAGCAGCAACGCAATTCACGTAATTAGCCAATGTAGACGTGACTGATTTAGAAACTGCCTGGATGGCACTACTTTAATTGTGCCTGAAAATTTTATAGGAGCTATTGTTTCTACTGCACCATAACTAAGAGGTTCATATATTCAGCCACAAAATCAAATAGTTCATAGGAAATACTATTCTTTAAACTGGTAAGTAGCGACGGCATGGCATTTGCAAAATCTTCAAGATTCAGCACACACGATACTAAACTGCCGCTAAGTCACACATACTTTCTTTTCGAGATGCTTCTGGGGCATGTCTGCTTCACGTTCATTCTGTCCATCGTGTGCGCTGTTATTGTGCTATGACGAACAACCAGCTGGCTTGAGAATTTCTTTTTTATTCACAATGAGTTTACCGAGCCCCCGTATGACATGCAAGATAGGCACGAAAATTTCGCCTCTACGCCCGTTGGCAGCTGTCGCCCAAGCAGGCCTGCACGCAGGCCTTCTTTTAAAGCGTCAGTTCAAGAAATGGATATTGGTTGAACCGTCAATGTACTAAACGTTCGGTAACTTCACGGGTGTTGTCTGCATCGTAAGTTGAGCTCTGTTGCATTATTGCTACTCATGAATCTCACGCAAAAACTTGAAACACGTTCGCAAGACGAAATTAACAAGCTTACTAGCTATTTTAGTAGGTACTAATGTCTACGTATTACTAACATTGCTGCTAGCTTCATCAGTGGCTTTGTCAGACCAACTAACCTAATTGTTGGGGCTCCTGTCTCTCATAATGTCCATCAAAGTTGATAGATGATCCACCACTCCTTCAAAAGCCAAAATTTAATGAACACAATGTTCTTTGTTTATAGAAATGTTCTTAAAAAAGAACTTTTGTTCATTTGTAGCGTTAGCTTGCGGCAACACACTCATTATAGCTATAGCTGATGTCCGTTGAAAAAATTACGGCATATTCACGGGGTGAATGATGATGAATGGGCGAAGCTCCGGAGGGATTCATCGGTAAACTGTGAATCTTCCGTGTAATTCGCCCAGTCGATCATCATGTAAAGACGTGAGAAACGCTGTGTGTGTATATACACAAATCAACTTTTATTTGTTCTTAGACGATGGATGGCTTGCGATGTCCCTTCATTATGACGGCTTTATGGTCTGTGAAATGAAGAGAGAGCGATTCCTGTATGCGCGCTCGCACATCGGGATTCTGTCTGCGAGCGCGCGCTGCTGCCGCCTTGCGCTCTCTCCGCTGTGCAGCCTTATCCATCCGGCGACTCCGAGCGCGCGCCAACAGCGAACGGATTTTATTACAACGCTCCCCCTAGCGTACGTCGCCGCACTAAATCGAACGATTGCCTTCAACCAATGACACGCGCCATATGAGACATCATTCCTATTTTATAAGATCTCGCGTCTTTCATCAACTACAAGTACCGCTTTCTAGTTTATAACATCTTGCATCTTTTCATCATCAGCTACAAGCACCACCATCTAGTAAACACTACAAGAACTAAACGAGAGGTGGCTACATACAGGAGATGGTACCGCCATCTAGTGAACACTGCAAAAACTAAACTAGAGGTGGCTACATACAGGCTACAGGGGACGCACAGCCCACGCCCTAAGGAGCTTCGCCCCTAAAACATATGGTTCAGCAGCCTATCTATTAAGAAAAATAAATATAAAATACTTTTCGACCATGATGCGAACTTGTGGCGCCACAGATTAGCAGGTCACGCAATGTTATGAGCAGTAATAATATTTTATTTTTTTGGTTTTTGCGTGCCAAACCTGCAACATGGTTATCAGGCACGCCGTATGGAAATCTTTGAAAATCAGCCCCTGGGGTTCCTTAACTTGGTGGTCTCGGGTGTTGTCATGCTGAAGGGTTGCGATAGCGGTATACGTTTCTTTAAATATATGCTGCGCTGAAAACTGAAAAGTTTGCGAAAATGCTCGAAATGAATTCTCAGTGAACAATCACATCAAAAAGCAGCAATCGCTTATCGAGCTTTCAAGCGGATGGTCTTATTTACTATGTTTTTGCGAGTGTGTGTCAACCCACCCGGCTCCCACACGAGTCGGGTGCCATGACTCCCTCATTTGACAGCTGGCCGACCGCAGTCTTTTGAAGCGCAGACACCGTAACATAGCTGTACAGTACGTATTCATGTCATGGTCCATCTGCCAGCGATGAATTTGCTTCTGATGATGCAAACTATTTTAACTTGACCAGAAATTGTGATTAGGAGCCTCCTCTTGTGCCAAGCGAAGAAGAGGAGCAGGAGGCCGTAGACGTGCCAGCCAGGCAGTTCGGGCGGCCAACATGATGCACCATATTGCGACAGCAGTAGATAGGTTGATGTTGTGGGGGATGTGAAATGCGTTCTTTCATCAGCTTTGTTGAGTCAGATAGGTTGTTATTATGGCTGAATTGAGGCATCGTAGTTCATCGTTTTGTGGGAACGTACGTGGTCGGCATTCGATCGCTGTGTAGTTTATTCTTCGCGCCACGACGCAATATGTGAGATTTCTCAGTCGTTTCATAAAGCTCTGTGCATACGGCAACTACTTGAACGTCCACGCTACCAAGTTGAACCAATCAAAATCGGTCACGATGAAGAGCACAAACTTTTGGACAGCAAGTTTCAGTTACCTTCATTACAGCTAGATGACTCCACAATCTCCATCTTTTGCCGTTTATTTTCATCAGACCCAGCTATGTGAAGCGACAAAGTGTTCGGAGCTAGCCATTGGAGTCTATCTTTATATGTGCCCAGGTTCGATGTGATGACTGAGCAACATGTATCCTAAGTATATGCTGCTTTCAATCTATATAGGAAACGCGTGTGACGGGGCGGCGAGACCAACAATACTGTTAAGAAAGCCATCGGCGTAACAGTATCTTGGCATTTCCTTTTACCCCGACGAACGCTTCAAAACCGAAGACTGACCGCGGGATAGCATGTGTCACACTAAGAGATAAGCATCGCCGACATTTAGACGCACCATAATTGCAAGCGGGTAGCACAGACAGCAATGAACGGGCATCGCAGCCCCAGTGGATGCTGCGGCCATGCGCGCGGGGTGTCATGACGTTTGTTTTGAAGCTTCTATCGGTCGCCGCTAGGGCTCTAGGCACAACTGAAAATCTGTAAAAAAGGGCTCCTAGTCTTTTTTTTTTTTACTCAAGTCACTTTTTCGTATTTATCATTCTTAGAAGTTAAACTGGTATTCTGTAATAAAACGCCTTTAAAAGCTTCAGGACTCAATAAAATACTGCACTTACTGGATATATTTTCTTTTCTTATTTGACTAAATGCCCTCAACCTATTCCTCACTGCAAGTTAAGAACCCATACAGTTACTTTAAGGTTTTAATATTTTAGCTATAAATGACGCCGCAGGGCTGGAAACACAGCACATGGAAGAGGACGTGAAAAAGTAAAGCACACGCTTGTCCTGTCGTCTTTATTTTCAGTGTTATGGTATTGTTTACAGCAAATGACCAATTGGCCCGCAAATCGGTACCTTAGCACCTTGTTTTCATTTCCTTTCAAAAGATAAGCACACTTGCGGAAAATGCACTCATTTTGCAGATATATGTTTCTATATTGTGTACGGATATAAACATCAACTGAAACAGTCGCATGACGCCCCGCCGCGGTGGTCTGTAGTGGCTAAGGTACTCGGCTGCTGACCCGCAGGTCGTGGGATTCCCCGCTGCGGCGGCGGCATTTCCGATGGAGGCGGAAATGTTGTAGGCCCGTGTGGTCAGCTTTGGGTGCACGTTAAAGAACCCCAGGTGGTCGAAATTTCTGGAGCCCTCCACTACGGCGTCTCTCATAATCATATTGTGGTTTTGAAACGTCAAACCTCACATATGAATAATTAAAGAGTCGCGAGACATCCCTTTAAGTTGCCTGTTTAGGAAGCTTTAATTAGAGGATACGAGAAGCTTGCACACTGCTTGTGTGCGCACGCTAGTTGGAGCTTCGAAGCAAAGCACACGTTTGGGCTTGCAGACCAGTGGCATCCCTTGAGCTAAGGTTTCTATATGGTGTGGATTCACTCGTTTCTAGCAATCGCGTATGGTCGAATATGCGCGTTGAACAAAGTTACTGTTATACGAACTAATAACCGTAATTTTTCTCGTTTGTATCAAACAAAAACTTGGTCGCAAATTGTGCTTCCTGTTTGTTAGTCTAGCTGTAATGTAAAAGATATACCTTTTCATACAGAAAAAAAGGACTGGTCAGTCACATCTGAGACTTTACCCCACCTTCAAGAACGGAATTATTTAATAAAACTTTATTTCAGTCCTGCAGGACGTAGCTTCATACAATTGTATTTTATATGCATTACATTTTAATTGTCTAAATGCGGTCATAAAAACCTGCATTGTCAAAGTACTAATGTTTGTAAGGTCAACCGTAATGATGGTACTCTGCCATGCATTAAAAACACTTTGATGTCAGCCGAGGGGAAAAAATAGGCGTATGAAAGCCCCTGCCTTACAGTGGTGTTATTTATACTATAATTATGCCACTTGAAATGCTGCTTTTGTCTTTGGTATTGATACGAAACTTCGTTAGTACCTAAAATAAGTTAAATAACAGCCACCCGTTTGTATTGCGAAGCTACAAGCAAATCAACATGAACATCACGGAAAGAAATCTTATTATTGCTGAAAAATTGTTCAGGAGCAGAACCCGGAGTAAACGCCTTTCCGGGGTGCTAGCTCCACCATTTGAGCTAACCAGGAAGCTTGCAGCATGAGGGCCAGACAATCGCAAATTCTACACAATTGGAGGCATAAGCGGTGCAGTGTCTGTCATCAGTGGCTGCAATACGCCATCCAACAGGCGCGTGTAAAACTGTAGGCGTCAATTACGGCGGCATGTCACGCAGCGCATAATTTTTGAAGCGGCATGTGACGCAGTGCGCATGCGCATTTTTACATGCTGAATGAACAACTCATGGTCATTTAACTTCGTTGAGCTGTGCATTGTTGCATACAATCACTTTGCTTGAGACACCACCATGTTTGACGATCGTTCAGTGTGCCGCGTTCCAGGACAAGCGTCAAGATATCTTTTTTTTCTTATAACGAACAGCCCCCGAAAACAAGCTGGGTAAACATAATAAGCCTAACATTGCACCCTGATAAAAGAATAGAACCTCGCTGGCTGAGAAATCACATTTTAATCACGCTAATTATAATTCATTATTGAAACTCACATGAAAGACCACCTCACCTGACTTTCTTTTCTTGGATTGAATATGGAGTGCTTTAAAATTGTGTTTTGTGAATTTGATACATTTTCACACAGTCCATAATAATTCACGCCTGAAGGCGTTATGGACTTCTGCAATTATGTCCCAAACATTTTATCCCTATCGGTGTTATCCTCGCTCAATGAGGCACTGTTTGCATTTGTGGGTCATCGCAACGTTCTCGGTATTGAAAGAGGCCTTTTGTACAATAACTCGCATAAAGTAATGAAAGCTTAGGCATAAAAAAAAAACTCACCGCCGTTCTTCAACTAATATGTTACTTGTACGTCGAAGGACACTCAGAGCCAGCGGCGTGCAAGTTCATCCAGTCAGGGTGCGGTGGCAGCAGCTTGCCGTAAACTACTCTCGCGACCTGGTGATTCGAGTAGCATGACGAGAAAAGTGACACCCTCGGCCTGATGGGCCGTTGCGACAGCGAGGCACAGGCAGAACGGTTTTCGATAACTCTATTAAAATTCCATTAGCGTCGAAAGCAGGAGCGAATCAGGCGCCGGCGTTATGGCTCCGTGGATGGCAGGCATTCGGGTTGCCGGGATGGCAGAACGGACAGGTCGGAAATAAGTTTAGGTCTCCTTACGTGTACATAATTACGCTTTTTTTCCTAGCTTGCCACGTAATAAAACCTCGAAAGACGTGTGCGGAGACTCTCTTTCTAAGGGCACCACAAAACAAATTCATAATAAATTCTTACTATTTACATAAATTGCTCGATTCGCTGAGCAACATCCGAAGTGCCTGATTGGCATGTGTGCATAAGGACACCGCTTTTGATATTGCGAAAACAGCACGACAGAAGGAGACTAGAATATTGAGCCGGATACAAGAGTCAAACCAATCTTAGGGGGCTCCGCAAGCAAACGATGTGAGACGGTTGGGCGAGTTGGTGCCATAAAAACAAACGGCAGAAGGAAACGAAAACACGAGAACTTTATTGAGAAATAGGCACGCTGACAAAGTACATTTAATTGTAGTAACTCTTGCTAGCTAGACATAAAGCCTAGCCTTGATAGTGATTGTTCTGCTTAACGAGTTATTTAAGCACATCTAAACATTTTTACTGCCAACTTTGTAAAATGTTTGCTGAAATCATCCAATGCGCCAAGCAGTCACTGAACACATTTGTTATCTTCTGACAATAGTCTAGTCGTATAGCAATCCCAGCATTCGAAAAGAAGAAAGGGATCCATGAAAAAAAAGGAGGTGTTCTTCAGCGAGATGATATTCCCCCGATACCAAAGCAACCGTCATATTCAATTGCAGCAAGCATAATCGGAGCATTGTTCTATATTCGCGGCGCCAGTAACAAAACACCACCCTGCTGCTTTTATGCTCACGCGTTTGAAGTATGTAACTCTGAAGGAAATGGTCTGTTTACTTATACAGCGGCTCTGTATGCGAGCGAATATGACAAAGACGCTTATACTTTGTATGGTCTAGAATGGGGAGTAGGCTGAACTCGTGAAAAGCTGAAGTAGAGAAACTTACTAGAGATGATATATATTTGAGTGTATTCAAGAAGATCTACGCCCCATGGAAAAGCTACAAAGACAATCCTCTGTAATATGCGCCATGGTGCTCCAGAGGACGTAG
The DNA here is from genome assembly GCF_013339725.1 of Rhipicephalus microplus. NCBI lineage: Eukaryota > Metazoa > Arthropoda > Arachnida > Ixodida > Ixodidae > Rhipicephalus > Rhipicephalus microplus. The sequence continues at coordinate 164,184,633 of NC_051171.1, read as the reverse complement.
TCTAGGTAGCCATGCTGCTCGTGATAAATAATTCATATACTTGTGCGTTTCCTGAACACTTATTTTCTTTTAGTTTTCTTAAACGTGCTTTAAGCAACTTTAAAATAAGCAACTGTGTTTGGTATCTTTATTGCGTACGCCACACAGCGCACTCGGCTGCTGGCACGTTTACCGTCTGCTGAGACACGCTTGGTTTCTTTTTTGTGGCTGTTGTCGCAATAATTCCACTTATCCGCTATTCACCTTGCGTCTTTTCACAATCTTGAGACAGAATTTAGTTTTTTCCATTGGCTTGAATTCTCAGGTCTTCTTTTTTTTAAATTTATCTTGTTCGCTGCCGTTTTATCTTCAAACAAATTGTTCCCGCGCAGCACAAGTTGCCGTTACGACATAACGTGCAGCCCATCTTTTCCAACAGATAACTAAACAGAGCACGAATCAAAAGCGCCCTCTTTTCCACTTACCTCTCAGGGCTTAAGTTTTTCCTTCCGCCGATCTGACATCAAGTGCATCTCTAGAAAAGCGCAATTTCTCCACTTGATGTGCAAGGCCACCTCCACTGAACAATTCCTCTTAAAGTTCCCGCCTGTGAGCGCGGCGATTCCTTTGTTGCCGCGGCGCACATATCAAGTGCGTGTCTCGCTCAATCAATTCGCGAATCACGTTCGAAACAAATACGTTTATTGCCACTGCCTGCTCCGTGCCTGCTTCCAGTAGCTGCATGTCGGCAATAATAGAAATCGAACTGGCAGAAGCAGCACTGAGCTGTCTTTTCTTGTGCACAGGCGTGCTCTTTTTTTCTCCTCCTATTTCGTGAAGACGTTCGCTAATTGAAGTGCACTTGAGAGCCCCGGGGGCTTTTTCAGATGCGGCCTGCTCGAGGGTGTTTGTTCTTTCTGCTTCGTCATCTTCCATCTGCTGTTATGATGTTCTTTTACGCATTGAGTAGCGTTGTTAAATATGGACAGCGTCGCCGGCAGCCTGTGTCCGATTTTGCTCCGCTCTTGTGTCTCGGCGTGAAACCAGGCTCCTGAGAAAATTTGGGAAGTCTAGAGGATGACCAAAGGACGATACAGCAAAATTTTTCGCGCTTTATTACTTGGGACGTTAAATGTCACCTCTTCACGCTGGAAATTAATTGACCATGTTGAACACTGTTAATTTTTCATCTATTTTTTTTTGTGTGCGGGCCATGTATGAGCCTTTGTGCTCTTTAAGAGTACCTACTTTCGTGCACTGTGATTGCTAGAGACCTTTCCTGTAAAATAGAGGGAGGAGGAGAATTAAGCATTATTCAAAAGAGTGCCGAGGTCACAGTCCGTGCAAAATGGGTGGCATCCCAGAATGATGTGTGCCTGAGACGACACCTGCCCAGTTTGCCAGGCGTCGTTGACCTGCAAGGCTGGGCCTCCCACAATTCAATGCTTCACTGCGTTAGTAGTATTGATGGGTTGAGCCTAATCTCGCATACCATATGTTACAGTGCACAGTAGGTAATAAAAAAAGTGCGAAAGAGCGGCATGTACAGTCCTGGTCAAAAGTTTTCAGGCAACACTTTCATAAAAATACATGGAATATTGACCTGAGAACTATTGATCGCCCCTCCCCTCTCTCTGTACATCCTGTGCTGTTTCGCATTTATTTTCAAGCAGTTGTAGCCTGTATGGCAATAAAATATTGCTATGGTCATTCGTGTAGGAGTCCAGAACCATTATGGCATCTTTTTATATCCATCAAGGTCCAGCCGTGATGAAAACAGCACCCTGACCTATTCCCATTTCTTTCCGTTCCCGCTGTGCGCCTGTGAAGGCAGAAGGCACAGTCGTTTCGGCAGCTTATGGAATACATGAAGCGCTAGAGAGCACCATGAGAAACGTGCTGGTCTGAAGCTTCGCAATAAAGGGTATTAAACATAAAAAAAATACTTTAGAAATGTGGAAAAATAAATTATTTGTTGCGCCTGCGTTCTTTAAAAGTGAAGATTGGCGGTAAAAATGAAAACAGTGTCTGTATTGTCTGTTCCTTTCCTGGGCCCTTGTTTTGCAGTGATGTGAAGTTATTACTCCCGAGCTTCTGTGCATATATATGGTTAGTTTTGTAGCGTAAGCTACACTGGCCGAGGTTGAGCTGTTTCGCTTGGCTTACGGTGAGCAGTTATTCGCAAGCGCGAAGGGCAGTGATGTCATACGGCGCACAGCCGACGTGCCGGAGAAGGCTCGGAAGCTTCCGGAGTTACGTGTCAGTGGCGGGTTGGTGCTTGACTTGAGTGAGATCGCTCGCTCACTTCTCTGTCCGTCTGTCCCTAGTACGTCCATGCATGATTCGTCTATTCATGCTTCCATCCATCCTTGGTTCGTCCATTCATCTGTCCGTCCGTGGTTCGTCCTTCTGTAAAGATATGCGTAGCTCACGCTACGTATATCCTGACATAATCCAGCTAAGCCACTGCTAAGTTTTTATTATTAATTCTATATAGGGAGAGGTTGGTCCAAATTTGTAGTGCTGGGTACTCCTAATCTCTGGCATAATAGTTGTCAACGCTAAGTTGAAACTTGAGAAAAATACAGAAAAATCCTTACATTATTCTTAATATAGTTCAATATGAACAACTGCTCTCACAGCAAGAAATATTTGCATCACAAATGCATTCACATTAATAATATGTCGGCACATAAAATAAAAAGTCACAGCTTTGCCACAAAGGCGAAGCAATGAACGCGTTAGCAAAAAATTTGGAGGTCACGTGAAGATTGGCAAGGAGATCGAAACGTGTCCGGCGTTTCTCACGCACAAATGACGCACGAAACGTACTCGCAGGTACAGATGAACGTAAATAAGCGTATCAGTTGTTACTTCGCTGTGTCTGAGAAGTGCAATCTTTTCGCAGATGGAGACTGTGAAACGATTTCAGTGACCTTTGTGAAGCCCAGTTACCACAACAGAATCGTTCCCGTGAAACCCAGGGCGTAAGACTCTCGCCACCACGTGACAAGCGCGTGCACGCTTGACCGTAAATTGGAAACCCTCCCGGCACTGTTCCTGTGTACAACGTTGGCCGGCTTTACTTCGCGGTCGCCGATGCTAGTAGCAGCAGAACAAAAGCAGTGCGAGCCATGGAAGATACAATGTCTACCAATGGCTCCGAGATAGCAGACGTATCTTGGTTCAACTGGGCCCTGTTAGGTGGCACGACCTGTCCAGCTTAACCAGGCAAAAATTGAATTTTTGAAGCAATCGTGCTATTCTTCATAGGAACGTCTGACAGTTATTTTTTTCACGAATCAAACAGAACGAACAAGCAGAATTTTATTGCGCCTCTTGATGCACGCAAGGTTCTGTATGAAGTGCAGCTAGCTTGATTGCTTGTGATTAATAGTAGGCGGTTTGTCTGACTTCATCGGAATCGATTTGAGAATGTTTTGTGCATTTACCCTAATTTCTCGGTAAGTAGAACACTAGTGTTTATAATATTGTCGTTTTAGAGGTTGCCGAACATTCAGCTTTCACTCTCACGTAAATTGTTGTTTGACTTTATGGTCCATTTAATTCTTAAAATATCCTTTCCCTTGAAATTTTTTCTCTGGGTCACAGTAACAGCAGCGTCTGCATAGTTGTTTTCGAATTTCTCAGAGGCACAAGAAGGTTTGCTAGTTGGCTTTTTACTAATGGAATTCACTTCACTTCACTTTATTACCTTAAAGACCCCGGTGAGGGGGTATTACATAAGGGGTGGGTTAACAAATAAAGGTTACAGAGAGTGATCTTCTGACAAACAATATGCATTTATGTTTTGCGCAAACGTTGACGAACACGTGATGGCTGCAATGTCACGGGGAAGGCCATTCCAGTCCACTGCTGTGCGAAGAAAAAAATGAGGCAGCAAAAGTAGTATTGCGAGTGCGTGTGCGTGCGATTGAATAATAATTAGTCGTGCGGTGAGATATGCGCGTCGGTGGGATGATGTAAGGTGCTTGATTGAGGGAACTGTGAAAAAATTTGTGAATCAAACAGAGGCTGGCGATGCGGCGACGCACAGAAAGATTAGCAACATCAATGTCACTTTTTAGGGATGATATGCTTATGTCGTATGAATATGAAGAGTGAATGAACCTAGTGGCACAATTTTGTAGAGATTCTATTTCGTTTATTAGGTATATCTGGTGCGGGCTCCAGATGGGCGCTGCATATTCTAGTTTAGGTCTGATGAGCGATTTGTAAGCCAGAAGTTTTATGTCTAGTGGTGCGTGACGCAAATGGCGCTTTAGGAAACCGAGGGATCTGTTCGCGGATGATATGATGTTGTTGATGTGTGCGCTCAAGGAAAGGTCAGATGATAAGGTGACACCTTGGTATTTATATGACTGAACTTGTTCAATGGCGGAGTTAGAGATTAGATATGAGAATGATAAAGGATTACGCTGGCGTTGAAACGAGACGAGTTTGCATTTAGTGGGATTAAGCTTCAATAACCAAAGATCACACCACTGTTGCACGAGATCAAGATCCTGTTGGAGAGCAGTTAGATCAGTAATGTTAGTAACTGTGCGATAGATGACACAGTCGTCGGCAAAGAAATGGATATGAGAAAATACATGAACGAGAAGATCGTTAATATATATTAGGAACAAGAGGGGTGCGAGTACAGGTCCCTGGAGGACGCCGGATGTTACTGAGAGCGAGCTAGAACGGGTATTTTTAATGGAGATGAACTGGGAGCGGTTAGTAAGAAATTGTGTGATCCATGCAAGAATGTTGGGGTGCAGGTTCAGCTGGGAAAGTTTTAACAGTAGGCGTTTGTGTGGTACCTTATCAAAGGCTATTGCGAAGTCGAGAAAGATTGCATCGGCTTGAAAGTGACGGTCGAGAGAAGAGTGTAGATCATGAATAAATATAGCAAGTTGGGTTTCACAGGATAATGATTAACGAAATCCGTGCTGGGAAGAATGAAAAAAAAATTGTTGGTGTCAAGGAAGTGCATGATGTGGGATTATATGACATGTTCCATGATTTTGCAAGGGACGCTTGTTAGAGAAATGAGCCGATAATTTAGGGTGGACTGTCTGTTACCTGGTTTGTGGACTGGAATGGCCTTTCCCTCCTTCCAGTTATCTGGTAAAATTCCTGTTTCGTGTGACAATCAGAACATCATCGACAAGTACACTGCAATAATTTCCTTAATATTTTTTAACAATTTAGAGTTAATATTGTCTACGCCAGGCGATTGTGAAAGTTTTATTTTGTAAATGAGTGATGAAATGCGCCCAACCGATAACACAACAGGGGCCATTACTGGTAATGTCGTAGTAGGTGGCGTAGGAAAGGGTACGTTGGCTTCTTTAGTGAACGCGGATGAGAACGCGATGTTAAAGGTATTGGCACAAACAGTGTCGCTCACGTCTTCATTTTTATCGTTTGTAAGCGTGATGTCTCGTGTTAGTTGCGGGTTTAGGATTTCCCAGAATTTTCTAGGGTTAGATTTTAGAATTTTAGATAAATCATTGCGATAGAATGTCTGTTTCGCTTTTCTAATTTCAGCATGATAAGCGTCTTCCGCAGCATAGTACTTGCCCCACGCGCACGCATTACCATTATACTTCGCAGCTCGGAAGAGGCACTTTTTTATTTTCAAGTGTTTTCAAGCTTTTGAAAAACCACGGTTTATTTTAATTGGCAGTAAAGCTCACTGTGGGAATGAATTCATTAGTCAAGTCAGTTATGTTGTCCTTAAGCATTAGCCAGCTGTCATTGAGAGAACAGCCCCGCCGCGGTGGTCTAGTGGCTAAGGTACTTGGCTGCTGACCCGCAGGTCGCGGGATCGAATCCCAGTTGCGGCGGCTGCATTTCCGATGGAGGCGGAAATGTTGTAGGCCCGTGTGCTCAGATTTGGGTGCACGTTAAAGAACCCCAGGTGGTAGAAATTTCCGAAGCCTTCCACTACGGCGTCTCTCCCAATCATATGGTGGTTTTGGGACGTTAAACCCCACATATCGATCAATCATGAAGAGTACAGGAACCGAGATTGAATTCAAAGTATGGCAGGAAATCTCGTAATTTTCGAATTATTATTTCATAATTACCCTTATCATACAAGTGAATTGTTTTGCGGAAAATTGGGCGTATTTTTGGGGTGAAGTTAAATATAGTATGAATAACTTTGTGATTCTAGTTCTTTGGATTATTCATTTATTTATTCCTTTCATTAATAGTTATTTATCTACTTTATTCGTAGGTTATCTGATGATTGTCCAATTTTTTGTTTCCTAGTTGACCGAGGGCAACCGCGAAGGCACCTTTGTGACTCGAAAATGGCCGCGACGCCAATGGTTCGTTAGTGAAAGAGTACTGTACGAGCATTAACTTATTCGCCGGGGATGAACAGCTCTGATAATTTCCCCTGAAGTACTATAACGTGTTGCAGATAACATACGAACACTCATCTATTTATTTATGTGTTGTCCGGCGTTCATTCGTGTTTTACATAAACGTAAAGTCCTCGTCTATGGCTCGGCACCTGTTGCTTCAGTTCCTGGGCCCATAAACCTTCACAATTGACGAGCCTGCCAAAATTGGCTAACAAAACTTATAGTCAAGGCTCGGGTATATGATTGAGACATGGAATGGGACACATTGTACAGCAGTGGTAGTTGCATGGGGCTAGAAGACGTCGAGTGAAGAGCATGGGAGGAGGAGGAGTGAGTGAGACTGTGTGATGAGTGAGCGGAAGAGCATAACACAGCTAGCTGTGCTTTTGCTTGTGGTATGTCATTCAATGACGACATCATATATACGATGGGATATGGCAGCGTGGCATCCTCAAGTGCATCACACTAGAATGTATGCCACAAACAGCACTGCCGTTTGGCAGCGCAGCACTGTTTGTCTTTTCCCAATTTTTTATGTGCTTCGTTTTTCGCGCCATTTTGCATTCGCTGTGACCTATCAACATGCCCAAGCATCCACTTTAACTTGCCATATAAGGCTATGACTATAGTATGCGCGGCTATGCTTTGCTAGAGGTTGCACGGCACATACACACTTTCTGAAGCGCAGATCTGGTGAGTTAAGTACGGGCGACACGCAGTGCCACCCCAAGCTTAAACAGCGCTGTTGAAACTCTTGACAAGTCACAATATTCTTGAAAAAATATTCTTTTCTGTGTGAATGAATGAAACGCATCGAATTTGTTTTTATTGTGAGCGCAGTCACCGACTCTTCTTTATCAATTGGACGTGTCATCAACATTTGCATAATTTCCTCATCTGTAGATATCATCATCAGTGTGTGCCAGCTCAAAATCGCCTCGAATAAAGCTCTTCTTCATATTATTAGTTTTGAAGCGTCGCCGCATTTTTCTGAACTATGTTTTAACAGTTACTTGATAACACCACCAGAAAGAATAGTGTGCCCTGCAGTGTAATGGCAACATTATTTCACATATTGTGTTGGTTTGATAATAAAACCAAAGTACCTAAACGCACTTTTACTACTACTAATAATAACTACTGTTTAATATTAACATATACAGTATAAAGAGCAAGTGTTCATGTTGCTGCATATAATGCAAGAACTATACGCTTCTTTCATAAAGATGACATCATAACTGCTCACAAATACGCTATCATCGGCTGAATTCCAGATATAAATAAGAAGTAAGGCATAAAATACATAATTTAGACATCCTAGCACATTTGGAAACAAATGACCACAGCCCGTTTGATTACTGGTATACAGAGTTTAAGTTATTCTTTACCATCATTGATAAATCATTTCAAGTTAATCGATTTTGATTTGTTGTTCCTCAGCTGCACATAGATCTATGTTTGCATAAAAAACTAATTTGATTAATTTTAGCGTTGTATTCTTGTATGCTTTTTTGCAGGCCTTTGTATATTGCTTTTATTCTGCACGAATGATATCTTTTCACGTTATCGTTTGTGGACTGTTTTTCTTTGCTGTTGCCCATACGCCATGCATTACTTTGGCTACGAAATAGTCAAGTCACATGTCGGCTGTTTTTTTTTTTCGTTGTGTTCCATCTGTGAGATCGTACATGTTGGAAATAAAAATTGATCTGATTTGATTTACGTCCCAGAACCTTGATGGGAATATGAAGATGCCGTAGTGGAGCACTCCAGAAATTTCGACCCTCCGGTGTTCTTCAACGTGCACCGGCATCGCACAGTACACGGGCTTCTATCATTTCACTTCCATCGAAATGCGATCGCTGTGGCAGGGATCGAACTCGCGACCTTCAAGTCGGCAGCCGAGCACCGTTGCGTACCAAGTGCGCTTTTGCTCGGTTTATTCGAAGCAGATATGATGTTTACTCTCAGTCCACGAAGTGTTTAATCACCTCGTCGAAGTGTGCGCTTTGCAGTTTGAAGTCAACAATTTAGGACAACGAGGTTTGCCTCCAGCAAATCTTAGCCTGAGCGATGCCGGAGCCCGAATTCGATAGAGTGAAGCACCAAAAAAGCTATATGAAAGGCTGAGATCAACGCCCCGCCCCCTTCCCCTCCCACTTTTATTTGACCATTGCAAGTATCCGGGCTGGCTACATTGTTATGCGCATAATTTGCAGGCTGCTTGTACTAACAGCACCGACACGAGTTCGCTACAGACTTTCTTTGAGCGGAGCTCACTCGTACGAACTGTGAACTCGGAGACAAGGGGGCGGCAGCTACGCACCAAGTTTTTCGAGCGTGAAAGCCGGAAAACGACGACCAGTGTTGTGCGGTTCGGTTATTCAGGGCAGCGCTCGCTGAGTCTGCCGCTTGCAAAGACTCCACGGAATTACGCAGGACGAAATGCGGTACTCCCGCCGCCTCGATACGTGTGAAGAAGCTAGTGTGCGTGCGAGTACATGGGCAACTTTGGAGCCAGGAGTCTGTGAGTAAACTAATAAGTACGGAGTGGCTCAATGCGGGATTGAGTGAGCGAGTTAACCGCACAAATTGTGTAATCGCGGAGTTTGTCGAAAAGTGTCGAGCCAATTGCGACGCACCTTTTATGAGTGCTTTATATCTGAACTTGTCGACTCCTTTTTTATACTTTTGGAATCGCCGCCGGAATACATCACTGGGAGCAGAACGTAATGCATAGAAAGTTCAGCTCAGTACCTTTGCACTACCTGACTGTTTTTATGGCACTATAGTGATTAGACTGTCTCGCTACTGTATGCTTACGTATGCTTTCAAATTAGTCTAGTTTCAAAATATGTGTATTTGATCAATAAACGTGCTTTTGTTGGATACAGCGCTTCCACTGACGAGAGAGTGCTTAAGCATGATTGCTTTCTAAGCATTTATTCAGTGGTTGCTGCCACGGCGTATGCTCTGTATGCATAGCTCACATTTATAAAGCTATTGTCAGGAAGAAAATTTACAGTGGCTCTTATGAAAAAATGCTCCGCAATGTAACACGAAAGCATTTTGTAGCCTCAATACACACTCAATAAAAAATTCAAGTATCGTGAAATTAAGTGAAACATTTATTTTCACGTTCACGAAAATTGGGCCGACGCCCTACGTTACCAATAGCGTGTGTGATTTGGTGCGCAAGGATTAATTTGAAGAGGAGCATTCGTGAAAACACCTTTGCACTTGTCGACCGCTTTTCGACCACACACTTAGTCACCAGACAATCGTCACGTTCTCGTGGGACTCGGACATCCCACCTGAAAGACAAGTGTCCTTTTTGCTTTCTCCTTGTAGGTGAAACACCGAGTGTCCGTTGTCACGCGTCTACTATCCTGCAAAGTCGACGCGTATTCGGACAACGTGTTGCGCTGCTCACAACGCTGTACCGAACTAATAGGACGCAGCGCCATTTCAGCCTCGGCTGTCCGCCTCTTTGCGAGCCTAATGCACGCGTCTCTGGGAACCTCTCATTATTCAAGGCTTGGCGCGGACGCAAGAGCTGACATGTCCTGTCCAGTCGCTTACTTTGACATGCAGATGCGAGAGCACCTTCGTACACGGCTCGAACGCGCGCACGGGGAGGGGTCACCGCACGGAGAGCTTCGGTGTGCGCTCCGGAAGATTTCGAGCACTTGCGGAATCGATAGAGGAACTGCTCGAAGAGCGCAGCTCATCTCGCATACCTTCTCGCTTGTTTGGACGCTGATAGTTTTACGCTGGCCGGCTTGACGTGCCTCATAATGTCGGCGTACGCCCCGCATAATGCAGCTGCTTGAAGGTGAAGCCAGGCGGATTGTTGTTTAGAGTCTGAAAACTCGAAGAAATTGGGCCGGGATTGTACTTATGAGAAGTTTCGGCATGATTTCAGCGTGATCTCGCTCAACGAGTGATTTTAACTCGTGAGTATAGACTGGCATGCTGCTGTATTTTTACGGGAATGCGGGTGAAGTTCTGTACGAAGTTCTGAACGACGGATGAAATGCCTGTCATCTTCGTTACGTGTTGAACGTGCTTTAATGTGTAAAGCTCAATAAGGAGACTTGGTGATAAAAAAGTCACAGCTTTGCCGCAAAGGCGAAGCAAAGGACACGATAGAAACAAATTGGAAAGTCACGCGTTAAATGGAAAGCAGATCGAAATGTGCCCCACGTTTCTCAGGCACAAATGACGCACGAAACGTACTCACAGGTACAGATGCGAGCAAATAAGCGTCTCAGTTGTTGCTTCGCTGTGTCTGAAAAATGTGTGCTTTTCGCAAACGGAGACTGCAATGATTGCAGTGACCTTTGTGCGCCCGATAACTGCAACAAAATTGTTCCAGGCAAGGCCCGAGGCCAGCCAAGACGTACGATCCGCTCTTCACTACCGCGAGATAAGGGCGCGCGAGAAAGCGTCACTCCCCTCCTCTAATTGGGCCAAAGTACGCATGGGATATTAGAGCGCGCGCCACCGCGCGATGTGGCGACGCGCGCTTATTGTGCTATCTTGCTGGTAAGGCTGAAAACACAATGACCCCCGAGATGCCTGTCATATATAGATACGTATACATATACGTTGAGCGACGCCAACGCCGACGCCGCCGGCAAAATCTAGCCGAGAATGTCCATACCATTGCTATTGCAATGAAACATTCTCTAAGAAAATACCGCTCTTTGAAACGCGGTTTTAGAGATACTCCATGCTCAAAAATTATTCGTTTCTTCGAGCTCCCATCTTCTTAACTTAGGCCGTAATAAGGAGAATATGTTACATATACAGGAAGCACGAGTTCTAGATCCGCGTTCCTGCGCCTTGTGCGGTGCTAGCATATGAATGTTTGCTTTAATTTGCTTCTGCTTCTTTCAGATTAATGTATTGGGCACTTGTTCATTAACACATTCACGCACACTTTATTAGTCACCCTCGGTACAAAGCACCTCTTTCACATCATGCTAAGAGCATCGGTAGACCACAATTTCAGCACTATTTCAGTCCTTTCAGGTCTCGCGAATGCCAGCGTTTTACTGCTCGCACAAACAAGAAACCTTTGATGAAGCTGTTGACATGCTCTCTGTTGAAATAAAACACAACGCAACATAGCGCCTCTCTTATTGCTGTGTGCATCTACGTGCTTGATTTAAGTGTGTAGTGTCACAGTAATAGCTTGTTACTTCGCTTTGTTTTCCCGTTTCGTCCCAAGCAACGCACTTTGCTTTCTTTGCTTCCTGCGCTTTCTGGGCACATCAGCTTTCCCGCGCTGCCAACATAGGCGTGCTACGCGAAACTTTTCGTCATTTGAGTCTCAACAAGCCTCGTGAGTCTTTCAGAAGCTCCTTCTATGCATCCATTCTATACACTCTGTCGATTTGATTATTTTTTATGCCGTAAGTGCGGAAGTCCTATGACAAATGCAGTGCGTGACTTTCGAGTTATCTAAAAGGCAGGAAAGCCCTTCTATGCGCATTCTTTTATGCAATACCTACGTGGGCGACGTGAAAGGCATTCCACAACGGAACACTCCGCAACGTTGGCATATGCGATCGACGGCACGCTTGGTGCTTTTCGTGCTTTTGTCTTGCGTAGAGAAACATGCAATCGAGAAGCGGCTGCTTGTGCATGACTTGAATCATACCAGGAGGTCACGACACGCAGGGCGGGTGTTATTCGCAAAATAGTGTGTGCGCGCATGCAGTACTTCTGGTGTTCACAAAAGAGGCTTTGATTATTTGATGTGGTGACCGCTTCGAAATCACTTCGTTAAAAGGAAGAAATAATCATACGATCCAAGCAAACAATGATGAATGATGTTCTGCGAGCACAGTTTTGCAGCTGAGAGTTTATGATGATAAAAGAGCACATCCTCTTTTATTATCAACTTAAGGATGCATCAGATATCTAGCTGTGTGAGTAATGCACGCCTGTGGAATGCGATAGATCGCTAACGTTAATAAACTATGACCAATGTTTACCCCAGTAATTTTTATAAGTTTTTCGTGTAGAAGCAGAGCTTCTTAATAATTTAGATAATAACAATATTAAAATTTCAGCGGGGGAAAAAGACACGAGTTCCAAAGGGAGGAGCACTCCTGCTAATGGTTCTTTTGATGATACTGAGTGATAGAACACACTGCCAAACATGAGAGAAAGATTGGGTAAGGGATGACATTAACAAAAGTTGGAGGCATAAACTGGAATAAGCTTGCGCAGAAGAGAGTAAATTGGAGGTCATTGGGAGAGGCCTTCGCTTTCATGACGATGATGATAATGATCGTTTGCATGTTATGACCCAAAACTTAAACAAGCGAAAGGCGTTGGGCATGCCGCTAACCAAACAAATAGTTACTTTTGTGAATAACTAGCTTTAGCTGAAGTTCAGTTTAGAGTCATGTTATTACTGATTTTAGAATTCAGACCTAGTTCACCGAGTCGAATGTCGTGTAAAGACCTACTGCTTCAGAACATCGGCTCATGTTTCTCGTGCGTTAAGGGGGGACGCGGGGATCAAATCGCGAAATTCTCGCAAAAAAACGAATTTTGGATAAGGGCACATTTGGATTCTGCATCACCATTTCTATCATATCTAAAAATATTTCCGCCGAAAACGATCTCAAAGTAAGCTTAAAAAATGTTTTTCTGACCGCGGATCGCAAAAAGCTGGCTGAAATCTGCGCGAAAATGGCCCATTTCCGAGCGCGATACTTCCACGCCTTCGCCGCCGCTCGCAGAAAGCTTGGTGTCACTGGAAAGCTTGCTTCACCGCCGTACTTCTCCCGGTGAAACCACGACTCTACGAGCTAAGATAAACGCACAAACAGAAAAAATGCGAAGGCATCCGCGACGCCTTAGACGCGCACCCATTGGTCGCTCCTGTCACGTGGTACTGAGCGCGCTCTGTGAGTGGCTGCTGGGACGCGCTTGCTTGCGCTGGTCGTCTGCTCCGCGCACGCACGTCTGCTACGCACACGCTGGCGCACTATAGTTTGCGAATCCCCTGCCGATACGCCGATACGCCAACTCTTCTCTAGCGCGAGGCTTAGCGCCCGCAATGGATCGTCGCGTGGACCGGAAGCGCAGGACGAAGTACGCTTACGGGAAGCGTAAACGCAAGCCTCCTGTTGGGAAAAGAAGCAGTCAGCAGCGATTGAATCAGACGAACCGAGTACCGCGTCGCCACCAAGCTACGTGTCGTCGGAAGCCGACACCTGCTCGCTGCCGATGCTCGGCAGTGAGGCCTATGACGCGGGGCCGTCAACTAGCCGCGACGTTGCGGTGCGGCCCGAACGCGAAAGAAGTTTCGTTTTCGCTGCGGCGGGTGACGATGCGGTGCCGGCTGTTCAGTGACGGTGAATCGACGCCTGGCAGTGACACTGAAGACCCGGGGCCATCAACTAGCCGCGGCATCACGGTGCGGTGTGAACGCGAGAAAAGTTTCGTTTTCGCGGCGGCGGACGACGACGTGGTGCCAGCTGTCCAGGATGTCGGCGATCGTTTGCCTCAGCGGAAGTGCACCGTTCAAATACACCTGGAACCTCGTTTCGTGTCCTCGGAAGGCGCCGAGAAGCAAGCCAGCAGTGTCCGCGATGCACTTCGCGAGGTGTCGGCAACGGAGCGGAAGTTCGGGTTCGCGCAGCAAACGGAGCAAACATCGGCAACAAAAGAGGATGAGTTCACCCTAATTCAGGTTTCTGCCATGAATTCCCTAATAGGACCTGCACTCTGCCCAAAATGTTGTAAGAAGACTTTGTCAGTGCAGCATGGGACAAAATTGGGCCTGGCAGTAAAACTGGTACTTTTGTGTGCTTCCTGTGGCCCTATTCATTCACCTTGGTCATCCAGTAGAAAATCCGAAGGAAGGGCTTTTGAAGTCAACCTAAGAGCCATGCAAGCAATCAAGTCCATTGGAAAAGGGCCCACTGCCCTGAATGACTTCTGGGCTACAATGAATGTCTCTCATCGGGGCATTCATCAAAAAACCTATCAGGAACACCTAAAAAAAACATTCAAACCAGGAGCAGAGGAAGCTGCACAAAACATCTTTGCAGATGCTGTGCTTGCGGTAAAAGACGTGTACAGTAAGATGCAGCCATCAAGCCCAAACAACATCACAGTTGTGTATGACGGCACGTGGCTTACAAGAGGCCACAGCTCACACATTGGGGTAGGATGTATTATTGAGTTTTACACGGGGCTTGTGCTGGATTGCACAGTCCTTTCCAACTTCTGTCTTGGGTGTTGTCAACAACCAGCAGAGAGCGACCCCAACTTCGTCACTTGGGCTGAGAAACATCAATGTCAGAAGAATACTGATGTTGGCTCCGGACAGATGGAAGTGGAGGCTGCTCTGACACTTTTCAGGCGCTCTGTCAGCAGGTATGGCCTCCGCTACACCAACATTATATGTGATGGTGACAGCCGAACCTATCTTGCTCTGTGCAAAGATGAGGTGTACGGCTTCATACCACTGACCAAAGAAGACTGCGTGAACCATGTGCAGAAGAGAATGGGCACCGCTCTTCGCACACTGGTGACAAGAGCTAAGAAAGGGGAGCCATTGGGTGGGAGAGGTGGACTGACGCAGGAGTTGATTAAAAAACTGACCAGCTACTACGGGTTAGCCTTGCGAAAACACACAAGTGTCCCTGACATGCAAAGGGCCGTGATGGCCACTTTTTATCACGTTTTGTCCACCGACGACGAGCCTCACCATGAGCTCTGCCCACCTGGCCCTGATAGCTGGTGCAAACATCGTTCAGCACAGGCCAAAATGGAGCCAGCACCACCTCACAGGTATAACCTGTCGAAACGTGTAGTGGAGGCTCTGCTGCCTGTATACCAACGTCTCTCTGACCCGCAACTGTTAGAGCGATGCAAAGGCAACAAAACTCAGAATGCGGCGGAAAGCTTGCATTCAGTTATTTGGTCACTGACTTCAAAGGACCAACGCGCTTCATTGTTCGCAGTGGAGACAACAGTACATGAAGCAGTTGCACGCTACAATTTTGGGAATTTGCGAGCCTACACTGAAATGTGCAAGTCCGTGGGCATCAAACCTGCTAGCCTCGCCCTTCAAAGAGCTGAAGAAAAAGACCAGCAAAGAAAACGAAAAGCACGCAGTGCAGAAAAAATGAAAGAGAAAGGACGTAAGAAGACCCTCGCAAGCAAAGACACAAAGTATTACAGTCCCGGGGCATTTTGATGGACCTTTACTGACTGTTCAACTTTAACGCCAGTTTTCTCAGAAACGTGTTTTGACCCGACTGTCCAGCTTGCCACGATGCTTGCATGACTATGGCTTGACGGATTTTCATGTGTTTTTTTGCATTGTGTTCCTCAGTGAATTTTCTATGTCGTGACGTTTTCATATTTGTTAATTACTACCTCAGTATTTTTACTCCTAAGCTAATTTCACATTATGATAACGACCACATTTACAAGCATGTATACAATGTTCTCTGTAAAATAAAAACAGAGTCATAAAAATATTTGCAGAATGTCACGACATCAACCATCCCAATGGCTAAAATATAAGAGCAACTATAGGCTTCTACCATGTTTTTTTGTCACACCAGGCTTTGGGCAAGTTTGGTAGTACACTGATGGATAAAAAAGTTTATATTGCCAGAACTACTGGAGATAGCTGAATGAAACTTTGTCATTTATCATTTAGCGCAGTTTCCAGTAAGCATGCCAAATTTCATTGCTCTACAACAAAAACTAAAGAATTTCACTTTCGATCCCCACCTCCCCCCTTAAGTTAAGCTCTGCGTAATGGTGCAGCATGATTTGCATGATATCTGATAAACCGCAGTATGCCTAAGTTCTTAAGCTGCTCTAATTGAAGCTTCGACCGGAAAGAAAGCATGTGCCTCGGATTTCGCATGAAGCCTTCATAAAACAGGCAGGCGAACCCCGCGCTCATTAAGAATCTTCGACTCGGCAATCTAATCCGGTCTCGAGCCTACGGTTGCCTACTGGGAACATACAGGTTTGTAAGGCGAATTTTTCCGTGCTGAATGGTGAAAATGGAAGCGAACTTACTGCGGTAAGCAGCGTAGCATTGAGGGGCGAACGACACGGCTGTTTCCGTTCTGTGCTGCGTGTCTCTCAGCTTGCAACCCATTTCAGTGCTTGTTGCTGTAGTAAATTTTAGTATATAAACCTGGGGAAGTAAGCTACTTCATATCATGGTAATGATATTGAAAAACGACACAGCAAAGAAATGCAAGAACAAAAAGAATAAGCGAAAGAAATACTCTGAAGCACTATGTAGGCATGATCCCCGGAGTAAGAAAGGTATTTCCGCGGGCAGAGTCTAAAATGCAAGGTGTGCACAAACATTACCACGAATATAGGTTGATACAAACAGCTTTCGGGCACTTACGAGCAAAGTGACTGAGGTATGTTAACTAGGAAAACAAAATGACGAAGAAAAGCAATACTGTGCTCATTTTAACAAGCCTGGCAAAGCACATTAGGATGTTGACGTATTGTTAAAAATAACAAAGCGGTGTGTATAGGTAAGAAGAAAAAATAAATATCATGGCGGAATCAATGT
This sequence comes from Rhipicephalus microplus, assembly GCF_013339725.1. Taxonomy (NCBI): domain Eukaryota; kingdom Metazoa; phylum Arthropoda; class Arachnida; order Ixodida; family Ixodidae; genus Rhipicephalus; species Rhipicephalus microplus. Next base: position 164,167,680 of record NC_051171.1, on the reverse strand, counting down.
CAGGAGAAAAAATATATAGGATGTACTGATAGATTGACCAGGCTGAGCGTGGTACTCATGCAGAAAACTACAAGAAACAGGGCTTTAAAGGACTGCTGTGGCTTTGCTGAAGTAAATGTGGTTTTTATATTATGCAACATGCAGCCTCATGAAGTGTTTAAGTAGCCGGAAGAGAATACCGCAACAAGACACAACGTTGATTTTATGCACGTTTTGCGTAAGACACCAAAGTCACCACGACCACCATCAAAAGCAAAAAAAAGTATCCCCAAGGCTAATATTAATTAAAACTGAGAACCGAACCAAGATTAGTATGTGGGATGGTATTTGTGGTAATTGTTACATAAATGTAAAAAATAAACTAATGGGGACGAAAAGATTTGCCTCCAGCAGGAACCGAACCGTCCACATTCGAAGGTTGCAGCTCCGGTACCCGTTGGAGGCAAGTTATCTTTTCATCTCTTTAAATTTCTTCGCAATTATACAATAATTACAACTAGTGAAATGTTTGAAGCTTCATTTGGTTTGACTGACTGTAATTTTATTTTTATGTATGCTTGGCAGGACATGAGAAGTTCAAATCGATATCCTATAGAACAACAACAACAACAACAACAACAACAACAACAACAACAACAACAACAACAACAACAACAACAACAACAACAACAACAACAACAACAACAACAACAACAACAACAACAACAACAACAACAACAATAACAACAATAACAACAACAACAACAACAACAACAACAACAAATTAGCTATTAAAGTTTACCTCCTTTCGTTCACCAAGGCGAATGTGCCGCAAGATATGCCCAGGCTGGTATGTCACGAAAATAAAGACAACATATACTAGTGATCGCACGAAGCATACGAGCCGTTAATGAATACTGATGATAATTGTATGTACCCTTTGAGGCAAAGTCACGCATGATTATTCCGGCAAATTTAGAATGCTTATAATCAGTGGGTTGTATAACACAAAAAGCTCATGAATGCGCTAGTTCACTTATAAGACTATAATTAAAATTGAAGATGTTCTTAAATACCGAATGCTAGCCCGTTGAGAACATTGTGTGGTTTCAAGAATATCTGTGTGGGTGACATATCTACAGGTCTTACGCCGTGAAGTGCAGTGCTATTACGCATTTAGAGAATTTACACACTGCCGCTGCCAAGGGAGCAAGTCTTCTGCTATAGGCATACTGTAGCAGGCAGAGTAGAGTGGACTCAATTACGCAAAAACAAAATAAATATTATAAAAAGTGATGAAACTTTTTCGTACCAGGTGCAACTCTAAATATGCGCATCAACAAAAATTTTTAGTTCACAGTTTGATTACGTAAAATAAAGAATTTGCGCCCCAGTAACGGCGTTTTCTCCTTTCTTTCTTTCTTTCTTTTCTTCTTTCTTTCTTTCTTTCTTTCTTTCTTTCTTTCTTTCTTTCTTCCTTTCTTTCTTTCTTTCTTTCTTTCTTTCTATATTGTAGATGGCTTTTGTACTAAACACCGAACACAAGCTCACCACGCCATGGTGGTCTAGTGGCTAAGGTACTCGGATGCTGATCCACATGTTACGGGATCGATTCCCGGCTGCAGAGGCTGCATTTTTGATTTAGGTGAAAACGCTGTAGGCCTGTGTGCTCAGATTTGGGTAAACGTTAAAGAACCCCAGGTGGTTAAAATTTTTGGAGCTTTTCACTGTGGCATCAATCAATCAATCAATCAATCAATCAATCAATCAATCAATCAATCAATCAATCAATCAATCAATCAATCAATCAACCAATCAAGCAATCAACCAACCAATCAAGCAATCAACCAACCAATCAACCAATCAATCGAAGCTCACAGACCCAATACAGAGGCTAGGGACGCACACAGCTTGTCGGGTGCACGTTAAAGCACCCCAGGTGATTGCAATACCCGGAGGCCTCCACTACGGCGCCTCTCATAATAAAATGGTGGTTTTGGGGCGTTGAACTCCACAAATCAAGCATTGGACAACAACTGAAGATACAAAGAATGAGTGCGTTATTTTCTTGTGGCGTTTTAACGTCTATGCGGTGCCTTTCGTGATGCCAGCAGTTTGTTCACGTGACGTCAGAATTAAATAAGCCTTCGATTGGTCAAGCTTTTGCAAATCATCAATGGTAGTTTATACCACTATCTTACAAGAAGAAGAGGCATAGCAGCTGCGTCTTATCAGTATACCCATGGAGCAGACACCTGGAGGCTTACAAAGAGGGTACAAACTAAATTGAGGATGACGAAGCGAGGTGTTGACAGAAAAATGATTGGCGTAACCTTAAGAGACAAGAAGAGAGCAGAATGGAGCAAGGAACAAACAGGGGTTATAGACACCATATTTTACTGAAATCAAGAAAAAGAAATAGACGTGAGTCAGGCTCGTAGCACGTAGGCGGGATAACCATCGGTCTTTAAGTGTAACTGACTGGAATCAAAGAGAAGGCAAAGGCGTGAGTGGGAGACAGAAAATTAGCTGGGCAAATAAGGTTAAGGAATTTGTGGGTATAACGTGGAAGCAGAAAGCACAGGACAGGTTTAATTGGCGTAGCATAAGAGAGGCCTTTTCCCTGCCGTGGGCGTAGTGAGGCTGATGATGATAATGACAGGTACTCAATATAAGCAACCTATTGCAGTTAATTGTCTTCTACTCTGCTTTTCCACGCAGTGGCATGCCCGTTCAGTCTTGGCTGGCATGACTATCTTGCGCGATAAACTAATTTCGCCTCATTTATTGCATTTCCGACCACGCAAGTGGAGACGGCAGTTTGTAGTCGAAACGCGCAATATCCTGATTAGCTTGAAAACTTAGTGCTGGCATTCCTCGTGTTTTATGAATAAATAAGTGGCAGAGAGAGCGCGTTTAGGAAGGGCAGGGAAGGCAAGAAAAAGTCTTGAACTTGATGCGACGCTCGTATTCGAGATCGTCCCTCCACTTGGCGCTGCACCTTGAATGCAGAACGTTGATGACAGATTCCCCTTTTGGCAAAAATGTTCATCGAACATGAACGGTAACCTGCAGAGATTCTTGAGAAGCGCAGCGTGATTTTCGCTATAGCAGTGGCGCTTCGATTAACTCTGTCAAGTGAAGGACGAAATTCGAGTTGAGGAGTGTTTGTGAATACGTTTGAATCTTTTTCAATTACGAAGCTTGTAGCAGTTAGCGAAATGCAGTGCTATTATGTACACTGCCTTTTATCTCTACGCCAAAAAAAGTCATACAATGATTGTGTTACTTGAGCCAAATTTCACAATGCTAAAAATAAAGAGTCAAATCGTGTTTTGAAGGCTCTCAGTCAGGGCCAAAAAATTAGGGGAACCTAAAGCTTCACCTTTGAGAGTTGAACGCGATAGCTATATTCGGTGCCTCTAGTACGTACTTTGTTCGAAATGGCTTGTGTCAGTGAAGCTTCTGTGTAATAGGTAGCAAGCTTTGAACAACTGGTAATTGTGTGGAGGAAATCTTTTTGAAGTTGCAATGCGCCCCCTACGTGGACTTAAGGACAAAGGCACAGTACTGTGTGTGAATTTTGATGTGGGTGGCATGTTTTAAAACATGAATGCATGAAAATCGCAAGTACAGACAGCTGCTGGACGTGGGCGCTTGTCCCGTGTTATTACTGCAATATTTAATGTTGAATTGTAAAGAACGTATACAGGATGGGTAGGTTTGTAAAGCATGAAAGCTCTTTTCTCTGCATTTCCAAGCAGAGTAAGTTCTCACTGTATTCAATAGCAGATGAATGGCTGCGTTAGCAGGAAAGGATCTCTTGTCTTACGGAAAAAGCTTTCCTGCTAACAGTGTGTCGAATAAGACTAGGTAGACTGTTGCCTAAGTTTGTTGTGAGCACTCAAGTTATGACAGGTGCAGTGCAAGGCTACTCGAAAGAAGTTATGGCTAGCGTGCAGTTTTTTTGTGTCCGTTTTTCGACTGGCTACCGGTGGTCGGTTGGAAAAAGAAAAAAAAAACTTCACAAAGATTTATGTGACACTGCGCTCCCCATCCCACTCTGCAGAGCGATATATACAGCACGTAAGGGTCAGAATGTACCTAAACGAGTAAAGAAAATGCCGGTAGCTCCAAGTGCAAAAACTTCCTTTTTTAAACACCCGAACACTTCCTGTAAGATCATTCCTAGAGGAGCGTGGTTTTTAAATGCCATGGGCATCTGACTGTCAAATCTGTAACAAACCGGAAACAATCGACCACGTTTTGCTACACTGTTGGGAAGGGCTATATCTTTGGGATGTTTTACTGAGGCCAATTTAAAAAAAAATCCGCTACACCCTCCTAGACTTAGGTACTTAGCAAGAGAGAATGATGAAGGATTACCCCTTGATTTATGTATGATGACTGCCTTGCACAGTATATGACGCTCTTGAATGGGCGGATTTCATTTTGAGCCTGACAAGAGAACCGCAATACAATAATTTAATGAAAGCGTATCAATGTTTCTTGAGGACAACCTAATGTGTTCCTTCATGGCTGGAAAGGGTAGAAGCATTGATTACTGTGAAGAAATTTTAAGGTGTGATGTGCTTTAGCGGTGCTTGACGGCTGTAGTAATTGTTCTGTCAATTGTTTGTGTATTTTAATGTACTTACCTCGTCATCTCGTACGTGAAGTTTAACCGGAAATAAAAAAAAGCAAAGATGCGTGGTCGTGTGATAAAACATCCGCTCTTCACGCAAACGACCCAGGTTCGATCCCCACTAGATAACCAAATGGCCTTGGTTCGGCTCCCACTCTGACTCAGGATTTTTTGTATAATTTATTTCATTTGCACCGTTCTCGATTTCTCCGTCACGCATAAAATTATTTTTCGCTCAGAACCTACGATACCGGCGCCGACATCAAAATTTCTGCAAAACTAGCACTTTAACGCTATCGCGTTAAAACAAGACAACGCTGCTAACAGTACATTATGACGCACCTTTTGCTTGGACGGACTACTCGCTATAGTGCTTTATTCATCGGTATTACACTTTTGCAACAATAGATGGCTCTGACAGAGATACAAGTGTGGTGTTGTACTTATCGCGAAATATTGCTATATTGTTACGCGCGAGAGAGACCAAGATGTATACGACAGAAGGAGCCATTTGTGATGTAGTGAAGGTGACCGTAGGAGCGGCCAAGTCAAGTCAAGTCATGTTTCTTGACTATCTGGTGCACAGCTACGCTGGGAGAATGGCCAAGAACGGGAGAGTTTCTATGAAAGACTTCTTTTTTTAAATCGTTAAGATGGATCTAGGGTCCCGCTGAAGTTTTTGACTATGGGGCCCTCGTCTGTATATTTTTCTGTAACAACATTTTATTTCGTAAGAATAATAAATGACTTTGACTTTGAGAAATAAAAACGAAGATAAAACAGGACGATTTTGAAAGTGAAATAATAAACTGTGTTTCAATCTAATGAAGTGACGCATTTGAAATACGATGAATTCGGAAAAGTAATAAAAGAACTAGTGAAGAGTGATTGAAGATTGAGAGCTGCCAATAGATTGAATATACTAGCACCGTCGTCTTCTCTATAGCTGACTTATCTTGTTATTCTCAGCTTTGACTCATACCCAATGATGGGGATTAACCGAGTGGTAGGTGAATTTTTTCGGTATATTCTTTAGTGCACGTGTGCAATAATATCATTCAGTGGTTGTCATTTGGTCCTTTTTTACGACCTAATTCAAGCTCAAATTGTTTTTATTCATAAGAGCCAAATGAAAGTTTTACTTATAAGTGCCAACGATTGTAGTCATATAAATTTTTGCAGAGTTTTGTTCTATATACAATACAGAGTTGTGATGTTTCGCTGCCATGAGCACACTGCCAAAACATTTGTGGGAGCATATCCAACCATACTACTGGTATACAAGAAAAACTGCGTTTGTCTCAGTTTCAGTTAAAGTAAACTTGGCTGCTTTAGGTAAAAAATAATGATAAAGGCCACATATAAAAAATACACTTTACAAGAATATTTAAGTACACTATAAGTCCAAGAAGTCGAAGCCAACGAACCCCGTGCACAGCCTGCCAGTGACCGTCATTTCGCCACGGCGTACGTGACATAATGTGCTCATTATGGAGCGAAGCCGTTGTCTTCGGCCAATGTGATATAGCGTCGTAAACGAAACCGAAACTGTGCAATCGCCGTGGACGACGAGAAAGTGGGCATTAGCGGCGAAAGAGCGCGTTAACGTTTGAGGACGTTTGAGGCAGATCCGCAGAGAAGCGGTCGAGGCAGTTCTTGGCTGGTCGTCCGGTCCTGGAAACTCGTGGACGTCCTCGGCGTGCTGTTCCGTCCTTGTAATCCGGCTGGGTGACTGGCTCAAGGACCACGTGGTACGCTGGTGTGCTTGCTGCCGTCCCAGACAGCTACAGGCAACCGACGAACGAGGCCTGCATTTCGGCTGGGTGATTGACCCATCGTTCGGGCAAAATGCCGTGGTTTCCCCTACCATCCTGAGTGGCTGCGAGTTCTGGTCTGCCGTGGGCTGCTGCTCCGGCTGCCGTTCCAGGTGGCTGGCGCGACTCTGGTGTGCTGCCGGGAGGAGTGTGGGATTGCTGGGCTGCTGGGCTGCAGTACTGCTGTGGCTGCAGAAGACAGCCGTGCCATGGCCTGGACTGACTCACGCTGAGGACACCAGTGAATCAGAAGTGCGCTTTCCACCAAACCACAAGACAAACACGATGAGAGATTCTAGTTTATATGCACATGTAGCATATAGGACAGCACGAGACAGCCTAACTATGGTTATGCGTCACCCCGCCGCGGTGGTCTAGTGGCTAATGTACTCGGCTGCTGACCCGCAGGTCGCGGGATCGAATTCCAGCTGTGGCGGTTGCATGTCCGATGAGGCGCAAATGTTGTAGGCCCGTGTGCTCAGATTTGGGTGCACGTTAAAGAACCCCAGGTGGTCGAAATTTTCGGTGCCCTCCACTACGGCGTTTCTCATAATCATATAATGGTTGCGGGACGTTAAATCCCACATGTCAATATAGTTATGCTTCATTGACATTTGCATTTCTACTGTATATATATTTTGGTTTGTGTGTATGCACTTTTGAATCGATTGAATTCTTTGGCTGGTGGTCCTGGGCCCAACAATCACCTGTTATTACATCACAGCTATAGTTTAAACCTTTGCAAATCGCTTGCATTTGATGCAAAGTTGAAAGCTAGAATGACTCAACTGAATGCGTATGTGAGAACGGAGTAAAGTTATTCGCCGGCATGCAGACGCTCGCATATCAGCCGCTTGCTACGTCACAGCTCCCGAGTGCGTCACTGTTGCTCACATCTCTAGCCCTTCGCGGATTTTTAAAAAAATATTCAGTGATATATCTTTAACTGTTGAATCAGAACGGCTAAAGTTTCACCAGCGTATTTGTGAACATAGAAAAATGAATCAATGTAACAAGGATTACGATCGAAAATGGGATATTTTCGCCCCTAAAATATTTATACTGAATAATGAAGTCATCAGTGTATGTGAACCAACAGGAATAGCTTGGGTACAAATTTTCTACGTAAGATCCCATTAGGTCGTTGTGAATTAGCACCATTCTTTTCTTATGCTAGCAAGTCCCAGCGCCAATTGAAGGCACGCGCATTTCATTTTCTTCTTCTACCTACCTACGCTGAACCTTATTAAATAGAAGGTGACGATTTCTTTTCGGCAAGGTTCTGATCTTCTTCGTTTTACCGCTACAGTGCTTGGGAATAAACACGGCGGCCTGTACTTGGCATAGCAATTTGCTGGGAACCACTCATGCAAGCGCTCGCGTAAGCGTAGCTCTCTCTATTTTCTGGGCGACAAGTACTTCACGAGCCTCTTTCTTGCCAGGGCTGGAGGCATTAACTCGAGTATTTGGAGAAACTCGAAAACCTTTTGTGCGTAACGACCTTCGTTCAGAACAAAGCCAAGCTGAAGGAGTGGTCCGCAAAAAACAAATAATAGGAAGAACAAAAAAAAGAAAGACGATGAGCACATAAAAAAGAGTGCTCCTTTCTGGTGGTGAAGATTAAAGTAGACTTCCTCCGTCCGGCCGGACGCGTTTTAAAGCTTTGTTCGCACCTTGTTTCTCCTGGTGCACAGTAGTACGAAGGCCGCCCAGAAAGAAAGCGATAAAACATTAATTAAGGGCCCCAAGATAAACTGAAATTGTTATAAAGTAAAAGTTCGGCCCGCAGCGACTATATAGAGGATGCGTCCATGGCAAGACAGTCGACGCATCGTTTTCGAAATTACATCATGTTCTGGCAGTTGTCCCCTGTGTGTACCCCTGTGCCCAATGGATGCAGTGCTTCTTGAAAAAAAAAATGTAATAATAGGGCTAGATAGTGTTCGAGGTTTTGTCTGAACCACAAATTTAGATAGAAATTCATATGCATATGCTTCAATTTCGATTTATAATCATCACTGTATTCTTCAGGCCGACACTCAGTAATGTTTTTGATTTGTGTAGTTATTCTTACCACAACATTTGTTAAAGCACATGCCTTTGTCCACCACCGGATTTGTCATCCTACAGTCATGAGCAGTTGCGCAGGCAGTAAACATGTCGTTGTTCTGCCTGCAAAAAAATCCCGCTGCCTGACTTTTCAGCCTGATTCTATATGAACAAGTTGCGATAACTGATGCTTATAAGTTCCACGCATTTTCGCCGTTGCAGTTAGGATAACACTTCATTTAATCAGCTCACTACCGTTATGCGTACGACAATTATTTCTGTTGTCTGACCCACGTTGTGATGTTTTCTCGTATCCCGCATGGTCAATTTTCCTCTGTCCAAACAATTCATTACATGCGTTGTAACCGCTGTTACCTATGAGTCGTGTTTTAGCCATTTTGTTTCCAATGAAGGCCACCTTGTTTGCACAAACACGACCTAAGAGCAACGATGTATAATGCCTCTTAAGGAAAACAACGGCCACCATTAATGCGCATAGCCGTAAAGTCGGCAATAACGCTGAATCTTCTGTCTGTGGTCGTAAATGAATCAGACCCACTCCGCCGGCCATGGTTATATACGGGCCCACTGTGGCCTCACGTGGTAGCTGCATGAAGCCAACTTCTGTGGCTAGCTCACTAACAGGCTGTATAAGCCTGCGTGAGCGGATTGGAGCAGAAAACTTCCCTCTCGCAAAACCAAAGTCGAAAAACTGCGCTAATGCGCCATCCACGAGAGAATAAGGGCAGCCGCCGGGGTTCCAATCCGCTTGTTCGCAGTCGAGCACGCAGGGTTTACGGTACGAATGTTCTCACCGCAGCCGCAGAAACGCCGTTTCGTTGCGTTTTACGTTTCTACACGGCTGGCATATTTCTCCTGCTTCGAAAAGTGCATTTCGTTGTTCGCGCTCGTGATCGTTAGCTTTGCGCATACACCCGGGGAGCTCGTAGTTCAGCAGAGAGCTTTATCATGTCGCCTCTTACGCCCTTTTTCTTCTTTTTTTCTCGCTAAACTTGTGTGCTTGAGCAAAAGGGTATGGTGTTACAAATATCACTTCCAAAAAATAAATCACGGTATATTCACGCAGTGAATGATGATGAGTGGGGCGAAGCGTCCACCCATTCGTCTGTCTGTCTGTCTGCTCCTATCACACTAGAGCATCGGACGGACGGATGGATGGATGAACGGTTCGACCCACTCATCATCACTCACTCCGTGGATATGCTGTGAATTTATAATAACAGCTGCATCTCTCCGATTTAATCGTCAACTACACGAAAACCACTAATGTCACCTAGTGATAATGTATTTCAAGGAAATATACAAAAGAATGTCACCTAGTGAGAAATTATTAAACTAGAGGTGTCTACATACATACTACACACAAACGGAGGAAGAAACGACCCACACCCTAAGGGGAATCACCCCTAATGCCACAGGTGAACTTGACAACAAGTTCATGAAAGTCACTTCAACTATTCTGTCTCTTGCCATCGGAGGGCTGGAATACTCTAATTACCATACTTTAATTTAGTGCAGGCGGAACAACTTTTCCCTATTTGTAATAATTTAGTTTGCACCTGCAAGAAGTTTCTATCCTACATGGTTTCATTACGGCCACTAACTACTGGATATTGCAAAGTGAAGCTCACTGAGTGGTTTTTTTGCAGCTACACGTTCTCTTTCTCAAAAATTTAAACTGAAAAGATTTTTAATTATTCTGGCGATGAAGAGTGGCACTGGGCTCGGGTTCCTGATCGGTTTGGCCGAAGAAAAGAAGGATGATGGCAGAAAATAGAACCGTCTTACTGAACAGTCACCCTCAGAGGGTATCTGCCACATATTACAGGCAACAAACAAACAAAGCAAACAAACAAACAAACAAACAAACAAACAAACAAACAAACAAGCAAGCAAACAGACAAACAGGCGTTGTGTCTGTCTCTTTTCGACAATGCTGCAGTCGTCGAAACGATGCCTTAAAGTGGACACCGTCTGTGCTCGCGCGTCCTCAACTTTTCGAAACAGCCATACAAGGGAAGTGTCCACGCTTAATTCCTCGGCCGTGGAACCCGTCTACCAGCCACCATACCGAGCACAGTTCAGGGATGGCGTGTACGCCTCTTCATCCCGTCATAACTTTCCGGTGCTGCGAACACCGCCCGGGGACGGCGTCCACACAAACCTCCTTGATGCAGTCCTCCTGGGCAGTTCAATCCCCTTCATCGACGCCGCGACACAATTTCAGGCCAAGGAACTGCACGGGCTGTTCCCGTCTGGGGAACGTGGCTACCGCTCCAATCGGCGTGGATCCCATGAGCTGGACTCTGTCATCTCATCAGACTCCAACGGACGCTGTACACGCTTTCTTGGCTGTGGATTCTACCGCCATTTATTAATGGTACATGTTCTCGATATATTTAACATCAATTTATAACAAGTTCATGAAAATATTGTACAGTGATCATTCACATGTTGACGAGAATGTGGCACCAGTAGCCGCCGATGAGCAGGACTGTGTAGTTTGGTCACTTCCTTCTGCCGATAAGGCAGCGTGGGTAGGGCTCCCAGTTGCTCGTGCTTGAACGTTGCATCGTTCTGGCTCGTTAGTTGTGGGACACTACTCGACATGAATGTCCCGCAGGCACTCATTGATGAGCAAGACTGGGCATTGTGGCCACTTCTCTCTGCAAGAACGGCGCTCGACTGTAGTCGAGACACGTTTTTCACAATGTCTCACAGATGGCACACAGAAACACACACACACACGCGTGCGCGTGAATGGCGCATACAGGTTTTTGATCTAAAGCAAGAGTCGCAATGCCTCCAAGATAAACGCCGTGCGCTTGCCATCTCAGGCCATAAAGAGTCTCACGATGCCTCGCAGATGGCAGCACATTATCTTGCGTTTGCTGTTTGATCAACGTCTCTGGATAGGCATAATATGTTTTCCACTATATAGATGGACATAGAAGTGTGTTATTAGCGATGATGGCTGCACCATCCCGGCCTTTTTCGACGTAATTTGATGGCCTCCAAAAAGCGCCTACAAATCACCGAATGGGCCCCTTTTCGTCGAGACACCTGTGGTACAAAATGCGTTAAGGAGACTCCTTTCACTACATGGCACTTATCTAGTGTATTTTCCTGAGGCAGCTGTAAGTAACATCGTGGCATTGTAGAAATAAAGAAAAAAAAACATCGTGGCATTGTGATAGGACACCTGCTTGCCACGCGAACGGCCCGAGTTCGATCCTCAATGGGACCAAAAATTTTAATCTTTATTTTATTTGCTTCTTTCTCGATTTTTCGCTCACGGACAATTTTTCGCTCACAACAAAAGGTGCCGACGCTGATGCCAGAATTTCTGCAACGCGAGCTCTCTAACGCTGTTGCGTTAAAATGGGAGAACCTTAAGCTTCACCTTTGAGAGCTGAACGCGATAGCTATATTCGGACCCTGTAGTACGCATACTTTGTTAGAGATGGCTTGTGTCAGTCAAGCGTCTGTGTAAAGGGTAGCATGCTTTAAATCACTGGAAATGGTACGGAGGAAATCATTTTGATATTGTCATGCGCCCCCTACGTTGACTTAAGGGCAAAGGTGCAGTGCTATGTGCGAAATTTGTAGTGGGTGGCCAGCTTTAAGCCATTTCGAAAAGGTAATTCGAGCGTGAAAACTTGACACACGCACACGCACACACGCACACACGCACACGCACACACGCACACACCCATGCATCGAACATTTCGAAAGGCTCTACCAACTAGCCCAACAACAAGTTCTTTTACAACACGGCTTTAAGCCATGAATGCATGATAATCGCATCTTCTGGCACCTGGTGGCAGACGGATTATTACTGCAATGTTTGATGTTTTATTATGAAGCATGTATACAGGACGAGTGGTTATGTAAAACATGAAAGTAACTTTTCCTGCATTTCCAAGCAGAGGAAGATATTTTCACTGTATTCACAAGCAGACGTGTGGCTGTTTGGTAGAACACCGGCTTGCCACGCAAACGACCCGGGTACAATCCACACTATAACGAAAAATTTTTCATTATTTAGTTTATTTGCAGCATTTTAGATATTTCGGTCACGCATGAGATGATGATTTTTCGCTCACAACTAACAACGCCCATACCGACACGGATACCGACGCCGACGCTGGAATTTTCGCGAAACGAGCTATTTAACGTTATCGCGTTGAAATTGCTGGTGGTACTCGGGTGCGTGATCAGCTTAGGCGAAGATTAGAAGGGCGATGACTGAAAATAGAACAACCAGCCTACTGAACAGGCGTTGTGTCTTTCTTCTCAACGTTAGGTTAATATTTGTTTAATAAAAGAAAGCGCAGCCTGTACTAGTGGCGCAAAGTTGGAACCAATAGCGGATAGAGTGTTACATCTAGGCTTTTTTTAAGTCTTCATTAGTGGTGTCAAGCTTTTGCTATATTTAATACTGCTGATACTAAGTATGGTTAGGCTTGGATATTTTTAGGGGCGAAGCTCCTTATGGCGTGGGTCTGTCCATCCCATGTATGTATGTATGTATGTATGTATGTATGTATGTATGTATGTATGTATGTATGTATGTATGTATGTATGTATGTATGTATGTATGTATGTATGTATGTATGTATGTATGTATGTATGTATGTATGTATGTATGTATGTATGTATGTATGTATGTATGTATGTATGTATGTATGTATGTATGTATGTATGTATGTATGTATGTATGTATGTATGTATGTATGTATGTATGCAGCCATCGGCGGCACATACCCGCTTTAGAGCGGGTATGTGCCGCAGGGGTTGCGAAAGGGGAGATGGCGGTACTTGGAGTGTTCACTAGATGGACACACGGACGTATGAACAGATAGAGTAGCAGACGGATAGACAGACGCGCGGACGTACAGACGGATTGACGCACGAATGGACAGACAGATGGATGGACATACTCACGGATAGACGGATGGACGCATGGATTGACGCACGGATGGTTGCGCGGACGGACGGAAGGAAGAACTAACGGACGGACGGAAACACGGATGGGCTGCCGTACGCTTCGCCCCACTCATCATCATTCACTCTGTAGATATGCTGTGATTTTTTGCGGTTTTGGTCGGTTACCCACACTACGCAGGTGTCACTTGGTTTTTGCGGGAGAATGTGACATGACAAGCAGTTACGTCATGGATTTGAGACACGTGACTATAGCTGTTACGAAGCTCCTGGTGTTAATGTTTCATGGGACCAGTTTGTTGATTGATTGATATGTGAGGTTTAACATCACAAAACCACCATATGAATATGAGAGATGCCATAGTGGAGGGCTTTGAAAATTTCGGCCACCTGGGGTACTTTACCGTGTGCCCATATCGTACCACACAGGCCTACAGCATTTTCGTCTTCATCGAAAATGCAGCCGCCACAGATGAGATTGGATCCCGTGACCTGCGGGTCTCAGCCGCCGAGTACCTTAGCCATTAGACCACCATGGCGGGGCCGGACCAGTTTTTACCTGATTTCGGCCTCTTGTTTAGCTGATACAAATGTTACGCAATTTTAGCACGTGACTAGTTACGTGTTTTAGTCACGTCATTATATGTTACGTGATGTTAGTGGCGTGACTAGCAATTACGTGGTTCTGGCATGAGCATGTCACATGATTAGACATTACGTAGGTTTGGCGAGAAAATGTCGCGTGTTTACCTCTAGCTTGCTGACTAGTTAAGTTGTTTATGGCCGAATAATGTAACATGACGGGCTGATACGTAATGTTGCGTGATCTTAGTTACTTGACTAGTTTTAGCATTATGTTACGTCATCTTAGTGACTATTTGTTGCGTGTTTTTGGCGGAAAGATGTTGCGTGACTAGGTTTGCATGATCTCTTGTCACATGAGTTGCTCTTACGTGGGTGTTCCAACTTGACAAAAACATGTTTTCTAATCAAACAACTGTTAAATTATGATAAGATGCAACAAAATCTAAATGCATACCCTATGCAAACAACACTTCTACAACGTCTGAGTTTCTCAATAAAATGAAAAGTGTGGTTTAGTGTACGCAAAAGGCCACGAAAGCACTGATGTGCTATACCTGAATGTGACCACATGTACGATATCATGCTGTGTTCATTCCTTTTTATTGCTCTTGATCTTATAGACTATTTCTTTTATTATTAACACTATAGCGTTAAAGAGCTCGTTTAGCAGAAAGGTCGGCGTCGGCGTCAGTGTCGGCGTGGTTGGTTTTGAACGAGAAATCATCATCTTATGCATGACCGAAAAATCGAGAACGATGCAAATAAAATAAATAAATGATAAAAAATCCTGGGGCAGAGGGACCAAAGTAGGGTTGTTTGGCTCCAATTGGGGATCGAACCCGGGTCGTTTGCGTGATAAGCGGATGTTCTACCGCAGACCACTCATCTGCTTGTGGTAACAGTTAAAAGAGGTTCCTCTGCTTGGAAATGCATTGAAAGTTGCTTTATTGCCTCACAAACACACGTTTCCTGTATGCATGCTTCACAATCCAACGTGAAGTATTGCAGTAACATTGCGTGGTTCAAGCGTCCATTACCAATGAGCGTCAGAATATGTGATGATCATAATGGCTCTATGGTTGAAAGCCGACACCGCACTTCAAAAGGCACACACGCTACTGCGCCTATTCCCTTGAGGCCACATAATGGGTGGATAGCAAATTTGAAAGCGTGTCATGCACTAAGTGTTTGAAGTAGGCACTAGGAACATGATGTCGCTCTCTCGTACGACACCTAAAGGCGAAGCTTTAGAGTCCTTAATTTTTTAACCCCCCCTCCCCCAAGTGCCGGCGAGCCAAGCTTGAGTAACTAACCTCTCTGCCTTTCGCCTTCGTATTTGTCTCTCACTTTGTTATTCGAAAGCAATCAAGGGACAATTCTATATGCTTCATGTACAAATCTGTTTCAAGAACAGCGAACTCAGGTGCCTTCTCCGAATGCCGCCAATAGAAAAACGATATATATATATATATATATATATATATATATATATATATATATATATATATATATATATATATATATATATATTCGTATGTCTGTACACTAGCGACAGTGTGAAATCAATATTTTTGTGGCAGCTTTACCACTTTCACCGTAAGACCACCTGCCTATACGAGGAACACGTGAAACTCCCAATATATTGCTTTTTTTCATTACAAATGTCACATAAACATGAATGAAATGTTTTTTTGCAGCAATTCCACCTTAGTTTGTGTCGAGCTTTATGGAAAAAAAAACAAGAATACTTTTCAAGTCATAGAGCGATGCCAACAGATTCTTTTTCTATACACAAATGTATACAAAAAGGATGATTAAGAAGATAATTGGTTTTATTAGACAGCATTTCAATGGTAACTGTGTCAATCTAATTGCGGGAGCTACTACTGCGAAAGCTTCAACATCGCTTACATCTACTTGGCTATTATGCTAGTTTAAATAATGTCCTTTACCACAAATAGGAAAAAAAACAGAATAACGACAAAAAGTTATGCTTGCGTAATATGAGGTGCGGGAATGCTGTGCCTCAAGGAGGCTTATCGCCTTACCCGCGGCTGCACCCGCTTCAATATTTTTTTAGGAATACGTGACAGAAGTATTACGCAGTGAAGGACGGAGAGCACACGCTGGCCTAATTATCTGCTTCGTGGCGGTGAAGAATATTTGATCATAATCATTTGCTGCATTGCTCGAAAAGGGGAGACATCCGCGACTTCCTCGTTTAAATATGCGGTGCAGATTCGTCTTCTGGTCATGCCTCTTGAGGTTTGCGCGGGACTCAGTGAACCGAGTAATTTGAAAGAACGGCTTTTGCAAGGCGACTCTCTGGGTAAGAAAAGGAAAAAGCCCCAAGTCAGCTTATTCTAACCTTGAACACAGAACAGTCACCATGGACTGCATAAACTTTTTTTCATTCAGTCGCCACAAAAAGAGTGAATTTGCATTAATAAAAGCATATTTCCTTCTCCTTGTCTTGTCGCCCGACTAGAGGTCCCTGATTTTCAGCCAAAAGAACTGGTCTACTGCCAAATAAGTGGTGAAAAAACCGAACGCAGTCATAATTTTATGTGAAGAAGGGTTTAGAATAAAAAACAAGTACCTGCTGTATACATTAACTTTAAACAATTATCTTTACTAGTGCTCAGCTCCTAACCCGAAAATCGGGGGTTCCTTCGCGGCCTCGGCGGTTGTATTTCCGTCGAGGCGAAATGCTAGAGGTACATGTACTGAGCTATACAGCGCACGTTAAAGGACACGAGATGGTCGAAATTTCCAGAGCACTCCACGGCGGCGTCTCTCTCGAAATGGGGCAATGGGTGTGGCAAGTTAGTTACTCGTTTAAATGAGCAACCTCGATACCTCTTTTTCTCTTCTACGTTTGAAGTCATGTTCTTCGTAAGTGTCCTTCACACGGAGAGCCATACGCATGAAATGCATACTTGAAGCAGTCATTGGCTCTGCATTACGGTCTTGCATGCGCGTTTTCCACAGGCTGTGCAGTCCCATCAGAAAGAACATATCAGAAGCACTTCATCGAGACATGTTGGGAAAACGTGACCTATAGTATGGGAATAAATATCTCTAAACTGCTGCGGAAAAAGGCCTTACGCAAGAATAATGCTGACGAAATGTCAATTATTGATAGTGGTTGTTGTGCTTTCTATTTAATTTTACAAACATTACTTGTGATATGGGCATAACTTAAAGTTAGTATCAATTATATACTTCAGGGCTGTCCACTGAGGCTGGTCTTCGCAGCAGTAGCCAGAGCGACCATCGAAAGCTCGAGCCCTACGTGTCAGCCTTCCGCTCCTGGTCTTAACTTTTGTTGCATTTGCTATTATTACGCAACCCTAAACAGCTGTTTATATGAAACATATCCGATTGTTCAATACATGCCTGTGAGTAGAGGATTTGTACATATCTTGAGCGCGTCATTTTGTAACGTTTCGCTGAATAAGAAACAAAAAATACTACACAGTTACCTTCCCTTGGTATGCTTTGTAAAAGATTGATTCCCATGGTGCATAGATTCTGCATCTGCTAAATTATTATTATTATTATTATTATTATTATTATTATTATTATTATTGTTATTATTATTATTGTTATTTTTATCATCAATATTACGTTTGATATGTGCGTTACGTCTTGTTAGTATTTAAATTAAGCGCCACAATATGCATTCTTCAACTTGAATACGCATCTGTGATCTAGAACGGCATGGCTGAATATGGCAGTGACGCCATTGTGCGAGTCCAGTTAAAGTTCATTAGCATTTATAATCATCGTTTCGCTAGAAATGACTGTAGATCTAGTTTCAGTGTTGCCAGAAATATTATCACTGCCATAACTTTACTGCTGACAAAATCACGCTGTCCTATTATTGCTTTACAAACTAGTTAACGGAATGATATCCTGCCCTTTATTTCTCAGTTGTGCAAATTTTAGAATTCTGCGTAAGTTAACCACAGGAGATCGACCATTTCATATCTGCCAACTTTTTTTTCAACACTCTGCTGTTCACAAAATACAAAATGTCTATAATGTTAACTTTCATGATGTTGATGTTTTTCACAGTGCACTGTCATTGTTTGTGCCTGAGCTCTGCACTGTCTTAAAATAGTTTTTAACAATGTACAGAGTCTTCCCTTTTCCGTCTGTCAGAAAGGTGTCAGGATAGTTCTGTATATTTCGCGTCGTTTTTAGCTTACTTCGTATTATTGTCATATTATCTTCCAAATTTTCCCAGTTCATGCTGATTTTTTCCCTGTGCGTTTTCACTCTATATTTGATTTTTATGAAGAGTGCCTATATTGTATTGTTGTTTGTATTGGTTTATTTTTGTGTGTGCTTGCACCCAGACTTCATGGTTGTTCCAGGGCACGTTAAAATAATAATAATAATAATAATAATAATAATAATAATAATAATAATAATAATAATAATAATAATAATAATAATAATAATAATAATAATAATAATAATAATACGTTGCTGCATTCCGTTCCATTATATGATTCAGCTCGACGGCGCATGTTCGATTGCTGGACACGGGCGCCTTACTCCGATGGCAACGAAATTCTGGCTCCGAGTGGTAATCGAACTCGGGTCATTTGCGTGCGTGTTCAACCACACAGCCACGCGTCTGCTTGTGAATACAGGGAAAATAACCTTTTCTGCTTGGAAATGCAGTGAAAGTAATTTTCTTGTGTCACAAACACATGCGTCCTGTTTACACGCTGCACAATAGACCATGAAATATTCCACTAAGAATGGGTGGTACAAGCGTGCATTTCGATCGGGTGTCAGAGCATGATAATCATAATGACCTCATGGTTTAAAGCCAGTAACCTCCTATACAAGACACACGCGTTTTTGTGCCCGTTCCCTTAAGGAAACGTAGTGGGTGCATAGCAAGTTCGAAAAAAATTCAACCACTAAGTTTTCAAAGTGCGCACTAGCAACAGAATATCGCTATCAAGTTCAATTCTTAAAGGCGAAGCCCAAGAGTTCCCCTATTATTTGTTTGCCTTGTAATCATGGTACAATTCTGATTCGTGAAACCCCAATATTTATTAGATTTGATTCAGTACAGTTGCACTTATCGATTATACGAACACGCAAACAGTGTCATAACGACACGAGATCTGACAGCATGATTCCAAAAATATACATATATTCCCATAACAGGCTTAGACCACATATTTATTGCGGGTTTTAATACGTAAGCGTTATTCTGTTAAAAATGGCATGTCTCCAAGAAAAAAAAAAAAAGCATTCGAGACAGTCGCCCTGTGACATGTGGCTTCAGACACGGGTGTACTCTTTCGGGCTATGTTCTATTGATATAGGATCTCTAACTACAGGAACAAGTGTAAAAAATATGAGGGGGGGGGGGTCATAAAACATTCCGTGAAAGCGCCACACAATCACACAAACGGTACACGATTCTAACGACGAACACACACAAGCGGTCATGATTTGCTGCCCAATTCAGTGTGATTGATGCAACGTAGCAGCCCCTTCATGTGCGCTAGCTCTATAGTCTCTTGGCAGTGTTGCAGTATATTAGGATGATAAAGAAGCCATCCAGCCCATACAAGAGATTTTGTAAGCAGTGACTTGTGATGTGCATGGCTTTATTTTATAATTGCAACAATTGCGATTGAGGAAGAAAACGAAAAGAGGGAGCATGACATCACTCCACCAGCCTTTGTGGCCAACCCGTCTTGAAGCCAGTGGTGTCGGCCCAACACGTGACCGTTTGCGTCAAGATTACGCAGTCAATAAGACTTGCCGAGACTCTAGTGTATGGTGCCCAGTAGCTTTTATAGGAAACGTGCTCGTCTAGCGCAGACAGGCTGGCTCGCACAGAAAGTTCGAAAACGGAACACCCCCGAGAGTGCTCAAACCTACTACATGCTCTGGCGTTTTCATGGCGTCTTGGGCCGACATGGTTGGCTTCAGTCGTGGGATGTAATACTCCCTCCCTCTTCTTCCTCTATGTCAATTACCATTATATTGTAATTTATGATTGAGAGTGTCACCCCGAAGGGTCGTGCTTGTAAGCAAGAGGAACATCCGTAATGATTTATGATGGTAAAGAAACATGTTCTGTAATGAGAAGAGCAAACAAGATGTAACCACTGGCAAGAGAGCTTCGATGCACAAATTACTTCCTGTTTGTTTCCGTGCCACACGCAGTTCGGGGAGCCATTTGTGCTTCTTATATGGAGAGTGCTGGCGGACTCCCCCAGTGCTGTCGCGAGCATCATCCTCTCATCCGACCGCGGAGTCCTGTTCGACAAGGCCCCGGGGGAATAGATACACCCTCGCCAAGCATCGCCAACGGGCCTCAGAAACGCGACAAAAGAAGCGGAGCTGCGCAGGCTGATAGTTCTTCGGGACGTCAGCAGGCGGACGCTGTCAGTCGTTCTCGGAAAGCATCGAGCAAACAGCCCTTACGCTAACGACGTCTTCTGGTGCGATCTCGGCGGGCAGACGGTCCGAACAGTCCACTTCTGCACACCAAGGCCCTTCCAGTAATGGCGAGTACTGCCGTTGTACAGGCCACCACCCCCCTTGACGGAGGCGGCAGCAGTGCTACCAACCGTCGTACCCTCGGGAAACGGCCGATGGCCAGCGCGTCGTCTTACCCTGCGTCTTCTGTTATCTCTTCTTGCACTCTTGCGCGCTTGTTTGCCTCGTGCGGACCCTTGGCCTAACCACGTTGTTTTCTTTCTCGCTTCCTCCTGCACTCGTCCACGTGATTTTCATGCCCAGTGTGCTTGCTGTTCATCCTCGCTGTCACGCTTATCGCTTGTTCTCCGCGCTCGTGCTCCCTACCCACTCCTCTTCACGAGCACGCGTCGCTGCGGCCTCTCTGAGAGCGCAAGTCCTCTTCTGAGCGTCCGTGGATATCTATATCCCCAGTATTTTGTTTATTTGCTCACCCGAAAGGGGCGCGTTACAAATGACACGCCGTCCGGTCGCCGGATCTCGGTCATCTGTCTGCACAGAAATGACGATAGAGCCTTTCATTCCTCGGATTGAGCACCTCTCTTTCTCGCCGACACTCTTCCGTCCCGGCTCTCTTCCTTTCCTTTTTTTACTGCTGTCAAGTTGTTGCAACGTCGCTTTGGCAGCAGCGTTATTATGTTGTTTTTTTTTTTCGTTTATCCCATGCTTTCATTTCTGTCTGCCATCTTCATGCTCGCCTCGTTGTGGTGTTGGCTGCACCGCCGACGTCAGTGCTGTCCTGAAAGGCTCTGAGCCAAGCTTTTTGGGGAAGACGTCTATTTTTCAACGTGGGCTTTTTTTTACCTCGCCATGACGTGGCTAGGTGAGGATTTGTTCGGCTCACTCCCATCTTTGGTTTCGAATGGCCGTTTGTCTCCAAACTCTTCTGTCTTCTCGAGTTTTTTTTTTTTTTGCCAATTCCATCTTTAACACAGCTAAGCTTTTCCCTGAGTTTGTTTTCTAGAATTTTGGTCTCCTTTTATACCTTGTGCGATACGCGTTTCCATTCCTATAGTTGACAGATGCATCAGCTGTCGCCGCCCACAATTCTTTGCTATGCCTTGTTGTTTTTGTCTTACGGGTATGTGCTATCCCGCGAAGGAACTATTCCGTTATTGCGATCTGCCAACGGTAACTTGACAGGTCTTTCCGGGTCATAAAACCGCAGGCCGTGCGTTTTTTATTCGTGTGGCACATTTCCATGAACAATAAAAATTCAATTTCATAAACGATCAGCTACAGTGGGAAGATAGCACAAATATTGGAGACCACTTCGTGAGACCTTGCATTTTATTGCGTACGGTCACGCCTAGCCCGGTTCTTTAATTTCGAGGGGCGCTTTGAATACGACGACACTCATAGCCGAGCAAGAAATATTGCATCGCCCGAATCTGCCCACTTTTTTGTCCTCTTCTACTCGGCAAGTGCGATATTAGTCGGGCGAACTGGAGCGAACCACGCAACAAGGGTGAACGCATGCTTTCGCGATTATCTACGTTCGCTAGCTCCACTTTTTGTTTTTCATATTTATCGGCTTCATCGCTATAGCCAGTTCATGTATGCCAGTTCTCTCCCATCGCTCAACATTTGGGTGCCGGCTTATTTTCTTTTTATATATTCTTTTTGATCTTCGCGTGTTTCCCGATGGCTGCTCTTTGCGTGAACACTGAAGCCACGCATTTCTCCTGGCAAATAACAAACAAACAATGCATGATTCAGAGAAACGGTGCCGTTCTCTTTGGGTCTGCTGAAGAGAGACACGGGTGGCTAATGTAATAACGCTGCAATCGTGAGCGCCTTCGGTGCATATGCTTTTATATTGCGTCTGTGGTAGCGTCATTACAATTCTACGCGGCGCAGCCAACACGGCCGGGCCAGACTGGGATTTCCGACGGCGCGTGCTTCCACGGCATGCTCGTTACCATAACGCTCCGCCGCCATCTCTGATGCAAACGACCAATACAAGCGGTGCGAGGCAGCTTTTTTTGTGTGTGTGTCTGCGCGAAAACACCCGTCGCTTGGCCGTTTCCCGCTGAGCAGCTCTGCTCCATATACACCAGGGCCGAAAGAACATGCCGCGTATATAGTGCGCCGCCTATGCGTTATGCAACGTCATATCTGCATTGTGGCCCTTTTCTCAGACGTGATCGAGCATTGAGCACATTGCTTTCCCGGCATTAGACATTAGTGTCCCGTCAGCAGCTGATATGCTTCGATAATACATAGGTCAGGACATACCGGCGAGCTCCAGAAAAAGATTTCCATGGAGTCGGAAAAAATTGATTGCAAAACTTAAAAAAAAAAAATAGATACGAATGGTTCACTTGCGAATCAGCTGAACTCGGGGAATTCGCAAGGGACATAAAATTTTATAAAGCGAAGGAATAAAGAAACACATGATAAGAGTAATTAACTTGGACGCAAGCTTAGCATGAATGGTTGAAAACTGCGTAACAAGATGCCGATGTTTGCGGGTCAGCGATTTTATGTACATCAAATGCACAACACCATTTGAGCGTCAACAAAACTGTGGAAGAGATCTGGATGGATTGTTTGGCATAATAGAACATCTACAATTGTTCAAACATTTCTACCAAGTTTTAAAGTCAGAGATAATGGCCCTTTGTGATTCGTGAAAAGGGGCATTCTATTCTGTTAACTGTAACATTCCTTGCCTCTTAATTGATTCATGCGCAGGGGCATAACTGGTGTAGCTGGATGTGATGATATCGCGAGGATGAGCAGATGCGACATAAAACATTTTATTAAAAGTGTTAATGATAAAAGAAAGTTGATAGGGAGCTTTAGAAGTGGTTTCAGAAGGCTTGAATTTCGAGAATAACGCACGTTATTCTCGAATTATAAAATCCATACCTAAGTAATGACGACATTAATTGATCGTCTTTAATGTCCCAAAAGCACAATGTCATTGAGAGTTGCGGAGGACTCCGCAACGTTGGGCCGCTTGGGGTTCTTTAACATGCCCCTGAATCAAAACACACATGCCTCGTGCATTAGCGACACCACCAAGAATGTGGCCGCTGTGGCTGGGATTCAATCCCATGACCTTTGGAGAAGCCCCGCCGTGGTGGTCTAGTGGCTAAGGTACTCGGCTGCTGACCCGCAGGTCGCGGGTTCGAATCCAGACTGCGGTGGCTGCATTTCCGATGGAGGCGGAAATGTTGTAGGCCCGTGTGCTCAGATTTGGGCGCACGTTAAAGAACCCCAGGTGGTCGAAATTTCCGGAGCCCTCCACTACGGCGTCTCTCATAATCATATGGTGGTTTTGGGACGTTAAACTCCACATATCAATCAATCAACCTTTGGAGAAGCAGTCTAGTTGAGTGGTGGCTGGTATTCGTATCTAAGTGGTTAGGGCAATACGCATGTGCAGTTAAAACGAATGCAACGCATACCCTTGGGTCTCTGTTCAAAAACTGCCTAATAGCTAAGCTGTAATACAACAACCATCACCAGAAAAGATTGGCCAATAGAAGTTCAGGGATATGAGTCAAGCAGAAAAGAAAAGTTGGGGGACCCTTAAGCGCCGCCTTGTCTCCTTTAACCGTCGAACGTGATAGCGTTATCTTGTCCTATGATGCTTATACTTCAGCAAACTTCAAACATTTACCACATACCATTTAATCTATGATGTTACTGGAGAACTTTATATTGTGAATTACTACAATGTTATGAATAACGTTGAGAGTGCCCAGCCACGGTGGTCTAGTGGCTAAGGCACTCGGCTGCTGACCCGCAGGTCGCGGGGTTGAATCCCGGCTGCGGCGGCTGCATTTTGATGGCGGTGAAATTACTGTAGGCCCGTGTACCCAGATTTTCGCACACAACAAACAACCCAGGGTGGTCTACATTTCTGGAGCTGCCCCCTATGGCATCTCTCATAATCATATGGTGGTTTTGGGACGTTAAAGTTGAGTTAAAAAAAGAAGAAAAGTTTAAAGTAGTTTGTGCGTGTGAAGTTTTCGCATATAGCTGCATTCTGTGTAATGGGTAGCATGAATGATAGCACGAACAATTATGCGCGCGAAATGTTTTCAAACTTATAATGCACCCACTACGCGGTAATAAGAGTATATACGCTGTAACGTGTCGGCAGTCTCTAATAGGCGACCGCCTTTAAACCATGAAGTCGTCAGGATAATCACCTATTTTGACGCCTGATGGCAATGCACGCTTGTACCACGCAAAATTACTGCAATATTACACAATGTATTGTGAAGCCATATACAGGAAGCGTCTTCCGTAAAGCATCAACATTATTTTCACTGCATCTCGAAGCAGAGGAAGTTTTTTTCATAGTATTTCTCAACAGACTTGTGGCTGTGTGGTAAAACACCAGGGTGCCACGCAAACGGCCTGGGTTTAATCCTTACGCGAACCCGAAAATTTTAATAATTTATTTTCATTTGCATATTTCATGATGTTTTTAATCACGGACAAAATGATGGTGTTTTGATCACAACCAACAAGGTCGATGCCGGAAGTTTTGTGATACGATAGCTTACAATACTGGCAGTGAACCAGAAGGAAAGTTCATAAATGTCAGCAGGAAATGCTAGCTTTGATTGACAGAAGACAGACAAATACTAGATGAATTTTAAACAGAATCGTGTTTCAGAAAAGGCACAACCATCGCAGTGCATTCTGTTCAGAAGTAAATAGAAATGTGAAGAGCGCAGAAAAAACACTTTCCATGCGTCATCAGGTGGTTCTATACCAGTATTTTGCTAGTATAAGACATATTCAAGCTGGCGAAGCGCAACTAAATTTTATTTAACAACATATATTTTACACAGCAAACAATGTTTCACCTACAGCTTTACAACACCACTTACACGTTCCTCAAATGTTCGCTTTCCGCCATTACATCCCATGTTGTGCTTTGATGAACCAAGCCCGCTTTCTCCCTGATAAACAAACTTTACCTAGTGCTTTGTTCGCGGTGCTATCAGCGCTGTATTTTCTCGCCGTTTCTTCTTTTCATCTCACGCACCATTTCACATCGTTTCATCCTCGTTCTCCCAACGGTGCGGCAACTACATCATAAAGCCAACGGGAGGCATACCGGAACAAGGGAAGCCGGTAGACAGAGTAACGACGACATGTGCGCACGCAAGAAAGCCGTGCAGCCAAATTTTTCGCTGTGGGAGAAAAAAAAAACGACAAAAACATAAAAAAAACAGAACGAGAACTTTCTGTGTTTTCTCTATTGTTCTTATCTTCACGAGCTTCACACCCCATGTACCATCAGCCTGAGTGTTCTTCGACTTTTTTTTGTTGCTTCTCTTTCTCAACCTTCATACTTTCACCCTCTGCGCTACCTCCATCCACAGCATCCCTATCGCCATCTCCACACCGTGGCGCACCGCGATGTCATTGTCGTAACACGGCGGTTCGGTGCTCCGCTTTGCAAGGGCGTCAAGCCGACCAGAACGTTTACCCCCGAGTACGATGACACGCGGGACCGAGATACGGAACCGCCGAGAGTGCGGCTGCAGCCACGCACGAGTTTTCGGGCGCATCGAGCGTGCTACGACCGACGGCGATAGCTCGGCGCCGACGAGAAACAAGAGCATCTCCCTGCAAGAAGGAAAGACCAGGCCGCCTGGGGCCATTCCTGCGCTCGCATTTTCTTTCTTTATTTTTTCTCTCGCATTCAGTTTTTATACACTTTTCTTTTCGGTCTTCTGGAGGTTCTTTTTTTCGTCACTTAGCTTCCGCTGCACCACAACTCCACCCACACCAACCTTTGTTACCACCTTCGTCTTTCGGAGTGTTTTTTTTTCTTTTCTGTGGCTCGTTATAGCTGCTATCATTATGGCGCTTCCGCTTTGACGCGTCTCGTTTCCTTTCGTTTATGTTATCTCTCGGCGAGTTTAATTCCAACCTTTTAACCGCGCCTGTATGTATACCTTGACGACACTCCCGTGAGCGCGTCCTTCATCACAAACGTCGTTTGTGTTTTTTCGCCACAGATTTCGCTATTTCCTAATTGTTTGTTCTTTCTTCGTTCGTCACGTCTCACGCGCGCCTCCATCTCGTTGTCGCCGAAGGTCGTTCCGGTTCCGCGGGCTCAGTTGTTTCAGCTACCTTTATCTGTTACTCCCCCTACCTTCCTGCCTGATTTTATTTTTTTCATCTGGCTAACGTGGCTTATTGACATTTTCGTTCCAGCTATATATTATTTATTCTGGCCCGAGGAGCCATTAATATCTGGCGCCAATTGCGCGCGGCACGTTTACAGCGCCATGGTACGCTGGCAGAGACGACCATGATAGCAGTCGCTGCGGAAAAACTGATCTCGGGGAACCGTTAAAACATCACCTCTCTCCTTCTTTTACCCGTGGTTCCACGCGCCATCGAAACTGATGCACTACACTAAAGACTGTCGAAATGAGGATATATGCAAAGGCAGAGTATTTCGAACGCTAACCAGCGGAAAGCAATCCCTGCACTGTTATAGCGACGTTGACCGGCTAATACCATTTATTACGGTGGAAAGTATATCAACAGGCAACCATTCAAGGAACGTATATCAACTGAGATACGCCATTTTTAAAGGCACCGAACGCAGCAGCTAAGAAAAGACAAACTTTTTGGTTTCTGGAGCGGCAATCATTGCCTTATTGGTACGAATACTACCGTGTTGACATGACATACATCTAGGAAGAGCAGTACTATTGCTGGCTTTCTTTTATCCATTACAAAATGAAATGTAAGCATTTTTCGGCCATTTATGGCCGCATTTATGGCCGCAGATATCCTTAATATGTTTTTCTCAACGCAGCTAGAAAACTTTAGAAAAACGCCAGGCCTTCGCTGAACGCGCAAAACTGTCACAGGGAAAGCTAGAACAGCGGCCTTTAAGCGCCTTTTTTTAACTCTTTGAGTAGCTGCTGCAAGCACACTTGCAAGGGTACCCACTACGCCACTAATCATTATGTAGTAGGCCACCCTATGCCATTCTTCGTCATTCTTCGGAGAAGCGTGGTACCTGCTGCGCACTTGCGAGGGCATTCGTTCAATTTTGTGGCCTGTGGCTGATGATGATGAAGAATTTTCCAGATGCTTTTGTAATCCCCCCGTTCCCCCACATTGAATATGCGCCTCAGTTGATAGGTGAACAAGATCAAGCTTTTGTAGAGAGATGGAACATTCGATGACACTCTTTGTGCAATTAGCATTATCTTACATCTGGTTGTTCCTTTGCTGTTCCTATAACGCTTTATTACACATAATAACGCGATTTCCTTCCGGACATTAAGCTTGCTTAGGGTCAATCTAGTGCTACGTTTCGCTGACATGGCGCAGCCGACAGGATGTGAATCGACCGAGCTGCATGCGGAGGAGGAAACGACGCCACGAGAAGGAGCGACGCCGCGCCGTACATCGTCTCGGGACACCGAAACGACCATCGTCGAAAGCGTGTTCACGACCCTCAACCACAGCACGATGGCCAACGCAACGAAAAAGGAACTCGTCGACGAGCTGAAAGCACGAGATCTACGGTGCTCCGGACGAAAGGACGAGCTCATCGCAAGAATCATCCGTGACAACATCACTCGCCAAGCCCTAGAGCCGACGGACTCGTCAACGAAGGACCAGGCTGCCTATGACGACGACAGGCAGGCGCACTTGGAGACACTGTCCGCCGACAACGCGAGGCTTTGCGCTGAACTGAGCAGCCTGCGAGCCCAGCTTAACCGTGCGACCACGAGTGAACGTGAGACATTGCACGAAGCCCACCAGAACGCTTCACTGCCAACGGAACGGGTGACGACTCCAACCGTCGGGCTGCACCATTCCGTCCCTGCTGACATAACGATGTCCTCGGGTTCGACGCGGCCACCATCACTGAACGACGGCACCAACCAAGACGCGGCACGCCCCGCCGCGCCGACCGTTTCAACGCATGAGGGAGAACTTTCCAAGGCCCAGATCCTCGCCGCGCTCGCGAACACACAAGCCCTGCTCGCCAACACGCTGTTGAGAGGTCCACCGATGACGAGCCCGATCCAGATTCATTCCACAAGCGACACGTCATCCTCAATCCCTTGTTCGATGGGACGCCGCAACAAAGTGCTCACGAATGGATTACGCAAGTGGAGAGAATCGCAGCGCTCGCCCACTAGACGCCATCGCTGACGTTGGTGACAGCAGCAAGCCGCTTTATGGGATCTGCCAAGGATTGGCACAGCGCCTACGGCTCACAGTTTGACACCTGGGAGCAGTGGAAGGAAGCGCTCATTCTCCGATTCAAACGAAAGCTGACAATGCAGGAGTTCCTCGAACTGCAAACGAAGCGACGCCTTCAGAGCCACGAGACCATCGTCGAGTACATGTACTCGAAGAACGCCATTCTGAACAAGGCGCCGTACCGTTTAGCAGAGGAAGAACGTATTTCCCTCATTCTCAGCGGCATCGAGGACGACACGTGGGCCAACCCACTCGCAGCGCAGCTTTGTGGCACAGTAACCGAACTCATTGACAGAGCGGCTTTGCTCGAAGCGAGGCATCGCACGACCGTGTGTGCCGAGAACGATAAGAAACCGTCATCGTCTACAGCGAGCCGTGGTCAGGGTTCGAACCAGCGGGTGCCAGCCAGCAGCTCTGCCAACTTGCCGAAGGCCAACCCGCGCAGCGATTTCTCGGGAGCTCCACACCCGTGGCCCATCTCTGCTCGTTCGTGCTTCAACTGCGGCGACATCGGTCACCTGTCCCGGGATTGTAGGAAGCTGAAAACGCCAGCAACGATCAGAGCGGACGAAAAACGAGCGAAGAGGGACAATAGCAGCCACGAAACAGGGACTACGTCACCTAGGCAAGCGAACAGTTTTTTTTTGCATTCGACGGGCGGCACATTACCATTAGTGTCCGGTACTGCTAACAACCGACTCGTCCGCGTGTGCATTAACAGTGGCGCAACTTATCCATCATGAGTGTCAATGCCTCGACGGACGACATTCCCACGCACGAATGGGTACCGCGCGAGAACATTGAAGTTCTCAACCGTAGCATATGCCCAACTCTCGCTGCAACGCTTGATATGACACTGGGCACCACGAATGTGCGACTCGAGGACGTCGTGGTAACGGAATTGCCCAGCGGCATCGACCTGATTCTGGGATCAGACTGGCGATGAGTCGCGAACGTCGACGTAACGTTTCACACGTCAAACGATGTGACTATCGTTCCAGTCGAGCCCTCCGGAAAATTTTCATCGTCCGAAGTACCACCCCAGAAACAAGGCATACCACACCGCACCGGGGAAACGCTTATTGTGACGTTCTGCCGGCAATCGACGAGAGTGTTTCCAAAGACGAAGGGTACGTGCGCCTCAACACGAAATGTTTCGCACCCGACGAAAACTTCACGAGTCTAGTCGAAGACGCCACACGGAAGATAACGAATGATGCCACCGAGGAAGAGAGGGAGCAACTTCACGCAATTCTGTTAGGGCATCACCAAGCGTTCACTTCCAAAGGCGACACTTTGGGCGTGTGTCCTCACACCGAACACGGCATCGAACTCAGAGACGATATACCAGTGTCATCGAGGCCATACAGGTGCTCACCGGCTGATCGCAAGTTCATCCGAGAACAGGTGAATGACTACCTCTTCAAAGGCATCATAAGGCCGAGCGAAAGCGAGTACGGTGCTTCAACGATAGTCGTCGACCAACCGCACCACCCGAAGACTCCACGAAGAATGGTACACGATTATCTCAAGCTCAACGAGAAAACCATCAACCCATCTTATCCAATGCCCGTCATGGAAGACGTTATTGACGATGTCATGCGCGACGGATCGGCTTACTTCACTGTGTTGAACGTGAAGACAGCATTTCTGACTATACGAATGAAGCCGGACGACGTACAGAAGACCGCATTCGTCACTCCAGACGGAAAGTACGAATACCTTCGAATGGCCTTTGGGTTTTGCAAGGCCCCTCAGACGCGAGTGGCGTCGGACGTATCCGATCGAGCTCCTGCACCGAGTCCAGTTTTCTTATACATGTAACCACTGCCGATTCACCTGTAACTTAGCACAATACAGTTTTTCTTAAATTTTGAACGTTGCCTTGACTACATTCATTCGGACATCGCTGACATCACCGGAAAACGTAGCACTAGATTGAATCATGATGCCCCCATTGAACCTTTCAGCGCTCGCACTGACATCTTTCGGTGGTCATTTTTCCCGGATGCTATAGAACAATAGAATTCTTTACCCCAACATGTTATTAATAGTACCGATGTGCAAACTTTTGACAAAGAAATTGATGGTTATTTTGGTAATGATTGAAGTACTGCCCATCCTGTTTTCCTGTGTTTATTGCTTAGTGGTTTTTTAGGTGTTCTGTTTGTACTCATATTGTACTCCCTCCCTGTTATGACCCTCAAGTGGGGTTGACAGTATAAATAAATAAATAAATAAATAAATAAATAAATAAATAAATAAATAAATAAATAAATAAATAAATAAATAAATAAAATTTGCAGGAGCATTCCAAGCACCGGCGTGGCTCTGTGGTAGAATACTGGGCTGAAACGCAGCGGACCCAGATTCTAATCTTATTGTGTCTTCGGTGCTTTGTATTTACTGACCTTTTTTTTTCTTGTTTTGTGCGATAGCGGTTACGGACACCGGTGGTGGTTCTTAACTACGGCGCGCATGTGACCCGTGTTACGATCTCATAACAGCTTTTGCTGTAAAAATTGTAAACAGAATGCAGTCATTCAATAAACCGATGGAGGCAGAAACGTTGCAGGCCCATGTGCTCACATTTGGGTGCAGGTTAAAGAACCGCAGCTGGTCGAAATTTCTGGAGCCCTCCACTACGGCGTCTCTCATATTCATATAGTGGTTTTGGGACGTTGAAACCCACATATTAATAAATCAGTCATTCATTGAAATTATTGCGTCAGGTCAGTTATAGAAGCCAGGAATGAATAAACAGGAGAGAAAGGAAACGCAGTGGCTTTCACCAGTCCAGAAAGGCTGGAATGCTGCTCTCAGCAGGCAAAGGTATCGCTATACATGAAAGAGGTAGACAAAGGGTGAGGGAGAGCACACACAAAAAACGGCGTAACAAGCGCACATGTTCTCAGTTACATGTGTTTATGACATTCAAGCGGGTGATGTAGCGTATTCAGTGTTCAGCTTAGTTTTTCAGATAACGGAATGTATAGATTGAGAAACATGTAATGCTTATCTGATACTTTTCCAGCCTAATTCTTCGCGGCAAGCAACAGAAGGATTAGCGGCTCCTAATCATGTTGGTTCGTGTCTTAATAATAATTTTGGGACTGATTTAGGCTGCTTTAAAGTACCAATACTTCCTATATGGACGTCTATCATAATGCAGCGTGTGGTCCTCTTACTGCTATATGATCAGCTATTTTTTTAGGCTCAATAAAGTCAGGAAAGATTAAAACGTTGCGCATGCTGGATAATGTCAGTGCATTTAAAAAAGAACAACAGTTGGTTGAAAGTTTTGGAGCCCTTTGCTAAGGCGTCCTTCGTAATCATATCGTGGTTTTGGGATGTAGAACTCCAGATAGTGTAATTAAAGGTTGAATACTCAATCTATACCTTTTCTTACATCTGTGAAACATATACACGTCGTGCTTATGTATTTTGTCCTCAAATTCATGCAGCACATTTGGTCAACATATCTTTCCAAAGACTCAGTCCAGCTTTTGTACAGTACAGAATAGCATCAGAGTGTAAACAAAGTGACCTGCATGCATAAGAACAGAGTTAGCTTAACAAGAAACGAAGAAAACAGTAGTGTCTCACTCCGAAAAAGATATATCACATCTCTCTTCCTTGTCTGTTTAATTTCGCAATAAAAATTTTGGTACTTCCCGTTGCTATTGTCAGTTTATGAACTTATATGGTTGGTATTCAATATGTGTGTTAAAAAACTTTGTGATATGTATTATACCACCCTGCTAGAACTCCCTGTTAAAAACAGTGGACATAGGGCGCAGGAGAGGATGAGAAAGACGAGGGATGCGCGTGGCACGTGTGGGGGTTCTTGGATCTATGCCGCAATAAACCGACGCTCTGCTCTTCATCTCCAGGCTTATTAGTACTTTGAACCCGGTTTTACACGAAAGAAGTCTTCGAATTTCACACCCCCACCATTTTGGTTAGCAGTATTAAGTATAAAACAACAACAAATAATAATAATTGATGTCCACTTAGTGACGCAACACGAAAATGTTGCAATTTTCTCTATAGCAAGTGCCATATAGCGTAGCTTAAAGTTTGGCCTGCGGTGCACAGATTTAGTAAGAGAAAACGCGAGTGTGCTGTTGTTTTAATGCTACTTCTTTGTTCGAAATTTATGTGGGAGGTAGAGGCATGCGCTATCTCAAAGTGAAATCACACTATAACGTAACGTTGCTTCAGTCGTAAACATTTAGCCCGAGTCGATGCAGCAGGGCGATGGCAGCACATTCGCTTAATAGCCAGTTGCGAGACACGTCGCACTGTACTTTTTCCCAGCCATGCAAATTATCGATCGAAGCCTG
This sequence comes from Rhipicephalus microplus, assembly GCF_013339725.1. Lineage (NCBI taxonomy): Eukaryota > Metazoa > Arthropoda > Arachnida > Ixodida > Ixodidae > Rhipicephalus > Rhipicephalus microplus. The sequence goes on along the minus strand of NC_051171.1, from coordinate 164,134,555 downwards.
CCCGATATATATACATCGTTCGACGAAGCAGCCTCATGGGTTGACGTTGTGAAAATACCGCAGGCCATTAGTGCTATAGGCGCACGAAGGAAGAGCGTAATGTAAAATAAATTTAGCGAGCAAATGTTAGAGCTGGAACTTCAGAATGCATTGTAAGTTGCGCCACACCTTGTTTAAGGGCGACAGAATAGTGTTTCATTTATTATAAATTTTAGTGGGCACTGGACATGGCGTCTACGTATACGAGGAAAAGACAAGGAAGCTCGGACATTGTGGCCGTGACATAAGTTTAGTCACCCGACGAATAAACGTATTTTTTTCGAGCGTTCTGTTCCCACAAGTTCGGAAAGCAGGCGTAGTTTCTCTAGTTTATCCGTCTTTCAAACGATGGTATTATGATTTTTTTTATAGTCCAACAAGTGTAGACGGGTAAGGTATATCGTTTAAATTGAACCCTCACCATTATTGAAATTTGTAAGCACTGTGTTGCGATTTTGTCAGCGAAGTGTAAAGCGGCTGCATGGCATACAGGTGGTCGAAGTTTCAAGTAAGATGCCGCGCAACACTCAAAGTCGGTTGGTGACTAATATAGCGACGCTCACTCATTCTGGGCGTTTCAGAAGAATATGGCCGCTGCGCTCTCCCGCGTTTCTGTTTCGGATTCGCCGCCGTATGCGGGTTAGTTTCATTACTTTGCAATTATTACTAGAGACCACATTTTCGAAATCTGAAAGCTGCAATTAATTCTTCACAAGACCTTTTATTTTCCCATCAGACTTAGCTACCTAATATCTAATATAACTTAATTTTATGAGTTACTGACTTAAATGTTGTCTTTAGACATCTCAAGCTGCTTGCAGCTACAGAACAACTTTGAAGCCATAAAAAATAACTCATTGTCCTAATTTTGTGAGCTTGAGACACATTACTTGAAACACTCGGTACATGCTTATAAGTATGCACATTTGTACCGATATAAATACCGGATAAGTACCAAATAAATACAGTACATCAGAAAAAAAGGCCGCATATTGCATTATCCGATGAAGCACAAATGAAGGTGAATAAGTGATTTACTAAAATTATGCCAAAGATAATAAGTATTTTAATAGCAATCATTATTACTTGTGGCCTTATAATAAATTACTCATGCTGACGATATTTAATATAGCTGACGTAATAATGTTAACGCTGGTTTTCCTATACCTTTGTACCGATGAACTCTTGGAGGAAGGGTCATGCATCAGTGACCGCAGTTTTTGAATAGCACAAAACGTGTCGGTGGAGCATGTGCGAATATTACTGTACTGCTGAAGCATGATGACCTCGCTCCTCATTAGCCAGATTCTTTGGCTTGCTCCCGTGTTGCTCTTCCTTTCTGCAGTGCGTTAGGTCATGCAACTTACAATGACATTATCCGATGAGACGCGTCTTTTAACGGGGCTTTGAAGTAAATGGTTTACAATTTAGTACAGATTTGCAATAGTGTCGACAATTTATTCCAAAGCACAGGCAAAATAACGCGCAACGCGGGCGTCGACATTCGCACCATAGGGTCCACATTTCTGGGAAAGAAAGTAAGAACATATCTGTGCATGCGTGGGTATGGCAGCACTACCAGGCAATTTTTCAGATGCGGAGGCCAACGAGAGAGAAAGTTGTTAAGGGCTTTCTTTTTTTATTTAAGCTGCCGCCTCACTTTCTTTTCGATAAATGCTCACCGACTAGCTCGGCCTTCTGACGCTCTCGGTAGTTATAATTCGATCTATTTCAAAGATACACCATTGAACTCCCTAAGATAATCATTCGTTTTTAAAATCCTGTGTGTGCCGCTGCACATTCCCGCAACATCTCTTCGAAGCCCTTTGAGGCCCGAGTAGCAGCCCTCTCAGCTTCACTGTTCATATACCAGTTGGACAATCACCCTCCGACAGAAAGCAAACTTCTAGGCCACTGGCCTACACAGATGTCAATGTGAGCTGCTATGAGGGTGATGCTGTGGTTTGCTGGAGAAATAGGACAGAACGGCACGTTAGGACCGTTTAGTGACTACGCATACGTTGCTTTGGACAGTGCTATCGATTGATTGATATGTGGGGTTTAAGGTCACAAAACTACCATATGATTGTGAAAGTCGCCGTAGTGGAGATCTCCGGAAATGTCGACCACCTGAAGTTCTTTAACGTGCACCCAAGTCTGAGCACACGGGCATACAGCATTTTCGCCTCCATCGAAACTGCAGCTGCCGCAGCAGGGATTCGATACGGTGACCTGCGGGTCAGCAGCCGAACACCTTAGCCACTAGACCACCCCGGCGGGGATAGACTGTGCTGTCGTCATGACTTCGTAGTGAATACGTTACAGACTTCTCGAGTATCAAGTAGGCCATTTCCTCCTTGTCGAGTACGAAGAAGCCAACCAGAGATCTTCCTTGGTTTACCAGCTTGTATTGCTTCTACTATTTGGGGTTTTACTTCCCAAAATGACCATATGAGAGACCCCGTAGTGAAGGCCTCGGGAAATTTCGACCACCCGGTGTTCTTTAACGCGCGCTGACATCACATTACACGGGCCCCTATTCATTTCACCTCCATCAAAATGGTACGGCCGCGGCCGGGATCAAACCGATGACCTTCGGGACAGTATCCGACTGCTCCACCACGGCAAACTCTTTCTTTTACCTTCTCTCTCTGGTAGCGTGCACACCTCTTTCTGGTTCATTTTGTATGCAGGTGGTGACAGCTATATTGCGTGTCTAATGCTTACGTTGCATGTGCTTTACGAACAACATCAGGTTCATTCGTGACTAGGAAAGGAAATGATAGCCGCACCCGTGGCAGCCTGGGAATGAAGCTGCAAGAACGCGGGAGGGGGCAAGAAGGGAGGCCTAGGGAGAAAGGGGAATGGCCACGTCCCTGCTTCCTTCCGCTTCTCGTTAAACGCTGTGCCTTCCGCCCCTTGGCCTTTGCCATTGGCTGCGTGATGTCCCGTGCGTCTCGCTCCGATAGCGGTGATAAATGGCGCTTTTATTGCGTTTGACACGCAGAGAAATGACTGCCGGAGATAAGGCACGACGGGAATGGTATGCATTCTAAGTTCGCGAGGTGATGACGAAGAGGAAAAAAACAAAAGTGCGGCCACGGGGGAAGAGCTTCTATTCCGGAATTCGACGCCTCTGGCTTCCGTCCAAACGTAATCTTTCTTTTTTTTTTTGCAAGTGTGCGCTTCACTGAACGTAATTTTTATTGGGAAGAGCGAATTTAGAATTTCTCTCCGAATCTTTCGCTTTTTTTATGTTTAGAAATTGAAGCACCTCCAGCACTTGGTGAGTGATAACCTTGACGTGGCAGAAAACATAAAAACCTGATTTAAAATTGGCAAATATTTAACAGCAAACTTGTTATGACAAGTATAAATAACAAGATTACTTTCAAGTTTTAGTAAAGATCTTTGTTTTGTAACCCCATGTGCATATGTGCTTTTGTACCGGGGGCGTAGGTGAAAACTTTTCAAAGGAGGAGTGGGGGAGTTCACTTACACTCTGTGTATATGCTCAACCTCGTGTTTTTATTGAAGAAGCGGTGGAAGGCGGGCAAGTTGGCACGTAACTATCAGTTGGACGCAACACTTAGCAAAGCTTTTAGTTGGAAGTAAGCAATTGTTCTCGTGTCACCTTCCTTCGTCTAAAATTAGCGCTGTTTTTTCATTCTTTGCGTGTATGCTACAACATCAAATTTTGAATAATTCGACCCCCTGCCCATGCAGTACGCCCGTGTATTGTAGTATCCCGCAATTTCGGTCTGAGAGAATTGGCAATATTGAGGATGCTTTCTTTCTGCCCGGTCGCCGCACCGAATGTGAACACCACCAACTCACCCGACAGCAAGCTGCATTGAAGTATACGACCAACTTGCTTTTCTTTTTCCAAGGCGAGAGTCTTGGATGCCTCATGAAACATATAGACCGTCGGTAATGTCGGCGGCGTCAACGGGTTTGACGCTACAAATCATCACGGCATGACGTCACCACATGACGCCGTTGTGGTGTCAAAGAGCCCGGAATTTTGTGACATCATAGTATCGCCATGACGATGTCACATGACATGACGTCACACCGAAACGTCATCACACGACATCATCGTTTTGCATGCCTCCGTGATCGGGTGGCTGATCACGGATGACGTGCGAAACTATATGAAAGGCAAAATGCTTGATATGCCTCCAATCCCGGGGGCACTGCAATGCCACGTTAGGTGCAAAAACTACGTGCGAAGGATTACGTGGGAGGAGAAATTCACCGACTGAGAAGAAAGTGATAATGGAGCTTGTATTTATTTTTAAGGTGATGGTAAACAACTATATCATTTGCAGAGTTTTTGGCAGAAAAAACAAAACGAAAAACAAATCAGGGTGAACTGAGTCCTTTAGTCGCTCATTATTCACTTTTCTTTCACGGAACTTCGAGCAAGAGTCGTGCCGGACACACCAGAATTACAATGCTTTAGAAAGGGGAACGCCTTTGACAAGCGCAGATTAACGTCATCGCGCTACGTCCAAGCCGGCGTCGTTTATGGGCTATCGGAATTTCTTCCGGGCGATTAAACTTTATGGGTCACGCAGCAGGCGTTTTACAGCATTCCACATCATTGACCGATGAAATCTCTCAGCAGCGGCACACATGGCTAACGAAGATGTCGAAATGGCGGATTTATTATGCGGATCAGACATCCCAGCGCTTATCTTGTTTCTCTCAGTTACACATTGTTTATCTGCTTTATTTCAACACTTTCTTTGATCTTTCTTCCTGTGAAATGATTTCGCGAACAGAAAAAAAAATAATGTGGGTAATAGGGTCTAAGCCAGTTCCACCCCAAGTGAAAGCTTCACAAAGTCTGCAGCAGTGATTCGCCTGTGTTGGCTTTGTCCATATTCTGTGTTTAACTATTCTTTTTTGTTAAGTGCAGAAGACTTTCTGGGGCTGTGCTGTCACATGCCGTCGTGTGCTGTCATCGTTAATTGGCGTAACGCACCATGTGTAGCACATTGAGCTCGTGCTCGCTCCAAGGAGAAGTTTTCTTCCTTTTGTAATTTGAGCGTCTTGATGATAATCATGTATCATCATCAGTGGAAAAAGGAAAGAGATAACGCGTGGTTTGCCGGCGGGAAGCAGGCGAAAACAAGCATAAAAATAAAGAAAAAACAAGAGTAAGCAAGTGCGAAATAGACAGAGAGAGAAAAAAACTCAATAAAAAATAGAACAAGAAACAGAAAAAATGATATAAGAAAGAAGAAGAAATAAATAGAAAGGAAGAGGCAAAAAAAACACAGAAAAGAGCAGCAATGTAGAAATGTAAAGAAAGACAGAAGGCAAAAAAAAAAGAAAGAAATGGAACAGAAACAAAGAAAACTGCCCAGCTCCGCAGTTTCTTCAGGCTTGACACAGTTGTGCGATGCTCGCCTAATTTTTGCCTTTTTCCTTGCAGTTTTTTTTTTGCCGTTTCTTCCTTGTGTATTTGCTCTCTTTTACGGTTTCAGTCCTGTTCGGGTGATTATGTGATATTTTTCATAATTTCCTGTTCGTTTGTTGGAATTATCTGGTGATTTCTGCGATTTTCAGTTTTCCATTCGATGGTCTCCTTTCTACTGTTTTTCAAATGTTTACTGCTCCAAGCGCGGTGCGTCCAACTCCCGAAGCGGTCGCTTTGCTGGTTCGGACAGATGAACTAGCCCTTCGGTGACGCTGCATGGCAAGCAAGCACTGACTTTCCAAAAGTGCAGCCTGCTCGGCTTAGGTGTGCTAAACGGGTGAGCTGCGTAGGATCAACGCGAAACATGAGAATGCAGCACGCGGGTTCCTCATTATACTTTTGCGCAGCTAAAAGAACCCATGTTTTGCCGGTACTTGCACACAAAGCAATATATGGTGCTGCGATGAATACAAGTGCTACAGCCTCTGTACTCGACAGTGGTAATTGTTCTTGTCTCGTGTATGAGTTAGAAACTGCAATTCTGTACTTTGCCGAGAAAGTGTTTTAGTCTTGATATATAGTGACATTATGCTGCTTGCGTGTAAATGCACTGTCGCTAGCGATATCAAGGCTATAACGTGAGTGTCGATTAAGAACTACAACAGCGCCATGTCTCAAAATATTCTTTCGAGAAGAGGGTGGTATGACGTGAGCTCCACTCCCTCTTTTTGCTATTCTTCAAGCTGCGAGTATACTCTTGTTTGAGGAAGCTGCTGAAACGAAGCAGTGCAAAATACCAAATTTCACACATCTTTCCCAGCAAATTTGTAATCACCTGCCGAATTCAGAGCTCGCTTAATTACAATGAATGAAATGCTCAAGATAAAGAGAGAAAGTGTAGAGTTCATTGTAGGGGTCACTAGTGTATCCTGGACCAGCCAACGAGGAAGAGAAGAATGCTCGATACTGATTTTAACAGTTATGGAATGTGCCGCTATGTTCCTGGGGCGTTATGCAGGTCAATGCTTGTGCAATTACCTTCGCATTCCGCGTGACTGTACACTTTTTTGATGCGGGTGTAGATGCTGCTAAAGCATTCCGTAATGTAAAGTTTACCGGCGTGAATCAAGTGAAAAAGTCAGAGGAGAAAAAGAAGGCGGTGTATTCAAGCAATGTGCAGTCGGAGCCGCCGCTAAGTGGTGGCACAGCCGTATCATGCGATGCTAAGAAACTGCACAGTGACGCAGATATACTGGACGCAATTGCATGATAAGTCATTGTGTCTTTTCTGTGCTCCGTTTATTTGCCCTATGTAAGCATGCCTTAATACACTGCGAAGCGTAGTTCCTTAACACACTGCGAAATATAGGAGAGAATGCACCGAAAGAGTGTCGTGTCCTGCTTCGTGGTTTGTTAGATAATAATAATAATAATTATGATAATTGTTGGAGTTTAACGTCCCTAAACTACGATATGATTACGAGATTACGAGAGACGCCGTATTGGAGGCGATGACTCCGGGAATTCGGACAACGCGGGGTTCTTTAACGTGCACCTAAATATAAGCGCACGGAACTCGAATGATTTCGCGTTCATCGAAAATTCGGCCGCAATGGCCGCCTTTTATCTCGTGATTTTCGGGTTCGCAGTTGAATGGGATTATAATACCGAACCAACTGGCCCATCATTAAGCGCTATTTGTGTCGATATGGTCGGTTAGGTTGTGCAGTGAAAGAAAAACAGTTACGAACAAGATCAGTACCTACAAACATCACGCAAACATGACAAGTGTTAGTCACATAATTTCTTTACTAATTCACATATCCGTTACCTTTCTTTTTATTTCGTTAAGATCTTTTTGTAAATGATTTACAGCACGTGTAGCGTTCTGTTATCGAAAATACCTATATCTAGTTATGAGTGCGGTCGAATATGCTATGATATTTCATGAAGCCGCGTAGAAAAGGACACAATCACGCAGAAATATATTTACGCAAGTGAAATCGCAGCACTGCAGCTTCAACACGAGTTTCAGTACAGCGCTTGTGTTTGCTCATTTAATGTGGGCGTGATTGTGCCTTTTTCTGCACTGCCCCGTAAAAAGTTTTGGCACACAACTAGTACATCAGTACGCATTGAGGAAGGTGATACACTGCGGTTTTGCGCAAACTGTGCATGGCAACCTTGTTCGTAACTTGGTTTTAGAGAAAGCTGTGAAGAATCGATTTCTCTGAAGAACAAGGCTGACTGCGTATAAATAGTGAAGCTTTCACATATTAGGAGAGGCGCTGAGAAAGGTGCTGATAGACCTAGAAGGCAAATAAAAAAAACAGCGCCAAGAAAGCTTGAGAGCTGCTACCGAAGGACTCGTTGACAGACCTCCCAGCCCGATATTTTATTCAAGTTCCGCTCGACAGACTTCGGCATCCATTCATTCCTGGAGCTTCGAGGAACGAGGAGCAGGCCAAAACAGTCGCATGCCTTTTCCGCGAGGGAATGCAAGAAGAGGCAAATAAGAATGCATCCTATAAAAACACAAGAACCGGGATGGGTGGCTTCTTGCAGTTAGGGGGAACGAAAGACACTGCTTTTGCTTTTGCCCCCTTAAATGCGTGCAGCGTTGTGGTAATTGTACGGAGCCCATTCAAAAGAATCATAATGGGAAAGTAAGATCGAGGTTTTGTTACAATCTGCGCAGAAACGTTTCGCCATCCTATGACAACACGGCAAAATAACGATCGTTTCGGTGCCGCTTCGTGCGTCGTTTGATGTTGCTGGGGGAGTATTTTTGCTGTCTTCGCGGATGTTGTGCAGCGAGCGAGTGCGAAAAAGCTTTCGCGGGCACTCACTTTCATGGTTGGCTGATGCGAGCGGCAGCTTCTGTAAATCTGCACCGTTCTAGCGACACAGAGCCCAATAGAAGGAGAAAGAGGTAGGGGGGTGCAGGCAGGGTGACCCCTGTAGCGAAATAGTTTGAGGCAGGCCGGTGGACCTCGGGTGACCTGAGGAGATGGATGCCGCGACTGGCGTGTCCGCTGGCCACTTCGTTTGAAATGGATACGCGGTGACAGTGAAATATGAACGGTCCCACGTCGCTTGGCCCTCGGGCTTTATCCGTTCCTTCTTCGGACGGTCGCTCTCGTGTGATGGACCAATCGGCTCTTTTGCTTTTTCGATAGGCACCAGCGAGATCTCGTGTTGACCCTCTAAGCGAAACGTTGGTGTGGTGCAAAAAGGAAGTAGAAAAAGAGTTGTCACAGCATTCTATTTCTTTTCACTTTTTTTCTATGTTGTTCTCTCACGGTTTGGTGAAGCGCTCTCATCTTTTATATATTACTGGAGCACACTCATGTTTCTTATCTGATCATCTGCGTCAGAAGAAGCGTTTGACTCATTCTTATAAAAAAAGGTTTTCACTTTTATTAATGCGCTGGGGATGTTCGAATGGGTTTTGCTTGAAATTTTTTTCGTATGAGTAGGCCTCGCACATACGCTGGTCGGAAGTCCACTTCACCTCGTTTGACTTGTAACTCTCGTTCAGCGGCAACAAATATGCAAACTTACTGTGGCGTGTTACGAAGTGCCTGTTAGCATATCAACACAGAGTACTTTCTTAGATATTGTCTCGTAATCCTTCCGGGTTAAAGCGGAAACAATTTTGATGAAGGCCGTCATGATTATCATAGTTTTCTGTGTGTGTTGTAAGATCGTTTGACTATGTTCACTTTTATTTTTGTTATTAAATGTACATAAGCAGATCTTGGCGCCTGATAAAGGCGACTGCTACAACTATTTTTCTACATGTGATGAAAAATTATGGCCTCTTGAAAGAAGGAAGTATTAAATCAATACAGAGTTCCCAAACGATTCGATGAAATCCAGGCCTACATGACATCCAGTCAGTGCAAGATTCTAATAGTCACCGCATTATACTTGACGAATAAACGCAAACACAGATAAACATATGCTAAAAAGCTATGAGATCTTGGAAGCTCTAATAAATAGCCGAACATGCACTAGTGTTTGTTTTAGAATGATTGTTGTTAGAACGTAGTAATCTAACGTATTCCAAGAAAAAATATACTGTCCAGCAATACTGTTCAGTCGTTCCTCTTGTGTGTAACTCTACTGACACCCTCATTTGACTTCTGTGATTCGGTCTTGCACTGAGGATTTCCTTCGACAGAAAATGTTCCCCAGGCGAATCTGCAGCTTTCTCCAGAGGGGTTGGCGGAACGCATAGTGTTATACACTGGAGTATAGTGGCATGTATCCTACGTGTTCACAAATTCTGCACCAGATTAATATGCACCTAGTTTTTTTTTTACTTCATAAAAAGGTTCTTGTGTAATTAATAGGTGCCCCGTGCTAGACTGCGCATTAATGTTGCTATAGCGTGGATGACTTTGATCGGCATCAAGAACATCATTCGGCGATCTATCCCAAAAAATATTGGCCCTTGAACTTTATCGTGAAGCCAGGTCTCTTTTATTAGTCCTCTAGTTCATTAGGTTTCGCTTGCTGTACGCTTTTGTAAATACCGAAATGAAATTTTTTATTAGATGGACATACTTCTTTCTTTATGATTACTTACATTGTGAAGAACAAAGCCGAGGTGACTCAATTAAAGCATTTTCTTCCACTGCTGCCAGTCCGTATTGTGCGCGGTCTGGTAGGGATCGAATCGGGGTCGTTTGCGTGGAAAGCAGATATTATACCACACAGCCACGCCTCTGCTTTTGAAAACAGTGACAAGAACTTACTCTGCTTGAAAATGCAGTGAAATTTGCTTTCATGCTTAACAAACACACGCGTCGTGTATACATGATTCACAATGCGACATGAAATATTGCTGTAGTAATGCGTAGTACAAGCGTCCATTGTTAACAGACGTCAGAATATGTGCTTATCATAATGACTCCGGTGTTGAAAGTCGGTACCCCACTACAAAAAGTACACATGTTACCAAAACTACTTTCCTCAAGGCCACGTAGTGGGTGCATAGCAATTTCTAAAAGGTTTCATGCACTAAGTATTTGAAGTACGCACTGAGAACAGGATGTCGCTATCGTATTTAACTGCTAAAGGTGAAGTTTTAGGGTGCCCTAGTTTTTTTTTCTTTTCCTCCTTCTCCACTTTAAAATGTCGAACTGTGTCAATATTTAGTTCGTGCTCATCCTGCATATATTCTTTCTGCACGTCGTTTCTGATTGAGTAGAATGTTGAATGTTCAGAGCTGCTTGGCGTTCTTCACATAAATTACAATTTGTTGTTGTATCATTCAATCTTTCGCCCCTGTGGTGAAAGGATGCACTGTGGACGCTCAGCTGCTTCTGTGAAGGCACATTTCACTCTCTTGTTACACTGAATATTATTACCGAGGCAGTTTTTTGTTTCACGTTCTTGCGTAGCTACGACTTCTGTCATATATGTGTACACTATCTTTGTTCATCTGCAAAACTCCACCTTTGTATGCATGTGTTTTAGGACACTCCGAACTGTTTTTTTTATATAGGCCCACTTAGAAGGGCTGATATTTTTATCGGTGCGAGGAATGGGAGGAGTTTATAGATACACACAGATAACTTAGCACTAATCCTGACGGGTTATATTATTATACACTAGTTGCTTCACTATCTGAAATTGGTCACGCACAGTGCAACAAATTCTGTTGAAACATTCGTATGCTTTAAGCGGAAAGGGGTATCGATTATCAGTTTTTCCTTTATGTCGTGGCCATGACCATGTTCCCAGCTAGCTTGAAAAAAAAATTTTTTAAATTGGCCTGCTGTTTTGCCTACTTCAATTGTGATTTTGTTCTTATAGGAAAAGCGTTCAAAAATAACAGCCTAACATTTTAGAACATTTCGCAGAGCAACCTTAGTTTCCACACTATTTATTCGTGTCCTTTTTCTCTATTTTTCTGTTACCAGGTTTCCAACAGTCGTTTTCTTATTTCTAGTCTGGACATGTTTACTATTCCAGTGCTCTCTTTAATGTGTAGGGCTTCATTTAGGTAATGCCCAAAAGTACACCCGTGTGAATAATTTCAAATATAAATACATGCTCAGCCGTTTCGTTATCTTTCCCATGGCGAGAAGATTGTTCTGATTTCCGGAAGCTCTCTTTACAACTACGCGTACTGTGGCATCCCGGCCTGGCTTCAAAAATAGAACGCGTAGAATTCTGTTTTAAAATAGTAGAGCGCTTTTTTCAAACCATAAAGAAAATAACGGTAAAAAGTAGCTGGCGTTACCTAGTGACTAAAAACATTAGCGCGAAAGCAACGCATGAGACATAGGAAAAACGACGCACACAAAATCTTCTGCACTGCATAGTCTGGGGCTTGGGATTACGAAAGCGACTCCGTCTCTGATTTTGACAATTCATCTCAAGGCGAGCACCTTTGGTAACACATCACGTTAACAACAACACAAATAAATAAAATAAAAAATAAGAAAATTTATATCTATTAGTGCGTCGGTACACTGCATATTCTGGATATCCAAACCTCTTGAAAATCATCTTGTGGTAAGTTGTTGCTATTACTGTTTACTGAATAATGACATCATTGGGAAATAAATCGTCATAGGAATGCCTACTTTAGTTATGGAAATAAACACCTAGCCCCTAAGACAGGTTAAGTAAGTGCTTCCTTGTGCAGCAAACAAACGTCTGGACGTTTTATAATCAACGTAGTATTCCGCGTTTTTCGGCTTCCCCGAAGGCTTCAAAGTATCTGCACTACCACGTGCAGTCATTCAGAGAAAAAACGTTCCGGGTGATACCATACGTTTTCATCACCACTCGGTGTTTATAAATAAACCATACTCTTGTTAATCAAACCATTTCTTGAAATCATGTTTATGCATTGTCTGATGATACCATGTGGAACCTGTCAAATATCTATAAAACGCGTTGAATACCTAAATGTTTCAATATAAGTATTGTACAACCCGTAAAAGCGAGAAGATACACCAACCAAGAACAGCGAACATTTTCCCGACGTTTCGGCTCGCTATGCGGGGGCCTTGTTCATAGTCAGCTTGTTTATTGACTTGATTGATTGATTTGTGGGGTTTAACGTCCCAAAACCACCGTATGATTATGAGAGAAGCCGTAGTGGAGGGCTCCGGAAATTTCGACCACCTGGGGTACTTTAACGTGCACCCAAATCTGAGTACACGGGCCTGCAGCATTTCCGCCTCCATCGGAAATGCAGCCGCCGCAGCCGGGATTTGATCCCGCGACCTGCGGGTCAGCAGCCGAGTACCTTAGCCACTAGACTACCGTGGCGGGGCAAAAAGTGAGCTTGTCAACAAAGGCTAAGTAGCCGAAACGTGAATGAACTGTAAGCGTTTCTCAGAGATGGCCTTAAAAAAACAGCTAAGACTTGATAAAAAGGCTACACACAATGCACGAACTGTCAAAAGGTGAAAAAAAAAAGCCTGTATTTATGTGCAAAAACTTGGTTATATTATAAACTGCACAACTACTGGCAACCACTCATTTCGCAGACTCTTCCTTCACTGGCTGTTCTTGCTCCGTCTATCGTATTTCCCACACTTTTTTTCCTCTGATCTTCTGAGCACGCATACACGCACGCAGACACAAACACGCATGCGCAACACACACTTACGCACAGCGATGGTTCTACAAATTAGGAATGTGTGATCTTTCGCTTCGCCACTCGGGGAAACTTTGTGTCGAACGTCCTGAAAGCCACGAATGCACAAAGTGTCGCGCTTTGCCTCTTGCATTCAAACCAGCAGAGTGCAGTAATAAAAGGGGGCGGCCTCCCTTGTCCTGACACGGCGCAATGGGAGGCTCGCCGATCACAGCTGCCTATAAACAAAGTGGAGGGCCCTTTCATGTGGCCAATGAACACTCTTTTGACATAACACATTCGCACAAAAGAAAAGGAATAAAACAGAACTTGAAAGATGTGGAACAGTCGCGTACACAAAATTTTGTTATTGTAAGTCACTTTATCTTTGTTTACAATATGCATTTCACCGGCCAGACGGATTGCCTTCGAACTTTGAATTTTACTATGTTACAACCTGTTATATCACATCTTTTACATGCTTTTTGTCTCGATCACTTTCTTTCATTTTCTTACTAAGAAATAGTGCCTGGTGCATGTGACATATTACTTTTACAGTTAGGTTTCTTTCAAGTAAATAAAGCACAAAATGTCGCCCCTATGCATTTGCCAACATGTGCATGTGTTCGTCCTCGTGTACTTGTCACGTGTTTCTCGTCATACCGTCGACCTGCGAACCAAACATAAGTCACACACTACTTGCTATCCTCATGTGAACTTGGTTTTCTATTTAGAGCCAAGGCAAATATGACACGTGCACACATTAAACGCTCGCTTTTCTTGATGCACCCTTCTTGCCCAAGTGGTTTTCTTCGACCATTGCAATTACTTTCCCTCATACAGCAACATTTCACATGACCATACATGAGGCGAGATAGTTGGCTACTTGCTAAAACGTTTTGCAATACATTAATCCTACGGTGCGTTCACATTTCAAATAATTTTCGTTCGGCTAAATGCTGTCAAACTAAATGTTCATTTCATACTAAATTTTTTTACGCGGGAGGTCTCACTAAGGCACCAACATTCAATAAAGTAATGTAGATATGTCGTCTAAGCCGTTGCAGAGGCGAGAATTTGAAGACCCCAGCCTTATTGTGAAGTGTCTATTCACCTCGTAATTAATAACAGCATGTATAAATTTTTTAAAATTGGCTCTGTTACAGAAAGGGTCTATCAGCAACAGAGCACGCTTTCAAGGAGACAATCACAAGTGATGATTATCTGTGGTTTAACGTCCCAAAACCACCATATGATTATGAGTGACGCCGTTGTGGAGGGCTCCGAAAAGTTCTACCACCTCGGCCTCTTTAACGCGCACCCAAAGCTGAGTTCACGGACCTACCGCATTTTCGCCTCCATAGAAAATGCAGCCGCCGCAGACGGGATTTGATCACGCGACCTGCGGGTCAGCAGCTGAGTACATTAGCCACTAGACTACGACGGTGGAGCTTAATTATTAGTGTACATTCTGATTTGAAGCATCAATGACAACAAAAGACCAAGTGTTCGAAGAAAACTGCCCTTTAAAATATTTGAATTGAAGAGTGGCCTACTTTTGTAGGCACTAAGTGAGTCTAATTTAGCAAGTGATGTTATTTGTCAATTAACGCATCCTATGAAAGACAAATGTTATGTATTCATCCCCTACCTTCGCGTCGTGGTGCAGTGTTTGTCTTCTAGTCATCTTGAGTGAATGAATAGGGAAGCTTGTGATTTTTTGTTTAGAGGTTTTCCCTGGCCTATCATTTTGTGATCATATAGTTTATTTGGGAGATCGAATAACAGATGCTTCAGGGCTGTTATATTGCATGACCAGGTTAAGTGGATGAAATTTACCAATAGGCCGGCTGTGCGACAAGAGTCACAGGTGCGTGGTTTTCAAAATCACTGCGCATGTCTTGAGGCTTTCCTAAGGACCGAAGAATATGAAGTTTTTTTTTATTTTTACAGTGATTTTCACAGCACTACAAATGCCAAGATAAGGCGAAGCCACACAAATCACGATAGATGGCTCTATGTGCCATCGTTCGTGTGTCTTTATTGACCGCGAGGGCCTACACTAGAGAGGCCAGTGCTACGATCGTTTTGACGTCACAGATAGGGTGCGTAGTTGCAGAATACGGCAGCTTTGCTTTCGTGACACCACTTGCGTCGCCCCCCCCCCCCCCCCCCCATGGCTGCACCAGTTATCATGTTATCGCTTGATTCTCCGCACGTTCTCGAAGACTTCCTATGATCGTTCTCGAAAAGGCCCATGATCGTGCGTGAGAACTTACGCGCCGCGATGTTCTGGAGGCTACGGAGGGGAGGGAGGGACTCACAGATTTGATTGATATGTGGGGTTTAACGTCCCAAAACCACCGTACAATTATGAGAGACGCCGTAGTGGAGGGCTCCGGAAATTTCGACCACCTGGGGTTCTTTAACGTGCACTCAAATCTGAGCACACGGGCCTACGACATTTCCGCCTCCATCCGAAATACAGCCACCGCAGCCGGGATTTGATCCCGCGACCTGCGGGTCAGCAGCCGAGTACCTTAGCCACTAGACCACCACGACGGGGCGGACTCAGCAGAACGATGTACTACTCACATTCACTGGAATAACCACGCATTACCAACTTGGCACAAGAATCTATCCTCTTCCTCACGCGAAGCTCAGCAGAGCACTGTCAGCTACCTTGAGAATGCTGCAGATGGGATCTTTCCCGTCGAGGGGATTCCTAAGTAAAATATACGTGGACGTTGACCCCAGCTTCCCTTACTGCAATGAAACCTTCTGCTATATGGCTCACATGCTCTGACGATGTCCCGTGCTGCCTAACAACCTTCCCCCAAGCGAATCCGAATGGGAGGAGGCCATAAGAAGTATGGAACTCAGTAGGCAAATCCACGCACTTCAGAGGGCCCAGGAGCGGGTGGAGCGTCACGGCGTTCTGTCCTCTACGTGGGCGCGGCCAGTGGTTACAACGGCTCCTCGTTAGAGAGTCCTGCAGTAACTCCTCCAGTTGAATTAAAGCTGTCTGTCTGTCTGTCTGTCTGTCTGTCTGTCTGTCTGTCTGTCTGTCTGTCTGTCTGTCTGTCCGTCTGTCTGTCCGTCTGTCTGTCTGTCTGTCTGTCTGTCTGTCTGTCTGTCTGTCTGTCTGTCTGTCTGTCTGTCTGTCTGTCTGTCTGTCTGTCTGTCTGTCTGTCTGTCTGTCTGTCTGTCTGTCTGTCTGTCTGTCTGTCTGTCTGTCTGTCTGTCCCAGTGAGCGCTGCAGAGCACCCGTAATCATGATGAATTAAGTAGTTCGGCCGAAATCTACAATATGGGTGATTTTTTACGAAAGCTAAGATATGTCACTCAGGTGAAAGTATGTGCACTACGTAGCAACTCCAAGCGATTCTGATGTTTACCTATAATGAAGCACATATCATCATATTGCTTATTGTCAGATACTCGTAGCCGTTTTGCTGTCTTCATAGAAATAAAAATATTATTTCCCGTGACAAAATAAAGAGCCGAGCAGTATTCTCGGCTCCTTGCTGTGTGTGGTGTGCAATGTGCATATTCGCTCTTTTTTTTCTCTCTATTTCGCTCTTTTATTCCCCTCTCCCCATGTGTGCATAGAAAGTTAAAAGTAGTCAAGTTAGCCTCCCTGTCTTTTTCTCTCTTTCTCTCTTTCTTGCTCGTATTATTTTTGTACATTTGTGCTTGTTGACGTGAAAGAAAAAAAATAAGTATATACATATACGCAATATTGATATTAAACCATCTAGACAGTTCCCTGGCTGACAGCTCCGCCAGGAAGGGGATGCCTTTCACTCGTTCGCTGTCTTTTCTGAAGTGCGGCTATGACGGCTTCCGCAGGCGACAGCGTCAGCGACCGCGGCTGGACATAACGTCCAGCGGACGGCGGTGACGGCAAGGGAAGATGTGAGAGCAAGCAAAAAATCTGTCGCGTATTTGTTCTGACAAACAAACTGCTCTCGGTATTTGCCCACCTGAGTTGTTTGTCTTGGCGCCTAGATGGCGGCCGGACGCTCTCGGGCCTCTTGGGCTCAACGCACTTCGACCCTTTCCATCCACTGGCAAAAACATTTTAAGTATTTATTTGTTCCATCCTTATGACGTATATGTGGACGTTTTTTTTTTTTTTTGAGGATCCTTCCACAAGCTATAAATGGCGGAAGAGGATGATTTCCTTCTAGGCCTGTTGTGCCCCCGGAGAGGCCTTACCACTCACAGTATTTGTTATTTCTCGCTGGTTTCATTTTTATTCGTTGTTCAAAAGTTGTATGTGGACTTGGGTAAGTACCATCCTTAAGAGAAACTTAGAGACTAAGTTTTTTTTTGAAAAATCAATGCGCATACTGCTTCTCTAACTTTATACAAAACTCTTAAATATGTCGTCAAGTTATTCACTTTGTTAGTTGACACTTTTCTCTTTTTAAGGCAAATAAGACCTGCTACGGTGGCCTTGTCGCTATATAACCCCCCAGCCAGCGCAGAATGCTGAATGTGGTACTTCTGTGTTTTGCTCTCTGTAGCTCGTGATCCTCAGACTTCAATTAAAACTCCAAAAAGCTTTGACACCTTTTTTAGATCCATTACCATTTGGATTGGTATTGCTAGTTACCATGATTGTCATTGTCTTTGAGGTGACGTTTAATTTCACACTAGAAGAAAAGCTCTTCCGGTTATCTACATTTCTTTTTATTGTGCCTGACGACAGTAGCCGATGTGGTAACATCTGCTCTACACACGTCATGGCATGTTACAAAGTTCCCAGTGAGACTTACTTGGTCGTTTACCACGCCACTTTGACATTGTCTAATAACGGAGTTGCGATCAATTTTCTTCGCTATAATATGACATAATGCTCATGGTAGAATGACCATTAAAACATTGGCCAATAAAAATACCCTCAACAAAGCGAAAACGGGAAATTTTATTGCCAAACCAGAGTGCTCACTTTATGAAAGGAAAAAAAATCAAGGTAATTTTGCACTAGTGGTGCCAAACCTGAAGGTAGTGCGGAGCTTGGCAGCCTTCTTTGTTTGTCTTCGGCTTTCTTCTTCCTTCCTCCTCTTTTTTTCTTGTTTTTTATGTCTTTGCTGTTTTTCTTTCTCTCTTTACTTTAATTGTTTTTCTTTCTCTTGTTTGCGCTTTCTATTTTTTCCCTTTTTTCTTTTCTATCTTTTTCTATTTCGGGCTTGCTTTCCCCCATTTTTTACCATTTTAATACGTGGTTTTTCCTGCGCTGCGCGATGGGAATAGTTTTTTTTTTGATCATAAGAAGGTATCATTATTAAAGGCGCTCGAAGAACGAGAGGAAGATTTCTCATTGGCGCCAGAGTGCACTCAATACGCTACACATGGAGCATTACACCAAGTGACGATGACAGCATATACCACCACACACAAGAGCCTGGCCCCTAAACTGCTTTTCCTGCGCTGCGCGATGTGAATAGTTTTTTTTTTTTGATGATAAGAAGGTATCATTATTAAAGGCGCTCGAAGAACGAGAGGAAGATTTCTCATTGGCGCCATAGTGCGCTCAATACGCTACACATGGAGCATTACACCAAGTGACGATGACAGCATATACCACCACACACAAGAGCCTGGCCCCTAAACAGCTTCGCACTTAAAAAAAATGTAATTAATTTTTCGATGAAAGAATTTGTGCTTGACCGTCAACGAGTGAATGTGCTTTCTTTGTGCACTGTAACTTTCATGGCAGGGTAGTAAAAGCCACAATCATTGATTTTTCTTTCAGAAGTCACTTGAAGTTATCTATCTTCTGATAAGTTTACTTAGTGACAGCGACACATTAGTGAAGTTCAGGCCTGAAAGGCCTGAACTGGCCGCCTATAATTTCGGCCCTAAGTACGCTACGGGTTACCTACAAAGCACGTGGTTGCGTAGAGTGTTCTGCAAATTGCTGAAACACCGGCATAATAAAAGACTCCTAGCTGAGGCACGGCGCGGCCTGCATCAAAGGCTTCACGGTCTCCTTTAGGGTCGACTTCTTGACGACCAGGATTGGCTCAACCCGACCGGTGACGGCTACAAGATTGCCGCAAGTTTACTTGACCTCGCCAGGTGCACTCAAGCACCGACGTCGACAGAGCGTCGGCGAAGAACGAGCCGAGATGTACACTATTACTTTAAAGCGCACGTGTTTCTCTCGGAGCTCAGCTGAAAGGAACACACGCGTTGGCCTGTAAACGAGTCTAAGCGAGACCCCGTTCCACTCGGGTCCGATATCGGGACCAGCGGCGCTGGCTCGGCGTTTCAGTCAATATTTGCGAAAAAGCGTAGGGCGGCGCCGGCGCTATAGGCACGATACCCGTCCTTTCAGCCTGGCGCGTTCACGTAGTACTCTCCGCGAAAAGCGTCGAGGGTGAGCGCAAAAACCGAGGGGGATCTGTGTGCGACCGGGGCGCGATGGGTTTAGCGCTGGTGGCGTTCACCTCCAGCCCTGAGCTTGCGTGTGGATAGAACAAGAGGCCAAGCCGAGCTCATATGTTGACTTGACATCTGCTTGGCGTCTAATTGACTCTTGATCTGACCACCTCATACACACTCCCCTCCCCCTTCCCCCCACTTTGTATCTCGGCCTTGAACCCTACACCTTCTCTCTGTGTTTCTCGGTTCTCGGGTCATTGGTGTTGGCTAAGCGCTACTTGGACTTAAATGTACTTATAGTATTCTCTCAGTATACGGGGATGCCGGTCTGTTTATCCCGCCGTTTCTCCTTCCGTGACAAGTAGTTTTGGGGTTTTTTTTTTCGAAAGTTTATACGATTATACTACAGCTTGATGGTAATAAAACGGCCTCACGCTGAGGTACAGTGATATACATTTTCTTTCTTCGTCCCATTTTTTCGCGCTGTTCTCCTGCGTATCATGTGCCAACTGGCCCTTCAAGAAACCCTTCTGCAATACATTTTCTTAGTGACTCACTTGCTCTTTAGTGCTTGTCGACGTAGTTTCTTACCTTCACTACCTATTATACAAACATTTTTAATTCAGTAATTATGTGTTTCTGTGAGTATTAACCTCAGCGTTCTGCATAATGGCAAAATATTACTTTTTATACCACTGGCCAAAATATGCGTTGTGTCGACCTGTCTTAGGTCATTACTAGGCTATAGCTAAACGATGGTAGGTTGTCTATATGTTGACCCCAGTTGAGAGAGGTTCACAGACAGTCACAAACATGACATGGTTGTCCAAACTCCAGAGATTTGGCACAAACCAAGCGTTCGCAGCTGTGATAGATTTACGGGCACGTTGACATTGGTATAGACCTTCCATTGCTTTAGGAATTTTGCGCAGCCGCCGTTGTCGTTTCCCGTTCTCTATAATTCTCTCTGTGTACGTACTAGGGGTATTGGGCGAGGCGCCATCGCTTCGCAGCTATTAGTTACGGGACTAACGGCTGGCTTCTCCATGTTTATTAGACCAGAGACGTGTCGTAGGATTTGCCCTATTTCGATGGCACATGCCCGTTTATAGTGATCACAGTTTTTCGGTGCGTAGGACAAAAATTATTCATTAAACAGCTTCACGACTAACGAAATTCTATTGCTCCGGCCATATTACTTGATGGCACAAAAATGTTTTTGGGCGCTCCTGCAGTAAGTGAGATGCGCCGTCTTCAGGGACCTTTTGCGGTGCTGACGGAAGCCTATAGAACTGTCAGCGTGCACTGCTTCCTTTCTTTAATCCAAAAATGTTTTCGAGCAGAGAAGCCTTAGCGTAAATTCGAAAAATCATCATTGGCATCGGCGGCATCACGAGAGATGCGAACGAAATTGTTGTCTCGTGATGACGTCACTAGATGGCGCCAGGAGGACGTCACAGCACTGCAAAATTTATTACGGCGTAATGAGGTGCGCGTAACATCGTTATGGCATCATGCCTACGTCATTTTAGTGGGGAGTGCACTAAAAATTGGCGGATGCCATTCCGGTCACGGAACGGACGTCATGAAAAAGGTCCGTAGCCAGCTGAGAAAGAAATGCGCACCTTGCAAAGTGTGTTTCTAAACCATCCAACAGAGGTTCAATAACTTATATGGAGGCATGTTTCAAAGTCGCGTTATAACTGATTCTGGGCGAAAAAAGAGGGAGGGGACGTGATCAATAATTTATTCTTTTTTCGTTTATTTTACTCCTTTTGCAGGGTAGCAGACCAGACACTCATCTGTCTGGCCTCTCTATCTCGCTTTCTCACTATATTTCTCTACCGGATGGTTGTGAGACTGAGTGCACGGTACATGACAAGTTTAGGTTTAGGTAACAGCCACTTCGAAATGCTTGACAAAAGAAAACATGACAGGACGTCTGCTAGTTAGATTTCGCCATAACCATCACTTGTCAGTGATTTTTTTTACTTCTTGTTTATGCACCCGTAGTGTTCTCCAGCAGGATTCAAGAACGTGGATGACGGCAGCTGACATCGCAAATTTACCTTTCTTTAGCTAAGCTCATTCTCCGCTTTTATTAAATCTCTTTTAAATTAAAGTATGGGAAGAAATAAAAAGGAGCGGGTCACTGCGCATTTTCACCTGCTGGAACCCACTCTGTGATGTGGTATCGATCGGAGATGAAATGAGCACGCTAACGCGATTATGATTTACTCTATCCTGTCATCTGCTCCTGGCACGTCTAGGACGTCACCGTCCTAATTGTAAGGCAGCCCGGAGGCGCCGCCTCTGATTATCATTTTCGCCGAAGCAATTAGACGCCTCCAGAGCCGTGACAGTCATCAAGGTCTTAAGCAAGGTCCCTCTGAGCTTTTGTTCCTTGTGATGCCCACCGTTTCTTTTTGAAACTTATTATCCCTAATGGCACAATAATGGGAATTTAAAGATGTCAGAAGTTATGTCATTTCAGTTAACGTGCGAGAAGCAATACTAGCCAATGCGATTATTTGTGCGTGTTTATCGTGTATACAGCTGTTCTAATATCATTCGCCATTGGCTGTCACTTACATTAGGAATCGAAGTACGGACATGGGGATTTCAAGGCTATTCTAATAACCAGACTAACTAGTCAAGTGTAGGTGTGTTTTTGTATTCATTATGTATCGAGAAATTTAACCTGACATCCTTGTCGTTCTCGTAGTTTTACCCTTTCTAACTATATTGGCTGGCTCGCACTTCACATGAGTAATAATTACAACACCGATAATATAAGAAGTGAGCAGTAATAAAGAAACTGTGGTTCACCGCTATGAGCTGAGTGAGAGGAGACAAAGAGTTTGGATGGTGGGAAAAAAAGAAGTGATGAGTAATGTAAACACTGATTATAGAAACACGTACCACAGTTTCGTCAACGTGGTGTTTCTTTTTTTCCGAACGCAAAACAACTCCTCCAGTGATGGTGGCTGCGTTTGCGCACGCAACATGTTTATGCTCCTTGTGTAAATTTGTGAACGAAAGAGAACATGGTACGTTTTCTAATGAATGAAGTGAACTTTCTTCATTATCAATATTTCTTGGCTAAACATCAGTGTTCAACGTATGTCTGTAAACAATTCCTTTGGTGACTGCACTACTATGTTCGACGATCGTTTGACGTGCCGCTCTCCAAATATTGATAAGTGGGGTTTTAACGTCCCAAAACCACTATATGATTATGAGAGACGCCGTAGTGGAGGGCTCCGGAAATTTAGACCACCTGGGGTTCTTTAACGTGCACCCAAATCTGAGCACACGGGCCTACAACATTTCCGCCTCCATCGGAAATGCAGCCGCCGCAGCCGGGATTCGAACCCGCGCCCTGCGGGTCAGTAGCCGAGTGCCTTAGCCACTAGACCACCGCGGCGGGGCCGCTCTCCAAAACCAACGTCAAATGTATACATTTCCTTTTTCTTGAAATTAACACAGACTAAACAATTCCGCAAACAATTGGGGCCTAAGATTTCATTGTTTTTGTGCCAAAATAGAACATGCCTGCGGTTCTTCATGCCATCTACCCAGAATGGTATCCAAGGGCGGATTGCCCCGCTTGTTAACTGTTAGCAACATTAAACCATGTGTTGTGGGAATGTGAAGCCATCGGTCCCAGTCTCAGCGAGGACAGGTGGGCTGCGCTCTTACGCAGCCCGAACTTAAGGATCAAACCCTGGCCTTCCAGAGTGCCCGTGAACGGGCCGCCAAGCTCGGCCTGATGGTCCCTACGTGAGATTAGCCGGGTGGCGCGGGGTCTCCCCTGCATCTTCTCAGGACCAAAATAAAGTTTTAATCAATCAATCAATGCCTGTCTATAGAATATGTAAGTATTTTTTCACATAATAATTACAAATAATTGTTAAAACTCACAGGAAACAACACATTGTTTCATTTTCTTTCTTGTAATCTAGCATTCAGTAGATTGATGTTATGTTATGTGAATTTTTATTCATATTTTTCATTTATGAAAACGGACACGTAGATCATGTAAGGGGGCAATAAAAATGGTACAACAGTATGAAAAAAGTAAAAAACAAACAAAGAAAACAAGAAGAATATTACAGAACTAGAGTCAGTATGTTTAGAAAAACGCCATAAAACAAACAATTGATCATGAGGATTAAGATGTTGATTCTATTATACAATTTCATTTGGTTACACTTCAATTAGAAAGGTGTCAGTCCTTCCTCCTTGGCAACGGTGACGCGTGGTTCTGGTTAATATGGGTGATAGTTATAGCACGGAGTATCGTGGTGAATAGTTCATGTTTCAGGAATTCCACTCACTCCTTCTGTCTTCTCATCTCGAGTGGTTCCGTATGGTCAGATATCATAAGTTTTGTGGGTGAATCCAATCTTAAAAATTTGTTAGCAAACAGAAATCTAACTGCCTTTCACTGCACTTTTTCAATGTTATTGATATTGTCACTAGATTGTGACGTCGGCGAAGGCAGAGACGACTGTTCCAAAATGAAATTGTTTATTTAGCTGAACTTGTGGCCGGTAAATGGGAAATCGGCTTACAGTGATACGCACTGGCACTGATAGCGCCGAACAGAGCGTCGGCCGTCGATCAACTGACAAGCGGTGAAGCGTGTCGGCATTTGTACATGCACCATTGAGTATTCCAGCGTTATTGCTAGTGGCCACATAGGTTACAGAATAATCTATAATGGTCGCGTTATAACCTGCGCTTAACAAAATGATCTATAACATTGCTCAAGCTTCTCGAACAGTGCAATCGCGGTTTGCGCTTAGAATCACTTACAGTGTAACAGGGCGATAATAAATCTCGAGGACGAAATGTGGCATTGCTCCCGTCTGAAAAAGGCATTGTACCGATGCGTTCACAAAAATGAAGACACAATAATAAAGTAAGAAAATAAACATTAGGTACAAGGATCCCCAAAAAATACATACATATTCCAGTATAGTTCTGATTAAGGTGTTGTAGCATATTAATTTTACATCGAAAGGGACCTATTTGGGTTCATGCCTCAAAAGATAATTTTCTGAAGGCAGGCGTATAAGTGTTACTTATGAAGTCATTCCAGGTTAAGGCGTTGTTAAAAGTGACCCCAGATACTTATATTGGCGTACTTCATGCAGAAGGTATGAACCTAATTTCTACGTATGAAGCAAAGGCGATTTCTTGTGTGTCATTTGCATTAGTACACTTTTGTCTGTGTCCAGTGTCACTCCCCAGCGCATGCACCATTCAAGGATAATATTTAGCTACCACATAGACAAATGTCGCAATTCACAAAATTGATATCATCTAAAATGCACGAACATATTCGAAGACAGTGCATCAAAACTAGAGCCCCTGAAAGGGGTGAAAGTGGAGATGTGCTGAAGTGAACTCGTCTTGATTGTGGGAGACTGCACAGTTCTACGCTTGCACAGCCGTCTCGTTTTGGCTAGGGTACTCTGCCTGCTAAAGGGGAAGCGTTTCTGAAAATATTAATCGTTTTCATAAAAGCTGCATAACACATCGCTCTCTTTACTACACATTGAACATGGCTGCTAAAGCCTGGTCAATGTACAGAAGTGACTTTATGTGCGGCTGAAAGAAGTCACTGTTGACTAAATAAAGTACACGATGTAAGTTATTCACCGCTTTATATCGCTAAGAACAGTCTAAAATGCGCTAATGTTTGGCTTGTTTTGCAACCGCTTGAAAAGGGCGTGTTATCCGCAGAGACAGCCTGCTGAACGCCGTTCTCACATGCAGTGTGCTTTCGATGGCTGTCGCATGATAAATTTCATTTCCAACGTATCATGTCGATACATTCACTTCAAATTATACAAACGTGCGTTTGCACTGATGCATCCCTAGCACAGCTTCAAAAACAGTGCGCTATGATTAAACTGTCTCATGAAAGGGTATGCGGAGGCGCAGCCGAGTGATTGTCACACGTGGAAACGATATTTGTAGTGATGTGGTGCTTGTTCGAACAAAAATACTACGCTATATATGCTTCAGTTCTGTTGCAACTTTTTTCAAAAGTTTACCGCTTTTCGGTAAGTATTGAATGGGCACTGACTTCAGTGGAGGACTGCTTTAATTGCAAGAGTTTCAAAGAGCGGCGCATAACAAGAGTAGTGTTTGGAATAAAAAAAATACAAACAGAGACGAAGAAGTGTTCCCAACGCCTAAACGAAGCAGCGTCCTCTCGGGCCGGGCTTACTCATTACCGCCCTTTTGTGCCATGACGGCGGATGACTGGCTCGCGACAACGCATCGCCGTCGCCGCTGAGCTCGTCGCAATTCCAGCCTACGTGGCATCTTTTCGCGGGCGCCCCAAATTAAGGTCGCCAGATAAGCGGCCCTGTCGCCTCTGTGCTCGCTTGCATAATCGGCTACTGGTCGGCCTGGCGAGCGGAAGAGCTTCGAGTGAATTAAATTGGCGCCTCGCTTACGGAAGGAAGAGCGGTGCGTGAACGCCGCTGTACTGTGTGAATGCCACAATGAGAAGTGCGAGTGCTGGCGGAACCGCCGCTGCCAGCGTGTATGTTTCTGAGATGGTTGCTACGCTGTACAAACCACGGTGCTATCGCTGTTCGCGCACCGCTGGTTGCGGTGGCCGGAAAACCCGTGTTAATAGATTCCGTGGACGGGGCTACGGCACGCTGACGTACTCTATTTGTCCGGACCAGTACTGACCTCGTAAAAGGTTGCACGCATTAGATTTAGTGAGCTGTGTGGCTCTCTTTGCATAACTGATAGGACTCGAGTGAGCTTCGCGTCGTCTTCCAAAACGGCTGATGTCGGGGGGATTATTATGGTCTCGTTTCTTTTTTTTTTACACGATGGTAAACGTGAAAAATAGTATGAGGTTGATTTGGAGCTGTGGCTCGCCGAATGAAATTGCTTCTCCTCGAGTGAATTCATAAAGATTTGCTCGTGGTACTCGTAACGTGAAGAAAAGTGGATGCCCTTAAGCACTAGTGCTCACACGCTATGTACCACTGATATCATGTGGATCTGGCAGAGTGGGAGAGTATAACCAGAGTCCTTCTATATTTTTACTGGTCGTCAAGCTTTGCCGTAATTTCGTGGGAGAGCTTGACGCTACATCCCCACGCGAGGCATCGGGCAGACCGGAGGAAAGCTGGCTGCTGGTGCCGCTATGGGGTCAATGCATTTATATCGTGGCGTACAATCACGTAGTTTTTGACCGTATAAAGAGAGAGATAAAGATGCAAGGAAAGGCAGGGAGGTTAACCAAACGCACATCCGGTTTGCTACCCTGCACCGTATGATTACTATTGTGCCTAGCGTGCTGTGCCTGAAGTTCGGGAAAGATACCGTATACGTGCTAGGTAATTAGTTGTCGATTCGCTTACAAAAGAAATGATGAAAAATTCTCCGGGTTCTCATTGCCTACAGTGATTGGCGGGAAAAGTGTAAGCGCGCAATGCCGCGATCAGACACTGGCGGTTTCTAATGTGTTTGCGTGAATGTGCACATGTGCGAAAAGCCTTTCGATATGACACCGTTCACGTGGACCAGTGGCTAATCGGAGGTGTTGTTGTGAAGTAACCGCGCGACATTCCGAAACTTTTGCCGACACTCTGCCGAGGATTTTTCACGGCCTCATGGCGTATATGTATAGTGCAAAATTTTCAGAGCTAACCCGCCTACAAGGTTCGGTGGGAACCGTCAGCGAGCTGGGTACTGTTGAGGCTGCATTGGACTGTGCATTAGCACTCTTGACATAGCTGAAATGGATAATGACGCATTTCATTAAGGTGACCATATGGACCGCCTCTTCCTCATTCCATGCGAGTAGGTAATACGGAAGCCCGATCAGGAAAATTCTCACTCTTTTAATTTATGCAGGCACTGAGGTGACCAAAAGTGTAGAGGTGATATGCCGAACAGGCGGAGCTACATGAAGCTCCTCACAGCTGGAAAAAAATCTGAGCATACATCTGTTGCAGGTAACAGAAACTTCATTGCTACGAATACAAGTTTGCTAGGGTGACGGCACAGTAGTGGTTGTACCATAGTTCTGTACAAAACTTCCGCAACCTGTAGATTCGTGAAAAGTTAATATTTGATATCAAGGAGTCATGAGCACGAAAAGATCACTTTTGCGTCACATGTTGACGCCTCCGGCGCGGGATGCAGTTGTCCAGTTTTCACGTTTGAGGAGGCATGTAAGGCTTCCGCTTTTACAGTAAAAACAATAAAAAAAGAAAGGAAAAACACAGCATGAGTAAGCTAGACAGCAGCGTAACGGACCAAGAAACTACATTGCATGGCCAACCGAACCTAGAACGCGTTACGGCGCCATAGTGATAAATTAACGTAAAACAAAACATGAAAACAAGGCAAACGTCAAATGAAGTATTGCTTGATCCTCGTCACTTGCCTAATTAAAAGCATTGATTCATTTAAAGTGGACGTTGCTTTAATAAGTACGAGGCAATTTTAAGATTTTTCCTGGAAGGTATGATATGCGCTGTCAAAAGTTGCAACCACAGCACTGCAGAGTCGTTAAAAAACTCTAAATTGTACAGAAATCTTCACTAGATGCTTATAGAAAAAAAAGGTATGCTTTTATATAGCGGTAGCATATCTTACAGAGGAACCAGCATGCCGTCGAATTTCTAGCTGCAAGGCCTAAATCGACGCCAAATTTCACTCTATTAAGGCTTTCCCCAATTCTCTTGAAGCTAACATCACTCTGAAGACGTGTTCAGACTTCCCAGCTACATTTCACTGCTCTGGCGCGTGCCGTACAATTGCAGTGCCGTGGCCGCTCCGATGCCCCGCCCTGGGCGAGGGTGCCCTTAGCGGTTGCTCCTGTCTCTTCATCAAACTTTTGCCGAAGCTTTATGACCAGTAAAAGTATTGAAGGACTCTAGTATAAGCATAAAAGCAAACCTGCCTCATATATATTTATAACTATGAATATTTAAAGTGATTCTAGTATGAAAGTTTTGAATTTGACAATTGACTTCACTACTCATCTATTCCCGTTAGGCGGTGGAAATATGGGTCGTTAATTGAGTCACAAGAAAAATAAAACGTAGGAAATATTTTATTCTAAGGGAAGGAAAACGGACGGCAACACATAGTGGGCTTACATCTCATTTTATTGCTATCACCAGTACAAAATTATCGTAACCGCTATGTGTCGCTTTTAGTGTGTTTTTAGCATTGCACGCCAATAGTTTGAGTTTGAACATAAAGCGGTTCACCAAAACTAAGGCTCTGCTACAGTTATGTTAGTCATACACTCATGTCCTGTTAAGCCAGTTTTGTTATATACCAAGTTAAGGAGGCGACCACGACAGCACCCACACGTTGGTAGCTATAGATAGAGAGACAGCTAGAAATGGTCATTGCGCCTTTGAATTGAATTGAATTAAATTTAGTTTTATTGACATGAAAATAGTGTACAGTATACAACAGTGTAAAAAATGCATCTGAATCCCTAGCCAAAGGCTAGTTGGGATTCATTCAAAAAAGTAATTTAGAAAAGGGCATGTCATTTACACACAAAAGAAAGTTTACAAATGCAAGTATTTTACACATGGAGAACTGAACATAACGTAATGAATTTACAGTGCTTGGCGAATGATCATGATCATGGATGCAGGCAGAAAAAAAAGAAAGGTATGTGAGGCATCGTTTGAGAACTTATGAAACTTCACAACAAATAATTGAGTACATTGTGATATATGAAAACTAATCATGACTTATGTATCTGTATAGCATAACAATACTGATTAAGGACTGAAAGAAAATGGATTCTATTGTATACAAACATACTATATAATTGCACATAGGCGTGTACGTAAATATTGTAATAGTGTGCTACATAACTTTTTTTACCATTTCTATCCGTTTGTACTTTTCTACAAGGTGGTATGGGCATCCGCAGGTTTGGTAATGAAAATAGTAAAGTAGAAAAAAAAGCAAATAATACATTTTTATCGAACAAACACAAGTAGAGGGAGCTGAAATTTCGGACGTACAAACCGTAGGGACTCCTGAAGCCAGGGCACAAAAACGTCGCACCGCCTTTACGAAGTCCAGATTTGTGGTCGCAATTTCTCGCGAGCGTAAAGCCGTTTCGGTTGAAATTGTGGGGCGGAGCGGACGGTCTCTCTCGAAAGCACCAGCGACCAACAACGGGCTGCCATCTCTGGACCGAAATACAGTTAGCAAGTGCGCAGCTCGCGAACGCGCGCTCGCCCAAGTCGCTCGCGCCCGTTCGTTTGGAACACGTTTTTACAGAGGGGCTTGCCGGCAGATTGCGCTCATAAATTTGCTCTCCCGGCGTCCAGCCGGTAGCCCCTCTCAAGGCTCCGGAATGCCAGCCGTCAGAGGCTTAGTGCGCACACGTGGCCGTAAGGTAGACGCACGCAATAATGAGTCGGCTGCTACCGCCTAAGAGGGAGTCGACAGTGAGGAGAAGCACAGAAGGGGGGGATAGACAGAAAGGAATGTTCAACCAGGGCTTCTAAGTAGGCAGGTGAGGAGGAAAGGGGTTGCGGTGTTTTGCGTTCGTGCCTGAAGGGCCATTCGTCTTGACAGGCCAGAAGTTTAAGGTTCAGTACAAGGAAGAGAAAGAAAAGAATAACCTTTTCTCTCTTATATCTGCGCTCGCTTAAGGAAGCACGTTGGATAAGCTGGCCTCCTTAGGCCAGCACAGGAGCGTGCATGCGTGTTCCCTCCTGCCTGTCCACGGCCTCGAAAGGGTCGCGTGCGATAAGCGCCAGGGAAGAATGGGGGAAGAAGAGCCCTTCACTGATGAGAGAGAGCTGAAGAAGAGAAGGACGTCACGTGAAGGAAGCAGTTATGGTGCCAGGGGAGCGTCGCCACTCGGGGTCCTCCTGGCAGGCCTGACTGTAACTAAGCGAGCATCTCGGCATGGCAGCGACGGTAGCGAGACTCTCACTGCCGTTGCACTGACGGTGGCGCCTTCCCCCCCCCCCCCCCCCTCGTATGAGGCTGGCATAGGCCTTGACTTTGAGATCCAGAGCAATTCATCTTTGTCAGAGCCGAGAATCCTGGCTTTCTTTCCCGTTCTCCTCCTCCATCACTTGCCTCCGCTTTTCCACTAGCTACCGCGGTTTTCTGAGACTGAAGCGATTGAGAGGAAGAGGGGGATCAGAATATAGAGGGTTCATCCGAGAAGCCGGTGGGTGTCGCGTCGAACTTGATAAAGTCGATAAACAGAAGACTTGGGTAGGATGCCTAATGCGTATCGGGGGTGGTGGCAAAGGGGGTTGATCGTTCCATGGCAGTGTTACCAGCTCAGGCTAATACCCGGACGCCACCACCGTCCTGAAAGAGTGGTCGGTCGACTCGATCCGTAATACACCCTGGTGGCCGACACATACCGTGTATTGAATTTGCATGTATAAACTCTGTTCCCCGAGGAGACATGTGCGATGACGTGGGGCCGCCACTCTTACAAATATTGCCTTCTCGTAACGCAGTTTCAAGGCACGTCGGGGGGCACGATCACGGTCGTAGCAAGTTAAGCGTGTTTATTTTTTCCTTTTTTTGCCTTTTGAGATTAAACGTTGTTTTTTATGTGTATGTTCTGATTCTAAGCGTGTTCGAGTTACTTTCACCAAACTCGTTTGCCGTAGTCGTGCTCTTATTACGTTCAAGGTGATGGATGCACTCAACGGAAAGACCGGCTGTGCTCAGCATCACGATTTTATGCTGAGTCTTTTGAGTGCGCTATCATCCTGTGTGTTTTTTTCCATGACTGTGAGGTATAGTTAATGGGATTTTTGCAAGAAGTGTAATGTGTTGCATCTAATTTCCATATGAAAACACCAGATATTTGTTATTGGTACATAAATGATGTCATGAATGTATCTGTACGTGTTTTCTTCATTACAGGCGTGTTAAAGCTTAATAGTAGTCAGCAAAAAAAATAACTGTAGCCAATGCTTTTTTTCTAAGCTTCAGTTAGGCTATTTATTTCACATGGTTAACGCAGCATATTACATATATATATTCATGCTGGTTTTCTAGGTATATATATTGCTACGATACTGAGGGGACGCGTGGTAGAAAAGGAGAACGAAGTTGGCACAAGCGGTGATCTGCCAGATAACTGGACTATCACATTAATCATCTCCTGTAAATAAAAGCATCTCACCGTAACAAGAATGGTGGAGGTGCTGGGTACAGCGGAGCGATCCCAGGCGAACAATATCGGAAGCGCTACTTCAAGAACTATGCCGAAGCCACCGACTGGCCGGTCTACCACCACTTTATATGGATCCGATTGCTCTTCGTCTGGGGCTACGTGGCCTCGACACACGGTACCACGAAGCTTCTCTGGGAAGGTTGGAGAAGATGCCGACGAATGACTGAAGCACTTCAATCGTGTGAATAAATACAATTATTGGGATGCGGCCTTCCGGTTGACCAACGTCGGATTGCTTCTTCAAGGGACGGCGTTGGTGTGGTTTGAAAACCACGAAGAAACAATAACATCCTGGGAAGCGTATGAGAAAGAAATAGCGAGCTGCTTCTGGGACTCATTGATGAAGAAGAAGCGCGCTGAGCAAACATTGATGCAGCGTGCTCAAGTCCCCGGTGAAACATGCACAACTTATATCAAAGAGATTCTGAAATTGTAAAAGTCTGTAGACCCATGCATGAAAGAAGAAGATAAGGTTGGGCATCTATCTCCTTAAAGGGATTGCTGAGGTTGTCTACAATTTCTTCATAGGCAAGGACACCTTGGCGTCTGTAGCGAACGTAATCCAACACTGCCGCACGTTTGTGTCACTGAAGGCTAGGCGCATCACTCCCAAATTTGGTAGACTTGCCAACGTCACCAACGTTGCAAATGTCTACGTCGCTCTGACATCATCCTGTGATTTTGCCTCAATGATCAGACAAATCGTATGCGAAGAACTTGGACGACGTGATACTTTCACCCCACCGAGGGCACATGCTAGTGGCACCTCCCTGCCATACGACGCAATGTGTGCTGCCGTTGATGCCACGCTATATGATGTGCCCCGATCAAGACGATCTGAGCCTCCAACCGACAACCTACTTCTTCGCTGCGGTTTCCAGAACGTCTCCAGCCAACCACCTACAATGGTGTCTTCGTGGCACGACCATAGGTACATGGCGCCTCGTGGAAGGTTCGGCGACGTGCGTGAGGTCGCTGTGTGCTATAACTGTGGTTTCTGTGGACATGTGGCTCGATTCTGTGGTCAAAGGCGTCGCCCCCAGCAGCGCTACTACGAGGGATCATCAGCTTCTTCTCAGCAAAACAGCTGGCGCGGTGGTGTGTGCTCGATGCGGGACGCGAACGTTAAGGACGGCTTCCAGAAAACCATCCGCAGTGACACACATGTAGGACGCAATTTCCACCGAAATTTCCGCAACGACTCACCTTCCTTTGTGCGAACGTGAGTCGCACGTTTGCGCAAAATGAAGAGCAAATAAGTGTACCCGAGTCGCGTACTCACAACGACATTGACATGGGATCCACTCACCCTATCCGACAGAAACCATACCGTGTCTGATCTGTGGAGCGCAAGGTGCTTGCTCACAAAGTAGAAGAGATGTTAAATAAAAGGGTTTTCCAAGAGTTGTGCAGCTCATGGGCTGCCCCTGTGATTCTTGTCCGGTTTAAGGACGGTACATAGTGAGTCTGCGTGGTTTACAGACGCCTCAACTTTGTAACTAAAAGGGATGTCTACCCGCTTCCCAGGATTGATTACGTCATTGATTGTTTACATTCGGCATCGTATTTCTCTTGCGTGGATTTGAGATCTGGCTATTGGCAAACCCCTATGCATCCGAATGACAAAGAGAAAACGACCTTCATAACCTCAGATAGTAAATTTGAATTCGATGTAATGCCTTTTGGCCTATGCAACACTCCAGCCACGTTTTAGCGCTTCATAGACTCCATATCACGTGGACTAAAGTGGGAAGTTTGTCTTTGCTACTTAGATGACTTAATTTTTGGCCGTACATTCGATGAACACAACCATCGTCTAGACATTGTTCTCACCTGCCTTGAGAGAGCTAGGCTCACCCTTAACTCTAAGTGTCACTTCGGCAACCGTAAGACTCTGGTTCTCGGTCACCTGGCGGGCAAGCATGGCGTTCGACCCGACTCCTAGAAAGTCGTTGCAGTCAGCAACTTCAAACAACCTCAGTCTGTACGAAAGTTGCGAAGCCTCTTGGGCTTTTACATGTACTTCCGTTACTTCGTGTCAAAGTTGGCCGACTTCGCTTACCATTTGACGTCCCTACTCAACAAGAGCACACCTTTTCGGTGGTCAGCGGAATGCGAGTCGTCTTTTTCGCAACTCAATCTTAGTCTTACATCAGGGCCCGTGCTTCGCCACTATGACCCATCTGCTGCAACAGAAGTTCATACCGACGCCAGCGGTCTAGGTGTCAGCCCCGCCTTGGTCCAACGTCATGGAGCTGCTGAACACGTCGTTGTCTATGCCGTTTGTTGTTTAAGTAAACCGGAGCAAAACTACACTGTCACAGAGCAGGAATGTCTCGCGGTCATATTCGCCAAGCACAAGTTTCGCCCTTATGTTTATGAACGCCGATTTTCGATTATCATAGACCACCATTTTTTATGTTGGCTCACGGGACTATGGGACCCATTCAGTCGCCTTGCTCGTTGGGCGTTATGATTGCAAGAACACGACCTTTAAGTCTGTTATAAGAGCGCTCGTCGTCATGCTGATGCCGCTTGTTTTTCACGGCTTTCCCTTCCAACAACCGAGTGTGACGCAGACAACTTTGATGAATATTTGGCGGTAGTGCATGCTCCATTTCCTGACCTAACAACTTTTTGAGCAGAGCAACTCAGTGCCAACAGTCTCCCCTCTTTCTTTATCTCCGCAATGATTGGTCAACGCGGTTTCGTCGTAAAGAATGATGTTCTTTAGAAAAAGAATTATTTCGGCGTAAGCCCCCGTCTACTTCTAGTTGTGCATACAAGTTTGCGACAACACGTACTTTGAGCAATGCACGACGACTCAACATCTTGCCATATGTGTTTTCCTAGGAAATTTTATCACACGCAAGAACACTTCTTCTGGCTGAAGATGCGTAAAAGTGGGACTGCATACGTTGCGAGCTGTGAGCAATGTCAACGCTACAAGCGTCCTACAACACCGCCAGCCAGACTACATCCCATAGCACCCCCGGGTTTACCATTTCACGTCGTCGGTGTTGACCTGCTCGGCCCTTTTCCGCGATCAATGAACGGCAACCGATGGACTATTTTGGGCATTGGCCACCTCACACGCTACACCGAAATTGCGGCGATACTTGCGGCAACCGCCACTCAAGTTTCTCAGTTCATTCCATCGCACATTATATTACGTCATGGATCTCCCCGCGTCATCATCAGTGATCGCGGGCGACAATTTGTCGCCGATGTAGATGAAGACCCCCACCGTCAAGGTTCGTGCAATTTTCGTCACTCTACCCCGTATCACCCACCGGCAAATGGTTTGACGGAACGAACTGATAGGATTCTCGTCAACATGATTTCCAAGTATGTTGATTCTGGACACAACACATGGTACACCATCTTGCCATTTATAACTTTCGCCTACAACACTGCACAGCATTAAACAATGAGATACAGTCAACTTTATCTGCTCTACGTACGCCAACCGCACACAGCTCTTGACACTATTCTTTCTTTACCCGAGACCAATCAACCTACTCTTGCCGAAACCATTTGCCGCGCAAAAGAGGCCCAGTGCATCCCCAGTCTTTGAACTTTCGTTTCCCAGAAATGCTCTAAGAACCATTACGATGGAAGACACCAGCATGTATTGTTTGAGAAAGGGGATTTGGTGTGGCTTTGGACGCCGCTTCGAAAGCGCGGCCTCTGCCAAAAGTTTCTGGCCAACTACACTGGTCCGTTTGTTGTCCTGAAACGTCCCAGCGATGTCACGTACGTGTTATCTTGACTGTTGTCAACTGGCCGCCGCTCAAGCAAGGCAAACGTCGTCCATGTTGCCCGTTTAAAACACGTTCATCATCGCAACGAAGCCTAACTCACTCGGTGGGCATCGTCTGCAAAGAGGGAATTGCTACGATACTGAGGGGACGCGTGGTAGAAGAGGAGAACGAAGTTGGCACGAACGGTGATCTGCCAGATCCCTGGACTGTCACATTCATCATCTCCTGTGAATATATCATCATCATCATCATCATCATCATCACCATCATCATCATCACCATCATAATCATAATCCTGACTACGTCCACTGCAGGACAAAGGCCTCTTCCATGTTCCGCCAGTTAACACGGTCCTGTGCTTGTTGCTGCCAATTTATATCCGCAAACTTCTTAATCTCATCTGCCCACCTAACCTTCTGTCTCCCCCTAACCCGCTTGCCTTCTCTGGGAATCCAGTTAGTTACCCTTAATGACCAGCAGTTATCCTGTGAATATATATGCCAGCTCGTAATAAGTTCACGTGCTACGTGACGCCAAGCAGGCTCATAAAGAGCTTGTCGCACTCGCCTCCATGCCTACTGGTGGCGTTGACTGACACTCCCACGTTTATTCCGCATGCATACATAATAAAGTGGCTGGGGGGATCGTCGCCGTGGTAGCTCAGTGGTAGAGCATTGAACGCGTTATTCGAAGGTCGCAGGTTTGGTTCCTACCCTGGGCAAGTTATCTTTTCACCCACATTTCTTTCTTCACGTTTACATTACAAAATGGTCTAATAGGCTACCGATGATCATTTACACCACCACCATCAGATATCATTTAGCCTAATACAATAGAACCACTCAAAACGCTAAAATGGTATACCAGTTTGTGTGGCATTGGCTGAAACATTTCTGCCCGTCATTCAATGATGAGAACTACCAAAATGAAAGAGCACATGACACAATGCTATTTTCAAGAAAAAATAAGAACAAGGCTTAACAATGTAATTAAGAACATAACGAGAATAGATTTGAATTAAGCTGGACTTGAACGCCTAGAGTTTGCAAGCTAAAACCATTTTATTTGAGTTCCATTGATGCTACCTACATTATTGAGCTTGTGAGGGAGGCTTTGTCTCATAAAATGTCAATTGGAGGAAAAGCATGTTGTACAGATTAGTTTGACGTGGTCGAAGAATGCAGAGGTGGAACCAGTGTTTGAAGGCTACCAATTATCATGTGCACAACCACCGTGAGATATCACCCGGCCTAATACAATGAAAAAACTGAAAGCGCTAAGATGGTATACCAGTTTGTGTGGCATTACCTGAAACATTGTATCTACGCTAAGGTTAGTTTCCTCACTAAGAGCCGAGTACCTGTTCTGCAGCGACACTCTGAATTCCTGTACTTTCCCTCTCAGTGCTAGCTCATTGATTGGCTTCTTGTGTATCAGTTTCTGTCGTTCCTTCTTCAAGCCTAGGCGAATTCGAGACCGTACCATTCTATGGTCACTGCATCGTACCTTGCCAACCACTTCCACATCCTTCACGATTCCTGGGTGTGCAGTCATTATAAAGTCTATTTCGTTCTTATTTTCGCAATTAGGGCTCCTCCATGTCCAGTTGCGGTTTTCTCGTTTTCGGTAGAAGGTATTCAAAATCCGCAAATCATTGCGTTCTGCGAATTCTACTAGTAGCTCTCCTCTGGCGTTTCTAGTGCCGATGCCATAATCTCCTACTGCCTGGTCTCCAGCCTGTTTCCTCCCTACCTTTGCATTAAAGTCGCCCATCACTATAGTATACTGTGTTTTTACCTTACTCATTGCCGATTCCAAGTCTTCATAGAAGCTTTCAACTGAAGCGTCATCATGGCTGGATGTAGGCGCGTAAGCCTGTACTACCTTCACCTTGTATTTTTTATTCAGTTTAATTACAATATCTACCCCCCTTTCATTAATGCTATAGTATTCCTCTATGTTGCCATCTATGTTTCTGTGAATTAGGAACCCCACTCCCAGTTCTCTTCTGTCTGCCAAGCCCCGATAGCAAAGGACGTGCCCATTCTGTAGCACAGTATAGGCCTCATCTGTCCTCCTAACCTCACTGAGCCCTATTATATCCCATTTAACACCCTCTAGCTCCTCGAATAGTACAGCTAGACTTCCCTCACTAGATAAGGTTCTAGCGTTAAATGTTGCCAAGTTCAGGTTCCAATGGCGGCCTGTCCGGATCCAGAGATTCTTAGCACCCTCTGCTGCGTTGCAGATCTGACCGCCGCCGTGGTCAGTTGCTTCGCAGCTGCTGGGGACTGAATGCCATGAGTTATTTGACGTATGCATGTGGGAGGTAGTGGCCAGATACTGCACCAGGGTGGCCAATCCTTCTCTGGTGAGGGAATGCGTTCCCGGCGGTGGTTACCGGTGAGGCCGCACCCCAGGCCTCTTAATGCAGTTCCATCAACACGCGGATTTTTTTTATTCCGGTTGGGAACAGCGCGGCACCGGGATTTGAACCACGGACCTCTTGCATGCGAGGCGGATGCTCTAACCACTACGCCATCGCCGCACTAACCTCGCCATCGCCGCACCTGTTCTGCAGAGTGTCGCTGCAGAACAGGTACTCGGCTCTTAGTGAGGAAACCAACCTTAGCGTAGATACAATGAATGATAATCTGACGAGTATCATTACGGAGTGTGCAGTGGAAGTTGGAGGCAGGGTAGTTAGACAGGACACTGGCAAGCTTTCTCAGGAAACGAAGAACCTAATTAAGAAGCGTCAAATCATGAAAGTCTCAAGTACAACAGACAAAATAGAACTGGCAGAGCTTTCGAAGTTGATTAATAGGCGTAAGGTATGCGATGTAAGAAGATATAACATGGAGAGAATTGAACACGCTCTTAATAACGGAAGAAGCGTCAAAGCAGTGAAGAGGAAACTTGGGATAGGCAAAAGTCGGATGTATGCACTAAGGGACAAAGAAGGCAAAATAACAACCAATATGAATAGGCTAGTTAAAATAGCGGAGGAGTTTTACAGAGATCTGTACAGTAGCCGAGACAACCACGACCTTAATACTATAAGAACTAGCAGTAACCCAGATGACACCCCACCAGTAATGATAGAAGAAGTCAGAAAAGCTTTGGAGAGCATGCAAAGGGGCAAAGCTGCTGGTGAGGATCAGGTAACATCAGACCTGCTGAAAGATAGAGGACAGATTGTGTTAGAAAAACTAGCCACCCTGTTTACGAGGTGTCTCTTGACGGGAAGAGTACCAGAGTCTTGGAAGAACGCTAACATCATCTTAATACATAAGAAAGGAGATGACAAGGACTTGAAGAATTACAGGCCGATCAGCTTTCTCTCTGTAGTATACAAGCTATTTACAAAGGTAATTGCTAACAGAGTAAAGAAAACATTAGAATTCAATCAACCAAAGGAACAAGCAGGATTTAGAACAGGCTACTCAACAATTGACCACATTCATACTATCAATCAGGTTATAGAGAAATGCTCAGAGTATAACCAACCACTATACATAGCCTTCATAGGTTACGAGAAGGCGTTTGATTCAGTAGAAATATCAGCCGTCATGCAGACACTGCGGAATCAGGGCGTAGATGAAGTATATATAAACATTCTGGAAGAAATCTACAGGGGATCAACTGCTACCATAGTGCTTCATAAAGTAAGCAACAGAATACCAATCAAGAAGGGTGTAAGGCAGGGGGACACAATCTCCCCAATGCTATTTACCGCGTGCTTACAGGAGGTTTTCAGAAGCCTAGAATGGGAACAGTTAGGGATAAGAGTTAATGGAGAATACCTTAGTAACTTGCGCTTCGCCGATGACATTGCATTGCTGAGTAACTCAGGGGACGAATTGCAACTCATGATTACGGAGTTAGACAAGGAGAGCAGAAAGGTGGGTCTTAAAATTAATCTGCAGAAAACGAAAGTAATGTACAACAACCTCGCAAAGGAGCAGCGCTTCGAGATAGGTAATAGTGCACTTGAAGTTGTAAAAGACTATGTCTACTTTGGGCAGGTAATAACCGCAGAGCCTAACCACGAGATTGAAGTAACTAGAAGAATAAGAATGGGGTGGATCACATTCGGCAAGCACTCTCAAATTATGACAGGTAGATTGCCACTATCCCTCAAGAAGGAGGTATATAACAGCTGTATCTTGCCGGTACTTAGCTACGGAGCAGAAACCTGGAGACTTACAAAGAGGGTTCAGCTTAAATTGAGGACGACGCAGCGAGCAATGGAAAGAAAAATGGTAGGTGTAACCTTAAGAGACAAGAAGAGAGCAGAGTGGATTAGGGGACAAACGGGGGTTAAGGATATCATAGTTGAAATAAAGAAGAGGAAATGGACATGGGCCGGGCATGTAGCGCGTAGACAGGATAACCGCTGGTCATTAAGGGTAACTAACTGGATTCCCAGAGAAGGGAAGCGGGTTAGGGGGAGACAGAAGGTTAGGTGGGCAGATGAGATTAAGAAGTTTGCGGGTATAAATTGGCAGCAGCAAGCACAGGACCGGGTTAACTGGCGGAACATGGGAGAGGCCTTTGTCCTGCAGTGGACGTAGTCAGGCTGATGATGATGATGATGACCTGAAACATGGTTGCCCGTCACTCAATGATTTTAACTTCAAAAGTAAAAGAGCACGTGACACAATGCTATTAGAAAAAGCAAGCGCAAGGGTTAGCAATGTAATTATAAACCTTACGGTAATAGATGTAGATTATACTGGACTTAAATGCCTAGGGTTTGCATGTTGAAACAATTTTATTTGGGTTTCAATAATACTCCTTACATGATTCAGCTTGTAAAGTAGGCTTTGCCTGTATAAGTGTCACGGAGAGAAAAAGGATGATGTACAGATCAGATTGACGTGGTCGAGGAATGTAGAGGTGGGGCCAGTGTTTGAGGGCTACCGATGATCATCATCGGATATCATTTTGCCTAATACAATGGAACCGCTCAAAGCGATAAAATGTTATATCAGTTAGTGTGACATTAGCTGACACACGGCTGACTGTCGCTCATGATGAGAAAAGAACACGTGACACCATGCTAATAAATGCGAAACATTTCTCATCTATCTATCTATCTATCTATCTATCTATCTATCTATCTATCTATCTATCTATCTATCTATCTATCTATCTATCTATCTATCTATCTATCTATCTATCTATCTATCTATCTATCTATCTATCTATCTATCTATCTATCTATCTATCTATCTATCTATCTATCTATCTATCTATCTATCTATCTATCTATCTATCTATCTATCTATCTATCTATCTATCTATCTATCTATCTATCTATCTATCTATCTATCTATCTATCTATCTATCTATCTATCTATCTATCTATCTATCTATCTATCTATCTATCTATCTATCTATCTATCTATCTATCTATCTATCTATCTATCCGCTTAAGTTTCGGTACTCTCATGGTCACCCCCTGACTTGGCGTGAAGCAAAGTTAGCCTGGGAGGATAAGATGGTTGGATGAATACTACGCGCTGGTCAAGACATGAATAATGCCACAATCCCGTCGTGTACGTCGTGGAACGATTCTCGCCTGGCAGTAACACAAACCCACGGGCGGGTATGTGCCACTGGTATACGGGTATGTGCCACTGGTATACGGGTATGTGCCAAAGGTTATTGACACTTACCCTTGTACTCTAGAATGTCCCTTTATTCAACGCTTAACCTTCACTTCAGTAAGCCGATGGGAGCACCGTCTCAAGGCACGGCAAGTCACTGCGTATCAGTGATAATTTGTTGCGATTTCTGACTAGCGCTGCGTCATTTTCAACCGAGCAGCGGCGCAGTGCTCAATTTTGTGAAATGAAGGGTGAAACTCAAGTCGAGGAGCGTTTGTGAAAACGAAGATTAGCATGTACCCAGGAATGACGAGAACACACCTGGGCAATTTTAACGCGCGAGTGTTATCAAGTATTCGACATCGGTAGCGTCGAACTGAAGAATGCAAAGAATAAATGTTAGGATCCCAGCTAGAATCGAACCCAAGAATTCTGCGTGGCAATGAAGACGTGGCACAGAACTATGCCACGTCTCGAAACTACATTTGAAATAGACGCTAATCTTCGTAAAACATCAATAGTGATTGCAGTGCTGCCTACCCAATTTTATAAACATTATATATGTACTCCTTCAATACAGCTGTCACGTCTGGTTAACGTCAATCGTGGTTAAGTGCTATTCTCTGAAGTTGAGTTATGCAGCAGTGCCCAGGGCCAGCATCCTCGCGAGCATCCGAGCTTCATATCATCTTCTGGTGTTGCTTATTTGAATGTTCCAGTTGGCTTCGTTGCGCAAGTGCAAACAACTGGTTATATAAACACCTGTCACTCTTCAAAATATGTCTCTGTGTGTGGCATTTACACGGTAAGACAGTAGCAGCGATGGGGTCGCGACGGCGTTTATTAGGCCGAATCACCTGATCAACGCTTCGAACGAAGAAGACACTTTTCGTGATGATGATTATATAAAGATGACGATGATGAAGGTCAAACGCTGTGAATATTGTGCTTACAATACAGATATTTAGCGTCGTTTCATGACGTGTCACTCAATAAAAAAAAGTGCAACATGGTCACCTTACCTCCGCATGCTTCGCATAACGTCGATTCCCGGGTTCGTGGGATCTGCCGAATTTTTATATTTAGGTACAAAGCTCCTTAAAGCTTCACCTTGTCTTCCGTTGTGGTCATGGTTGAAACGTATGTGAGATACACCAAACAGGTTTCACAACAGACTTCGACGTAGACATAGGCTAAATATGAGTTAAAAGATCATTCTTCCCAGCGAAAAAAACCTATCGATAATAATACAGCCAAGTATATCTCTACTAAAACATGCGTATATGTCAAAGGCGCTGACAGGGGTGGCAAACCGAGTTCGTTACCCCCCCCCCCCCCCTTCCCCGAAATTTTTTTGCCATATTTTTATAGCAAACATGATAATGTCATGATTGTGACCCCTCCACCAACCCCCTAGAAAAAGAATTTCTGGCTACCCCCCTTCTATATTTGAGAAAACTTGTAGCACAAAGGAGTACACAGCACTATATGTCCCAATAAATTACCCATATTTAAATCATATCTTGCCACCGGTAAGATAGGGGTTTCTTCGAATCACATTCAAGACACACCCTCCGTTCCACCAACTTCTGAATCCCCCTCGGATTGCGTCAGCCAACTGGATGGAAAAATAAATTTACATTTTTATGTACACTTTGTGTTATTCATGTTACCTTGTGGCTAAGGTACTCGGCTGCTGAACCGCAGGTCGCGGGATCGAATCCCGGCTGTGGCGGCTGAATTTCTGCTGGAGGCGATAAAGCTGTAGGTGCCTGTGCACAGATTCGCGTGCAGGTTAAAGAACCCCAAGTGGTCGAAGTTTCTGGATTCCTCCAGTAAGGCGTCTCTCATAATCATATGGTGGTTTTGGGGCATTAAACCCCACATATCTATTGATGTAGTCATATTGCATTACGCTCTGGTAACTTGCGGTTACGATGCCTGTTTCTTTTTTCCCCTTCCAATCCCGCTTTGGATACCAGATTATATTTATTGAATTAACTTGTTTTATAGCTCGTGATGTCGAGATCACAGACCACGTCTATGTTGCTGAAAAACATCTCTCTCTCTCTCTCTTTTTTTCTTTTTCTCTTCCGACCTCTCTATCTTGATCCAACTCTGTCTCTCTCTCCCTCAAGGTGTTTTAAAGAGTCCGACATGTTTTTGCCACTTCAAACAGTCTGCATCACTGCATTTTTGTTCATTGTAAGCACCGTCTGACGAAGGAGGTGAAAGAATACAACAACAACAACAACAACAACAACAACAACAACAACAACATCATCATCATCATCATCATCATCATCATCATCATCAATAATAATAATAATAATAATAATAATAATAATAATAATAATAATAATAATAATAATAATAATAATAATAATAATAATAATAATAATAATAATAATAATAATGCAGGCGTTCTCCAGGCAAAGTTTCATTTGAAACGCTGTAGAACTCGTGTACCTAATCTGGCATTCACTCCGATTTTATTATTTTTGCCCTTCGTTTCTCGTTGAGAACACCTCCAACTTTTGAAAATTACAGCCCTAGACACAGTGAAATATATCAGTCTTAAATGAAGCTGCTGTGAAACAAAAAAATATCAGCCATTACACTTCTTCGCAATTTATTTATCTGGCTTAGCTCGATCGTGTCTGTCCCTGTCCCCAATTTCTTTCTTTTTCTTTGTCATCTCTCGATCTACCACTTGGCACTTTTTGTTACGAAAGGAGCTATAGGCGTCGCTGGGTCATTTAGGCCTATTTTTTCCTTTTTTCTTGCAAAAAAGAAAAACCTGAGTGATGATATTGTTCACGAAGGTTATTGCCTCTCAGGCAATCATGGCACACTGTCGCACAAACCGAATGAGGCGAAGGGTAATGATGTCAGTTAATGGAGAACGGCAATCCCGCCATGGCCGTAGCGTTGCCGACACTCGTTTTGATTTGGCTCTTTCTACTTTCACTCTCAGTGAAGAAAATTTCATTCAGACGTTGGAGGA
This sequence comes from Rhipicephalus microplus, assembly GCF_013339725.1. NCBI lineage: Eukaryota > Metazoa > Arthropoda > Arachnida > Ixodida > Ixodidae > Rhipicephalus > Rhipicephalus microplus. The sequence goes on along the minus strand of NC_051171.1, from coordinate 164,090,456 downwards.
GAATTTCGTAAAGCTAAAAGATTCAGGCGTTAGCTTATGTAGCTAGGGGGGGGGGGCAATATGCCATACCGGATGAAGTGAAAGAGACGAATATTTTTTCTACCAACAAGAGGCGGTTTATGTACAGTTTTTAAGTGTTACAATGGTAGAAGTAGGGATTTTGTATGCTTATTTTCTCTGTTTAGCTCAAACATGTCTTTTTAATACTTTTATGCATTTTGTTGTTTTTTGTCGCGTACTGTCGTAACCGCTTGCGCAATGCGTAGGCATGTCAAATAATTGATCCCGCTACTTGCAAGCTAGGCTATGGGAACGAACAAGTGATAGCGAAGTTTTGTTTTAAACTTACAATAAAAATATATTATGTTCATTTTATTTAGTGGTATATTTCATTACGATATGTGACAAAATTAATGAATGGAAAAAAGAAATATATAGTATAGCAGGGAAAGATGTGAGGCAAGCTAATAATTTATCACCAGCAAATATTTTTCAGAAACCTTGCTTTTAAAATTTTTCGTTACATGTCGATTTGAACGTTTCACGTGTGGCTATCAATTCTTTTTGACTGTCATAATTGAAACTGAGGAAGCTTTAAATAATAAAAAATGTAGCGTGAAATATGGTTCTTACTTTACAGAATCCTATTGATTAGATTGTGCAAAATACCGGGAATCATTGGAAATAAGTTATTATGTCCCTGCTTCCTATGGCACGCCATACTATCTTTATGGCAACAAAACCTATGAAGACAGCTTTGATGCTGAATTTGCCTATCTAGGGCAGTAAAATGACAATAAAATATTGATCAAGGCAAAAAACTTATTTGCCTCTTCAGACGCCTACCTTGTAAAAATGCGGCGTGGGTCTCAATACCTACGTGACTTCATAACATTCAGTTTGAGCCAAAATTGAACTCAGGAATACTGCGTGGCCGTCAAGTCATTTTACTACAGAGCTACGACGATGCTTTTTGTTACAAATCACTGGGACCTTTTTTTTTAATCATCATCATCAGCAAAAACACGGAAAAAATGAGCAGCTGCGTCGGTTCGTGTGTTTCCTTACGGATGCATAGTGGGACTTTCGATAATTTCTGAAAGCAAGAATTTGAAATTCGGGCATAGTGGGCAACTGTACTTGCAGTGGGCGTTCTAAGAAACCTTGAAACAGCCAATTAAACGCACGCATGCTTTCTTTTCCATACGACATGATCCAGCCATCCACTGAGTACCAAGTCCAGGTTAGCAGGTGAGAAGGTGATGTGGATGGGGCCCGGTTACGCGTTCTACTCCTGAAAACAAAGTTCAGGCGTCCTCCAAAATTTTTCTTTCTTTCGTGGTATTAAGAACAAAAGTGCCTCACGTAAGTACATGAAGAAAAAAAAAGCGCTCAAGGCCGCCTTTTGAAATCGCTTTGGGAGAAGGCCCTATGAGGTCGCCATGCAGGAAAATGATGGAGTACTACGTTGGCAGATGCAATATTGCGCGTCAAAACGTAGAATGATGTCACTCATCATGCCGTGCGAATTGCTTGACGACTGGATGATTAAAACCTGCCAAACAACTACAAAGGTTTGAGTGGTAAATCATCATCATCAACCTAATCAGACGCAGCATAAAAAAAGTATACAGATACTCGCGCTACATTTAGAGCTACAATAATGATGATGATGATAGAATACCGCACCGAATGGCTTTCTCTTTTAAGTCATCATGCACGAATGCATAAGGGTGTATTTTTTCCTATATATTTTTAATTGAGGCCGAGGTACTGGATGAAGCACCTAACTAGGAAAAAAAAAGTTGTTCTCTCGTCACAATTATGAAGCCATCCAGACGTTGCAAATCAATTTCGATTTTTAAAATTACTTTCAAAATATTTCTGTTATCACTCCAAAACTCTCTCGCCCGCAATAAAAGCGCCAAATTTTAAAAAAATTCACGTGTCTTGAATAGACTGTACCTTAAGAATGAACAGCTTCTTCTAGGAACTCGCGCTTTCATAGCTCATCTATGTTTGTAAACGAATCCTGCGAGTCGCTTCGGTCTCGGTACAGTACATATTGAATAGGTTTCACGCCCAGTGCCACTTCGGTTTCTCCTGAAATGGCGAGAAATAATTTGGCCCTATATACAAGCCTTTCATATCTCTGGGAACGGGGCCACCGCGAAGTCAATCGGCAAAAATTGAAGGCAAAGCAGTCGTTGGAAGCGGAGGGGCACATTCGTTTCTGTAATTACTCCACCGTGGCCCATTACTTGCGAAGTAACTAGAGCTGACAGCGCAGCGCACTCACCCTCAATGGCCGCCTTTCTTGGCTGAAATGGCAGCCACGCGGAGGCCCTGATTGTGTCTTCAAAGCCTTCGCCTAAGCCTGGGCACAAACGGTCCCTGAAACAACGCCTCTTCGACGTGCCGCCAGAACCATATCCGTGCCCGATGAGGCGCGCCGTTACTGGCATTGAAGGAAAGATAGCAAGAAGGGGCCTTTTCGGGAGGGAGGAGCGATTTCGCTCGCGACGTGAGAACATTCTTTGCATCGCCAACGACTTGGAAGTTTCACTGTTTTAACGGAGCAGTCGCCCTCTTCTCCGCCGAGTCCTCCGCTCGTTTCCAGAGAGGAAACGATGGATATTGGAAACTGCAGCACGCCGTGATGGACGCGCAGCGGCGCAGCCGAGCGAAGCCGAATAAGGCACTCTTTCTGAGCGGTTCGTGATCGTAGAAATGGATATACTGAATTCAGCCGCCTACAACTCGCCTCTCACGCAAAATAATAGCAACAGGCACAAAAAAAGGAACGACATAGTATTTTTACGCACTGGTGGACTTGCGAAACCAGCAGTCGCCGTATGAATGTCTGAAACCTATCAATAAAGACGAACATGCTCCCTGAACTTGGTTCGTACTCACAGTCATATTTATTTCCCTGCGGACTAGACCTATACCCAATGGGGAATTTCTGAGTGTACGGAATTCGGAGGGGCTATTTTATTGATTGATTGATACGAGAGGTTTAACGTCCCAAAACCACCATACGAATATGAGAGACACCGTAGTGGAAGGCTCCAGAAGTTTAGACCACGTGAAGTTCTTTAACGTGCACTCAAATCTCAGCACATGGGCCTGCAGGAGGGGCTATTCGAAAAATTGTCGAATTCCGCCATTTATTAACACTGATTGGCCCATAGAACTCCAACGGCCTCTTCTATAGGTTTGAAATGCTGCCATGACAGTGTCAGCAGAATACCATCCTAGTGAGAAACACCGGTTTATCGGACATTGGCAGCAAACTTTTGTGACGCTTTGTACTGCGACAGCTATAGACACGTCTCTTCGTTTTCTGTGAGGGCCATAGAAAAAAATAAATGTTTAAAAATGCTTAAAAAGCTGAAGTATTCAATATCACTTCAATACCGAGAATTTGTATGGACGGAAAAGTAGCACCCACTACGTTTCTGCACTTACATATTTGTGTTTGCCTGAGTCATCCCAAAGCCGCCCGATGTCGCCACTTATCTGGGCTTTCACCTTCACGGCTACAGTAACCTGGTATTACGCTAAAACTAAGATGTCTGCGATAACAAATGCTACAATTCTCTAATGATGCGACACTCAAGACTGGAGCATTTAGCAAGGGCCTTATCACAGCGGCATCAGTTTAGTGCATTGCGGTATTAGTGACGTACAATGAAGTGACGACAAACAAACTACCAGACAAACCATCTGCGTCACGCTGTAACAAAAAGATGAAATGCATCAGAACAACCCAGTTCACGTCATATTTATTCACTTGAATCTTGAGATACGGCCGCGTTATATAAGAGAAAATGTGGCCATTGAGCCACCGACGGTAAATCGTTTCAGGAGTCGCGAAAATTGGAGGCGGAACTGTAGCTTTATGCGTTATTTGATATTCGTGTGATTTGCTCGCCTTCCACAGCCATTTGTTTCATTAACTTCAAAATAGCAGTCGTTGAACGAGTTTTTGCAAGAATGACATTCTGTCAATGCATTTCAATATACAAACAAAGTAAATCAAGGCAAGAATGCGTTGATGTTATGTGATCTCCTGTACGGCAGTAGAGGAATATGTTTTGATAAAGATACGCAATTGTAAGAACCACAAGGATAGTTTTAATATCATCTTAATTGTGATAGCGACTGTGTGAACACACTAGATGCATTATTTTTATTTCGTACAGATTTTAACTGCGCTCTAACAAGCAGAACAGACGAATTCCTGTAGTTATTTCTTTCATGTCGGGTTTGAGAGCTTCATTAGTTTGGTGCGTAAGCGGGTCACCACGCCAACCTTTTTGAGGTAATTTATCGTTTTATAGCAATAGGAGTTATATGGACACTCTCAGCGGATTCTTGCCATCGCCAGTGCCGTCGCTGTTGCCGTTACCGGCACCGTCATGGTGGTCCTCATGTCCAGTTTAAAGTCTAAATTCACACACTATAAGTGGAAAAGAAACAGACTCTCAGAAAGTGGCATACTGCGAGCACTCTGAATAGTAGAACCTCAGTAAAGCAAATTTCCAAGGAGTAGCAGTGACCTTTACTTCCATAAGTACGCCCATTATGTCATTGTAGGCACTGTCTGCCTTCGTGGCCAACACTGGTCTTCAAAAATAAGGTGGAATGCGCGCTTAAGTAGCCACCCGGATGATTTCGTAGGTTGGGGTTTACTTAAACATGTTTAGCGCTAAGTTTGAAAAGCAAAAGCAACTGATTAAGATAAAGAAAAGAAGCAAGGGGCTACATTTAACGCTCAGCAACTTTTGCTTAAGGCGGTGCAGTATATAGCCTCGAGTGAGCCACTGAAGAAGGAAGAAAAAAAAAAACACTTATGACCAATTTCTCAGAGATATTGACTGCACCTTACAGTTCAGCTGGGGAGGCTAACCCATCTATGCCATCATCTTCTCCGATAAATAAAGTGGCTTGACTAAACTTTCTGTTTCTTAGCAAGACGATGGAACGTTGCTATCAGACTACTAAAGGTACATGCTGATTTTGTGCATTACACGTTATTACGTGAGCTAACACTTATCATAAAAGAAATAGAAAAAAATCCCAGCCTAGACTAAGTCGCGGAAGGCTGGGTCACGTAAAAGGCAGCCTTGCAGCTGCTGTGCCACTTGTCACGTGATCATAGGCTGTGGTGGCGAGTTTTGGGCTGGGCAGAGGTTGCGCGCCGCGACGCTTCTGCAAGCGCATCAGTTTGTCGATGGTGTCTACCGCTGTTAAAAACGTGGGGTAGGTCTATTCTGTAGTGTACATGTTTTTTCTCGCTTTCTTTCATTCTTTTCTTTCTTTCTTCCTTTCTTTCTTTCTTTCTTTCTTTCTTTCTTTCTTTCTTTCTTTCTTTCTTTCTTTCTTTCTTTCTTTCTTTCTTTCTTGTGTCGGTTTCTTTATGCCTATTTCTTTCTTTGTTTTTTATTATTTCCTGCTTTTCTTTCGTTTTTTTTTTAATAAACGGCAACCACTGTTAGTCTCTGCACTCATTTACCATTTCTGCACCTACGTAGTACACGTCGATGTTGTCCAAGTGCCTAGTGTTCTGAGAGTTTAATACTGGAAGGAAACTTCGGCGGAACCCACCATTACCTTAAAGGAAGAATTCCCACAACCCCTTTGGTGTTCAACTGATGTGATCTGAAGCGGTGCGTTGAGCCCAACGTATGGCAGACAGTAGGACTTACGGGTATCTGCTTAAAGGGTTGGTCGCTCGCAAACAGGGATACGGAGTGCACTTACAAGATTGCTTGATTCCTTCTGGGCGACAACCTTGCTATATTTGAAGACGCAGTTTGTTGTAGAGACGAGCCTGCAGTCGTAGACTACGGAAATTGATCGTTTGATCTGCCGACTTTCCTTCGGGCTGAAGGCAAACATAGTGAGTCGGAGATGGTAATTGAATTTCTCTATACCGTTGCCTTTGAAGGAAAAATCAAACGAATCAAATGATAGTAGTCAGAGATGTTCTGCAAATCGTTTTTTGTTCAGTATTGGCTTTAATTGTATGATTGCTGCAGCAAGACAAAACAATCAGTGGAGTACCCAGTCGATACACTCAATAGATTTTCTTGTGCCTGGTGTGGCGCTGGTGTTGAATGCATTGGTGAAGTAATGAAAAAGGAACAATTCAGTTCCCACAAAATTAACCAGACGACCAGTCCTGTTTTTGCAGGTGCATGGAGGTTACGTGACAGCTTCCTTATCATTTCATTTTTTAGCCCTCTATCGCCTGCAAGTACATGTACAGCATCCACAAATTCAAACGCAACATCAATTTTTTTTTACTGTAACGACAAGCAGATGCAAGGGTTCGAGATAACAGTGATGTAGCGATGAATCTGACCTCTAAAAATAATGTTGCCCCGCCGGGGTGGTCTAGTGGCTAAGGTACTCAGCTGCTGACCCGCAGGTCGCGGGATCAAATCCCGGCTGCGGGGGCTGCATTTCCAATGGAGGTGGAAACGTTGTAGGCTGGTGTGCTCAAATTTGGGTGCACGTTAAAGAACCCCAGGTAGTCGAAATTCCCGAAGCCCTTCACTACGGCGTCTCTCATAATCATACCATGGTTTTGAGACGTTAAATCCTACAAATCAATCAATAAATCAATCTAAAATTATGTTGATGTGATCAAAGCGTTGAAGCCAAAATTACGCATATATGACCTAAACGACAGACATTAGAAACTGAAAGATATGCGCTGTACTTAGCACTACATTGTCTTGTTTCATTCCGCGAGTACTATACACATGCGCACTGCCTAGGGTATTTGAAGAAGTGCGAGAGCTATAATTATTATGTCGAAATACTGGTGCGAATAGTATTGAAGTATACCCAAGGAATAAATTACCTGACAAAAGCACTTTCCATGATCTACCCACCACTGGGCTCTAGTGGTTATGTTTATCGTATGCTCACCAGACGATCAAGTGGTCGAATCTAGGCCACGGCAGCATCATTGAAATGAGTGTGAAGTACTAGAACTTATAATTAGGTATCCGTTAACAAAGCCCAGTTGGTCAGAATTGCCGAAACAGTATATTGCAGCATCTCTGATAATAGTATCATGGCGTCGGGACGTAAAAACACAATAATTATCATGATGGCAAAGTTTAATATTTTCGCTATTTCAACAGCCAGGAGAAAAAAATGCTGATTAGAAGCTTTTAGGACCGCTATGCTAAGCAACTGAAATTGATGACGGCATACGGTACGAAATGGCTTTTGTCAGCGCCAAACAAGATCGGAAGCATGAACAGATATTAACCCGTCATACTCACTTTCTTCTTTCGTGGGATGCAGCCAGTAAAGCCAGGACCATGGTCTAATTACACAGCGATATTTGAACAAACTAAAAAAATTGTATTGTTATAGATGTAAAAACGTTGTTGGGTAGTCTTGTGACTAAAACCCTCACGTTTCATGGGTAAAAGCGAACTGCTGGTAAAAGAAAATATAACTGCCTTGTTGCCCGCCTTTTTATAGCGAGTGAAAATTTTAATACCACTAGAACGCACGATGAAAGAAGTGCAATAAATAAATGTTCGTAGCTTTCGCTTCTTTATTCTAGTACCAACTGTCTATATGCAGCCAGGATGGCTAGAATTCATGCAAGATATTTTGACGATGTTTTTTTCTCATCGTACGTAGCGATAAGATTTGAATTAAGCGTTATAAACGTTTTTTATAGTCGTGAAAGTTGTAGTGTTACGCAAAGTTCAACACATTTTCTTTATTACTTGCATGTCAAGTCTGCTCTCACTACTAATCATATAAGGTTAATTTTTTATGTTATGTTCTATAACGAGTATAATCGTGTTTTGATGTTTGAACTAATGTGATTATGCACTGTATATCCCCCCCTCCCTTTCACACAATACTCCCGATGGAGCCTGTGGGGTTTTGGAATAAATAAATAGATAAATAAATAAATAAATAAACAAATATTAAGTTCTTAGGGGCACATAAATTTTCGAAGCGAATAAATATTGCCACGTTCCATTTTCCAGTTTTGTTATCACCTCCAAACACTACACAATTCTGAGTGCAAAACGCGCGTGTAGTTTTAGAGAAGCTTCTGGACTTTAGTAGATCATTTCGATAAGATCACGCCCACTCTGCGAACTGTACAGATTATTCTGTAACCTACGCCACCACCAGCGATAACGCTAGAACATTCGATGGCAACAGTATAAAAGTCGACGCAATTCGCCGCTTGGCGGTAGTTGATCGACGGCCGACGCTCCATTGGCAAATCGAAGTCGACGAAAGAGACCGAGAGAAGACGGCGTTCATAACACCGGACGGCCTCTTCGAGTTTAAGGTGATGCCCTTCGGCCTTTGCTCAGCGCCTGCAACTTTTCAACGCGTTATGGATACAGTACTGGCAGGATTGAAGTGGCAGACTTGCCTTGTGTACTTGGACGACGTCGTCGTGTTTTCCTCGAGTTTCGACGAGCATCTTCGGTGCCTTGAAGCTGTACTTCAAGTCATCAATACGTCCGGACTCGCACTGAAGCCAAAAAAGTGTAGATTTGCGTACAAAGAGCTCTTGTTTCTGGGGCACGTGATTACCATTTCTGGAGTCCGTCCCGATCCACAAAAAAATAGCCGCCATCGCCTACTTCCCGCCGCCCACTGACAAGAAGGCGGTGCGCCGATTTCTGGGCCTGTGCACCTATTATAGGCGGTTCGTGAAAAACTACGCTTGCATCGCCGATCTACTCACTAACCTTACCAAGGCCGACTCGGAGTTGAAGTGGGAAACGCCGCAGGAACACGCTTTCCAGGAGCTTAAACATCGCCTCCAGACGCCCCCGTTACTTGCCCATTTCGACGAATTCGCCGAGACAGAAATACATACTGACGCAAGCAGCGTACGTCTTGGTGCCATTCTTGTGCAGAGGGCTGACGGACTTGAAAGGGTTATTAGTTACGCCAGCCGATCGCTATCCAAAGCAGAAGCTAGTTATTCCAAAACAGAAAAGGAGTGCCTCGCCATCATCTGGGCTACGTCGAAATTTCGCCCCTACTTCTACAGCAGGGCCTTCAAAGTTGTGAGCGACCACCACGCCTTGTGTTGGCTAGCCATCTTGAAGGACCCTTCAGGTCGCCTCGCACGATGGAGCCTGAGACTTCAAGAATATGACATTACCGTCGTTTACAAGTCCGGCAAAAAACACTCCGACGCTGACTGTCTCTCTCGTGCGCCTGTCGACCAACCACCCGACGACCCGGATGACGACTACTTCTTGGGAACGATCACTACCGACGACTTCGCTGAACGACAGAGGGCCGACCCGGAACTTAAGGCCCTAATAGAATACCTCGAAGGCAGGACCACCGAAGTCCCGAAGGTATTCAAGCGCGCACTTGTGTCGTTCTTCTTGCGAAACGGTCTTCTCCAAAAAAAAAACTTTTTACCCCTTCGAGCCAAGTACCTATTTGTGGTGCCTTCAGCTCTGTGACCAGAACTCCTGCAGACCCTGCACGACGATCCGACAGCAGGGCACCTCGGTGTTTCTCGCACGCTTGCGAGGATACAAGATAGGTACTATTGGCCACGTCTTGCCACTGACGTCACTCGTTATGTGAGGATATGCCGGGACTGTCAACGACGCAAGACACCACCGACAAGGCCGGCGGGACTTCTGCAGCCAATTGATCTACCTCACCGACCTTTCCAGCAGGATGGTATGGACCTACTGGGGCTGTTCCCGACGTCGGCTTTCGGAAACAAATGAATCTTGGTAGCTACCGACTACCTCCCCCGCTACGCCGAGACAAGAGCCCCGCCAAAAGGCAGTGCATCCGAGGTGGCTAAGTTCTTCGTAGAAAATATCGCCCTACGTCACGGCGCCCCGGAGGTCCTTATCACCGACAGAGGAACGACTTTTACTGCTAACCTAACTCAAGCGATCTTGGCGTACAGCCAGACAAGCCACCCCCCGGACGACAGCGTACCACCCACAGACCAACGGCCTCACCGAGCGGCTAAACAAGACGATCATGCTGGCAATGTACGTCGATGTCTTCCACAAGGAGTGGGACGTCATTCTTCCATACGTGACCTCCGCATACAACACGGCGGTGCAGGAGACGACGCAGATATCTCCATACAAATTGGTCTACGAAAGGAGCCAGGCAACGACGCTCGATGCCATGTTACCCAACGTCACCGACGAAGAAAACCTCGACGTGAGTGAGCACCTTCAACGCGCCGAAGAAGGCCGACAACGCGCACGTCTCCGTATCAAGAATCAACAGATGACCGACAGCCGCCGTTACAATCTTCGACGACGCTTCGTGGAATACCAGCCCGGTGAACATGTTTAGGTGTGGACGCCGATACGCCGATGTGGGCTAAGTGAAAAGCTTCTGCGACGGTACTTCGGACCGTACAGGGTGGTTAGACGTCTCGGCCCACTTGATTACGTGGTTGTCCCCGACGGCATCACGAACTCTCAACGACGCCGATCGCGACCTGAAGTCGTCCATATCACGCGCCTCAAGCCGTTTTATGCGCGTTAAGAAACTGAAACTGTGTTTTTTTTGTAATAATATTGTATCGTAATTTATTCGTTGTGCTTTCTTGCATTATTGTTGTACCTTCATCTTTAGTTAAAGCATCGGGACGATGTATTTTTCAGACGGGGGCAATGCCACGTTCCATTTTCAAGTGTTGTTATCGCCCCCAAACACTACACAATTCTCAGCGCAAAACGTGCGTGCAGTTTTCGAGAAGCTTCCGGACTTTAGTAGATCATTTCGATAAGATCAAGCCCACTCTACGAACTGTACAGATTATTCTGTAACCTACGCCACCACCAGCGATAACGCTAGAACATTCGATGGCAAGAGTATAAATGCCGACGCACTTCGCCGCTTGGCGGTAGTTGATCGACGGCTGACACTCCGTTCCCTGCTATCCGTGCAAGACTGCTACTGTAATTGACTTTCCGTTTGCCGGGCACAGGTTTGCCCAAATAAACTGTTAAATCCCTACACAAAGTATCCTGTCTTCGGCCACGTCACTACCTCGTGACAATATACACAGGCTAACATGTCATGCATTCCGCAGTTGTGTAAGCAACTGTGCACATGTTCTCTTGGATAAATAAGTTTACAGCTGTGGAATAATGGGGACTATCAGCAGGTCAATGTGATTCTCTCCTCTGCTTACTACCTAATCGACATCCTAGGGTGATGTTACTGGCACAGTAAGCTTGAAAACGTGTTGAGCCAAATGTGGTCATAGCAATGGACAATAGTACCTATAATACTTAGTAAGGTGTAATGATGACATCTAAAAGCTTTCTCATGTAGCAGTGGGAAATACGTTGCAGAATGCGTGTATATTAGGCTTGTCCGCACCAGACTAGCCTTGACTGCTTACGTGTGACGCTATGATGTGGAAGACGTGGCCTGGCTCATACCCCATGTCCATTCCATCTTTGACTTCTTTCTTCTCTGCCTCTACCAACCATCGCTTCATACGTCACACGATTCCTCCTCCCCCCCGAAAGAAGGCATCAATTATGAGCAAGAAAAAGTAAACAAGGAGAGGTTGAAAAGTCACAAATGGCAAAATTCACAATTGGTTCTATGCTCCAGAGGAGTTCCGTAAACTTTCAAGGAATTCAGTGGAGAGTGCAGCAGTCTGGTTAACGCAGGAGTTCTGGTGATCGAGGCTGACTGTTGCTTTCTGGATGGCATAACCACACCCTTGACATCTCTACTGATGATGGCACGACTTGAGGTCTTGTGAAGAACGAACAAGGCTTGAAATCTGTGTAGCATTGGATTGACGTCACATACGTATTTCATCAAATTTTTACTAACATCTTGAAAACTCCCCCACCCCTTTCACCTGTTAGAATAGCATAGCAGTCCTTTTAGACTAGGTAATATCCCTGCCTTTTATTCCCCTCCTGTTCTTTTTACTAAGCCTAAAGGTATGCAGTACTATCCACGCTATGCGCATTGTACACAGCCACGTGACTTTTCAATACTTCATCTGCTAAGCTGTTGTTGAATACCGATGAAAAAAATAGGTCTTGATCTGGATGTCCCGTGTCTGCAGACACATTGCTATTGGGGGCAGCTGTAATAACGTCCAATTTCTTCGCTTTCAAATAAAAAAAAATGAAAAAAGAGTTAAGCTCTTTCGGCGCTTCGCGTTTCTTTGGTGTACTTCTGAAAGCATTAATTTCGGCTAGTTCAAATGCGTTAAACAGCAGTAAATTGTCTCCTACCTTGCTTTGCAATGCGTACGTATCACACTCCTCCTTCTTTCTCCCACATTAATTCCGAACGCAATCAACAGATGACACTTTATTTCGTGCATATCCGAATGTGCACGTGGAGAGAACATCGTGTAACTGATGTGAAGTCTTCACACACTGAACTATTAGTGCTGACACTGTACACGAGTTTTATGAAGAAAAACAAACGCTGATATCACCTATAAAAGGCTCGCGCAGGTGACAAGAAACACCACTCCTTCCCCTTTGAACTAGTAGTAGTTCAGGGGCCCTTCAAATGCACTCAAGCAGCAGAAATGTACCACAGCAGTATGTGAGATTTCTCAAAGAACTTGCAAAATTGGTTTTATTAGTCATAAACAATAGCCTAATTAGATGTTCGAAAACGCTACTTGGTATTCCTGGACAGTTCTAGTACGGAGGTATACATGAGATTGTGATCACTGTGAAAGTAAACTTTCACTGTCGTCTTATATTTTTATATTTAGGAGCAGTTTGAGGCGGCCGCCTGTGGACTGCACGTGCTCCCCCAAGTGTGCTAGTGATGCTGTATATATTTCTTCCCTCTCTTCTGCTATTTCTCTCCACCCCTTTATGTCTTCCCCCAGTACATGCAGGTAGTAAACCGGGCGTGCGTCAGGTTAACCTCTCGGCTTGTCTTTGCATCTTCTCCCTTTCTCAACACTACTTCCTGATATGCACATCGATCAAGATCCTCGCATCTTCATCCTCAAGGCACGAGTTCCGGCGTAAGAGTGGCTTCTTAGGCTTTAGTGATAGATAGATATGTGGGATGGAACGTCCCAAAACATCCTTTCGATTTTGAGAGATGCCGTAGTGGAGTGCTCCGCAAATTTTGATCACCTGGATTCTTTTAACGGGCACCCAAATCTGAGCACTCGAGCCAACAGCAGTTTCACCTACAATGAAACTGCTGCTGCTGCAGCCGGGATTCGATACCGCGATCTGCCGTAGCCTATAGTGGGGCATAGTCAGATATTTACCAGTATAATGTTGCCTAAATACTCACTTTTCGTTGGTCAGTTTACTGCTGCAGATTACTTTTATTGCAGTATTTACTTCATTGAAAGAAAGGAAATGAGGCCTAGATTTCAATAACCATCAAAACTTTATTACTGAAGCAGTTATTTCATAAACATCTTTATTGAAGTATAGATGGGCAGCTTGTCTTTTGGTGAGTAGTGTGACTAGATCTTAAGTTCCGTAGATGTATTGTCTAATGTTCATATATGTGTGCACTTCTGTACTTGAACCACATTACCACAACCAGAAAAATATTTGCGCAATGAATCAAGTAGAATAAATTAGTGTCATATCGTAACATATCATTTATTTTGATTAGCAATCTGTTTTACTTGAAGGATTATTAGGATTGCTTCCGAAAGCACATTCTTGGATAACACGCATAGCACACTTAAAAACAAGTTCTTGAGTCAATAGTGCAGGGTTCACAACAAATTACAGCTCGTGAATGTTACACCTGGTACTCAAAATATTCCAGAATGAAGTGAACTTAGCAGTACGTAAATAACATGCGCAATGGTGTGGATTAACATTCACTGTGATAATGTGTCAAATAAGCTCGTGCACAATACCCCATGAGCAAAGGTTTTAGGCCGGGGAAACGAAATAGCGGCTTTCGGAACGACTGCTGTAAACCATAAACATATATTTCATGCCATTTTCCTGCATAGATTTGAACATCTGGCTGCGAGCTATTTCTCTGGCACAAGTTACAACTTATCGGTCAGTGCAAAAGAAAGAAAAATGAAGAAGAAAAAAAAAGAAGTGCTGGTAGGTGTAATATGTGTGTATGTGTATGTGCTCAAGAACAGTACGTATATATTTCTTTCGAAAAAGGAAACAACTGTTAACTGTATATTGCAGGCTACAGAGAAGCGTAGTACAAGCACCGGCAGTACGAAGGCGCGCGCACGCTCGGAAGGGATGCTGCGGAACTGCGCGGTGCCGTAATTGTGTCGATTAGTTTGCACTCGTGGTGAGCCAGCTAACCAGTGAAGCTGGGACACGTGGGCGACCTCTCAAATCTTGCCCTCCTCCCCATCCACGCGTTCCCAACAATGACAATGATTGAGGCTTCGCCTACACGCAAAAAAAAAGAAAAGAAAAAGGAACAGCGAATATAGAGGCGCTACGGTTAACTTGCGTGTAGGAGAGGCGATACTTTGCTTTTAGATGATGTCGTTGAGTCTTTGTTGTCGCTCTTTGTCTTCTCCCCGCTTCACGGGGACTTGTAGTCTAGTCGAACTGCATTCTCTCGCGGTTCCACGATTCAATTTACTCGTGTAGAGTGTTCCCTACGTTCGAAAAAGGGCTGCGAGTACATACTTGTGTTTTTGCGAGATCGCCCTTGGATATTTACGCTTTGAAAACAACAGAATAAAATCGGCTCGTGAGTTTCCAACAGTAAAAACGTTCCTACTTTTCGCGGACGCATTGAGCATTACCGTTCGTAAAAATTTGTAGAAAGTGAGATTTTGACGTAGTGGCAGTAGACCTAATTTGAGGAAGAACATAATATTCTGAGAGATAATTATATGATACAGAAAGAGTAAACATACAAGAACATTTCTAAAGTTCTTTCTGGTCGAGATCTATGCGGGCTGCTCGCAGGAGCCGGCGTGATATTCACTCGGCGCTTCTTAAACTTGGCAGTTCCATGCATCCTACGTTATCACGCTGACGTAAAACGCTGTAAATACCTAACTGGCAGTCGCGTTATCAGGTGGCTTCCTGATTGAGCAGCGCATTGCTCGCTTATTTTCCGTTTCAACCACGTTAATACTTCAGCTAGGCCTTCAATGTCTGGCTCCGCCTCGATTGCGTGGCCGAATGGCAGCATTGCTGTAGCGCGCTACACAAATTCATTTCGACTGTTCACCTGCCTCTTCTTGCACAGGAACGGGCGCGTCGAGCGTTCGCCAGGCGATTCGTGTGCGCCTTGCTTGCGCAAAACGACGCGCAGAGCGGGTCCTCATGAGCCCACGTTCGCCATAAGCGGACTGTACAAACTCTCTAGCGGCACAACCTGCGACGCGGTATTGCTGACGAGCGACTTTTGCGGCGTCTCGTACTGCCTGTGCTTGTAGCGGCGCGCCACCAGGGTGGCCGCGCAGAGCACGAGAATCGCGGTAGACACGATGCCTAACACAACAGCCACAGCCACGTTGCTCGTGTAGTGGATGCCCTGGAGCATGAAGCTTGCGTCCCTGGTTCGGGCGCGGGTGCACGATATCTGGATGTGCGCATCACCTTCGTCGTCTTTTACTGCGATGCAAAACACGTAGCTGGTCTCTGGCTGGAGATTGTTGATCGTGTACGACCTGTAGAAACGACTCACGGTCACTGACTCGAAACGTCCTTCTTCAGCGCCACTCACGGACTTAGGGCTCGCGCCTGCCAATGAGTCTTTGCCGTCGTCAGGTTTGTACTGGATCTCGTACTGGGGAAATGTGTTGCGTGCGGTGCCGTTCCACACTACGGTCACCGACGTTGAGAGGATTCCTTGCGGGAAGATGTGGATGTCGATGTTTTCGACTACCAGGTCGACCACCTTGATCACGCGGCCAAGCCTATTTTCAGCGACGCACGTATATGCTCCCACATCTACCGGTCTCAGGTGATAGATGGTAATACTTCCCGGAGGTTTGAATTGGACGTGCACGTCATTTCCGGTGTCATTGCAGACGCGACCATTGGGGAGAAGCCAGCGCACTATGGGCTCTGGAAGGCCGAGGGCGTAGCACTGAAATACTTGCGCGTCACCAATCTTCCGCTGCACTGTGCTGTTGACGGTGCCGACGAGAAATGGTGGGCACTCGGGTGGCACTTCATCCAGAGATATGTTGAGGAGGCCACGGCCAACCATTGATGGTGGCTTGTGGCAGGCCAGTTCCTCGAGTTGCATAAAACGAACGGACGTGTTTGATAGGGCTGACATGGCCTCGACCACCCAGCGCACGTTGCAGTCGCAGAGAAGTGGGTTGCCATGCAGAGAAACATTCACGGGTGCAGACAAGTTGCGGAAGAGCTGTTCACTGAGCGCCGAGATGTTGTTGCGGTGAAGCAGCAGCTGGCTAAGGGACGGAACATTGACGAACGCCTGCGCGTCCACATACTGCAGCCTTGCATTGTCGTGCAGGCGTAGTACTTGTAGTCGAGGCAGCTCGCGGAGTGCACCACGCTCGATCACCGTCAACGTGGGCATGTGGTCTGCGAACAGCTCGACTATTGGCAATCCCACAAAGTTGCCCGAACGGAACCCCGTGAGTGGGTTTTTCCCAATGTGAAGCGTATGCAGACCTTGCAACTTTTGCAGAGCCAAGGCCGGCACCCGTGTAAGCTGGTTGCTGTCGAGATGCAGCGTGGTAAGATTGTCCAAGCCTAAGAAAGCCTGATCGCTGAGGCCTCGAATGCGATTGTGAGCGAGGGACAGGTAGCGCAGCCGGTGAAGCAGCACGAATACACGTGGGTACACGTACGAGATGTGATTGTGCGATAAGGACAGGCTCTCAAGGGCGAGCATGTCTTGGAACCATTCGGGATAGATGGAGGGCAGGTGGTTACGGTCCACAGTCAGCACACGCAGCAGACGCATGCCGTCGAAAACACGCTCCTCGATGAACTTGATTTGCACGCTGTTCATGAGAAGCGTATCTAAGTGCACGATGCCCCTAAACACGCCATTGAACAGGGTCTTGAATTCATTATGAGACAAATCCAAGAACTTTAGCCTGCTGATGTTGTGAAATATGATGCCACGGCCGAGCTGCTTAATATGGTTCCGCGAGAGATCAAGCTCGACCAGGCTGCGCAGCGTCGGTATTTGGTTGTGGAGGTCTGTCAGCTGGTTGCTGTTCAACAGAAGTGCCTGCGTGTCAGATGGAAGGCCAACAGGCACCGTCCTCAGTCCACGGCCTGAACAGTTGGCTGTTCGCAGGTTGATGCCCATGTTCGTCGAAGGCTCGATGCTGCACTTGCACACCACAGGGCACTGAACATCCCACGATGTCTCGCCGGTAGCGTTGCTGCACAGCGCGTAGCAACACGAGAGTAAAAATACTACAAGCTGGTCCAACCTCGTGAACGCCTTTCTGGATTGCTCATGTGCTGGCACTGTAGCCGCGCTAACTGCAGAGCTTGGACGGTTCATGGTGCGTCACGGGTGTTCCAGGCGACTTGTCCTGACCCATATGATTCAAGTGTGTGGCTTGGAAGCTCGCCAGCAGGATACCTCTTGTGGTAGCACCGAGTTTGCCGCTGGTCTCATTGTATCATCGAAGAGACTCATCTGTAGAAAAAGGAAAAAAAAAGATACATTACATCAGTGTCGAAACGCCAAAAGGAAACTTCACAACACAATGGATTTGCAATTGTAAGGGCTTTAAGAATGGTATTGACCGGTGTGATTGAAGTGAGATTTATTGTAGTGTACACTTGCCTTAGTCTGGTAAACTTGACCAGTTTCTCATGCTGCGCGCAGTACGCATACGTCATAAGAACATTTTCCGAAAGTTGTTATAGAGCTTAAGCTTCAATGAGGTTTTCTCTACTATATTTGCGGTGCCGTGTTAATAATTCTCTGAATAACTATTTAAGACGTGCGTCTAGTCGATATGTGTTTCTTTGTCCCAGTTTTTCGATGCCTTGGTATTTTGACCAGCATGTGTGACCTGGAAGTGTTTGTTTATTTGTAATAAAGGTTTACGAAACTTCACCATTGTTCTGTCTACGATACAGGATTGACTCTATGTGTTGTGCTAGTACGGCATATACTAGTGTTTCTTTGCCTATGTAACAATTTTTTTCAGTCTATTTTGTGAAGATTGCCCACATGAATGTTGTGCACAGGAACATAGAATCAACATTACCTTACTTTATTTGCCTTGGTTGCGACTACAAATGTAAGGTACAACGACCGGAAAGCCGCTCAATCATCTCATCTGCCACCAAGTGAAGGTACTCTCAGATTTCTCGCGCAATAATTTTCACAATGACAGCAGTATTTTCATACGAGAAGCGGACGTCACTAAGAGCCTGTCCACAGTGGTTAACTGACAGAGCGGCCCTCCTTCTGATGTGACCAGGCGTTCAAAAGCACTTGCTTCAACATCGCCAATAAGTGACCTCGCGATCAAGTGGCGTTCCACAACTTTGCGTGAAAAATTGTTGAAGTAAAACTGACGTCTGTGGTGGAACGCATGGGTTGGCGTCATATAAAACCACCAGACACGCTGTGCACGCCAGTGTAGTAGCCGTGCCAGGAAAGCTTACGGCATGGGCACAACTGTATACTCAGCTTAGACAAAGCTTTAGCTTGTAACTGTGGTTTGAAGCATAAAGCAAGGCGTAGGAGGCTACTAGTCGATTGGATCCCATGAAAGTGATATCCACAGTGTGGGATTTGCAGGAACTTTGTTGGGAAGCTTGCGCTCTGAGTCCTTCCTCTAAGCCCACTTGAAATGCACTTTGCAGTGTTATCATCTTTCCAGCACAACCCTTGCTTTAGTAAAAAAAAATCAGTGACAAACCAAAGAGAAGTGCAACAAACATTAACAGCGACACGCTGAACAGTTGCACTTCTAACACTCTTTTTTTTTCAAATTTTCGCGTGACCCGTCAAAAGAAGGTACTGTGAAGGGTATTTTTTTGTTGGAAGAGGAAAGTCGCAGCCGGGGCTTACAAGCGGCTCTCCGTGTCAAAGAAGTGCCCTCAGCACTTCAAGCATTCTTGCTTCAACAGCCATTTATAACAGCACACACACACACACGCACGCACGCAAACTCTGCAAGAGGAGGCGCCTCTTTTCGATTGGAAATTCGAGGTAGATCGCAGAGCGTGAGGCGGTGAAGTCAAAGCGCCCTCGCGGTCTAGACAGAGGTAACACGATTTCATTTTCTCGGGCTCTGCTCTTCGGTCTCATTTCGCTTGATGTCGACCGCTCCTAATGTGCGCCTCGGAGCCGTCGGCGTCAGTTTGCAGCGCCTTTATTCCTCGTAATCCTTTCTATATTCTTTTCCCAGCGGATCCCACGCCTTTTTCTTAGTTATCGAAGTTTCTTTATCCGTGCTGTTTTGTCCTCTAAAGGCACTTTTTTTTGTAGTGGCCATCCTGGCACTATCGATTCTTTTTGTTCCTTTCATCCCTTAGCAACTTCCTCCCTTTTATTCATTCAGTTGTTTACTGTGGTTTTTGCTTCCTTTATTTCCCGCGTGCACCCAGCCATGGGCTTTATGGCGTTTTCGGGAGCCCTCTGATCCCCCCCCCCCTCTACCCTACCCCACTGACTGGCTTCTTGCTTGTCCCCTATCCCGGCTCCCCTTTATTTACTTATTCCCCATAACACAAAGCTTAGTTTTGTCGCCGCTGTTTTCTCCTCTACCTTTCTTTGACACTTTCATTTCCCGAAACATCTCCCTTTTCTTTTTCTCTCTGCCCTCATCCTTACGTAGCTTCCGTCGTGTTGTCCCCAACAAAAGAGAGCATAAGCGTGAGCTTTAGACAGATGGGAGGAGTGAGAGGGGGTGTTTCATTTACGTTCACTTCACCTCAATGCATGCGTGCCTGGACTGCACGTCCTTTTTGCTCTTCGCCACCGGCTCATTCTCGGCAATCAGTCATGGTCAGTCGGACTGTGTGCTTGTGGTCTACTCATTAACGCCGCTTCATCGGGCTCATGAATTTATTGCGTGTATTGCATAAGAGATTGATGCACTGACTCTTTTAATATATACTTCTTTCCTTTATTGCTTTATTTTAGGCCACATGCACGGAGTAGTGTATGCTTTAAGCATTACCTTCTACAGCTTTTCGCCTCTGAATTGTTTTTCCAGAATGAATATTTTCCCATCTTTCAGCTTTACTTTCGGCTTCTTCACGTTGCGACGCCAGTCTGTTGAAGTTGTTTAGTGCACCGTTGCGAAATAGCTCTGCCGTGTGACTCCCGCTCACAAGGCATTGCACTGACTTTGGACGCCGTCACTAAGCACAGAAGGGTGGCATCACTATATTAATGTCGCGTTTTAACTTTCTTGCTCCCTTCCCTGGTCTCTTGTTCGTAAAGGAACGGAAGCCACCGTAATAATTTTGCTAGTTACGGTTCTGCAGTTTTTTTATGGGAACTCTCCTTGTTTTACCATCAATATTTTTTGAAAGTTGAGTCTCGCAACATGTAACGTGTTCTCATATTGTCGGGTTGATCGTATTAGCCGTCGCGGAAGAGTTAATACCGTTTTGCGCAACTGTGGCAACAAATGATTGAAACTTAGAGCTCTACCATCTTCCGGGCGCAGTATAATACAACCTCTCGAATTCAAGCTGAAAAGTGAAAGCGACGTTTCCCGATATTGTTGGCCTCAAAAGGTTATAGAAGTGAAGTGAAAGTGAATTTTCGCAAGTGATCATCGCACAAAGTAAAAGCATAGGATCTTTTTATTATACGCATTGAAACTACAACACAACCACAATCATTTCGCGTTGAACATGCCGGCATGATGAGTTTCACGATACGAGGCGTGTTCTTTACAGTAGAGGAAAACCAGCTCGTCTATTCTTACGGTAAAACAAGGCGAGAGGCTTAACTTCGGAAATAACAAAGCAATTTTACACTTGTGTGGAAATGTGGCACAAAGAGTCTTGCTAATTACTTGATTTGTTTGATGGCACGTTTGCTGTTATTAAAAACTTTAATGATGTTGAAAATGAAAGTAATAAATAGGTAGCAAGTTTTGTATGTTAAAGTAACGGTAATATAGTACAAAATGAGGAAGCGTATACATAATAAGTTTGTGCTGTTTAAACATATACATGAAACAAAATACAATGCAACGTAGCAGAGTAAAAACAAATATTATGCTCAGTAATATGCAATGCGGTATAAATAAAACAATATCGTTATAATACGAAGAAAAAAGAATTGGAAGCGTTCAACTCTAGCGTCAATTCAAATAGGGACATTAAATAAACAGTTCGGCACCCGTTCGACAGCAGAACGAGCGTATTGCAAGCGTGTTTGGGAGCTTATACACTTGCGTAAAGGATTACACAACACTCCAGGGAACAAGCACGGGAGACGCCGGCTTCGACGATTCGGATATTTATGCTGCCATTGAAAGCAGCGCGCGGAGGGCGTTCGCGAGCAACAGCTGCGCATCATGATAAACAGCTTTCATCTTCCCGTGTTTCTTTCTTACTCCCGTTCCATGCTATTAGAACCGAAAATAAAGCGTTGCTGGGAATAAAGAACCTCAAGTACTGCCGCAACCCAGAATATGGAGCCTTGCTATTGCGCCGATGTTTGCTCGCACCTGTTCTTGCTTGGTTTGCGAGGAAGAACTTGTGCCCACGTGCAGCGCGAAGCATGACGCACATCTCCAGTTCTCTTTAACCACTTATCTCTCTCTTTCCTTGTTGCTTTCGGTGCATTTTAGGGTTCAATAAGGCAAAAAACAGGAAAAGCTAACCACTCTTGTCTCGCGTTCAGGACAAAATCCGATTAATACGGCAGAGACAAGTGCAGCTAAGAACTTTGACGCAGCGAGCATTCGGTGTTTCACGCTCCCTTAGTATAACACAGTGTCCTGAGGGCTTCATGTGCCCGCTTGCTACTGAACGACAAAATTCAACAAAAGTTCTTTGCGTGAAACAATATTGAGTTAATAATTAAACTTCGCACTAGTTCCGCATGCGCTGGATGGCTGGCCAAGCCCCGAATGTGGCAACGAGTGATCACCGGCCGTTCTGCTTGAGTCCGTTGTTGCTGGAACAAATGAAAACTTAAATCGAGAAATAAACGTGCCCTAAAGCTCGCCGACGACAAAACAAGGAAATACGAGCTTTTAAAACTTGTCGGTCTAAACGAAGACATGTGCGATAATAGAAGCAAGTCTGCCTAGTGCGTGTGCATATGTACACGTGCGGTTATTATAGCGTTGTTTGTCGCTCGGGCTATGTCTTGTACTTTTTGTTTCTGCGTCGTGACTGCTGCATGTTGCGTCACTTAGAGGTTTCTAGCCGCTTAGTTGACGTACGGAGGAATCCTTGTCGAAGCGGCCACAGGCGTGCGCATGGGGCGAGAGGGGAGCAAGGGGGTTGGTGCTTACCCTTTTGCCTCCTAAGAGAAGGGTGCAAAGCTAGCCCCGTACATTTACGTAATAGGGAGGGGCAAGGGCACTGTTACAAACGTTCACCCCCGCCCATCCTCCCCGTCCCCTGAATTGGAACCCTGTGCATGCCTATAGATGAACGTGGTCTCAGCGTTCGGTAGCTGTTCACTGTTAATGTACAACTATGGCGTCACCGAGTGAATTACCAGCGTATGAAAGCCAGTCACGCCGACGATTCTCTGAGCCAGGTGGTAGGATCACGAACGCCACATGCATGCATGCTTTTAATACTGCTACGCTATGCTTACGGCAAAGTATGTCGGCAAATAGATTTGTCAAACTGCGTTAGTATAAGTTTTTGCTTATTCTGAAGATGAAACACATAACGCCGGTGGTGGCTTCACGCAAGCTGCCCAGACAGAGACAAAAAACAAAGGTAACTGCAGGAAACTGATCAGAGGAGATTTTCCTTTTACTTTTACAGCAACTCTGCTATTAGATCATGGCAACAGCCGGTTTGGTGGCGCATATTTAGCCACCGCCGCTGTCGCTACCACTGTTCGTAACCACTCTTGCGCGAAATGAGAAAATTAGACATCTAAGATTGAGCGGGACTTAAACCCTGGTTTTTCACGTAGCGTTCGAGTATTTCACCACAAAGCTACGCGAGCACTTTAAACTTCCTTGCGAAAAAAAAGAAACCTTTACAGATCTTCTGTCGGTCAAGTAATCACGTAAAAAGATCTAATAAAGTGCGGTATAAGAGTGAATTGCCAACCAGGCGTCACACGATGCGAATGGCACAGTGAGTAAGTAGTTTAATGCTTTCCATTCATCACAAACGGCTAAGTCATTATTCCCTTCATTCATTATTCCTTTATCCGTCATTCCCTTCATTCAATTGTGTACGCGAACTTTGAAGGTGCGCGACACGCTGCGTCTTTCTTGGAAAGGCCTGAAACTCGGTGTGCATATTCCTGCAGGCTTCCGAAGTGAATAAGTAACAATCATTTATATTCATTTCACTGCATATTGCTCCAAATTATGACTTTGCTTTATACACTACCATGTTCGACTCTCTTTCAACGTCCCGCGTTCGAGGATGAACGTGAAAAATATTTTTTTTTCTGTGCTCGCTATGAATACAATCCCAAAAGAAACTCTGCACGCGTTTCGGGTCAAATAGTTGATTATGTTTATGCAATTACTGAAGCTGACTGGTGGTAGTGTAGGAAGATATTTATGCACACAATAATAAACGTAAATACGGAAACTAACACAAAACAACACATTCCTTCATTTTCTTTCTTGGTATGTAATGCTGCGTGCCTTCGAATTATGCGACTTATTCTTCATAGTCACCAGCCAATGTATCAACAAAGCGCACACGATGCCTTATATGTGTGGTGACTACCTCGCTTCTGCACACAACGACGAATAAAGGCACACTGGTTGCTCTCCTATTTTGCAAAGATGACGAATATTTATTGCCGTGGTCTCATAACACATGACCCATCGGTCGAACCTTTTGCTTGCGGCTCGCTGCTTTCTTATGACTGTTTTCGCCCCAAATTTTGTTAATGATTTTAACAGGTAGGTTTGTGAACTCTGAAGGCGTCACTGGTCTAAAGCACTGTTTTTGTGAGGCGTGCATCCCCTGTGGTTAGCATGCCGTGAAACAAAACCGGGAAAGAAAAGCTATATACGAAAATCGGCGTCCAGATATTGGCTTATTGACATGTGCTTGGAATAATGAAATCAAATCTCCTTCAGAAGTTAACTGCATGAGACGTACTTCAAAGCTTTGCTTTGAAATGTCAACGCATTTTGACAGCTCCTTCAACGCCTCTCCTCCCCGCTCTCACCTCCTTGATTGTGACCCGCTGGTTGAGGTGAGTTTCAGACGCCCGGTATAGCGGGCAGCTTGAATGCGTACTTGTAGCAGTCACGACAAGAGCGTTTACAGTGGGCTCTACAATTAAAGGCGGCTTTTCTTTTCAGCTTACGGTTTGCCTAAACCGCGTGGTCTTTGCCGGTCTGTTCTTTTTTTCTTTATCGTTTTATAATTTGTGCCTTAGCAAGCGACAGTAGAAAATAAATAGAGGGAAGAAACGAGCGTGCAAGGCCATCATCAATCACTTATGTTTCAATATTTCACAAAGAGAAGAACCGATGAATTGATTCTTGTTGAATGGCTTTCTGTAGATACACATTGATGTGGCGTGTGATCAACGTTCAATTCAAACGCCTCAAGTTCTTTTGTAAGAATGTGCCGGTGTATAGCTAGGAGACAACCCTCATGGCAAAAGAGAACCGTCTTTTGCAATCACACTGCTTCGTCGGAGGAAGCGACGAGACAAAGACGTGAAGCGAGAGCAGAAATGGCGCGCTTAGAAAAAAAAAAACGTTGCACGTGAATCACCCTTGTGGGAAACATCATTTCAGCCGAGCCCCACGCACGCCTGTAGCACGAGTGCCTGCATCCAACGCGATCAGTGCACTTATTGATCTTTGAGCGGCACGCGTTGGGAACTTCCAGGAATGGTTCGCGTACTGGTTCTCTCAGTCGCAAAGAAAACACAGGTTCGCTCTTGGTGCTCTTGAGAAAGTTTCTCGCTGCAGCTTCACTAACGTGGCACTTTCCGATGGGCCGGTATGTCACTTCTTCGTGTACTATGGTACTATGTTTATGGATGAGCACGAGGGAACGCTTAGCGTACGCTAGAGTGTCGTATAAGGGCTGATTACGCACGCACGCGATGTGCCAAGGCTGTCTCCCTTATGTGACTCACTCCAGCACTGCTAGATTGTCAATGTTGCGATCATTTTGCTTCGAATGAAACCACGCGAATCCGATATTTTTTTTTATTGTCAAGCTTCTTGATGATTGATTGATACGTGGGGTTTAACGTCCCAAAACCACCATATGATTATGAGAGACGCCGTAGTGGAGGGCTCCGGAAATTTCGACCACCTGGGGTTCTTTAACGTGCACCCAAATCTGAGCACACGGGCCTACAACATTTCCGCCTCCATCGGAAATGCAGCCGCCGCAGCCGGGATTCGAACCCGCGACCTGCGGATTAGCAGCCGAGTATACCTTAGCCACTAGACAAACGCGGCGGGGCATTGTCAAGCTTCTTCGTAGTTTCTTAGTGTGTCCAGAATTGCTCAGGTTTTGATGTATTAATATCTGAGGTCTAACGTACCGAAACCGCAATATGGTTGTGAGAGTCGACGTATTGCGAACCTGCGGGGTTTTCCCGCATCCTTTAACGCGTACACAGCCCTTCTGCCAATTCGCCTCCACCGAAACACAACCGCAGCGGCCGAGATTGAACACGTGACCTTCGTGTCATCAGCCGAGCACTGTAACCACTGATCGACCGTCGCAGACTGCACTGTTATCATGATTCGGAGTAAAATAATCCTACAACACAGACTTGTTGATCAATACCTGCCTGACTCTTCAAGCACTCAACAGTCCGCAGGATACAAAGTATTGGTGATGTTTATTTTCTTCATTTGGAAGTTCTCATTACTCGCAGTCATTGTTTACTTCCTTGATGTGAAATGTTTGTACATGAGAATAGTCTCGCACGCTGCACAAGTCTCTTGAGTCTTTCTTTGTCCTTTACACTACGTTATTTGAACTGCGCTCATCATTAGCGTTCTATCGAACTAGAATTTAAACGGGCCGAAAAGCATGGAAGTCGTTGCTGCGTATACTTCAACACAGCTTAAATTCGCTTTTATATATGCATCAGAATGGTGGTGACCTGGCTTTGTGGGTATACCAAGGTGTTTGCGATAGCACGAACTGAAGACTATAGTGTTAGTCCACAGTTCATGCTATAGCAATCATCATTTGGGGTGTGTAGTATATTTGACGTCGGTTTAACACTGATACCTAAATGCAGAGACGTTAGGAGGGTGGGATTCCTGAGAGTGTTAAAGCCACGATAGGCGACTAGGATATTTTTAACATAAAATATTCAAGAGTGTGGTTGAATGTCGGAGGTATCCAGATTCGAAGAGCCGGTGATCAGCGATTAACCAAAGAAGATTCAGGTTTTGTTCTTGGAGTTCAGCGCTGACTTGAGAAAATGGGGACAAACAGAAGGAGAAACACACGCAATCACTATCTTTCAACAAATCAGATTGTATGTGCTCCCTCTTTTTGTCCCCGTCTCCGCAAGTCATGTCGCCAAACGCAACAAAGTTTATCCAATAATGCCGTAAGTTACCATGCAGGTTTTAGTAGGCGTCATAAATGCGGGAGTCTCACATAGCTATACCGCTCCTCGTTTTCTTTCTCTGCAGTTTCTCCCAGTTGTGGACAGTTTATTTTGCCTGTTCTATTTCTTTCATTGTTGAAAAAAAAACCAGACGCTTTTCTTGTGTGTTTTTTTCATTTTCTTTCCTGTCATATTGTTTTTTTGTGTGTGTGTATCCGCAGTTCTAGCTCGTGTGCACGTTCTTTCTATTTCATATAAAGTGCAGAGCTCTTTAGGGGACCCGGGCTGTCGTTTTCTGTCGTCGTTCCTACTCGCAACGCAGGCAAGAACACGTACAGAATAGTCATCTGTGACATAATAAGCGCGCGCTCGCGCCAAGGGAAAGTCTTCTTGCTCTTGCCCTTCGAGCACCTTGGTGATTACATCAAGTGCGGAACACTTTCCAGGCCCGGGCTGTCCTATACTGTCGTATACTGTCGTCGCCTCGCGTAACGCTGGCAAAACCACGCATGAAATATGAAGAGGAGCCAAGCGAGAAATAAAAAGAGAGAAAAAGAAAGAAGAGAAAATATATAGAATAAAAAAGTAAATATACAATATAAACTGCAAAAAAAGATCAAAGAGAACCCGCCTTAATTTTTTGTGTTCCACACTCGCGGTACCTGAGCATGGTCGTGTTATACGCTTGTCATAGTAAAAAAATGTTCTGGACAAGACAACAGCGATTGTAATATATTCAAGAACTACGAGTCACTAAACATAGATTGCGAATAAAGTCGTAAGCCTACATACATACACTCTGAAACCTATATTTGTTTTACAGAGTTGGGAATCTTTCTCCTCTCGTACAATGTTTGATACCCAAATACTATTCCCATTGGTGTTCAAATAGGCTTTTTGTTTTTTTTGTTTTTGAAGTACATGGAGAAGAACAGAAAAGTGACTAAGCGTGGTCTGTTACCGGGCCAGATGTAAGCACGAATAAATAAAAAATGTGGAAGTAGATGGAAAATACGCACACTGCTTGGCTTATCCCCAAACATGCAACCCGGCGTTTGTATTGAAGATACGGTGACTGTTGGCACCACTTTTGTCTTCGGTAATAAAAAAATTAAGAAAAAAAACATCGCGCAAAATGAGCGATAATGACAGAAGAACACAGGAATATCGCTAAATTACAACAGCACTATCTTGTTGAAAGAACCAAACATCTACACACATTACAAGATCAGTATCAGGTATCACATCTGCGATAATAAAGAAAAGAAAACCACGTTCATCAGTACCTTCGGAAGTACCACCTCGTAGCAATGCACCAATCGGAAACTTCATGCACCTGAATTGCAGATTTATCGGAACAACGCAGTGCCAAAGATTTACCGCAAATGTCTACTGCAAGGCACACCTTTGCAAATAAGGTGCCCTCACCAACAGGATGACCAAAATCACGAACTTAATACTGAGAGCAAGCAAAAAGAAACAATTTCAAAACGAAGAAAGTTACAAATAAATCGCCGAAACGAATGTTTTCCAAAGATGTAGTAATAATATTATTTGGGATGTTAGGACATGATTAATAGAGATGCCTTAGTGGAGGGCTGCGGAAATTTCGACCATACGGTGTCCTTTACCGTGCACTGACATTGCACAGTGGACTAACTTCCAATGTTCGGCCTCCGAGGAAATGTGAAAGCCACGGCCGGGATCGAACCCACGACCTACGGTTCAGCAGCTGAGCACAATAACCTCTGCTCCACCGTGGTGAACGATGTTTTACTAAGTTAATGGTAACTATGCTATCATGGCCATCAACAAAGAAGGAGTCGATCAATGTGCGATAATAAACGCGAAATAAGGGAAAGACCAAATGCTGGCAAAACAAGACGGTTCGCAACCTGCAGCCACTGAAATTTAGCAACAAAAAAAAAAGGCCTGCATTACATACGAAAGCGAAGGGAAGGTGAATCTGTGTCCTGGCGTCAGGTCCTACTGTAGAAAAAAAGCGCATCTCTATGTCCCGTCTGCATGGTCACCCTCTGTCGTAGGCCAAAGGCGGAGGGAATTGAAACCCAAATCTCCGGTTGTTTTCCCTTGAGAGAGCTGAAGAAACGGAAGGAATGAGAGCTTGCAGGCGGTACTGGAGAAAAAACATTTCTTCACTGCCCACCTCATCACCCGGTTTCCCTCTTGCCTTTTTTTTTTTGTTAATCAGGCATAGCGGGGCTCGTGAGAAGCGCAGTCTGTTGTGGGCCCCGACTGTCAAATGGTTCGCAGCTGAGCGGGCACTGTGTTGTTTGCTTCGGTTTCTACCACGTGGTGCACCAGTGGGGCCCTCATTTCCCGCTGCTGTTTTTGCTTTAATATACTTCCCTTCGCACAGTAAATAAAAAGTCGGTGACGCAGTAGACTAACAGAAATGCGGGCAGCAGGGCTTAGAGATGGAGAAGTGCAATTCTCCAGAGTCCACTAATTTGGTCAAGAAAGAGCGTAGTGTAGCGGCAGTGGCTTAATACGTAACTCTGAGCTCACGTAAATGAGAGTTTTTGTCCTGGCTGTGATACGTCGGGTAATGTCAACCTTTTGCTGGGAAACCAAGAGGGTGAGAACGATCTCCTGTTCCTGTTCTCTTCCATTTCCGAGTTTATTGCATTGCTAGTGTTTATTTTAGACTCACTTTTGTGGTACTTCTTGGACAGCGAGCTACAATAGCAGACTGGTATTCCACTCTTGACTGCCATTCTTGCAATAACTGTGAAAGCTGTAGCATTATTTATTTATTATGGTCATGCAGGTAAAAAGATCATGTTACCTACAAGTCAGTGTACTTGTGCAATAAAGGAGCTTAATTATCGACCATAGCTTTTGTATGATGCAAGACCATTAAACTTGCTCTATTAATGAAGCCCTCGATAAATAAGATAAAACGGTTCTTTTTACCGTTGCATTGAGGTGCGCAAAATACTTAGAATTATAGCTCACCTAGCTGCTGAGGCGTTTGTTGGGTACGTAAAATAGCAAAGTTACAAGTAGGCAAACGTATGCGAGAGCAATACTTTTGTGCCTAACGTTCTGGCCATGGCACGGCTTTTGTCAAGTGTATATATATATATATATATATATATATATATATATATATATATATATATATATATATATATATATATAATGTGTGTGTGTGTGTGTGTGTGTGTGTGCGATATTTGACGACAGTGAAGCGCCTCTGATGCCACGTTTGATTTTGTACCAAGAAAAGGAGTCGCAATTTTAGCTTTCATTAATTGCTTGCTCAGTCG
The DNA here is from genome assembly GCF_013339725.1 of Rhipicephalus microplus. Taxonomy (NCBI): domain Eukaryota; kingdom Metazoa; phylum Arthropoda; class Arachnida; order Ixodida; family Ixodidae; genus Rhipicephalus; species Rhipicephalus microplus. Next base: position 164,060,490 of record NC_051171.1, on the reverse strand, counting down.
ATATGAGTCGATGAACTGCGAAGAAAGTATAGAGAGAGACGATATATACCCTTCGTATTAAAGTTCTCTCCCTGATTTAGTGGGTAGACGATTAAATGAAACAGAAAGGGTCTTCAAATTAAGAGACCGTCCACCTCAGTATAAAGAAGGATATCTAATTGCACAGAAGCTACCGTCGCCACGACCAGAAGTGGTTCGTCCTAGCGGCTAAAGACATCGGGGGATTCGTTCTCCCTTCACGCGCTTCAAATTGAGCCGGGAAGTGCGCCTGCTATAGAAACTCATCATCGAAAGAGGAAAAAAGAAAGAGGAGCGGGAGGAAAGTAATCTCTGCACAGGATCTACTGTGCCGGAGTGGTGGGGAACCATACCGCACGGGGAGGGGGGATATTAATAGAGGCAGCACGCATTGGTGGCTTCTTAAGTCCATCGCCGTCGCGAAGCAAAGTGGACGTGCGAGGACAGCCGTTTCATTTGCATTGAAGACAGCGTCTCGTGTGCGCGCATTCCTCACTAACACGTTTCTTCATTCTTTATTGCATTCTTCTTTTTTTAACTCAGCGTGTCGTCGGTTGATTTATGCTTTCTGGTCTTTCTCCATGCGTGCCGCGATAACTTTGGAAGAGGATCTGAGGAACGATGAAAGAAAAGAAAATCACCACCATGCAGGTGACATTCAACGAAAATGTTTAATCACTTAAGAACGCCGAATAGGGTGGCAAAACGAGAAGAAAAGTTCAGGTTTCGTGATGAATTCTCTGAAGGCACCGCCAGCGTTATTGGGCTTTTTGAGGTTTAGTAGGGGCTTTCAAGAGAATAAATTACCGGTTGGTGGCTTTTAGCTGCCAATGAAAGGCCACGGAGATGTCTTTTTGCTGTTCACTTTATTTTTTTTTCTTTTTTTGAAGTGCCATGACGTGCAAGCTTTAAATCTCAGGGTTTCGGTTGATTGGGTACGTCTGGTTCATTAACTTTGGTTATAGTATATCTCGGTGAGCTTTTAACAATCACAGCAAACATCAAAACGAGTTGGTGATGCATATATTGAGAGAGAGAAAAACTAATTCAACGTTTTCTGCACAGTTCGCTGCGTGATTTCTATTTGTTGCACAGGCGCAATAGCTTCTTGTCTTTTGAAGAAAGATGACTGCTAAAGTGCACGTACTGCACTCTGTTTTTGCCTCGGCCCATGGATATTTATAATTGACGTGTCTTACATTGCGTTGTAATTTTGCTGTTAATGTCTGACGTACTGCTGTTCTAGACTATTTAAATAGAAATGTGCAACCGCGTTGTCTGCGGAATCCACATCCACTGATCCCACAATGACCAGTTAGCCGCTGAAAATTGACCTCGTGGCCTGTTTCTGTGACGTGGTGATGAAGCTTGACAACCTTGTATGCTAACTAATCGTGGCAACCTCGTCGAAGGACTGACTGTATGCTCTGTAAGGCCGGTTTCGAGTCGGAAAACACAGCCCATTTACCCGGTCTCTGGGATTTGATGTACTCTAGGGCGCCACGCAAAGACGCAAGTTATGCCACCGTAGACGTAGTGACGCGTGACAGCTTGATTCGCAGAGTGATTCCTCTAGCTGGAATTACCACCGCACCGCTAGAACCAGACGCTGTGTGGTTGAACCAACGGTGTATATGTGCACGTGGTTATCGTACATTTCGTGCAAGAGGTGCAAGCTCCATTGTTTTAGGGCTGACGAAGACGAATTCGATGTTTTCTGTATTCCTGAAATTGGAAGACATACTTGTGGAAGTGTCAGGCACCACGGAGGATACATCAATTTCCCCGGAGGTGTAAAACCTGACGTACACGATGCCCGATGCGCACAGACAATTGCACTGAATTTTGTGTGGAGCCTCTCGGTAGCGAGGGTTGCCAAGTGGTGGGAAGGATTCCTAGCATGTTGCCTGAGGTACGTACGCGTCGTTTCAATGGTGATGTGCGTCATGATCGAGTAGTCCTGTGCAGTGGCAATGGTTTCAGATGTCGATGCGCAGCGGGGTAAACCAAGGCATATCCTAAGATCCTGGGCTTGAATGTTTTGGATTGTGCGCAGGTTAGTTTTGCACGTGTTCGATATAACAGGTAGGCTGTACCGCAGGAACCCAATAAATAATACCTTGTACATCTGTAATATAGACTCGACAGACACTCCCCAACTTTTTCTGACAAGGAACCTGAAGAAGTGACAAATGGCGGTAAGCCGCTCTTTCACGTAGTTTACTTGTGGGGTCCAAGACAGGTTTCGGTCAATTAGGACTCGCAAGAACCTGTGACTCTGGCTGCATGACACCATTTTCTTGTTAATTGATATGCCGTAAGCGGACGTTGGCTTTCTGGTGAAAGTCATGACTGCACGCTTTCAACTTGTGATTTCAAGCCCTTATTTACGTAGGTGGTGCGATGTCACTGATGCTGCCTTCTGAAGTCGAGCGCGAAGTTGAAGTCGAGTAACACTTGATGTCCACACACAGATGTCATTAGCATAAATGGAAAGTCGTACGCTGTTTGGTTGCTTGCCAACTAGTCCAATGAGTGTTAGGTTGAACAACGTCAGGATAAGCACTCCGCCTTGCTGGACTCCTCGGCTACAGTAATACTCAGGTGTCGGGTGATTCTCTGTCTGCACATGAAATGACCTATTCTGTAGGTAACTCTGCATTCTCTCTCTCACACACACACACACACACACACACACACACACACACACACACACACACACACACAGATATATGTATATATGTTCTACATACCATATATATATATATATATATATATATATATATATATATATATATATATATATATATATATATATATATATATATATCACACTGACGAAGGCTGGCCCACCAGCCGAAACGTATGTGATTAATAAAAGTGTTTCCTCGTTAGTCGTGCCTTTTTGCTTCCGTTGTTACTACGGAGCCAGTGCGCTTCCTTCCTCGCAACGTCTATATATATATATATATATATATATATGTTCTTACATACCACGCGTGCCAGCATTATCATGATTGCACCAGTCATGTACTTTTGTCATTCGTTGACGTCACTCAACACCGAATTCGGTATATGTGGAGTTATCAAAACGGCCGCGAGCGCGTCATGAAGAGCCCAATATACTCCAATGTAGCATTGACGCACGCGCACGCTGCACACAGCGACGCTACGTTAGCAAAATGTGAGCACTCTATAGTTTGACGCCAGGCGCGACCGGCGTCCGTCGGCACGGCCCGACGGTAACCGGCGCGAAATGCGACACGCTGTATTTCGCGCCGATGTGTTACCCAGACAACACTGCATCTCCCTCTTTTCGTGACGGAGGGACGCCGGACGTGCTGAAAGGCGCAAGCGTCAAAGCAACGCAGCGCGGCGCGCGCCTGCGAGTATATGGCAGGACCGGCGCCTGGCGTGGCAACGCTGGCGTGACGCGACGAAATGAGGGCCAAACCTCATAAGCGCGAAAATGCAAGCGACAGCGACGAGCGACGCGACGTAGATCGTCTTCGCGCGATCAGTCGCTAGCGCAGGCAAACCTCACTCACGTGACAGCTTCGGCGAGCGAATTCCACTGTTGCTGGCATGAGGCCGTCTACTGGCACCAAGAAAACCGCGTAGTGAGCGGTATGCAATTTAAAGTAAGATATATTGTTGTGTAATGGAACGGAAAGTGTTTATTATTAGAGTGTTTTAGTACTGCGTACGCTGCGTACGTGGCGGCGTTGCGTACGTAAGGACGCCACGTTCTGCGTAGTGCGCATGCGCGGACCACAACGCGCACGTATCGCGTTACGTACGCAGCCGCTACGTACGCACGCATGAGATGCGTGCGTGCGTACGTATGAGCTGATCGCGCCGCTCTCGAACAAGTTCGCGACAGCGCGAGACTTCGTTTTGCAAAATGGCGGCATCGAAGGCAAGCACTCACTGGCTCTGTGGCTTAAAATATGGCCATAATCTGGCTATAACACTTGTATTGGCTCACATTGGCTGTCAACAACACTTGCTCCTATTTTGATCTACCAGATGGCGCAACCCGCTTCACGCTGGTTACGTACGCGGGTACTACGGCGTACTAAAAGCCGATTAGTGGCAAACGACGCCACGTAACGCAAGGCGCTTGCGTGATGCGTACGTAGCACCATTCCGCAGTACTAAAACTCTCTATTGCCTTGCAGCACTTTTCTTATATGCACATGCGTAAACATTGTGTTATTTTTTGTTGCGCATACGTGACTCGGGCAGGGTTACGTGCACCTATGTAGTCTTCGTCTTTTCCGGTTTTTCGCTATTGGCTGGTTGAGCGCAGCACTTCCGGGCGAAGAGCGACGGCTTTCAAATATGGAGCACCGAGCGATCGCGCGAAAACGAGCACGTGACACGTCGCGCGAACGCCCTGTTTCGTCGCCCATAGCATCGCTCGTCGCTGTCGCGTGCATTTTCGCGGTTATGAGGTTTGCTCTTGAACGCCGGCGAGCACACGCACCGCGTCACGTCGAAATGTATTGGCGCCTTGAGTTTGGCGTGTATTCATGTTCTCACATGACACGCATCTCATGATTATCATTTTTGCACCAGTCACCTACCTTCGTCATTCATTGGCGTCACGAAATACCAAATTTGGCATATATGAAGCTAGCGAAACGGCTGCAAGCACATCAATAGCGTAGCATGTAGTCATGTTGTTACATGACGCACAGGTCATGATTTTTATGTTAGGGTCTGTCGCTTGTGTTCGCCATGCAATCATGCCACATCATACCAGTTTTGCAACATGCCATGTGAACGAAACCACCACAAAAGCTGCAGGACCGTGAACGCAAGAACGCTGACGCCGGTAGAAAAATCCAGCCGAGAGAGTCCATATAATTGCTATCGCAATAAAATGAAAAGAGCACAAAAGAAAAGAAGGCGATAGGTCGGCCCTGTGTCCTGCCTTGCTCCTGACTCGCATTGCCTTACAAGAAATCCGAGAGAGGTCCAGCTATCTTTGCAGAATGAAGATGAAGCGTCCTTCCTTACTGACTCATCCTCTTCTCGGCCTGGTGAAGGCAATAGTTAGGCCGCTTTGCTTGGTCATGTCGGCATGGCGGCTGCTTCAGGCCTGTTGGCAGCGGAATTCCGCATTGACCGTTCGGTACACTCTGAAATCTTCCAGTTACCCGCCCTCGGCATTCCTCTGGCTTTTTTTCTCGATTGTGTACTGCTGTCCTAAAGTCTGCTTAAGCTCCAGCTTAAAGCCTAATGCAGGAGGGAGTTGTGCTCGTGAAGGAAAAGTTCTCGTATAGGAGATCAGACTAGCGACAAAAGGCCTGGTCGTGTTGCGGCGTGCGCGGCGTTTATAGAGAGGCAGTGAGAAGGGACGGTCTTATCTGCCTCGGTCTTCCCATTGGAAGGCGCCCGTTGGTGCAGAGGGGTCCAGGCTAATCAGAGTTTGGCTCCCATTACGCTTGATTTCAGCAGAGCCATCCACCGTCTTTCGATACTGATACGAGAATCCAATCTCTCCGGAGGAAACTTTCTCTTTCGCGTCATGTTTCTTTTTATGCTGCTTTAGCCGGTTCTCATTTGGTCGGGGGCCTGGTAGTAAACAGGGGGTCCTACGGGCTCTTCTCAAAAGGCGCAGGAAAGTAAGCAAGGATGCAGGTTGGGATCGACCGAACGCAATATAATGAGTTTGGGCATGGTGTGAAGAAAGAAGGAACAACAAATCACGAAGAGCGTTGTAGCCAGAAGAGTTCGTTAGGACGCTCAGAAACTGGAATGATAGAGTAAACAGGTCGTAACTTGTGTGTTCGTGCAAATGAACATCGCTGCTGCTTGCATTGTGTTATTTCTGTGTGCCCAGTAAAACATTGTGCTTGTACGTAGCAGTTAAGGTATACTGTATACTGTTCATATCATTCGTGGTAGTGTTGGGCCAAGCAATCTTACTTGAAAGCTCGAAATGCAGAATAAAACGATAACAGTATAGTCAATGTCTTAGTCAGATGGTTCATGTTGCTTGAAGAAAAGTCATAAAAAGCCGGCTTGTTCTTCAAGCAAAAGAGCAAGATAATGCCCATTTGGCCTTTTCATTTTTCTTACGTATACTCTTATACTTACGTATACTTACGTATACTTACTTACTCTAGTATACTTACGTATACTTACTTATTCTAGTATACTTACGTATACTAGAATGGTTTCCTGGAGCATCACAACATCTACCCGGACGCTATGATGGGATTTCGCCGTAGCCGGTCATCACTTGATAGCGTCATAGACTTGGTCAGCTACGTGCAACACGAAAAAGGCCGTAAGCGTCTCTGAGCTTCTTTATTTCTTGATGTTAAAGGGGCGTACAATAACGTCACACATGAAGCTGTCCTCACCGCTCTAGAGGAGGTAGGAGTGGGTGGTCGGATGTTTCAGTGGCTACGCAGCTATCTCTCTGAGCGATCCTTTTTCGTGAGAACCGAGGATGGTGACACTTCACTACATTACAGCCACCGTGGTGCTCCCCAGGGTGGCATACTTAGCCCTGTACTATTCAACCTGGCGCTAATAGCTCTCAATGAGCATCTGCCAAGTACTGTCAGATTGTCAATGTACGCGGATGACATCTGCGTTTGGACGTCTGCAGTAATACGTCTACAGCTGCGAGCGCGAATTCAGAGAGCTGCCACTCAAGTTGCTATTTACCTCCGTCAACGAGGTCTGGAAATTTCCTCTGAGAAATGTGCACTTGTGGCATTTACACGCAAACCAATGCAGAACTACAGCATTCTGATAAACAGCGAAAGGATACGTCACCTCCGATCATACAAGTTCATAATAGGTGTTATAATTGACAGAGACCTCTCATGGAGCTCACATGTATCATACATGAAAAGGCGATTGACAGGCATCTGTCATTTGTTCAAGTTCTTCGCTGGAAAGAACTGGGGAATGTCCACAACTGCTATGTTGCGACTATACAAGATTCTTTTCCTTGGATTCCTTCGATACACCCTACTTGTGTTAACCAACGCAAGTAAAACAAGCATACGAATGCTTCAAAGTGTCCAGGCTCAAGCACTCCGGATATGTTTAGGATTGCCCGAAAGTGCGTCAACAGCGGCAACTATCGCCATCACAAGGGACAACCTCATGAAGACCCACAGTATTGTGGAAGTGCTGAGGACACATATACGACACCTTGCTCGAACTCCTCGACATCACCTAGCCTCTCTACCAGTGGTCCGACCATGCACATCTTACTGCAAAACAGTGACCGCACATAGTGAGTCTATCCCAACTTTGTTCTCTCCTGCCGCTAGACCTGTGACTCCGCCATGGTGCTTCGCTCAACCAATGATTAATATTAACATACCTGGCGTCCAGAAAAAGGCTAACTTGCCATCACTGGCTCTTAAACAGCTCACACTACTTCTCTTGTATGAGAAATACCAAGACTCCACACATATATACACTGACGGATCGGTTCAGCCGGACAGCTCTACAGGAGCAGTAGTGATACCAAGGTTGGTCACGACAATTAAATATGAGACATCTCACGCAACAACATCAACGGCAGCAGAATTGGCAGCACTTCGTGCCGTGTTGCAATTTGTAGTTGATCAACCTACACGCAAGTGGACTATTTTCTGTGACTCGAAGGCGGCACTGCAGTCTCTACTCTCAGCCTTACGCCGTGGACCACACGAGCAGCTGGTACTAGAGATAGCAGAGGTTATACACCACCTGACCGAGAAAGGGCGCCAAATTACATTTCAGTGGTTGCCCAATCACTGCGGAATCATCAGCAATGAACGGGCCAATCAAGCTGCCCGCTAAGCCCATACAGAAGATCATAAACTACGACTACCACTTTCTAGGACAGATGCTGCACGAAAGCTCCGCAGGCTTGCTCGCCAGCAAACCACATCACAATGGAATCAGCCACACTTCAAGCATGCCCGACTGTACTTGCTTGACCCTACGCTAAGTCTTCACGTCCCGTCGAGGCTTTGCCGAGCAGACCAGACCCTGTTATGTAGGCTGTGGTTGGGCGTTGCGTTTACCAACACCTACGCTTTCCGCGTTGGGATGGCCGACACCGCAGCCTGTGGCCACTGTGGCAAAGAGAAAACAATTCAACATATTCTTTGTGACTGCCTAGCGTATAGTAAACAACGACTATGCCTTCGCAAGGAACTCAACAAATTAGATGATCAACCTCTGTCGGAGCAGGGAATTCGGCAGTATCGACAGGATGCGACTTCACAGAAGAGGGCCCTGAAAGCGCTACTACACTTTTAGCGATCGACCGGCCTTACTGAACGGTTGTAGCTAGGACGCCCTTCCTGTGTGCATTTTCGTTTTCTTATGAGTGCGCGTGCGTTTTTGTTCCTCTATCTACCCCCTCTTTCTTGCCCCTACTTCCCCGCCTCCATCGCTGGGTAGCAAACCTGATGCCAATATCTGGTTAACCTCCCGCCCTTTCCTTTCTCACTCTCTCTCTCTCTCTTACGTATACTCAGACTACCCATGCCAAACTGCTGTTTCATAGTTTTATCACTAGAAATGCTGGTCACGTATAAAGTTTCCATCATAGCGGATTCTGGACCTGTTTATCCTTTATTGAGGCAGACTGCGGGCAACAGAATTCGATTGCTCACCAGTTGCCTTCTTACACGGCAGGCTGACTACGATCCAATGGGATCCATGCGCGACTTGGTTCATAAGCAAGCAAGAACGCGGCGATCGTCCACAGAAAGCGTGCACAGTCAGTGGAAGCTCCACGCAGTGAAAGTAGCCTAAACAAAACGAGTGCGATGAGTCGGCCAGCAGTCACGTGAAGCAGGCGGATTCGCAAAGGCAAGCTGCCGCTCCCTCATGCGGAGACGCCGCCACCGGCTCTCTCGGCACATTTGGGAAGGTTCGTTGCCTCGAAGTGCGCGCGAGAATAAGCTTCGAGGAGGGCGGCAACAGAGGATCTGCGGGCCGGAGTTTCGGGGTCCGAAAGGCGCCTATGGAGCGCGTAATTTGATCCCTTGTGTACAAGAGAAATAGCAGAAGTAGATCCGCTGTGCCAACCTCGATGCTGCTTTGGTCCCTGAGTATTCTGTTTCTTTTTTTGTTTTGGTTTGTAGAAAGCAGGCGCCTCATACGTACTCCCTCTGCTGAGCGTTTTCGGTTCATGCACTTAACCCTAGCCCTCCTCGTTCCTCAGACGCATTGACATTTATATATGCACGAGTGAAAGGTAAAGCTTATCAACGCGCAAACAACTCCGCTCTCTTATGGAAGAGATACCACGAGGTTTTCGTTTTCAACAGGATTTTCTTTTTCCCGGTAACAGATGGTTTCAGTACCAAAGATACAGTCTCCTGCAAGGAGCACGATAACAAAAAGAAGTTTCTGACAGTCGTGCGATGCTAAATACTTCTTATCTATGATGAAGGGTAGGACGGGACAGGGTCTTATTCAGCAAAGGAAAACACATACCAACGTTATCATCCGTTGCCCATTCGTAGCGTCATCGGTACAAAATCCTTGGCTATCACCCCATATCTGCTGCTGCCTATTATTCCCTTCAGAAGCAACACTTTTCTTTCACAAACAGTTACTGACTGGTGGCTGATGCACTTTGATTGCCTGATGAGGGAGGAGGAGGAGGAAGGAAAAAAAAATGAAAGGCAGGCAGGTCAACCAGACGCACGTCCGGTTTGCTACACTGCACTGGGTGAAGGGGAGAAGGGATTAAAGGAGAAGCGAGAAAGAAGTGAAGGGCAACGTGTGTGTAGATGTGATCTTGTACATTGCACGCTTATAAGCGGCCGCGTAGTCCGGTCGTCCTTAGAAAACTTAGCAATGCCCACGTCGCTTTGCTGGCCAGCGACGCATAGAGCCATGAGCCAAGGATCTTCTCTTCGGAAAAAGGTCTACTGTCTAGTGTCTCTAACGTTGCGCGTAGCAAGTTGTGTTCACCCGCAAAACGTTCACATGAACACAGTAGATGTTCTACACTCTAAAAAAATATCGAGTAAAAAGGGTGTCTTTTTGTCCCACAACAATAATCGTCATCATGCTTGCGTGCACTTCCTTTCTTGAAAACTCGGCGCTGGCCACTTTCCTATCGAGAATGCAATGTAACCCTGATAATGGGCATGTCGATCATGACCGGAATGTACCGGGCGCGAAGCGATAGTGCAAGGATGGAACGTAATATAGATCACGATTATTGTTTTGGGACAAAAAGACACCCTTTTTACTCGCTCTTTTTTTAGAGTGTATTGTCTCATCAGTGTCGCACGATTCACATCGGGAGCTATCCGCCATTCCTATGCGAAAGGAGTACGAATTTGTAAAAGCTACTCCTGATGAGGATGTGATAAGCCTCAGTGATCTCTCGCGCTGCGTGGGAATGGTGACTATTCAGAATCACTGTAGTATTCGAAAAGCGTGTCTCGCACCCACACTGCGCACGATGTATCACCAAGTGCATTAGAGGCCTTCCCCTTCAAAGACAAACCGTTGATTTGGTTGATTTGAGGTGTCGTCCCAAGACCACCATATGATTATGAGAAACGCCGTAGTAGAGGGCTCCAGAAATTTCAACCACCAGGTTCTTTAACGTGCACCCAAATCTGAACCCACGGGCCTACATTTCCGCCTCCATCGGAAATGCAGCCACCGTAGCTGGGAATCGAACCCGCGACCTGCGGGTCAGCAGCCGAGTGCCTTAGCACTTAGCAACTAGACCACCACGGCGGGGCAAAGACAAACTCTTAAGCGTATGTTTATTAAGCGAAGCGACCAGTACCCCCCCCCCCCCCCCGCATATATATATATATATATTTATATATATATTATTAGGAATAAAGGAGCACACCTACAAAATTTGATGGTTGTTTACTCTACGTTTTGGCCGTGGCACAGCCGAAACGTAGAGTAAACAACTATCACATTTTTGTAGGTGTGCTCCTTCATTCCTATTTATATTTGTACCTGACCATTTCTTTTTTGAATCATATATATATATATATATATATATATATATATATATATATATATATATATATATATATATATATATATTAGTGCGTGATCCACCTGTGTTTTGCGGTCTCCGAAGCGATGATGCCGAAAACTGGGTCAAGAACTACGACCTCGTCAGCGATTTGAACAGGTGGGACAATCCACAGAAGTTGCGCAGCGTCCCATTTTACTTGTCCGATGTTGCGAAAACTTGGTTCTGGAACCAACACCCGGATCTTCCCGACTGGGACACTTTCGAGCAGCAAATTCGTCAGATATTTGGTGCCCCTGCAGTTCGCACTGAGGCAGCAAAGAAGGAACTCGCTGAACGCACGCAGCTGCCGGGTGAATTTTACACCTCTTATGTTGAGGATGTCCTTGCACTGTGCAAGCGCGTTAACACCGGCATGTCTCAGAAAGACCAAATACGCCACATTATTAAAGGCATTAACACCATCGCCTTTAACGCCCTCGCTACGCAAAATTCTGCCACCACCCAGGACGTGATAACCACCTGTCAGCGACTTGACGAGCTTCAGTCTCTTCGCCATTGCTACGATGCCACCGACATTCGTTTGCCTGCACCCCTCGACTTGCGTGCGCTTATTCGCGACATCGTTCGTGAAGAGCTGCACGGGCGCTGCTCTTCCTGTGCTGCGGAAGTTACTTTCCCTTCTGAAAAAGATAGCTTGCGAGACCTGATTAAACAAGAGATCGCCTCCGCATCGCGTCCGACGTGTTCCAACTGTCCCTGCGTGCGCCAGACGCGCACGTACGTCGAAGTTGCCGCGCTCTCTGCCGCAACCCCTGTTTTTGTGCCTACAACAGCAGACCATACGCCTGTGGCTTCGTTATCACCGCCAGTGCGTGCACCAACTTACCCCGCACCTCCACCACTTGTGAGGAACCGGTTTATTCAGCCAGGCTCGAGCTAAATCACGCTGGGGATGATGTTTGCCGATGAAGAAGATGTACAGGTGATGATGATATCAAAGAGAATAAAGAGTGGTTCGCTTGTCGCGCTCACACTATATATATGTGTGTATATACATATAAGGGGAAAGAGGTGTATACTTAAGGGCTTGTTTTTCCGTGTTTTGACACAATATTAATGAGATCTAAAAGACATTAAGGCCGAGGAATGTGTAGGAGAAGTTATTAGAACAAATGTAGAGTAAATAAGAAGAAAGAAAAGTGAGTGGAAAAATAACTTGCCAGGAGCAGGAATATATATATATATATATATATATATATATATATATATATATATATATATATATATATATATATATATATATATATATATATATATATATATATATATATATATTGCTTAATAAAACTACTCTGTTTATAGGCATGTCAGTCTTTCTCCGTGTTTATTGTGAGTCTGTGCTACAATATAGTTGTTACTATGCATACGCACCGAATAGCTCGTCTTCCAGTATTACTTCAGACTGGACAAAGGCTAACCCGCTTATCGCCCGAATTCACACGAAGGAAATAGGCGCACTCATATTTAATGAAGTTAATTTATTCATTTTTTGTCTGAACTGTTGGAGCGAAAAAAAAACAACTCGTGTGTCTCAGTCTTTGCTAGAAATGTTCAGCATTTCGCTTACGCTATGGAAGCATCTACGTGAGATATTATCTACCGAAACCTCTCTTTACGAATAGACGAAGTTGCATCGCTGGCTGTTACTATCGCTCTGGCTCGTAAGAACAGGTCCCGCGCGAAAGAGTATTATAATACACAACTTGTTACAACATCCTAAACAGAACTAGGAAGGCAATGAACAGTCGAAGTTAATTCATCGCATCGCAGTATAACGTATGATATGCGTGATGTACATTTCCCTCAGATTGTCGGAAAATTTAGAGCACTCTGGTTAACCTCCCTACCTTCCCTCTTGTTGTTTATCCCCCCTTCAGTGTCTCTTCTAATCACATCGTTGCTTCGGAGCCTACACCTCCCTTGATTATTATTATTATTATTATTACTAGTATTATTATTATTAATATTATTATTATTATTATTATTAGAGCGCTCACCTGCAGGCTTCGGTATTTCAATAGGTAACAACGTTTGGTCAGTATGTCATGCAATATAATTCTGGCACCCACGTCTCAAAGGCGATACTCACTACTTTGTAGGTGAAAGCCCGATGAACAAACAAGAAAATGCGGATGACAAAAGCAGACGTCTCATGTCGACACTGTTCCAGAAAATTGAGCTGACGGAGAGAAAGCGGCGTCCCAGTCTTTCCGAAACACTTCTGAGTGACTTTCACAACGCCTGTATATATATGCACAACGTCATCTGCAAACACGCGCAAACACTGATGCACACGCACATGAATGCACACAAACGCACGAACAAATCACAATTGCCACGTGACCTTATATGCTTGCAGTAGGTGGTAATACAGCTTGCAGAAAACCTCCACAGGAAAACGTTGACCAATCCTCCACCTCGCCGTGAAAGACGCGGAGACAAGTTCTGGCTCGTGTCTCGGCAGAAGTTGTTTCATTGTGCCGCGTGGAAAACTTATCGTTACGACATGCGTCTTGCCAAGAAAGCTCACCGGTGCCGAGAAAGATTGCAACAGGGCTGAAAGAGAACGGCAAAGGTGAAGCGATGGCGGCACCACTAATGGGAATGGGATTTCCCTCGAGACCGCGCCGAGGTGGTAGGCGAGACAGTCAGCGGACCTCCGACGTGGGGATAAGGCACGCCACGCTCCCGCTAAGAGCTTCATTCGCAGCGGTACACGCCAGAAAAGGGTGATTGCTCGCTTTCGCACCGCTTACAAGACGCCGATTTAGTGGCAAATGGAAGGTACTGCTTCGTCCGCTCAGTTTCGATCCATATCCCTTGCGTCTCTGCGAAGGCACACACACCTTTGGTTTCGAAGTTATCAGGCTCATAGATGCGAAACAGCGCGAAAGCAACGAGTACACGGAAAGAAACGAACGGGACCAAGCGCTGAACTCTTTCGAACCGGCTCTTGAAAACGAGCACACTTCTGCGTTGGAGGGAACCTATGATATATTACAATCTAAGAATAAATACATGCTCCGCCCACATGACTGTGGCGGGATCGTTAATGATATATGCAAAATAGCTATGCTATGTGGTTTCTGTTGTAACCGTAAGCACTTTCTCTCTGCTAATGTAAATCATGCACATACTAATAATTATAAGTTCGTAGCCCAAACTTAACATGTTGATTACAAGGTGGCGAAGAGAGAGGGGGACCCAAGTAGGCATTGCTTGCATGTTATTCATGTCACCGAGGTATGTAACGTAGCTGAAATTTGCAAGGACGTTCCGGTTTTTGACCGAGAGCCAGGAACACGAATTTGACGTTCCAGTATTAGAATGATAGCCAAGGACACCAATATGTGCATGCGAGAAAAAATCACTGGAAATGCGCAACAGTTTCTTGACGTCATGAAAATTACTGAACGCAAGTGGATGAAGCGGCTTTGCAAACATTGGAAACAGGTGGTAGAGAAACGACCATGAGCGGAGAGAGAGAGAGATAAAGATACAAGGAAAGGCAGGGAGGTTAACCAGACGCACATCCGGTTTGCTACCCTGCACTGGGGAAGGGATAAAGGGGAGAAAAGAGGTTGCACAAAGATGAGAAGGTACACACAATCACGAGCACACTCGGTGAGCACACACAGTTCACAGGCGGTCGCTCAGGTTTGTTGACTTAAGGTAAAGAAGCAGTGCTTTAGTTGCTTTCTGCGCAACTGAGGCAGATGCCCAAGGTCCTAGTATCTTCCGCACACAAAATGGTCCGGGGTCAAGTCGATTCAAAACCATCCGTAGCTGGCATCGCTGTGTGTCGTAGCAAGCGCAGCTGCAGAGGACGTGTTCGATGGTTTCTTCATCTCCGCAGTAGTCGCATGTAGGAGTGTCTGCCATACCAATGCGAAAAGAGTACACCTTTGTGAATGCAACACCCAACCAAAGGCGGCATAACAGTGTCGCATCGGAGCGGGAAAGTTGTGATGCTAGCTTTAGCTTTAGCGAAGGATCCAGTTCATAAAATTGACACCTTTGGAAGCTGGTAGACGACCAGAACGTGCGTGTGAGATCTCGAGCCAGCAGGTAAAGTTGTCTTGCTGCATCATTCCTTGATAGAGGAATCGGGACTACACGGGTTTCTTCATGGGCTGAGCGGGCTGCATCATCGGCTAGTTCATTTCCGGTAATACCGATATGTCCAGGCAGCCATTGATATATAATATCATGCCCTCGTGCTAGAGCTTCATGATGGCAATGTCTTATTTCCTGTACCAGTTGGTCATGGCTCGTCCTACGCATGGCAGACTGCAAACTCTGAAGCGCTGCCTTCGAATCACAGAATATGACCCATTTTCCTGGACGTTCTTGAACGAGATATTGTAAAGCAGCCCTTATAGCAGCAAGCTCTGATGCCGTAGATGTAGTCATATGTGACAACTTAAATTTGATTGTCATTTCTGCAGCCGGAATGACAGCGGCACTTGATGAGCTGCTGGATGAGACGGACCCATCAGTGTATATCTGCGTTCGGTCTAAGTACAACTCATGTAATAATAGCAGTGTTGCTTGCTTCAATGCTACTCTGGAGTGACTGCTTTTCTTTTTGATTCCCGGAATTTCTAGACGTACTTGCGGCTGGTTGAGGCACCACAAAGGGCAAGCCGTTCTCGCAGCTGGCGTATATCCTGATGGAATGCTGTTTAAGTGCTTGGCTATGACGTCTGAAAACGTAGCACGTGGTCTTCCGGAAGGTAGAAGGGCCAAGTGGTGGTCGGGGACACGGCTAGCATGTCGAATGTGCGCTCTGAGGCAATCCACAGCTATATATGTCCTGACCGGATGGTCTTTGGCAAGCATGATTGTGGCATAAGTAGAAGCGCATCGGGGCAGTCCTAGGCAGATACGCAGTGCCTGACCCTGCAAACTCTCCAATGAATGAGTATTCGATTTGCAAGTGTTAGTCAGTACCGGCAAGCTGTAGCGCAATAGACCCAGAAATAGGGCCCAGTACAGGTGTAGCATGGAGGCCACAGAAGTTCCCCATGCTTTACCGCACAAGAATTTCATGATATGCACAATAGATAGCAGTCTCTTCTTCAAGTACGCACAATGTGGGCTCCACGAAAGACTTCTGTCGATTATTATGCCCAGGAAACGATGCGTCCGTGCATATTTGACACTCTGCCCATTGATGTAAACAGGGTATGGCGTCATTGGTTTGCGTGTAAACGCCATCAACGCGCACTTCACAGTTGATATATTTAGGCCTTGTTTCTGAAGGTAGGCTGTTGTGAGTGTTGCTGCCCGCTGTATTCGTGCACGCACCTGAGGGCGAGTAACTGCAGCACTCCAGAGGCAAATATCATCGGCGTATATGGATAGGCACACCGACTTTGGCAGAACCTTCACCAGACCAATGAGGGCCACATTGAACAATGTGGGGCTTAAAACACCTCCCTGAGGTACTCCGCAGTAGGTGTAATGTTGGGCAGTTGTACCCTCATATGTTTGTACAAAGAAACCTCTGCCAGTTATATAATCTTTTATCCATTGAAACATTCGTCCACCAACGCCCATTGCTGCGAGAGAAGTGAGGATGGCATCGTGAGCTACATTATCATATGCACCCTTCACGTCAAGAAAGAGTGCCACTGATATGCGCTTGCGACTTTTTTCTTGTTGAACAAATGTCGACAAATCAAGGACACAGTCAATGGAGGAGCGGCCCCGACGAAATCCTGCCATGCAAGAAGGGTATTTGGTGTATCGTTCCAAGTACCACTCGAGACGAAATAGAACCATCCTTTCCATCACTTTTCCGAGGCAGCTTGCGAGGGCAATAGGGCGATACGCTGTCAAGTCCAATGGTGACCATGAGCGGAGCTTACAGTTATTATTAGGTTGTAGAAAGCTGTAGCCTCACCGCAGCCCGTCCTCTCCTCCCCTATTCTTATTGCGTAATTCCAAATGGAAAGAAACTTCTCAGTGAATGCAAGACTTTTGTGACGCAATAGGGAATTCACAGTGGCTGCGCGGTAAGCATTCGTATACTGACACAAAGGACGCATGTCTGAACCTGCCCGTGGCGGAAGCATTGCGATAGAGGCGAAATGCTAAAGGCCCGAGTGCTGTGCGATGGCGATGTCGGTGCAGATGTCAGAACCCCTGGTAGCCAGTGGTCGAAATAATCAGGGGGCCTTCACTAAAGTCGCAACACGAGTTCGTTTATGATTTTGAGCCTATCTTGAATTTGGCTTCTCTATCTCTGACACACACACACACACACACACACACACACACACACACACACACACACACACACACACACACACACACACACACACACACACACACACACACCATATATATAAATAAATAAATAAATAAATAAATAAATAAATATATATATATATATATATATATATATATATATATATATATATATATATATATATATATATATATATATATATATATATATATATATGAATAAAAAGAAGACACACGTCGAAAAACAGAAAGGTTTCTTTACGTTTCGGCCATGGGACCGGCCTTCGTCAGAATAACAAGAAAACGTAAAGAAACCTTTCTATTTTTCGACGTGTGTCTTCTTTTTATTCCCAGCGTCCAAGAATTTATTCCCTGCACACACACACACACACACACACACACACATATATATATATATATATATATATATATATATATATATATATATATATATATATATATATATATATATATATATATATATATATATACTGAGAAAAAGTGATGCTGGCTTCTGGATAAGTTATCCGCAGAGAAGTAGAAGAACGTACGAAGTGATTTTATCGACGTCCCGGCCACGGGTTCGGACGGACCCGCGGCCAAAACGTCAATAATATCACTTCCTACACGCGTATATATATATATATATATATATATATATAAATATATATATATATATATATATATATATATATATATATATATATATATATAGTCTAGTAGATCGATATATATATATATATATATATATATATATATTTATGAATATATATATATATATATATATATATATATATATAGTCTCGTAGATCCTCCGTGAGCGGTCACAACGTGGTTTATTTCGACGTTTCGGCCTAGAGTCTGGCCTTCATCAGGAATAAAGATACAGTTTGTCGGTGCTCAGCTTTATACAATCTCAAATCAGAGGGCAAGGTAAGAGGGAAAAAAAAGAAAAGAAAAAAAGAAAAGAAAAGGAAAGAAAAAAAGAAAAAAGATAAAAATAATATACGGTGAACGCCCCTCGGGTGCCCCCCTTCCACTTTTCCCTCCACTCCCCCCCATCTCTCTCCCCCCTCTCCCCTTCACCTTTCTGATGTCAGCGGTCTGTGTATGTTTCCGTTCACTAGCGCATTCCTCCCGATCAGACGGTCCCTCCTGGCACTGGCGGTTATATATATAAAGTGGGCCCGGGCACATCCCGTATTAGAGGTGTTGTTGTTTACGAAAAACACCTCGCCTCCGTTGCTCGGGTGAGTGCGCTTTGCTTTGAAAAAAAAAAAAAAACACATTCCATTTTATTGATGACGGCAACTCGGTCCGATCGGCACAGTGGAGTCATATCTAAAGGCCGACGTGTTTTTGGGCGAACGAATCAAGTTTTGTGCAAGCGATGTGCAGCGATGTGCGGTGCGCAATTTGGGCCGCCTTCGTCGTCGCATTCGCACGACGAATGCGATCAATACGTCGTTACACTGAGAGACACGAGATGCCTCGGCTTCGGCGACGCCTGGGGTCAACGCCAACGAAAAGAGAAAAGTTGCAGTTTCGAGATACCTTTGAAAAATTCCTCGCAGAGAAGTGTGATGAATAAAAAAAAACTTGAGAGATCAAAACAGCTGTAGATGGATGATTAGAGGTTACATCATCTCTGGAAACTTCAATAGAGACCTGCGAAACTTTCGTAAGGTGGGCTGATAACCAAGCTGTGGCGTCTATAAAGTCATCTTTCGTTTATTTTTCATGCGGAGCTAGTAATTGCTTTATCGTTTAATTTAGCACCCCCTGTTTTGTTATTATAAACAAAATTCTGTGTTTCTTATATATTTTTCGTTCCTAAAGATGATATCACGAGAACGAACCATGGCCTGGAGGTCGTGTACAGGTGAGTGCGCAGGCAGGAAATTCGCCAAGCGCCTCTCATTTCGTTAAATATCTGCTCAAGGGGCTATTTTGGGCTGTAGAAAATTCCATTTCCTCTTGGTGATGACGAATCGACCCATATTGGCGCCTCCCCGTTTTTCCTCTTCGTACTCTCGTCTCACCAGTCTTCGATTCCCTCGTGTCATCATGCACATCAAACGGGAAAAACACTCACGCATAAAATTGAACTCGGTAAGGCTGCTCTACGTTTTGTATTTCGTACACCAGTTCGGCCACCGGTGTACTGATGTGTGGTTCGCTGTGTACTGCTACGGGGATGTCTTACTTCTTTTTATTTTTCAGATTGTCTGATATTTGCTTTTAGATGCAAGGACGTCATTTTTCATGTGCTTTTAATAATCGAATACATAATTTCGAGCCCGTCCTAGAGTAGTAATAGCGGGGACGAAAACTCCTTCCGGCACAACTTGGTGTGGGAGAAAATTGAGATTCTCAGCCGAACAGGCTCTTGTGAAAATTATCGTGTCTGCGGCTATCACAGAGAGGAAAGTTTTTTTTTCTTAAGACCATGCCCACTAAAAACATACATACTGTCATCAAAAAATTATTTCGCTGTTGGAATACCAAAAGACTTTGGAACTTGGTGCTTAAACTCGAAAGAGCAATTCTTTTCGCATTTTTATGTTGCTTCATGAAATGTCGATAGACCGAATCCTGCAAAATGAAGGGTTTCGGCTTTCCTAATAACGGGTTGAAGTCCTCTTTAAAAAACAAGTCGCACCCCCCACCCCTACCAAAAAAAAGCGATATAAACTGCCATCATTTTCTGGGCACTTGCTCTCAGTATTATTTAAATATGCATAACATAATAAACTGAGCGGTATAAAAAATGCTAATGTCATCAGGCTATGGGCGAATATAAACATGACACTGCACATAAAAAAAAAGCTCTCGAATTGTGAGCGTTTCTCAAATAGTCTGTCGAAATATAAAACACATGAGAGTGTGTTTGAATGTCTTCATTTCAGAGAAAGGTAAAACAAAAGAAGATCGGTAAAGCGTAGCTTTCAAACCCTTCACCTTCTTCTAGGACATGGGTTCTCAAGCTATGTTCCGTGGAATCCAGGGTTTTCATGAAGATTTTGGAGTTTCACGAGCGGCGAGAATGAGCAGAGCCCACTTCTGTTCTGTCCCCATCAGCAACAAATTTCAACAAATTTATTTATTTATTTAGTCATGCAAGCTTGCATTGCACTTTTGCGCTTAAAGAAGCCCTTGCAGGCTGCATGCATCTGCATATTGGGTGTCTGCGGTAGCGAGAGACGCACGTGGTACCAGCACTCAAGACTCGTCATCTAGTGGGCACGATGAAACTTACATGATTTGCAGCCCCACGGTGACAGAACGCGCATATCGTTAGTAATTCATGCTCATGAGCGTTCAAAGCAGTTCAAAAGGCATTAGTGGGCACCTCGGCGTTTTCTACGTGGCTCACGGTGCGTCGGTGATCCGGAAGCACAGTATTCATACGTAGTGATTTTCTACTGCTCTGTGCTGGTTTCGCAGATAAAACGTGCAGTAACAGAAGAAAGGAAGGTAAGAGGGGAGAAAGAGGAACGAAGAGAGAAAAGTAAACATGACGAAGACTTGGACACGTATAAGTAAATAAAAAGTTTAAAAATCCGACTATAAACAGGTGGCCAAGTTCGTATGGTTCATAAAACTAAGTAAAACTCGATGGGCCTCATTGCGCCGGAATGCACAGCCTCTCGGAAAGAGGTAACCGTCTAGTATCATGCACTTAAGCCCCAGGAATTTATATTCCTTAATCAGCGAGGCCCGCTGCGTAGCAAATGTGCGGCAGTGCACTGCGTCGCATAAAGCATGCAGTGTATGGTCGGCTGGCGCTTTGGACAGCGTACATAGCGGTGCGTAAGGGAATCGCAAGTGAATGTATTATTGTGAGTTCTACAATATTAGTCACTTTCTTCGATAATAAAGAAAAGAGAACGGGCCAACGCGGGCAGTGTTTACACTGTAGTTCAGTAAAACTTGCAGCTAGGCACACTCGCTCAACCCCCCACCCCTGTGTCTCCTTTTGCCATCCCTGATAGTGGCATCTACACCCGAATGGCGCATGCGCGTCCTCTCCCACTCTCTTCCTTCTCTCCTACACTCCCACTTTCTTGACTCGCAACGCCGGCGCAGTCCGCGTCCGCTAGCGAGTTTCTTGATTGGAAAAATCGACTGCTTGCGCTGCGGAACCGTTCACTAGCCATCCTGTATATATAGGCACTGGCTCTTGACTTCCAAAGTAGTGCCGGAGGGAGCTCACCTTCGTGCGTTGTTGAACTACGAAAACTCGCAGTGTGCGCCTTCACCAAAAGTGGACTGCGGGTCTCCGAGTTCCATTGCAGTGTTCTGTCTCTGATAGCCCATTAGCACTGATTGGCATGTTTAAGAAGCACCGGTCTATTACTGCGTGCTTTGTGCCTACCCAGTTTTTAGGGGCGAAGCTCCTTAAAGCGGAACCCGTTCGTCCCTTGTCGTAGTCGTAGTGCGTAACCGGTCTTACGCTTTGACCTGCAAGGGGGTGCTGGTGGGAGAGTTCTTCCATGCGTTGTTGAACAACAAAAAATTCGCAGCGTGCGCATTAACTAAAAGCCAAATTTTACCTTCTCTCATTCCCAATTAGCAGCCATTGGCATGTACATTGAGCACTATTTGACAAGAAAGGGTTGCTAGGTTATACTCGCTGGGCGTAACCTCCTTGGTTTTAGAAAGGTTTAGCGAGAGTTGGGCCGCAGTGCCATGAATGCAGTGAACTAGTATACACCACGAACTCGAGGTGGTTAAAGGTGGGAAGTAGACAAGAAGCGCAAGCCGTAAGCAAGTGAGCGTGTGCCACCTCTCGTTTAGTCCTTAGAATGTCCACTGGATGGCGTTGCTTGTATATGCGGAATATGTGATAAAAAGATGTGAGATTGTGGTACTTGGACTGTTGACTAGATGGACGAACGGATACACAGACAGATGCATGGACGGACGCACGGATGGCTGCACGGACGGATGGACACATGGACGGACGCAGGGGCGGATGCATGGACGAATGCAGGGACGGGCGCGCGGATGGACGTGCGGACACATGAACAGACGTGCGGACGGTCACACAGACGGATGCATATATGATGAAAAGATGCGAGATGCTAGTACTTGAAGTGTTGACTAGATGGACGAATGGACACACAGACAGATGCATGGATGGACGCACGGATGGCTGCACGGATGGATTGATGCATGGACGGACGCAGGGGCGGGTGCATGGATGGACGTGCGGACGCACGAACAGACGCACGCGCAGATGGGCGGATGGACGCACGAACGGTCACACAGACGGACGCATGGACGGACGGAAGCAAGAACGAATGGACGGACGAATGCTTCGCCCCACTCTCCATCATTCATTCACCCCGTGGATATGCTGCCATTTTTTTTCTCCTGCGCAACGCCGCGATGAATGCCAGCGCCAACTTAGCCCGCCAATGTAAGCGATAGCGCCCGCTGCTTGGCATCTGCACATGTTTTCTTTTAGTGGGAGATGGTGTAATTTTTTTGTACACTTAAAATCGCTTTATTTACGTCGTAGCGACATTTATTAGTTAAGATACCCAGAGTAAAACATTTTACGCTTTGCATGGCTTCATTCAACTTTTGTCTAAGGACATACAAGGCAACTGGCCCTTCGATTGATTTGATTTTATTAATAATTTTAAAATAGAGACCCGCAAATTTCTCGGCAAGTCCTAATGACAGTGCAACTTGGTAAAATTGTGGATTTCCCCCATAAAATGCGTCATATAAATGTTTTCTAATAAAGAGTAGCGCTATACTATCTGTTATTTTACAGCCCACTTCATTATTGGTTATTGTCATCTGGATCTATAAGTTACCGGAAATACAAAAAATGTCATCTTCTACTGAATGCAGTGCTGAGAAAATTTCAGCATTTGAAAAACCGGTCACAGCATTTAATTAAGGAATTGGCAAGTAGTAAACAAGGGCTGCTAAATACTTCACCTACATATTTTAGTGGCCTCATAAATGAATCAACTGCAATGAGTTGTAAGATACGCGCATCACAACCGAAGTTGATTGTACGTTAGGCCTTTAAGTTATTTGTTTTCTATCAACAACTAATTAGGGGTAACGGCAAGCTTCAAATGAAGAGATGCAAAGTGATTAGTATTCAGTAAAGGTTTATCATTCTCTTTCTTAATTCATTTCTTCTGTTTACCTAGGTGTTTACTTATTTTAGCGTGATCATGCTTTTCACTGATTTTCTTTTATTTATCTTCATTTGCAGTGAAATACAAAGTGAGTAGCCAAGCTTCTCCAACTTCAGTCTCTTAACAACCTGTGCGCAACTAAACATAACAACACATAAAATTTTGTGCATGTACAGGTAGTGGAACACTAAAGGGAAATAATGACTTATTTTAGATTGATAAACTGCCCTCTGATAGCTCTAATACCATGAGCTTCACTGTCAAAGGTTAACTATTAGCAGATGAAATCAAGATTACATTTTAATTTTTGAACTTCATGCCAAAATCTCCGTGTAAGGCTTTAGATATTCGAAAATGTATTTTTAGCATGCCCGCGACATTGGTTCCTTGAAATTTTCCTAAACTTCCCATGCTGGTTGTATGACACACATGACAAGGCACTTATTGAGTATAACCGATGTAGGGCCCAGCAGAATTCTTCAAACGTTACGTCACTGAGTTTGGTGCGGGAATGTAACGGCGGTGTTTCCACCCGCATTTTATTTTCGGCTTTTTAACGCTTATCAAGCGTCAGGTTGTGGTAGGAGTGGAATATTTGGAATTGTGAAATTCTACTTGACTAATACGTGAAAAATCGTTGAACTCCTTATTGTCCCTATAAAATGTGAGAATTGCGTAACAACAAAGAAGGTTACATGCTGCAAATGTTTAGGTATAGATACGATAGTTGTGGAAACTGATAAGATGCGGAACATACTTGCTTTTAAGTTTGCAGAAATATTGCCCTCTTGTTCATCATGTGCAGGTACAAAATTTCGCGAGCATTTCCACAGAAAGATGTTTTAATTCTATTCCGCCTATAGCGTGAAAAGTAGTAAACTAGTGTGCTGACGCTGCATACTGTTTATTTGTTTTTATGTCCATAAGTATTGCAGCGTGCCTTGAAGACTAAGAAATTTTAAACCTAATTCGCAGGTAGACATCCTAGATGGCTATGCGTGAATTGTTAACGTTTTGTCAAAACCTTTTTCACCACGCCAGCCCGAAACTTGGCAATATGGTCATTAGTTTCTCTTAACAAGCATGTTGCCGACTTCGTCTTCTTTCTTCAGTTAATAGATGCAGCTGTAATTTTATGGAAGAAAAGTTTGTTCTTACGTTTAGTTGTGTTTTTGTGCATTACAATAAAAAAGTAAAAGTGCATGTCAAGCCTTACTCGCGACATGCCGGCCACGCGACACCTTGATACAGTGAGGGAACGAAATTGCCTTCCACACATATATACCGGACGCTGCGGTAGGAAATGATTCCTCAGGGAGTGCCAAGGGCGCTTTCTAAGCGGAAGTGAAAATGGTTCTGGTGAGCAAACTTCCGTCCCGCAATGAGCGTAGTGGGTTTTGCATCTGACGCTTTACCACGCGATGCTAGCTGTGACCACAAATGTGCAGCAGTCCAGGGAATGCTATTCCGACGAAGCGCCAAGTGGCGAAGCCAGCTGTAGGGGTGGTGGGGCATGCAGCTTGAAAATGAGCGATCGTTTTGTCGGGGCCCGAACGCACATCTCTTGCTTGGATTAATTGAATTTCCGTGCGGCCGCAAGAGAAAGTGCTCCTGTTCCTGCCTCCGCTCTGTTTTTTGATCTCTAAACAAGGCAAGAAAAACAAAGAAAAGTTGTTTAAACTTCACTGACGTCCAACCCGGAGAGGAATGAAGCATGCAGTGTGCGTTGTTGTTTTCCAGAACGAAGTATAGTTTGTTTATTGGTTTATTCCCCGCAGGTCCACATATGTACGATTACTTTGCAGATGTCTTTCAAAAAAGGGGCTTTCAAAACATATGGCATTGCCATAGGTATGCAAGTTTCTGTTTCTGATTCTAAATAGGGAACTTCAGCGCCTTGATAAATTTCGTCGGGGATTGTGACACCGCTCATAAGTGAAACATGATGTTTTTGCGGATTTTTTTTGTGCACAGTGCTATTATGATGAACCGTGACGACAGCCGCAGCAGAACAAGCCCAAACGCTAATGTGCTTCACCCCTAAAACAAGAACTGTAGTTGTCTTGCACTTCCATGCACAATGTCGAAAGAACAACACAGATTTGCAAGGTTCGGTTATCCGACTCGGGGTTCGCAACAGGCACGGTAGGCTGTAATGACACATGATGAGTCACCGCATTCATTACAATTAATCATAATAACGGATGAAACTAAGTTACCGACGATGGTTTCACAAATACCATGACGACGGTGTGGCCATTCTTTCAATTAGACCGCTCTCTAAAAACTATTTACAAAAACGGCAGCCAATAGGAATCAGGTGGCATTAGAGTTCAATACACTAAAGTACTATGCAGGATTTCATACAGGCTACTCCACAATAGACCCTATTCATACTATCAGTCAGGTAATAGAGAAATGCGCAGAATACAACCAATCTCTACAAATAGTTTTCATAGATTACGAGAAGGCGTTCAACTCAATCAAGACATCAGTAGTAATGCAGGCACTGCGGAATCAGGGCATCGACAAACCGTACGTAAGCATTTGGAAGAAATACACAGTGCATCCACAGCCACTATAGTTCTCTATAATGAAAGCGACAGAATGCATATAAAGAAGGGTGTAAGGCAGGGATACACGATTGCTCTAATGCTATTCACCGCGCGTTTACTGAAGGTTTTCAGGGTCCTAGATTGGAAAACGTTAGGGATAAAAAAGAGTGTCTTGGTAACCTGCGATTCGATGATGGCATCGCCTTGATGAGTAATCAGGCGACGAATTACAGCTTATGTTTACTGAACTGGACGCGGAAAGCAGAAGAGTAGATCTGAAAAATAATATGCACAAACCTAAATTAAGTAATGTGTAACAACTCAGCCAGAAAACGGCACTTTGCGATAGATCGAGAGACACTAGCAGTTGTAAATAAATTTGGACAGGTAGTAACCAAGGAGCCGAACATGAGAATGAAATAACTAGAAGAATGAAGATTGGGTGGATCACATTCGGCAAGCGTTCTCAAATCATAAATGGTAATCTGCCGCTAACCCTCAAGAGGGGTGTATATCGCATATCTATCTTGCTGGTACTTAACTGTATACGGAGCAGAAACCTAGAGGCTTACAAAGAGGGTTAAGCTTACATTGAGGATGAGGCAGTGAGCGCTGAAAAGGAAAATGACAGGTGTAACCTTAAGAGACAGGAAGATAGTAGAGTGGGTCGAAGATCAAATCGGGGTTAAGGATATCATAGTTGAAATCAAGAAGAAGAAATTGACCCGGGCCGGGCACGTATATAGCACGTATATAGGTAGGTTAACCACGAGTCGTTAAGGGTAACTGACTGAATTCCCAGAGAAGGTAAACGCACAAAGGGGAGACAGAAAGTTAGGTAGACCGATGAAAACGCAAAGTTCGCAGCTATAACGTGACAACAGAAAGCACAAGACCGCGTTGATTGGTGGATTGTGGGAGATTCCTTTGTCCTGCAGTGGGCATAATCAGGCTGATGATGATGCAATACCGCTGTCTGCGACACTAAACGCAGGGGCACTGCATGGAATTATTGAGGTGACATCACGGCAGCTGCTTTATTTTTCTTGTCGCTATGTCGGCATACATACGCGCTTCGTAATTGCATTCCACGCTTTCAAGGGAGATGTGTGTGACAAAAAAATGCGTATAACTGGTTGTCGGATAAAATTGTACATTTCGATCGCGGAGTCATAGTTCGATCACTGAGAGCATTCGCATTGGCTGGGTAGAGAGCAATATTGTAACGTCAGCGATGGAACTCATGCGAAGCGCGGAATTCCGAAGTCAATAGCTCTTTGCACGACCGCCGGCGGAGTAGGGATTAAAAATAAACTGATACAGCACATTCTTTTGTCTCCATACCATTTATTACTTTTTGGATCTCTTTTGTCTTGCATGAGTGAACGCTTTCTGCGCCAGCATATTTGAAGCGGGATGCCTCTGCGAGTCTCAACTATTGATCACAAAGGCAGTGCTGACGGGACGAGTATTTCAATCTTGCATACCTCTGCAAAGCAGCGAGCTAACTAGCGAGCACCCGTATCGCCATCACTCAGTTTGCATAGGCGATTTAACTATATGGATAAAATTGTGCTCACAAATTACAGCGCTGAATCAAAGCGAATGAAGTGGTATAGATATAACGCATTACCGAAATATCTTAGAACACCCTCATTTCGGATGAGAATCCTCATAATTTTCGCTCTATCCCGCGTATTTGAAATTTAGTCGTGCTATATAGGAGTTGCAAGCATCCATTTGTCGCTTCATATCGCAGAGTCATCCCCTCTCTGTATATTGTGCAAACATGTGCACTCCGCAAATGGGATAGAGCACCTGGAACCAGATGGGCACTTTGTGAAGATAATAGCGTTTTGGTAGAGGAAGCTTTATGACGCAGACGCATCGAGTTTTTAAGCTGCGTCTTGAGTTTTTTGAATATATGAATCGGGACAGCGCCATGAACAGAAAAGGGCGTTGGACGCACGCACTGAAACTCGTGATCATAGAGTTTCATATGTATACAATAATATCTAGAGAGGAATCTGACGCTGCGATCGTGCACCGTCATGGGAATTATAGGAAGTACAGGCTTCGAATCGGATAGAATCAGCTAGCGAACTGTCTATAGACTTTTTTTTTTTACAGTTTCAGTTTCGTTCTCGCGCAGCCCGGGTAGTAGAGTGCGGTGAAAAAGGCTGAAACAGTGCCTTTGTTGTTCGAAGAGGCTGACGACCACTAGATCTCCTAATGTGCTGCGACGTTGGAGCTTTACGAGTCGTATTCGACAGTTGAAATGAAGCGTCGTCTACTCACCGCTGCGCATAGATGTAGCGTCTTATGCCAGTGCAAAATATTGCCTCGGTTAAATGATTTCCACGAGCACTTCTTGCCTAAACTCATTTCAAGTCGCCTGCAAAGCGATGACGAATCTAAGTAAACGCACCGTAACGCTCCGCTGACTCGACTTCACAACAAAACCAGAGGTGTCTTGGGGGCAGACCACAGGTACCACTGGGACCGACGCACCTAGTGTCGCAGGAAAGAAAACGATAAGTGTTTCTCACTTAGTACTGTACTATTGTTTGTATAAATTGATAATACACACTTTCGAGAGAAAAACAGAAATGCTTGTTTCAAGTGTTGTAAAACTAATTCATTAGATCTTGATGCAAAATCTGGAACGCAATGGCAGAGAAATGCATACCTTCGTGGTTTAATTTGCCCAGGTTTCACTTTTGCCACCTAGTCAAAAAAAAAAAAACGTTTCGCAATAAAAAAAGGGTACAAATAAATGAAGCACGTTTCAAATAAATACAGATTTATATAACTTTGTTTTCCACTCGCAAAAGAAGCGTTGCGAATCTAAAGAACGTAATCTATTCGAAGCGGATCCGAAGCCTGCACTTCCCATAATTGCCATGGGGGTATAAGCGCCGCTGAAGGAGCCCGCGTAGACACTAGCGCCAGATTCCCCTCTAGGTATTATGTATGAATCTTTATGCTCGTGATGATTGCCAATCACATTCATAATTGGCAACATCACGTCGAGCGAATGACTACATGGTGCGCGTCTTACGCGCTGTCTATGTGTAAAGAATCAAGAACTTCATCCCAATGCGCTCAACTAGTAACATTCACCGTGGCTTGTATTGTACTCTTCAGACGTCCTGTCATTACCTGTTCAATTTTTGTTTTTGGTTTTCGAGATGTAAAGCAAATAATAATAATAATAATAATAATAATAATAATAATAATAATGCTTATTTGAATACACAAAAAAACAAGAAGACGCAGAGGAATTGGAGGGTAGAACGGGCTCACAACTGCCACCTAGATGAACGCAGTGACTGCTTGCTTCTTTGGTGAGAGGAAAAACAAAAAAAAAAGAGGGTAAGAGAAAAAACAAAGAATATAGACGTAAACACAAATGAGTAGCCACATGAAAAAATTTCTACAAACGCGGCGAAGAGCCAGTTTTGTTTAGGAACGTTAATCTATAGGGCTCTTGGTGCCTGGTCACACCCAGCAGCACATGCTCCCGGAAACAGGCAGTCAGTCGTCAAGGGCAGTGCACTTAGGTTACATAGATCCGGATTCCTTGATGAGTATTGCTCGCTGCATAGCGGCAGTGGGACACTCTAAAAATGGGTGTTCTAGTACATGAGCCACACTACGTACATAAGGAACTGTTAACACGTCCTTCGCCATGTAATCGCTCTTGCACCGCTCTCTCTATAAGCTTGTATAAACAGGCTCTGTCAAAACGAGGTCGGTGTCCCATGTGACACGCTGGTCGCAGAGCTCGTTTAGGTGTAGGCGGATTATCCAACGCGACTTTTCAGCAAGCACGCATTGTTCAACACCGGCTGTTTATGACCTTATTGTTTTTTTTTTCGCCGCTTACACGGAAACTGTTATCTGTTCATTAAGCAGTAGATATTTGTTAACATGAGAGTGCTTTATACAGGCGTCCACCACGGCTCCAGTGACGTATTTTTGTTACGAATATGACGATGTATATTAATAACATATTGCAAAGAAAAAAAAACGAGATGAAAAAGCTCCATCACTTGCCGTCGACGCCTCGACCTCTCGCTCCGCAGCATGCGGCGCGAAACCACTAAGTGTAGGTTGACCAGCTAGCTAATGGCGAACTACTTATACGCACCATGCACCATTGTCAGTGCACAGAGCTCTGCAAGTTAGGCACGTTTTCATCATCAGTAGCTATATCGCACAGGGGCCGCGCGTTCGGCGCGCTTTAAAGTTCATGGCCCCGTGCGTGTCACTGCATGCGTGCCTCCACGGTGCGTAATCACGTGCTCTGATCTCACGATTGTGGTGCCTTGAGCGTTTTGTGCTTCCATTCGTGTTTGCTTTGAAGTTACAGCGAACGAATAGAGCATGCTGCTCACTTCACTCGCTGCTGCGGCCGCGTTTACGAATGGAGCGCACTGCTCACACACGAACAAGGATTCTGACAGTTCACGCTCGTCCTGTGTATTATACTTGTGCGTTCTTTGTGTACCACTCTACTAGAATATCGTGTTTTGAGTGTCGAGCTGTGGCAATTGTACGGCCGCGCTCGTCCAGTGTATGCTCATTTTTGTGGGCTTTCTGCTTGAGGTGCACGCTGTATGTTTCGAGCTGCCTGCCGTCTTTCGCGAGACATTACAACTTAATGCTGCAGCATTCATTTCTTGGATCTTCAGGAGAAACAGCGCAGAATAAACGCTCAACTACCTATGCAAAAACACGTTTCATTTTCATGTATACAACCGATTCCTAGACAGAGGGATAAGCCTTGTTTTAGGTAC
The DNA here is from genome assembly GCF_013339725.1 of Rhipicephalus microplus. Classification (NCBI taxonomy): domain Eukaryota; kingdom Metazoa; phylum Arthropoda; class Arachnida; order Ixodida; family Ixodidae; genus Rhipicephalus; species Rhipicephalus microplus. The sequence goes on along the minus strand of NC_051171.1, from coordinate 164,029,631 downwards.
GAAGCTCCTTACGCCATGGGTCGTATGTCCCGTATCGTAGTCATGGTAGTCACTTCTTGTTTAGTCCTTAGAATGTAGGCTGGATGGCGGTACTTGTATATGATAAATATATGATGAAAAGATCTGAGATTGCGGTACTTGGGGTGTGTGCTAGATGGACGGGCGAACGGACGGACAGATGGACGGACGGACAGACAGACAGATGAATGGACAGATGCATAGACAGATGAACACATGCACGGACGCATGGTCGCATGAACAGGCGGACGGACGCACGGGTAGACGCATGAACGGACGAAAAGACACATGGACGGACGCATGGACAGACAATTGAACGAACGCTTCGCCCCGCACTTATCATCATTCACTACGTGGATATGCTGTGATTTTTTAATCTGCAGGATCATAGCTTTGAAACTCCTATATCTTTATCCGTGTGACCGGAGGCATTAATCCATAAATACCGTAAGGCTGTATTCACACGATAGACGGGATCACGAATGGATCAGTCACGTGACATGTGATTTATTTCGAATCCCTCCGCAGCCAACATTCACACGACACGGGAGAATTCACGCTGCAAGCGAGGTTTTCTGCTTTGGATCCCAACTGAAGTCTTGGTTTCCGTCATTTACGAGTCGGTCTGCGCGAATTGAAGCAGGAACACGGGATTGGCTCATCTATGATGACGTAGCACGAAACCCGCAGGCTCAACTCGTGATTTTGTTCTTCGTGTGAATACAGCTTAAGTGGGAACACACATCTTGCAACGACAGTCATTTTATTTTTATTTATATATTTGCTTGCGTTTTAGTCATACGATATTGAAGCTATATATTGACATTAAATATAATAATAATAATAATAATAATAATAATAATAATAATAATAATAATAATAAAACAAGCATGTGCGTTGGCGCCCGGTCATAAAGACTAGTACTGGGGTCCATTACTCGATATAGGCGATATTGCATGGCTACGGCGGTTTGTCATATAGGAACCCGTAGGCATGCTGGCACTGGAATTTGGATTGGATTTGTGGGGTTTTACGTCCCAAAACCACCATTTGATTATGAGAGACGCCGTAGTGGAGGGCTCCGGAAATTTTGACCACCTGGGGTTCTTTACCGTGCATTCAAATCTGAGTACACGGGCCTACAACAATGCACTGGAATTTGTGAAGCTGCATAATTCGGGTTGAAGTATGCAATAAATATGGCAGTACATTTTGCGCGAATGCATAAAGTTATTCCCCACCGCGTGTACCACTTGGAAGTACTTTCTGTTAAGTTTAGGTGCTTCAGGTTCAAAGTTGTTTTTTACGGAAAATGCGTTGTTCTTGACTGTTAACAATATCAAATAGGACATTAAGTAGATAAATCTCAAGGGAGGATATTTGCATAGGGTGTCCACCCCAGCCTGAATACCGAGAAAGAAGGGGCAAAGGCAGTACCCCCTTGCCCCCCCCCCCCCAACCATGATTAACGGCAATGCAGTTGACTGAAGGATATCCTTGCAGAGCACGATGCCCGAATAATAAATAGGATGCACGGTGGGCTGTCTTCACCTCTTAGGTTGGCTTGATATTTATTTTCGTAGCTTCCCACTTTTTAGTGTTGCCAGCAATCGTATGCTGACATCATCATCGTCTGACTGTACAACGCTTGTTTGCAGTTTATCACTTCAGCCGTTTTCGGTTAAATGTGACGAACAAAGTATGTATTCACAATTTTTATGAAATTATTGAAGTTGATAATATTTTTCTGGGACTCACAAAGTACACAAGTGAACGAATAGACTTACTAAAAACTAGCACGTTCGGACAAGCCCCCTTTTACATCACAATTACGTGCACTGTGGCGAACAAAGCATCTCTAGCAAAAGGCTGCATCATTTTTGAAGCCCTCTTAAAGTACAGTGGACTAGAAAAGCAGGTGTTGTGCGCAGCCATGGGCAGTTATTTGTGGAGTCACGAGTTATTCTATATTTTATGTATACAACTGAGACACAAATGTGTGCCTGTAAACGTTATTTGAAAGTGAACTCTTGTCAAGAAGCTTCCCGTTTTTTTTTGTTATTGGGCATATTTGATTTCAGTGTGCTATATATCTTTTATTACTTGTTCTTTGTTTCAAGTGTAACCATTGTTTGCAATTTCGCGCGTTTTATATAGCGTAGACAAATGTAGTAGGCGAAGTGCTATATGTACCTTAATCTCTCCACTGCTAGAAACCTATAGCAAGAGAGAAGAGTCTTGGAACTTAATGTCTCCGTCGAGCCCGAGCTTCTGCTTTTGTACTATCTACACGACAGAGTGCTACACATCTTGGTAAGGTGCGCTGCATACATGACGGTGCTTAAACACCACCGGTTCACAGTGTCGCTCACCAGCAGTGTGAGCCTAAAGTTGAGGGTTGAACACTCGCTCAATTTCTCGTGTCGTCATGACCGCCATTAAAGCAAGAAAACAAAAATAAAAAAAGAAATGAAGGCATGTGGGTCTCATTAAGGCGTCACCTTCTCACCGTCGTCACGCAAGGGCAGCCTTACGTTTTACCTGGCGACAGTGGTGAAATCTATACTGGTCCACGGCATGCCTCGAAGACCTGCTCAGCATATCATCGTCTTTGCACCCTTGCAGCTGTAATCCGCGCTGTTCAAGAAATAATGACTTTCAAAGTGCGAAGACGCCCTATTGAAGGCTGTGTGAATGATTTAGCTGTCTAACGTGCTCTACCCCGGAGAGATATATACCGTGTTTCTACAGCCTTTGGGAGGCTCTCCTTTTTTAAGAGCGGGCCGTTTTTCAAAACTTGTAATTATATAGGGGCGTTGCGTAGATGGCAGGAATATCTTTCGAGACACACCTATTTCTATGACATCTTTGTGTTTTTTTTTTCGCTTGATATTTAATAACGTAGCTCTTGATCGCCATTACAGTTCAAAACACGCTCACGCCGTCGCGCTGCGTTTACTGGTTATATAGGCAAACGACCTATTATATAGGCGAAAGCATTATAAGTCGAAAAGTAGAAAAATGTGGTGTGCTTAACGTCAACTACACCGATAAGAAAAAAACTATGGCAACTTCGATGTAGCGGCCCAAAAACACAGCACATATCACAGCACACCAGCCCCACAAGGCATAGGAGCCCTCCTGCCGTTTTTGAAGGCAAGGGCATTCACCGACTGCCCATGAAAGACTGGACTATACGAGCTGTGAAATATGTGTCTCATTTCTCTCTACGTCTTTTTTTTATTCTTTATTGCCCTTCCCATCTGTATGGTAGCAAAGTAGACATAGTCTAGTTAACCCTCTTATCTTACCCCATATTTCTTCCCAGCCCTCTCTTTATATATATATATATATATATATATATATATATATATATATATATATATATATATATATTTATATATATATATATATATATATATATATATATATATATATATATATATAACTTTTCTGGTTTTATTGCCGTCTTGTTCTGTGTCCATTCTCTTTTTCGTTTCAGTTTTTTTATATCTTTGTTGTTTTCTCCCGTCATGTTTTTAGTTGTTTATTCCCTTCACATCTCTATAATGCTCTCTTTCTTTTTCTTTATATCATGTTCTCTCTCTCTTTGTTTCATGTGTTGATTTTTCGCTTGACACTCACACCTGCTGTAAATGGTAGTGAGACTAGTTCAATTCCTGTGGTTCCTAACCAGTTGAGAAGTTTCCTGGGGACAATGCACGCACTACAATGAGCTACAGCAACTTCGCTGTGTAAAATTACGAAGGATTCTTAGAGTTTTGTGACGCTGCGGAGGTAAATGCTTAGCTCGACCTTCTCCTTCTTTCTTCTCTGTTGTGGCGGCTCTTCTCTCTAAGCACATGTTAACGCTTAGAGGGCTAAAAATTTCTTAAACCGTGATGCGACTTAAGTGTTGTTGATGCGGAGAAACCCTGCTGTCTCGGAGTGATGAAACAAACGACCAAAGGTGGTATTTTGCAGCATTCGTAAAGCCATGCTTTGTGGTTGCCTGAATGCCTCAAGAAAGTCTTGCATAAGCAATGAGTGACTTTCATGATGCCTCGGCCATAAGAACCCCCTAATTTTTTTGTGTAAGCGATTTGCCTGATCTACTGGTGGCACATAGCACGCGCCCACAGCTTATAGCTGAATGAAGAACTTATTGCCATCGGCGGCGCAGCTCCGGGTCTCAGATGCGATGAAAGGAAAACAGATAACGTGTAGTCGCGTCTTGAAGCTGCGCACTATCATGGTCTGCAAGAGCTGTGGGGCGGTAAAAAAATGCTAGGAAATACTCGCGGGTTCCCTTTGGAGGGCGAGGGCGTGGAAGCTTGTGCACTATCTCCGGACGAAGTGAATTCCATGGCGGCTTTCCGCACTTTTATTGGTAGCACGACGTGCCGAAGCTCGGGCTCCGGTACATCTCTTTAACCACTGTCCGCAATAACCTGAGCACGAGAATAAAAAAATAATAAAGGGGACGTTGGGATCCGCACGAATGCAGGACATGGCGCCCGCTCCTCCGTTGTCGGCACATAAAGGACGACAGCCCGCGTACCTCCTTTTGTGCCCGGAAGACTTACCACTGGCACCACCACCACCTCCCGCTGGGGACCACTCGTTCATCTCGGCGCAAAACACGGAGGATAGCAGAAGCGATGGAGCCCCCCTGAGCATGGTGAACTACGAAACTACCCCTACGTGCACTGGACGAAAATGTTCCACTGAGAGAAACGAAGAAAAACGCACCCAAAGATCGAAATAAGCGTGCGCAAAGAAAGACGTTAAGGAGAGCGATAGGTCGGCAAAGATGAAAAGCAGCGCAGGGGTCGATGAAAGGGCCGCCATTCTGTCTCATTCCTGCATGATAGAGCAGGCGCTGCCACTGTTTGCAGTGTTTGATGAATCGTTCTGCTGTCGAGATGCAAGGTACATTTTCCCCCTTTTATGTTTGACTATTATTCCTTCTTTTTTTTTCTCATTCCGGCGGCCCATATCTAATTTGCTTATTGCGAAGTGATGTTTTCGTATATTCGCGCAGACTCAGCGTCAAACAGAAAATACTGATTGACATTGTTTGCCCGAACTCGAGATACGATGTGGTGATATGCGATTGCTAAAGTATCAAGACGGGCTTACCACCTTGTGGAACTTGCAGCGGAATGGAGCACCTGTGCAAGAAATCCCTGCCCAAAGAAAGAGCAATTCTACAGTGGTAGTGAAATCTTGGTAGCTTAGGCTGTGAAACAAGCTCATTTCGTTCATTCTCAGTAACTATGCGAAAGAATTTTCACCTCTTTCACATGTACTTTTTCCACATCTGTGAGCTTCCTTTCAATTTTTTAGTAAAACTTTGCTCAACCCTCATGAATATAACGATTGAATGTGAGAGGGCCAAGTGGGGCCCACATGTTCCACTACTGTATCGCAAGTTTGGTGGTACGCCACTGCGTTTGGTGACAGGCCACTCCCAGTTTATTGCGTGCTTTCGCGTTCTTCGGCAATTCTATGATACCTTATAATAAACACACGCCACAAACGTACTGAATCACTAGTCTAAGAAAATTAGACAAATAAAAAATGGGAGACTGCAATTCGTTCAGAGGTCAGTGCTCGTAATATGCATATATCCACGAGCCGAAGTTATATGTCAAAATAGGAAAAGGAAATTTTTTATTAGGCATAAACGAGGTGCGTCTATGTGTGCACTGATTTGTGAACCAGCAAGCAGCAGCAGTAAAAGCAACTTCGCTTGAATTTTCAATGGACGCAGTGATAACCTGCACGTATATCCACCAAGGTATCGACTGTACTAACAGGAAGAACGGCTAACAAGCACATCATCTATGCAAAAATTCAATAAGCGAAAAAAAAACACGGTTTCAAAAACACTGTTCACTGAAGCTTTCAATATTACTATGAATGTCTATATAATGTTGCTGCGCGCGATCTATTTTTATATTTTTTATATAATAGCATATTATACGTGTAAAAACTGCCTTGAGCAAACCGCGCTTTAATAGCTGGGGAACTTCAAGATCATTTTAAAATATTGAGATACAGTTACACGCTCAACATGAACATTACCGATTTTTCTTAAACTTACGATGTAAGCTGCAAGCGATAATTATAAGGAAAAGTTCTGGACACCTAAACAAAATACAAAAATAATGAAGAAGCACACAGAAAGAGCGTCTTCATCCTTCTTCGTTTGTGTGCATCTTCGTTCTTCCGGTAATGTTTAGGCGTCCAGAATTTTCCATCGTAATGTTGTACCAATTAGCTCAGCAACAAGAGCTTCCAAAGTAGCAGCGATAAGGCTAGGAGTTTGGGCGGAACATGTATCAACGCTTACGCATTTTACCGCCTGGTAGATTACTGGACCGCTGAGAACTCGCTACCAGAATATAGCGTGAGTATCTCGCGTTTTTCTCATTCGCTTACAGGGCACAATATTGCTGTATCAAAAAGTTCCGAATTTTTGAGCCTTGCTAGAATCTACCCAATTCTCGTAACCACGTGACCATATGAATTAGAAGAGAGCCTTTAATGCGCAATCATCATTCAAAAAGTGCATTTTTGCTGACTTGCTGGTTTCTAATATATCCAATGCCATTATCTTTAGGTTACAAATGTCGATATTATTCTCGAATGTTCTCCAGGTAGAACGCGGAAAAAAATAAAATGTCAATTTCGAATAATTCTTCTACTTTTCCACTTCAATCTTTTCTGACGAGAATTACTTCTAAGATTTCAGCATCCCAGCGTGTCAAGTGTGATTCATGAGGTAGCTTCCCGATAAAGAGAACTGCCCAAGAGGAGGAATAAGGTATCATGCCAACCTAAAATATATTCCTCGGACGAATTGAAATTGCATAAGCAAGTTGAAAAGCTCTGAGATGTGCAATGGTAATAAAACCCGTCTGCGTTTCTTAAGGTTTTATATTGAACAATGCTGCATCAGCGGATAGAAAGCAGCTCTTAGCCGACCACGAGTGGAAGAGTAAGAAGTTGGAGGCTCTCGTGCACGTGGGGAATCCCGATTCACAAGCGTGCAGCCACAGAGGCCCTGTTGCAGCACAAAAAGAAAGCAAAAATACAGCCAAGATTTTAAGCTGACTGGGTAGAAATTCCATTCTGGAACCGCGGTTGGTCGTCCGTGGGGCGAATAAATGAGCTCGTTTATTCCGTGCGAGCAGTTCCTGAAGCGTGGCCTATAAATGATATTGTTCCGCTCGTTTCAATATGTGTCTGGCTGCCTACACCGAACAAGAGCAATACCCGAGGAAGACCGCTGCTTGGCAGGAAGCTTATTGCCATGCGTACCCACCGAGAGCACCTGGCCGTATTGATTGCGACTTTCTGAGATGGACGTAGGCCTTGGCGTATGTACGCGAGATGTAGCGCCATGTAACAAGAACACAGTAAGTGATAGCCCGTAGGATAAAGGCAATAAGGCTTTGTCAGGTGTATCTCACATTAGCGCATTGTGCGTTGTGATACGTTGTAATAAGTGGTTCCCCTGCCCCGACAAGCGGTGATGGAGCTGAAAGAGACGACAGGTGTCTGAGCCTTGTCTAGCTTTACGTTGTCAGTGTGTTAGAAGGCTGGTTTTCCCGTGAACAATTACGTTTACAGCATCAGAAGGCATCGAGATGAGTGGTCTTGTTATAAGTGTACCTCCCGGCATTATAACGTCGATGTTCTTGAGCGTAATATTACTTTTATTTGTTAGTTTACTGGCATGGTTGCTATCAGATGTTCGACGAGTATAGCAGTTAAGTGATTGTAAGAGCAAATGTTCTCATCACAAGGTAGAGAAAAAAGGGGGCAGTGATAGTGACATCTCGAGCTGCCTAGGCGCTCACTACATCTCTCTCCGAAATCTTAACACTTCGTTTGGTGGTGGGAGATCCATGGATTCTAACTCAGGATTGCGGCTCGAATTGTGAAATAGCGCCTGAGTTGGCCTGTTCTAGCACTTCAAGTGGCATTTGCTTCAGCTATCGTTATGATTTGAAGCATGCGAGAAAGTAACAAAAATTTTTTGGCTGGAGCATGTATTGTCAAAGTGCACCATGAGCAAGTAAAAAGTTAGAGATGGTAAGATTTCTCCTTTGCTTGAGCGAATAAGTGTATTGTAACACATTTTCGCTATGCAGGAGGCTATTGCTCACTCTGTAGATATGGGGGATTATGGAAGCTAATGGGGGGGTGTATGGAAGCTTTAGTGTATGGAAGCAGAGATAAACTTCCGTTAACGTTTCGCACACTTACGTTGCTGCAAGGGTAGCTATGTGTGCTTGCTTATGTATTTTAAAAAGACAGTGTCTAGCACTGGTGAAGACGAAGACAACTGAGAAGAGACTATAAAAACATAGATGATACGTTGCTAACTGCTTAATAACCCCTGTATAATGCCCCTGACACACGGGCACCCTGAAGTCCTTTAGACAGGGGGACATCTTGCGGAAAGGCGTTCGGGCACAGTGACACACGACAAAGGAGTAACTCCTTTCCGGCAAAGATCCTTTTCGCAAAAGCAGATCCCGCATCTACTTTTCTGGCAAGAAGGGAGTACTCTCGCATACAGTGTGCATAATTTATCAATAGAAGAAAACGTGTCGCCACACTGCGGTGCCCTGTCAGTATTTTTTTGCGCTGAGAAAATGTTTTCAATTTCAGCAGCAGTGCGATTTGTTCAAAAGTGAAGGCCTATAGTCTGTCCATACTCTCAAACGCCCGCATTACGTCACTAGCGCAATCATGTTAGGGTTGGCAGCGGCAGTTGCTGTGTCGGGCTCACTCGAAAACACTGCTTAAAATGGCCGTCGCCTAATAACGGCAATGTGTCTTCGAACCAGCGTTCGTTGCGCACATTGGCCCAACGTTCGCGGTTGATGGCTCGTGGGAACAGTGCGGAAGCAGTCAAAATGAAGCTGTTTATGACGAGTCTCTGTTTGAGGCTCATCACTCTTGCCTTCGCAGCGTTTAGCTCATCTTCGATGGAGCCGAGGGCGACAAGAGTCAGGCCCACCTCAACTGTTGCTTTATCTCTGTCTCTGCGCTAAGACATCGCAGGACCACGATGAAACGCGGCACGCCGCCACTGACCCAGCTGGACGCAGCCATGTAAAAAGCACGACAAAAAACAAAAACAGCAAAACACCGACTGTTCATAGTCGCCAGACAAAATTAAGTTGCTTTCGCAAAAAAGCGAAATAAAATTACAGGTATGCGCATTATAAGCCACCAAACAATAAAAAAACGGTTTTATGCTCCGGCGTCACTGAATGTGATGTACATGCGCAGATTCTTTTTAATATTTCCAATCTTGCTGCTTCCACAAACAGCGCCAATTTTTCTGCAGCGTTCTTCTGAGGCACCACCTAAAGCAGTAGTCCGGTGCCGTGTGTCATCAGCACCACTCCTTTCTGCAAATGGTCCCCTTAGGCGAAAAAACGGGTTTACTTCAAAGTACTTTACTTTTGCCCGTGTGTCACGGGTAATACAAAATTTGCAAATGACATTTTAACCGAATAGTGAGCTACTGTGCTCGCAGCCTGAATGCTTGGTTAGTCCTAAATGCAAGCATGGGCGAGAGTTGACAAAAACACCAGAAGAGACTGATGAATCGAAGACACGAGAATCTTTTATATGTTTATATCTTGTGTTCCCTCTAAAAACTAAAACAAAATTATTGTTCGCACTAATTCATGCAAAGCTTGGCGCAGCAAAGCGTGCGCACATTACCGATCGTACGTCCCGTCGACGTACTCGTCCATCTTAGAGATGCGTGGCTTCCTGCTCGGGAGTACGCAGACTTCCTTAGGACGCCCCATGACTCTCTCGACAGGATCAGGTGCAGCCAGGCTATGCGCGTGATGTGTCCGTCTGGGGGCGTGGCTTAGCTGCTGCGCATGAGCGGCCCAGCCAGGTGGCTTGGTATCTGGTTGCTAGAGGACGCGATGCTTGTTTCCTATTTCTTCCTATACTAGAAAAACCGTTTTGTGATAAACATAGTAGTGGGTAACAAACTTTATAAACTGGTTGGTGCGCAATCTATAAAAATGGTTAGTCATGTGCAGACTATCTCATTCAGTAGTTGTTGTGATTGGTGGTGGTGTGTTGTTAGGCTGCTTATTGGTACTGTACTCACAAAGCTGTGTCTACAAAATATTGGGTCACAAGAACATATTTCATAAAATAAATTATTTGCGATAGAGGCCACGCACTGACACACAGCTATTGAAGAAGAGCTTTCCAATTGGCACTCAGAAATTCCAGCATTTCCTCCAATGTTAGTTATGTAGTCTAATTATGTTAATTATGTAATGATAAGTACATATGTACGTATCAGCGCATCAAGCATACAGAAGTAGTGCACTATTCAGCCAATAGCACTGGCACTCATGTACTGGGCCGGCTATGTCGGCTACAACCGCAAGTAAAGATGAGCAGTTAAATGGAAAACCGTTAGCATACGAAGCAGGAAGGGCATTCGCGGGCCTGTCACGGAAGCCTACAAAAGCCGTGTAATGACACGTCGGACCGTGGCACGGACGTGACACATTTTGTTGTCACTCTGAACAGCAGTACAGCGTTACTGCGTGGCTTTCTTTTCGCGCCTTCTCCCTGTCTTAGTCATTCTATTTTCTTTCGATGAACGCAGTCGATTCCAGCAGGAAGCGTGTACAAACAGACGCACGTGGCGTGCCCTGTCAAGTCCCGCTTTGCAGCGGCGTGACACGCTCCGCGACAGTCGTCATTTTCTGGCAGCGCCGGAAACTGCGGTGGCAGCGAGCAGTGACGGGCCGCTTCACCCACACTCCCGTCTCGTGTAATTGGGGAAACGACGCTCGGCGTGGAGCCGACGATATAGTTGTGGTGGTGGAAGAGCGCTTGGCTCTGGCAGCTGGGCCTTCAATGCGGGAAACGAAGAACGAAGTTTCCGAAGGACGACGAAACAGCAGAGGACGGAGTGTGTTCGCGCGAGCTCCGGTGGAGCGAATGGGACGTGACGTCGTTCCCACTACTTCTTTTGTCCCGAGGGCGTACAGGCATAAACGGAGCCCGCTGCCACCTCGGTGACACAGGCAAGCCAATGCGAACGCCACAAGCCCGCATCCCCTCACTAACTCGGCTCGCGTCCTGTCACCGACGCACGCCGTGCTACAGCCGAGACGACAAGGAAAGGAACACCTGCGACGCGTCGTCGCCGTAGTGCTGTCGTGCTGTCAGTGTCAGACGACGACGTGGGCGACAACGATGGCAGATATAAGAAAGAAGGCTCTCGTCGCTGCCGAAAAGAGAATGGTGCATTCGTGCTGCCGTGTGGACAGGCATGCGCCGAAGGAAAAAGGCTCCTCGTTCCTCGGTCTGCCCTTTTCTGTTCCTGTCTTCGGCGAAAGACCGGCGCCGACGGTCGGACACCCGCTGCACGCCTCCCACTGGCGCTGCCTCCGCTACCCCCCGCACGTCCGCCGGAAATGGAATCGAACACGGTTAAGTGGCTTTGCTTATCTGCCGTCTCCACACTGTGGGCCCGACGCGCCACGACCTTTCCCTCTGCTCGTGTGGCTTTTATTTCTTATTTTTATTCCCCTCCTATCCTCGCAGCAGATTTTATTTTGTTTTCTTCTTCGGCACTCTCGTTCACTCGCTGTTACTGATGTTGCTGCTTCCGGGACCCTTTCACTGCGCCCGATAATGGCAGCTCGCTCGCGAAGCTGTGGAGAAGCGTCTTCGCGCGCACCGACGCCTTTCTCTCCCAAGCTGCTTATTTATCCCCGAACTGCTTCCTGCTTTGTTTATTCTGCCTGCAGAGTTTCTTGGTTCGCCATTTATGTTTCACTTTTCAGCCCTCTGATGATCTGTCGGTGCTTCGTCCATCGCGTGTCTTGCACTGCAATTTTCCACGCCAGCAGCCGTAATGTCTTCTTCTACGTTATGGGGATTTAGCAAGGGCTATAAGTCTGGACGTCTCTGTTTTCCTAGGATGCTTCCCATGACACAGCACGATGGCAACCCATCGTAACGCTCGCTTTTCTTTCGTCGCAGGACGTAATTCAGGAATATTTGCTTGAAAAAGGAATGCCAAAAGCCTAAATACCATATCTGAGTTAAGTCCGGTGTGGTTATCTGAAAAAAAAAATGCTTCATAACGCCCATCAAAATACAGTTGTGCTCCCCTACCTGCAAGTTGCAAGTCACCGCTCAGTGGAGACCTCTCAGGGTTTTACGTCTAATACGAAAGGGGAACTGAATTTATCAGAGCCGTGCGTCAAATTAACTTATTTTTTTCTGGAGGTATCATATGAAACTTCTCCCTTTTACCACATTATACCATAATACGCTTGCAGTTTCACGCAAAAACAACGAGGGAAGGGGTGGTGAGGATCCCTAACGGAGACGGCTAGTTCATTTTTGTTTCACTCAAACATACACACATGCGCAACATACCCAAAGACCTTCGAAGGCGCAACACCACAAGGAAGGCTTTGTCTGTGTGTGTTGCGTCTTTGAATTTCGGTCGGCATGCTGTGCGTGTCTGCCAGTGCATTTGCCTTTGGGTGTAACAATATAAGAAGAAACAGTCGCAACTTCGCGCACCTACTTATCGTAATTTCTTTGTGCCGTACAGCAATAAATAGTATAGTCTAGTGTAACGAATATGAACCGACTAGCCCAGATACGCGTTCTTTTGTCTTTTTCATGATATCGACACCTGAACATCTACTTCTACATAAAAATTCCCTGTCTTCTACGTTCTCGTTCGGTCGCGCTTGAACAATCCGTCACAAATTCTGATGAACGAGCCCGCCAACGTTATTTATACACTTCCTCTTTTACCTTTGTCTTGTAAAGCGTGCTTTGCCACTAGTAGCGTTACTGTGCAAAGAAGCAAACTATTGAAAGAGTTACAGTATATATAATTTACTAATAACTCCCATAATTTTATGTGCCAAAACTACAACATACCGGTGAGGCACACTGTAGCGTTAAACTCTGATTTAGTGTTGACCACATGGTTCGCGTTCACGTGCATCTCAATTTAACTCTTTCATTATAACGCAACTCAAATCGATCACTGGTGATTGACGCGTTGAATCGTCGATTTCGGTATATTAAATTTGTTGGTCGTGCACCCAGTACTTTGTAGTAGGTAGTCCAGCCACTCAGCTTTCAGAATCAATTTGCCTGTTTCAGCGACATTATTATTTTCAACGGGCCTTTGCGAGTACCATTGTGTGTGTATTGTTGAAAAAGTCCGCTAGGATGACGAAATGACAATAGTGCGAGATACTCGTGATTATGCTACGGTAAGATCAAATTTCCGTAAGAAAAAAAAACCTTTGTAATTCAATTATCAAGTTTATGGGGTTTCGGTGTAGCGAGCAAGCACCACGCTCTTGGAGTGAGCAGACACAGCAGACGTGGTCGGCACAAACCAAACAACACACACCTTTATTTAACTACATTTAGAAACGACGATATCGTTAGCCTAATTATTGTAACATCAGCTGTGATCAACATGCTAGACAACCTTACACATGATTACGCAACACTAACAACATAAACACATAAACACACACCCAAGGTGGCGTCGCCAACGCTTGACTTACCACGAGGGCCTACCGCATAGTGAGAATGACGAAAAATAGCATAGTGAATGCCGGCTTACTACACAGAAGTTATGATTATTTATGGTGTAGTGGTTAACCAGCAAGCGTGATTGCAGCAGTTACTCAAAGAGTGTTCAGAAAAAGCTCTGAAAGGCTGCTTTTTCGGATTTCGCTGAGACTGGACTGTGCGTCCCGCGAGGGCCTGGTGGTTGTTTTTGAAAGATCTTTTTATTGAGAAAAATTGGGTATGCTAAAATGCGTGCTGGAGGACTTTTCAGGCTGGCAAAAACTATTTTCCAGAGATTTACGCAAAATAATCACTTCCGCACGGTAACAAAAGAGTTAAGTATGCTGGAGTGCTTGTACTTCACCCACATTAAAATGTGGGCGAAATACAAGCTATGGCTGAAAATCTAACCCGCCTCCTCCAGCACGCACGCACGCACGCACGCACACACACACACACACACACACACACACACACACACACACACACACACACACACACACACACACACACACACACACACACACACACACTCACTCACTCACTCACTCACACACACACACACACACACACACACACACACACACACACACACACACACACACACACTCACTCACACACTTTTGAGCTACCAAAGCGAACGAAATAGTGACATAAATGCGAAGCAGTGTTTTGCTTAGTTACACAATAAAAAATTATTTACTACCTGACGCAGCCTCAAAAAGAATGGCTCATATATAGCAAAAGATTGTGTAACTTGGCGTAGATGTAATTTTAAATGGTAACTTGGGCTAAACAACGAAGCGCCTAAATCACTTTTTTTTGTTTTGCATTCCTGACTATTACCGCTCTTTTTGACTGTTACTTTTGCGCGCAAGTCTTGGGCATATGAACAAATGCAACGACACGTACCAGTTCTCACCAAACAGAAAAATAATGCAAAGGTTTGATTGCACTGACGTGCTGTCACAGAAAATGTTTTTGTAGAAACTGCCTGAATGTTTACGTAGAGACAAGGCTACATACAATTAACAAAGGCAAAGCAAAAGCAGGCCGGACGAATGTTGCCCGATTGTGGTTTCTTATACGAAAAAAAAAAGTAAGACGATAGGACCAAAGACAGCACGTAGTCGCTCCCATGGCTATGCACTGGCGCCCTATAACTTCTAGTCTCACACACCTGTCTTGCTCGTGAGCAACCAACATCTGTTGAATTATTTTATCCAACACATTCGCGTTCATCAATGCCTCGCATCAAATTAGATAATCACGGTAAAGTTTCCTTTAGAGAGAGAGAGAGAGATAAAGATACAAGGAAAGGCAGGGAGGTTAACCAGACGCACATCCGGTTTGCTACCCTGCACTGGGGAAGGGATAAAGGGAAGAAAAGAGGTTGCACAAAGATGAGAAGGTACACACAATCACGAGCACACTCGGTGAGCACACACAGTTCACAGGCGGTCGCTCAGGTTTGTTGACTTAAGGTAAAGAAGCAGTGCTTTAGTTGCTTTCTGCGCAACTGAGGCAGATGCCCAAGGTCCTAGTATCTTCCGCACACAAAATGGTCCGGGGTCAAGTCGATTCAAAACCATCCGTAGCTGGCATCGCGGTGTGTCGTAGCAAGCGCAGCTGCAGAGGACGTGTTCGATGGTTTCTTCATCTCCGCAGTAGTCGCATGTAGGAGTGTCCGCCATACCAATGCGAAAGGAGTACACCTTTGTGAATGCAACACCCAACCAAAGGCGGCATAACAGTGTCGCATCGGAGCGGGAAAGTTGTGATGGTAGCTTTAGCTTTAGCGAAGGATCCAGTTCATAAAATTGACACCTTTGGAAGCTGGTAGACGACCAGAACGTGCGTGTGAGATCTCGAGCCAGCAAGTAAAGTTGTCTTGCTGCATCATTCCTTGATAGAGGAATCGGGACTACACGGGTTTCTTCATGGGCTGAGCGGGCTGCATCATCGGCTAGTTCATTTCCGGTAATACCGATATGTCCAGGCAGCCATTGATATATAATATCATGCCCTCGTGCTAGAGCTTCATGATGGCAATGTCTTATTTCTTGTACCAGTTGGTCATGGCTCCTCCTACGCATGGCAGACTGCAAACTCTGAAGCGCTGCCTTCGAATCACAGAATATGACCCATTTTCCTGGACGTTCTTGAACGAGATATTGTAAAGCAGCCCATATAGCAGCAAGCTCTGATGCCGTAGATGTAGTCATATGTGACAACTTAAATTTGATTGTCATTTCTGCAGCCGGAATTACAGCGGCACTTGATGAGCTGCTGGATGAGACGGACCCATCAGTGTATATCTGCGTTCGGTCTAAGTACAACTCATGTAATAATAGCAGTGTTGCTTGCTTCAATGCTACTCTGGAGTGACTGCTTTTCTTTTTGATTCCCGGAATTTCTAGACGTACTTGCGGCTGGTCGAGGCACCACAAAGGGCATGCCGTTCTCGCAGCTGGCGTATATCCTGATGGAATGCTGTTTAGGTGCTTGGCTATGACGTCTGAAAACGTAGCACGTGGTCTTCTGGAAGGTAGAAGGGCCAAGTGGTGGTCGGGGACACGGCTAGCATGTCGAATGTGCGCTCTGAGGCAATCCACAGCTATATATGTCCTGACCGGATGGTCTTTGGCAAGCATGATTGTGGCATAAGTAGAAGCGCATCGGGGCAGTCCTAGGCAGATACGCAGTGCCTGACCCTGCAAACTCTCCAATGAATGAATATTCGATTTGCAAGTGTTAGTCAGTACCGGCAGGCTGTAGCGCAATAGACCCAGAAATAGGGCCCTGTACAGCTGTAGCATGGAGGCCACCGAAGTTCCCCATGCTTTACCGCACAAGAATTTCATGATATGCACAATAGATAGCAGTCTCTTCTTCAAGTACGCACAATGTGGGCTCCACGAAAGACTTCTGTCGATTATTATGCCCAGGAAACGATGCGTCCGTGCATATTTGACACTCTGCCCATTGATGTAAACAGGGTATGGCGTCATTGGTTTGCGTGTAAACGCCATCAACGCGCACTTCACAGTTGATATATTTAGGCCTTGTTTCTGAAGGTAGGCTGTTGTGAGTGTTGCTGCCCGCTGTATTCGTGCACGCACCTGAGGGCGAGTAACTGCAGCACTCCAGAGGCAAATATCATCGGCGTATATGGATAGGCACACCGACTTTGGCAGAACCTTCACCAGACCAATGAGGGCCACATTGAACAATGTGGGGCTTAAAACACCTCCCTGAGGTACTCCGCAGTAGGTGTAATGTTGGGCAGTTGTACCCTCATATGTTTGTACAAAGAAACCTCTGCCAGTTATATAATCTTTTATCCATTGAAACATTCGTCCACCAACGCCCATCGCTGCGAGAGAAGTGAGGATGGCATCGTGAGCTACATTATCATATGCACCCTTCACGTCAAGAAAGAGTGCCACTGATATGCGCTTGCGACTTTTTTCTTGTTGAACAAATGCCGACAAATCAAGGACACAGTCAATGGAGGAGCGGCCCCGACGAAAGCCTGCCATGCAAGAAGGGTATTTGGTGTATCGTTCCAAGTACCACTCGAGACGAAATAGAACCATCCTTTCCATCACTTTTCCGAGGCAGCTTGCGAGGGCAATAGGGCGATACGCTGTCAAGTCCAATGGTGATTTTCCCGATTTCAAAAGTGGTATTAATCGACTAATTTTCCATTCTCGGGGAACACTGCCGCTGAGCCAGGAGTTGTTGAAGCATGTTAAAAGTTCTTTTCTAGCTTTTTGTCCAAGGTGTCCCAACGCACTATAAGTAATACCATCAGGACCTGGCGATGACATGCGCTTAGAAGCGACTAACGCACCTTCCAGTTCTTCCATGGTGAACGGAATGTCCATTTCTGGTAATCGCGTCTCAGGAACGATCACGGCGTCGATGCTCTCGTTCACAATATTCCCGGCAACTCTCGTGCAAAATTCTTCAGCCACCTCGAGTTCTGTTTTTCCCTGATGGAGTGCCAAAGCTTTAAAAGGGTGCCGTTGTTGTGGAGAGGAGCGAAGACCACGAACTGTTCTCCAGATATATGACAGCGGTTTATGAGGGTCTAGAGATTCGCAGAATGCTTTCCAGCGTTCGCTCTCCAGTTTGTAAATGCGTCGTTGAATCTTTTTCTGGAGCCGCCTTGCTTCCCTCAGATCGTAAATTGATCTTGTGCGTCTGTATCGTCGTTCTGCACGCCTTCGTATAGCTCGTAATTTTTCCAGTTCGATGTCAAACTGTGTAACTTTAGACGAAAATGGTAATTTACATTTGGACGCTTGCATAGCTTCCACTATGGTATTTTCCAGGCTGCAGGCGAGGCCTTCTTGGCAAGCGTTCTCAACACGCGATGCAAACATCGACCAGTCAGTGCCAATTGCAACACCGGAAGAGAAATTTTTTACGATACCATCGATCGTCACGTAGGTGGGTATGTGATCACTCCCATGAGTCTCAATATCGCAAAACCACTTAACTTTGTGAGAGAAGCACCGTGACACCAATGTCAGGTCAAGGCAACTGCCATACGTGAGACCCCGCAGATATGTGGGGGTACCATCGTTCATGATGGAAAGGTCGTAATCGGAAGCGAATGTAACAATGTTCCGGCCCCTGGCATTCATCCTAGTGCTCCCCCAAAGCATGTGATGGGCGTTGAAGTCACCGGTTATGATCCAAGGCCCATCGGTTCTCATTAGGATGTCTTTTAATCTGTCGCAGTCAAATCGCGATGACGGAGATATATATATATCCACCAATAAGCGTGAACGAAACTGCATTCTTCTTCACACGAAGACACACGTACTGATTGTCGTCATTTGAACTTATTGGGTGCGAAAGATAAGTCAAGTCTGTGCGAATGTAAACAATTACTTTGCTACGTTCTTCGCAAGCGGCTGAACAAAAAGCTTCATAACCGGACAATCTATAAGGCGTTGACACGTTTGGTTCACATATGACAAGTATAGGGAATTGATTGGCCCGAACAAATTGGCGCAAGTCCGAGATACGGGACTTCATGCCTCTGGCATTCCACTGAAAAATCGACGCACTTTTAACTTCAGTGCGGAAGTGGAGATTTTGTTGAGCCATTGTGCTTATACGAAGTTAGCAAGAACTGGATTCAGTGCATCCAGTACTTGCAGTGCACTCTTAGCAGACGGAGATTGTATGCTGCTCAGTAGCGTGCGAATCGTGGCAATTAATGATTGCACGATTGCAGCCACTTGCCTGTCTTGGTTGGAAAGATCTCGAACCGGGACGATTGCAGTCACTTGCCTGTCTTGGTTGGAAAGATCTCGAACCGGGAGCGTGGACTGGCCGTCATGAAGCTCCTTCGGTTCGCTTGATGCTGCTTCCCTTGGAAGTGCAGGCCACTCTGTCGCAGTCAGGGTATGCTCACTGGCTTTGTCCTTTACAGCCTTTCCCACGGCATGTGGTCTGGGAGGCAAAGGAGGTGGTACTGATGAGGGATCACGCAATCGTGTCGAGGAGGTAGCGGGCGTCCTCGAAGACCGACGTCGACGTGAACGACGCCTTCTGACTTTAGCTGCGGCTTCTCGGTGAGATGAGTGATCGCGCACCATCTCCTTCAAGATGGCAATTTCCTTCTGAATCCGCGGGCAGTCCTTCGATGTGGCTTCATGGGATCCATTGCAATTAGAGCATTTCTTCACAGTTGCGACGCACTTATCCGCTTCATGGTGCTCGGCGCAGCGGTGGCATACCACCGAATTCTCGCAGACGCTGCTCACATGTCCAAGTTTCATGCATTTACGGCACTGGAGAGGCTTTGGAATGAAAGGCCGCACAGCATGTCTGAAGTACCCCACCTTCACATGAGAGGGGAGTGATGTGCTCTTAAACGCAATCTTCACACAGCGAGACTTGCCTAGCCGGGTGACATCAACAATTGGAGTATCAGTTGTTGACTTGACAAGAAGCTGTAAGTCCTTATTGGAAATAGCGACATCAATGTCGTAGATCACGCCGGTTACTACATCACATCCCAAGGGAACATGAGAGCGCACCTGGTTGCCGTCCAAGTCAGTTACACTGCGCAGAACGCCCAACGCACTTGCGTGCAAAACGTCCACAGCCAGTATATTCTTTCTGGCGTTCACTCTTATGTCCGTGATCTCATTTGGCACGAGCGTTTCCAGAGACCTCGACACAGACTGTCTGTTAAGGCGTTTCATGCTGACGGTAGGAAGTGCAGGCAGAAACAGGATGGTAAAAGCGTTCGATTTTGGCGCTTCACTTACAGTTTGAATAGTTGAGGATGAGGATGTCCTCATGTTCCTTCTCTTCGCCTTGCGGCTCAGCACAGGTTGGAAACCGTCATCTGAGAAGTCCTCACTGCTGAGATAGAAAGCATGAGTATCTTCACTGTCGCTGTCGCTGGCTTGTCCCATCCGCTTCCTGGAGGCGGTCGCCGCTGACGCCGCTGGTGCCGGCAGGCGCCCGGGGTGGTCTACTTCCATCCCCTCCAAGGGAGCAGCGGAAACTGATCAACAGACTTAAATTACAACTGAAATACGCCGGAGTTAGCAGAAGCAGCTCCTATTCAAAACACACTTCTTCCAAAAAGTTTCCTTTAACCTACAGGTAAACCTTCGTCAAACCTTACCATGCAATACACAGCGTGTCACACAAGCGTTTGTGCATAACGTCCTCGTGCAGAACTGCTTGTTTGACACGCTGTTTATTGCGTGAATTCTCTTGGGTGTGCAGCAATCCAGATTTTCCATCTGCAGTACATGCCTCAGAAGCAGCTTTTGGGAAAAAATAAACGACAACCTAACCGTGACAATACCTAAAAGAATCACGGTATTTTTTTCTTTTCGGTGTACCACGACACGGTCTTGATTTCTTGCGTGCTAATAGGGTGGTGCGAATGCTTTCCACTAACAGGCTTCAGTTATTTCTCAAAGTCGTAAGGAGATACGACTGAAGTAAGATTAGGTAAAGTGTGATGGCGTACTGCAGTCATACGTTCAAACTTTCTTTAGAATTGCAACGCAAGTTTTTCTACTCCCGACGAATCAGCATTGATTGATTTGTGGGGTTTAACGTCCCAAAGCAATGAATCAGCAAAGAAAGCGTATACTGAAGTGTTTCGTAAGCGTACATGAGATCATTACTCTGACCGAGGCCATGCACGAATTTCGAATCTGAATTTGGTGCAATTTGTTCTATGCCTATCTCGGTCATGTATCTTACAACAGTTGATTTTCTTGCTTGTCCTTTTTTTTAGTTTCTGTGCGTGTTTCAAGTCTAGCGCTGATACCCCCGGGGAACTTCTCGCGGAGGCGTTTCTCGAATCCTTGCCTTACGAAAGGCTTCTCCACGAGCGTCGTCTTTGCTCTGCACGGCTCATCCATGCGGCTTTATACACTCACGGCATTCATAAATTTACGTGGCCACCGCCATCCTGAGGCTTGTAGCCGCTTTCAGCCTGAGCCCGAATGTGCTCTTGAAAAAAGAGGCACGTACGCTGAAGCCATCTGTGGGATCTCGCAGTCGTTTCATTAATTACCGGCAATTTCGTCCTAACGGCTTGCGCCGAAGGGACCGCGCAGTACAAAGAATGCACCCATGGCTCGAACGAGGCAACTGTTCACGGTGGCACTGCGTTTATTTTGTTTATGTACCCCCTTCCGACCCGTAATCCCCAAAATGTCTTTCCCATGGCGCTTATATTTACGTCACGTGCCGCTGCTTTTTTATTATTTTCTTTCTCGTGATACGTGAGCAGATCCTCTTTAGGACGAGCTCTTGCTATCCGCATGGCCCACCTACCTGATATAAGGAGGTGATAGTTCTATTAAAAGTGCTCCAAAGAACCTCGTAAAGTACAGAGAACGGGTGCGTTATTCATCCTTGTTGCTTTCTTGTGGGCACTATTCGGGACGCTAGCAGTAGGTTCACTTATCTTCACAACAAATGAAGCTTTAGATTGGTGTTTATACTATGCGTACCAAATTATCGTCTATATCTTCTTTGCCATGCCATCATACAGTTCTGCTTTTTATCTTTATTTATTATTCAAGGATTACTCCCACATTGCCCCAAGGCGCTATAGCAGGAGTGTTTCAGGCGGGAAGCAAACAAGTATTCATTAGAACAGCACACTTTCTCTACACACAGCCGCTTTCCCTGCACAGTACATAGTTCTGGTAAAAAAAAAATACAGCTTTCCAACAAGTTCGTTCTGTCATGGTGCTCAGGTATTTAAAAAGGATGAGAACTACCGTGTGACTTCCATGTGCGATCAAAGGGCTCATTTTGTGCGTTGTAGACTGTGCAGGCAGAAATATAGACGTGTAGCCAGAAATCACGTAATCCTGATAAACTCAGATCTTAGTGATGATATTTTCTGCGTATTCCATGAAGAAATAAGTGGCAAAGAGGAGACTGCACCTCAACAAAGGCAGTGCGGGTGAAAAAGAAACCAATCTCTGATATTTCAGCTTGGAGTGATTTAGGGGCATTTTAAAGCTCGCTGCCTGGTATGGGAAAAGGTTAGGCTTTCAGGGGAAAAGACAAAAAAAAATAAAATTGGCAGATCCCACGTACAGCGGGAATCGATGGTATGCGAAGCACGAATGAGGAAGGTTGATATGTAACTATAAAATCAGCGCAATGTTATAAGGTTGTTAATGTTGATACCGTGCATGACTTACGTGTCGCGATCATTATGTTTGGATGGGTCGTTTACCTTCGTCATCTATTCAGGTCCCGTGATACCAAATTTAGTATAGTTGGACCTAATAAAACGGCCGAGACCACGTTATGAGCGTAGCATGCTTTCATGTTCTTACATACTACGCGTGCCAGTATTATCATGTTTGCACCAGTCATGGACTTTCGTCATTCGTAGACGTCACGCAACACCGAATTTGGTATATGTGGAGTTATCAAAACGGCCGCGAGCACGTCATGAAGAGCCCAATATACTCCAATGTCACCTGGGCGCAGCGTCAACGCTGCGCCCAGCGTGCGCGCGTTGACGCGCGCGCACGCTGGGCACAGCGACGCTACGTTATAAAAACGTGAGCATTCTACAGTGTGACGCCAGGCGCGACCGGCGCGACCAGCGTCTGTCTGCGTGGACCGACGACAACCGGCGCGAAATGCGACATCGCCGGCGCGTTACACAGACCATAGAGTTTCCCAATATACACTAGAGGGAACTCTGGCGCTAGTGTCTATGGGAGCTGCAATGCACGGTGCTTCGGCGAGCATGGGAATGATGGGTAGTTCACACATTTGTCTAATTTTTGTACTTCTGGCCTGCTTGTAGCTCCGTGTGTGTTCGTGTAGCTTGGAGCTGTTTTTTCACGAAAACATAAATTAGCAAATGTTCATCGTTTGCGCTTAACAACCTTATTTTTTTTTTATCTTACTTTCCAAATCGGCTCAAGAAGTTCAAAACGGTTCGTTCTTTCTTTCAAAACAAAACCGTAACCAGCAATAAACGAAGCCGCAAGTACGATTCGCCGCCCGCAAGTACGAAGACTAGGCAAATGTGCGTACTACCCATTATTCCCATGGTCGCTGTACGATCGCAGCGCCAGAGTGCCCTCTAGTTAATTTTGAGAAACTCTATGACCCAGACAACACTGCGTCTTCCTTTTTTGGAGACGGAGGGACGCCAGACGCACTTAAACGCGCATGCGTCAAAGCAACGCAGTGCGGCGCGCCTGTGAGTATATGGCAAGACCGGTGCCTGGCGTGGCAACGCCGGCGTGACGCGACGAATTGAACACCGGCGAGCACGCGCACCACGTCACGTCGAAAAGTATTGGTGCCGTGACTGTTGTATGTAGTCATGTTCTCACATGACACGCATGTCATAATAATCTTGTTTGCACCAGTCACATATTTTCGTCATACATTGACGTCACGTATTACAAAATTTGGCACATGTAAAGCTAGCAAAACGGCCGTGAGCGCATCATGAGTGTGGCATGTAATCATGTTGTTACATGACAAGCATGTCATGATTATCATATTTGGATGTGTCATTTACCTATGTCGTCCGTTTGCGTTGCGTAATACCGAGTTTGATGCATGTGAAGCTAGCGAAACGGCCATGAGTGGATCATAAGCGTGGCATGTAGCCATGTTGTTGCATGACACGCATGCCATGATTTTCATGTTAGGGTCGGTCGCTTGTGTTCAGCATGCAATCATGTCATACCATTCTAGTTTTCCAACATGCCATGTGAACGAATTCGCCGCAAGAGCTGCAGGGCCACTAAATGTAAGTTATGACATTCATGACGTACATGTCATGATTTTCATGTTATAGTTAGTCAGATATGTTCTTCGTGTAGTCATGTTATGCCATACCAAGTTTGGTATCGATACCATTATCGAAACGGCCAGGAGAGCTAAAAGTCATGGGTGGCTAGATAGATAGATAGATAGATAGATAGATAGATAGATAGATAGATAGATAGATAGATAGATAGATAGATAGATAGATAGATAGATAGATAGATAGATAGATAGATAGATAGATAGATAGATAGATAGATAGATAGATAGATAGATAGATAGATAGATAGATAGATAGATAGATAGATAGATTCAAAGTCGCCGAAGTTCGCTAAGAAATGCTTCGCCTTTAATTACTTTATTATATAGTATCAGCGGAGCGGGTCTTCCCCTAGCCGACCGCTAGTAACTCTTGAATGCAAAGAAATGGCTAACAAAAGTGAACAATTACTGCCTAAATGCGTCAGCAAAGCTGCACGGTTGGGGCTGGCAATCGCAAGGAAATATTTATGCTAGAATCAATTAATTATAAGAACGAACTCATTCGAGAAGATTTGCTGGATACATCCAACATCCAGTTTCATGATAAGTTATTCGCGCACTGCACCTAATGAACATATAAAGTGGTTCATGACAAATTGGCTTACTATTAGCGATGGCGTCATGTTGAATATTAGAAATTGCAACAAAAGATTTCCGTTTAGTATGTACGAAGACGCAGAATAAAAAGGAAAATTTAAACCAACGTGGTTCTTTCCTTGCCCTTTTTTTTTTTTGCAATGTTGAAATCTTCCCTTACAGGCTCAAGTGCGTGCACACGAGACTGTACAGTACACAAAGCACATAATGTTTTCAACTTAACTTTTTCTGCTTTTATTTTTTCATCTGTTGTACATAAGAAAAAAAAACTGGCCCTCCAATTACTCTTCTTCTTTCGTTCAATCATTGTATTGTGGTAACTCTAATGGCGAAAATCAGACCGCTATCTGATGGTTATACCTGTGTTACATGGCAAGTGTAATGCCGTTTACAACGAATGACATTAAGCTGATCTAATATCGTTTTACCTGCGTGCTGTCACATGACGAAAACAAACGTAATTTTGAAATGGTGTCCATGACCTTACTTCTCCTTAGGCGTGAATATTTAGAATAAGAAAAAATATACCAAAACTTGCATGTAACAAGCGTGTACCCACAAGAATAATTTTTGTGGGTAAAAAAGTGCTCCTAGAATATAAACGCTCACGTTTTTCACAACCTACCAAAGCTGCACGACACACTCGGCAACCAACATGGCCGACTGTATGCGTGACCGGGCGTGAGTATAGTGAACTGAAGCAGGGCGCGCGACTGACCTCCCGACTGCAGTAATAAGAGGGTGGCAGCAATTTCGTGTAGTCACTTCTTTGGTCCCTGCAATCGGATAACCAGCAACCGTGATACAGGCAACAACAAAAACAGAGCAAAATGAAACATGGTCCGTATCCAGCCCCTGTAGTGGATAGTAGCTTTTAAAGACGACAGTCTTTCTTGGGGACCTTCGACGCAAAAGTTTTGGTCTGTCTGTCTGTTTGTTCAGCCTTAACGGTACTCTAAATGAAACCAAAGTGGCCAAACGATACTCTAAATGGCCGACCCCATCCGCAGCGCCCACCAATAATGCTCAAGATTCAGCATTCATACTTGTGTGGTTGTCAATTAAAAAGCAATTATTGCGCATACCTGAGGCACCATAACAACACGTCGATATTCTGTATGCGTGTCTCTTACTGAAAAAAAAAAATGGCAGCATATTCACGGAGTGAATGATGGAAAGTGGGGCGAAGCATCCGCCCGTCCATTCGTTCTTGCTTCCGTCCATTCATGCGTCCATCTGTGTGACCGTCCATGCGTCGATCCGCCCGTCCGCGCGTGCGTCTGTTCGTGCGTCCGCACGTCAATCTGTGCGTCCATCCCTGCGTTCGTCCATGCATCCGCCCCTGCGTCCGTCCATGCGTCAATCCATCTGTTCAGCCATCCGTGCGTCCGTCTGTGCATCTGTCTGTGTGTCCGTTCGTCCATCTATTAAACACTCCAAGTACCACCATGTCGCAACGTTTCATCATATATTCCCCATACAGAAGCACGGCCATTTGGCGGACATTTCAAGAACTAAAGGAGCGGTGGCACACGCCCACTTTCTTACGGCTTGCGCTTCGTGTCTACTTCCCCCTTTCAACCACTTCGAGTTCATGGTATATACTAGTTCACTGTATTCATGCCACTACGGCCCAACGCTCGATAAACCTTTTTAAAACCAAGGAGGTTACGCCCAGCGAGTATAACGTCGCAACCCTTCCTTGTCAGATAGTGCTCAATGTACATGCCAATGGTTGCTAATGGGGAATGAGAGACAGGAGAATTTGGCTTTTAGTAAACGCGCACGCTGCGAATTTTTTTTATTGTTTAACAACGCACAGGAGAAATCTCCCACCGCCACAACCTTGCAGGTCCAAACGTAAGACTGGTTACACAGTTTTATGACTACGACTACTACGAGGGACGAACGGGTGCCGCTTTAAGTTGCTTCGCCCCTAAATGCATGCATAAGTAAATCTAAGGCCCGTAGCGTTTATCTCGTTGCGCTGACCAGGCAACGCTTGCACGAAAAGGCAAGTGTTACCAACGCTTTGCTAAGACGACATGGTGGTGGCACCTACCCGTCGCCTTGCGTTCTACACCTTATCACCTCCTAGACGGGCGCGCAGGGCACGCGCGCTTCGTTTTCCAAGATAAGTGCCAGATAGCGCTCATGTCTCACGCGTGACGTGACTTGATGCGCTCGATCGCCTCCGCTGCACGCTGGAAGCGCTCTAAAGCAGCGCCTTCAAAATACTATTCACCAATTTTCTTGCGCAGAACATCAAATAAACGTTTTGTTCCCTCTACCCAGACGCAATACTATCGTCTTTCGACGACATTTGCAGTGTAACTTGCAGACACATGGCCAATTTTTTGGAAAATTTCTCCCACGCAATTTGACATCACACCAGTAATAAGTTGATCTAGTAAAAAACAACACATTTACAAATTATAAAAGTTACGTTGACATAGTTAACAGTCATATGCCTAAAGGTCCTTGGTGTCGAGACTGCTCAATCAGTCCGCAATCAAATGCGAACGAGTTTCGGTAACTCATTCGGCAGAAAATGTCATTTTCTTCAAATTACATTAGTTTCTCCGAGTGACAGCAAACAAACGCCATTACAGACGAATGATATTCACTGTAAATGGCATTATATTTGCCGTGTGACAGGACTATTAAACTGGTATTGGCACTTTAGTAGCTATCATCTGCATCGTCTTCCTCAATACACGTTGGACGACTGCGGAAACAGTATACCGGAGTCACATGTGCACTTTTATTCAAAATGACGGTCGATCCACATGAAACGTCTTGATCTGGATGAACAAGCTACTAAATTTCATACGGCTCAGTCTAATTCACGTCGAGTTTGGCGTATAGACGTCAGCCAAATTGCGATTACGGCCCCAGATCGCGACCGTGATTTGCAGATCGCGATCATCTTGATAACTATTGAGCTTGGTTATGATTAGAAATGATCGTGTCGTAGCACTTGATTCAAATCGAGCCTAATCTGGATCGGCCTTTATTGCGATCAAAAGTGTCCGTGTTACATCGATATGAGGCAGGGTCGAACCACGGTGGTGATAAAGCATGCCGCAAGCCTTATCGCATTGCGGCGCATGACTGGTCAGAAATCCGGTAATGACACCTTCCCCAAACAGGGATATAATTTGTAGCTCAAGACCAATGTGTGCGTGTTTCTTAACGACCATCACGTGTGGTGTGATAACTACAAATGACTGCGTGTCATTTCAGCCCCTGTACACACATACTGCGTGTATTGGGGCAAAAACACTAAAATCCAACGCCAAGCGCTTTCGCCAATACCGCACTGAACTTCTCTGCGTTAATGTTGGAGTTTAACAGCATCACTGGCTAATCATGTCAGCAGAGATGAGTGGGAATGAATAAGTTATTGATTTTTGGGGTTTGATGTCCCAAAACTACCATATAAATACCAGAGATGCCGTGGTGGAGGGCTCCGAAAATTTGGACCACCAGCAGTTCTTTAAAGTGCACCCAAATCTGAGCACACGGGCTGGGAATGAATAAGGAAAATGTAAGGAAACTAGCCCCACAATCGCATCGTGTATGTAATCATTATAGTTCCTCTTATGCGACCGCATGTAACCTATGTAACATTCAGTTGGCCTCGAACATTTACATCCATACACCCACACTCTATTCGACCACCTTTGGGAATATCGCATATGAAGGAAAAATTTGTTGAGGAATTCTTCGCTTTGGGTGGTTTGCATACTTTGAAAATGTGATTCTTTCAAGTTCTATTATGTAAGTTAAATTTCTTAGATGCCCCATAAAATGGCAGAAATGATCATCGGCTGTGTCAGCATCAACACCAGTGATGCTAGAAATCATCATAACGTGACAAATTCACACTATGACGTCACAATGATGGCACAAGTAGCAAAAGCTTGCGACCCTCACAACGACATCACGTAAGATGACATCACATAATGATGACGTCATCGCATGACGTCATTGGTTCGGTCAGGGGTGGGGCAATCACAGAAGCTATGTGAAATCTGTTGAGGTGCGAAAATTTTACAAGGTCTGTGATTTTGAAGGTACACCGTATAACCATGTCAGGCGCAGACAGCTTTCGGGGTGGGGACTGATGCATCGAATGAGAAGGTCACTTGCGCCTTAGAGTTGTCTTAGGCAACTGCATAAGGCACTGTGAAGATCTTTTCTACATTCTTCCACTATGCGAGTTTCTAAACGAAATAATCATAATGCTTATGTTGAAACGTATGCCATAAATGTTCAGTCAAAGGCAGTACTTTTGAAACAGTGCTTGTGCAGTGAACTGAATTCATTGGTGTGGGTGTATAGTCAGCTTTATGTATCTTGAAAAATAATCAAGGCGGAGATATCCTACAGCTTGCACAAAATAATGCTGGATTAGTAAGCAGAATAGCTTGCCCAAGTTTTTAAACCGCTCGTCTTATTGAAACATGTTACATGGTGTTGTACCTTTAACTAGCTACATGGGAAGGCACACATTGGTGAATAAGTGCAACGGGCACGAAGTTTTAATGCGTGCGTCGTAATTTCGGACCATGTGCACCAAGCGCCATTCCACAAAAAAGGCAAGAAAAAAAAAAAACCACATGCCCATGAAACCCGGAAATGAACGCCGAGAAAACAAGCTGCATGCGGCGATGATGAGACCAGCCTGCTCGTTCTCTAACACACATCGCTTAGAAGCACGCAGTGCTGTGCAAGTTACTGAGCTGTCGCAAGTTAACCAATGACCGAACGGAGCTTACGAAACCGTTCGTGCTTGAGAGGCTGTCCAATTAATCAGTGCTAGTTTTACGAAATCCTTGATTTCTTTCGATTGGCACTCGCTGAGCATTCAGCGCGACATATATAAACCGACTGGCGGGTGATTTCGGTCAGTACGTAAGCAGCCTGCGTGTGCGACTTAAGCCCATTGCTGCACTGTTTTACTAAGCAGTGGTGTTGCGGGAACTGCCAGGAAACCGTGCCGAGCGACAGCAAGAGCCCCACGCAAACGGCAAGCGAGATGGCGGGAGAGAATGCAAAAGAAGCGACGCGTGCGTGGCAGGAGACACGAAAAAGCGCTTTTGGCGCCGCCGCTTCTTCTTCCCGTCACGCCCTTGCTCACAAACAGCGTCGCAAGGTTCCCCGCTGAGTGCAGCAAAGGCATTGGCATCGCTCATTTGCATGATGAGTTCGCCCGGCCTCACAGCCAGGTCTTGTGTTTGTGGTATACGATTTGCGGGGGCGAGAGGCTTCCATCTTCGTTGGTTTCTCTGCTGATGTTCTTCCTGCCACTCCACGAACGGAATCGCCTGCACCAAACAGCTACACATGGCTCAGCCACTCGGCACGTTTGCGAGTGTCAGCAAGCTGCGACCACTTCTAATATGAACGCGCGGTGGTTCATGGGCAACATATGTCAGCGATGGTGCCCACGAACGTGCTGTTATTCTCATTTCTGCTGAACGGTGACGGAAGGCAAATTACGTCCGCTCAGTCCGTCGCACTCGCTGCCAAACGAGAAACACCCGGCTCGTGGCTTGCTTTTTTTGCCACCGGTGCGCACCTCTCGGTTCGCTTCGGGCCCGTGACTCGCTCGCCTTTTCTCGCCAGAGTTGTGCTGTTGCACCTCATATCGTATAGCGCACAGCTCCAGAAACAGGGGCCGCACGCTAATGCGCTATACATGCTCCATCGAGACTACCGGAAGGCTTTGTTTTCTTTTTTTGCATAACCATCGGTTCATAACAATTATCAGTCTGACAACCCAAGGTGCGCAGGCACGAAAATAGCCGTTCTCTACATGCAACATCACTGCAAATCTCGCTTTGTAACAAAAGACAAAGTGTTGTTGGAATTGCGCAGAAATGAGTCTGTGGACGGCAACGCTGCGCACAGTGAGAAAGTTGATGGAACATAGATGTGACGATAATGTAAGCCTATACAACTGAAATAGCACTGCACATTCTTCGGTTGACAACACGCTGGGGATATGCGTAGGCGGAGGAGGAGGAAGCAACAAAAGGGAGAAGGCAGGGAGGTTAACCAGAAAGACATCCGGTTGGCTACCCTACACTGGGGGATTAGGGAAGGGGACAAGAAAGACGAGAAGGAGGAAATAAAGGGAAAAGAAAAAAAAGGGGGGGGGGGGAGAGACTGGCAGTAATTTCACTGCAGCGTGTAGAACTCTACCGCATGTTAGAGGCGTTCGCACAAGCCTGTCTTTCTCAGGAAACACAGCAGGGCTTTCCCTGTCTTGTGGGCTGTCGAGGCATGTGGACGTTGCTGTAATAGCATCTGCACAGAAAGAGGCCGACCATCTAGTCGCCGCATTGCGTTGACAAGTACTTGTCTATCTGAGGCAAATCGAGGACAATGGCGCAGCAGGTGTTCGATATTTTCATCGGTGCCGCAAACATCGCACGCCGCACTGTCAGTAATTCCAATTAACGTAGTATAAGCTTTCGTGAAAGCAACTTCCAGGCAAAGGCGATAGAGAAGCGAAGCTGCACGTCGATGTAGGCTGGGTGAAGGCCGAAGTTGTAGTGAAGGGTCGAGCTCGTGCAGTCTTGTGCGTCGTATGCTTGCTGCGTTCCACTTAGACAGTGTGAGACTGCGGGCCAGTTGACGAATCTGCCTCGTCGCATCCACTCTTGAAAGTGGAATCGGAACGCTGTTCGCTTCTTTATGTGACGCGCGAGCAGCATAATCTGCAGAATCATTGCCGCCTATACCACATTGCCCAGGTAACCACTGAAAGACGATGTCGTGGCCTTTTTGTATTCAAAGGTGGTGAAGTTTCACGGTTTGGTAGGTCAACTGGTTGTGGCATCCGCGTTGGAGAACTGATATCAAGCACTGTAACGCTGGTTTTGAGTCAGAAAACGCAGCCCATTTACCTGGTCTTTCTTCTGAATTGATGAGTTCCAGTGCATTGCGCAGAGCCTCGAGTTCTGCCATCGTTGACGTATGCGTTGGCAGTAGGTAGTAAAGTAAGCGTCCTCGAGTAATAGCTTTCAAATATTTTCTTTCATTCCTACAGCGTTTCATGTCAAAACGACGTTGGTTAGTATTATTTAACAGACAAAATATTTGCAAAGGCCATATTATTTTATGAGGAAGGCATGCTGCAGAATAAAGGGCGTGAGCTGTGTTCTCAAAATATTTATTTTCATCAATGCCTTCTGCCATTGCAAAGACCTCTTCGAGAGTACCTTCACTCACTTAGCAGCTGGTTCTACAACGTGAAACCTGTAATCTACGGTGCGATCCGATAATTTGTTTTTGTAAACAAATGTATACCCTAATTTTTGTGGTCATTTTAGCGCACGTTTCGATGAAAATAACTCTGTTGTCATACAAATACCTAGACAACTATAAAAAGACGTCTCGTTGGTAAAATTGTAAACAGGATAGTTTTGACGTAGAGCTTTGGTATACAACCTAGAGTATGTAATTTACGGCAATCTGTGTTCCCAAAATACGCAACAGTTAGTAATCCTGTACAAATTATTTTTTATGTTGTTGTGGTCAGTATTTCAGCAGATTCGATGATTAACCACACAGTCATTTGCGAAACGTAACGTTTGAACGGATTCCTTCTGGTACACCATTTATGAAATTATAAAACAAAGACCTACAACACTTCTCTGCGAAACTCCAGATGTAACGTCACCTAACACGGACGAGTTTTTATTTACGACTGCAAACTGCTTGCAAGACGACGGGAAATTCAGAGTGCACGGTATTGTCAAGGAACATGACTTGGGCAACAAGAGGCTACGATATGTAATCGAAGTTTTCTTAAAGTCTATCAATATGAAGTCTAGGCGAAATCTTTCGTCCATATTATGAAGTATCTTATGATTAAATTCAATGCTCAGTTTGTTGCATGCTAGGCCTTTGCTTAAACCATGCTGCTTTGCAAAAAAACAAGTCATTTTTTTCCAGTATAGCTGAGTTATGTTTGAAGCGATAATATGTTTGATAAGTTGGCTGAGAGATTGTTTAGCAATATTGATCTATTTACTCTGTGCTGATAATAGGGAATATGTATCACGTGAAGTGCATTGCTGTAGCCGAAAATATCAATTGAGCGACATACCGTATATGAACATACCTTTCATTATATTCCACGAGCTGAACGCCGAGAAGCGCCGGCATCAGCAAACTATAGAAACATTCTCGTCTTATTTTGTGGAACAGCTGCAGGAAGTAATTTCCTCAATGAGCGTTAACGCGTCTTTCTCCAATTAAAGGAGCCTTTTTATTATATGTTGCACTAAAAATAGAGGGTGTGACGGGTTGAATTCGTCTCAATACGCGCGGCATAAAAAGGCGAAGTCCGCAAGAAAATGTTGTTGACTATATTCGTGAAATTCAAATATTGTTCATTGTAAGTTATCTTTATTTTTTAGACTGGCATCGTTATCCCGGTGCAGCGTTTTTATTCAGTATATGGAAAAAACAATAACAAAAAAGTTACTATTATTCAACATCAAATTCAAGGTGAAATTAATCCGTAATTCCAACCTAAAAAGGTGGCAACCTAATGCGTTGATAAAAATTTTTGAGTGCTTAAAACAAAAACAATGTGCCGGCAAATTTGCTTGAACCACTTGCATCCCTAAAATTCCACTCCGGCGTAGCTGCGTCAGCGCACATTATATTCCAGTGGTTTGCATCCTGAACAGGAAGTGTATAATCAATTATTGACCGTGTTTCCTCGATAAAAGCCGCAAGTACCAGCCTGAAGTGGCATCCGTCAGTGTATTATGTTTCTAAAATTCCTCGAATGCAAATGAAATATGCAGAACATTCACAAATTGAGTTCTCCCTAAACGCCCCAATACCATTCTATCCCGAAGGCACGGTGGTTGCGGCCGTGGCAAGTGCGAAGGGGCTGCAGTGAAGCCTTTATCAAAGCATTCGCATTACATTTTACTGCTCTCATAGCACTACGACTCGTGATAGGAGGTTGGTTACGCGGTTTTATTAGCAATGCTTTTACGCCCGAACCCACATTCCGTTCAAGAAACACTCGCTGGCACGGAGAGCTCGACAGGGGCTGAGCTACGCCTGAGCGAATTTTCCGACGAACGCTGTAGCCCCGGGAAAGGGGGTTTTCATAGCCCATCACCCACCGCACAGATGCGTGCTCGCTCACTCGCGCACCGCAGTGGTTTTCAAGTTTCTCATTAGCTGCATTCCGTGTCGCGCAGCATCCCTGCCTCGCGCGGGCCGGGTTCGTACGGCAAGACGGCGAGGTGGAGGCGTGGATATAGAGATACCAATGAATGCACGCCACCCTCCCACGGCCGATCGTTACGAGCAATACGAGAAAGAGGGAGCTTTATTGTGCGAAACGGCGGCTCGAGTCGAATTAGTAGGGAATGTTTCGTAATGCGTCGTCGTTTCATTGAAATGTTCTCCCCCGGGTGGGTTCATTCGATGAGGTGGAATGCCGCTGATTTATGGCGCACAAAAAAACTGCTCTTGAACGTCAGTTGAACAGCCGAGGGCACTGTTTTGTCGCTATAGGCTTACTGCGAAGGCGGTTAGGATTTTTATACTTTTTCTCGGTTTCCTGCGGTACAGTTTACCGGCATTGACCAATGCAAGCAAAACAAGCCTTCGAACGCTACAGAGTGTTCAATCCCAGGCACTCCGGATTTGCCTCGGCTTGCCTCGTAGTGCGTCAACAATGGCTACTATAGCTATCGCCGGTGACCACCTCATCACGACGCATATCGACGTTGAGGCACTTAGGACACACATAAGGCATATTGCTCGGACACCCTGCCACCACTTAGCTTCTTTACCAGCAGTTAGACCACGTTCGTCATTTTGCCAAACGGTCACCACATACCGCGATTTTTTGCCAACATGCTTCACACCCGCCGCCAGGCCTTTGACTCCACCCTGGTGCCTGACTCAGGCTAATATCAGGCTAACTATACCTGGAATCAAGAAAAAAGCAGATATGTCGTCACCTGCTCTTAGACAGCTTGCTCTGCTCTTGTTATACGAGATGTATCAAGGCTGTATACACGTATACACCAACGGCTCTGTTTTACAGAAGAGTTCAACGGCATCATTTTTTATACCGATAAAAGACACGACCAGAAAATTCAAGACCTCCCACCTTATGACATCAACGGGAGCAGAGCTCACAGCTCTTCGTGCCGCATTGCAATTTATCAGCCATCAACAGCCACAAAAATGGACAATTTTCAGTGACTCAAAGGCGGCGCTGCAATCCCTTCTATCCCCTTTACGCCACGGCCCGTACGAACAGCTGGTATTTGAGATTGCAGAAAAGACTCACCAGCTCATTGAGGAAGGACATGAAATAGCCTTTCAATGGCTTCAGAGTCATTGTGGAATAATTGGCAATGAACGGGCAGATGGAGCTGCCCGTTCTGCCCATACTGAAAGCGATGAAATATCAATCACGCTTTCCAGAACTGACGCTGCACGGAAACTCCGCATGCTTGCTCGCAAGCGCACCACGTCACAATAAAACGAGTCACATTTTTTCCATGCACGGTTAGGTACTTTAGACCCAACTCTCAGTCTTCACATTCCTCCGGAATTACGCCGACGAGACGCTACTATGCTGTGCAGATTATGGTTGGGCGTCGCATTTACCAATGCGTACGCGTTCCGCATAGGAATGGCTGACACTGCTGCACGCAACCATTGTGGCAGTGATGAAACAACTTGGCACATTCTGTGCGAATGCCCACAATAATGCTCGCAGAGACAGTCACTCTGCAATACACTAGATGAACTGGACAATCAGCTTCTTTCGGAAGAAAGACTCCTGCGCTGCCGACAAGACTTTATGTCGCAGAAGAAGGCTGTGAAGGCGCTCATGCGCTTCTTGCGTTCAACCGGCCTGTCCAAACGACTGTGATCGGAACTCCCTGATTGTGTGCGCATGTGTGTTTTTTTGTTTTTTTATTTATTTTATATCTCTCTATAGCTATCCTCTTTCTGACCCTTTTCCCCACCCCCGTACAGGGTAGCAAACCAGTTCGTCTAGGTTAACCTCCCTGTCTCTTCCTTTTAATTATTTCTCTCTCTCTCTCTTTGTACGCCGCAATTATTTATTGAAAACGGGCTGCTCTAGTCGTTATATGTAGTTACTTAAAAAAATAACGCAACTTGCATTAAGAGGCGCAAGGCTAGGTCTCAGCAGATCTGGTGGTCACCTAGCTTTTTTTGGCTTGGCTGGACATTTTCTCTGCAAAATGCCTTTTTTCTAATCCTTGCTTTACTATGCTAGGAATGGCCACGCTCTTTTTACATCATTGTTAGTTTGTCTTTCTATATTTTTCTTTCTGTGTCGGTTCGTTTCCAAACTTTTCTCTCTGATCCTTTTCTTTCTTTCTGTAGTCACTCCATCGCCTATCTTTTTCGGTCTTCATATGCCAATTTCAATCCTAGCAGGTTTGCTCTGAATTTCAAACAGCACGCATGCACCACGGACGTTGGGAAAATATCCCTACTCCCCCCACTGGTCCATCAAAGGTCAACAAGAGCACAAACGGGCAGCAAACATCGATAGTGGGCCTCACATTAAAGCTTCTGTAACCATTTATGTCGAGTGCTTTGTCTTGGCTTAGCAAGGGTCGAATTATGATAGTGATAATTTCCTATCTGCTACATATGGTGAACGTCGACCATAACAGCCATGCAGTAAAAACAATGGTATTTTGTAAACGCATGGTCTTAAGTAATACTAGCTTGGCTCACTCGGCTAAATATATTGGAGAGAAGTAGACCTGTTGACGTGTCTCTCGTTCATTAACCTGGCTTATAATATGTTTATTTAGTGGCACTCAAGAACCCATACTCGCAAGTAATAATTATTAGCTCAGTCACTTAGTCAAAGAACAAAACTGAAGTCCTGAGAACGATTCTCCTCGAAGCTTGGTTTGGCTGCGGGCGGCACCCACGTAACGACGGGCAGTTCTGTGTCGTTGTTCTGTTCTCGCGCTATAACTATCATTCGCCGCGTAGTTGCGGGGCCTGAGGAATATATGTGTTGTTTAGCGCACAACTTTTTTTCTTTTCTTAGTACTAGGGGTGTCATCCCTGGTTCAACTCCCTGCCTTTTTTTTTTAATCATCCACCTCTTCATATGAAACAGTTGCAGTCGGACCATACTGCGCACGTAAGAGTTGGTGGTTTGAGATCTTCTGGGTATACGCGATGAATATTGCTGTGCGGGCAAGGGCATGGGTCATCATCTTTTTCCTTCTTACTTTCTGGTTAACGAACCTGCCTTTTTTGTTTCTCACCTTTTTCTCTGTATATCCCTCTCTTTCTACCTCTGCAAGCCGGTGAATCACCGCAGCTGCTGAATAAAACGAGTGGCTGAAACAGCGCCCAGCAGACGCGCTCGAGGCACCGTACCCGCAGCGGGACACCCCGAGGCCAACAGAGACGGCCTCTTCGCAACAGCGTTCCGGGGCAGTGGCCTCAGTCCCGGACGGCCCACTTGGCCGAGACGAACGATCCGCTGACGCGAGCAGCTAGCATTTTTCCTCTTTCGTTTTCAACTTTATCATCTTCTCCTTCTCCTCTCTGCGTTGCCCTCGCAGCAACTGTTGTGGTGCGCAAAGCCGTCTTGTTGCCACTTCTTCTGTGCCAAACATCGACAGTGCCGCTCTCATCCACAAAGTATACTTTTTTTTGTCTGTTCAGTACTCGCAGTTTCCACCGGGAGCCTTTCCTGCGCATTCTGTTCGCATTCTTCGCTCCCTCTCGCTCACCATTTGCAGCTCGGGGCGTTTTCCCGCTGTGGTTCCGGAGCCCGGGGCAGTGGGCGCTCTACTGGAGTCGGTTGCCGCGTCGAAAAACGCCAACGTTGACAAAAGAAGCGAGAAAAAAACAAAGAAAAATGGGAACCAGCGGTATGGTCGCTGGCATCCAGGAATGCCACCACAGGGCTCGCTGTCTCTTCGTCTTTACAGTCCATTGTTTTTTGTTTTTGTCTGCGTGAAGTCACGAGGTCATCTAAAATGCATTCATCGCGCAAACGTACTGGATCGAGATTGATACCTAGGCCTTACATGTACGCCTTTTGATGGGCACAAGTCAACAAAGACTTCGCGAAAGTGAGACAAGTAAATTCTATCGGCAAAAGGCTCAGAGGTATTTCGGTTACTGTAAAATTCACTTGATAAGAACCCGAATAGAACACCATGGCTGTGGAGTGCCCTGATTTATTCAAGTGTCATCACTGTTTGGTAAAAAGGTACACTTATTTTATTTACACTTACTGCAATAAACATTTGGCGATTTTTGCAGGGTTGTACATAAAGTTAGTATTTAGACAAACGACAGTACATTCAGCGTACAAGCAAAATGCAATGCAATTCAACTCGTAAGTGTACCTTCCAATTCAGATAAAATAAATGCCAGTGATGGTGCTAGAAAAATTGCTTAAGTTAGTTTATTCAAGTCAATTATAGAAAGCGAACACATTAACAGCAGAGCATATTTTAAAACTATCTCGTTCACTCATGTCATTCAGCAGCTTCATATGTTAAATCAAAATATAGTAGGGTTTTATGTCATGAAAATACACTGTTGCTCACTAATACTACTCTGTGTTTGGTTACATTACTGTTACGCCTTTAAAGTTACTTCGGGACACAGTTTTCCTCCCACGTATGTGCGTTAATCACAATGTATTCGCCCTATTTTCGACCCGTATGCGTGCATGCATAATAATAGCGATATTATCCTGGGTATTACATCCCGAAACCATGATATGACTACAAGGCACGCCATAGTGAAAGACCCCGCAAGGCTTGACCCTCTGGTGATATTTAACAAGCACTTACATCCCCCAAAACGCGGACCTCTAGTTCTCATCTCCATCGTAATGCATCAACGGGGGCAGGGATTGAACCCTTGGCTTTCGGGTCAGCAGCCGGGCCACACAAAAACTGTTCCACCGTGGCGGACACTGTATGTATGTATGTATGTATGTATGTATGTATGTATGTATGTATGTATGTATGTATGTATGTATGTATGTATGTATGTATGTATGTATGTATGTATGTATGTATGTATGCATGTATGTATGTATGTATGTATGTATGTATGTATGTATGTGTGTGTGTATGTATGTATGTATGTATGTATGTATGTATGTATGTATGTATGTATGTATGTATGTATGTATGTATGTATGTATGTATGTATGTATGTATGTATGTATGTATGTATGTATGTATGTATGCATGTATGTATGTATGTATGTATGTATGTGTGTGTGTATGTATGTATGTATGTATGTATGTATGTATGTATGTATGTATGTATGTATGTATGTATGTATGTATGTATGTATGTATGTATGTATGTGTGTGTGTGTATGTATGTATGTATGTATGTATGTATGTATGTATGTATGTATGTATGTATGTATGTATGTATGTATGTATGTATGTATGTATGTATGTATGTATGTATGTATGTATGTATGTATGTATGTATGTATGTATGTATGTACGCACGCACGCACGCACGCACGCACGCGCGCACGTATGCACATTCCAAACGAAGACCGGATCGGACAGCTGTTGCGCAGTGAAATCACACAGGCAAGTAAAATATTTTTTCTGGTGGTCGGAACTCGATTGACCCCGAACAGCTTTTTAAAGAATGATATTCGCTCTGCTCGACGTAAGACTACTTTGTCCAAGTCACTCTAAAGCTTGTATTATGCAATAAATAGTGGAATTTTTTAATATTGATCATTTTAATTGTGCATCACGCATAATTTTCTACTTCAGTGATGACGGGGACTCTTACTGACACAGCATAAAGACGAAAAATAAGGCAATAAATATGATGATTGTAAAGAAAAGCTCACGCGTGAGAAGGAAAAGGAAGCCAGTCCTCCTATGCACAGAAAGCAGCGACAGTCGAACTTTAACGAGGCTGTCTCACATGTGTCCTCTCGTCGGACTCACCCTTCCAGAGCTACCAATTATCGTCACCTGCTGGCGCGCCAGTTTTAATATTTTGACAGTAGAGATGTCAGAAACAGCTTGTGCTCTAAGTCTTAGAAAAAATGTCCTGTGCCCTTTTGATATTTTTACACTTACTTTTTTTATTTAAAGGTGGAACTTCCTACAAGTGTCAGACGGGTTGACGAATGTTCGGTTTCATCACCCCCTTCGCAGCCCCGTCTTTTTTATTCCGGTCTGCTGTTTTGCGTTTTGAAGAAACGGTCTCGCGTTGTTCTTTCAACTTTTGTTTCCCGACGACGTTGTATTAGCTGAGCATTCTTCCACCCACGTTCCTGATTAAAATAACAAGCGAATTTTTTTTGTTCTGTTTCTCCTTGAATTTTTTGCTCCTTGAACATAATAAAGAAGCCTAAGTGCACCGACAACAAAAAGAACTGGCGAAGTGGGAACAGAATGAGGCGCTGCTGCAGCTTCGGCGTGAGCATTTTCACAAGGCGAGCGGCTACCGTGCAGCACACAAAGAGAATGATTTACTATGCATTTCGAAGCGCACTATCAGGGAAAGATGAAAATTTTAAATGTGCCGCCACGCGGTAATGCAACTCGCACAAAGAAAGAAGGCAGCTTGAAAAAAGACTGCGAAATAGCACGAAAAAAAAAAAAAACCACGACAGGCGAATCTCTTTATTCATTTCTCTCCCCTTCAGCGCGAGAAGCTCGTCCTAGTTATATGTATACTTTTTGTGTTCCATCTCTTTCTTCTATCTTTTTTTTACCTTTTGAGTCTCTCAATCTTCGCCAGTTCATTTGACATCAAGTTGCCAGAGAGACGCCGCACAATTGTGCAGCAATGCGAACAAATGAGGCAGTGGTCTCCCTCGTTCACTCGTACTTGAAGCATTTTTTTTATCGCGCTTTCTTTTTTTTTCAACGCTCACGACGCCGGTGAGACTGCCGCTTTTTTTTTTCGATGTGCTCATGTTTCATTCTTTGCGGAAGATTTTCGAAGCCCCGTACGTGGTTACTCTCATTGCAGATACCGCAATCTCCTTCCAGTAACTCTTCTTGGTCACATCTCGGCTTGCGTTTGTCACAAAAGATTTCGCGCCGAGAGCTTCGCTCTTCCGCTTTTCTTCGGTGTCTCTTTCTGTCTTTTTTTTCCCCACTTACGTTGTCCCGCGTGCTTGGCGGGGAAGCAGTGCGCCTCCTAGTTTATCGGTGAACTTATTTTTGTTTCCCCTTCTTTTCATCCCACGAAGAAACGACCTCAAGTAAAGAGCGAGAGAAAAAAAAACGGTACAGGTAAGTGAACGAAGTACTACCATTTCCTCCTCGCAAGTTTGCATCTCGGTGTGTGTGACTCGGCATCATAAAAAAGAGAATCAGGAGGAGGAGGGGGAGGGAGGTGAGCAGACAGTTTTAGGGAAATAAGGTGAACGTTTGGGAAAAAGGGTCGGTTCCCCGTTCTCTCGCTTCCACGCCCCTCCCCCCCCCCTCTGCTTTTGTTCTTCCCTGGTCCCGTGGCTGTTTCCTTTTCTTTCACTAATTACGCGCGTCACCCGGTTCTCCCTGTAAGCGCACGTCATTCGTTCACGCCCATTCTCCCAATCTCTCGGCTCCTGTGCGAAAATAAATGAAGGCACCACGCTCGAGCCATAAATAAGCGGAAAAAAGAAAAATAGCTGGAGCTCGCTCTTTTGAAGAGCAGTTTCGTGCGCACGTCCCTCCCAAACTGTCGCGACATTTGGAGCGCCACTTTGTTTCCATGCAAATTTGGTGCCTCACTGAGTTCTTCGCCGTAACTTTTTTCTCGTATTTTATTTCTGTCTCTTATCTATCGGTGTGGCAGGATAGATAGTCTCGGCTGTTGTCACGCACGTTCTTTGTTTTCACGAGCGTTTCATGCACTCACACCACTTTTTTTGTTGCGGCAGTATTATGATGTTGAGAAAGATTTCAGCTCAGAGCGACGGTGATGAGAGGCCTCGAGCTTCCATCGAAATTTGTGCGTAATTAGGATCTTTTTGAAGTCTATACCATGCATTTCTCGAAATTTACGTGGCATTGGTGGAACAACGACGAATATCGGCTGTAGCTTGCTCGTGGTAACATACTTCGCCTCAGTGTTCATCCACATCTGAGCAGGGCCAAGATGAAGCAATAATTTCGTTACCTTTTTCACCTTTTCTTTTTGTTTATTTTTATAGAATGAGCGTAATAATGGCCGTAATCATCAATATTCAAAGCTTCGCTACGGAAAGTTCATGTCACCTGACCTTCAAGTTATGCTTTCTTAGATTTATTTCTTTTAAAACACAAGCACCGGGTCAATGCCACCTAGATAACTTCAGGCCTGCTCACTGTGTCTGCCAAGGGCTCTGACGTCACTCCGTTTGACCGGTGTGTTTCACAGCACAGACGTGCCTGCACTTGTTCTCGTCCCTCGACAAACATAGAGTGTCAAGCCTGACGAACGTCTTCGTGGCGTGCTGGTGTGCTTGTTGGCGACTCGAGAAGACAGTCTTTTACTGTGTCTGTGGACTGCTGTGTGGGTATGTGATGCGTTTTGTGCAATGGATATTCGCAATATGTACGGCTCGATGCTGCGTTGCGAATTGTCGCGGCAAAGGGACTGAAGTTGCGAGTGTTCTCGTTTATTAAGGTCAACCGAAAAACAAAATGGCAGCGTTTCATGCGTCAAGCTGACGTTGACATCTGTTTTCTTTGTGACCCGAAGGTACGTGTGTCCGTACTACATATTTCTATATCGTTCCATAGGCCCTATCTCTACTATGCTCCATTCTTTCTCTAAAAAAATGGTGTCATGTGTGCTTCGGGCTTGTTGACGTAAGCCCTGGGATTAAAATAATAAACGCGCATCGCAGCAAGTTCAGAACAGGCGTTTTTCCGTCAGAATTGGTAAACATTTTTCTATTGGCGATAAGCGCCACGGAATTGTATTACTTCGGTTCACTTGGTTGATAAAATTGGAATGAATGCTGTTGCATTACTTAGTACATCGGTTTTTGTGCAGTTAAAGAACCCCAGGTGGTCGAAATTTCCGGAGCCGTCCACTACGGCGTCTCTCGTAATCATATGGTGGTTTTGGGACGTTAAAGCCCACAAATCAATCATCGGTTTTGTGCACAGTATTTTCTTGCCGGTGCTCCCGCCACTTTATTGCGGTAAGCACATTAGCCTAATATGTTTCCTTAAAATTTATATGCGTGTAGACATTAACGGTAAAGTGCTTTTCTTAAATGCTTTTCAGGAGAGTGGATTCTACTTCAAGCAAGAATTATGAAGAATAACTACCAAAAATATACCGATTCAAGAACCGGCAGTACAGTAGAAGTGCCCATAGGGGTTACACAGTTGAATATAGACCAAGTCAACATTTTTTTCTCTAAGTTATATGGCCGGCTACGCACCACTGAGAGAAGGGCCAGTGCGAAAGAAGAAACGCCGCTTCTTGTATGGCTAATGAGAGATCAAACGAAAGATTTTGTTTTCTCGTGGAATGGTCATCACCATGAATGCGCTGAACAACATACATGTGGCAGCAGCACACACTCTCCTCAATAACTACGTGTCTATGAAGACAAACGTTGGAAAGGGTACAAATAAAACTGCAGAAACTTCGTAAATGAGTAGGAACAGCTTCTCTGCATGCTCTCGATAGGGTGTGTGTGTGTGTGTGTGTGTGTGTGTGTGTGTGTGTGTGTGTGTGTGTGTGTGTGTGTGTGTGTGTGTGTGTAAATAAATAAATAAATAAATAACTCGCAGGGCCACAGTATCTTGAAAATCAGACAGTTAATATGGAAGCTTTGCGATAACGTTGTCCACAGTCAATTTTCCCTCACGGCTAACGATATCTCAATGCTTTTTTGCACCTATATTAGTCTGCCAAGGAAGAGCTACAGCATAGCGCCTTCAATTGTGGCCGTGAGGAGACACTTGTGCCGAATGCCCTTCGGTCGACAAGGTGGCTCGAATATGTGCGCCATATATGATTAATGCCCATACAGGTCGATAACAGGGCCGATTCATAACTGAACCCATATATATCACGTCACCACTGAAGTTTCAAATCTAAATGCTGCAGTCAACTTTGAACGATTTCAGGGATCTAAGGCGTGTATGAGTCGCCTCGTAAGGACGGAAAAAGTTGGCAAGTTCAAAGTGTCAACACTTATATACTTATCTTATTATAGCGTTTTCGGGTAACAATGTGAAACTGAAGTTTACTGGAAAACTAATGAATGATGCGTACCTTCCGGAATTCAAGCTTCTTTTTAAAGGATACCAGCGTGTCTGCAAGCGCATTTTAAAGGTCTGTTTTGTTATTAACCTTTCAGTGTAATTTTACAAGTATATAACATGCAGTATTGTCAGGGCCAGTTGAAATGATCGCCAATTTTTAGTAACTTTG
Source organism: Rhipicephalus microplus (assembly GCF_013339725.1). Classification (NCBI taxonomy): domain Eukaryota; kingdom Metazoa; phylum Arthropoda; class Arachnida; order Ixodida; family Ixodidae; genus Rhipicephalus; species Rhipicephalus microplus. Next base: position 163,985,570 of record NC_051171.1, on the reverse strand, counting down.
TGTTTCTGTTTTGCATGTACCATCCTGAATGTTAACAGTTAGAATATTGGATTAGAGAGAGAAGCGTGTTTAATTCACCAAATCCCTGTACTCCGCTCGTAGACGACGTATCCGAAATTTTTTTGCAACCGTCACACCGTGAGGGAAGAAACTGCATTTAGGATGAAAGGAGCATGAACAACTAAGCTAAGTGAGGCTGACATAGCGTGCGCTTACTCTGAACAAATCATTTGCTGTAGCTTATGGTATATGAATGAAGAACGACACAAAAAACACGTTCACGTGTACATACAGATACACAAACAATACTGTATTGCAACTGGCACTGTATTTTTCAAAAACCTGTTTTGTATACAAAATCTTGCCACTCCCTCGGACTGTCATCACACATTTATCGGAAGAATAAAAAGAAAGCTGACCGCTCATCTGCGTGTCTACGTGCAAAGGATGTCGAAAGACGATAGTCTACTGTCTGGAGAGAGAGAATAATACGTTTATTTGACATACTGCGTGAGAAGATCCGGGAGCGCTGTTTGAGATATGGCGCCATCTTGCAGTAATGAGGAGAAAAGGAAGTTTCTTTATAATGGAGATCACTGGTAGGTGACAGCACCATGTAATTTCAGAGAAACGTAAGAAACATTCGCTTTTTCGTTCATATGATCGCATTGTGAGCGCAGCGTAATAAAGAATGCGGCCGTTAAATATACGTTTCTGTGCATTTTCTACTTATGTTGCACCTCAAATACGAATGTTGGCTTTTCGATAGACAGTGTTCCCAAGTATAAACGCAGCTACCAGATCAATGCCCGCCGCTGTGGTCTAGTGGCTAAGGTACTCGGCTGCTGACCCGCAGGTCGCGGGATCGAATCCCGGCTGTGGGGCTGCATTTAAGATAGAGGCGCAAATGCTATAAGCCTGTATGCTCAGCTTTGGGTGCACGTTAAAGAACCCCATGTGAACGAAATTTACAGATCCCCTCACTACAGCGTCTCTCATAATCATATGGTGGTTTTAGGACGTTGAACCCCACATAAATCAACCAAATGAGTAAAGCTACTAGATGAAGATGGGTGTGCGTTGAGTACGGGCTGAAACTTTTGTCGGGTGGAACAGACAGACAAACAGACAGAAAGACCAACATTTCTGCTTCGAAGTATCCCAAGAAAGACTACCGTAATTAAAAAAATTTTTACACCTAACAATGCGTTTTGTTCTCGTTCACACGTCACTGCTGCCCTACCACTGGCACGTGCTACTCTACGCAAGGCGCGTTTTTCATCTATTTAAAGCACCAGTTGCTGTTCATCACATGAATTTGTGTCTCAGTTCGGTGGGCGTGAGCCCAATTATTGTGCGCTCCTTAATCAACGCCACGGCTCACAAAAATAGCCCATCAGTATAAATTGAGTGAACGCTTGTCATGTCTTGTCCCTGTTTACGCTTCTGTCTTAAGTAAGTCTACATCAACTAGCCCAGTGGCCGACCATGCTCAAGAAGCTCCCATGTGAGGTTATTGGTAATTACTTCGAAAAACGTTCCAGGGTTTCTTTATTTTTCGTAGCAAGAATCCATAATATGGTGAAGTTGTTTTTGGAAGATGTCGCCTTATCAATTATACATCCAAACTGTATACAGTCGGCTAACAAAGCTCCATAATACGCTGGTCATTGATTTGGTTCGTACCGGCAGCAACTATTTTGCTTACATAGTTTCATTTCTTTTCGCGTTTTAAGACATATACCTCAAATAAAAACCTTAAATAACTTGTATTGTTTTCTTCGTTTCATAGTCTCCCCCTGAGCACATAGCCCAAGTTTGAATAATTTTTTCCGCTTCTGTTTACGCCTTAGGCACCCTGCCACTGGCTAGTCCACCATTAGAGCCACCAATGCACGCACAAGCAGCTTGTTTGCTCCGAGAAACACAGTTTTGTGAAATTATACAGCTAATATCTATACACCTTGTAGAAAAAAAAAATCTCTGCCGATGCCCCAGCAGTTTGAAAATTCGCATATATACAACAAACTGGAGCACTTGCTTTGCCATATATTTTTTTTTTTTGCAGGGAGTTTCGCATTCGAAGAATATTACCTTATGATGGTTATAAGTCTATCTGATCGCACCAGCAAGGAAAAAAAAGGCGGCTTTCTTACATTTCCTACAAGATCGTTTGCCCTCAAGTGTGATCAAGTATGAAGTTCTGGCTGATAAATCTATAGTTCCTCTCTGAGGTTGTCACGACAGTGGGTGACTGCAACGCGTCTTCATTCTTACCGGGCGTGTTCGCGGCCCCTCACACGGAAACGTGTGCGTGCTTAAGCGCTCATGGAGGAAAACAAGGCGCCTAAGGTGCTTTGAGTGAACGGGATCGCCTCTGAAGCAGAATAAGGAGGCGAGTGAGAGGAACCGCTCGGTGTAACACAGCCCAGACTGTGGAAGCCCTCGGGAACCGACGTGCGCTTTTAAGAAGAGATTATGGCGTTCTATCGATTACGGGTTTTGAAATAGCGCTTCAAGGCTGCAGTATGCCTAAATAAATAAGAAAAAATATAGTAAGGGACGCTTCAGGCAGTTGATCACGTGCTCAAAAAGTTCTTGGTGCAGCTGCAACAGATAAGCTGATTACCAGTCGGCTAGTTTTCTTAGCAGCGAAACTGCTTCAATCTCCCCCCCCCCCCTTTTTTTTTCTTTTTGCAGAAACAGCGCAGTGTATACACTGCACCATCCCTTTCGCTCAAATGATTACGTGGTTACGCAAGGCATGGTGCATAATTGCCTCTATCTGGAATTACTTAAATTCCAGAGACGCCCCAAACTTTCGTTCCTTTTTGAGTGTCTGTACTGGAAGTAAAAGACTTTTCAGTTGCCATGATTATGAAAAGAAATTTTTTGACATTGTACATGGTAAGTGAAGAACCTGATATTTAAAGCACACTTTGCGTTGCATGACCAAGTAAACTTTTTTTTGCGCGTTCAGTTGCCATTGTTCTTTTCTTTTATACGATGGCAGGGATGCTGCTTTATCTTAAAGTCTCTGCGAACCTTTAAGAGCGCGCTTTTTACTGCGACTGATACTAAGATAGCGTTAGCAGCCATTCATAATAGTTACCGCATGCAGACTAGTTCATCGGTCCAACAGGATATCACCAACTCACGTTGCTTTTTGGCTCAATTATTATGTCATATGTATAGTATACATACCCAGCGAGTACTTGCGGATCAGGCTCTGACTTCTGAAAAGTGATTGATTTATATGTGGAGTTTAACGTCCCAAAACCACCGCATGATTATGAGAGTCGTCGTATTGAAGGGTTCCACAAGTTTCGACCACCTGGGGTTCCTTAACGTTTCTGATAAGCGTGCAACTTATTAGGTGAAACAGGCATTAAACCAAGGTCTATATGAGGCCGAGTTGACCGTAAGTTAAGACTAGATATCACTTCAAAGCACCAGCAATTGGGCAGGAAAAGGGCAGTGCAATGAAGAAACATAACGGAAAACTGGATGCTGTATACTCACAGGAGGATGTTAGTTTTTGACAAAAGTATACAGGGTTGTAGGAGGTGAATAAACCACTACATTGATATACAACACGTAGGTGCGTTTTGAAGGTATACAGCTGTCCGAAGTTAGGGCCATGACCAAAACACATTCTCCCCTTAGGTATTTTTTCTTTCTCTCCAGTGAATTGAATTCACTGGCTTAGAAATGTGTACAAGCTATGTGCCGCCGACCACACTTGTTAATTCTGTACAGTTAGTTTCTCCTGTATATTTATACCAGCTCTGGTAAAAATTTCCGGAGCCCTCCACTACGGCGTCCCTCTTAATCATATGGTGGTTTTGAGACGTTAAACTCCACAAATCAAATCATCAAATCAACTTATACCAGCTCAAATTCAACAATTTCGGGCATTCTGACTGCAATATTGCAAAGAGAAACGCATCGCAACACCTCTCAAAGGTATTTTGAGGGCTACACACCTTGCTATTACTTCAACAGAGATAGCTGCGCAAGATTGCGAAGTACATGAGGATGATGTGTAAGGTATTAAAGTAGACTGTATCGCTACCATCAATGAGACCACTCGTTGTCAAATTACGCAACACAGCTGGCACATACGAGATCTACCATTATCCTTCTTATTCAGGTCAGGCAAAATCGCCTTCCCTAATTCTAATACGATGATAGAGCGCGGCGCATCTTCTCAAGGTGACTAAAATGTTTAAAAAAAGTGTACGCAGCGCTGACTTGCAGCAGACTGACTTCATGCAGGTTCGTAGAAACGTGGAAAATGTGCTGCGCTATTCTCAATCTGTTCAGACTACAAGCGTTTGTTTTTAACAGTGGCACTAGAAAGTTCAATGATGTGACAGTCTCTTTTTATGAGCGTAATACTGGCAGGATAGTTTTATGTTTATTTGAGCAGTATCTTTGTCTCGACCTCTGCGTATTCGATAGGTCTCTATAGCTGCGAAGACCCAGAGGAGGTTGAAGACTCTCCATGAAAGGAGATAGCCTCCCGTTGCTTTTCGTTATGGAAGATGGCTAAGTACTAGGGAACGTGGGCGAAAGCTCGTTGTTCACACATGCGCACGCACACGCACGCACATGCACGCACGCACGCACACGCATGCACGCACATGCGGGGCGTGCATTCCAGAGGGTTAATCAGCTCCACCCGGCTGCTCGTGGGGGGCAAGAGCAGGCCAGAGTGTGTCCCAAGGCCCCTGGTCCGCGCTGAATCGGCATCCCAAGCCTTCAATTAGCGCCTCGTTGCCCGAGAACTACGCCCCGCGTCTCCAGCGTCCTGCGGCCAAATCCCCTCCGCGCGACAACGCAACAAGCGGAGCGGAAGGCCGTATTCTCCGGTCTTTCCCTTCTCCTTTCTCACATCGGAGGAGCGAACAGATGCGAGGGAGTCAGAGGGCGAAAGGAATGGAAGCAACGGAGTGTCCGAGCTGCTCAAAGAAGGCCGCAGCTTTCCGCATTGGCGTGCGGCCGCGCTTTTTGCCGCAGCGAAGATGTGCCAACCGACGTGCGTCGACAAGGAACCATTGCGTTGCTACGCCTCATGTAGATTATGTGTTTGCTTCTATTGGCTACCCATGGACAAGCGTAACGCAGAATAGATAGAAATAGAGTTCGCTTGCGCACCTCCTCTATCTCCCGCTATGCGCCACAGTTTCTCCTTCGGTCGAACCTGGGATAAGCCGAGTTCACCAAATACATCGTCTGTGACCCTTGCGAGGCTTTTAAGATTTCTTCGCTCCCGGAGGTGCATTAGGCTGGCAAACAAGATTGCGCACACTGTGGGTCACCCACGCCTGTAGGAGACCGTGTGCACGACCATGTGCGTCTGCGCGCTTTTGCTTGTACGTGCTTTCTAAAGTGCCATACTGAGTAGCTGTCTTCATATAATTTTCGGAGGCTCACTGGCATCTTATTATCGAGCTAACACAGCCACGGAAAAATACATTTGGGTCATGATGTATTTTATGATTGGGTCAATGCGTCAGCTTTTTTATAGATGTGAAGCAGCTTAGGGTCGAGCTCAATCCGGTGTGCGGTGTGACCACCTTTACTGCGCATGCGCGTCCACTCCCCTCTCTCTCCTCTGGTATTCCTCCCCATGGCATTTACACCTTCATTGCGCATGCATGTCTCCTCTCTCTCCTCTTCTACGTTACACCCCTCTCACGCCTCGCAAAGCTGAAGCAGGCATCATCTGCTAGCGAGTTTCTTGTTTAAAAAAAAACTGACTGCTCAGTCTTCACAGCCGTTCACTTGCCACCCCTTATATACAGGCACTGCATCTTTACAAGGTATACTGCCGGTGGAAGATTTTTCTTGTGGGTTGTTAAACAATAAAATTTCGCATTATGCACGTTATACAAAATCTGACTGCTAGTCTTTGTGTCCCATCGGTCTTTTGTCTCTCACGTCTCATTAGCAGCGATTGGCATTATCCAGTAGGAAACACCAGTTCATTGCTGCGTGCTTTGCACCTCCTCAGATTTCAACCACGCACAACACCACGATGAGCGCCATCGTCAACGCCGCCACCAGTGTAAGCGTTAGCACTCGCTGCTTTGTATCTACACATAGTTTCCTTTAGTGGGAGATGTTGCAATAGTTAATTTTATAGGATACTCATCCATCTTAGGAAATGTTTGTACCGTTGTGTTCTAAATCTGCACAAAAGAGAAGGAAATCTTGCCTTTAAGTAGAGAACAATATTGACAACAAATTTCGGTAATCCAATACATAGTCTTAGGGCCTCCCTTTCAAGCAGTATCGGATGACGCAATCTATAAGCCGGTGCATCCAGAATACCACTTATGCTTAGCTTGGCTACAAATATAGCGATAAAATGAAACTACATGGCTACTTTGGCAATTTTAACTTCCATTTTGGCTGCTTTTCAAGTCCACCCACGGGCGATGCTGCTTAATAGGACGTAATTCAAAGGGAAATAACAGTCAACTACAGGTTCGAGATATGCATCTTGTTGTAGATAGATATCTCTTGGGAAAATAAAGCTCGAAGAATGAACTTACTATAGATAATTGATGAAGGAATTAAATCATTTTAGATAACTCTGGCGTATTTTCGAAATTCAGCAGAATAAATAATGGAGAGACAAGTGAAATGAATTTTTATTCTCGTGAAATAATTATGTTATACTGTAGGATGGCTTTACTTTATCTAAAACGTACAGTGATTTCGAAATACGCACATGCAATTTCATGTTTGTTATCGTAATACCCAGGTCCCAAATACAGAGAAGATTTGTCGCTTGTATATTACTCTTACTGTAACTGCAAAAGACTTGTGCATTTACAGCTTTTTTTGTTTTCCTTATAGCCTAGCAGAAAAAAAGTGGTACTTCACCTAATGCTTGCTTAACATAAAAAAAGAAATATTTCCTTTTTTCCTTTCCATTGGCTGTCGCTTTAGCAAATGTGATGAGTCGGCTCGCTGAAATTTCGCTGTATCAGTAACACTCGCGGCTTGTGCTCCATTTAACGAGAAACTCCCATATTTATCAAGAGTGCAAAGTCTTCTTCAAACTCACATACAGGACAAGAGGGCTATGACGTGAAGCCACTGTTTTTTTCCCCGCCTTCTTAGTCATCCGAATGGCACTCCACTGATTTTAGTGATCAACCCACCGTGAGTTACAGATAATAATAAGCGGGTGGTGACGAATGAAACCATTTTTTTTTGCTTTCTATGGGACTAACTTAACGTCGTCTAGAAGAACATATATAGCGCTTCAGGTTTCGGATCTTCATTGAGACTTATCAATGTTGCTTGTTAAGCGAATTGGAACAAGCCAATCATAATGGCCATATGGCTAGGCGAAATGAAAATCCATTCGCCAGGAGCAATGATAACGGTTGCCAATGGTTGCGCCGTCCGTTAGGTCGTTTTATACGTCTCTGCAAAGCGCGCACGCCATTGACGACACCTTTGGTGGCGCCCTTCTCTGTATCGTATCTAATCATGTGTGCCATTGGCTGCACCGTCAGTGACGTTGTCCATCTCTTCGCAGCCGTGACGCCGAGCACGTGCGCAGAAGTTTCAGCTTACACTTTCCACATGAGTTCCGCCGCGGTGGTCTACTGGCTAAGGTACTCGGCTGCTGATTCGCAGGTCACGGGATTGAATCCCGGCTGCAGCAGCTGCATTTCCGATGGAGGCGAAAATGTTACAGGCCCGTGAGATCAGATTTGGGTGCACGTTAAAGAACCCCATGTGGTCGAAATTTCCGGAGCCCTCCACTACGGCGTCTCTCATAATCATATGGTGGTTTTGGGACGTTAAACCCCATATATCATCATCATCATCACACTTTCCACATGAGGAGGGCATAGATTGTACGAACGCCCGAGCAGCGGACAGCTTTCCAGGAACAGCACCGACAGGAGACTTGGAGAGAAGTCACGTTCGCCGGGCCGATGCAGCAGACCCAGTTGGTGAAGCGGAAGCAGCAACTGTGCACCGGCGCTCGAGAAGCCTTCCGAGCTGCATGCACGCGACAACGACGAGCCGAGGGAGCGGCGTTGCGGGCAGATCAGCGTCAATGTGGCTATGGCGGGAACTCGACCACTGAGGCAAACGCCCGCTTTCGAAGGAAATCATTAGTGGCATTTCGGTATCGACGGCGACGTCTGCAACCGCCAGTAACCGCACGTCAGCTCCGCTGCATGGTTAATCATCTGTATAAAGTGTCCGGGTGGTGTTCTTTTTTATGCCGAATGGAACCATTTGAACACTCTGACTGAAAATGGAATAACACCGCAGTGGCAGAGTACTTAGAGAAGGTCGTGAGCGCCTGTATCGTAAACTACATTGTAAATGACTATATTCTGAACGAGACAAGTAAATTACTAATTACTATCGCTTGTACGTATTCGTCATCTCTACCTATCATCGTCAATGTGTTTTAGCTGGAGTCTGGCTGAATTAAGCGGTTCCTCATAAGTGTTGGAGGTGTTGGGCATCATAGATGCGAAAGAAATGGTTGTCCTTTAATAACAAATAACCAATCTACAGCCATTTTCTTGTTTAGGATGTCTACACCTAAGGAAGTACAGATTCATCCTCCTCTTGGGCGTAGTTCCGCGTCAGCCGAGGTCTTCGTCTTCCGTGCGCATCGCGAAGGGCTCGAGCGTATTTAAACTTCTCTCGGACGGAAAGACCCGTGCTCACTCGGGGATCGGAAAAGTTTGAGCGAGAAGGAGCCACGTTGCCAGCGCGTCCACTGGTGGCCAGCTAAGTGAATCGGCCAGGCGAACGCGCGGACAACGAAGTCCACCGGACGGCCGTAATTTTATTACTCTCGTCTCCCCCCTCAGGACGCCCAGATAAAAGAAAAGTCTGAGGGGCCCGTTCGAGGTCGGAACCGTGCACCCCAGTCTCGGGACCAGTATTGAGCGCTCGGCATGGCGCGCACTGGTGGAATTCTGCTACTACACCGAGATTTACTTGTTTTGTGAGGCCGACCTCGTTTTCTGCTTGCAGGAAGGTCGCGCTGGCGCAGGGGCTCTTCTTGCGCTTCTTCTTTTTCTATGCGTTGTTGTTCTCGCATCCTTTCTTATTTTTGCCGTCTGTTCATTCGTATTTCAATTCTTCCCCACGACTAACTGTACCGATTCTTCTGTGTCGCTTCCTCTTCTGTCTCTCATGTCACTCGGTCCTCTCGAGCCACACGTCCTCCTCCATTCTCTCTCATCACTTTGCCTTTTTTATATTTGCTGTCGAGGGTTTGTTAGAGCTTGTGATCGTCCAGATAAAGAAAGAGATTTCTTCCTTATTCTGGCGTTTGGTGCCGTTGAGCCGGAGTGTTTAACGTGGCGGGGGTACCAGGCCGCTGGGTTCGTTTGACTACTCGTTCATCGCCCACGGCTCTATTGGTCAGCGACATCTCAGCTGTGGCGTGATTCTTTGCGCCTACAACACCACAGATATTGTTCGAACAGCGGGTTTCAGCAGTGACATTTATGAGCAAACTTATTCGTTTTGCTGCGCCAAAAAATAAACAGAAATAGATTTAAAGCAGCAACATGCCTTTGATATAATAGCTGGTTGCACTCTGGCCCTCTGTTGCGATAACACCACTGAAGTTTGAGAGGAAGCTCAAAAGAAGGCCATCGTTTATTAATTTTTGTTGTTATTGTTGTTGTTGCATCCAACATGTTATCGATTGTATTAAATTCCATTGAATGCTGATTAATATCTGAAAACGTTATTCGTACAAACTATAAAATGTGTGTACGTAATGTCTCATTAGTTTTACCACTTGCGCTTAGAAGGTCAGCTGTTAATACATGACATTGCCTATTCACAAGAAACGTGATTGCGTAGGCTTATTCTTAAAACCTTGTCCAGTAAGCCAGAGCTATCGCCCGCGGACGACGACTCCTGGAGGCCCAACCCGGGCCGGCGATATGTCGTTGGAGCCTTAATAAAATCTATTACCTCCCTATCTCAGTTTACAAAATGATATCTAACCATGGCCCAATGAGATCGGTCCGTGTCTGCTTTTTCCAGTTTCTTGTTGTGTGTGTGTGTGCTGGTGGTTTCAAGGCTTGTCTCTTGATAACGTCGGCTAACGCACAGAAAGACCCCCCCTCCCTTCAACGCATTCTTCTTTCTATCTTTACCACCACACGCGCGTAAATTCTTGGTCTTTCTTCATTCCGCATCGTTCAATTTTCCTGAAAGGCTTTTGGCGGCGCCAGCGTCCATCACATGAAAAAAGATAGTGCTATAGTGACCACTGAAAGCAGTGTACAGCGCTACCTGTGCCGCTTTGAGCTGTGAATAGCCAGCGTCGCGTCTTCTGTGTTTCTGCCGACCATACAGAAAGAAAAAAAAGCATATTACACACGCTGGGAATCACGCATGAGAGCACTAACAATACTAAAATAATGTTACGATGTAAATCTGTGCTCAATTCACCCAGGTAACGAATTATCTACTAAAACTTGGTCTGCCACTTCAATTTCATACACCAGTTTTTGTCATGATGCTGCTTCCGTATCTCTCATCCTGAAGAGACACACGATGAGCTCTTCGTTGTCACTAACCAGCTTGCTTCTTCCTTGCTGTAAGTCTCTTTTACCACAAGTGTCAGACACACTTGACTCTACACCAGCGACGTTCTCCGGCAGCTGTGGTTGGCGCTGCCTTCATAGAGCAAAACATTACAATTATTGGAATTACTCACAGTGGGGCGAGAGAGCTCTAAAACAGCCTAGTAAATATCAACTTTTTTTATGCAACTGACCTTTACTTGCCCTAAAAAGACAAATGCATATAGCGCTGCGATGACTGTATTATAGAACGCTTTCTGTACTACTCCAAACTCCTTAAAACCGTTCTCAACGCTCGTCGACCCATGAGGTAGTGAAAAGAGTTTCGCTCTTCTTAAGGAGTACTGGCCTTCGTGAATGTCTTACCTCTTTCGTTACCGGGCGAGATTGATTGTTTTGTATATGTCTCGGGAAGATCGTTTTCGCCAGTTTGATAAGTACTGCAGAACGCACTGCTGCATACCGAATTTCGCACAATAAAATGCTCTTTCCAAAATAGCAACACAAACATTTCGGTATGAAGAAAACTGTGAAAAATGTGCAATTTTTGGTTGCCAGCTGGTAAACACTACAATAAAAACAAAGAAAATATTCAACATAAAAATACAAACAATGAAAATATTCAAAACAAAGAAAATTCAGAGTATACATTTTAAAGATAAATCATCCGGGAACAGTGTGAAAAATGATAGATATTGTACAAAATGTTTCTATTTACGCAGACGAGGAAAAATCTGAAGGAGGTGCTCCTTCGTTACTCGCGCCATGCGGTGAAGCATTGCCTAGATTTTCGTGACCCACAAGTGAACTCGTATGCTTTTCTCAAAAGTTTTTTAAAGACGATAGTCTTTCTTGGGGACCTTTGGCGCAAAAAATTTGGTCTGCCTGCCTGTCTGTTTGTTTGTTTATTTGTTTGTCTGTTTGTACATTTTTCTGTTTGTCCACTGTTAACGTCACCGGGTACTTGAAATGGTCGACCCTACACGCAGCGCGCACCAATGTTGCTCAAGATTTAGCGTTCATACTTGTGCGATTGCCAATTAAAAAGCAATTATTTCGCATGTCTGGACACCATAACAACACGTACATATTCTGCATGTGCGTCTTTTACTAGAAAAGGCATACATAGGAAATTTTAACAACCTTAGCTCTTATCACGCTGCGCTGACCATGCAACGCTTGCACGAAAAGGCGAGTGTTTCCAACGCTTTGCTATGGCGAGACGGTGGTGGCACCTACCCGTCGCCTTGCGTTCTACGCCTTATCACCTCTGAGATGGGCGCGCACACCCGTCTCAGAGCCGTGCGCTTTTTTTTCTAAGAACACTGCCAGATGGCGCTTAAGTCTCACGTGTGACGTGACTTGATGCGCTCGTTCGCCTCCGCTGCACAATCGAGGCACTCTAACGCAGCTCCTTCTGAATACCATGCACCGACTTTCTTGCGCAGAACGTCAAACAAATGTTTTGTTCACTCTCTCCACACTCAAGACTATTGTCTCTCGATGACATTTGCAAATTACCATGCAGTTTAGGGGGCCAATGTTTTTTTTTGTTTTCTTGCGGTAAGAGTCTCCTAGTGTTCCATTATATATGGATACACCTGATGTAAATAACTCCCGTATAAATCAGATGCCTAATTAACTTTGATATTCAGTCTACCATCGCCTGTTTCCATAAGTCACCTCACTTTGCTTAAGTTGGCGTTTATATATTTGCATCCAAGCATATTTATTAGCATTTTGCACATCGTACTACAAAAAAGAACAATATCACGCGCAGTTTTAAGACGTTTCACGCTGCTCCGTAGTCAGGGCCAAGATGTGCTCCGGTAGCCTTCTTGTCGTGAGGAGAAGCTCTGCTGCCGATGCCAGCGAACTGCGCCCCAGCGACGTATGGACCTCGCATGTAACCAGAGTAGCTATAATATTGTGCACAAAGGTCAGTAGCTACGCATTAGCGGTGGAGCAGACAACTTGAGGCCGTAAACAAAAAAACCCATGAACGGCTGCGGATGTCTCAAGCTGAGGCGAAATAATGTCACCATAAAACTTGAAGTTGAGGTGCTGTCATCCTCAATTTAGATGTGTTTGCAAGACAGTTTCAAGCAGGGCGCTGCTTTTGGCAGCGCAAATGCGCACTCATGCGCGTGTGACGACAACGCCATAGGAACGACTAGTGACATTAAATGCGCCCCTGTGTCTGATATAACGGCACGCGTGAAACCAAAGCTGGTGGAAACTGGCTGAGAAGGCCACGTCGACATTTTAAACATGCGAAAGATATTCGGAAATAATTTTTGTACAATAAATTTTTCCTGACTTTTAGCAACAGCTGTCCATATCTGGCTTTCTGCCAAATATTACTGCTCAATGCTGCCAAATTGCAGAGCTGTCACTTTAGTTCGATATTTGGCTTGCAAAGGTTCTCTTTTATAACAGAACTTCGATGTTACTGTATACCATAATCACGAGCGGCACGAACTATTGTCAATTTCACCAGCCTAGCAGACTTTTCAAACAACACACGCACATTGGTTTGCGCAAAAGTCTGTCAGCATCATGTTTCCAAAACAGGCAAATTGAAATATTTCTGAAAGTTAAGTGGCTGTACCACCTATACTAGAAAGCATTGGGTGCATGACGAACAAATTTAACAGCCAAAATCGTTGATTCAAAGCGTTGATCACCGGCGATCGATTTGAATAGGTGTGGTAACTAAAGGGTTAAAATGGGTGACGGAGCCTGCATGCGTGCGAAAATTTACCACATACTACTGTTGTCTCCTTTCAGCCTGACAGACGTTTGAGATTAAGGAAGACGCTGATTTCTACGACCCTTCTGAGGGAGCACGCCACAGGGTAGTGAAGGAGAAGAAAACAAAATTCAGGAATAAAAAGATAGAGGACAAAAGTTACCACATTTTCAGCTGAGTACCCTACACTACCGAACACCACGTGTGTTCAGAAAAAGTGGTTAATGATTTAGAGTACTGAGTATTCTACTATGGGAGAGCTGAAACCCGTCCCGTGGACCTCTTTACCGACGTACAGATATCCTTCTCGTTAGAAAAACGGGACTCGCTCACTGTATTCCCTGCAGACTGGTTGTGCCTTCGCGATTTCCGACGTCAGCGCAGCTCTGGCCTTCTTCTTGTAACTTCTTTTTTCCCCAGCGTACGATACGATAACCAACATGACGCTTTGATGGTTAACCACACTGCTATCCCATTACTGGATCTGTCCTCTTTTTAATTTCGTTGTACGCCTGTACTTACACCAACCAAATTTATGAGTATATTTTCTCATAAAAAATTGTCTTGTGCTTATTAAGGTCTTCCTGCTGCGGGTGTTGTGCTGTTGTTGTTGATTATGATACTCTTGTTGATTTCGTCGGTGGTGTTGTAAAGGAGCGAAGTTAGGCGAAGCATTACAGTAGACAAACCGGAAACGGAAGAAACCCCGTCTTGAAGAGGAAGTTCACATGCCGCGGGTGATGCCTAGCAGGGTCCCGTATCCCGGGCTTCGCCAGAAACGAGAAACTCGAACGAGCGGAAAACTGGTCTTTCTCCGCGCTGCTGCTCACTTCGTTTCCAGTGCTGGTCGCAATGGAAAAGGAAAGTGAGCAAGAAAATGCACACAGCTGCTTGTCTGGTTAGGCAAACGCACACTGCATGGTAGCAAGAAAGTGTGCGCTCTCGAAGACGGGAAATTGTGATCAGCATACGGAGAGATTCGCCACTTTTCTTCGAGTGTTCTTTGTTCAGCGTTCTTGCTCAGTTCGCTTCGAGCGTCCTTGGCTCAGAGAGAGAATAAAATGAGGGAAAGGCAGGGAGGTTAACGAGAAAATAGAGCATCTGGTGTGCTACCCTGCACTTGGGGAAGGGGGAATGGGGAATGGGGAAGAAAGATGGGAAAGAAAGCGAAGAGGGAAATAGGCGCGCGCAAAAAAAAAGGGGGGGGGGAGGCTGGGGTGCTATAGTATATACAATAGGCTACTGCCACGCACAAAGTTTAGTAATGCCTTCACTGATTTTCTGTGAGCACACAAATCATGTCGCCTTTCAAGCACTGATTGTTCAGACAAAGGTCTGCCGTCAAGGCGAGCTAACGCAGCAGCTAGTTGCCGTCTTTGCACGCTGTAACGAGGGCAGTGACACAGAACGTGCCTTGTTCAGTTCAGCTCAGTTCAGCGTTGGCCCATACTGTGTCTGCTGAGTATATTGTCCTTCAAGAGCGCGGTTTGTACAAATACAAACGTCCCACCGAGATTGGTGCATGCATTTAATGCATAACGTACTGTGAAAAAGACCTGTATTTCTCGCTGCCCCGACTGTCTGCACTTTGCGGTTGTGTGGAGCTGAATGTAAGGTTGATACGTGTAAAGCTGTCGTTCTGCGAATACAATGATGCGTGATATGGCTCCGTTGTTTTGGACACCAAATAAGTTTTCACTCCACAATACTTACACATCAAGTGTCAGTGATCGGTCTGGCGCTTTTTCAGTGCGCAATCTGCTATTCGTGGTTTACATATCAAAGCAGCCATGTTTACGCGAAGAAGTTTAATGGGATCACTGTAAAATGACGCATGCACAACATAGGTTTACAGATTCCTTTTTATATTCTTGGTTCCATTTTTTGGCGGATTGCTTAGCAACTAACGACGCCATAATATTGCAGCTGTCAGCTGGGATGCGCGAGTAATAGGTGTTCTGCGATTTTTTTGTTGTTGTGATGAATTCACCTTTATTCGGTTAGAAATAAAATGTTCTTCGTATTACGACAAATCGTCGTGTGGTTATCACCTTTGTCTGCATTGAGACACTTAAAGCTTACCGCTAAATATGGCACCGTTAAGTCGACTTTTCCCAATATGACTGCAGCACCAGAATACATAGCCTAGGCAGATAAAGAAAGCAACCTTGAGACGGTCTCGGTGAAAATGTAACGCGACGCCCGCGTCTCGCGCTCTGCATCTGTCGGCTGAATATGGGCGGGATACATGGGGGACGCGAGCCCGCATCTATTTTCTGCGTCCCCTTGCGGCGATTGTCAAAGACTTTGAGTCGGGGCAGTGTGAGCAACGCAGCTCCCTCTGGTCAGTGTGCGGCGCCCGTTGTGTTCTTTGCAAAAAAAACTAGAGTAAAACGAGGAAGTACGCAATGTTTTTACGTCTGAAAACCTGGATAGATGATGAGAGATGCCATGTCGGAAGGTTTCAGATCGATTTGGATTGCATGGAGATATTTATCGTCATTACAAAAGACAGCCGCGCAAACACAGACACCAGAAATCAGCCAAGACACCACAGAAAGTGGCGTGATGGCGGCCTTCTTGTCTTCGTGTTTCCACGCCCAGACTTTTGGAATGAATACATCCGAACTAGCTCAGCTCTCTGTTATTATTCTCGGTTCTTTAGCGTGTCCACCAATTTACCTTCGCAGATCGCGTCGCATTTCGGCCCTTGAAATTCGGCCACCATTGCTGGCAATCGAGCCCACGTCCTGGAGCTTAACAGCGTCAAGCTTTAACAGCTAAGCTGTGACGACAAGAAAAAAAAAGGAGAAGTCCTGTGGACCTTTCCTAGTGGGACAAAAAGTTCATGTCGCAGAATAACGCAACCACGGATTTTCATACATTTAAATTTTTAAATAATTTGGAGAGGTGAGAGCGACTTGCTGTAGTTTTGGCCGCAGTAAGGAAGGCAGCATAAGCACGAGACACACGCATCTTTTCATTGCTTTTACATTCTAAACATAACTTGCTTTCCGATCAACTTTCTTCGGTACTGCGCTGTTTTACAGCGAAAGCTGTTATGAGATCATCACTCAGGTCATGCGCAGTTGTCCGCCGCCGCCGGTGTCCGCAACCACATCGCGCGAAATTAGAAAGAAAACCACCAAAGACACAGTGGAGCTCAAAACCCGGGACCGCTGGGTGCCAGCCCAGTATTCTACCACTGAGCAACGCTGGTGCTTGTGACTTGTCGTCAAACTTGTCTTAGGCAGTCTTGATGTCGGGAAAGCAATCGCGTTAATACGACTTATAAAGCGTTTTAAAACAGCGAAACAACTACCAGCCTCTCGTCACACAATGCAAATAGCGTAACGAGTGAGCCGTCCAATGCTCCAACCCATAAAAAAAAAAAAAACTTGTTCTTGTTCCCCTATTAACAGTGGCACATATCCACTTCAGGCTTAATTCCTCATCTTCGTCAGCCACTGTATGAAGAATTGGCACGAAATTCCTTGCAAGTGTTACGCACATACCACGCTTCTCAGAAGAATGATTAAAAAACATAGCGAATTCTGGCCTACTACCCAAAAGTTTATTATTAATGCCCTAGTGGGTATCAAGCAAGTGCGCTTGCAGTAGTTGCCCAATGAGTGTTTAGAAAAGGCTCTGAAAGGCTGCTCTTCTAGCTTTCTCTGTGACTGTGCTGCGCCTTCCACGCAGACCCCCATATTTTATTTGGCTTGGCCTTTTATTTTTTTATTCTTGTTTTGCTCCGGTTCCCTGTTGAGTGCACCTGGAAAATGCTGATTGCACCCACTTGGTCCCTAGTGCGCGGCACACATTTTGTGTGTGCGCTGTAGTAAGTGCAGCGTGCGTGCCGAAGAACACGTAGCTGGAACCAGCCGGGCGTTGAGCTTCATCGGAAAAGCACTACAAATGAACGTGCAAACAGCTGTCATCACTTTGTGAAACGCTCAGGTAGTTGGTTATGTGTGCGTTTTAGAAAAAACACTGTAGTTTGTTGAAACAGCGTGGTGCTAGACCTCGTCGTTCTCGATTGCATAAAAGACGTCATTCCGCTCGTAGATGCCTCCCATGACCATCAGCGAGAACAGGAACCATCTTGACTTTAAAGCGCCGCAACTAAAAGCTGTTAAAAAAGCTATATACCTAAATATAATAAAAAAACATATGGACCCTCTAATCTTTCTCTCTTTATTATATTCTGCTGCCATCAAAAAGTTTGCACGCCACTTTAAGAATAACAGCAGCAGGCGCATGTATGCATGTATAAATGTGCCAATCTTTCTTTTACCTTCACAACAGGGTACTTTGCTGTTTTATACACCAGAAAATGTTGAATTTTTTTATAGTGCGCATCAGTAATGAATGCACTATTTGTTATTTTGGCTACTGTCTTTTGAAAAATTTGTAGTTTCCAATTCATGTCACCTTAAAAATTTCATCAACGCGTTTATTCGTATCTTGGTTCTTCATACAGAAATACTTCTTGGCGTAGGGAGACAGTCTTTTTTAAAGAGCGAGCGTTCGTAGTGGTGCCGTTTCGTGAGTCGATTTGAAGTAAACGAAACAATACCTTCCATTTTCTTTAGAAATTGAAACAGAGGACCAGTAAAAAAGAGACATAGACGACAGCAAATTCTACAGCGTGTGGAAAACGTATAGCCTGTATCCAGCATGTGGACGCTCACAGTTCTGTTGTGTGTGTCCTTTCATTGGTTTTCTGCCTTCATTGCCCTTTTATTTTCCACCATGTCATGCCGGTTTATCCAAAAGCAATACTTCTCGAGTTTTGCTTCAAGAAGACGTGCTTCTGAGGTTGAATGAGCCGTACCTATTCGCATAGACACTGTTATATTGTTGGTTAATTATCCTAAATATAAAGTCAAATATCACAATTCACAACCTGCTCTCCTTTAGCTCCTTTAAAATTTTAGAAAGGAATGAGGTACTTGACGCTAAGACAGCCCGAAATTCAGCAGCCTAGTTGATCTTAAAGAAGCCGTTGCTGATCAGTTGAGAATACGTATGCGCACTAGTTGCCGAAAGTCAAATAAAAGGCGAGAGCAGGAACCCCGTTGTCCGAGAAAGGATGTACGTACCAAAATACTTTCGCCGCCGGCGTTGCTCAGCTTTTACGCAAGTCATGCTAGGTAAGTAGTGCTAAAAGGTACATGAGCCAAATCTGGCGCTGCCTTCATGACAGGCTAAAAGAGCACCATTACAATCTGCTCAAAGTGATCCGGGGCGCATATGACTCGCCTGCCACGACTATGGATGTTCTCTGAAGTTTTATCATTGTGGAGTGTTGAAAGCGCACCCTTCACAAATCACGCGAGAAATTGTAGAAGTGCATCTTATAGCAAGAGATTGAAATCACATGCCTCAGTGCCACTTCCTAGGCCTTGTCTGAATATGAAATGTTTTTTGAAAGGTGAAATTACTATGAAACTTTGCGATTGTGACACTGCGATGGTACTATGTTATCTTTCTTACCATTGCGTTCAGGTTTGCCTTGCATGCTCGTGCAAGACTACATATTTGATTCAATTTGTCAATGAAAATCAGTTACTGAGTGCTCTTTTTGCGTCGGCTCGCTCGTCTGTTTCGTCTATTTTGTTATGCGCTGAACCCTTTTAAGCACAAAAAACCAACCTACCCAACATTCAACACAAGTGTGTACTAAGTAGTTCCTAATACCATTATCGAAAATGAAATTTTGGATGTGGACGAATTTATACATGGTTTGCGTGGCGCCTGATGTTCAATACAATCGCAGGTTACAGCCTAAGAATAAATGTAGGCTCAGGCCAATTGCGGTCACCGTCCAGGCAGAATTCGCATATATATCTTACTAGTATGCAATAGGTTATTCACGTGCCGTCAGATAGATTTTAAGAATTTAAGGCATATCACTTGCCCACAGGCTTGCCCGTACAGGCTCGTGTTAATTTCGCTAGCGTTCGGTATGAAATTTTTAACTTCTTCTCAAGTTTCATCTAACATTCTGACTTCGCTGCTCCGCGAAACATAACGTTTTAAGAAGGAAAGATGAACTTTAATTTTATAATATGCGTGCTATTTGCATTACCAGCGAATATATGCTTAAGGTTAGAACGGAAATTACCAATCATTGCTCTGTTGCACAGATGAGTGACAGGCGTGCTGCAGTATACTCTGGGAGGAGCGTCTATTTTTTCTTAGGTTGTAATCGACTCTAGTGATTCTGTGTTCGTAGATGCCGATCCCTGCTCTATGCTGTGTAACGTTTTAACCACACGTGGCTGCTCTTCAAGCACAGAGTGATGGACAGACGTCTTTCCATACGTGTATCATGGTAGATAAAAGGTTCGTTGTCCACCGAAACGATCAAGTAGTATACTGTACTGCACGAGACGGCATTTATGACAGTGCCAACGTTAACGACGGCTGCTGCAAACACTGCAGCGTTCACTACTGTAACATGACAGCCAAGACCAAGGTTAGGATAGCGCTGGTTTCTTTGCATTTCAAATGAATCTAGCAGCACCATGTTTGACATGTACTTTCAAGAATGTCGTCATATGGGCTGTCATGTCTTAGCCTCCAACGCAAAAGCCGGGGCTGGCAAACCATCCGCATCGAAAACGTGAGCACGTGAACTGCCACCGGGAATAAACCTGTTTCCCGAGCACGTTTTGACCGACGCGGTGTTTTCGCTTCGCAGCTAAGACAACTCGACTACACTCACCTACCATGCGGCGGCAGCGCCGGTTCGACGAAGACAAATGCGACCAAGGTCCCGGGGCGTTTGCGTGGCTAGACAGTCAGTCGACGCCAGCTCCCGAAAAGCCGGCCTAGGCGTTGTTTTCGTCAGGGACGCGGGAGCAGATGACGACGACCGAAGAGGCAAGCGGCGACGGCCTGTCTTCGACGCTCGGTTTCCAAGCCACGCGCGCCGCGCCAGGGAGGCGCCGTCTTTTTTTCTCCCTAAGGCCCGGCGCCTTGTTTTCTTCGCACGCCTTTTATCCTGGCCTCGCCGCCGCGGCACAGCGCCCAGCCACCGCAGCGATGCCGTGCTCCTTACGCGGTGCAGACCGAACAGCGCACTGTGTCCCACTCTCGGGGCGGCCCCGGAATCGATTTCCCCACGCTCCTCTTCTCCACGGCCACTAGTGCGCTCCTGCCTCCAGAGCGCATGCGCACATCCCCGGCGCCAAGAGGAGGGAGCCGTCCCGAAACAGGGGCGCGCTCTTCGCAGCTGCTTCTCCTCCTCCCCTTCAGCCACACATCCCCTTTCCTCTTCTGATCCCCTGCCTGGCTGCGGGATGCGGGAGATGATGCTCGCACTGCGTCCGGCGCGCGCGGGCGATGAGCCGCTCGCCACGGTCCATGCGCGACACGTGCGCACTTTTGCGCGATGAAGAAAAAAAGAGATGGGAGGAGGAGAGTAGCCTGCCCTTGGTGGTGTTGCCCCACACAACGAACGCTGTGTGCAGTGCTCCGAGAGCAAAAATGGCCTGGACATGTCCACCTTCGCGAACCTTTTTTTTTTTTTCATCTCTTTTTCTGTGGGTAAATTAGAAGCTGATGTTGTAATGACCCGACTGTTTCGAACTTGTTGTTTGTGAATGACGATTCAACAAAGATGATAAAAGAAAAATCTAATAAACATCAAAGAAGGCATAAATGATTTCTGCTGTTTTAGTTTATGCTTTTTTTTTACTGCCTGTGTTATTTGGTCGAAAAAATACACGCAGCTCACTTACACTCGCTGAAGAAATGCACTCTTCGCTTTTGGCGCACGTAATCTGAATTTCTCTAAAATTGCTAACAATGACTAATTTTACCAATGAGCAATTTTACCAATTAACAATGAGCAAATTGCTAACAATGAGCAATGAGCGATTGAGCGGAATGCTAACACTGAATGCTAACGATGTCTCTACAGTGTTGGACCACTTCAATATTCATTGCCGAAACTGCAGGTGTTCCCTTGACCTTCTCAGCAGTGTGAATCTTCGGGATCAGATGATACGCGAAATTTGTGAGGCAGCAGAAATCGTAAGACTGGGCCATGTATGTGTCAGCAAATGTTTGATTGTGCTATCACGGAAAGAAATAGATTTTCTTCAAAACGCTAGCCCACGTGATGTCCATGACGCGCTGTCGTGATGTTTACGTAGTCTTAGGTGAACTCTGTATTCTTTGTTTTATCGTTCGTGGTATATTTGTCATGTATATATTGCGCGGTTCCAGAAAATAAATCTTATTGTAAGTCAGCGCCGCTGTTTGTCTCCTTCTTTTTCTATTCCTCCGTTTTTGGCGCTGCTTTATGTGAATAACAAAGTGGACAGTACAAGCTGCGAACTATCAACTTAATTTACTGAAAAAAAAAACATGAAGGCAAGAAGACTCTCACGAGAGGGTTCACTCTTAAGGAGCGTAAATTCTTATACTTGGTAAGATCTCCCGCTTTCACTGCTAAACCGGTGATATTTGTGAAGTAGTGCTACTTGCAACTCTAAAGTGACGTAGTGCTATTTCCAACAATTTCTAGCTCAGCGTTTACTTTCTCATCAGAATAAGACTCAATGTTTACTACAGTCAGTATGGTGCAGTGATGCATGCGTCTTATTAAAAACATATATGGACATATGTTTGAAACATTCGATAGAACAATTCGCCCGCATTCTGGGCCAAATACGCTATATATACAGCTTCTGAACAATCCACTCTGGCACACGGTTTATTCCTCATAGATGAAAAATGCCTTTGATGTGATTACCGTCTCTGAATATATACGCAACACAGTTCGGCTCGCGAAACGTAAACGCGGTGCTGGGTTAACGTACATTGTTGCCAGATGTTCTGGCTGCTCTCTCTTCTTTATTGGCACCAGCGCTTTTCTTTTTGATCTCTCTGGCGTCGCTGTTGCTTCTTCTCGCGTACCATGCATTTCTGCCGTCGAAGCTTAGGAGGAATGCGCATCATGCATCCTTCGAAGCGAGCTCGTTGGGTGGCGCTTCTTTCTCGTCTAATGTTATCTGTATATACGCGTTTTTCTACTTTTCTTCGAGTTTCATTGCATGTGCACTCCTTTTCAAAATCCCCCTGCACGTACCCAAGTTTCACTTATTTTCTGGTCTTTAAGCGAACTCATGCGCGTGTGATATGTGTGTGTTTGTGTTACACTCGTGTTTTTGCTCTGCTGCTATAGCTTGCAACCCGCTTTTGCTGTGGTGAGCGTGCGAGTGAGCGCAGGCACGCATTTCGGAAAGTGCCTCAGCGCCGGCGGTTTCGGCTTCGTTTCGCGCCGCTGATGCACGGCTCTGGTGGGCCGAAGCGCTGAGTTTGAAGGATTGGACCCGCTCGGATGGTTCTTGCAGTGCAGCGCGACTTCCTTCGCTAAAAACGAAGGATAAAGCAGGAGGCGGTCCTTGTTACTTTGGGAACAGGCACACCGAGCTTTATTTTTAGCTGGAGCCCCCGACAGACACTCCACGCATATTGCGGCTGGTCGTTAGGCAGCGAGATAGGAACAGAACAGGATCGTGGAAAAACTGCTGAGTTCGAAATCAAAAAAGTATGGGATTGAGCTTATTGGTACAACTTCATAACTGCAAAACAGTACGAGAAACGAGGACACAGAAAGAAATAAACAGGAGCAAACGCTGAACTACCAATCAAACGTTTAGCCGTGCTTCTATGAACCTTCAATAAAGGTAATTGAACTGCAACAACAGCACGAATACATACGGTTTTCTCTCGAGAGGAAAGGAACGGTTTTTGGAAACGCATATGCGTCTCTCTAAAAAAAAAACATGATTTTAATGGTACAGATAGCCAATCTCCTCACCATTGTCGAAGATGAACTCACGCATGTGGACCCACCACGGTGCATTACGAATGCTTCATAGATATATCGAGCTCGGGAATCTTGGTATCTGCGAACGACGCGAGTATGGTGGAAGTTTTGTTTATATAATTTGGGGCATAACACATGAAATAGCGCCTACAACAACATCTATCACAATGAATCACCGAATTACTGCTGGTCTTCGTTCCAAGATAGCTGGTGTACTCTCGCAGGTGGTCAATCACACATGTACCGGCCTACCGTTTGACCAATGTAGAAGCTACAACAGAATGCCGTGACCTCGTGCACCAATCCTGTCTTGCCGGAAAAAAATTGAGTGACATGCTTCTCCTGGCACGCTTGTTTCTCGAAACTTGCCGCATTCACTCGCTTGCTGAGGAAACTTAGTTTTATAGGCACCGTACTTCTCACACGCGCGGCCACCTTTACAGCCTGTGGGAGACGTCATGCAGATAGAGGGAACCGTGACCATAGCCTTGTCAACTTCTGATGGGAATTTTTTCTTGCTGACCTAGATTCCTGTAAGACTACTTCTGTCAATCCTATCACCAACTGCCCAGGTCGCGTAGCAAATCGCGGCCGCGGTGGCCAGATTTTCGATGGAAGCGGAAATGCTTGAGGCACACACATGTAGTACTCACATTTAGCTGCACTTTCAGGAATCGAGGGAGGTGGAAATTTCCGCAACCCTAACTACAACGTCCGTCGAAATCATATGGTTGTTTCGAAACATTAAACCCCCATATTTACATCTCAGGAACTGCTCCAGTAGGTCCGCCCACCTCTGTCAAACTGTCTGCTCAAAGAGCGACATTTGAAGCAGCTTGGTGGAGACAGAAACAAATTAGGGCATTTATTATGGTGGTCAGTGTCGTGGCGCGTGTAACGAGGCTTCGCGGGGCACAAATTCAACAGGTGTGCTAGATTAATTTGATATTCAACTCTTGTGCCCTTGGTACTACTGTAGCTCAAGTCTGTGCAAATTTATATATTTTGCACTCTTTCATAAACTGTTTCTCTGTGAGTGTGTGCACTATAGTCATTGTACAGATGGAACAACTAGACTGCTGCCACATCTATAGAACGACACCTCTTCACGTCCCATGATGTATTGCATAAAAAGAGCCCTGATGCTCGTACCTGAATCTTTACGGAATACTTTTCATAACAACACGATGGTTCATGGAGCCGTGCGTGGTAATTACTTCGTTTTGATCCATTCGGGACCCTGGAAGACAATTAGCAATGCTGGGCACAGACCTCACCACGATTCTTGAGAAGCTTCGCGATTTTTAAGACAATTATGTAAGGTTCGTGCTCAGAACGTGAATAGTCTAGCTTGTGCGAGTACCAGCGATCATGGTGAAAGGTTCGATGACATGTATAGTATAAATGATGACGCGTTCCACTGATGGACAGATTGCCCGACGGGAAACGCTCTTGTTGCCACTATCTGTGTGCAGCCTGAGTTTCTTGTACTTTACTCTTTATATTTACGGGCAGAAGTTCGCCCAAATAAAGAGTTCTGTATTTCCGAGTGATGCGGGAGTCGTTTTCACCGTCACGGCCAGGTAACAATATTCAAGGAGGTACACACTAAGCACAATAATGTCAAAATAATAAAAACAGCGCACAAGGAGAGCGTTGACTGATGATTAAAATTTACTGTTGTAGTCACATGTTTTTTTTTTGTGCACAAAGCGAAAGCGCAATTGCATCAGAAATAACCAAAAATCACACATGTATATCTGCATTTCACTCGTTTTCACGTATGTCTCAAAATATTTGTGAGTGCAAGAAAACTGTTACCCATGAATTGATAAAAAAGGAAAGACGACCCTTAGACATAAAAAAAATGACACCAGTATAACGGCAACACTTCACGTAATCCTAAAACAGCACACACAAATATGGGATGGCATACAAAAAGCTTCTGCAGATTACACGTCTTGTGGGAACCGGTTTCGCGTGAAGCAAAGAGCGAGTTGTCGTCTTTGCCGCGCTTTCCAGCTTTGAACCAGCGTGCAGATTTTGAGCTTAACAGGCGCGTCGACTATACTGAGGTTTAAAGGACCCCTGAACAACATCAGAAAATACGAAATACGAGCGCGTTCTCTCCCGGCTTTCGCCGTCTTTGCGACAACATTATTGACGCCAGCAGTTTGTTCACGTAACGTCAGGATGAAATAAGGTCTTGATTGACCAGTATACAAAATATATATGCTGTGAATTATTTCCCAAATACCTGTTTTGCCATGTAGTCACATGCACGTTGTACTTTGTCTCGCGTGACCATTGTGCGCGATAAACATTTCACTTCATTTTTTACATTTGCGACTGTGCTAGCGGAGATCGCGTGTAGTCGAAAAGCGCATAACTGAAAGGCTCAATGATTAGTGCTGATATACAACGTGTTTTGTGATCAAATAAGTGGTGAAGGGGAGCGGTTCGAAGGGTAGTGAAGGCGAGAACGAAACTACTCTTTCGCCTTTCAAGTTGACCCTCAGGTCGCGGGATCGTATCTACGCTGTGGCAGCTGCATTTTTGATGAAAGCGAAAATGCTGTAGGCCGGTGTGTTCAGATTGGGATGCACGTTAAAGAATCCCAGGTTGACAAAATTTCTTGAACCCTCCACTACAGCGTCTCTCATAATCATATCGTGGTTTTGGGACGTTAAGCCCCACATATGAATCAACCAATTTCGCCTTTGAACTTGGTGTGGTTCAGTGGCCCTTCAAACTGTAACCTATAAGAATCTGACGTAACGTCAGCAGTAACGTTAGATTATAGACGTCAGTATTGTCAAAACGACGTGAACTTGCTCTTTTGCAATGATTGCCTTCACAATGATTCCTTTTTAAGCATCTAAACGAAAGCACTATATACTGTAGAATAATCTCTATTTCTTTTTGATGGCAAATCTAAATGTAAGAAAAACAACTATAATTTAGGAAACATAACAAGGTGACAAGACAAAATGCAATCCTCCTATGTACTTTACTTTTGTCATGCGCCTTCTTTATCTCTCTCTCTGCATCTCTCTCTCCATCTCTCTCTCTCTCTCAATCGCTCTGTTTTTTGTTAGTTTTTTTTTGGCTATGAGTGCTCGGTGCTATGATTCTTCGTGAGTTTGCTCTGTGATAAGTGCCACTGTATAGCATATGAGTATTAGACACGGCATCAGCAACCGTTCATGCCTAAGCCCTGGGGCCTTCGAAGAATATGGTTTTGTTATGAAAACACATGAGGACGACCTTTCGCAATGAACCAATATTTGTTCCAAGACTCCAATGCCTCATTATTGTTCCTGATACCTTTTTTGTAGACCCCGGCGCAGCTGAGGGCTCAGATGGTTTAATAAGTGGGCACACTCGTGCGCAGATTCTAAAGTCCGGTTGCCAGTCGGGGAAAGAAATTACGCCATCTCCCATCAAGGAAACATGAGTAGATGGGAAGCACTGGGTGCTAACGCTTACACTGGCGGCGACGTTGACGCTGACGCTCATCGTGGCGTTGCACAGGAGAGAAACCTGGGGAGGGGGAAAGACGCAGTGATGAACCAGTGTTTCCTGCTGGAACACGCAAGTCGCTGCTTATGGGAAGTGAGAGACAGAAGACTCCGATGACACGCAGAGGCCTGCAGTCCGCTTTTAACGCGCACGCTGCGACTTTTTTTATTGTTCAACAACACACAGGAGAAATGTCCCACCCGCGCTAAGTGCCTATATATACGGTATGGCAGGGAACGGTTGTGCAGCGCGAGCAGCCGGTTTTTTTAATCAACAAACTCGCTCGGATACCAGCGTTGGCGTTGCGAGGCAAGATTGGGGGAGCGCAGGAGAGGAGGGGAGAGGCACGCATGTGCAATGAGAATAGATGAACTCGCGCCGAGCAAAATAGAAAGCACCCATAGTACAAATGTAGTGGTGTTTGAAGTATGACGTCCGGGTGAAACGCGCGGGCTTTTTTACTCGTCGGAATAGTATATTCTGAAACCCAGAAGCGCCGATGACACTTGTACGAGCTCGGTCGATAGGCCTAACCTTTGGTGGAAACCATGGTGGTAGAACAGAACGGTGGAAGTCACGCTCATTATGGCTCCTCTTGACGCATGTCGAAGGTCAAAGTTTGTGCATTTTAGCGTTGCGCGCACTTTGTTAACTTAAAAGTAGGGCTCATGTACTTGAGTGTGCAAGAGTTGCCAAAGTTGTGTTTCTAGCATGGCGTCATCAAGTGGCGGGTGTATTCTGGTCTACTGTTGGAAGAATAATGGCGAACCAGAGCTCATTTATTTCTCAACAATGGCGCGGCGATGTAACACATCTACTGTCGCTGTTCACAGCGACACCTCTAGTCGTCTGAACATTACAACAAAGCAGCACATCGCGCATGTCAAACTGATGTAACACTTGCACGAAATGCAAACATTCACTGCCGCAATCTACGCTCCACAAAAATTGAAGCATTGTTGACACTGCAAGAATAAAAAAGAAAGAAAAATCGCAGCATATCTTCGTATTGCATGATAATGAGTGGGGACGAAGCATCCATCAGTCCATCCGTGCTTCCGTCCGTCCGTTCGTTCTTGCTTTCATCCGTCTGTGAGACCGTCCGTCCATCTGTGCGTCCGTGCGTCCGTCCGTTCATCCATGCGTCCACCCATCATTCCGTGCATCTGTCTGTCTCTGCGTCCGTGCGTCTGTCCATCCGTTTGTTCATCTAATGAATACTCCAAGTACCGCAACCTTGCATCTTTTCATCCTGTATTCCTCATATAGAAGTACCGCCATCCAGCGGACATTCCAAGGACTAAACGAGAGGTGGCACGGCCGGACTAAAGGAGCGGCACGCGCGCCCTTTCTCATGGCCTGCGCTCTGTGTCTAGTTCCCATTTTTCACCACCTCTAGTTTATGGCACTGCGGTCGAACCCTCGCTAAACCTTGCTAAAACCAAGGAGGTTATGCCCAGCGAGCTTAACATGGCCACCCTTTTTGGTCAGATAGTGCTCAAAGTGCGTCATTTCTGATACTAGTTTAGTTAAGTAAGCATCAAATTCAAGGCATTTTTTAAGATTACGTCACCGATACTCGCCTCTGTAGGTTATTTCATTACAAACAACAATCTTTTTATGTATGATTAACGTGCGCTCGTTTCCTTCTCAATTCAAATCAGTGTGCGCGTGTCGCTCCTTTAGTCCGGACGTGGAGGTGGCTACGTACTACTAGGACGCACTACTACTACATACACCGCGGACGTCCGACCCACGACTTAAGGAGCTTCGCCTCTAAAAGTCGCATTTTTGCCGCAAAGGCGACGTGATGAACGCGATAGCAACAAATAGGAAGGCCACACGCAGAATGGCAAGCAGATGGGAACGTGCTCCGCGTTCCTCGCACACAAATGACGCACAAAACGTACTCACAGGTACAGATGAACGCGAATAAGTGTCTCAGTTGTTACTTCGCTCTGTCTGAAAAGCGCACCTTTTTTGCAAACGGAGACTGTGGAACGATTGAATTGTTCTTTATGAGCTCGGTAACTACAACAGAGTCGTTGCGATGAAAGCCCAAGGCCAGCCAAAACGTACCATCCTCCCCACCACGAGATAAGTGCGCGTGAGTGAGCGTCCACCCTCCTCTTCTCCGTCGAGCAAAGTTCGCGTGGGAGACGAGAGCGCGCACCGCCAGCAAGATTACCAGCAAGATGGCACTCATTGCGCCATCTTGGTGGTAATGCGGAAAATACGGTAGTTTCACCCGAGATGGCCTTCACCAGCGGTAAATGGTAGATATAATATTGTGAGCGCTGGCTGTGTAGTCTTGAATTCACTGCACCGGATGACCTCCTTCAATCCACAGACCTCACCAATCCAAGGTGCAGACACATACTGCCGTACAATCATTGATTGGCTCACCGGCTTGCCCCGTGCTCCCAACAGATTCGAAAGTTGGGCTAGTTGGATATGCATGGTATGACTGTCCATTCAAGCGCACAAATAAACAGAAAGGAAGAGGGCTTGTCCTCTCTACCTTTCTGTTTATTCGTGCGCTTGAATGGACAGTTATGCCATCCCATCAGCCGCTTACGACGACAACTCACGCGTTTCAAACTTCATGATGGGGCGTTACTTCGGCAAATTTACCATCCTTTAGGTAGCCGATGGGTCCCTGTCATACCTTGTTCACTTCGACTCCAAGTTTTAGAAGCCATTCATGACGGGCCGATGGCTGGCCACTTGGGCTTTGATGAAACCTACGATCGCATTAAGACTCGTTGCTTCTGGCCTGGCCTCCCCCCTAGTGCTTCTAAGTATGTAACTTCTTGTTCGTCATGTCAGCACCGAAAATGTTCGAGATCTCTTCCCGCCGGCACTCTACAACCTTTCCCGTGCCCGCCCGCTTT
Source organism: Rhipicephalus microplus (assembly GCF_013339725.1). Taxonomy (NCBI): domain Eukaryota; kingdom Metazoa; phylum Arthropoda; class Arachnida; order Ixodida; family Ixodidae; genus Rhipicephalus; species Rhipicephalus microplus. The sequence continues at coordinate 163,955,945 of NC_051171.1, read as the reverse complement.
CTTCGAGTTCATCGGTATAGACTTATATCGGTGTCACACGGGCACTTTTAATCGCGATGAATGTTGATCAGGAATAACGATGATCCGGATTAGGTCGTGCTACACGGTCACTTTTAATCACGATCAGGCGCCATCGGGATCAAGACTATCGCGATCTGCGCATCGTGATCTGGCGGAGAGATCACGATTTCGTGTCGTCTGCATACTCTGGCCAAACTTGTTGAAAGCAAAAGAAACAAGAAAATCGAGCATAGTTCTGTAAAACCAGAAATGAAAAGCTAGATAGTTCTTTATAAAAGGAGTCTTAAACTGTTTTATTCGAAAAAGTATCTGTAATATTGCATATTTATGGATTCGTATTGACCGCAGGTATTACGGGAGAAGCAGGCGATAAGCAGAAGACAAGTTGAACTCTCGCACCGTCGGAGCAGTTGGAGCCCCTCGAAGCAAATTTATTATGTTTGTCGCCAGCTTCTTGACTGCGTCGCAGCAATAGTGAACTATAGTCGCTGCGTACGTGCACTTCGTGGTCGAATGAAGAGACCTTTACAGTAATTGGCCGCTGGCAGGAGCAACTGAGACTTCAGGCCCCAGAAGAGAAACTATGGTGCGTACAAGATTGACGCTTCGCTGCGACTGCACGGCTACGAGCGGGGTCCGTCAGAAATGAAGGCGAAAGCTAAGAATCTTACACAACAATACAGGTAAGTGCAAGGAAAGCTCTACCGAATGATGGATTTATGAAAATACTTTTGTAGTGGCACGAAAAGTTGTTGACGTTCGAGCAGTTCTTGCACAAATAACATAGCTGATAAAGGGCTCTATGAAATATCGTGCCCAACATTCGTCAATAACATGCCTTACGGCACGCAATCGCCACCTAGCGCATTAGATCTGCCCAAGCTCGAACCGGATTAGCTTGGGCCATGTAGCAGTGGTCATAAAGTTGATCGTGATCAAAAAATCCGATCCGGATCACCCTGATCCCCAATAAAAGTGCCCGTGTGACGCCGGTATTATACGGACCCCTTCCGCTTACTCCCGCCGGTTACCGCTGGATTGTTACTGTCGTATACCTTACTCGCTACGCTGAGACGGCAGCTCTTCCTTCTGGCGGTACCTCCGTTTTGGCTTCTTTGTTCTGCGTGCCGTTATCTTGCGCCACGGCGCCACTCGTGTTCTCCTGAGTGACCATGGCAAGACATTTCTTTCTCATGTGCTCGCTTAAGTCCTACAGGCCTCTGACACCATTCATAAGACCACCTCGGCATATCATCCGCAAACAAATGGTCTCACTGAGCTATTTCATAGAAGTTTATCAGACATGACCTCTGTGTATGTCCAGCCTGATCAGAAGAACTGGGACACAATACTACCGTTCGTCCCGTTTGCCTATAACACTGCCATTCAACACACTACAAGTTACAGCCCGTTTTTCTTTGTGTATGGCAATGCACCAGCTTTTGTTCTAGACACCAGCTTCTTGTCCACGCCCTCTGTACCATCTGTGTCCCTTCCGGAAGAGTTCGCTGCCCGTGTCAACCACTGCTGCACAATCGCCCGCGCTAACACTTACACCATTCAGGTCCAACGAAAAGTTCGGTGTGACGTGACACGTCGAGTTGTGTCATTCTTAACAGGCGACGAAGTGCTCCTCTGGACACCTGTTCGCCCACCCGGCCTCTGTGAAAACTTCGTTCACAGATGCCTGGGTCCTTACATCGTGCTTGAACTAACATCGGCCGTGAATTATCACGTCGCTCCGGTTACTTCACCTTCTGACCGCCGTCGTCGCGGGACCGAGATCGTCCACGTGTCTTGCCTGAAGCCTTATATCTGGCACTCGTGCCCTTACTAAATGGACGTCTTGCTGACCGCTTTAGTGTAAGGGGGAAATAGCGTGAGCGCTGACTGTGCAGTTAATCATCTTCACCAGCGCATACAAATCATCATGATCATCATCATCGTGGCCTCTCGCCACGTGTTCTGCTGCTAGCGCTCGTGCCTACGTTGGAAAATACAACGGTTGCTCCTTCGTACCTCACGTCATTTCACAATATCTTGCCGTTTGAAAGTTGAAGTAGGTGCTCCTCCGCGGCTCAGTGGCTAACGCGTCGCACTCACAATTCAGAGGTCCGACGTTCGATTGCGTGTGCCGGAGTACTTTTATGAAATATTTTCTTGCTCGCGTTTTCATATATACGTATACATAGATGTACGGTGAGTGACGGCAATGCCGGTGCCGACGCTGACGTGGACGCCAGCGGCAAAAGCTAGCCGAGGGTCTCCCTATGATTGCTACCGCAATAAAATCTTGCAAGAAAACGCAATTAGCGGCATTGGTTTCTTTCGACCGTAAACATACTTCTCTGCGCATTCCAGAGTGAAACACTAGAAATTAGAGATTTCATTATGTCACCATCAACCACCAAGCTTCTATCACGTCACTGTCATCCAGCTTGTTCACCGAGCCATCCACCAAACTTGTCTGTATCGCCACAATTTTCCACTGTCACCACCATTGACTCGCCACTACCACCATCATTTGCAACCATTTTTTCCACTCTCGCCATCATCAGCCATTAATTTTTATTTATTATATTTATTCGTATCGAATTATTATTATTATTATTATTATTATTATTATTATTATTATTATTATTATTATTATTATTATTATTATTATTATTATCGGCACACGCACCGACAAGAGATCATGGCCATCGCTATATATGGCATGGCAGTCATAACATACTGCATGCACATAGATACAACCACCCGGTCGGAACAGTCGTTCTTTCGCCGGTGAGCAGAGAGCAGCGGGGCGTCTTAGCAGGGTGCCTAGCCACGTTCGCTGGGACCTCCAGAAGAGGCGGCAGGAAAAATAAACCAACGCGGAATACGACCGCGGCACAGAAGAACAAGCGAGTAGGCGATCGCAGATTGGCGTGTCACATTCCCGAAGAGAGCGAGTGCGAGCCACGTGGCACGTCGGCCCGTTCTATATCGATAACGGGCCGAATGTAATCATCTCCTTTGTTCTCACTGCCGGTCGCCCAAGGAGGCTTCGTCCTCTCAGTTATTCTGCTCGACTGCGCCGCGGCTGCCTGTTAGTGCTCGCGTTTCCGCGGGATCCGCATGAACGGCCGGCCGGATTATCCCGCATTGATGCGTCTCAACGCTCGGACTCGCTTCGATAATAGGCCGTTTTGAAAATCAATGTCTCGGGTATTTGCCTCGGACTACGGTGGCAGGTAGATGCTGATGAAGACAGAGGGTTTGGAGAAACTCATCTGCTTTTTTTGCACAGTGACTTGCGATACGTATGGTGGGACGTATAATACCATTTGTGAAGTATAAATTATCGAGAAGATATATTAGTCAATATGTAAAGATACTGAACTCATGGATATGACTTCTTTTCTTATGCATTTTGATGACAGGCGCTAAGCTTAATTGGCATTTATTTAGAATTAGTTGAACCTACACAAATCCTGGGAAAGAAATAAAGACCATCTGAAGACATGCTGCGCCACTGGTCTCCCATAGGTTGCCTACCATCTTAGATAACCACATTTCTCACTGCGGTGATGATGTAGTTGCTTGATAGTTGTTCGCCAACTTTTCTGTGGCCAATATGGTCAAGTAGTAAAAGAATGAGAGTAAGGTTAACCAAGCGGCAGATTTCTGTTCACTATCGTTGAGAAGGCAGAGTAAATAGACTCTGAAAGAGGAGGAAGAGATAACTTAGCATCTTGCACAAACACACGGATGACAAGAAAAGCTTTAATAGACTGGTTAATCAAAAGCCGTCAGCTCATAGCCTAGTGCCTTTCAGTTTGTGCAGCAACGGCGCCGTAGCATGCACGTCTGCATTAGAGCTTGAGCAAAAGGGCTAACGTATAGGTCATGCAAGGACGCTTTCAACAAAATTAATTGCTAAGGCACAGTCATCGGTATTAAAAATATAATGTCTGAGTGAAACGCATCGGCATCTTATACTTTTTAAAATGTTAATTTGAATGTACGTTCTTTAGACCTTTAGATTCCTCATAAGACGCAAAATTTATCCATCCGAGTCTCATGCGATTGTAAACGAAGGAAGCAAAAAAAAAAAAAACCAACTCGTGATGACATCGCCAGGTGACGTCACGACAATCTCGTAGGTCTGAAATATCTGTGGCGTCATCATACGTCACTGTGTCGTCACGTGACGTAGCACAGAATCAAATTATCGCCTGATATAGTAACTTGGTACAAGTGTGTCCTATTTCAAGGGGGGGGGGGGGTGAGATGAACAACAAGAGAGCAGGCAGGGAGGTTAACCAAGCACATGCCCGGTTTGCTACCCTACGCTGTGGGAATGGGAAGGGGGCATAAAGATGAAAGAGAGAGGAAGAGAAGAGAAAGAGAAATTTTGAAAGCAAGCAACACCAGGTATAATGCTTCTAATCTTAGAGTCGGTGCAAAACTATGTGAGGTCTAGGAGGGCGAAGAGGCAGGATCAATTCTAAGAAAGAAAATTAGATTGGTTTTGTCTTCGAGTCGTCATAAGTAAATGCATAAGAGCTCCTGCGAGCTTTTTTATGGCATTAAGCTATCATATTCATGCACTGTGTATTGCTTAAGCGCTGTCGAACAGAAAGTACGGGACATAAAATGCCTCAATTTCCTCTTTATCTGCGACCAAAGTATACACCCGACCACACAGAGCCACCAGAAGTGGCACGCACTTCTCACGTTTCCAGAGGCTCCAGTTGCTGCCGGGAAACCACACAGCGGAAGGAGGGGGAAATTCGGTCTCCACTGTCTCGCATCCTTATCCAAGCCGAGTTTGCCCGAGGGCCTGGCGCGTTCCTCTCGTTCTGAGACAATGAGATCGGCGTTCGCGGAGAAAAGCTGTCCATTCTCTTTGTTCCTTCGCGCATCGTTCTCGTTGCTCGAGTTTCGTCGGTTTCCGCCGTGGACAGCCTCCACTTCCTTTGTCCGCGCTCAGTTTGCTCGGCCGAAGAGCACGCTTCCGGTCTTCGGAAAGCGTTCGCCAGCCTCTTACTCTGCCTCATCCATTCACTGATGGAGACCAAAACCGCCTCTGCTATCTGGATGAGTACGGTAAAACGCACGCCACAGTAATAACGTGAGAGTGGTAGACATCGGCATAATCACTGCCATAATATAAAAGCAACAGCCTTTAACTTCTATTTAGAAAACGTCGTTAACAAATTAGAGTACTTGGTACTCTACTACGGGAAAGCATAAAGCCGTCCAATGGACCTCGTACTCGATGAGGCCGTGTTGGCAAAAATTATGCCATAAGCAAGGTCACAAGCTAAAAGAACATTGGTAACGCTACACGTAACGCCTCGATAAAAGACGTTCGCTAGGACTAAGCCTGTCAGAGAACAATTTTGAGTAATGGTAAACCCCGTTCCGTAGTCACCGCCAGCTTATGCTCACTTTCACGTGTCAGTGTATCCTTCTGGGCCCTGTTCTTGCTTTTGTCATGATACAGACTCGCAAATGTGGCACTGATTTCATTTAGAAAGTTTGAACGTCCTGGTCAATTTCTTTCAGTATTATGGCGTCGCTCTCAGCCAAACATAGTATTGTTTACTGTAACGACGAACCACTAATTAACAATATACGTAGTTCTTTTATGAGAAGACGAACATTTATTTGCGGTCTGAGCAGAAACCCGCTAGCGTGACTGTCCCACAGACGCGTGCCGGCAAGATTTTCCAGGGCAAACGGTTCGGAGAAACGCCCATTGAGTGTAGATTCCTCCAATACCAAATGCTATACGAACATGCGAAAAAAAAAAAGATACGGCATTGTCAGACTAGTTTGCTCAGGCTTTCGCCGAACACATTTTGGGATTCAGGAAATGTTTTGGAGGGTGAAGCTTTCTATACTGTGGGTCGTGCGGCCGCGATGTATGTAGTAGTCGTCGTAGTAGTAGGTAGCCACCTGCACGGCCGGACCCTTTTCATTTGAGGAGGAAACCCACGCACATTATTCATAAACAAAAAGGCAGTTGCTTATGATGAAATAACTCACAGAGACGAGTATTGGTGAATGAATCTCTTATAAAATGTGCCTTGAATTTGATTCTCACCTAAAAAAAAAACAAGTATCAGAAGGGTGCCACTTTAGCCCTATCTGACCTCCTTGTGTTTAGCAAGGTTTAGCGAGGGTTGGGCCGCAGTGTCATGAATATAGTGAACTGGTGACTGCTCAGTGCCCTCCCATAGTAGAGTACGGAGTACTCTAAATCGTTAATAATTTCTTCTAAACACATAGCTATGAACTAGAGGTGGTGAAATGTGGGAGGTAAACACGAAGCGCAGGCCGTAAGAAGGTTCGTGAGTGCCACCTCTCGTTTATTCTTTGGAATCTCCACTGGATGGCAGTACTTATATATGTTGAATATATAATGAAAAGATGCGAAATGGCTATACTTGGAGTGTTCAATAGATGGGCGAATGAATGGACGGATGTATGGACGCAGGGACAAACGCATGGACGGACGCATGGATATACGCACGGACGGATGATTAGACGGACGCATGGACGGTCGCACAGATGGAGGCACGGACGGACCGAAGCAAAAACGAACTGCTCAGCGCTCTCCCATAGTAGAGTACCGTGTACTCTAAATCATTAACCATTTCTTCTAAACACATAGCTATCACCTAGAGGTCGTGAAATGTGGGAAGTAAACACGAAGCGCAGGCCGTAAGAAGGTTCGTGAGTGCCACCTCTCATTTATTCTTTGGAATCTCCACTGGATGGCAGCACTTATATATGTTGAATATATAATGAAAAGATGCAAAACGGCGATACTTGGAGTGTTCAATAGATGGGCGAATGAATGGACGGATGGATGGACGCAGGGACGGACGCATGGATGGACGCATGGATATACGCACGGACGGATGGATGGACGGACGCACGGATGGTCGCAAAGGTGGAGGCATGGACGGACCGAAGCAAAAACGAACGAACGGACGGACGCTTCGCCCCGCTCATCATCACGCACTCCGTGAATATGCTGTGATTTTTTTCAATTTTAGGAAGTTTTAGAATGTGGTACGCAACGTATTTTATCAGCATTTGCCGCCACCACTCAATGGCGACAAACGCTAACACATAGCTTTATTTACCCAATCTAAAGCTCTCTATTGTAGTCCAAATTACACTCGCTGGCAGGCGCCTAAGGATAACACTGAAGCTTTACTGGCGACAAAATGTACTTTCGCACTGTACACCGATGACTTTCATTAAATAATACACAATTTATCGTAATGTATACATCGTCCTTAACGTACATAATCTTTTTACAGTTCTTATAAATACGCAACTTGTGAATTCCGGCTTCCAATTTTTTTTTGGCCAATAAAGCAAGCTATGCATAAACATCAAGATGATCGACACGATTGCCAATGATCAGCCATCTTCTGTCGTTCTCCTACAGAAAACTCCTTTCAAGCAGGAAGACCTGTGGTGGCTTCCGGAGCTTAATTTCTCGGATTGTCTTCCATATTTCGCATAAAAAACAACTGTTTAACTCTCTTGGGAGTTCATTCATGGCTGTAGCTTTTACGGCAGCGTTGTCGAATCGAAGCAGATTTCGAAGCGATTCTTATCGATCTTCTAGCTTCCGGAATTTTCGTGAGAGGCCAAGTGGTTCCTGAGGATTATGTTTTCGACCAATGGCCAAGATGTACTTATGTACCGGATCGAAATATCGCTCTTGTCCCTCATTGTTGGGATTGATTTTTTCTGGAAGCTCCTCTGATCCGACGCGCAACTGCAGATATCCATCCTATAAGCCGAAAAGAAAATATAAAGATGTTGGAGGTTGCCTATTGCGGAAGAATTTATCGGCAGCTTATTGAAATTTTAGAAAAAGTCGATTTTACGTTGAGCGTTTGGAAGATGACAACATTCTTCTCCTGGTAATGTGCAGTTCTGGCTTTCACCGCCTGCTTTTTATGAGCGCGAAAGTTATGTTGGCAAATCTGTTTGATATATATATATATATATATATATATACTAGGACATATCCTTTTGTCGTGCTAAAGACATACATTACCTTCATACGTAGCAAGTATGGTCACCGCTTCATCCCCGTGATTCGAGGCGCGTGTGAGGGCGACAAAAGGCCCGCGCTTCTACCGGGAGTGCACCACAGCCGGATTCGCACGTCAATTTCTGCCTCTGCAGTTTGGAGATTCTAGCAAGGTCGGTGACAGGCTGTGATTCGATGGTACTCCGTGTACGCCAAGGAGAGCCCTGTAGAAAATTATCCCTGCCCAGGTGGCGCGTCGAAAACGCACACGTGACGCCACCAAACTAGTTGGCTGAAAAAGTCCTAGTAAGACACGGCCCCTAGGCCACGTTGAAACGCATATGGAAGGTGACTCGACATGTTATCTGCGGTGTCTACTTTTGTGCCGTGTGTTTGTTTCTGCGAAATTTAACTCGCAGAACATTGAGCGTACACGCATTGTCGAAGGCAACAGATTGGGAGCTGCGAATGGAAAGTGGGTTGGTGTAGCGAACAAGCATTTATGCCACCGGTTAAATTTCGATCTGTGCGGTTTCAGCCGTATCGTGTTCGCGGAAGGGTACTTTCGCAACAGTGCGCTGTCCAAATGGTGCAAGTTCTCCACGGAAAATTACATTTACGGTGTGGAGAAAACTTTGTGACAGCAACTCTTATTTCGATAGTGCAACGCGACTCGCCAGCCAAACAAGCATCATACGACGTGAAGCTATAGGTAAGTGTATGTTGGAATTGCACATTAGGGGCTTGCCTCGTCTGCTGCCTGCGGGTTATTTTGTCGCTTTCAATAAAAGCTATCATACCAACATAACTGAGGCTGCGCTCGGCCAAGTGGCAGCTCATTTGGGCGATCGCGACATTTGCGTAATCGGCAGAGACAGCTTTCGTTGCATGTTAATGCATGGTTGGGATGCCGTTTCGTGTCGTGCTTGTGTTTTCGATGTTTTTTGACAGTGCCAAGAGCAGAAGACTCGTGCGTAATTGGTTGTTGAAGTTTTTGTAGTTCGTCAACTGACAGGTGATAATCTTTTTCCTATCGCGCTTTTCATCATGGTGTTACGAACAGGGTACGAATATACTAAAATTGGATAACTCTTACATAACCAGTCACAGCTCTCGTAGCGTCTTCACACGTTAGTGAGAAGGCATTTTCTCCTGATTTTATTTGCGGCGTTTTAATCATACCCACCGAAACAATCTTCATTTCGCTTTCTTCGTAGCTGACGGTGAAGCCCGAGGTGTCTGCGTCAACTTGAACTTGCAAGGCCGGCGTAAGTGAAAATTGCAAACACGTTGCAGTGATTGCAGTTTGGGTAAACGATGCCACCTTGCCATCGTCCACAGACTTATTACAAGCTCGGGATCGGCTGTGATCTAAACCTGACACGTCAGTAAAATACATCGTTGAGAATTGTTTTGAGATTGGCGTAAACTTCATCCATGCCATGCACTGACAAAATACTCTGTGCGCGAAAACTGGTGAATCGCTTCGCCTATCAATTTTTTAAGCATTTACATCGTCCTTCCACGGTGGTTTGGTGGCTAAGGTATGGAATCTTACGTTGATGCAATCCTACGCTTTCTACATACGAGATGTACTGGGTCTTGGTCGAAAGGCTGACGCGAATATGAGGGAAGCTGAAAAGATTGTGCAGGCATTCACGGGCATTACCGACAGTCCGTTCAATGTATCGATGGGGAGAATCGAGACGCCGTCCTTGTTGTCATGGGATCTCTGAACGAGCCAAGATTCGTCCCATTACAGCCACCAGTCCATATATACGGCTGCCTCATACCAAAGCCATAGCGACTGTGACTCCTTCCTCCTATACTGGAGAAAGGAGATTAATGCGGGGAAAGAAAGGGATATAGAAAGAAGAGAGCATGGTTTATGGTAGATTACAATGTTTTAGTATATATGTTTTGCAGCGCATGGTTTGTGTCCTTCCCCTCTGGACCGCTTTTGAGTAATTTTTCTTCGAAGTAAGATGAACCAACTGGTCCTTCACGATATGCTTCTGCAGTGAAGCTGCATAAAAATTACCCCCCCCCCCCCCCAATGTATATATATATATATATATATATATATATATATATATATATTCAGAAAATGAAGGATTACGCATTCGAAAATTTGACATTTTTCCTGGTGTATGCTCACTGCCTTCGTGCTACGTCTTAAACGTTAAACGTAAACCAGTAAAATATCAAATTTTTTTAAGTGTTCTCAGTGTGTGTGGGGGTATTGATATTTAGCCATTCGCATAGTTACCGTGAAGCTTTCATGACGCCATTGTGACGCGTTCACAGACTTTTCTCCCCTTCCATTATTTCGCAAATAACCCTCGCCATTTCGGAAGCGCTCAGCCAACGGGAGATATCATCTAGGTAATATCCTTGTCTCTCTTTGCTCTGTAAGGGTCCAAAAGAGGCTCACATACCTTCATATCTCGAGCTGAGGAGACACTTCTATGCCGACTGTGGCTTGGAGTGGCCTTCACGAACGCATGCTCTTATCTCATTAAAATGGCCAGCTCCTCTACATGCACTTACTGCAGCTGCGAAGAAACCATTGCACACTTTCTGTGTGAGTGCACCCATTTCAACGTGCAAATACAAGAACTGACTGCAGCTCTGGATAGACTGGACGATCGGCCTTTATCGGAACAAAGGATTCTGGGTCATTGGCCGAGCCCATCCTCAGCCCAGAAGGCTTCGAAAGCTTTGCTGCGCTATTGCGGACAACTGGCCTCAGAGACAGACTTTAGTGTCTTATACTCTTTAATGTTGCCTTTTCTCTATCGCATATTTTTTTATTTTTTTGTAATTTCTTTCTCTCTTCGCAACATTTCTTTTTAACATATTTTATTCCCCTCATCCCTTTCCCCAGCACAGGGTAGCCAGCCGGTTTAAAAACTGGCTACCCTGTCTTTCCGCTTAAACTTTCTTCCTCCTCCTCCTTCAGAATACGCGTTGAAATAATTTTGCACGGTGAATCTTACGACAATACGCTTCACAAATTGACTACCATTTCAGCCAATAAGAAAAGTAAGTGCAAGAGGCTATGAATTACTTCAACAAGTGACGCACGCGGTGGTTACGTTCGCGTTAAGTCCAACGTAAAATCTCCCTCTCGTATCCGTATTCCTCGCATTCATTCCAAGTACGATGATTAGCGCCGTGATAAGAATAAAAATATTAATTTCTGCAACCAATCACGACAGAACTAGAGACAAACAGCAATGTGAACGAACTCTTGCGCGAAGAGGTACTTTTTCTACGCTCTCTTCACCTTTATTTTATTCCACTTTGTTTTCCTAGGGAATAAAAAAACCAGAGGCGCTTCTGGTAGACCTTCCAGCATATAGCTTGCTTCACCTCTCTCCCTGTTGTCACGGCTTCGTCCCTTAATTTAAGAGACAAACAGCCGCAGTCCTAGGCGTGCGCCGGGTAGACTTTCGGGAGCAGGCGCTCTTTCACACTACCACACCGGCCTGCTGTGTGTATCATAATGGGTAGAAACAGGCATGCCGAAAAGTGAGAGGCTCACGACGACCGGCGTTCCCCAACATAGCGGGCCCGCCATCAACTCGGCTCAGAAGTGAAAATGGAGCTAATCAAATTGTCGAAGTGACAAAGGACGTTGAGATGAAAACGGGGAACGCATGAGGAGGGAGAGAGGTGCGCTTCTTTAAGCCAATTAACACACCGACGGTGCCGCAGCTCCTCTCCCTCCGGACGGATGTCCGTAGGCTCTGATCCTGCAATTGAATCCTATGTGCTCGATTCCCGAGTGAGTTGCCGAGGCCTTTGAAACCTTTGTTCTTGTTCGCTCTTTGCGTGTTATTTTTCTATTTATTTTCTGTCTTACTGAGTTTAGGGAAATTTTCGCGGCCATTGTAAGGACTTGCCTAATAGCTCCGCTGCACGACAGCCTAATAAGTTGGGACCTCAGCTCTGAAACTCTTATCGCGTGGTTCGATAGACTAGCGCAAACAACGAGCCAAGAGATTCCTATCAGAGCTATAGGAGAACGTGTCCACAGTTGCACCCATGTATTGGTGGATGTTTATTGAGCAAACAAAGCCAAACTGCTCTGAAAAACAGGCAAACAAACAGACAGGCAGATGGACGGACGGATGGACGCAAAAGTTTATTGTGTCCTGAGAAACGCTATTCCTTTAGAGCAACGTCGCGGGCTGCTCACAACTAGGGACGGAGTCCCTACGTGGGCTCTCTGGATGATCCGTAGTTGTGGTAGTAACTCTGAACTTCGTACGGCACAGTCTCAATCCTCTTCTGTGAGCCGACTTGGGCCCCGCAACGAGGGGCACCGCCAAAGCATATCTTCTAAGTTACTAACCTCACCACAATCAGGACTAGTACACTCAAAAGCTTCTGAGAAGCCCATGCAGGGGAAAGATAGACTTGGAAAAAAAAAGATGCGTGACAGTGTGGTGGAACAGCCACTTGCAACGCAAGATATACTTGAATAGGACCTAATGAACTTGATAGCCTGAGGTCTAGCCAACTTGCTGCGTGGAAGAGGAAATGACCACCTACTCAACTGGTAGTGTTTAGCCACTTCACTGAATGTAAGTAAAGCGTCGCAAAACATCCCCCTGTCAACCTGCGGACCTGCCTACGTCCTTTCCAGCGCGGAGGCTTAGCTCGCACGCTCGGGAGTGAGCAGTGTCGTTCAGGTTTACTGGAGAGTAATAGGAGTTGGAGATGTGCAAGAAACCAAGTAATGGTATATGTGGAGAAAGTGACCTATTTGACGGCACCTTACTTATTCACGATCTGGAATACATAAAAAAACTTTGTTTTATTCTTTTATTTTTGTATTGTGTAGAGAACACAACCTGTTTTTAGAAAACAGCAGCAAAAAGTTACGACATCATGTTGGCGTACTTCAGTACCACTTCCTAGACGAAGTGTTCATTACGCAATCTTTTTTTTTTTTTGCAGCTCTGAAGTTTTTTTTTTTCGACTCTAACTTGTAAGGCTCAGTTTTTTAAAACATGTTTTAGAACTTGAACAGACTGACTAGGTGGTTTTTATTTTTTCAGAAGGGAGGAGCTCTAAAGGCAGGGATAAGATGAAGTCCTTTAAAAAGCAACCATTGATGAGGCCATGTATATGCAAAGTTGTCGCATTTTCATCTAACTTCACTTCTTCTTTGCTTCAGGCTGGCTTCCACCGCAAACGTAAGCTACAACAGCGTCATATCTTCGAAGAGGTGCTGCCATATCGACGAACGCCGTAAAAACAGGGCTATTGATGATGTGTTTAGTAAATAACACAAACTAGCGAATAACAATTGCTTTTTATTTAAGGCGTGTTTCTGTGCTGTGCGTGTTTAAACCGGCGCCCTCGTGGCCGCAGCTCCCATAGACTTCAAATTACCCGCCATAAAGTGGAAACATTCCCGTCACCATTGCCGTGCACAACGTTGCCCGGTATACTACGCGGCCACCGACACTAGCAGTAACACAGAGAAAGCAGCGGGAGCCACAGCATCAACCGCGATCATTGAACAATTTCCTGCCATGGCTTCCGACATGACAGGCGTGCTTGGTTCAGCTAGGCCAAGATGGCATCATCTGTCCAGTTTAACTAGGCGAAAATTGAACTTTTGAACAACTCGCGCCAGTCTCCTTGGTCACGTCCGGTGGTTCTTTTTTCCATAAATCAAACGGAAACGAACAAACAGCATTTTATTACGCCTCTTAATACACGGAAAGTTCTTTTTTAGTGCAGATAGTTACATGATAGTGATTACCTGTATGCGGTGATTCTGACGTAATCGGGATCATTTTGCGAATGACCTACTCGTGGCTCTTGTGTTCTCGTGCCTTTACCTTAGTTTCTCGGTAAGTAGGGTACTGCTCTTGATAATATTGTCATTTTAAACGTTGCCATACGTTGAGCTTTCACTCTGACATAAATTATAACTTTCTTTCGGTGTCCCTTTAAGTTAAAGAGAGTACGCAATCTTCTACATGCAACTCGGCGGAGAGTTGGGCGAGTTGGTCTGAAGACATTCTTGGTAACGCACACACAATGGCCGGGCAAACAGAAGGCGAACACGCTTGTTTGTCTTCTCGCCTTCCGTTTTCCCGTCCACTCTGTGCGTGCCAAAACGTTACCGAGAATGACCTACAAGCCTCCCTTTATTATTATTTTTTCATTTTGCTATAGCGATGTACCAAAAGCTTATGCATATCGCAACGTCCATAAGAAATTCGTAGGTGAAAACGAAGACAGGCAGACATAGAGAGACAGACATTATTAGATAGACACACTGATAGACAGACGTAGACATAGATAAATATAGATGGACAGATGAATGCTTTTTGATAGCACGAGAGTGGTGACATGCAGGAAAAAGCTAAACTAATGTACGTACGTGTACAAATTTTAGCGCGTTTTGACACAAATACCTTTGGAGAAACGGAACATGGGCACAGCTTTTTTTTAAAAGCTGCCGCCATGCTAAATATCCCCCATCCTTCAAATTGCGCAGAATAACGTGAATGTGCGACATATTTATTTGTCATATTCGTGTAGACACATGAGCTACCATCTTGTTGGCTAGCAGCTAATTTTAAACTGTCGGGCCAGTTTGTCTACGGCGGTGGCCGGAATTCGACCACAGCCTAATTGTGACCGTGATCTGCTCCGCATAGAGGCTTATCTGTATCAACCCTGATTTGGATGACAAGTGTTCGCGTAGCATGCTTATTATGGAATTCTTTACAATAGCCGATAGGCAACATAGCCAAGAGTGGTGGTGATTCTGCAAAGACAAGGCCTAAAGGACCGGCAATTGTTCCACCTGAGCATCTCTTGAACTTTAGGGGTGAGTCACTTAATGTCATTAAGCCCAGCGTCTCGCAGGACAGTCATCAGGTACCGTTGCACGCTCCTCCTCGTCGCCGTATACTTCCTTCTGGAAAAAGCACATCTTCCAATGTCCCGTGCTTGTGACAATCTTTCTGCAAGCTGCGTATCATCTCTGTTCTTTCTCTGTCAAACTGCGGGCACAGCCATATGAAATGTTCGATGTCACCGATGTCACCACAAACGGCACAAAACGGGGAAGCGCCTCGCTCAGTCTTGAATGACCAAGCCGGCGTGTGTGCACAGTCAGTTCTTATGCGGTAAAGGCACGTCTCTTGTTCTTTGGGAAGTCCGTGGATTACGCAGGAGTGATGCAAAAACTTGTGAATCGCTTTGAAGTGATTGCGTGTTACATTCTTGTTGTTTTCGTATGTTTTAGGAGCCCTTATTTTTTGGAACGCACGTTTGGGCTTTGCGTGCAAGGAAATCAGCTTTTTTTTTATTGTCTTCGATTCTAACCTGGGATGGAATCCACTGGAGTTTCACATTGAAGTTCTTGCCGATCAGGTATTTAATGAGCGCTAGAGGTTGCCTTGTGAATTTTTCTTTAGGTAGTCCTCGATGCAGTTGCTGTAACGCCGACTGAGAATCAGTCAGCACAACCACATCTCGTGCAGAAAGCGTTTGTGATAGTTTGAAAGGTTTACCGAGTGATTAAGGCAAAGAACAATTAGCCAAAAGTAGCCTTGAGGGGGTAAGTACAGTAGGCCTCAAACAAACCATGCCCTTCATTTCTCAAGTTAATTGGTAATGCTATACTGATATTTTGTTTCAGTTAAAGTGTATTTTTCGTGCCGTTCTTTTTCAACTGAATAAAATTTTTCACGTTTCTGTTCATTAAAGGTTTCCATTTTTTATAGCAGGCATGAAAAATGACCAAAAGATCATCGCTAAAACTCTTCATTGATTTTCTAAATGGCTTCACATAAAAAAATCGCTGTGGGGTCTATCTTTATCTCTATTGCCTGCCTGTTTACGCGTACATCTTTTTGAAAGATGGAATATGCCGCCATAATTTACTGTTTTTCACATATATGTATGTGCTCCAACCTTAAATTATACGACAAAAGCTAAAGCTTATTGGTTTATTATTTAAAGATAGATAAAGATATAAGACAAGAAAAGACAGCAAAGTTAGTCACGTTGGTTCTGATTGAACACTGCTAGCTGTAATGAGGAACGTACGTGATAATGTTTAGAGACAGCTGCAGTGTTTGATCTTTTGATACATATTCTGTTTTCAATTAGAAAAAGAGAGAGAAGCATCTACCGTAATAGGAGCAGGTTTAGATTTCTCTCATTTTACAATCACTATGTGCTTTGGCGAGAGAGTAATAAAACATCACATTGTGCTGAAGCGCTGTCCACAAGAAAAACTTGGCTCATCGTTATAGAAGTCGCACAATTTGAGCAAAATTCAGAGAATCTATACGAACTATAGATTCTCTAAATTTTGCTCAAAGTGTGCGAATTCTACAACCTTGAGCCAAGTTTCGCTTGTGGACAGCGCTTCAGCACAATGTGGTGTTTTATTACTCTCTCAACTATAAGGCTCAGGTAACGGTATATCTGTTTCCTGTAATATAAAGTTTTTGAGTGGTGGATGCGTTTTGAGGCACTTCATGTGTACTTTTATGCCCGCAGAGAGACTTCTTTGAAAAGAGTCTGTCTCAAAGTAGGGAAGTCTATTTCGTGCTTTGACTGGTCGTTTCTAAAGACGTCATTATATACCAGAACGTACTGAAGTTGCCGTAGTTAGAGACTCGATAAAAGCATGGCTCTTGAGTGATCCATGAAAGAAAGTTCCACAAAACACTTAAGGGGCTCAGGCCTACTTGAAAGTAGGGAACGCTCCTCGAAACAGCCCCGAGGCACCTGAGACATAGTCCTGAAGTATCAACCACAAACGATGCCAATTTCGTCTAGGCGGCGCCCACTGGCGAGAAGAAATTGCTGAAGGCTCCCCTGCCAAAAAACATGTTGAAACGTCCTCTAAAGCAATTACATTCCGTGCCTCCATTCGCTTATGTTCTGTGCAAAACGTTGTGCTGAAGTAGTAGCACTAAAATGAAATGTGCCATTAGCAATATGTTCTAACGGCAGGAATTTCTTCAGTCCTGTAGTGACTTCTTAGAGTGGTGGCGGGTTCATAATAACAGAAGTTTAGCCTCAATCATGGTGTCCAGTACAAACGAGACACTGATTTGAAAGAAGGTACACGTACCTTCTTTCAAATCTAGAATTGCTAAAACGCCTTAAGAACCTCTTGGGTGTATTGTGAATCTGTGTTGGTAATACTATGGTCAGTATCAACTAAAGTACTCGCGCGCAACTAAAACACATCAGCCAATGTGGACAATGGCATATGTTTTTTTTAAAGAATGTGTTCACGTGGGATAATAAATATTTTTGTGAATGGAGGGCTGTTTTGAGAAAGCATACACAAAGTGAGTGGGCACGGCGAAACGGCTGGGACCATGTCGCTTACCACGAAATTCTTCTTCACTGCACAGGTCCTCCTGACAGTGATCGCCAGATCATCAACCGTAAGCGATGCGTGCCGAGGACCAGCAGCTATCAACGCCTCCTTCGACACGTGTCCGTCTGCACCGCTATCGTTCCCCGACAAGTTCACCACCACCCCTCTGCATGGTCTGCGCATGTTAGTGACGTCACCAATCGTCAACCCTATAAAGGACTCGCTCCAGTGCTTCTTCGGCAGTGGGCACGGCGAAACGGCTGGGACCATGTCGCTTACCACGAAATTCTTCTTCGTTGCACAGGTTAGTTATTCCAACTGTAACATCAGAACGAAAAGTGAAATTTTCCTTTTGGTTGTGCCCTGCCCACGCACACTTGCTTGTATATGTTATGATTGTTATGCTGTATGCAAATTGTTGCTTTGCGGCGACATCGAGGAAAATCCTAATCCAACTGTTGAGGAAATGTGTGAAAAACTCTTGTGTGGTCAGGCTACGATACGGGATGAACTCTCGGAAATGAAAACGCGTCTCAACGACACTGAACGAGTATTGCGGGATTACGGCTCGCAAATTCAGTCTATAAACAAGATCTTACAGGAACTTAACTTGAAGGCACCTTCCGTTACATCTCTCGAAACTTCGACTGCTTCTCTACAGACCATGATGGCGTGGCAGAACAGCAAGCTAGTAGACTTGGAGGACCGCAGCCGACGGTCCAACCTTGTTGTACATGGCATCGCGGAATCAGCTTGTGAAGAGGAAGAGTCACTGAAAACAAAGGTTATAAGCAATGTTTTTAAGAAAAAACTCGGCGTTGAGTGCAAATCAATTGCTCGCATCCACCGCCTTTGGCGAAAAGAAGGTCAGAGACCAGTTATTGCCTACTTTCAGGATTTTGTAGAAAAGCAGGCTGTGTTGAAAAATGCGCATAAACTGAAGGGAACGAATATTTTTGTACAGAATGATTACAGCCAAAGCACTTTGCACAAACGCAAGCTTCTCTGGGAAAGCGCGAAACCCGAGCGTGATAGTAAAAAACGCGTCCTGCTAGTTCACGATAAGCTTAAAATCGATGGAGAAGTGTACATCTGGGACAACGAAAGGAATCGTAGAGTTCTGCTGCCCTCACAGCCTGCCTCATCAGCACAGAAAAGCCAGCGTTCACCAGAAACTGCAGCAGCGGCAACTGCAGCAGCGGCACAAAATGCGTCAAACAGCACCACGGCAGATTGACGGGAATTAAGGAGCGCCGACAAAGAACTAAGAATATTAAACCTAAACGCTCAAAGCCTTGTCAACAAAACTGATAAACTTGAATATTTGCTTTTAGAACATAACCCACACATAACAGTTATAACAGAAACATGGTTGCATAATGACAACCCCGATTCTATTGTAGTTCCTGCATCCTATCAAATCATACGCCGCGACCGCCCTTCTCGTGGAGGCGGTGTAGCTATTGTCTTAAAAAGTTCCATTCCGCATGTTATCTTACCGGAGATACCAGACCACGAGAGCCTATTTTTGAATGTAAACTGTTGGGGTCATAATTTCACGATATGTGCGGTGTATAGGCCTCCAAATGCTCCGTCCAGCTATTTGCAAGTACTTCACGATGAATTATGTATGTATAAAGACAACCGGCTCATTCTATCTGGTGACTTTAATCTTCCCCAAATTAATTGGCTTAACACGAAATCAGTGTTTGATGCTGTTACTAATCCTCTTCTTGATGTTATGCTCATGTGTGACTTAGTTCAGACAGTTCTCGAGTACACAAGAGTTGCCGGAAATGCCCGTTCAATATTAGACCTTGTTTTTGTTAATTCAAGCACACCTGAATATAGTGTCTCTATCAATAGTGGTATCTCTGACCACATGAGTGTCTTGTTGTCTTTTCGTTTAGGGGGCGTTAAGAAACACCGAAAACAAGTCAATAAGGTAGTGAAAAATTATTCTATTGCCGGTGATCAATCAATCTCAGACACACTTTGGAATCTTTGTGATAACCTTCCCAGTTCCGTTGAAACATTGTGGAATACCCTGAAGTCTACCGTTCACTTTTGCATTGACGGATATATTCCTACCAGGAGTGTCCGTACTAACCAAAACAACCCATGGATATCAAGAGAAATCATTCACCTTCATCGCAGGCTTAAGTGCCAAACGGCGCCACTCCCCCCCCCCCCCCCCCCCCATCAAGTTAACCGCATTGAAATTTCTTCTTGCCTCCAAGCTTTCTGATGCAAAGGCTAAATATTTCTCGCAAACCCTTCCGAGTTTTATAAAAAGCTGTCCAGAAAAGTTCTGGCGTTACTTAGGTGATCGTCCTAAAGACGTCCAACAGATATCAATTAGCGGTTCTGTTACCGGTGACTCGGTCGCTATCGCTAACCATTTTAACCAATATTTTCACTCCGTTTTCTCTCCAATCCAAGATAGTACACCGTACAACATGCCTCTCCCAAATCTGTCCTCAGAATTTATAATCGTTGAGGGTGTTATTAACATGTTACTCAACCTAAAAATTAGATCTTCCGTTGGCCCCGACAACATACCCAATGCCTTCTTGCACCGATACGCTGAGCCGCTAGGGCATATTCTTACTCACCTTTTTAGGTTATCTTTTGACTGTACCGAAATTCCTGACGACTAGCGCATGGCCTGTGTCGTACCAATCTTCAAAAAAGGGGACCGCCTCTTTGCAAACAATTACCGCCCTATCTCCCTGACTTCTAGCATCTGTAAACTCTTCGAACATGTAGTATCAGATTTTATTGTCTCGTTTTTAGAAGCCAACAATATTCTCACGCCTTGTCAGCACGGGTTCAGAAGACGCTTATCTACGCTTACCCAGTTAGTAACCACTATTCATGAACTTGCGTCTTCACTCGATAAGGCTGAACAAATCGACGTCATTTTTTTAGATTTCAGCAAAGCATTCGACCGCGTTCCTCACAGTAAAAAAATTGGCTTACCAATAACACTCATAAAATGGATCCAGTGCTATCTGTCTAACCGCAAGCAGTTTGTTAAAATCAGTAGCTGTTTTTCCGATACTCTCCCTGTAACTTCCGGTGTTCCTCAGGGCAGCGTGCTGGGACCCGTACTCTTTTTAATTTATATCAATGATATTTCTGACGTTATCGACGCATCGTCGATTGGTTTAAAGTTGTTTGCGGACGACTGTGTACTCTTTAAACGAATTTCATCCTCAAGTGACCAAAGTAACCTGCAATGTAACCTTGATGCTGTCTCTGAATGGTGTGAAAAATGGTCCATGGAACTGAACTGTGACAAATCTGTATTGCTCCAGGTAACTAACAAAAAAAATGCATTCACGTCCTCCTACAGGCTCAATAACCACACGCTGAAACAAGTAGACGAATATAAATATCTAGGAGTTACTATAACAAGCCGACTAACTTGGTTCGGTCACATTAACAAAATTTGCGCATCGGCCTCCAGAAAACTCGGGTTCCTCAGGCACAAACTAAAAGCCGCTCCTCCACGTGTTAAATTGCTAGCTTATAATTCCGTTGTTAGGCCGCAACTCGAGTACGCAAGCGCAGCATGGGACCCATTCCTTAAAAAAGACATTCACAAATTAGAAATGGTGCAAAGAAAGGCAGTCCGGTTCATCTTTAACAGCTATCATAGCCGAGCTTCTCCATCGCTTCTCACGGAAAACAACAATATAATGACCCTGGAACACAGGAGGCAGGTTGCGCGTCTAAGATTTCTGCTTTTGCTTAATTCCCAACAATTCAATATTAATCCAGGACTTTATATTCAGCCCCGCTTCTCTCGTTCAACTCGAAGCACCCATGAGCACAATCTAACTCCAATTTTTGCACGCACTAATCTTTTTAGGCACTCCTTCTTTCCCCGCACAATCGAGCAGTGGAATAGATTGCCTGTTGATGTGTTTTCGGCGCGTGATGTGTCTGATTTTGAAAAGCGTGTACTTTCTGCAATATTTTAAACATTCACTGTGCCGCTATGTTTCTTTGTGTACTGCTTTTTTTTTCACACTTGTTGGACTGTTTTCAGAATTGTGTACCAATTTACCATGCGGATTGATGCTTTCTATGTAATTAATCCCTGCCCACCTGCTTGGTCTTCGGACTGCAGTATGTGTTAAATAAAAATACAATAAACAAAGGAGGAAAACATGCATTGGGGTAATATGGTCGTGTCTGCTCACGAAGACATTTACGCGATTGTTTTTCATTATGATAAAATAACATCTTGTTAAATGCAATCTGTGTGTGCTCTTGCTCTACTGATTACAGTCAATACAAGAACAAATATTCTAAATATATATTTTCTCATGTATACTTTTACTCAATATCGTAGCATTGGCAGAAACAACAATCGCAAGCTTCAATTCTCAGGCTGTTGTTCCGCGCATTCATTTGTGGCTGACTAAAGGATGCAAGCGCACCTTGCTATTTTTGGAAAACCGCTATCCTATCGTTACACCTAGTAGGTAATTGTTATCAGTTCCTTCTGTTCTTCAGTCGTGGCGAGATTTCACAAAGAACAAACATTTTATCTTTGCAGCGCACTAATAAAAAGCTGATGTTAACTACCAGCCTAGATTCCATAACCTGACTCTGGTTAATGAATGGAACAAAAAGTAAAAGAATTGCATGTACTACTGAGGCCTAATGACATACCACGTACCTGTCGAGAAGATTTTTTTTTTCGTTATACTGCATCATCAGAATCGCTGCTTTGCTAGGCTAATGCTTTTAACGTTTAAGTGCCTTAGAAAATTGTTTATTCTTGATGTGTGGGGCAAAATATGCCTTAATAAAACACTACATATTTCTAGCTAAACTTCTTCAAAGAAGAAAAAGTTTTCAGGAAAAAAATGGAACCTTCATGGGGTTTAAAAAGTAATCGCATGACATCCCATGCATTCTCCTAAGACCACGGGAAATGAAAAGCTGTCTTCTTTTTTACAGCGCAAGCTGTCATGAGATTACATTATGGATCACGCGCAGCGCCGCAGTTTTCCGCCGCCGCTGGTGTCCGTAACCACTATCGCACGAAATAAGAAAAAAAATAGACGTAGTAAATAAAAAACACTAAGGACACAGTGGGGCTTCAACCCGGGTTCGCTGCGTGCCAGCCCAGTATTCTACTACTGAGCCACGCCGGTGCTTGGGACTCGCTTGCAAACTAGCCTTACGCAGAATAGTGTGCGCCGTTAATGAGCAATAAAGGGTTTTAGAAGAGCAAATGAATAACCATGCGTCACACAATGCGAATAGCGTTACGAGTGGGCCATTCAATGCTCATACTCATTACAAAAGCTTATTTTCGATCACCTATTAACTGTGACACATACCCACTTCAGGAATATTTTTTTCATCGTCGTCAGCCACGGCGTCAACAATTGGCACAAAATTCCTCGCAAGTTTTTGGCGGATACCACGCTTTTCCGAAGATTGACAAATGATAGCATAGTGAATGCCAGCCTACTTCCCATAAATTAAGATTATAAATGACTTAGTGGGTACCCAGCAGGTGTACTTGTAGCAGCTACCCAAAAAGTGTTTAGAAAAGGCTCCGAAAGGCAGCTCTTTCTTCTTTCGTTGTTACTGTGCTGCGCGTTCCGCACAGGCCTGGTGATTTATTTCTCTCCATCGATGTACTGTTTCACCCCATACCTCTCCGAAAGCAGTCCGTAGCTAACGTTGTTGTGTGCTGCCTCCATGATTGGAGGCATTGCAAGCTATCTCTTTGCACCTCGCATGTTCTTGCGCTGCTGTCATGATCTGCACACTTATGGCCAATCGAATATGCCAAGTGATGACGTGATCATGTGATATTGTGTCACGTGACGTAATGTGACCCCATGTTAACAACATATTTTGAAGATGGTGTCTAATATTGAGCCTTCACTTCCTTTTTGTTGACGGCTACGCCGTGGGACGAAGCCCTGTGCCAATTCTCGCGTCTGATAAAACATCGAAGGATATTGCTTTACTGTGATTCTCAAAAGACTATACTATGCAAGCGAGGCGTGTTGAGGAAAAGATGTATGCTTGAATCAATTAAGAATCGTTCAACGAGTAATATAGTTAAATCATGTGTCCGTCATGTGAACTTGTTTTTGTCAGCGCCCTGACGAAGACATTTGCTGCATGCAAAATAGCCCATCGAGTGAGTGAACTATGAAAATGCTCGACCACCTCGCATTCACTGAAGCGTTCTCTGGTCTTTTGCGTCTGAGATTCGGCTTCCCTAGCAGCCGCTTGTTGCGACGTGTTCGGAATACTCGGATCAATGTCGTGCGTTGTAGTGTTTCACGCAATCGACAAGGAGACCTACGAGACTGTACACCCGACGCCTTCCCGTTTTCTCTGTGAGCCTCCGTGTCGCGAGACACGAGGAGCGAACATCGACGCGGGTTCCTTACAGGAATGAACACTACTCGCTTTGTATACTGTGGAAGTGAGTCAAACTTTGCTATAAATAATAACTGTGCTCCCGAACCATGACATGATTATGACATATGCCGTATCGGGGGGCTCCGAAGTATTCGACAACCTAGATTTCTTTAACGAAGACCCAAATAAAAATAAACGGGTGTTCTTTGCATTCCGACCCCATCGAAATGTGGACGACGTAGCCGTGAAGCGAAGCCGTGCCTCTGAACTTTGCAGCACGACTCCCCGCGAGTTGCCCCGCCGCAGTGGCCTAGTGGCCAAGGTACTCGGCTGCTGATCCGCAGGTCGCGGGTTCAAATCCCGGCTGCGGCGGCTGCATTTCCGACGGAGGCGGAAATACTGTAGGCACGTGTGCTCAGATATGGGTGCACGTTAAGGAACCCCAGGTGGCCGAAATTTCCGGAGCCCTCCACTACGGCGTCCCTCATAATGATAAGGTGGTTTTGGGACGTTAAATCCCACATATCAATCAATCGTTGTGAACGAGAAATTGGCGTTGTCCGTGAGAGATGAATTGAAAAAAGCGCAAGATAATTAATAAAGATAACTGGCTCGAGTAACAATCGACACGGGGCCTTCCACCCGGCAAGCAGGTGTGCTATATCACAGACCAAAGGAATCGCTTAAAACTGCTTCAAAAAAAAAAAAGATCTATAATGTCATCTATTGGGAGGAGCCTTTTATCGTATTCAATATTTTGTGATAGAAGCTTAGAATCGGGCCAGAAGTGAAAAAATGTGAATTGCGCAATGATTCGGTGTTTGATAAACCCAGCCATTACAAGAGTTCAGACATATTTATTCGTCATAGTGAGCAGAAAAGGTATGAACAAACAAAGCAGCTGCGTAGGTTTGCGTGTCCCTTACGGGGGGGTTGGTGGCCCTTGGGTGATTCGCGAAAGGAATAATTATGGCACAGTGGACACTGCACCACTCTACTTGCAGTAGGTATTCTAAGATAGTCTGAAACGAACGGTTATCTGTCGCACTATTTTTAGATGTCAAAGGAGCATATGACAATGTTTCTCACGAAGCCATACTTGACGCCCTCGAGTCAGTTGGTTTGGGTGGGCGAGTGTACCGCTGGATCCAATGCTACCTACATATGAGATCATTGTTTATGCAAACTGATGATGGGCCGACTTCTGAACATTATACACACCGTGGTGTTCCTCAAGGTGGTGTATTGAGCCCCACACTGTTCAACCTGGTTCTGATCGGTCTCGTTGAACGCATACCAGATTCCGTGCAGATATCTCTCTATGCAGATGATATTTGTGCCTGGACATCAGGTGTAACACGTCCTCAGGTACGTGCGAGACTCCAGAAAGCTGCGAATTCAATATCGGCGTACCTTAGAGAACAAGGCCTCGAGATTTCTCCTGAGAAATCGGCGCTGGTCGCGTTCACGCGGAAGGCAATGACGTCATATCCCATCGCCATCGATGGACACAGTGTCTGCTACGCCAGGACCCACAGGTTTTTGGGGGTCACGATCGATCGAAATCTCTGCTGGAGTCCCCATGTGGCCACTCTAAAGAAGCGCCTAACGGCCATCGCACAACTTTTGAAGTTCCTCGGAGGCAAAACGTGGGGCACATCAGTGCACGCGATGTTGCATTTGTACAAAACGCTGTTTCTGGGGTACCTGCGGTATAGCTTGCCGGTTCTGACGAACGCTTGCAGAAGCAATATACGCACAATAGAAAACGCCCAGGGCCAGGCACTCAGAGTTTGTCTTGGATTACCACGCTGTACATCAACAGCGGAAACCATCGCAATCGCCAAAGATCATCCGGCCACAGTGCACATTACTTTGGAGGTGCTTAGAGCTCATATTAGACACCTTGCTCGCGCCCCTGCCCACCACCTAGCTTCGCTTCCAGAAGATCGACCGAGTGCCTCCTTCTGTAAGAGAGTATTGACTTTCCGTGAGTGCCTTCCAACAGTCTACACGCCTCCGGAACGGATACTAACACCTCCTTGGTGCTTGGACCGACCAAAACCGCGCTTGACAGTGCCGGGGATTCGCAAGAAGGCGGAGCTCTCGGCGCCAGCTTTAAAGCAGATGATTCTACTCATGCTACACGAAGAATACAAAGATCATGTCAAACTTTACACGGATGGCTCGACAACTGTTGGAGGATCTGCAGGAGCTGTGATCTTCCCAGCAAGAGCCGAAACCATCCAGTTCAGAACGTCACACAAGACGACATCGACAGCCGTGGAGCTCGCGGCACTCCGCAGCGCACTCCACAGGATTGACCAAGAGACACCACAAAAATGGAGCATTTTTACTGATTCGAAACCAGCTCTCCAATGTCTACAAAATGCTCTACGTCGTGGACCTCAAGACCAATTGGCGCTCGAAATACGACAACTGTACCATCACCTAAAAGACGAAGGACATGACATATCTTTTCAGTGGTTACCAGGCCATTGCGGCATCATTGGTAACGAACATGCCGACAATGCAGCTAAGAATGCTCACGAAAATGGAGTGATGGAACCTATTCCACTATCAAGAAGCGACGCAGCAGCAAAGATTAATACGCTTGCGCAGGATGTCGCAAGGTCTATGCGGAATACGCCCGGTTTTCTCCACACCCGTCTTCACCGCCTGGACCCATACCTACGACTTACTATTCCATCTGGCCTACCCCGATCCGAGACGACCCTTCTCTGCCGTATGTGGCTTGGGGTGTCTTTCACGAACGCTTTTACCTGCCGCATCGGAATGAGAGACAGCGCTACATGCGACCATTGCGACAATGACGAAAGAATTGAACATATTTTATGTCAGTGCCCCCAGTACAGCTCTCAGCGACAGTCCCTCTCAGCAGTGTTTGCTCGCCTCGACGACCAGCCATTTTCTGAACAGTCAATCTTGGAATGTCGGAAAGATCGAGCTTCACGCCAGAAAGCAACGAAGGCGCTGATGAAGTTTCTGCGAGCGACCCGCCTCGTTGAACGATTGTGACACTACTGTGTGCGAGTGTGTGTGTGTGTGTTTGTGCTTCTCTTCCTCCCTTTCCCCCTTTTTTTTTTTGTCTCCCCTTACCCCTTCCCCAGTGCAGGGTAGCAAACCGGATATGTTTTCTGGTTAACCTCCCTGCCTTTCCGCATTAAATTTTCTCTCTCTCTCTGAAACGAACAGTGTTACGCGCACAGACCATAGCTTTCTTTTGGTGTGGTTGTGGAATCAACCGAGGATCAAAGTCAGGCAAGCAATTGAGAAGGTGATGCGTACGGGGCTCGTTAACGCTATTGCATTCTATTGTCGAAGGTGACGCTCAAGTGACCTCGAAGTTTTTACATACCGTCGATCTAACAGACATGTGACTGTTTAGTCCAACGTATGTTGTCCAAATCTGACCCTTGTGTTTACACTTTGCTACGTCCAAAATGCTTCTTTACAATTATTATATGCTGTTACCCCACTGTTCCATCAATTCAAACAGACATGCAGTGTGTAAACAAAAAATAATCAAAGGGTTCTGTAAAAATCCAAACAATTTAAATATTTTGCTTGATGAATCTCCCATTTGGCTTTTGTCATTGCACTGCATCTGAGTGCATTGCTTCCTCCCAAGCCCCACAGCGTCTCTCCAAGCTCGTTGCTGCAGTCAAAAAGTACATATGAATGATTCACCAACTCAGGAAATGAGCGGGACTTATAGATGTACGTTGCGGAGGCTCGGAACTATATAAAGGACTAACACTGCGTACAGACTGCGGACAAATCACGGCCCGGAGGTACGCAGAAAAAAAAAACGTAGAATAGAAGGCAACGTAATGATTACAAAAAAGTATGCACCCCAGCTGAGTGCATGAATTATAAATCAACGCCATGAACCGTAGTCCGTAGGCTCGGCGCGCATGCATAATGCAAGAATGACACTCTTTAGCTTTTGCACGATTATGTATGCCTCTTTTGTTTGCAAGAAAGCGCTGTGTAGGGCTTCTCCTCTGAAGCTACGTGTGTTCTCGAGTCAGCTAGATTTGTGCATGCGTTATGTGCTGCGCTCGAAAGTTTCTGATTAAGCAACTGTATAAATTTTGAGTACCAAAGTTGAAGCGCATACCGAGTATGAAGATGACACAAAGCTTCTGTTCTTCTTCCACCTCTCTTTCAGGCACATGTGAAGGCTCCAGTGAAATACTCGGGCACAAGTGAAGGCTTCAGTAGAGAACTACATTAGATTTTAATGTATAGGCTGATTACAAATCTATAAACAAATGAATATGTGTATGAGCGTTCGCAACGTATTCGATTCGCGTGTCTCCCCATATTAAGGTGAACTGGGTAGTTTAGAAAATTATCTGTGCAATGCCGGAGTATATTATTGCATAAATGACAGGTACCTAGAGTATTAGAAAATTTTCTGGAATGGCGTCTTAGTGGCAATGATATTATGCTACTTAGCTGGACACAGCGAGTCCAATCTTTGCCCCAGCGCAGGGTGTTAGAGAGAGAGAGAGAGAGAGAGAGAGAGAGGCTCTTTATTAGGAAAAAAACAGATTTTCCCCCTGGCGTCTATATATCGCCAGCATGCAACTCTGTATAGAGATGAAGGGGACTGAACGATTTCAGTAGGTAGTGGAACACGGCTCATACAGACTTGGGTACATGCTGAAGAACGCCAGATGTCTAAAAGTAATTCACAGTGACCCATAACAACGTTGTGGTTTCGCCGACAGCACCATCACAAGTAAATTCGAATGTTGAAGACACTGTAATGTGTACCATGTTTCTTAGTCTCTGTGCCACTGCGCTGCCCGTTCTAAATAAGTATCATGTGCCAACTAGCCCAAACCAAAGAACTGCTTGAAGACACCATCGTCCTATAGGTCTTCTCCACCCACACTCTGCAACAGAATGGGACTATGTCCAATTTATAATAAAAATAGGCACTGATTCTTCTGTGAGTGCAGTCACTAGCTTTAACAAAGTAATTGTACTCTCTCTGTGGAGCTTTCATGTCCACTACCTCGCTAAGAGCTTTCATGCCGACAAAATGCAAACTACATATTTATCGCACTATATGCACCTCGCAGTTTAATTATTGCAGTTTTGTATGGGCGACGACAACGCGAACTAACATACAAAAAATATTTACATTACAAAAGGCTTCTCTGGCACATTGCAAATATCGAACCACCGGCTCAAAACAAAACATTGTCACAAAAATACGCAATCGTTTCGGTAGATCGGCCCTAGGAATACCGTGTTTAGCAGATATTTATCTTGCAAAGAAGGAATACAGTGGTTTTCTTATATCCTTAGCGACCTTGAAACACCCCGACCTTCCTGTATAAGAAACCTTGAATCTTCGTCTGTACCGCATTTTCGCAGTGAATATAAGCTGCGATTCCTCAACCCCAATTTACCGAACATTCTAAATGCTTTTGTTCACTGTACGCGTTCACCGCACAATATTACCTGTGTTAATGACGGAACTCGTGCAGCATTCATGCATTTTTTTTGCAGCAATTGTGAGCACAGGTGTGGCTATGTGGTAGAATGTCTGCTTGTCACACCAAATTTGTTGGTTAAATTTCAATCCAAATCGAACTTAATAATTTTGATCTGGATTCTCAATTTCAGACAATAACGCAGATTTTGTAGTCGTTACTAACAACACCGACACCAGAATATCTGCGAAATGAGATTTTTGAAGCTAACGTGATAATAAAGATGAGTCCTGGTTGGTGGGCAGGTTTGTGTGGTATAGTAGCCCTGTCTAGGTCAAGAGAAACATCTTGGTGGAGAGCAGCAGAAATTCTGACCTTGTGGTGTTCTTTAGTGTGCCCTAAATTGCACCATACATGGGCTTCCAACAATGCGGCTCCGTCCAAGTTCGATTGCCGTGGTCAGGATTGAGACCGCGACCTTCAGATCAGCAGCCTTGCTGCGCAACCACTGCCACACCGCAGCAGCTTAGTAAACGTTGGCTAGCGTTGAGTAGCCGCTCCCGTAATACCACTACTGTCTTCAGTTGCTTTCAACCGAAGGGTTACAATCTCTGCTAGTTCCACGTAGTAGCACCTTAAGTGCGGGACCTGAACATCCAGTGTCTCATGTCGCATGGTGATGCTTGAAATCGATTTGTCAATACAAGCCTAAAACAACGCTAGCAAAGATCGAAAGAGGGTGAAAATACGAAGATCTGAAATCGTCATCATGATCATTTATTAAAGCTCTAAAGGCCTTTTACAAGGCATACATTAAGGAGGTGGGAGCCAAAAGATATATTAGGGACATGTCATCATACAATGCAGTGCCTAAAAAATAACATCAAAGCGAATATACATGGCACAGCACTTCACATAAATATAAAGCGGATATAGAAAGTGTAAAAAATATTGCGTGCTATTGTTTGCAAGGCGTGACCACAAATGATTACCGGAGGCTTAAGACAAATAAATATAGTAAAACAAGAAAAAAACGACAATTGTGTTTTTGAAAAGAAGAAGCATTGTTAAGAACTGATACATGAGAGGGTCAGCTAAAAAGAGGAGACAGCAACATACTGAACTGGACTGGGTCGTGGTCTTGAACAACATATTCAGGAAAACTGATCCAAAGTTCTATGGCTGATGGCAAGAAGGATGTGTTATTGCGCGACTTGAGCCATGAAGACATATTCCATTTTTAAGGTTAAACAGTCCATGGGAGTGCGAGTTCGAGGAATGAGCTGGGTGCCATGCAGGCAAAAAACGTTGTTGTATAATCTGCGAAACAGGCTTATCTGCGAGGATTTTTCTCCGAACAGTTGAAGAGTTTAGCTCAAGAGACGATTTCATGTGAGTTACACTTGCGTTTTTAAAGTACTGCGAATATATGAACCGGGCTGGAACATTTTGGAATGCCTCGAGGAAGCTGATGAGATAATCTTGATGAAGGCTTGAAAGCGGCGAAGCAAATTCCAGTTTAGATCTGACGAACTTTTCAAAGGCAAGTTTCCTGACAATGGGAAGGAAGGGCCACAGATATCTCTTTAGGAATTCAAGGGTCTAGGAGGAGTCTCCTGCGAATTTGAGAATGTGTTCTGAGCAGGACGAGATTTTCTTCATTAAAACGACAAGGTAGTGGTAGGGATTCGGTATATATTTCTCGACGGAGCTTAATACATACTGAAAAACAAGGTTGTAAATTTGGCCAGAGTTGACGACGCATTTCTATTTTCTAACAACAAGTTCCACAAGCCAGTGCGGGCGCCATGCCTCGATGATGTTAAGGTCCAGCTAAAGTAATGTTTGATCCGTACTGTTGGGAAATTTTCGATACGCAACACAGTCGTCGGTGAAAAGACGTATGGATGATGTCATCCCAAATCGCAAGACATGGATGATTATGAGGAAAAAAAGGTGGTGAAGGACCGATCCTTGAGGAACCCCGGAAAGCACAAGCAATTAGCAGAAATAACTAAGAGGTAATGTGAAGGGGGAGAACTAAAGGAGAAAACTGAAGGAAGAATACTTTGAAGGAGGAAATAACCTGACAGAACTAGCTGCAGACTATACGTATCTAAACTGCCGTAACAAGCAGGATCTCGACAAAGCACAGCATTAAGTAGCGCGCATGTCACACACCAAGTTTGCGAATCTTCTGCTCGTGCTGGGGAAATCATGCATGCTTATTATGCATGCATGCATGCATGCATGCATAATCATGCATCATGCATGATTATGCATCATTATCATGCATCATACATAATCATGCATGCATGCATGCACATCTACGAATAGGAATTGCTGGGTGCCCATGCTTCACACTTCCTCGGGTTTCACACAAGGGGAGCTGCATTTAGCGCAGCATTTAGAATCAAACCCATCGCTTTACAGACACGTTTTTCTTTTGTAGCAAATTTCGTCAAATGAGAGTCATTCGAGAGAAATGTGTACGTAGGTTGAATTTTACGTGCAACCAGGGCATTTTCGAGATGCACAGTTCTTGGCAAACCATGCTTTGTTCTTAATCTTGCAGTTCTCCTGACCCACTGCATTCAGTTGATCGTGATGAAATGCTGGAGCGTGAGAATCTGTGACCCCAGGCTATGGAAGATATATTAGCTGAAACATGGCAAATGTATTATCTGTTTACAGCGAAAATTTTGTGTATTCATCCTTTGTGCACGCGCTGACTTTTATTGCAGAACAGATGTGTAATATCATAGGAAAGCAATGAAAACATAAGAATTCCACGTGACACCAAAAAAAAAAAATAAACTGATTTGCAGCGCAGTGACCGCACTTGTAAATTAATCTACTGTTTAACTATTTCACGCATGACAAATTTCCGGAAAGGTGTTGAAATATATACATAAGGCTCTTTGGCATCAAAAACTGAAAAAAAACTTATCATAAATAACAGAAAAAAACTCATGAGCTTTTTTCAATTTTTCAAGCCAAAGAGGCTGCTGATGTTTCAAGATATTTCTCTAGTGGCACAAAAATACAAAGCTATCAAAATTGGTCTCCCTCACCCCACATTCTACACTTTTTCGATGAGTTCGGTGTTTCTGCTTGCACCGGGTAGAGGAACTGAGAGAATATGAAAACAACAGCAAAGTTCTCGGGGCTGTGCCCATTTACAAGTTCTTGTATAGTGTTCTTTTTTTTCAGCGTAACACCACCTTTGTGAAAACAAGGAGTTTCAACCGTCCCTTCTCGTTTTTACTTCCCTCTACTTCCCTCTACTTGTTCTCTGTTTTCACTTTTAATCAGATTGCTAATGAGGCGTTTCTCGAGCTCAGAACCTCCCACTCCTATACCTCGCCTCTACAGGCGCTCCCATGCTTGTCACTGTGGTGAGCTGCACGTGCTTTCTAGTAGCGGAAGCAGCTGGGACGCGTCTGTGCTGAACAAGCATTAACAGAATGAATGGTGATAGGAAGGGTGACGAGGCAAAGGGGCCTCATTGTCCCTTCTTTCGGTGAGTCTCTGGAGCGGAGCTTAGCAGCGTGGAAACGAACCTCCCTGGCATCCCTCCTACTCCTTTTCGCACGTTCTCATTGTGGCCATTGTCGTCGACTCGCGCGATGAATGCACGGTACATGCACTAGCATTGCTGAGCGTCCGGAACGAACACCTTGTCTCTCGTTCTTTCGAAAGCGTTCGGTAGCCCCTTCACTTACTTTTGGATATTTTTGTTCTGTACTGCAGCCAGACGATAGCCTGTGGTTGCTGCGATGACAAAATTTTTTCTTTATTAGAGTTTCTTAAGCGCAGCCTCCCATTCATTCAGGCATGCAGCACGCATACTGTCAAGGAGGTGACTTCAACGTCACCCAGTTAATTATCGTAACAATGGATTGCCTGGCGAAGGCACTATCCGATGTTAGATCCTGTTTTTTTATTTTTGAGAGAATTATAGTTTTAGGCATCAATGCATCGCTAGAAGAAATACGAAGCACACGAAAAGAGCGCCAGACTTGCACCTGACTTTTCTCGCAACCACCACACCACACACGCACATCCAGCACTCCCACACGTAATTCAAACAAGGGTGAGCTGGAAATTCATTTGAAATTCAGCAAAGTGAAAAGTCCGAACTCAGACTTGCACACAACCACAGGTGTTTCGCTTATACGCATTACGCATTTAGTTGAGAAGTTTAGAATGGCTTGATTCAGACAGTAAAAGCTCTCTGGGTGAAGGTGTCTTGAGGCTAATAATAAAATTGCAGAATTACAGATAGACAATCGCAGTTACAGTCACTTTGCAATGTAGTCGATCAACTGGACAACCAGGCTATTTCAGAAGAAAGAATCCTGCGTTACCGACAGGACTTTACGTCAGAAGAAGGCCGTGAAGGTGCTCCGGCGCTTTATTCGTTTAACCGGTCTCTCCAAACGACTATGATTGGAACGCACTGCATGTGTGTGCATGTGCTTTTTTTTCTTTATCTATTTTTCTATTTAGTCTTTCCCCATGTTTATCGTTTTTCTTTCAAACCTTATTTTCCCTCTTTTGTATAGGGCAGCAAACCAGTTCTTCTACCAGGTTAACCTCCTTGTGTCTCTTACAGAGAAAGCTCTTATGAAATCCCAACTCGGGTCACGCGCAGTTGTCCGCCGCTGTCCATAGTCACTTCGCGTAAAATTAGAAAAAAAAAACTAGTATCAATGACACAGTGCAGCTTTTACTCGGGTCCGCTGGAATCCAGCCCACTATTTTACCTCTGAGCAACACCGGTGCTTGGGCCTTGTTCGGAAACTTGCCTTAGGCAGGCTTGTTGTCGGAAAGCAATCGCGTTAATACGACTTATGAAGAGTTTTACAACAGTGAAAGAACAACCAGTCGTCGCACATTGCGATTAGTTTAACGAGTGGGTAGTTCAACGCTTCAACCCATTACAAACGCTTGTTCTTGTTCATGTGTGTTTTGAATATGTAATCTACGCGGACGATACTAGTATATTTTTTTTCTGGGGAAACGGCTGATGACCTCATTGTTTCTGCTAATGAAATACTAAATGAAATATATGCCTGGACTGTGGCAAATTCTCTACACATTAATTGCTCTAAAAGCAAGGCTGTACTGTTCCGTGCGAGAGCCAAGTCATTTGAAACGTCTCACAAACTAATACTTAATAACGTTGAAATTAAACTTTGTCAAACAGTTAAAACTCTCGGTGTCCATTTTCACAAACACATGGCATGGAATTACCATGCAGAACACATTAGTCACAAACTTTGTAAAGTTCTAGGTGTGTTGCGTCGATGCCAGAACATACTACCTGTGAAACAAAAAATATTAGTGTACAATGCTCTTTTTTCTTCACATTTACACTATTGTCTTCTGGTCTGGTCTACAGGCTCTAAAGAATCTCTAAAGAACCTGGTCGTGTTACAAAAAAAAGGCCTTGCGGTGCATTGAAGGTGTATCCTATAACGCACACACGGCTTCAATATTTGTAAAATATAGAATTTTAAGAATTACCTGTTATTACGAATACCAGCTTCTGTCAGCTTTTAAATCAGAAATACGCAGAGGAAGTATCTTTTTACGCACCTTGGCCACCTTGCAACCAAACCCTGCCAGTCTCGTTACTCGGTGTACGGAGACTTGGCACGTACCTTGTCCTCGCACAAACTATGGATTTGAAACACTACGTTACCGCCTTCCAAGTGTGATGAACAAATGGAAACTAACAACTCATAATCTGCGTATATTGTCTAAAACTGAAATGTTAAATCGGATGTGCTGATTGTGTTGTAAATGAATGTTCGGTGATTTTCTCTAATGGTTATTCAGTTTTTATTCTTTCATGTATTGCTTTTTTATGAATATTTTTGTGTGTATTTTAGAGTTGTGATTCTATTATTTGCTGTCATGGGCCACATGCGTGTTTCTTTTTGTATTGTCGCTTTCCGCTGCCTGTAACTTTTGTAACTTTTTGTAAATTTGTAGTTTAAATTTTTTTTCTGGGTGAAGGGGCCAGTCAAGCTGTGAAATGCAGCTTTTTTCCCTTCGCACCAAACCGCGTAAACAGTGTATTTTCATGTACTTGTCACGCGGTTAAATAAACTCAAACTCAAACCCATTAACTGTGGCGGACACCCACTTCTGGCATATCATGCGCGGATCGTTATGGATTCATCATAATGTTTTTGGTGCGTACGCCAAAGCATTGCAACACTCTCCCTGCCAGCAACGTGCACCACTCCAACTCGATACTCTTCAAAGAAGATGTTGTGTGTTTGGAAGAAATGTTCGACGATTTAAAGAACTGTCCATTCTACTATGGCAGAGCATTTAGCTGCCTAAACCATTAGTCACGGGCTAGTAACACATGACTTATCCTTTGTTAACTCTTATTCTCTATTAACAGTTTTGTGTTAAATTGTGCCACACCCACAATATAAGACCCCCTAAACAAGGTTTTTTGAGGTGTTGCAATTAATAAAAACGGCAGATTTCATGTAAAGTGGGAATCGATGATATGCGAAGCATGAATTAGGATGGTTGATATGTGACTTCAAAATCAGTACAACGGGACGAGGTGGACGTAGCTTATCTCGTGTTTGACTTCCGTTTCATAATTATCATGTTTGGACGTGTCATTTACCTTCTTCGTCTATTCACGTCACGTGATACCAAATTTGGTATATGTAGAGCTAGCAAAATGGCCGCTAGCGCATCATGAGCATGGCGTGTTGTCATGTTGTTACATGACAGCTTCTCACAAGTGCAATGTTTGCACCAGTCAGATACCTTTGTCATCCATTCACTTGATGTAATACAAAATTTAGTATATGTGAAGCTAGTAAAATGACCAAGAGCACACCATGAGCGTGGCGTGTAGTCATGAGTCATGACTTACATGACATGCATGTCATGATTTCCACGGGTCTGTCACTTGTGTTCTCTATACAGTTGTGTTATACTATACCAGTTTTGCAACATACCATGTGAACGAAACCATTGCAGGAGCAGCAATACCATGAAATGTAAATCATGACATTTATTAGATAGATGTCATGGTTATCATTTCATGACTAGTCAGTTATGCTCACCATACAGTCATGTTATGTCATACCAAATTTGTTATTGATACCATTATGGAACCGGCCAGGAGAGCTAAAAGTCGTAGGTTGCGAGATAGATAGATAGTTAGATAGATACGCTCAAATACGGCGAAGTTCGCTAAGAAATGCTTCGCCTTTAAAATTATATATATATATATATATATATATATATATATATATATATATATATATATATATATATATATATATATATATATATATATATATATATATATATATATATATATATTTACATATGTGTGTGTGTGTGTGTGGGTCGAGTTGTTTTGGAATTTTTTGCGGAAATGCCCCCACTTCTTAGTTAGATATTCTTTTTTCTACTCTTGTTTTCTTGTTTCGAGATCCTAAATTCTCGAAAACAAAGGTCAGTTTTTCATTTATCGGGTAGTCGAAACGTGCGCAAGTCTTAAATGCACACTTTCATCTACTGCGCTTCATACCTGCTGCTAAGCTGGTCCGGCAAGCAGGGTCTTGTTGTAATGCCTCAAGTGTTCCAGTGTGTTCAACGAAACTTGGCTAAAATGATTTAAATAATATGTATTCTAAAACAGCAAGTTAATTGTTTATTCCAAGACAGAGAAGGTTAATTACCATACTTCATCACGGGTTCACCGATCCACATACGATGTATACTATCTTTTCGGTCTTCACTGCTTCAAAAGTCTTTGCCAGCGCAACACCAGGTGCTCCTGGATACTACGTTTTATTGTAATTCATGCTTAACTATTTTGTCAACCAGTGAGTAAGAGCACCAATGGAGAGAAAATGTTGGATTCGGTCAACGAGCCAAACTT
This sequence comes from Rhipicephalus microplus, assembly GCF_013339725.1. Taxonomy (NCBI): domain Eukaryota; kingdom Metazoa; phylum Arthropoda; class Arachnida; order Ixodida; family Ixodidae; genus Rhipicephalus; species Rhipicephalus microplus. Next base: position 163,918,674 of record NC_051171.1, on the reverse strand, counting down.
GACAAACCAGTGAAGACTCTCATAACGCTTCGGAGGAACAGCGCCGGTGGAACGGCACAGCAGCTAAAGTATTAGCGGAGACGGTAGTCATACGGTTTACCGGTAAACTGTATGACTTTGCTTAGAAATGAAAACATTTGTTATTTTGCCCTTGTTGGAAAAGTACCTTGGAGGCAAGAAACATTCCGTACTTCACAATATATACACGCTACCATGCAAAGGCTGATTGGTACAGCCAACTTAGGGAACTACCGCCTGTATCGAAGCCTTCTAACAAGCTTTAGGCACTTTGGACACGAGCTCTTGTTTGACTGACGTGGGACCTTTCCTCCTCACTGCCGCGCGGCCTGCCTTAGTGGCGTAAACGCGCGCGGAAGAGAATCGCAAGCTACAGATGCGTGGCATCGGAAGGCGAGACGGCTCATTCTTCTATTCGCTTCTTTGTTCTTGCATTTTAGCTGTTTATGCACGGCCAGAGACAGCACAGCATACATGCAGAGCGAAACATGCCACTCGGCTAACTTCGATCGCAGCGTGAGCTCGGTGCGCCGAAAATTGGCAGCCTGCACTCGCAGGCAGCGTTGTCTCACGCACCTGGCGGAAGCAGGCTGTTAGCGTGACAAGCCCAAAGTGCAATACCAGGGTACGTGGCACCAGAACTATACAGGAAATCGACAACTTCTGTTGCCTGAACGTTCCTGTATTTTCTTGCCTTTCTTAATTGTTTCTTTTTTTCTCTATCGTAGTTCTTTTCTCCATCACAAGAGTGCCTCGGGAACAGCGTGAAGTTATTCCGGGCATTCTAGAGCGCTAATGTCTCACACTTGTTTTGGCTGCGGTTGTTGTACATTACTGTTTTTCTTTCTTCGCCGAACTAGCTTTTGTAGCACCAATGCCACGAACCTGAGTGGCGAAATGTCAATGCCAGGAGGCACTGGTTTGTTAACTGGCATTCCCCGAGAACCAGCCTTTTTACGCGTGTACTTGTCAGGCCGAATATTTGTGGTTGACAATGTCCCCAATTGAGAAACACAACGACGACACCAAGGTGGTGCACAGAATCCTCGGCTGAAGTGCTGAGATAGGAATAGTTCTACCGGCCTAAAAGAACGAAATGCTGTACGCTAGTAGGAAAGTTCAGCCCCAACGTTCTCAAGACAGAACGCTGCGTCTATCACTTTCGCTTTCCCACTATGCACATTACGTCCCTGATGGGGCAGCAGTTGCCGAAAGTTGTATACACTTTGAAATGCGGGGCCAATTCGTGCACAAAATTACGGGCGCCATCAGTTTAGTTTGTGACCGTAAAGTGCGGAAGAAATTCTGTAGCTTACCCACACTGCGTGTGTTCGCTGCTGTTTTAGTTTCACAAGTGAAACAGATTTAGCTGGCGTGAATGACAGGGTTATTACTTCCTGTGACATGTATATTGCATAGTTTTACTTTTGCAGTCCAAAAACAAAGAGCCGCGGTGAATTCCAAAACACAACTAAATGAGGTTTTGCGACACATGCACGCCACCGACGCATTCTCCTGCGTTCATCATTTGATGACAAAAGTGCATTGAGTTCTTTTGGGCAACGCAGTGCTTTGTTGCAGAACTCAGTTTATGCCTACCTAATATCCTTTGTTTTCCTCCTGAGTGCTAGCTCAATATCCTCCATTGCCTAAGTTCTTCCGCAAAACAAATTAATGTCTTAATATTCCACAAACCATTAGCTACACACCACGATATAGCCTTATTAACATTATCCCGCAAGTATGCCTACACTGACAGGTCATTTTCATTTCGTTTCATTGCAAATTCATTTTAGTTTTACACACATATATGGTTGCACATCAACATCCCATTGAGCCTTTTCACGCTCAATAGGAATAACCTGCACGACAACAAAGCTTCATTTTTTAACCCTCATACATTTCACCATCAACTCATTGACCGTTTTCACTTCGGTATTTATTAAAAAGGCTAGACCTGTATCAACCGTGTACGTAATACGTATGTACCGTGTATTTATTCAGCATGTATTATGTATGAATTATGTATAAAGTGTTTAAGTTCTTGCGTGTGATGCGTGTATATATTTTCTCTCAGATTTTTCATGCCTTTTTTATTTTACGCGGATTGGTGTCATTCTACAGCCCCCCTTACACAGCGTCCAACAGAAAAAGGAAGAATTTCTGTAAATAAAAAAAGCAAAGAGAAATATCTTTGTTGTTCATGTTTCCGTGTGAACGTGTACCGCGCAGTGATTTCCTTTCGAATTTTATATGAAGATGTGCATTGCAATGTGTGTAGACAACCGTTTTATGGAGGCAAAATGTTTTATCTTATGAAAAAATCTGGTAGCCGTGCTTGCTCTGCGTAGTGAGAAATCCGGCGTAAAGGCAGCAAGAACTGTTTCAAGTTTTGTTCAACAGATGGATGACATTGTCATTTGGCTCGAGATTTAGAGGAAATCGTATGATAATCACATGGGTTTTGACGCCTGATGGCAATACACGCTTGTACCACGCAATATTATTACTGTTCCAAGACAAGCTTTGTTGTGACGCCTGTATACAGGGCACGTGTGTTTGTAAAGCAAGCGTGTGATTTTCACTTCATTTACAAGCTGAATAAATTGTTTTCATTGTATTTCCATGCAGGCGCGCGGCAATGTCATATAACGACTGCCTGCCACCTAAACGACCTGGGTTCCATTCTCACGAAGACGTGGAACTTTTTTTTATTTTCTTGTATTTGAATCTTTCTCAATTTCTTGGTCACAAACAAGGTGAAGATTTTTAGCTCACAGCCAACGATGCCTTCACCGACGCCGACACCGACGCTAGAAGCCGAATTACTGCGAAACGAGCTTTTTAACGCTATCGCGTTTAAAACTAAGACCGCTGCTTGTGTGAACGGGATCTCCATGGCTGTTCTATGCATTTAATTTTCAGCAAATGCAAATGAAAGTTTTTATAGCCGACCTCATATGCTGTGTTATGCGCAACTCATTGTGGCAAGTAGACGTCGCTGATCTTGAACAGATTTTTCGGAGATACTGTCTTAGCCTCAATTTATTAAAAGTGCAAGATTTAGTGCGAGTAACTAAACTTCTGTTGCAATAGTAAAAAGTCGCAACTTATCTGCAACTTCTCAAAGACTTGGTGGGTGATAGCTGATCCCCAGGCTAGCGTCGCCTGCTAATACTACTATACATCAGAGTATGCACTAACGAAAAGCTTCACGCTGCACTTACCTTTCTTCTGCGCTGTAATGTGCATGTGGTGATTGCTTACGAAATCTCATCAGGCTGAAAGTTTTTTGAGAGATTCCAAGGGTGTTTATTTCGGCGAAGTGTGGTCCTGCATTCATAACTGCTCATTTCTTACGTACATTACTTTCTATTCCTGAATGGATGACCTCTCTATGCAATTATGGGGTCTTTAGCAATTAAAATGCCAGTTTAAGTGTTTTGAAGTGCATTCGTCTAAATAAGATAAGGCTGGAATCGTATGCAGGGCCCTGCCGTAGATTTTAATATTCTTTTTTTGTCAGCTACGCTTTATTTCAGTTTTCTTGGCGTCAGACAGATATACTACACCATGTGGCCGTCGATAAAAGCAGAATAAAATACTGACCCTAAATAGTAACTCACGAGAAATTCTAACAGTGTACTGACAAAAGTATCTATTTCCTTTCTGTTTTGTTGAAAGCCAGTTACAGGAGATTACTGTATTTCAAGGCGCAGTTAATGAGAACTGACAGATAATGATGCCAAAAAAAGCACAGAGCATGTTATTAGACGTAATTGCAATGCAGATGGTAAGAAGAAAAAAGTGGACGAAAAGACCGCTTGCTGCTTGCAGGAACCGAACCTGCAACCCTCGAATAACGCGTCCGATCAAGCGCGTTAAGGTGTCAAGGCTCTTGATCGATTTTCATTGACAATGCTCGCACAAATTGTGAAGCCTAGAGACGACTTGAATATTTACAATCATTGTCACTTTGTTCAAAGTGCACCCGTATTGTAACTTGGCGGCGTAAAACATCGTAACGCATCGTAACAGATAGAGCAGAATTTATTCACGTCCGTTAAGAAATTTGTTCTGCCTACTGGTTCATACTTAGCCGTCATACAAAATCTGAATATACTATGATCAAAAGCGGGAGGGTGATTTGTCTTAGACATACCTGTCCGCTCAGAATCTCCATTGCATACTGATTTTATAAGCCATCAGAAGTTATGATATCAATTACGCCTAACATGTACATTCATCAATTAAAAGGCCCTTGACAGAAAAACGCTTGCTTGCGATATTTATTGAAAGGCTTGTTTCAACGCGAGCATTTCACAAAATCATTTTTAGATTGCACTTTTCGAATCGAGAAACCACACACAGTACATAATGAAACTATGTGGTTGCTTCACAAAACCTAATCCTCTTAGAATCGTGTCCACAAAAAAAATTAAATAAAATAAAAACAACACAATAAAAATATTCCTTGTGTAAGCAGCCACGACCACTAAAAGAGGAGCGTGACAACCGAATATGAGGGGATAGGAACAACAACCCGATCGTCTGGTGTCATCGGTGGTATTATTTGCACCCCACACAGCTACCATACTCGCTCTTGTAGAACTTCACAACAGGCTTCTGTCTCGTGTCATACTATAATGGCGATCTCGCGAGTTGCTACAAACTTCGATGAGCACTCATACTTACTTTAAAACCAAGTTTGAAAATCATAAATGCAAAGTTCGTTGCTAATAATAGGTGGGAAGTTTCCACTTACACAGGACAAACAACGCAAACATCTCGAGGTATTAATTTTTCAGCCAGGGGCCATTTCACTCCTTATTTTCTTTTTAAGAAATGAGCTTCGCTTCAATCGGATGGTTTAAATGTCCATCTAGTGTGGGCAAGGGATCTCTTTCGTCATGGTTAGTATTGTTGAAGAAGCACATTAGCCTTTGGTACTGGTACCAGCTACTTTCTATTGAGGGTCCCGCTAAATTGAGGGATCATACGTGAACGGCAGTTTCTTTGCACTTTTGTTCTGCTTTCTGGTGTTCTCAGCGGGGCTACTTGCAATAGCACTGAACAAGGTCCCCACATGGTGCTCTACCAGATTACAGGGTTGCTTCTAGTGCCGCGGAACGAAGCTGGCGACAACCTTGTACAGCACAGGTTTCTTTGGATCGGCGAAAGAGGGGCAAGTGTACCCTTTCGGGTCGTTCACTTCCTTAGGTGGCCTTTTCCAAGCTCCCCTAGCACGGGCCTCTTCGCACAGTGGGCCGTCTATTTAGCGCCACGAAGACGCTTTGTCTTCTCCATCGTAAGCGGGCCATAGCCGTGGGCACCTCGTTTCTCACGAGAATGGCTCTGATTAATGAGAAAGCCCCGGCGTATTCTGCCGGCGCTGCAGCAACCACGGAGGCCGCAGCGGCACAGTGCGCATGCGCAAGGAGAAGGCCGTACCGTTATGGGTACAATGTCTGCCATCGTAGGGAAAGGGGGTGGGAGAGAACGGACTTGTCTGTATATCGAGGAGTCCTTCTCCTCTTTCTCAACCCTCTACCATTCCTACGCCCAGGCAGCCTCCTTGTTTAGTGGCGTGTAATTAAGGACACAATTTCGCAGGCCCGGGTTACGGCGTGCGCCGAAAAGCGCTCTTGTGTTTTATGGCCTGCTTTGCCGCATCCTTTCCCGGAGCGGCCATTTGCCGGCCGTTGCAGTTGTTCAGCTGAGTGGCGTGCAATGTGTGTTCGCCTGGGTGCATGGCCGAGGGCTGCAATTCTTTTCCGCGAGTGATTGCAGCGCGTTGATTTGGTGCCTGTGGTCGCCTTCCCTGGCAACAGCAATGAAACAAGTTTAATCAGTCACGAAATTATTTTTTTTCCTTCCCTCTGCGCATGTCTTTTGACAGTGCCTCGCAGGTTTTTCTTTTTTATAGCGAGGACCAATATTAGAACAAGGTAATGCTTCCACTGGTGCGTCGATGCAACGAGACGACTTTGTTTCTTGTGCAGCACCATCCATGGTCATTGATGACTCCGTTGTTCGCAGAATCTGGGCATGTTCAGCTGCTTGGCAAGCAAAGGTTAGTGTCTGTAGACTCCATCACTACATTGTTTGCTGTCGGAGCAGAACCGTAATGACCTCATCGATTGCGCGAGGCAATAAAAGTTTTTGTCTGGCTAATAATTTAAATTTTACCAGCACTGAATACACGTGAATAATTAAGCCGATGCGATAAAAAGCGTAGACGCAATAATTTCTTTTATGCTCGGCGTTGTTGATCCGTTGACTTGCGCTTTTCTTTTTCTTCTTCGCTTTCAAGCCTCTCTCGAGTTGACCTTCTGCTTCCGCTCCCATATATCGAAGCTTCTTGCGAGCTCCTCCTACACTTTTGTTTTTTGCCTGGCTTCAGCTGATTTTCTGGGAACGATATTACGCGATCTCTCTTTCGTGCTTTGGTTCCCACGGGTATTCCGTAGACAGGCGCGAGAGATACCAGGCAGGCCCCAGGGCACTTCCAACAAGCGCGATCTCTGCTAGAATGTCTTAGTGCAAGATATCCGACATTGTACTGCGATGCTCTTACCCTTACTCTGCTCCGTGACAGCCAGTACTTAGCGCTGCGAAAATCGAACAGAAAAGCGACAGCCAACAGAAACGAGTGTTTAGTACTAAAGAACAAGGCTCAAACACGATATAGGAGAAGACCCCGAGGGTGCCAAAGGGCCGATGGAGCCTGCTGAGCTATTCTCCGCCCGCTGCTCCGTTCGCCGCCTCCCCGATGACTTCTACTATCGGCCGAAAAGTTTGGCGCGTGACCCGAATTTTTACGTTGGTCAGATAAACAAGGGAGCGAAAAGGAAATCTTTCGTCCCAAGACAACCCTTCTCGCATAGATCAAAGGCCCACTTTTCCTTTCGTAATCCCAAGACATCCAATGTTTTCTTTGGGCTGCTGAGTTTCTTATTTTCGTTTTCATCGTTGAAACCATTCACTCACCGGAGCTTTCCTTGAGCGCATCTTGCTATAAAACATATTTCAACTCGTGGTGGTAAATTTTTGAAAATTTGTGAGGAGTCTGAAATGGTTATTGTCGGCCAAGCACCATATACAGTTTCTCCGGATGCATTTTAGCCATGTTGCTTTATCATTTTTTGTTCTCGTTTACAGCCATGCTGTGTTATTGTTTTAGGTAGTTGCGAAAAGTTAGAGGGGTGATAACTTTCTAAACGGGTATCGATCTTAGTCCTTGGTGTTTCTGCAGTGGCTCGCTATTTTCTGCACTTCACCTGACTGCTTAATGCTTAACGTATTGTTTCACAACGATGCCTTGAGGGTCATAAATTAAGAAAGGCTTTGCGCTCACATACTATATTCCCGTTTACTTTACACTAGCTCGAAAGCTCATATTGCTGAACTCGGTGCGTCGCGTCAAAACAGTGGAGGTATTTCTTCCGGTTTTTTGAAGCTCGATATAAACAGTAACGGTTCTAAATTACGCTGCCCGAACGCAAAGAAAAAGAAAAAGCAAAACACTTCCTCCATATGGCTTAAAAAAAGGTTGTTTCTCTGGACACGATGTTGTCGCTGAGTGGTTCTGAATTACGCTCGTAAAGAGACGTTTTCTTTCGTGTTAACGAAACACTCGAGCAGAAATTGCAACATACACCTTGGTATGTTCCCAAAACATGCGCGCAGAGGCACGACACATGATTGATATGTGGGGTTTAACGTCCCAAAACCACCATATGATTATGAGAGACGCCGTAGTGGAGGGCTGCGGAAATTTTGACCACCTGGGGTTCTTTAACATGCACCCAAATCTGAGCACACGGGCCTATAACATTTCCGCCTCCATCGGAAATGCAGCCGCCGCAGCCGGGATTCGATCCCGCGACCTGCGGGTCAGCAGCCGAGTACCTTAGCCACTAGACCACCACGGCGGGGCGAGGCACAACACATGCGTAATAAACAGACTGACGTGTTCTGATAAGAGGCAGTGTTTCCTAAGCACAGCCATCCAGTGTTATCATTACTCTCGAGCTTCGAAGAGTGTCCGGAGCGTGAGCGCAAAAGTGGCACTCAAAAGAAAAAGAAAAAAAAACACTGCAATCTCTTATTACAGCCATAACACCTCTCCATTTTTATTCGGCACAATTTTTCGGGCCGCTTGCTGGCTCCGCGAGCTGAGCAGCAGCGGGCTCCTTTCGAATGAATGCCTAGGGTACCCGCTGCAATTTCTCTCGCCATTTTTTGTCCCGTCTGTGAGTGAGGCGCTTTCTGGAACGAAGTGATCAGAAGGAAGGCGTGAAAAAAGATGAAAAAAAAAAGACGGAATTGCAGTTCCGAAGTACTAAGCTCACCTATCGAGAGCAATCGGTGAGACGGCTTCTACGGAGGCAGGTTTTCTGTTGTTGCCTCTTCTAGGCTTTACGCGATATTTTGCTTACTATCCCACGGCTAGCGGACGGGAGCATTTTCTTCCAAGACGATTTCAGGCGGCCCGCTGGCCACGCGCCGCGTCATTTTATTTATCTTGAGAAAAACAAGAAGGCGGCGTCTCTGGACGGCAGCCATAGCCGGCGTTTTGAGATTGCGCATCAGCCGTTCTCTAAACCGATGCACTCTATTGGCTTTCCTTGTACGACTATTTTCTTTTTCCTCCCCCGCTTCCTTATGTTTACCTTACGATAATCATGACCGAGTAGCGAAAAGATGATCGTCATAAAAAAAGCTAAAAAGAAAGATTGGTCCTGCGAGTTCCACTTCTACTCTTGTTCTTTGGTCGTCATGTATTGCTTGGTTATATTGGTTTTGAATGTAAGCATGGGGTTCAGTACTCACGACCTGGTTAGACATTTTTATGCTGTCTCACTTTTTTTTTGCCAAACTATCTTTTTCTTCTAGTAAACCTTGTGAAAACCTCCAAACCTTTTTTTTTTCTCACTGCTTTCGTAGGCTTAGATAAACCATCATTACACGGCCGTAGTGCACTGGCTTGCATCTGCCAGAATATACTGCTTCACGTTTATTAAGGCGAAAACTTTGTATTTTTCACGAGAAGGACTACGGGGCGAAAAGCCAGAGTTAAAATGGTACTGACACAAAACCACTGCCCGGCTTGCGCATAACGCGCCGCACAGTCACAGCGAAAGCTGGAAGAACGGCCTTTCAGACGCTTGTTTAAACACATTTGACGCATTAGTTGAGTAACCCCTTGTTTAAACACAATATTTGAGTAGCTGCTACAAGCACACAATCACCGGCATGGCTCTGTTGTAGAATACTGGGCTGGCACGTAGCGTACCTTGGTTCGAATTCCAGTTTGTCTTCAATAGTTTTTTTATTTGACGTGATAGTGATTACGGACATCAGTGGCGATGGCAGACACCTACGGCGCACGTGACCTTTGTGATCTCACAACAGCTTTAGCTGTATAATTTTGGCATCACGTTTTTTTGTTGTTGTTGAAATGTATTGCCGGAAACGTGTTAGCAATAACACGACACATTGCGGCATCGTGCAACCGATAGTCATTACAAACTTCTCATTGCCGACCAGTATCAGTTTCGGTTTGAGGTAGACTCAACAACGACAAGCCGCCGAGTGTAACTATAACCACCTATAGCACATGAAAGTTTCAAGCTCGTCTTCAAACAGAACTGCGACACGCTTCCGCGTGGTCTGCATCAAGAAATACTTTCGAACAGTAAACGGTACTGAGGTTTCCCAAAACACAAAAACTTTCAGTGCGTGCGTCACGGCCATGGTCTCGCGAGCAGCCGCCGAGAAGTATAGAGTGCTGACCAAATGGACAAAATTGACAAATTGACAAATGGACAATGTCCATTCGGTTCACCGAAACTGCTTAGTTGAAAATTGATTGAATTGATTGATTGAAAAAAATGATTGAAGAGACGGGTAAATTTTAAAATGAATTGAGTAAAATCAAACATAAAAAAGAGGAAGGGGCGTACCGGGCGCTGTGCGCCAGTCTTTCTTTCGGTGAAAATAAGACGAAGAAGAAGAGAAGGCAATGATCATCAGAGATTTCTCTGATAAGGCTCTAGTGATGCCAATCCTGAGACTCAGCATATAGAGAAAGGTGTTTTGGCTCCACTAATGTCATCGGAAAACTGCGTTGGAATGCAGCGCACTCTACGGCTCTTGACGCTTCGTCCTTATTCTTCTTGCGGTCATTGTCCATTAGTAGCGACTCTGCGGTAAGTTGTCTTCTTGTGAAACACGGCAACATGCAACGAAGTATATATTACAGGAGAAAACTCGACATTTGAAGTCAATTTTGAGACGGTATTTTACGAAATTTTGTTGATTAATTCAATTAAGTTCTACTATGTCATCAGCTGTTTGTTGGAAAAAAGTGTTGCGTTCTTCACTCTTATTCGGCCGGTGACGAGTAGTGGGAGTTAACAAATTTTTTTGGCACATACCCGATATGATGAACCACGACGACAAGACACACCGACAATCCGAGACCCTAAGGTTCTTGGTTCTCTAATGTTCTCAAATATATCCTAAGAACTGCAGAAATGTTTTTTCTCTGAAGAAGAAGAGAACAATGTTGATTCTCAGCACTCATAGTATTTTATTATTAGGTCCAGTACATTGTCACTTGGGATATACACTTTACGAAAAAATCCTATCTTGGTCGTCCATTCTTGCATTTAGTGCCAAGAAACAAGGAGGAGACCGGAACGCGTTGACGACGAATGGTACACAAACTGACAACTGGTTTATCTGCGTCTTGCGACGTGTAGTATGAATGTTAATAATCGCACGAGAAAAGAGAAGGTAGAGACCCAGTCACCATGAACAACAATAAAAATAGGTTAAACAACAAGTGATGCCATCGCGAACCAGATGTGCCGCGTTTTCGGGACTCATTTCTGCCTGAGCTACTCGTAATGGGATTGTGATGACACGATACGCGTTTATTTGATGCTTATGCGCACCGATTTTCCGTGAAAACGAATTACTTGTACTCTATGGGAAGAAGGATGTCAGGGAGGTCAAAGGAGCACTCTTCATCACAGCACCTCTGTGACCTTCGTGACCGACTCCAATTAAAACACTCGGTGTGCGCGTTTCTTTTTGTTGTAGGTATCGCTCTTAAATTCTTTTCCCCAGGGCAGGGTAGCACGCAGGATACGTGCATCTTGTTAGCCTCCCTGCCTTTTCTTTTTTCCGGCAGCCTGGTGAGGAAGCAGACGTAGAGAGAAAATTATGATGCTTGAGTCGGGAAAGTGCTTAGATTGTAAGATTACGAAGCTACCATTTTCAGCTTCCTCCTGGGTCAAAATGTTGAAATGTTAAAATGACACCACAAAGTTAATAACGAAGAACGTATGCAGGCTGTCACATTTCTTCGGAGTGTTTCACTATATTTTTATGCCCGGCGCATGCCAAAAAATATCGCGTTTTAAATGCGAAGTATTTCTTAGCAAACTCCACCGAGATTGGCCGTATCTATCTATCTATCTATCTATCTATCTATCTATCTATCTATCTATCTATCTATCTATCTATCTATCTATCTATCTATCTATCTATCTATCTATCTATCTATCTATCTATCTATCTATCTATCTATCTATCTATCTATCTATCTATCTGTCTGTCTGTCTGTCTGTCTGTCTGTCTGTCTGTCTGTCTGTCTGTCTGTCTGTCTGTCTGTCTGTCTGTCTGTCTGTCTGTCTGTCTGTCTGTCTGTCTGTCTATCTATCTATCTATCTATCTATCTATCTATCTATCTATCTATCTATCTATCTATCTATCTATCTATCTATCTATCTATCTATCTATCTATCTATCTATCTATCTATCTATCTATCTATCTATCTATCTATCTATCTATCTATCTATCTATCTATCTATCTATCTATCTATCTATCTATCTATCTATCTATCCACCTATGACTTTAACTCTGCTGGCCGTTTTGATATAGTCCCTATATCAAACCTGATATGACAACATGACTGTATGAGGAGCATAACTGCTAGTCATAATATGAAAACCTTGACATATACGTCATGAACATTAGGATTTAAATGTTATGGTCGCGCTGCTTTTGCGATGGTTTTGTTCACGTGACAAATTGCAAAACTTGTATGGTTTGACATGACTGCATGGTGAACATAAGTGGCAGGCCCTCACGTGGAAATTTCGACATGCATTTCATGTAAATCATGACTACACGCCACGCTCATGATGCGTTCGTGGCTGTTTTGGTAAATTCACATATTCCAAATTTGGTATTGCGTGACGTGAATAGACGACTAAAATAAGTGACACATACAAACAAGATAATCATGTAAAACATGACTACATGCTACGCTCACTGCGTGCTCACTGCCGTTTCGCTAGCTTCACAAATACCACATTTGGTATTACGAGATGTGAGTGGACGACGAACACAAATTTTGGGCGGAAACGCGATAATCATGAAATAGAAATTATGTACGGCGTAATTTACGCCCACCTCGTAATAATGTACTGATTTTAAAGTGACGTATCAACCTTCATCATTCGTGCTTCGCATTTCACAGGTTCCCTCTGTACGTGAGATGTGCCAGTTTTTTTCATTGCGCTTTTCAGCACCATTGGTATTGAAGTCATATTGATTTTCATTGCCCTATTTTTGAAATGTGTTTTGTTTTCTGCACCTGGTACTTTGGAACTTTTTACCAAGAATATTTAGCGAAGAACAGAATTCTCGCTGTTTAAATTAAAAAAAAGGCAAAATAAATAGGTACGTGTAAATTAAGCACATTACTATTATTTTCTAGACACTGAATGTAAAAATAAAAATAAATGAAAGGAATACTATTGCATTTCAGCTTTACCTGGAGCCTACTTACTCGAGAATCACCTTCATTTTTTAGAGGACGGTTTTCTTGAGGTACTTGTTTTATTCACAACATAATTCTGCTTGTCTGAGAGCAAGTTGAAATAAATATTTCAATTTCTCCTTGTTAATTATTGTTGATGTTAAAATTGAAATATATATATATATATATATATATATATATATATATATATATATATATAGGCATGCACTATGTATTTTCTAGCTGGTTTTCTGCGCACTCCACCATGACATCTTCGAAATCAGTTTCTTGGCGCCTAACAAATAAAACGCCAGAAAGCATACTGATTATGACAGGGGCAAACATTTACTCTACATCAACAAGGTTCAACGAGAGTCAGTAATATCGGTTCAATATATCACTACACTACTTTATTTACCTTGAAGCTATTGATCGAGTGACCGGACTTTCAGTGCTTAAAAACTACAAATACTTCGTATCGTGTCCCGAGAACTGTTTGCCCACTTGTTCTAGCAAATAATGACAACTTTGCTATGAAAAATGGAGGCACTGTCACTCTGTTGTTTTCAATATTGAGAAAAGAGTGATTTTGCCAGTGGACGCTAGACGAATCGATGATAGAAGATTGTGTCCTGGCAAGACGCGAAAGTAGCGCTCCCCGTCCGGTCTGCTGCATTACGCAGCTGACAAAAGGAAAGAGACGAAAAGGCCTCGGGACATTCCTCTGTGTGTCAAGTTCTGATCGCAAGAAACAATCGAGTGTAATGATCACTGTTTCATATAGGAATCTTCACAATTTCTTAATGTGATCTCCGAGAATGCTCTAAACACTGGTGAAACATAATGGTTGTAAGAACTGCTTTTTGGCAGCGTTCTTAACCAAGTTGTGCTAACTGTCTATAAATTGTGCTCCATGGCCAAAACTTATCAGCATCATGAAGCAGCATGTTATCTCTTCATTCCACATACAGCGATATTGTATAAGGTATCGGCCAGGAGAATAGGTAATTTGTGTGTGTGTGGGGGGGGGGGGGGAACACCTTTTTAAAATAGTTCTATTTCGTTTCTTGTTGAACAAATATTCAGAGGGGGGAGGGAGGGCAAGGACCCGGTGTGCTATTCTCTAGATACGCCACTTATATTGGTAACTTGTGCTCCTCAATGCAGAACTCCGCAGGTGGGTTTGTACCGCAGCAACTGGGCAAGCCCCACTAGCACGTAGTGAGCGTGCTATCGTCTAACGATAACGAGCACGTTAAAAATGCGAAGGAGTGAATAGGGAATTCTTTATAAAGAAAGAGGAAGGGAAACATAAAAAGGAAGGAACGAAAGGCACAAAATGGTAGAAAAACAGAGAAAGAAAGTGGGACAAGAAAGTCAAATAAAGGGAATAAAAAATATATAGGAGAATGAAGGCAAGTGAACTTAATGATGAAAACCGTGTATCCAAAGCCATGCTGCACACTAAGTCAGTGCCAATTTCAACTCTATTAGAATGATAGAAGGAGAATATTAAGGACTCGTTTTTAATAGACAAGAAAGTCAAGGAAAGCGTAATGATCTTATTTGTAGGTAATATGATGTAAATGAGGAGAAAGATAAGTGGACGAAAAGGTAACTTGCCGCTAGCAGTGGCAGTTTTCATTAACTTTGATTCGAACATTACCCGCATTAAGAGTAAGCCAAATTAGAAACTGCTTCACCACAGCAAGGAAGAAAATTCCTGGGATTACAGTCTTGCTATTCCGTTTTTTGCAATAAAACTCGCATTAACAAAAGATTATGCACAGTAAGTTCGTACCACGTATTATAGAGAAACAATCATTCGAACAACAAAGCGCGATTTAGGCAGTCACACGTGTGCTTTTGCTTATATTTTTTTTCATTTACTAGTTATAAATGAAGTTCGACGCACCTGTAGTCAATCTTCCGCTGATGTATTTTGTTATATTTAAAACATATGTGCTTTGTGTTAATGCGCAGTAACAGCTGCACAAACGTACCTCATTGTTTTTATTGTACTGCAGTATGAAACCACTTCGACCCTAAACAATAGTGCCCACTTGGCTGATGTAGGCTAAATAAATTGGTGAATAAATATTGATTGATTGATAAGTGGGGTTTAACTTCCCAAAACCCCCATATGATTATGAGAGACGCCGTAGTGGATGGCTCCAGAAATTTCGACCGCCTGTGTTTCCTTAACGTGCCCCTAAATCTGAGCCCACGGGCCTACAACATTTCAGCCTGAAATAAATAAATAAATAAATAGTTAAAATAAACAAAAATAAATAAATAAATGCAGACAACTTTCCGTCGACACACTGAAATGCTAACATGTCTTTTGTCATCTATTCATATTGTAACGCCGACAAACAGTGCTGGATGGCAACAAAAAAAGTAACAAAGTGTGACTTTTACAAAGCTGAATATATTACTTGCGAAAAGTATCTTTCTTATGCTGAATTCTGTCTTCAAACAGATAATCAGTGGCAAGAGTATTGTGGGCCTCGTTAGTGAGTGGTAAGAACATTCAGTGCGAGGAACTCAACAAGGAACTCAACGTGTTCTCTGGCGCACGTATTGTGTCGCTTCTTTATGGTCCTTCTCTTGGCTATGCACAAAAGATTATTACCTTTCCTTTGATCCTTTGAGACTTGCGAATCACGTTACGACAAGAAACACGTTGGATCTACTCTGCAAATTTATGTCGCTGCTTCACCGCGCTTCCGTTATGCAGCGAATACGAGCTGAATGCGTCAACGCGTCATGTTTGTGACTACCGTTAGTTCGAGCTGTGTAGCCTAAATTAGAAATTAGGCACGCTACCCAAGGCCAGGAAGCACTCCAAGTTAGTTGAGTGCTGGTTTCTGTTACAAAAAAAAAACAAAAAAAAACAATTTGTTAGGCCTAACTTATACTAGTATGTGACTGGCCTCCCCGGCATCGTCGTATCTTTGCTTGTCACCGAGATCAAGCTCGATTTACAGGCGGGGCACGTCCGCCGCACAACAGACGCTATTCTTGGTGGTTTCCGCTTTCCACACGCTGCAGTGGGCCCAATGGAAAAAAAATTGTTGTCGCCATCGGCCCAGAGTGTGCTCGAGCTTTACCGAGCAAGAAAGAAAAGCAAAGCAACACATTTCCGCTTCTCCTTCGTTTGACCGTTTTTTTTGTTTGTGTGTGAGTTTGTGCGTGCGTGCGTTTTACATAACCTGAGAACACCAGAAAGAAAACACTGGGGTAAATAGAAGCAGGGCGAGTAAGCACAAACAACGATGTGAGGCGACGCGGGATGCAAACGTGATGACACGGCATTTTTCGTAACGAGCAGTGCTCAGCCAAAGCAGTTTCCCCGTTTCTCAGGGAGCGGCGAAAGAGCCGAGGGACGTCGTCGTAGAGAAGTAGCAACTTTGGAGAAAAGCGTTTGCACGGAAACCTCATATAAAACATCAGAACGGAGAAAGCAAAAGCAGCGGGTGCAGCCTGATATCTGAGGATACGAAAGATGCGAGTAAAGTAACAAATAAACGTAAAATGTGGCGTCGTTCCCCGAGTCTGCAGGTCCGATCGCATCGGGCGTCGT
Organism: Rhipicephalus microplus; assembly: GCF_013339725.1. Taxonomy (NCBI): domain Eukaryota; kingdom Metazoa; phylum Arthropoda; class Arachnida; order Ixodida; family Ixodidae; genus Rhipicephalus; species Rhipicephalus microplus. The sequence continues at coordinate 163,902,230 of NC_051171.1, read as the reverse complement.
AGACAACAATGACGTACGCCCTTTCGACGCCACGGACGAGGGCCTCATAAAGAATCAGCCGGTGCTGGCCCCCAACGCCCCCTTGACGACCTAACGTATCGAATTATTTTGTTTTTGCGTACAGGCTGTTTACGGCGTTCACCGCAACTTTTCTTTTTTCGCTCGTTGCCCTTAGAAACAAGAGAATGCGCGAGTGAAGGAAAAAAACAAGAAAGTGCAGTGCCCAAACGGTCTCGGCCGCGTCGCCTTACGGGAAGCGGTGGCGCTCCTTTCGCCTGCGATGCAGAGGGAAAGAAGAAGAGCGCAAAAGGGTACACAGGGAGTCATGGCAAAGGGAACGAACAGGCTCAGGAAGCTTTGATCTCCAAAGGGGAGGTCGTCGTGGCTAGTGAAAAAGAAGCCGCCGGCTTGGCGTTGCCCGCAGAAATGCGAAGAAAATAGGGGCCCCGGCGACATGTGTTCTCGATAGCTCCGCAGCATTCGGGCGCCAGCACCGTGTCTTTGCTGCTGCTGCTGCCGCCGTCGCCAGTCCCGGCTATAACTGCTCCCGCTTTCATGCGTATGTCTGCTCGAAGGGGAGACGAAGGAGTGGCGCTAGTCTCGGGCAGGCATTCCCCGGGCAGCCACTGTGACGAAGACCGAAGGGCCAATGGCACTAGCCGTGCAGAAGCAAAATACTCCTCGAACCTGCAGCACCATATGGCGTCGCTATGAGGAAACCAGCGCGCGTTCTCGGTGCGCGAGGAGCACGCACGCACGCATTAGAGAAGGAGCAAACGGGCGCTAAGAACCCTTACATTTTTTTGTTTCTTTTGTTCATGCTTGGCTAGACACGGCAGTTTTTCTTAGATCTCTCTTGCCGAATATGTCTGCCTCCGTTTTGTTATTCTTCGGCTCGGCTGCTTGCTTGGTGTTGCGTCAAAGAATGGGTCGCCATCATTAGGAGGCACTGCAGCACAAAGGGGATAGTGTATGGCCTCGACGTAACATCGCTAAAGATGCACGGTGAACTTTTTATTAGTTTTTGGGAAGTAATCTTAAAAATAAAGAGCTTTCACGCATTGAGGGATATTGCTGCGAAGCTGGAACTATGCTAAAGTGCACTCTATTTCTCGGAGTAGTTTCGACGACATTTAGACGTTTGCTCCAAGTAGCAGCTTTTCGTCCTTTATTACGGCGCTCGCAATAACGCTGTCAGTTGATAAAGTATTGATCCAATAAAACTGTCCTCTCACTCGCAATGATAAATGACCGCGTCACGATAAATGTTAGGCCGGGATATATAGACAAAAAGAAAAAAATCATGCTCATTTTAATAAAATAAATTTTATATTATAGGCAAAAGTGCCAATGGTTCATTTCCACTTTTCCGACCACGTGCAAAACTTCGACGTGCGCGTCCTGACATGACGCATGTTTTCATGTAAACATATCACATCTCTTATCGCCTGTGCGGAATTCGCTTAAGGTTAACCATCTTGTTTTCGTTGTGCTTCACCTACACCGTTTAATCAAATGAGCGTTTGCCTGAACACTCTTTTGTTTCTTCTTCACACGTTTAGCGCACGCTACGGCCTTGCGCACGCAACGGGCGAGAGAGAGCAAGACTGCGCATGCGCGGATAAGAGAGATGTGTGCGTTTGCGCGCGAAGGGGATGCGCGCTCAATAAATCTTGGCGCTTGCATTGTGCCCGCTATTTATATACGGTCGTTGCGTACCGTACCGGCGGCTATCTCGGGAGATCTAGACGGATGCGAGCGTCGACGGCATGGCTGCTGCGAAGAAAGGCCGCGTCTATCGCTGCAGTTCATCTCTTCGCCTATAGATGGCACAGCACAACCCCCAAGTTCAAGGCGGTTTACGCCGAAGCACCCGACACGTTTCGGTTGTTGCGTACGGCTCTGCGCGATAGCCTCTCCAATTACGTACCCAACGCGCCACGCGTTGTGTTCCTTAGGCGTTGCGCGCTAAACTAAATCTGTCTAGTTTCCATCATTCACGATAAATGCTCCAGGATTCATGCGTTCTCGCTAAATAATTACACCAAAAGCTGTTATAAGATCGCAATTCGGTTCTAACGCTGCGCCGTATTTGTCCGCCGCCGCCGCCGCCGCCGGTGCCCGTAGCCACATCGCGTGAAATCAGCAAAAAAAAATATTACCAATAACACAGTGCGGCTCGAACCCGTGTTCGCTGGGTGCGAGCCCAGTATTCTACCACTGAGATACGCCGGTGCTTGGGACTTGCTGGCAAAGTTGCCTTAGGCAGGTTTGATGTCTGGAAAGTAATCGCGTTAATACGACTTATAAAGTGTTTTCAAACAACGAAAGAACAAGCAGTCGTCACACAATGCGAATAGCGTTACGAGTGGGTCGTCAAGTGCTCGAACCTATTACAAAATCTTGTTTTTGTTCACCTATTAACTGTGGCGCATACCCAGTTTAGGCATAATTCTTCATCGTCGTCAGCAACTGCATTAAGACTTGGCACAAAATTCCTCGCAATATTCTAACGGCTAACACGCTTCTCAGAATAACGACGAAAAATAGCACAGCGATTGCTGGCCTACCACCCTAAAGTTTTGATTATAAATGCCACAATGGGCATCAAGCAAGTGTGCTTGCAGCAGTTACGCAATGAGTGTTTCGAAAAGGCTCTGAAAGGCTGCGGCAGGCATGCGCGGCGTTTTTTTTTTTTTTTTTATAATGTCCTATTGAGGCGATCGGTTGTGATTTTTGGGCGCCGAGATTGTGAGCGACGTCCCTCTGTTATATAAGCTAAAACACGTGGACCCTCAACGCTGTGACGCACACCGTCCTGCATCCTCTTTTCTCGAACATTTAATTATTATTACGCGTAATATTTATGTTAGCAGTGAAAAAGTACTTTTGGTGTCAACGGAAACCACGTAGGTTGGCTCTCTCGCAGATATGAATGGCAGGTGAGCCGCAGCTTTGAAGACGGCGCTCTTGCTCTTAGGCTGTAAGCAAGGAGGTCTGAAATATTTTGTAAAAATCCTTCGTTGTTACTAACCATATGTATTTAATCTAAAATCAGTTCGGCAGACACTACCAAGAACAGGCGCGACCGTCTCGTGCTTCTTGCATTGTCCTCGTCTTCTCGTGTTCGGATTCTTGTTGCTCGCAATGGTGCTCTACACGGCCCCCCTTTTAGAAAGGCAGTCGCGGCTATATTACAGGTGACCAGAAGCAGGCTGTTCAGCCACGAAATACATCCGGCAAGCATGGCAGTCTAAGATCATTGTAAGATGGGGCGTTGTTGATGTGTCGGTAGTCATTCGGCAGAAACTGTATCTTCCCAGCCGTAGATGAGCAAGTGAAAGTGTTTAGGTGTGCGGTCACGTCAATGACCACAAACGAACCTCATCTTACGGGAGCCGCAAGAGACGTTGCGTGGCAGCGTGTCACACAAAAACGTGCGTGCCGTGTTGTAGGTCGGGACTGACATACACATTGCAGGATGGTCGTCATTGTCAAGGAGGAACCACGGTAAGCATAGCGTTACGTAGACGGTATGGGAAGTCGGAAACGTCTACAGGTACCGTTGGCGAGTCACACAAGAATTCACCAACAACACGACGAGTGGTTCAAAATTCTTTTATCACTTAAATGTGAAAAGCTTGAGAAACAAAGCAGAGGAAGTCGAGGCTGAAACAAAGCAGATAAATAACACTTTCTATTTTCTTGCTTTTACCGAAACGTGATTCCACTTGGAGGAAGACATCATTCAGTTCACTGGCTACAAACACATAACTCCATTCAGAAAAAAATAAACGTGGGGGGGGGGGGGGGGTGTGACCATCCACATGCGCCATAGCTTATCTTTTGATGTCCAGACTGATTACAGGGGTGTTTTCAAAGATTTCGATTGTGTTAGCCTATTACACCGGAACATCTTTATCATTGCGCTGTACCACCCCACTCAAGGAAAACGCAGAAGCCTTTATTCACTTTATCGATCTGGTTTGATTGATATGTGGAGTTAAACGTCACAAAACCAACATATGATTATGAGAGACGCTTTAGTGAAGGGTTCCGGAAATTTGGACCCCCTGGAGTTCTCTACCATGCACCAAAATCTGAGCACACAGGTCTACAGCATTTCTGCCTCCATCGGAAATGCAGCCGCCGCAGCCGGGATTTGATCCCGCGAACTGCGGGTCAGCAGCCGAGTACCTTAGCCACTAGACCACCGCCGCGGAGGTCACTTCATTGAGGCATGCTTAGAAAATGCGAATTCAAATAAATGGCATGTTATTGCACTGGGCGATTTCAATAGTGATGTTATGGTTAGATCTCCAATTCAAGTGGCCATTTCTAAAATGATGCTACTCTATGGCTGTACAATTACGATTGAGTCCTCAACACGAGTCAAGAAATCAACAGCAACAAGAATAAATTTTCGCTACACAAACTTTTCTTGAGACACTTTTTTTTTGGAGTGTTTTCATCTGGTGTAAGCAAATAATTGCCGTTCTTTGTATTTGTCTCTTTAGTTAAAGCACAAACTTCGCCTGTCTACTTACGCAGAACCAATGATTTCAATAATATCGCTGTTTTCTCTAATTTATTGAAAACAACTGATTGGACAGACGTCAACAGTGCAACCGACCCAAATGAAACGTATGACAATTTCATTGGGAAGGTCATTAGGCATTACAATGTCGCTTTTCCGGATGTGGCAATGAGAAAACACAGAAAATCACAAAAAAGTGGATAAACAAGGCTCTTTTTTATGGGAATAAATAAATTTGATGTTATCTGAATTTCTCAAAACAAAAAAGTCCTGATATATTAGCCGAGTACAAAAAGTTTCGTATTGTGCTAAACACTGATCTAAAAAAGGCGAAGTAGTTATTTTACAGAAAAGTTTTCAAACATAGGTAACAATTCTAAGCAGATATGGGAAGGAATTAAAAATCGAACTGGTAGCAAAGCTAACACAACACCCCTAGAAATGCTAATTGGGGGTATTATTTATAACGGCATTGCGTTAGCCAATAAATTCAATGAACATTTCCTGGCAGTGGGTAAATATGTAGCCTCAACTCCCTTACCTAATAATACCTTCCTTACGTCATACATTCACACATCAAACTATGGCTCGGTGTTTTTGACTCCAACAACAGAAGCTGAAATTACAACCATTATAGGTTCCCTATAAAGTCCTTGTGGTCCTGGTGATGATGACTTCTAACTACTGCCAGTTAGGAATTCCAATGGTTGCTTTATAGAACCATTCACTTCACATTCATTCACAAACTCAATCAGAGGCTGTAAACCGGCGTATTTCCAGATAGATTGAAAAAAGCTGGTGTTACTGATGTCTTTAAAGGTGGGAAGAAAGCAGAATTCGACAATTACCAGCCAATTTCAGTTGTGCCAATTTTTTCTCACCTTGCTGAAAAAAATATTATACAAAGGTTTTTTTAGCTACCTTTCCGCAAATAATGTGATAAGTAATCACCAATACGGTTTTCAACCTTGGGAAATCGAGTGAGACCACATTTCTTTATATAAAGATGTATTAATTTGAAACATTGAAATTAAACACTTTACTATCGGTATATTTCTTGACTTCATCAAAATGTTCGATTCAGTTCAACATGATATACCGCAAGAAAAATTATGAATTCACGGAATTCGTGGCATTGCAAAATTCTTATGGAGAACTGCTTGACTGGACGACAACAATACACAAAGCTACATAATGATGCTCGCTCTAACTACGGAACAATAAAACATGGTGTACCACAGGGATCAATATTACGACGTCTCTTATTCACTGTGTACATATATGATGTAAACATTTCTTGATCTTCGAACAACATTCTATATGCAGACGACACGAACAACTTTTTTTGTCTGGCTCCAGCCTAAAAGAATTTGAGCAGAGAGCGAATAGCTGGCTTGAAAAATTGGAGGAATGGCTGAGAGTAAAAAAACTGAGATGAAACGTAAAAAAACAATTTCATTCTATTCAATGCTAAAAACAAAGTAACAAAAAACAACCTAAAGCTCTATTTTGGTAATTCAGAAATAGCATGCAATAGTTGTTGTAAGGTTCTGGGCGTACTTTTCTGCAATGACATGAGCTCGTCTGATCGCGTCAGTCATGTAAATATAAAAATGGCTCGATCTATAGGTGTTCTAAGCCATATTAACCATCTCCTTCCACATTCAGTGGCAAAGCAGCTATACTTTTTACTTGTTCATTCGCACCTCACATACGGCAACTTAGTTTGAGGCATTTGTAAGAAGACTGATGCACAAAAACTGACCGCAATGCAACAGAAAGCATTGCAACTATTAACAAGAAGACTAGAGAGCCACAGCAATTTATTTTCTGTTTTTTGTGTATTGTGATTCACTGCATGCTACAAAGTTAAACTGATTGCTTTTATTTATAACGGCATAAAACAAGGTTTTTCTTCACTCAGCAATATGTACCTCACTCGGGACATCGAATATAACTTGCATAGGACGTCACTTGTTTCAACTAGATCTAGGACAAATTATGGCATGCACTCACTTGACCGTCCAATAGTAGACATGTGCAACAGTTTTCCTTCTGTTGTTGAGTAATCACAGATAAGCATATCTGTATATTATTTTAAAAAGAAAGTAAGATTGCTCTTTCATTCAGATTGAGGCGCTTCCTTTCTCGATTTTTATGTACATGCATTTGTGATTTACCACTTCCAATGTCAACTTCTGTTCTCTAATTGTACTCCACTGTGTTTCAGGTGTATAGTTACTTATATTGTCTGCTCTATATATATTGATTTTGAATTATCTGCAGTGATGTTTTTGAATTGTGCTGCACTGGATGTTTTCACTTAACTCACTGCTGTCCTTGTTTTTGTTCACGTACTGGGATATAGGCCTAGTCAGGAAACAATTACGTTGTTTCATTTTGCCTGATCTCGGTGGCATGTAACTGTAACGTGCCAGAATGAAAAGTACTATTATTATCAGTTCAGTGGTGCTTACAGAAGAGTCGCTATGAAGAAACGTGCGAATGCCAAGCATAACGAAGGGAATGTGTTCGGTCTACGATGATGGAAAAGTGGAAGCCATGAGTGACGCCGTCAATTGGCGATGAAAACATTGTATGATTTCATTAGCAATAGAGTCGCAGGAGGTATTCTTGAAGTGGTTGAAACCGAGAAGCCGTGATAGATTGGTAAGCTACGTCAAGTCGCACTGGCGACCACGGCCAGCTGTAATGGTGGGAGGGACGCCGTAGCGGCTAACCTACAGAGCGACGAGTGCTTGGGCTGTGCACACCATAGTTACGTTTTAAATAGGCATCACTTCAGATCATCTTGTGAACTTGTCAGAGCAGGTTTACAGGCTGCTATTGTTGCCACATGGAGGAAGGGGACCGACAATGTCGACGTGTAGGTGGATGAAGCAATCGTCCGGGAAAAAGAGCATGCTAAGAGGAATGTCAGTGTGGCGATGCACTTTAAGACTGTTGCCGCCTGGAACGTGCATGTGGTCAACGACAGACGTCTACTTTAATGTTCGGTCTCACAATGACAATCTCGCAATACTGTGGTACAGACGGAGTGAAGCAAGAAAACAAATATGAAGCAGTTTGATATGCTTGTTGCACTTCTTACCCTGCATGCGTCGATCCTGTCCATAGAGTGCCAGCAGTGCATGTTTTCGTCTGGTATGATGTTAACACTTGCGACGTACAGTTAGATCATCTCATAAATATCTCAATCTAACCGAGAGGTCCGCGGTTATACTCGAACAAACGCGGTAAACCCCAAAGAGGCGGCATGCAGTTCCCCTCGAACAATAGCGTGCACGCTTCCAAGTTTTCGGATGATGCACTGGCTATTTCCGTCACTGAACAAAGACCGGCGACCAAACCTTTCGTAGCAGTGTTCTGTGCCGGCCGAAACCATCTGGCCTGGCGTGCCGTGCACCTTGCGTGCACGCACGTCTTCTCAGTGGAACTTTACTCAGCGTTTGTATTTTGCTTGATACGGCTAGATGATGTTTTAGTGGCCCTTTGATGACCACTTGATGGGCTACGTATGAAGAGGGTTTATCTTCGCAATCAGCTTGTGTGAGCTCAGTGAGGCGTTCAAGTTTTCTTTTGTTTTTTTTTAATACAAATAGTAAAATCTGCTGAAGATGGTCGTAGGTGATCTACAAATACCTACAGTGGTACGTTACGTCTCTACCAGTTCTGTGAATGCTACGACGCGAAAAGTTCTTACGGTGAGTCGGGAACAGAGTTTATGTGCACATTAAACTAAAATGACTCCTTTAAACATCTTGCATTATTCCCATTGATGAACTTTTCGCTTACTGAAGCAATGCAGACCCCGACGACATAGTATTTTTCCGGCACTGGTTCCTTAAAACTATCTTGTCAAAAAGCAACAGTTTCTTCCCTTTTATGAAATATTCGCTGCTCTATGGCCTGTGTTATCATTCGAACATGGAATCAAAACTTGTGAAAAAAAATCTATGCATCTCCATGAATTCAATCATGACGAGTGCGTGGAGCTCTGGGTGTCCTATCGGTGAGTAACCGTACTTTACGCGAGCGTTGCCCCACGTAATATAAATTAAGTAACACAAAGTCTAAATAAAAATTGACGTGTGTAGAGGTATGCCTCAAAAGTGAATCCAAGAACCTGCCATCTTAGTTATCATGTTAATAGGGGTAATGCATTGGAGCATATAGTGCTCGACATGTGCCTTCATGTTGCAGGTTTCCTTGAGAAGCCTTCACATCTAGGCACAATGCATTAGAGATCATCTCATCAACAATGCCACATTCCTTCATCAATTTTTGTTATCGTCCTGTTCTTCAAGACTGACGTGAAGCTTCAAGACTGTCGTAGATCATTTTGTAAATATTACGCACCCAACGCGAACATTACAGGTTATTCTCGAACCTACGTGGCGGCTTGCGATAACGCTGGAATATTCGTATTTCTTCAGGCCCTAACCGACAACCCGACAGTTGGACACCTCGGACTTTCCCGCACGCTTGCAAGAGTACAGGAAAAGTACTACTGTCCGCGTCTTGCCACCGACGTTTTTTGCTAATTCTGGATGTTCCGGGAACGTCAGTGACTAAAGACACCACCCAAAACGCCAGCAGGCTCCCTGCAGCCAATAGATGATCCCCGGCAACCGTTCAAGCTGAACGGTTGCCGGGGATCGGGATGGGTTTCCTAGGACCGTTCTCCAATTCAACTTGCGGAAATAAGTGAATCGCTGTAGCTACTGGCTACCTCCCCCACTACGCCGACACAAAAGCCGTGCCGAAAAGCAGTGCCACCGAGGTAGCCAAGTTATTCGTTGAGAAAATAGTTCTTTGACATGGTGCCCCAGAGGTTCTCATCACCGACAGATGTACGGTGTTTACTGCTGACCGAACTCGGGTGCTCCTGAGATACAGCCACACAAGCTACAGCTGGACAACTGCGTACCACCCACAAACCAATGGTTTGATCAAGCGTCTGAATAAGTCCATCGCTGACATGCTGGCCGTGTATACGTCGACGCTGAACACAGGACGTGGGACGCCATCCTTCAGTACACAACCTTCACGCACAACACGGCCATGCAGGAGACGACGTTATAGAAGTTGGTCTACAAAGGAACCCGGCAACGACGCTCGACGCCAGGCTGCCCAACGTCGCTGCTGAAGAAAACTTCAATGCCACCATCTGCCTTCAGCGCACCGAAGAAGCTTGGCAGCTCGTTTGGTTCCGCATAAAGAACCAACCGACGACCGAGTGGTGCCGTTACTATCTTCGACGGCGCTTCGTGGAATACCAGCCCGGTGACTGTGTTTGGTTGTGGACGCCTATACCCCAATGCGAACTCTGCGAAATACTTCTGCTGCGGTACTTCGGTCAGTACAGGGTAGTTTCCCGTGTCAGCCCACTCGACTACAAGGTTGGTCGCAATGGCATTATGATTTCTCAATGGCGCCATTCATGACCTGAAGTCGTATATGTCTTGCACCTCAGGCCGTTTTAAGTGCGTTCATGAACCTGAGTATTGTATTTTCGTTTGTGTACTTATTGCTCGTACTTAAACTTTATTCTTTTGTTATTTATTGTAGTTTCATCGCTTGTTAAAACAACGAGACGATGCCTTTTTAGAGGGGGTAATGCCACATTCCTGGCGCCTGATTACCGGTCATAAAATGCCACATTCCTTTCTAAAGTCTTGTTATCGCCCCATTACACGTTGATTCCCAGCACTAACCGCGCCTGTAGTGTTCAAGAAGCTTCAGGATGGTGGGAGATCATCTCGTTAATATTGCGTGCACTACGCCAACATTACAGATTATTCTGGAACATACGTGGCCACTAGCGATAATGCTGGAATATTCGACGGCACATGCATGAATGCCGGCGCGCTTCACCGCTTGTCAGTTTTCGACGATTTAGAGTACGATGTAGTCCACAATGGCAGAGCTGTAAGCTATCCCAGATGAAGAGACAAGAAAAAAACGACAGCGGGTGCACTGTACGCCACTATCAGTGGCAGTGTGTATCGCTGTAAGACGACTTTTTGTTTACCACCCACAAGATTGGCTAAATGAACAGTTTTATTTTGCACAAAACGTCTCTTCGAGACAATATATATTATTCTCGATAGGTTATTCGCCAGAAACAGCGATCTCACAACTTATGACTAGCCTACGTCTACTTCGAAGTCTATCGTAAAACGTGATGTTGTGTCTTGCATATGCATCGGCTATGGCAATGGTTCTATACCATGCCCGTGATGGAATAAAATGCTAGGTTCTAAGAAGCTTTGCCCCTAAAAAGCTGGCCGAGCGGTATAATCGACACGTTCGTTGCCTATCACACCACTGTGACTTGACAGCCACTGAAATGCCCTTTGACGGCGTTTCCCAAATTTATTTATTTTGATATTTGTTTATTTATTTATTTATTATTTTTTCGTTTCAATACCCTAAGCGCCCTTTGGAATTACAGTGGGCTGGGGGAGGACAGTGCTAACATAGCCAACCATAAGCAGGTTTTCACCAAACGTACAGCTACAAGTAGCCGAATGTGACAAAAGAAAGTAAAATAGCAAAACATTCTTAGTAAAAATAACAAACAAGGAAATACCACACAGGAGATCCCGAGGACTACTTACAATACAAATTCTGCAGAAAAGATGCAAATACTTTAGGGGAGGTAACAGCGGTAGTGTTTTAAACACTTTGTTCCACTCGCGAATTGTTTTGGGGAACATCTCCGTTATAATAACTAAATAAGGAGATGTCTTCGCATGATCTATGCCGCACTGCTGCTGCTAAAGTGATTTATTTCCTTGCCTCTTGGTATGAACACCCTGCTAGCTACCACCGTAAAAGCACTCACAGTGTGGGCCTCATGCATGGCTCTCCGAGAACGTGCTCTACTGCCGCATTGCACTCACGTGCAGAACGCGCAACCTCCTGTGCAGTGTTTTCTCCCTTGCTGGCGCCCCCCTCAGAAAGGCTGTACGTGTAACTTAGTGACGCTGGATGCGTCGGAACCACGGAGATATTGCCTTATCCTCCTTGTGTTTCAGCGAACAGCCGCGGGGGTTTAGTGGCTAAGGTACACGGCTACTGACCCGAAAGTCACGGGATTGAATCCCAGCTGTGGTGACTGCGCTTTTGATGGAGGTGAAAATGCTGTAGGCCCATGTGCTCAGATTTGGGTGCAAGTTAAAGAACACCAGGTGGTTGACATTGCCGGATCCTTCCACTACGGCCTCTCTCATATACACATGGTGGATTTGTGGCATTTAAACCCACATATCAATATATAAATGCGTTTCAGCGCTGATAGAGGGCCAATGAATCTAGCGTCAAGAGCTTCTTCGCCCGCATGTTTCATATGTGCTCTGTCCTCGTAATGAATTGCACGCCTTTTCTTTCAAAGACAATATAGTCTTTTTGGGCTTACCTTAACGCACAATTTTTTGTCTTCTAGATGCATAGTAGATGCAAAGAATATCTTTGACTCACGTGTGTAACGCCGTACTTACGTCCGTACGAACGCACCACAACGCGTTCCCCTCACCGCAGGCGTTAGAGCGGTACCAAGTTAGTCAACTCGCAGCTGCGTGTTGACGTCACGCGCCCCTCATGCACTTCCCTTTAAGGTGCTCGCTGACGTCACTCTCTCCCTCACCCACAGCACGCTTGCCGCATCGCCCGCTGCAGTTGGCTCCCCCGTCCACTCTCAATACCCTTCTCTATCGCTTCACCCTCTCAATCACCTGCAGCGTTCTACCGCATGTCGAGTAGTAGTAGTAGTAGTAGTAGTAGTAGTAGTAGTAGTAGTAGTAGTAGTGTAAAACGTTATAACGTACACAATTTAGACAGGCTAGAACTCCAGTGCCCCGAGGAATATACAGGGTGAAGAGCGAAGTCTGTCCGGCAGGGTCGACAGACTTCGTATACATGCAATTCTGAAGACTTTTTTATTGAAATTAAAAAATAAACGAAAGAGTTGTTGTCCCCGTGACTTGGCGAAGGCTACTCCTTCCCACTTGATTCTTACAAGTAAGGATCACAGTAATTCTTATGTTGCAAAAAAATATGCGACGCTATACGAAAAAGCAGGTGTTTCTTACGCTGCGCTGAAAATGTGACGCCATGCACGAACAATGAGCCGCTGACGATATGGTGATGCCACCTACAGTAGCCCTTGCATCTGCACAAGCTCATGTTTTCCGGCGGCACTGCCAGATGGTGTCCATATCTCACGCAGCGCCTCCTATATTTTATCAATGCTAGTCAGATTTGGACAATTCAACATAAAGTGGAGGTGACGTCTGAGGCAAGAGCAAGGCAAAGCATAAATGGCTGCTTGGACAGGCATTAATGTTTCGCTGCAAATGGCGTCTTTCGACGGCTTTTGCAGCGAAGCAAGCATTACGCGGAGAAATGTTTAGTTAGTTACATTTTACTTTGCCTCTGTCTTGATGTCCCCAGCCCTGTTTATGCAAAGCAAGAGACTCTGCAGGCTCTCGTAACACTACCGTCTCTATTCGGTCATTCCAGCGACGCAGGCGGTGCCACGCGGCCTTCCTCCGAACCTGGCACACGGAGATAAGTCTGCGACGCAGTTTGGTCTCTTGTATTCATAAGCGCTGATTCGTTTTCATTCAAACATCTATGCGTCTTTTTAGCGAGTGAAAGAGTGGTCTGCAGCTAAACTAGAGTGACTGACGAGCTTTGCTGCTTGAGAAGCGCATCTCAGCACCGTCTCGTCCGCCATTTTGACCTACCATCACGCCGCCTATTGTCGCTGGAATGATCAAATCTACAATCTTTCTTTTTTCTATTTTTTTTCACTGTGCTATGATTTGGTTCTTTCACTAAAGCTGTAGAGCGCATGGGCTTTGCAATAAGGTTACGATCACTTTATTTTCGCAAAGCTATGGTGGAACTGATTAATCAAAATTTCCTTCATAAATATCGTTTTTATGCTGGCAACTCACCTTCACTCATATTTCTAACGTTACAATCGGTCTAAACGTTCGAATGACTTAAGCCTAATGAAGATGAACACGCTGCAGGATGACAGTGACTTAAACACACCAGTTTGTTAAACTTTTTCCCTACGTATACATCGAGCTCGCTAATGTTTTAAGAATATGGGCACTAAATCATTACGTCCACGGTCTGGCAAAGAAGCTCTGTAGCCATTATTCTTCGAATTGGTAACACAGCGCAGCTGGAAGAAAGATGAAGGAACGGAATACCACAGACGTTATATGCATTAAAAAAAAGCCACCCGCATCTTCCCACTGGGGGAACTCGAGTAAATGCTTCGAAGAGCGGTGAAGGTATCACGTGAATGTTGGATAATTGTGTATGGTTTGGGAATGTCTAATTGTTATTTTGCTTTTATTATTCATACTTATTGAATGAAGGAGAAGCGTCGTCTTCAACGAGTAGTGGGACGGTGATGTTGGGCCACGCCCCACTACTGGTTAAAAGTACTGGTGATTCCATTGCACATACTTGAGTCAAGCGAAGGCCATGTAAAGCCACCCTTGACTGAATTCCGAACGCGCAGTCCAGTACCAGTCAACGGTTGTGCAGCGCGAGCAGTTTTTTTTTTTTTTACTAGCAGATGCTGTCTTTATCAATAAGCCTTGCGAGACGAGAGAGGGGGAAAGGAGTGACACTTGGCTCTAGACGCGAGCATGCGCAGTTGGGGTGTGGACGGCGTCACCGACACCGGATACGCGACTTCGTGCGACTAAGAAGTGCTCTGCATTTAAAATAAAGCTCCGATGTGCCGAGATAATTTATGATAAGACTGAGCTTATGGAACGCGAAAGAGCTATGTCGTAATGTGCATGTCGGCTGTTATCATATGCAGCTGGAACGTGTGCAGCGGCAAGCAATTAGGCTGTTATAGATATGTATATATATATATAATATATATATATATATATAATATACTATATAGTATATATATATATATATTAAGTAAGGAATATATATAGTATATATATTATATATATACGTGTGGGGTGTGTTTGTGTGTGATAAATTATTCATGCTCTCGAGCAGTCAGTGTGAACGCAAGGCACTCTCTCTGACCGAAGACTTTAAAGGAAGCCCTTGCCGCGCGCACTCTGATCAATCTCCGTGCCTTCTCCGCTGGCGTCGATCCTCGAGGCTTAGGCGTAGAAGCCCCGCGCTAATGCTCGACCATTTCACACCAGCTTTAAATAATTTAATGAAAGCGGGCGCTCATTTGCCAGAGCCGTTGTTTAAAGCGTACTTCGCAGTGTTTCCGACCCGGCACACGCGACTGTATTAGATGATTTGCGCGTCGCAGTGTTTCCGACCGGCACACGGCTGACTGTATTTAGATGATTTGCGCTGAAACCATCGCCCTAAAGAACCGACCGGGTATAGATGTGAACTTCCTGACATTAGTGGCATCAGAAACTACACGCTGGTTCCTTCGTTATCCATACGCAGAAGCCCAAATAACATCCCATTACCGTCTTGATCACACTGAAGCGGGTTGATTGCTGCATGAATATACCACCTTGGAGTCACCTAGGCGGTCATGTTGGAGCCATGCGTGTCGTGTGTCCATGACGTCACGTGCAAGTTGGCCGAGAAAATTTCTTCTTGTAGCATACGCATGCCACGTGTTTTTGTGTGCACCTAAGCGCTGGTTTGCACTTTACCACCATGCATCAGCTTCAAAACTTCGTTCCTTCATAGGGTGTTAGAGCAACAATGGAGTTGAAACGCTGCAAGCTTTTGTCGAAAGATAGCGCTTGTGCTATAATTTATAATTTTCTTTAGTGCGTTTGGGTGTTCTTGAGAACGTGAGTCTCTAGGAAACTTTGAATAACATGAAGCCGAGCTATAGTTAATACGTATTCATTCTAAAGGACAAGGCGTGCAAACACAGGCATAATAAGAAAGTTGAGACACCGAAAACGCCTTATCGTGTCTTCACTTACTTATTTTGACTACGTTTGCGCATTCTGTCATTTAGCAAGCTTTGTTCTTTGAGAGAGATTGTTGTTTTACGAGAGAAGCTAAAGCTGGTGATCCCGCCTAACTATAGTAACAATGAAGAGGTGCTGCATCATCTCAAAACTGTAATTGCGTTTGAAAAGATGGCGGGAACTTAGTCGCATGCAAAATTTTGGGCCGTTAGAATGTGTGCAAGATACTCTTCAAGTTCAAACATACGCTAACACCTGCACGACTACTGCACTCAAGTCACTTATATGTGAACGTGGTACATAATTAATGTGTTATGACTTGTTAGCTCACGACAGGTAGCGATTTCACCACACGCCTTGTGTAAACACGTACCGTGGTGTGCATAGAGGAGCTTAATTAGGGCATGTGCTTTACTTGTCACATCAGAGGGGCATTCTGCAAGTGGCCTATGCGTCGTAAAGTGCTCAACCCCCAATAACACTAAAATGAATAATATACTGTGTGCTTTTTTCAACTGTTAATTATTATACTATTGCCACTGTGCGTGCGCTTGCGTGATGATTTTGATGAGGAGCTCAATTAGGGCATGTGCTTTACTCGTCACATCAGAGGGGCATTCCGCAAGTGGCCTATGCGTCGTAAAGTGCTCAACCCCGAATAACACTAACATGAATGATATACTGTGTGTGTTCTTTCAACTGTTAATTATTATCCTATTGCTACTGTGCGTGCGCTATCGTGATGATTTTTATTGATTGATATGTGGGGTTTAACGTCCCAAAACCACTTTATGATTGTGAGAGACGCCGTAGTGGAGGGCTCTGGAAATTTCGACAACGTGAGGTTCTTTAACGTGCGCCCAAATCTGAGCACATGGGCCTACAACAGTTCCGCCTCCATCGGAAATGCAGCCGCTGCAGCCAGGATTTAATCCCGCGACCTGCGGGTCAGCAGCCGAGTACTTTAGCCACTAGACCACCTTGGCGGGGCTAGCGTAATGACTTTATGACATCGTTTATTTATGTATGTATGCCGGTCAATCAGTTCTCTGCTATTATTAATGCACCCACTGAAGTCGTCTTGCCAAAGGGGTAGCCTGTTCGTTTCATTGTAGTTTTCAAATTTGAACTGCGAAGCACTTTAGGGTGGCAAGACTGGCGCATGCCACATGTGCTTTCGGCGTCGCTTGGCATAACCTGCCATGTTTATCACAATGAGCACGCTCTACCACCTCGAAAAAATCTTTTCCCTCCTCTTCTTTGAGCGCATTAATGATCATTTAACGTCAACAACAACAAAATTGTACCCTCACCTTAATGAAAGCAAAACCACGTTTAAAATAAAAAAATGAACAAGCAAGCACAAAGTTGAAAGAGAAAGAAGGGGGATAGGAAAAAAATGAAGAGCAGGAAGCAGAAACAAAAAGAATATTTAGAAAGGTAGAGATAAAGGAAGAACAGAAACGGAAAAGCAGAAAAGGAAAGAAAGAAATGAAGAAATAGAAAGAAACCTGAAGAAAAACAAAACAGGCTGCCTAGCTCCACACTTCCTTCAGGCTTGGCGCCACTAGTGCGAAGGTGCCTCAATTTCTTAAGCAGGCTGGTACCTGTATTCTCATGAATAATTTTCAGAATAAAGCGTAACTACCTTGAATTTCTCAGCCAAAAAGATAGAGCAATTTTACTGGTTGTACTAGTTACATGAGGTTTATTCAGTTTAAACTAAGTTATATCAATTTAATTGTTATTAACTAGGGAATTTTATCTCACAGGCAACAACAGTGCGCGTGCGTTCCACTCAGTTCGGAACAAATTAACTGCGTTGGGACCTCAACTGCATATTACAAAAAAATAAACAAAACCAATTTTTATTATGAAAGTGTTTTATGCTGGGGTCCATCATGGCTGCGCTGACGTACTTCCGTCATCGAATTGACGTTAAAAACTATATACTAAGAAATTAGAAAGAAAAAAAAACAGAATGTAAGCATCTGTTGAGCGGAATCGAACCTTCAGTCTTAACGCGCGGCACTAACCATTACGCCGCAAAGCGCACGTTGTGTGGAGTGCTAACGGCCAGCCCTTTATATGCACCATACACCCGTTTGTCAGTCCTCAGAGCTTCAAAACTTCAGCCCATTTTCGTAAAAAACGGTGAGATGCGCGAGGGGCTCGCGTCGGGCGCGCTCTAAAGATCGTCGCCTCCACTAAGCACCGCCTCCACAGAGCGTGGTCTCTCCTGCAAGTGCGCCTATCAGACTCATAAGTTGTGACAAGATGGAGGTTACTTTTCACGCTGCCACAGCTGCGTTTATGAAAGGAGCACACTGCTGACACACGGCGCAGGAAGAATTGTGACAGTTGTTCGCGCTTGTACTGCGTATACTTGCGCAATTGTTTAGTGCGTCTTGTTTGTTAGAACAGCGCGCTTGAAATCCCGAGCTGTGGCAGTTGTTAGTCTGCGCTCGACCTGTGTATACTGACTTCGTGCATGCTTTCTGCTTAAAGTATGCCCTTCTAGGTGACAGTTGCCAGGTTGCTTTGTTCTTTTTTTTCTCATTGTCCTTGTTTATGCGTGTATGCAAATCAAATAAAAAAATAAATGTGCGTTGCAAGTTTCGAGCTACTGGCCATTCCTAACGTTACTTTGCGATTTATTGCTGTTGCTCAAACAATCCACAATGAACCACCTTTTCACAGACACGTTGCACTTCCGTGTTATGTAGGGGGATCAACTACGTTTTGTTTTTTACTGAATTATACTCAAAACCAGTTTCACTTCTTTGTGCTATGCATATATAGTGTAATCTGTATCTTGTTAGCTTCTCATTTTAATGACTCATCAATTCTTAGCCTGGCTCAGCGCTTTGAAATAATTCATTGTTGGGGTGGGACAAAGAGTGCACTTGCGACATTCGAAAATTGGAGGATCCGTATATTCTGTACTGCGATCACGGATTTTTTCTGTTACCTCAAAGCAAGTGAGCAAGTCGCACTCGGAAAGCACCCATTGCTGCTTCCGTTGTCCTGTTGCTAACTGCGATGTACTTAAAACACGCGTAAAATGACATGCCATTGGCGCAGGCAAGTTTGGTGCAATTCGCTTTCCTGCCTGTTCAGTTTTCAGCCCCGAAACAAGATATCGTAGCTGGTAATTAGTGGCAGCAAGAGAACAAAATAACGGAAGAGGCTTCCAAATTATCTCGCACCGAGATCCTATTAGGACGCTTGGACCGCCTTATTACCCGGCGCGAAATTTAATCGTTTCTAGCAAGGCAGACCAACAAAGCTGATGAGTTTTGGAAAGTTTTGCCCATTAGTGTGCCGCGTTGTTCAGCTGTTTACGATTCCTTTTAGTTGTTTCATTATTGGAGCCTGTGTATCTCATCGTAAGTCGGGCCTTCCTTTTGCCGAGTTCGATTTCGGATGAATCCTAGACAACACGCGGCTGCGTATTTGCTTCTTTTTTCTGTAACAGCTGAGTGAAAATGCCCGGAAGAATGCGTAAATTGTGTAGTGTGTTGAGCGAGAAACAATTATCTTTTCTAAAAGTCATTACTGGACTAACTTTCGATTGAAGGTGATTAGCTTTGTAGATTACAGACTTGAAACTTGGTACCTTTAAGCAAGAAAATGCACGTGGGGCTGAAAATCTTATCAGGACCGCTCGTCAGATCTTTAATATCTTAGAAGCCTGACCTCTCCTTAGCTGTCTCCCTAGTTTGGTGCCGTCGGCACCGACCATAGCTCAGGCATCGGCAGTAAGCCAGAGGCCATGTGGCAAGAGGTTCACCTTTAGAGATATTGAGGCGAAACCGTTAGATGCCAAAGTGTTGAAAACTGACCACCGCTGTGAGCATGAGAGATGCAAAAGATCGTTACCCAATCACGCCGCCATATGGTTTCATGATGCCGTCACATATAACAAAAACTGGACGTCATATCACATCTTTATGATGTTACATACTTAAGATGACCTAACATAATCACGTCACTACATGACACCATTGCTTGGTCATAGGTGGCGGATGATGGAGGCAACGCGAAACCAGGGGAGTTACAGAAAGGCTCGCTGTGCCTCCCGTCATGGTGTCCGCGCAAAACCACATCAGATCAGAAAATACGTCGGATGGTGTTGGAGGAGGATCAATACTGAGAAAAGAAAGTCTTCGTCATCGAGTCGTCTTCTACCCTTGTTATGCCCTCGTCACACAGGCAGCCTAAACTGCGGATAACTTAACCACGGTTTGCTTATGCTCAGGGTACGCGAAACTGTGGCGATGCCACTAGTCCCGGGTAAATGTAGAAAATCGATATTAGGAACTTTGGTTTGGCGGTTAAGGTATGTTGCCCCCTTTTAGTAAACCTTTTTTTTTAGATTTAGTTCATAAATTGGTTGCTATAGGTTAGTCATTTTTGGTAAGTGATTGCTTGATAAAAAAACAGCTGTTTAAAAAATATATAAATTATGTTAGGCTAAAAAAAAGTTAAACTAACCTCAATTCAAATAATGATAATATCCAAAATTTGTCCAGTACGCGAAGAGTCATAAGTGCCGATCACGAAATACAGAACGAAAATTGGCATGCCAGTAATGTAGCCGTACATGCAAGCTTCGCAATGAACTAAAATATTTGCGCTGTCTTCAATAATTAATAGAGTACACTAAAAAAACCTAAAGTTGGGTAATTTCATGTGATTGCATTTCAGTCGAAGCCTGAGAACATCAAAAGTTATTCATGTTTTTTTATCATTCTAATTCATTGCATACATATATTACTATTTCAAAACGTGGCACGGGAAGTATTGTGGAAAAATATTGATTCATTAAAAAGTTATAACTTTGCGCGCGGCAGAAAATGAAAACTAACAAATAAAAAACAACTAAACACAAAGAGAAAAACAAGAGAGATAAAAGTAAAGCAGCTTTCCAAGCTGTTATATACATAATTAGAAGGTTGCGAGTTACTAAAAGCCACCAGGCTTATATAGGTGGGACCTTTCTTAGCTGCTACGACTGCACCGGAAGAGTGCTTAGAAGACCTTAGCTTTTTCGGGCTTCTTTTTCGTCGGTCATTCTTTGATACATGAAATTCTTCAAGTAAGTTTTGTCCCTGCTAAGGCAAGCTCCTCGGGTGTAGAAATCAGGATCAACACCAGCTTCCCTCTGATATCTAGCGTGGCATCATTTCTAAACTACCAAAATGACACATTGAAAATTTTAATCTAAATAAAAGAATGCGTGGCTTCACATAGACATAATCAGGGATACGTTGCGAGAGCACCTCATTGCAACCTGCATTCGCGTTTTGGGGCTTTTCAAAAACTCACTTCATTAAAACAATATATATGTATAGTCTGAACAAGTGTATGCTTACAGAGTCACAGAGTCTTCCCTTTGTTCAGGATGTGTTGTAACAGTCTACCATCTGCTTTTATCGTCCTATGCCCAGAGCTCTCACTCAGTTGTAGGCCCAGCAACTTTTTGCAATTTTCGTTTTCACTTTTGTTTCACTCAAAATATATTCATGCCTTGTTATATTCTGTAAAAAAGCAATCTGACACACTGAGCTGATTAATAAGAAATGCGTTCACAACGGTAGTAGAAAACGTCGGTGAAACACAATGTTTCTTCATGTGCCCTCGTGTAATATTTTTTGCTGTTTGTATTTATTATGATCGTGATTAGTATCACCTAATCTTATTAAGCTTCAGCATAGTGCATCACATAGTGTGAGCGCAGTCACCGACCCATCTTTATCAATCGGACGTGTCATCATCATTTGTATAATTTCCTCATTTGTACATACCATCATCAATGTGTGCCAGCTCAAGCTGTAATCTAAATTTATTCGGCGTATTTGAGCACAAAGATTAGTTTGATTGATAGAAATGAAGCTTTTGTGTACACAAGATGTCAGTTTTGGTTTCATAGAGGTGTACTTAGCTATGCCTCGATGCGCTTAGCGAGGATGCGATTAATCATATTGGTTAGCTTTGTTCTCTATACTTTCAGTTTCTCGAGGTTTGCGGCTAGTTTTTGCTTCGTTTCCTTGGCTCACAGCTTTCTTTTGATTTCGTTCCAACAACGAAACCAGGCTGCTTCAGTCTCTCCGACTCACTCTCCCTATCTTCCGACAAATCCCTCCGAGCCACCACTTCTATATATACGATGCATTGCCAGCTCCTCCTTTGACGTCATGGCAGATGTCGCTGCCAGCAGTGGTATCTGCTAGACAAGGGTTCAGCTCATGGTGTGGCTACCGGCCACAGTGAAACAGCGAGAATACGGCTATAATGTAGCTCTCGGTACCAAACAACATAACTCTCGAACAAAACCAGATAGCGACATCATTGTTGCTGTAGCACACTTCTGAATGTCTGTAGATTCTCAAAACATTAAAAACTAATTTCGCATTAAAAACAGTTTTCAAGGTTGGCAACATAACTGAAAAAATGGCGGCGTTCATGCAGAATGGGAGCTCAGCGGTGAGAACGCGCAAGGTGGCGTTCGCCAGGGGCGTAGCCAGCAATGTTTTTCGGGGGGAAGAGGGGGGGGGGAGAGGGCGGATTGGTGCACACTACCTTGACCTGAAGTGGAGTCCCTGCAAGCATATGGGGTCGAGTGTCGTTCTGTGTTCTGAATTCTATGGCAAAAACAAAAGTTTTGCGGGAAAGAAACTTTTCGGGAGGGGTGGGGAGGTACGGGTCCGGTGGGCCACTTCCTGGTTACGCAACTGGCGTTGCGTAACCGATGAGGATTGTGTGCTCTGTAACATCTGCATACCGTGGTTGGCAGTAGTTAACCGTGATTGCTCGTAAGCACAGTTCACTTGCCTGTTGAACAAGGGTAGTTGGCGAATTCATAACGGGCCGTGTGAGCTTTTTTTTTTTCACATTCAGGGCACCCTCATTGGTTGAATGATGAAACGTATGCCAGCAGTCGCATAAATCATTGGGCAGGCGAGGTGCTACGTCACGCAAAGCAGCACTGCAGCCAGAAACTCGTCAAATCAGGATGCCTTCAGAGAAGATACTTTTGTTGGTGGAAGCATATGCCTGAAGCCGCGTATGCGCAGCCGCATTTTGAACGCGTAAATCAAGTCCCAATTTGAAGCTTGTGGGTTCTGGCTCCATCGACGCAGGAAATAATATTTGATTTACTCATATTTTATTCCATTCTTGTCATAACTACTGCCTTACATTTTAATAACAAATAACGCCATCTGTGTTTTTCAAGGTGTAATACTTTGTTGAATTCATTTAATTGACGAGTCTCCCCCTCTCCTGAAGAATTGCGATTTGTTTCTACTAAAGGTTCTAAGAGAAAATAGCTTGGTTACGTAACACAAAGCTCAGTTGAAAGTACCTCCACCAGATGGCGGTACCTTTACAGCAAATGCGCGTAACTGCACATGTTACCTTTAGGTAGCAGAGTTGTGCGTAGGTATACCTGGAAACACCAGCACTATGACTTGGCCGAACTCCGTTTTTGCAGATGCCATGCCCGGCGCGTCACCGGTTGGACATCCATGCCTTGTTGCCGACCGGCAATGAACATGACTGCAGTAGCGATGACTAATGTCAATCTAGTTCACTGCCACTGCGGCACAGGGAACTACCAAAATTAGGCCGATTGCCCACTTTTCCGCAATGAATGGTTGCAAACAAAGTTTGGAAGACCGACACGCAGATACAATACCTAAAGGCAGCATATAGAGTAACTATACACAGAATGGGCTCTTTAATGGGTCAGTCGTATCGAAAGCAAGGTAAAAAAAAGAGAAAGATTTATTTTTTTTCCTCAGCAATATTTTTTGCCTATTGCTTAGTACAGGTTCACCAGAAGTATAAACATATATGGCCAGTCTGGCGTCGCCACGCTATACGCACTACACATGACTATCCTATAGCAGTAACCAAGTCTATCTGCAGCTTCTGCTGCGAATTTTCAAGAGCGATGTAATCACCGGCAAGTTCCCAGTTCTTAACATTGTTCTTTGTCAGTAAATCTGATTAAATCACACACACACACACACACACACACACACACACACACACACACACACACACACACACACACACACACACACGCACGCACGCACGCACACACACGCACACACACGCACGCACACACACGCACACACACGCACACACACGCACACACACACACACACGTTTGCGCGCGCGCGCGAACGTGGCTAAAGGCATTGAGGATAATATGTCACCAACCACTTGCGATATCCTGTGGTATACGCAAATGCCATTGTGCGTGTCGGAATACCTGGCAGTCAAATATGCGTATTGTCGTAGCCTTCACTTTCATGTATGCGTTTCGGGGGAGGCGCGGCCATTGGCTGCCACATCCTGTTCACCAGGTCATTTTTCAAAGAGCGGCTGTGACGGCGAAGCTCGGCGCGGGTGGGCTATATCTACATTGAAAGTTATTATTAGCACTTGCATTTCGCAGATAAAAATCGTTGTTTAAAACAGACCGTCATAAAACTTTGCTTAGGGTAAACTTAAGAGTCACGAAGAAATCAGGAACTTCAGACCTAAAGCGATTTGATGAACATGAGATTGGAAGTAGATAGGCTTAGCCCGCACTCTGCAGCAAGCGCTCAAACAGTCGTGTTAAATGCTAGTGACCCCAGAGTAAACTTTTTTTTTTTCATTACGCAGTACCTACTTTATTCACATAGTAAAAATGCTTAATTATTCATCCGACGAGCAGTTCTTCAATTTTTGTCCGTGTTTTTGATGAAATAATGGACCTTTATATTGAATCTTGACCATTAAGCCCGGCTTGGTGCCCTATATTCTTGTTATGTAGCTGTTGAGAGTGATTATTTCAGTCATTCAAAGTAGCACCTAACGGAATCTGCATTGGCGAGTGCACAGGGAAGGGGGCAGAAGGGAGGCCAGAGAGGGGAGAAAGAGAAATAGAGAGCAAAAGCAAGGAAGGTAACCAAGCTTGGCTCGGTTGGTCACACTGCACTTAGGGTTGGGGAGAGGGTAAATAATCGAAAGAAAAGAGATCTGACGGCTCCTTCCAATCATCTGGAAAGAGACATCAATTTTGCATCATACCTTAACTCTTTGGCACGATGTGTACACTACTGTGTACACCACTTCTTTTCGCTCATTGTTTCAACTATAGAAATAAAAAAAGAACGTGATATAATAAGCTCTGGATAAATTGAAACTTCTGCAAAGTAATAAAAAGTGTACTTATTGAACCTAATTTTGTCCTGTTATGTAGCATATCACCAATGTACAAAAGGCGCACTACCCCGTTTGACAACTTGTTCGACGTGCCGCCTCTTGCGAGCCACGTGAGAACTATAGTACTTCTTTGCTCAAAACGGTCATGATTAAAAATTATTGTCTACTATAATTCCAGATTGAACTTTCATTCTGATTATTCTAAAACTGATAATCGAATACATCAGGATAATTAGATATTTGATCAAAATTAATTAGCAATATTTACTGTAACACATAATTATTAACCTATTAGGACAATATTATTCGCGCAAGTGCCTTGAAATGATCTTTTTTTTTTCAATTTCACCCATATACAAACAGCTCTTTCTTCATTGGTGGCGTATGAGAGAGAGGGAGAGTGGAATGAAAAAGGAAGTGCCGCGAGTTTAACGAAGCTTTGGCTCGGTTGGCTACCTCACACGTGGGTTGGGGAAAGATGACAGGATCGACAAGAATGAACAAGAGTAAGTAAGGACCAGGATATACGACAGAGAAGAATGAAGACTTTATTTGAACTTACTGAACACGATAGGATCAACCTTCGTCAGACCTTGTCCGCAATATTTCACTGTGAAGGGTTATGGATTAGCATGCTTTTTTTTCCTATGATCTAATTGCGACCAAAGACTTCTGGTGCTGTATTGAAAGAACTGCTTACTTTTTACATTTTCCCCAAAACACCGAGGACCAATGGCAGGTTTCCTTGACAAACACGGCATTGCTTCATTCTTGATTTTCATTTGTGCAGTCATTGTGGAGCTCGTTTTTTTTTCTTTGTGGAACTCACTGGGGTCCGGGAACTCGGTAGGGTAATGCTGCGATGAAACTTGGCCCTCTCTAGTGAAGAAACCTGTGTAATGTATTGCGCAACGAACGGAAGGAAACGCGGAGTAGAGAAAAAGGACAGACTGTGCTTGTCTTTCTTTTCTCTACTTCGTGTTTCCGTCCGTTTATTGCGCAGTACATTATGAATCAGTACCGACTTGCCCAACTCGCCATTCTTCTGAGGAACCCTGCGCATGACTTTAAAACTCCGTGTCGCCCTTTGTCAGCCACGTGCGTTTGTTGTACAGCATGTGTGCAATAAGGACCCTTCTACATTCGAGACTTTGTCACAACCAAGAAGGTTTTAAAAATTCTGGGAAAGTTTGATGAAGTCTGGCCTTCATCAGGCAATCCTGATGAAGGCCAGACTCTAGGCCGAAACGTCCAAATAAACCACGCTGTGACCGCTCACGGAGGATCTACTTGACTATATATATATATATATATATATATATATATATATATAGCGTGTAGAAAAGCCACAAAAATAAAATCAAATATATATTCAGGAAATGTTTTTTTTTACCTATTCTAAAGACGCGTTTAAACGTGCATTAGTTTGCTTTGCAGCACGCTACGTTAGCCAGCTCGGACAAAGAGAGTGCGTTTGTCATCATAGTAACAGAAGTATATTTATATACACGATATGGGGCTGGCGGTATGCAGAGCTTAGAAGCGCTTTGTTTTGTTATCATGATAACCAGCGAGGTGCCTCGAAGGGTTCCCCGCTATTTGCGATGCGTATGCCCTTGCAACCTCTACGAGCTCAATTTTGCCCTTCGGGGCTTTGACACCCGTGCGTAGTCGCTTATCTCACCACATCGGTAGTTTGAACGTTTTGTGCTTTCACCGCAAAATTAATGTGGGCCTTGTCCTAGTCCGTATAATCTAAGTGGAGATCGTCGAGATCAAAACTGGTAGCCCTTGGACTCCGACGTTCGGCCACATGTCGGTATAGGTGATCTCGGAGGCCTATATTCGAGCGTCACTTTGGGAGAAATATTCGCATGTTTGCGACACCAAATGTTACTTGGTATACACACCTGCCGTTGCGTTTTGGCCACCACAACTCATGCCACGAGCCTCCTCGAAGCCGCCGCGCATGCGCAGACTTCCTACCCGGAGAAGGACCAATGAGCGCGTCGGAAGGTGACTTGACTCTCTGCAGCGGCCGCTTTTGGGAAAGGTGCGCCCAACTCAAAGACAAAGAAGTAACAAGTGTCAGTTCTTAATTCGCGCTTGTCCTCTTGTATACCTTCGTTTCGTTCGTCGCTTTTTCGTGTTTTGGAGCGCGCTTCAGATGTGGAGGTGTAAAGGTTGTTAGTTCACGCTTGTTTTCTGTGTGTTCCTTTCACGCGTCCTTCATGCTTTAACGAATCGATGGGAATTTCGAGCTGCTCACCATTCTTTGCACTACATTACAGTATGTAAATTTTTTGCAGTCGCATTCACTGCATGCTTCACCATAGAGCAATAAAACTGTGACTTATAAAATAAAATACTAAATGGTAATCAGCTATTGATTCACTCAAATCTTATCGATTGTGCATGTGAAAGTCACTGATTGTGAAAGAAATCATGCATCAAGCTTTTAAAAATATTTGATCAGTATTTTTTTACTGTGCGTTTGTTGTTCATATTGCATCTATTACGTAACACTTTTCTTCGTTACAGTCATTATTTACTGTATCATTCCTCATTCATTTTTTATTTGATTATTTTATTTCCTTTTAACGGGAAATTAGGTAAGGCAATAGAATAGCACGAAGCGTGCGTGTCATCTCCCGAGGCAACAAAGCGTGCCCATGCCCTTAGACTTCATTGTAATTTTGCTGATGGAGCTTGATAGTAGCCCCGCGGCGGTGGTCTAGTGGCTAAGGTACTCGGCTGCTGACCCGCAGGTTGCGGGCTCGAATCCTAGCTGCGGCGGCTGCATTTCCGATGGAGGCGGAAATGTTGTAGGCCCGTGTGCTCAGATTTGGGTGCACGTTAAAGAACCCCAGGTGGTCGAAATTTCCGGATCCCTCCACTACGGCGTCTCTCATGATCATATGGTGGCTTTAGGACGTTAAACCCCACATATCAATCAATGAGCTTGATAGTACCACACAATTCTCCGCAAGAACGCTTTCTTTCCTCTCTTGTCGAAAATGCTGCTAACAACATCCCGTCCGTATGACGTCACCATGTCTCTCTGAGCGTCGCGAAAGCTGCAGCGTGGCCCATGATGCCTCGGGGCTTGCGCTTTGTTGTCCGGCGCAGCCGTGCCAGCAATTAATTATTTGGCGAGAGGCTGCGGCCTAATTAAGTGATAATTTGCAGATTTGTGACCTTCCGGGCCTCGAGATACCATTCCTCGCCCTGGCACTCGCTTTGCTTTCCAAGCGGAAGGATCGTCTGCTTTCGTTAGCTATGTTTCACTAAATACATGCAGCGTAGGGAATACCACAGCCAGGCCAGAAAAAATGCCGAATAAATCCAAAGAGCTGTTCTAAGCGTAAAAGCCAGTCTAGGCGTAAAATGTTTCTTGAATAAATGCTCTGCTCATTAGCTTCAGGAAAAAACTTGTGTTTGCCTTTTGGAATCATTCCTTCAATAAAGTTTACTTCTACCAAACATTGCTTGGGGGGAAGGGACTACAGGTAGATGATATCTGCCTGAATAGGGTTCCTTCACTCATACATTTGCTCAGATGTAGTGCAACATCGAAATGCAGATTTGTTTTCTTAGAAATAAAGAAGCGAGTATTTGAGAAGGAGAAAAAATTTCTTAAACATGCTCTTTAAAATATCACTCCTCAATCAACACCAAGTTGTTCATTGCAAAATAAAAATGAAAAAAGCAGTAATTTATAGACTGACACTATCAAAATATGATGTACAGCCTTCCAGCCATAATGTACGCGAATGCCCCACATTATCTTCAGCACAAATTGTACACTGCCTGTGTGTAAGTCACTCGTTCAAATAAATTGAAAGCATTGGCTTTTTCTGTAAATCTCTCAATCGGTTGTTATATGAAATGCTTATTGAAGACGTGAAAATTCACTCGAACTCAGGCTCATCTACGGTATGATAGCAGATTGTAAGTGAATTCAGCCATTGTAATGCAGTGCCTTGTTGCTGGCTGTTGGTAAGATTTAGTAGTAAACTATACGGAGCAACAAGTTTTTATATTTGAATACTTCGGTGAATGGTGCCCCCGGTAAGAAAAAGGTTTCGCGGGCGTCTTAATAGCAAGTAAACTTCCTCCGTGCTGCATCTTTCTTTGCTTGCCACAAGCGCCTTCGCATCGATTCTTGCGCATTAATAATAATCCCCGTGGAAGCAGCCTCCAGGGAAGGGACACCGTTTTATCTGCTCAAGGGAACGCATTAATGAAGAAATTCTTTCTTAATGCTGGTGAGCTGGCTGGCCGACCATTAATGATACGGCAGTGGTCATTAAGGAGTTGAACGGCTATTCTGTCACCACTGCCCCGTGGCAGCTCAGTCGTGAGCACTTCATTAAGTTCAACTTCATTAAGTTCACTCGTGCATTGGAAACAGAAACGCCGCTGATGCTTATAATTAAAACCACTGGCTTTACGTTTCAAAGGCAAAAGCTTGATCAGAGTAAAAGAAAATACAAAGTAGTGTTTCTTAAAGCCCATTTCAAACTTCCTATAACTTTACAAGTGTGAGCATTTATTGACCAGTCTGTTAATTGTCTTGAAATCATCGTCATTGTTGTCATCCAAATTATGATGAGCATCGGAAAGAGGACAGTATCGCCTGCTCCCTGTGAACGAGCTGACTCTGCTTACACGCGCCTTCAAAAGTCCAAATGTCATTCCTTAATCGTTCACAGTCCTTTACTCTGCGTTCCTGCCTTCGACAGAGATAACCTTGAAACTCACACATACACCAATTTTGAACACTTGAGTCATCACGTGTGCTTCTTGGGCGAGCCCAATTCTACCTTGTTTTCTATAAAAAAAACATTCTGATTTATATGTGGGGTTTTACGTCCCAAAACCACCATAAGAATATGAGAGATGCAAAAAGAAGAATGTGCTCATAAATAATTTCGTAACAGATCGTACTACACAAATATAATTTGACAACGTTTGAACAAGTATTTATGAGAGTAAGTTAGCCTATAGGAACGCCATTGTCATATTTAGAGAACTTTTTCTCCGCACAATTACTACTGTAATGGCCTTTAAAATCTTGTAACTTTTGCTAGACGTTCAATTAAAATAGGCTTAACACACATCTAAAACTGTGCTCTTAATTGGCGCGACATATCGGCTCTCATTGCCAAGTATTTGAGACTTGAATGCTCGCAATACCTTGTGCAACTACACTTGTCATACTCAATGCATCTGGGAGGACTTCCATGTTTCAAAAATTCTTACCTGCTTGGAATATAGCACGTGGTAATGCAAAGGCGTAGAGTGGCCTTGCAACATTGTGTAGCTCGCGTAGCAGAGTCATCGCTCGTGCGTAAGCTTCCGCTGACCTCGGCCGAACGCGAGAATTCCCAGCGTCGCTGCTGCTTCGCTGGAAGTGGTGCCAGCACTGAGCCTGCCTTTCGTTTCACCGCTGCTATGTCGGGGCTGAAAATCTAATTACAGCCCTGGTTCGCAGCTTTTCCCTACAAAGCTTCAGTGCCGTAGGGGAACCCGGCGTTGCGGCATTTGTGAGCTGGCGTGTCCAAGTTAGCTTGGCGGAATTTGTTGCGTGAACAGAACAGACCTTTCCGTTGGAGCTCCTGTTTTATCTTCATTCGTTTTTCATATGTGAGGATGCCTCTTGCGCATTTGCGCGTTTCTTAAAAGGTGATTATTTTCGTGAACCTTCACTTAGTCTTCCTGATGACTTTTCTCAGAAGTTGGGTTACGCACATTGAACGAAGCCATGCTGAAAGGGCCGGCAATAAAAACGTAAGGGTGGGTGGATGACAGAGTGAAAGGCAGGAGCGTCTCGTCGAGCCTTGTTGTAAGCTTTTTCCCTAACAGCAAAGTTCTTATGCACTCAAAGTGGTTGCAGAGAACTCTTGTAAGAGTGCCTTTGAGCTTGGGTAATCGCTGCGCTTCTTGCTTGTTTAAATCCGCTATATACCGCAGTTACTGCGTTTGGCTGATCCCTCCATGACAAAATTTGGTATAACACGTAAATGCTCCGTGTCTTCACAGAATTAGAATTTTATTATGCGTTGACATATGAGAGCTTGCACGAATTCTAGACCATGCTTTCACGTGGATGCAACCACGTTGACGCCTGTTGGCACACATCCGTTCTGACGACTCGCACCCAGCATCATGATTTAACTGTTGTGGTAGTTGAAGTTGTCAATGTACATCTAGACACAGCATATTTTGAATTACGGGCAAATATTGAGTGAACAAGCACATCAGAAGCACTGGTAGTCGATGTGAATTGAGGAAAGAAAAGGAAATGTGTGCGCTCTTCAATAATCGGGTATAGCCTACGCCTGTGCTCATGCATACACTACTTCGATGTGACTGACCAACACGAAAGAAATATATTTGTAGTTTCAACCATGAGCATGCGCAGACGTTCGGCTCATAATGAATATAGAATTTGTTTGGGTACACTTTTACAGGAAATTAGGAGCTATACACTATGCAATGAGCCGTTATGGTTAACTCAAATTTTTTTTGCAGGTAGGCAGGTAGATATTCAGCATCATTGAGGTCGAGAACAGTTGCCACCCCGTCTTTATGGGATAAAAAGAAATCAGATTAAAACTAAGACTGTAAAATTTGCTTCGAAATTCCCTACAAAACTTTAAAATACCTGGCTGCTTCTGATAGTGCATATAGTAAAGTATCACTAAATGTATCTTTACAGCATTTACAGTATATTGTATTAACCTGAAAATATTGTTCATGCGTGTTTACCCACCATATTCGATGGGACGATTTCTACTCGCATAACCGATTGAGACGCGTAATTGCAGACTTGATTATACATTGAAGGGAACGCATTCCAAGTTCGTCAAAATATGAAGATTGCAATGTACCGCAGTACTATTCAAGCATCACTGCAGTATTTTAAGTAGTGATTCGTGGTCACCATAAATTGTGCGAGTCTTTCCTCAAACTGAGGACGTGATCATTTTCCTAAAAATTTCACTGCCTTTACAAAATTGTATGTCCAACGAAATTCAGAAAACAGTAGGGGTGCTGGAATATTCGAAATTTTGAATGCTTGATTCACCTAGATTTGTATTGGAGTCGATTCACAATGAAAATTTATTACTTAACATACTCGCACACCTCGACCCTTCATGACAAAAAATTTTGGTAAATTTTGCAACATTTGATCCCTAATTAGACAAATTACTTTCAGTTGCCACTTTTCCGGGTTTAGGCGTTGAAGTTTTTTGCAAAGGCCTCTAGTTGTGCTGCTGGTATTTGAAGGTACTAGCAAAATATTCGATTGGACTCACACTCCTGCTTATAAATTTTCTAATTATCGTTAAAGTGTAAAGTTTCATAAATGCAGGCCCCTGTATCATACTTTAACGTGCATAAACCGAGATGCATATTATTGCTTCTCTTTTTACTCATTTTACCAAAATATGACAATAGTTGGTTCGCCAATGTACAAAACTGCTTATTCGCCAGTGTACAAAACCCCCTTTTTAAAAATGCTGCTTTCGCTTTCTCATCGGCAACTTGAGCCGCCTCGTAAGGCTTATTGATGCTCCAGTGGGGCTCAGAAGCGAGATCGCAATGCGAAAAGTGACATTTCATCTGCCATTATAGTCTACACAGACAGGCAGCGCAACCGGGCATCTATTGCTCCATTCATGTGATTTCTTCATTTCTCGGTCGTTTGTTCCGTATGTTTAGTGCCGGATGTATTTCCTCACAATCGTCGTCTGTTTCTTCAGCAGAAGGTGGGAGATGTATACGTGTCAGTGAACAAAATGACAAGGCCGCAGCAGACGGCTGTGAAATGGTGAATAAGAGAGCTATAGTCTGGTATCTCGGAGCAGCAGCCATTCGTGTACAGAGCATTTTGTGGGGTGCTCGCGTAAAACGAAACGCACGCACTAAATCAGAATTCCTCGTGCTGGCGCAACAACGTATGCCATTAAGCTCCGCTCCATTTCGCTCTGTTCCGCGCTTATGGCTCTCTCTCGGTACGGCCGAAAAGTTGGTGCTCAAGAAAATGTGTTTCTCGATTCGTCAATGGGAAGTTATTTGACGCTGTAGCTAAGCGGCCTTTCAGTTGCATAATCAAACGACGTTAGCGGAGAGCTTCAACGACCTAAGTGCATCATTTCGATAACGATGCATAAAGCAGATAACCACGAGAAAAAAAGAACGTCACCACCTCAAATTGGTGGTTTTGTTGCTGACTGTTTTGATGTGGACAGTCACAGACGTGATATTTGTAATATGCTATCAATGACATGCATGCACTTTCATTCATTCATTCATTCATTCATTCATTCATTCATTCATTCATTCATTCATTATTTCCAACAAGTATTTTACAACCAGTTGGGGGTTCCTCAGCCGGAAAGCGGTTGAAAAACCACTTGAGAGTGCCTGAGGCCTTATGTACATGGCAGCAGTTTCGAAATTAAAGCTCTTAAAAAAATTTGCTGTAATGTAAGTAGGCAATTAGAACAAAAAATTAGAGGAATATTCTACAAATACAACAGTAAAACAAAGAGGCACAGACCAAACGAATAACTATGTATCTGCACTCATGAATACACCGAACAGTATCAAAATAAACTTAACAGAGACTGAAAAATAAATGCGATACATCGAGTAATGATAACATAGCATGATAAAAAGAAAGATACTAGGCCACGGTGCAGAAGTATTCTCGCATTTCTATTTTTGTGAACATGAAAAAGTTGAGCTTATCATTTATATATTTATTAGGTAGGGATAGTAATGTATATCTAAGGGACTGTAGAAAACAATTCGTGTGAGAACGAGGAACGAGCCTCCTTTCTACGCTTCAGGTTCATGAATCTGTGTGTTGAAGACTTATGTTTGATAAGTCTTCAAGAAATGTTCGGAAGTGTTCCTTCGCAAAAAAGTAGTTGTTAATGAGTCAAAAATTGTACATGTGTTGCATGCTGATTATTTTGTAGCGTTGGAGCAAAGTACCAGCAGAAGTAGTACATGGGACATTTGCAATGTAACGCAGTGCCCTTTTTTGCAACAATTAGTGAATAGTTTTTACGCCATTTTTGCGTTGTTAGTGAATAGTTTTACATTTTACGTTTCACTCTCATCAGTTGATACAGCAGACATCCAGCACTAAGATAGCCAGTTTAGCAAGTTAATACGGCTTTACAACAAAGTGAACAGCATTGGACGACCAAGATAAACGACTCAACTCAAGACCAGCAGTTCTTTTTTTTTTTTTCATGCGACATGTAATGCAGTGCGATGTGTAACGAGTAAAAGTTAGTGCTTGGTATTAATGTCTTGTATCCATTGGATACCCTTTATTGCTTTTAACAATTCTTAACATATCCACGGAGTGAATGACAACGAGTAGACGAAGCGTCCACCATTCAACTATACGCAATCGTCAACTATGCAAAAACTATCGACGCCATCTAATGATATTATTTTCATGAGAATATACACACAACGCCATCTATTGAGGAATTCATAAACTAGAGGTATATACGTACTACTAGTACTACAGAGGAGTGAACCAGCCACCCCTTAAGAAGCTTCGCCCCTAAGTAGTTAGCCCGGCTCGAAGGGCTTGGTCATACATAGAAGCACGCCCCGCCGCTTATTTAGGCACACCGACAGGTGTAATAAACGTCGAATACAAATCAGCGCGTGTTTTAACACCGTGAATGGAATGTACGTGTGCACCTCGAGCATTTATTAATGAAAAGAAATATGTAACACAAAAATAAGACAATATTTTTGTGTCCTATTTAGAAAACTTCGATCAAAGCAAAATGATGTATACATAGGGGCCACCTGCGAACAACATCATCTCCTTGAATCGTCATAATTTTTTCCGAAAAAGGAGAAGGTCACCGAAACGCCTTGTTGTGTAAGCTGTTTAATTCTATTTAACTCATCAGGACACCAAGTCAAAGTCCATTTTAGCACACGCGTTGCTTGACGATCAATACTGGTTATATGGCAGGAGAGTGGCTTGAAAACGCTAAAACTCGCTTTAAAAGTATGAACTCTGCTAAAAATGATAACAAACTTTGGAGGAGTTCACCGATCAATTAGTTGAGTTGCGAAGCCCATAAAAGCATTTGCATAACAAATATATGCGGCGCCTCAAAACCTGCTGACGGGGTGGTAGCTAGGCTAGGACAGGCCGCATAATTGCATCGCCGCTGCCTGTGACATCTTTCATTGTTCGCTAGCTTACATAAAAAAAGGCAATATCGTAAGTAAGCGAAAGACCAAACGAAATTTCCACTGTGTTTAAAATATATTTTTTTTTCTTTTTATGAAAGGTAGTTGTTTCGCCTAATTATGCTTGACAAAGCAAGAGCTCACTTTATTAATTATGTCACGAAGTTTTTCCCAAGTGATCCTAATTATCCCGCTGGGCCCGGCTCTACAATGCGTTCGAGCGTTGTTTTAAAAAGTAGCGTCCAGCTGGATTCGCAATACTGCAAGCAATCAATGAGCTTTCTTTGCATCGCTGTCTCACGCAGTTTACACGTCTTCTTCAAAATACTTATAATTCGTCTGTGATGACAGCTTGCTGGGTGGCAGGTCGTTGAGAGCAGAATCTCGAAATTACGTTTTAAGCATTGAGTATTTGGGTGGCGTCTGTGATACACACGCATATGATTCTCCTTCGGGGAGCAAAGTTTCATCTAAGCGCCACCCCTTAACCTTTATAGGCAAAAAAACATACGCAAAAAAGGCTGGTTTCTTCATCATAGGAATAGGTATAACACGTAAGGAAAACGTGCCTTCACAGGAGTAGTTTAGCATTTATTGTGCATTTTCACAGCAAGGGTGAGGCAACGAATGCGAGAGCAACAAATTGGAATGTTGTGTGAAGAATTTAAAGAAGCTCGAAACTTGCAGCATGCGGCTCAGGAACATAGGATGCAGAAAAACAAACACACGCTGGACGCTCGTTAATAAACAACTGCCACAGTTGTTAGTTACTTCGTTGCGTTTGAGCAGCGTGCTCTTTTAGCAAGTGTGGCCACTGCCATGAACGAAGTGACCTTCGTGCACTCTGTGATTTCAAGAAATCTTTGGGGGAGAAGCAGGACATTTTTCTTCACTGTAGTAAAGAGAAATGCCGAGGGCTGCATGCACATTGTCAGCTTCCGCACAAGGCACGAGCTGGACCTACTAGCCAGCGGTTGTTGCAACGCTGGTTGCATCTGCCTAGCCCTTGCTGTTAGTGTTTGGACGAAGCCTACGATTTCAGCTCAGTGTTCCAAATATGTTTATGCTCTATTAAATACAAACAACACTGACTGCGAGATAAGCGCGCGTGGGTGACCGCACCCTGTAGAGATATGTGCTGGTGGGGCGCACGCGTATCTCAACGAGCGGGGCGGTTACCTTTAAAGCACGCCGTTCGCGCCATCTTGCTGGTGATAACGAGAACAAGTGTGCGTACCCTCAGTGGTGAATGGTATAGACAAATTACTCACCGTTAGTATGCTGCAGAACGAGGGCTACGTGGCCGAGTTGTTTCGCTCCGTGTACTGCATAGCAAGGGGTATATACTATTTTTGAAGATGGACCTCTTTTGTCTAGTTTTTCCTTCATTTGTTAGTGTGCACTTTGCAACGTCATAACCGTGACAGAAATGTGTCATTAGAGTCGTAGTAGACCCCGGCGTGTAGCAGTTTGATCTAAAAAAAATAAACTGAGGCGGTGACTTACTTCTCACAATGACCTGCCTTTGGTCCTTGATTTATCAGGACCAAAGATGGGAAGTAACTAATTTTTGAAGTGCATCATCAGGTTACTTTGGCAGACATTATCATCGAAAACTGTGCGGTCGTAGACCTTCTGTTTGGACAATGACGAGGCTGGTTTTACTAAGTGAAAGTATGTGGCTTGCCCCCCCCCCCCCCCCCCGCCTAGGTGATTTGTGGGGATGACCCCCATCACTCGTTGTGCCCGCCTATGGCGTCTGTGAGTGCGTTCCAAAGTTTCGCTTACGAAGGATGTACTTTGCTAAGGGAAACGGAGAGAGGGAAATAACACTAAAGGAAGCCAGCCAAGCGAATATATCCATTTGGTTATCTTGTACTGGAGATAAGAAAATGTGGTTAGAAAAATAAACGATTGAAAAGGAGAAACCGTCATAAGGCCCTTGTGTGTACAACAACGGCCAAGTAACACGCTAATACATTTTCTCTGAACAGGATCTGCGTGTCTTAGAATGCTGTGTATTTAAAGCAAACAGCAACTTACTTATAGCGCCTCACGTTGTAGTGTGCGTGGACAAGTGCCCCATAATGTTCCTTCTTGCAAGTGCGCGATCGTTCAGCTAGTACGGCTGTCTGCTAGTTAGCGCTTAAAACGAGGGCACTCACTCACGTGCGTCCTCTTGAAGTATAGCTCACCATTCAAGTAGCTTTATTCTTAAAATCTATCATCATCATCATCATTGTCATCATCAGCCTGACTACGGCCACTGCAGGACAAAGGCCTCTCCCATGTTCCGCCAGCTAACCCGGTCCTGTGCTTGCTGCTGCCAACTTAAACCCGCAAACTTCTTAATCTCATCTGCCCACCTAACCTTCTGTCTTCCCCTAACCCACTTGCCTTCTCTGGGAATCCAGTCAGTTTCCCTAATGACCAGCGGTTATCCTGTCTACGCGCTACATGCCCGGCCCATGTCCATTTCCTCTTCTTGACTTCAACTATGATATCCTTGACCCCCGTTTGTTCCCTAATCCACTCTGTTCTCTTCTTGTCTATTAAGGTTACACCTACCATTTTTCTTTCCGTTGCTCGCTGCGTCGTCTTCAATTTAGGTTGAACACTCTTTGTAAGTCTCCAGGTTTCTGCTCCACAGCTAAGTACCGCCAAGGTACAGCTGTTATATACCTTCCTCTTGAGGGATAGTGGCAATCTACCTGTCATGATTTGAGAGTGCTTGCCAAATGTGCTCCACCCCATTCTTATTCTTCTAGTTACTTAAATCTCGTGGTTCGGCTCCGTGGTTATTACCTGCCCTAAGTAGACATAGTCATTTACAAATTGACGTGCGCCATAACCTATCTCGAAGCGTTGCTCTCTTCCGAGGTTGTTGTACATTACTTTCGTTTTCTGCAGATTAATTTTAAGACCCACCTTTCTGCTCTACTTGTCTAACTCCGTAATCATGAGTTGCAATTCGTCCCCTGAGTTACTCAGCAATGCAATGTCAGGTACGATGCAGTTACCATTCTGTGGTCACAGCATCGTACCTTGCCAAGCAGTTCCACATCTTGCACGATGCCTGGGTGTGCACTCATTATAAAGTATATTTCGTTCCTATTTTCGCCATTAGGGCTCCTCCATGTCCACTTACGATTTCCTCGTTTCCAGTTGAAGGTATTCAAAATCCGTAAATTATTGCGTTCTGCGAATTCTAATAGTAGCTCTCCTCTGGCATTTCTAGTACCGATGCCATAATCTCCCACTGCCTGGTCTCCAGCCTGTTTCTTCCCTACCTTTGCATTAAAGTCCCGCACTAGTATAGTAGATTGTGTTTTCACCTTACTCAATGCCGATTCCACGTCTTCATAGAAGCTTTCACCTGAAGCGCCATTATGGCTGGATGTAGACGCGTAAGCCTGTACCACCTTCATCTTGTATCTCCTACTGAATTTAATTACAATACCTACCACCCTTTCATTCATGCTATACAGCT
Organism: Rhipicephalus microplus; assembly: GCF_013339725.1. Lineage (NCBI taxonomy): Eukaryota > Metazoa > Arthropoda > Arachnida > Ixodida > Ixodidae > Rhipicephalus > Rhipicephalus microplus. The sequence goes on along the minus strand of NC_051171.1, from coordinate 163,863,757 downwards.
ATGTTTCTGTGAATAAGGAGCCCCTCTCCCAGTTCTCTTCTGTCAGCCAAGCCCCGATAGCAAAGGACGTGCCTATTCTGAAGCACCGTATATACCTCATTGCTTCGCAGCTGCTGGGGATTGAGGGCCGTGAGTCAATTGACGTATGCATGTGGGAGGTAGTGGCCAGATACTGTAGCAGGGTAGCCAATCCTTCTTTGGGGAGGAAGTGCGTTACCGGTGGTGGTTACCGGCGAGGCCGCACCCCAGGCCTCTTAATGCAGTTCCATCACCACGCGGATTTTTCTATCCCGTTGGGAGCTGCGCGGCACTGGAATTCGAACTACGGACCTCTTGCATGGGAGGCGGATGCTCCAACCGCTACGCCATCGCCGCTTATCTACGATATATAGAGCGAGACAATGAGCTAAATGCTGCTTCACTTCTTAAATGTACTTGATTAATTAAAGGCTTTGTCATTACATTGTATCACCACTAAGTACATTTCTCAGTTCACTGAACCACTAACGACCACACTTTCATTTCATTACTTTCATTGCTTTTTGTTACCGAAGTCCACGGGGAGATTTCACAGTGCCACACTTAACTTTTTTTTCAAAAACAGTCCCCAGTGAGGTGGACTCCTTAACCTTGCGAGTCCCTTTTGTGTCATATTGCGCAAAATGCAACTGGGATCAAAGGCTCCCGCCGACAAACAAAACATCGACGCGTACGTACTCATGCTGCAGCCTCCAAATAGCACCAATGAATAAATAAGAAGAACAAAGCAAGTCGTAAAGGCGCTATCTGTTCCTCGCATCTCGTACTTCCATCTCGGCCGCGGCGGCGCAGCTGCGGCATTCAGCCACGTGCCGCGTATATATACAGTGGCCGCGTTCTGTGTGCCTGACGGGAGCTCTGAAAAGCTAGCGAAACAAATTGGCGTTACGTTCGGTCCAGTGGAGTGGTGGGGCTAGGGACTCGCCCTCAAAGCTATCCTTTATGTTGCGCCTATCCCTTTTGTCTCTCTTGCTGTAATGCACAGCCGCTGCCAACATCCTCATCGCAGCGGTCTTGTGCGCGCCGCCGACTATGTATACCCGATCGACGCGCTCCAACGGTGTCCCAAGTTTCAGCGAGATACGAGCGCTTGTTTCCTTTGCTCTCTCTCTGGCTCACCAACAAGGCCTGGCCTCCTTTCACAGCTGCGATCGAGCACCCCTCGAAGGGAACTCGATATCAAGTCTGTCTCCCAGGTGCTTTACTTTCTTCTAGTTTTTTCTTCCTCTTCAGCTCCTTCGCCTTCATTTCGTGATCCCTACACCCCTGCCATTCTTTTGTTCGCGCCCTGCTACAAAAAGGCCCCCTTTTTAGCTTTGCATTTCTTGTCGTCTTCTGGCCTCATGCCAGTGAATGGTAGGTACAGGATAATGCTGTATTGATTAAGGAACGAGAATGCTCTAGAGCGGCGGTGCATATGAGTTGCCCGATCTTCTTGATTGCTCTTCGTTACGTCTATGCAGAGAAAAGTAAAACTAAGACATATATGTTGTCTTGGGTAACTAGTAACATCAATCGATGCAGCGTTTCAGATCTAAAACGTGAATTCGATTTCATGTTGTAATTGGAAATCAGGTAGAAGTTGCCCCCGTTAGAAAAAAAAAATTGCCCGCAGCTTCCCTCGGGGGAACACTGAGGAGGATGCGGAGCATATAATTGGTTAACGGGGTGTTAAAGTGCGACTTACTTGGGTCGATGGCTAAATTGGTTAACGTGGTTGTGAAATGGGGTGTTAAATTGCGACTTACTTGGGTCGATGGCTAAATTGGTTAACGTGGTTGTAGGAGGGGGTGTTAAATGAGTGAACACGTACACACGTATGCGAAAGGGCGGCGCTGGTCGAAGGGACGTCGATCATTGTGTTTGTGGATTCGTTGGAATTCATTTCACCGCGACCTTGGACGTCGACGCGCCGTACAAACCAACCGACGAGCGTCAACTGAGCGAGCGAGCGCCGACCTTGAGTATATATACAGCACGACGGCGCATGCACTGTCAGCTGTTGAATGTTCTCGAAGCGCGACGCCACATGCGCGTCCACTGGAGAATCAGGAGAATTGTAGATGTCGAACGCGGTGTGTAGAGGAGGAAGGGTGCACAGATGGTGGAGGAGTGAAGCGCGCGCGGTGTGTAGAGGAGGAAGGGATGCACAGATGGTGGAAGAGTGGGCGACGGCGCATGCGCGCGCGTCAGCTGTCGAATGTTCGAGAAGCGGTGCGGACGGCGCACTACAAGGCGCGAGTATAAGATGCTCCGCATCTAAAAACAGCGTCCTAGTTGCAATATTAGGGGACGATGCTTTCAAGCAGCTTTTACAGCGAAAGCTACTCTCTTATAAGATTGCAACATGGGCCGATTTCGGCACCGTATACCTGCGTTCGGATATGGCCAAAAGTGGAAAATTTTATCTTCGAGTGCACGTCTTCAAGCAAAGGCTGCTGTGGTCTGCGCGCGGAATGATTTTCAGACCTTGAAGATGAGGTGGTGAGTGAACCATAAGTTTGCGCATTTTATTCGTGAGTGGAAATGCAGGCACTTTTGAAGCGGCCTCAGTTCGAAAGAACAATAAATCTCTAAGAGCATCCGGTCCTGCACAGTTGACATTTGGTGCGTGCAGCTCAAACACAAAGATGTAACTGTGACAGTCGCAATAATTCGCGCTTGTCCTGTGCGTACCTGTGCATTCTTCTCCAGCGTTCTTTTCTTGTGCTTCAGCTGTGCGCTAGAACTTTCAACCTGCTTGTCACTCTTCGTGCGACAATCCTATTTCTTGCTAACTCATTCATCACATCGCCTTTGCAGCGAAACTGGGATTTTTTTACTGGAGTGCTGTGACGTTATAATTTGCTCGCTTGTTTGCGTCAATGCCATATTCTCCTCTTCACTGCACTAACCTGATCAGGCAAGTTCCGTAGAACTTGGAAAATGCCAGGCCTGCACGGAAGGCGCAGCACAGTCACAGCGAAAACTAGAAGAGCGGCCTTTCAGAGGCTTTTCTAAACATTCATTGGGTAACTGCTGCAAGCACACTTGCTTGCAGTAGTTGATTTTTATGTAGTAGGCCGACATTCGCTATGCTATTTTTGTCATTCGTCTGAGAAACATGGTATCCGCTAAACACTTGCATGGAATTTTGTGCCAATCGTTCATTCTGTGGATGACGATGAGATATTATGCCTGAAGTGCATGGTATGCGGCACAGTTAATAGGGGAAGAAGAACAAGGTTTTGTAATAGGTTGAAGCATTGGACGACCCACTCGTTACGCTATTCGCATTGTGCGACGACTGGCTGTTTTATACCATTTATAGGTCGTATTAACGCGATTGCTGATTGCTTTACCAACATCAAGCTTGCCTACGGCAAAGTTGCCAACAAGTTCAGAGCACTGGCATGCCTCGGTGGTAGAATACTGGGCTTGCACGCTGTGGACCCGGGCTCGATTCACACTGTGTAATCGGTACTAGGTTACCTTTTTTTTCTAATTTTGTTCGATGTGGTTACGGACACCGGTGGTGGCGGCAGCAGCGGCGGACAACTACGGCACTGCGCGTGACCCGAGTTGTGATCTCATAACAGCTTTCGCTGTAAAATTGTTTACATCTTTTCAAGCAGCCATTACAGATGTGGCACATGACAACAAACAATCGAAAACTTTGCTGTCTTACCCGCTGCTGTGGGAACCGACGATGCAAGACCGCAACAAAGAAGTGCGTTGAAGATGTCTTTTCTTATTCCCTCGCTTTTTTTCTCAAATAAAACCAGAAATATGTGACGGCATGGAGCCTATACACCATGTTTGTGACTTCTTAGCATAATTCGCGAAGGCACTTTCAATCACGGCGTGTTCGTTTCGGTGGCGATAAAGGCCACAGCAAAGCCTTTCATGGGAACCTCAGTGCGGAGAATAATCTCTCGTGTAATGGAACTACGAAATAACGTAAAATCAAAGCGGAAGGGAAAGGAAAAAGCAACCTCTGGAGCGAAATTCCAGCGCGCCTTGCGCGCCACTCCCGCTTATGTTGTTCCAGACTTTTTCCATTGATTGGTTTTGTTAGCTTTAAAGCATGACAATGCCTATACAGCGGCTTTGCATCGTCTGACTCGAACGAGATAAGAGAGCTTACTCTTAATATGTGCAGAACTTGGCAAAGTATACACAGCCAGGCGAGCAGTGCTTCCTTTGTATGACTTTTCTCGCTACAACGTATACGCAATGAGCACAAAGGTAAATAACAACACTCTTGCTAGGATGCCTTTCACGCAATAAATTAAAAATCCTCTTTTCACAGATTAGGCCAAGTCTTTCTTTCATATTAAAGTTAAAAAAATCTAGCTGCTGAAAACTTTTGAAAATATTTTCTTGTCCTGTATAATTTGAACAAAGATTAGGAATTTCACAAAGTTCTTTCTTACAAAGTTATGTTCTGAAAGATACAATAAAAACAGATGCCCGACAAAGGTAACGTAACAATAAGCCGGCCTGTCGTGAAATCAAGCCGACAGTGCTGATGCATAATCAGAAAACTCTATTTAGGCTTGACTTAAAAATGACTGATATAGTTTCTCAAAAAATTCATAATTATGACATTTATCGTGAGTAAATCCTGCAACAGCATGTTCATTTAGACCTTGACACTAGGAAAACTACTCTTTGAAATCTGTAAATATCCACGGCTTCAGTAATTACAGAGATCATACATACGTGTTAACTTTTAGAGATCTTATTTTGGTCTTACAAAATTTGTTCACTGTGAAGAAGTTGAGGTATGTAGCACCCTGCCTCTTTTCTTACTCCATCTCGGCTACCCCAAAGCTACTCTGCTATACCTGAACTAAAATTACCCCAGCATACACACAAGATGCCCCCAAAAAAAAGAAACGACACACACACTGCAGGCAAAACCAGCTTGAGATATTTTCTCGTAACATTTCAAAGCTTCTTGTGAAAAAAATTTCGAAGTGTTATTTCAGTTATCGTGTTAAGTTTCGATGTGTTCTTTGGAGCGTAGCTTTGACGCTCCAAACTTGATTCGCGAAGGTTCAATCTTCGAGCGTGACACTAAAGGAGTGGTCACGGCGAGTTCTATCTCGCTACATGCTCAAACTGTTTCCGAAAAATTTGTCCCCGAGAACTTCAAGGCAGTTTGGGAGATGACAATTGATTGTGACCGCTCGCAAGGAAGATGAAATGGCGAGGATAAAAAGAAAAGTAAAGGCGGGCCATCTAGAAAGAAGCATTCGGCGCCGACGAATCCGGAAGCAAGTGTGTCAAGTTGATTACCTGGCTGTAACACGGCAGCATAGAATGGCTAGGGGAATGGTGAAAAAAATCATTCTCTGCAAGAAAACACGGGACGGCGCGGTGGACCGGTAAGTGCAGGACCGTGTTTGAACGCTTAGTGGCATCACGGAGACTGTTTCAAAGTACAGCTTCTGCTGATTTTTCTTTTTTTATTGTTCTTTTTTTATTCTTTCGAGGTTCTCCTGGGAATTGTGAAGATGGCGCCGCGTCTTTCAATAAAACCGAACAGCCTTGTTTGCGCCCTCTGTACTGGCTGTCGGGGAATCAGAATTGACCGTGCCAATCTCTGTAGCAGTCATCACTATATTCATTATCAATATATACAAAATCACAGCATAACTGCAGCAGCCGAATTTCACTAAAATTACAGAAAGCCTAACAGCGATCTGCAGTTGCTGCTGGTTTAGGCGTCCTTGTTTCGTACCTTCAATGCTTTGTACATTCCCCTGTTGTTTATCGTCTACCGGTACGGAGTGTTACTTTCCGTAGTGCAACTTAGGTGCACTACGGGAAGTAACGCAAAACGAACGATGATCTGCTTATACTGCTCACCCTACTTTATTTTTCTCTGTAAGATCTTTTTTATAAGATTTCAATATTACCGCCTACAGCCGGGGTTCTCAAGCCTGTTGGCACCAGAGAACCCTAATAAGCTACAATGGGTGCCAAGGAACTCTCCCGGTGAGCATTTATATTTTTATTTTCAGTCCATTCAAACTAAAAATTTGTACTGCAACAGCTTTCGGAGTAAGCTTTATGTTTGGCCTTCTTGCTCATGTTGAACTACGCACAATCATGACTAGAGGGCTAAGCGTAGCACGCAGTGCATGCGTGCGGTGCCAGTGATGATAATGAACCGATAAGCGTAGCAGAGGCGCCGAGCCTATACGTAGCGGCATCTATTTTCGAATAGCCGAAATGCACACGGTAATAATATAAAGCCTCCACGATTTAGGCCACCGCGAGTCCCACTTTCTGAGTCGCGTTGGCTTCAAACTGCTGGCGGGATTTATTGAGCAGCTCGCACGTTGCTGTTACGCACTGAGATGTGCTTAATGACGCTTGGTTGTGAATAATGTAGGTTTCCTATATACTGATCACACCTCGGGGTTGCTATGTAAGGGAGTGGAGTGGGCGAGGGCGGAACCAGGAAAAATTAATCAGTAGCTGGGGGAACCTACTGAACTTTTCCTTCCGCGAAACCCACTTTGAGAACCCCGGTCTATAGTATCTGTGTCTTCGCCAATCGGCGCCGCACACAAAGAAGCGTCTCCACAATGCTAATTTAATACTTCCCAATTTCCCGCATCTTACGTCTCATTCAATTACTCTTCGAGTGGATATATTGTCTCGTTTAATCAACGGTATTGGTGCCTACCGAATTTGCTTCAAAGAGTATTGCATTTCTTTATGTTTGTTTCACCTAAATATCAAAAAAATAAACAGGAGACGTGCATGTCTTGTTTATTTCTTGAACAGTTTAAAGGTGAGGTGGCATGCTAATGGGATCTAAGCAAATTACTACTTCTTCTCGGTTCGAATTTAAGTTTAGTTAGTCAAGTTTGGATTTGTCAACAGCAGTAATTTGATGCTCGGGATCTGTTTCTTCTGTTGTTATTGCTGTTGATAAAGTTCTAGGTCTTTCCGTGTTACCAACCGCGGGGTAATTACTCCAGGTCTAGGGAATTTGCGGAATTTCGCAGGCAGCGTATAGGTAGTACACTCTCAGTCAGGAGCCGGATAACGAACGGCATATAGGTGGCACGTTCCTGCGTACTGACTAAAATCCTGTCTTTAGGGAGCCCAGCAACAAGAAATACGCGTGACAGCCGCGCGGCGCGGAAGTAGCGCATACAGCCGGTAAGGGCAGGCGCAAGAAGGAAAAAAATAAAGAGGGGGAGAGCCGCCATCTCTGCCGCACCAGCCTGGTGCAAGGAGCCGGCATCAACTTACGCCGAACCGTTCAGCCACAGACGCGAGCGCGAAAAAAAAAGAAAAAAAAAACGTCTCCTCCACCCCCTCCCGCCGCCGCGACAGCTGGGCGCTCGGCGCCGGCATCACATTCACCACCGCCTGCATGGCGTGGCATTTGTGCGTCGCCGTTTCGTCCCACTGTCTTGTGACGGTCGTTTTGCTACAAGATGGTTTGAGACGGAAACACTTTCCAGTGCCATAGGGCACACCTAATTCAAGATATCATACATCTCTCTGCATTTGGGCAAACACTGGGATATGCAGTCCCATTGTTACTCTATTGATTTCAATAAAAGAGTACAAACAACTTTCCGTTTATCAGTTGTCGAGGTATTGTTGTCGAGGTGCATGGCAGTTGTCGAGGTGCATGACATTGTGCCATTCACTACATAAAAGAGTACTAGTGGATGCGTGACAGCTTACTAAAACACTGGCCTATGTATGTTTATGTGCCCCGCCGCGGTGGTCTAGTGGCTAAGGTACTCGGCTACTGACCCGCAGGTCGCGGGATCTAATCCCGGCTGCGGCGGCTGCATTTCCGATGGAGGCAGAAATGTTTTAGGCCCGTGTCCTCAGATTTGGGTGCACGTTAAAGAACGCCAGGTGGTCGAAATTTCCGAAGCCCTCCACTACGGCGTCTCTCATAATCATATGGTGGTTTTGGGACGTTAAACACCACAAATCAATCAATGTATGTTTACGCTCATGTTCTATGAAACAAGTTGAACTGATGAGTTTGAGAAAGCATGGCAAAAAAACAAAAACAAACCGAAGGCAGTGAGACAGAGAAAGATCAAAATTGAAAATCGATTGATCGATGTTTGATTAGTGGTTGCATAATTTGATGATGACATCAAGTACAAAATTCAGGTGCAGAAGTCAGCAACAGAGCATATGTCACCGACATTTGCTCACTCTTTTGAATATCAAGTACAGTTCTCATATTCGAGCATGGATATGTAACAATGAACCACGAACAAGACAACCAGTGTACCGCTGTGAGAATGTACCAGCTATAAAAATCCCCATTTTCTAAAGAGCAACTGCATACAGTAACAATAAACACTATGAGGTTCGTTCTGCACCATTTCTTGACCACAACTGCACGCGGACGTTCGCGAAATAGATGTGCAGAATCATTATATATTTGGAGGGAGACTGATTTGTCCGTCGCTAATTTGTGCACGTCATACTTGACCTTGCCGCGCGTTTCAACATTCACTTGAACAGTGATGTGACACTGAATAAACTTAAGAGTAGCCACTCCCCATAAATAAGATCAGTTAAAGACTGAAAATTAGTAAAAAGCACTCTATATAGCGTAATAATGCGCATAAATTCTACTTACAGAAATAAGTAATCGCCGAAATGCTAAAAAGGCGCTGCTTTCCCAGCGTGCAGCTTGCGGCAATTCGCGCCTACGAAATGCAAATTTTAGAGTAGGCACGCTGAAATACCCATGCAAAGTTTACGTGCGAAAGCGCGTTGTCTTCGAATGGCTGGGAATAGGCTGCTGTCACTGACACGCGTGTACCTCCCGAATCAAATCAGCGAAATTTCTCACAGCACATGTCAGCAAGGGACGGCTTACTGCTCTCCCATAGTTGAGTACCAAGTACTCAAAAACGTTAAACATTTTTTTTTCTAAACACCCAAGCACGTGCGAGAAAAATACGCAGCTTGCGACAGCCGAACACAGCCTTGTCCGCGATTTTCGGTGAGCGTAACACCCGCGGTTCACGGGGAAGCACTAAAACGATGCACAAACACACGTTCATCGTTCTTGCAGAACGGCGCACCACGAACCTAAGCCGGGGCCGAAAGCACTCACCGTGGTTGTCTTGAGTTCATGAAGCCCTACAAACTATTCGCTGATCAAATGCATGCATCTGGCACAAAAACAGTTCCAAGGTTCCGCCGATGGTTTGCAAAAAGCCACGTGGTAGATGTATACCCCGCAAAAAGAATCGCCTTCATGCAGTGGGGCTGTGGTGCAACGGGTAAGACATCTCCTTCCCGTGCATGTGGTCCCGAGTTCGAGTCCAGGGCTGTGTGTGCTTTGCATATTAACCTCGCAGATGTAGGTGCTTGCAACACTAATGGTTTTCTAATTGCCTGACGTAATAATATCGGCCGCATTATTGGCGAAAAACCGCTCTCAAAAGTGTAAAATAATGCAATTTTTTCCGCCACTGCGTCAGGGCCGGGCCACCGACGGAATTGTCACCCCTAACCACAGGCCATATCTTCTCAGGAAATCGTTCACCAAAAATACCGGCTGATCTTTGTCCCGGCTATTCTGAAAGCCGCTTCAAATCGGGCCGGTTTCTCTGGGACACGGCTACGGAGCCACGTAGAAGTGGCGATAATTTGACTTGATTTTCTGCCTGCGGGTGTGTAGTCTAGCCAGAATTTGACTAAGAGTGTGGGGCGATTGTACGATTGTCTTACGTACGGTAATTTGCCGCTTTCGCTCGTCATCAATCACCGAAAAATGTAGAGGATTGACGCGACACCTCTGAGGGTGACATTCCTAAATAGTTCCGAAAACTAAAATAAATCTTTTCATGATATTAGATATGTTCCAATACACGATTACCCGCATAAGACGAAGACCAAAAATAATATTTCACGCATCTCTGCGCTAGCATCGTTAATTTTTTCCAATGAGTGTTTTTCCCCTCTCCGCCATCTACAATTCGTTTGTTGCGCAGGTGAGATTTCGATTTCATGGTGATGTTTGCCTCAAGTCAAAAAGGCGAAACCCTTAGCTACCTTATAAAACACCAAAACTAACCAGACGCCCCAACGCGAGCAATCCAAAACACTATGCTCGCGTAATGAATCACCTCATGAAATCATTTTGACGTCATGATTGCCAGAATTAGGATGCCATCATGAAGTCACGTCACTGTGACACGACATAATGTGACGACAAATGATGATGTCATTACTTGGACACGGTGGGCTCATCCCGGAGGTGCGCTACGATGAGATAGCTTGCAGTGGCTCCGATCCCAAAGGAAGTGCAAATTTACGCTAGGTACACAATTATTTCGAGGGCGGAGAAATCACAACTGACTGAATCTCCTAGTTTGTGTTCCGAAGCTAAAGCTCCTCCTTTTAAACACCAGGATGGTTTTTCTCCTCATCTGCTGTCTTTCATGTTTTCGGGCCCACTGCGTTGGTCTATAGGGCTAAGGCACTCGGCTGCTGGCCCGCAGGTCGCGGGATGGTATCCCGGCTATGGCGGCTCCATTTTCGAAGGAGACGAAAATGCTGTAGGCCCGTGTGCTCAAATTTGGGTGCACCCTTAAGAGCCCCAGTTGGGGGAAATTTCTGTAGCCTTCCACTTCGGCGTCTCTCATAACCATATGATGCTTTTGGGAGGTCAAGGCCCACGTATATAGCTTTGGTAACTAACTGGATTCCCAAAGAAGGCAAGCGGGTTAGGGGGAGACAGAAGGTTTGGCGGGCAGATGAGATTAAGAAGTTTGCGGGTATAAATTTACAGCTGCAAGCACAGGACCGGGTTAACTGGCGGAACATGGGAGAGATTTTTGTCCTCCAGTGGACGTAGTGAGGATGATGATGATGATGATGATGATGATGATGATGACGACGATGATGATGAGGATGAAAGTTACCTGGGGTACCCTGTATAAAGAACTGTATAATGAGGTCTTCCGCAATATGCGAACTTTTCTTGTGTGTGGTACTAACCGCTGTACGACAACCTCCCTGTCCTTCCTCATTTATTCCTCCTCCTCCAACTCCTCCTTTCTTGTGTGTGAATATTGATGTTGACTCTTCATGACGTGTGAACATAGCTTTTGTAAATGGGCATTTTTCGTGTGTGAATCTTGCACTATTTTATTGTTATTGATAACTTCATGATGAAAGTCGCTACGTAAAAAAAAAAAGAGGAGTAGCTGGATTCACCTACCCTTCTTTCACCACATTTATTATAAAAAGAAAAACAAGAAGAGCACGGCTTTAACCGTCGAGTCATAGCCGAATGTACCCTGTGAGTTTTTTTTTTCTTTAGATATCAGCGCTTTGCTCACGGTTTCAAGAGAACAGACTTTTGGACTAGTAGGTTTGTTAACGTTCAATGAAGCATAGCGCGGATAAGATGGGGACCACAGAAAGAACGTACCGTACGTTCTGTCCCATTTCCGTGGTCTCTGTGTTATTAGTGTTACGGCCTCATTGAAAGTCAACTGTTGCCGCAACTTTCACAGTGCTACTGAGTATCATTGCAGCTAAGCAGATACAAAAGTTGCTACTGTCGCACAGGTTGTGTGTTTTACGGCTTCTACTGATTATTTGGTAACTGTTTGGTCCCGGGGCTATAACATCTCGCCACTGCTGGCGACTGGTTCCTCGTCATGGCAATAACTAAGTTAAGATATTTTTCTTTATATCGTTCCTCCAGGCGGTATGACAGTGGCTAAGAGCAAGAGTGATTAAAGAGAAAGTCCGTGGTTAGCGCGAGCAACAAGGGCTAAACATTGTGCAGGCTTTGGCCGAGGTTGGTGCGACCGACCAGAAAACGTTTCACGCCCTGCCTAACAGGCGCTAATGACGCCAGGGGCGCCACACTTGCCGCGAATGGTGTTTGCCTTCTTTGTTTCTGTTTCTGAGGCCGATACGAAACGAAGCACCTATACGATGTTTGACGTACGTCGTGATGAAATCACGCCTTTGAGTATGCAAATCAAGATAAGTTTGCAGTACTGCTTCAAACATTGCTTGCTCCGCCAGAATGAAAAACAAGGGTGCAAACAAGGCGACCCCTGTTTCCAAGAGGGGAACTAACTTACTAAAGTCATTGATTGCGTATTTGACATGAACAACCAGAAAAATAGAAATCCACCGGGGCCGGTTCATTATGCACCATCGTGCAGCGCTCCAACGCTCTGCTGTCGCTCTAACGCGCAAAGATTGTAAGTAGGTCTAGGAACAGCTCTGAACACGTATTGAATTCTTTGAGAGAAAAAAAATAATATCGTTGGTGTTCTGGAAACCGGTGGCGGCTGCTGGAGTTCTCATTTATTATCGTATATTTCTAACGCGGGCAACGTGTACTGGTATATATACTGTCACCTTGAGTACAACCTCAGTGAATGAATGCGTGCGTGACTATAAGGTAGGTTCCTTGAAACAGCTAATAAAGAAGTGCCTTCGCATGAAGACCAAACTTCTGCACATGAATAGTTATAGGGATCTGGCGTCCACTGTCAAATTCTGTTTTGAAGCATGCCGTTGGTGGGATACTCCGGAATAATTTAATGGAGCTGGGGTCATCTTACCAAACCTATAAAAACTATAAATATTTTAATGCGAGCTCGTTGGTACGGATCTATGCATAAAAATACATCGCCAATTTAAACACGGACAAAAACCCATCACACGAGCACAATCTGACCCCAGTGGCCTCCACATCTGACCCCACTGGCCTACAGACTTAGCGTGCGACACTGAATTCATCAAGACAACGTCATAGCCACCGTGGTGAGCACATAGTACGTTATGTCAAGTGCGCAGCACTTTGGGCGTTCGGGATGTCTTATTCTGTGGTCGTACGCTATCGTCATCGCTTGGCGCAACTCAGACAAAACAACGCATAGCATAGCCATCTATTGCATGCTGAGCACATGCTCAGGCCCAGAAGTCGCCTTCCTCTTGTTCTTCCAATGTATTGATGAATTTTAAGTGCAGAGCACTTCAAGGGCCCGGCCTGTCATATGCTGTCGTCGCCTCGCGTAACGCCGGCAAGACCATTTACGCCATTAAAAAGAAGAAGAACCAAACGTGCAATGGAGAGACAGAAAAAAAAAACAGAAAGAAAATAGAAACACAGAGAAAACATGTCAGAAAAATCAGAAAGGAGAAAAACAAAGCGAGGAGGCAGGAAAGAGAAAATCGAGGAGAAGCAAAGAAGGCCGCTGAACTCCTCACTTGTTTCAAGGTTGGCGCCACTAGAACGAAGTTGCCTTAATTTTTTAGGTTGCGCAATGCTACTTTGTTTACCTTACGGTGATTAACATACAAAACTGCAGACTCAGGATCTGAGAGATGTGGAGGGCTTCGGATAACGTTTACTCCCACACACTGACATGGTACAGTGCCTCCAGGACTGTGATTGAGTCTTTCGGGTGAGCAGTTCACTACCTTCACAATTTTGCAGCGACTGCATGTTGGCGATCGCTGTGTTGTTGCGCCGAGTATGGAAGTAATGGAAGAATTATTTACGTTTGGCGTATTAAGCGTGCCCGCGAACTTTGAAAAGTACTTGAGTTCAGCAATGCCATATTTTGATCATGCCGTTCCTCTGTTTGTTGATGGAACCAAGTACCTTGTAAGTTTTGCGCAGGTGAGCGATATGCAGGGAGCAATTGTCATAAGTTACGTGACGGGCACTTATAGGCTTCAAACATTTGCCTAAAATTGAGAAACAAACTTCAATAGCCTCTGCTCAGTACTGGCGAGTGTTAGTGCGTAATAGTCTATGGGATATGCCGGTGGGAACCTCCAAACAAGCAGTGGCGGACTCGAGGTTCATTTCTGCATTTTTGGTGTTACTTGACGCAAGTGTTACATGACATAAAATAGAGTAGCAGCATCAATATGATTACAATGAATAGGCCTTTTTTTTCGTTAGCGTGTTTCCGTATTATTTGAAAGTTTGAAAAAAATATTTTAATAACTGAATACAATTTCCTGTCACCTGAGTTGCCCTCTTCAAGATATTGCAGTTGTTTCAATAGGTAGCTATTATTTATGCCAATTTATTCGATGTCATTTTGTATGGCAAGATTCGTCATGGGAGCTTATACGAGAGACAAATAAAATAAAGAGGACGTTCCATACAGTGGTGCAAATCTGGACCTCAGTCTGGTGGTAGGCTAACTTGTTATTAAGACTCATACGCCATTTCCATTTCGTGTCTCTCCAAAACTCAGTATCATGCTTATTGCTGTCAAACAGGTTGTGATTGGCTTGAGTGGACGGCATTAGCACTTGAGCGACGGGATCATTGCTTGTCAGTTCAGCAAAGCTCCTCACCACACATCATTCTTCCACACTGCCGATCCTCTACAACTCAAACAAAACTGAAAAAGCCATAAACTTCTGATAAAAAAGCCTGCTTTTAAATTCAAAACCCTTTCTAAAAGGAGAAGAAAGGCCTCGCGAGCAAAATAAAGAGCTCTAGAGCAACTACTAGAACTCAACAAGAAGTGCGGGGCGGAAAATGCGAGGTTTCGGGAATAAATCAATTCATGTCGGGTTATCAGCAGTCCAGAGCAGGTGTTCGGGCGCAAACAACCCCAGCGCCACTACAAATGTCGAGAGATAAAAGCAAGGAAAAGCGTAGAGCAAACAACTGGGCAAAGAAAGAAAACCTGAGAATGTTTAGAATGACTTTGAGACGTATGAGAGTTTTTCACATTCGTCGCTGCCTCTGCTCCCTGTCCTCGCGCGGGACAGATAGCCTCAATTCGGCGCTGCGTAGAACGGGAGGACGAAGAAGGGTGGCGGGCTGCCTTGCTCCCAGATTTATTTCCCGAGCCGCTGCCCTGATCCCCGGGAATGGAGGTTTCGGTCGGTCGATTGGGACCGATAAATCTCGCGAGATGCTGCTGCCCTCATTTCGATCCTCGTTTTTTTTTTTCTTTTTTGTAACCAACTTTTCTCGCAATGAGTGATAACTTTTTTTTTGATACTTACCAGGCTTGACCCGTCATTTTTCCCGCCATCGCCTAGTGCGCCAGAATCCTTGGGGCAGTTTTAAATTTGACAATCGGCTGGCTCGCGCTATATGAGGCGCAGCTGGCGCAGTCAAGGCGCACGCTCCTAGAAAGGAGAATATGTACTTCCAACGAGCAGAACCTTCCAACGAGCAGGCCCGGGAAAGGTACTTGAAAACTCGCCTTGGGAGAGCAGGCTGTGAACTTGCCGCGATCGTTGTATGATTGATGAAATTGGCTCAGATTTTACAGCCTTCTTTTGAAGGATGTGGTAAGATAAATATATATGCGATCTAATCGACCGCTGTGACTAAAATCAATAACGCGGCAACGGTTATGGACGAAAAGCGTAGTACAAATCGAAATACAATAAGCTCCTGCGTTTGGGTGAAAGTCCTTTTGTTTTATGTTCTCATATATTTCTCCCTAGTATCGTTTTCTAACGCTCGTTTTATCGTGAAATGGCATTTCGCCGAATATTGGTATTGTGTCTGACTTATAGGATAGAACGCACGCACGCACGCACGCACACACACACACACACACACACACACACACACACACACACACACACACACACACACACACACACACATATATATATATATATATATATATATATATATATATCTTCAGGCTCAACAGACACACAACAGCTTGCAAACTTGTGAGCTACCTGCTTATATTATTCCTCAATATGTGTAAATAAAATTTAGAGTCTTAAGTAAAGTGCATAAAGCGCACTACGCAAAAAAAATGAAGTCAATGTGTTGGAACTGTTTTTCTAACTAACACTAGTATAGTTAAAACCAAGTCTTTGTTATATAAAGAAAGCATCTGCAAATTAGATGGACTGAGCATGAAACTCATTGTGCCTCTACTGTACTCTTCGAGGATTTTCAAGCTGAAGTTCATTTAAGGCAAAAAGCAAAACAGTACAATTTGCCTAGGGCACCAGTGAAAAGACATAGGAGCCTCACAAGACACCTGCCCCTGTAAACCCAAAATCCAACATTTTTTTTCTTGTTTCACTCACGAATGTAGTGGTGAAGCTCGCCTTCTGTGTGAGTTTCTCTTGACGAGACAGCCAAACGCGCTGTATGACCTCGAAGGTCGTTTAAGATGCCGCTACACATTTGCTGTGGTAGATAGCCGCTGTAGCAGTGCAAGAAAACTCACAGAACTTCTGTACATTCAACTGATATTACTCGGAGACAAAGGCCACCTCATTTTCTCTCTCTGTCGAGGTACAAGAAAAGGATCAGGGAACACGAGCTGTGGATTCACGTGCTCCACTGCCAAGCAACGTCATCAGTTCCTGCTCTTAAGCTCACGCGGTCTCCGGTTTCCTTCGCCGCGTAAGGCAGCACAACGGCATCGTGCCGTGTTACGTCACATGACGTCACACCAAAATTTGTATAGCCGTTGTGACGTCATAAATATTTGCTATTTTGACATCATATGGTGACGTCATTACGCGATAGCAATTTTTTGCATCATTCATCTTTGACGCCACGGGACGGTCGCCACCAAAGGTGAGATTTCCCGTTTGGTGGGGAACCTGAGGATTTCGCCTTAATAAAAGAACACGTGTAACTCATCTGAGTGAATCTTTGATGACTTGACATGAGTATGACCCTCTTTAAGGAGATACGTTGGCTCTTTTGTGGGCCTCACGAACCTCAGACTAGACTGTAATGATGTCCAAGGAAACTTCGCTTGTGTACTTAAAGATAGTCATATACGGGAAAAATCAGGACTCGCAAAAAAAAGTCTAAGGGCTTTTCTTTCTTTCAGATTGCTTGATGCAGTGCTGCTAAGCTTGCGGTCGCTGCTTCTATTGCCGGAAACAGCGGCCGCATTTGGTTAAAGGCGAAATGCAAGAAACTTGGTTAATCTCCCACTAAAGGGAACCATGTGTAGAGGTTAAGCAGCAGGCGCTAACGCTTCCACTGGCGGCGACGTTGACGCTGACGCTTATCAAGCGAAAGGCAAGTATAGGACGCCCTTGATGGATGATCTAGTGCCTTCATATATGTGTTGGCCAGTGAACGGCCGTGCAGCGCGAGCACGCGGTTTTAACTGCTAATGCATTTCTTGGTTGGTCAGGCATCCGGCGTTGTCTGCGGTGGTGACCGCGTGCCGGCAGGCGTTATGTCTCCGCTCTCACTCGATCTCTCACCGCAACATCTGCGGGCCTGCGCGCTTGTCCTCACCACTAGAAACAGGAGCATGTGTTGCGAGGGAGCGTAGGATAGGGTAGGTTCAGTGCTTCGCCGCTCCTTCTCTGGCCATTCGCTCTCTCTCCTCCCAGCGCCCGACTTTCCCGCCGGTTGGCACATCACTTTCAACCGTTCGTTGGCTGGGTGCCTCTCAAGGTAATGGCAGAAGCCGGTGAAGGTGAGTGTCTGACGTCAACGGTTCCCTCTCTTGGCGCAAGTAATGAATTCCTCACGACTTCTTCGGGGAGGTGGCGGCATTTTTAAAGACGATAGTCTTTCTTGGGGACCTTCGACGCAAACATTGTGGTCTGTCTGCCTGTACATTTGTCTGTTAGTCTACCCTTAATGGTTTTGGGTACTCTGAACAACTCCAGCCGATACCCCAAACAGCCAACCCCATCCACAGCGCCCTCATATGTTGCTCAAGATTCAGCGATCATACTTGTCCAATTGTCAATTAAAAAGCAATTATTGCGCATGTCTGAGGCACCATAACAACTCGTATATATTCTGTATGTGCGTTTTTTACTAGAAAAGGCATACATAAGTAATTATAAGGATCATATCGCTTGTCACGCTGCGCTGACCATGCAACGCTTGCATGAAAAGGTGAGTGTTTCCAACGCTTTGCTAAGACGACACGGTGGTGGCACCTACCCGTCGCCTTGCGTTCTACACCTTATCACCTCTGATACGGGCGCGCACGCCCGTCTCAGAGCCGCGCGTTTCGTTTTCCAAGAAAACTGCCAGATAGCGCTCATGTCTCACGTGTGACGTGGCTTGATGCGCTCGTTCGCCTCCGCTGCACGTTCTAGGCACTCTAACGCAGCGCCTCCAGAATACCGTTCACAGATTTTCTTGCGTAGTAGATCAAATAAATGTTTTTTTTTTACGCTCTCCACACGCAATGCTATCGTCTTTCGATGACATTTGCAGATTAACAAGCAGATATAAGGCCAATTTTTTACTACCAGACGCTGTCTTCATCGACCTTGTAAGGCAAAAGAGGGAGAGGGGAGCAAAAAACTTTGGGTGTCTTTCGGGCCGGCACGAGACGTGAGCATGCACACAGCGAGTGTACGGAAGGACCGCGTTGCAAAGGCTAGTCAAAAGCGGCTTCGCATCTAAAAAACAAGGCCACAGTTTGACTACAAGGGCGAAGAAATAAATGCGGTAGCAACAAATTGTAATGTGACACGAGGAATAGCATGCAGATCTAAACGGGCAGCGCGCTGCTCACGCACAAATGACCTACGAAAACAATCCACATGGCACCGCTGCGAACTAGTAGCGTTCACAGCTCGGTACATAACAGTTTCAGTTTCACTTTCAGTTTATTTAGCAATCGTTTTCAGCAGTCATGTTAAAGTACAGTGATTCAATGTTTTCATACAGTGGCAATGGTCAACACAAAACAAAATGTAAATCAGATTAAAAAGTGAAAAAGATGCAGGGACAGGAATTAAAAGCTGATAAAAAGCAGCTTGACGGGATCCCTGACCCTGAGCAGATTGGCCGCAGACTCGTGGTGATGTAAAAAAAAAGGAATAAAATACAAGCAAGTAAAACAGAAAAAAAGTACAAGAACGCATAACACACGCAAGTAAAATATCAACAACGCGCTGCTCAAACAAAAATGACGCACGAAACGCACTCGCAGGTACAAATGGGCGCGAACCAGCAAGTATCACAGTTGTTACAACATATTGTCTGAAAAATGACAGCTTTGCCACAAAAGCGAACAGTGAACGCGATAGCAACAATTTGAAAGGTCACGGGAAAAATAGCATGCAGATCTGAACATGCCCCGCGTTTCTCACGTGTACATGACGTAGTAAACCTAGTCACATGTACAGATGAACGCGATAGAGCCTGTTAGTTTTTTACTTCGCTGTGTCTGAAAAGCGGGCCCTTTTCGCAAACGGAGACTGTGCAACGAGTGAGGCGAGCTTTATGCGCCCGTGAATCACAAGACAATCGTTCCAGGGAAAGCCTAAGGCGTGCGATAGTCCCCATGGCGAGATGAGTGATTGCACGTGTGAGCGTCCTCTCTCCGTGGGGCAAAGTGCGCGTGGGGATGATAGTGCGCGCCGCCGCGTCGTGACAATCTGGCGATGTGCGCTCATTGTGCCGTCTCGCTGGTAATGCTGAAAGCACGATAGTTCCACCAAAATGCTCAGCACTAGCGATAAGGGGTAGATACAAAAATAGCTTGCCGTTTAAACGTTGAAGGAGAGGTGCTCTGAGGCTCAGTAGCTAACGCCCCGCACTCACAATTCCGAGTTCGGACGTACTATTCTGCGCACTGTAGTCTTTTCCTGATTTTTTTTTATTTCTTGCGTTTTCGTATGTGAAGACACGTATACATATACGGTTGATTAGGATGACACCAACTCCAGCGGCAAAATGAAGCCGACAGAGTCTATATAATTTTTATCGCAATAAAACCGGGTGCTTTTCGCAAATGGGGACTGTGCAGCGAGCGAAGTGACCTTTGTGTGCCCGGTAACTACAACGCTGTCGTTCCGATGTAAGGCCAAGGCATATGATTCTCCCTCAATGCGAGATGAGGAAGCGCACGCACAAATGCCTACCCCCTTCTCCTCCCCACCCTGCTGCGGGGAAGAGTACTGCAATGGCCGGTCTAGAGGCGCGGGCTAGGTGCCTCCTTTTACGGCTGAAGGCCACTGCGAGTACATTGGCGCTGTTTGCCCACAGTGACGACGGCATGCTCCGCGTGAAGGCATCGCGATCCAAGTCTTCACAGTGTGGTTCGCCATATACTAATTGCATTTTAAAACATTCCTCCCAGGCCACTTTTTCATGCTAATTACTTCCGCTTGTAGGAAGTGGTGAAAGCAGTATAGGTGCGTTTGGGGACAGTCTGACTTTCGGCCACCCATGCATTGGGCAGTGAATACGCACACGCAACGCTGCAAAAATCTCATTTGTTAAGGCTCGAACACCTTTTATTCGCTGAATGCGAAAATTTTTAATGCTCGTGTGCTTAGGTTTATCATTTAGGTGCACGTTAAAAAAACAGCAGCTCGCAGAAATTTCGGGAGCCTTCCATTACGACGTCCTTCATCATCATATCTTAATTTTGGGATGTTAACCACCTAATCGTGTGGTTGTCAAACATTTTCCTGGAATCATCATATGTTTGGTCACCATAACGATGGGATTATGGGCCACATTGTATCGACTGAACACATAAACGCTGTGGTGTGTGCAGGGATATGCGTGTGTATAGGGTTTTAGTGCCAGGGACGCAAAGCTGCTTAAGTTTTTCTTATCCCCCGTGGGTGCCGCTGGGGGCGCAAAGGAATGCAAGAGCGTGGGTACCTAAGCCGCTTGCAGTTGCTCGAACTAAATGTCTGTAGTATCTGAATAGCCTTGTGTTTGATGGACTTACTTTGGCCTACCCTGACCACGCTATGTCAGAGCTTCTTTATTGGCGCTTTCTGGAAGGTGAAGACAGCATGAACCAGTAGATTCACAACCCGTGGTATGTACACTAGTGAGTGCACGGCAATGTTCAATTTGAAAACATGTCCTCAGTGCCCGTCATGGTGCGATGACGCCGCTGTGTGGTAGAGAGGCCTTAGCTAGTCTGATAGTAAATTTTTCATTGCTTACCCATGAAGCCTGGGGTCGCTGACTGGCCATGTCATTCGTTCAAGTAGCTTCCAACCATATGCACGGCACTTGAATATATACATGTTGCACGGAGTTTCCAAGACGTTTTTTTTTTGCGTTATTGCCGGCCTGCTTTTACAAAGTGACTTTCATGGTATGTTTCACGTCCTGATGCAGCATTCGCACTGCGAGCACATGCATGGTGTATACTGTTGTGTGCTGCTCTGGAAGTCACGTGCTGGAAAAAGTGCCGGTGTCTCATTTCACCAAATTCCTGCTTGTGGGGAACTATTGGCGAAGGGGCAGATAGACATTGGCTGAGAAAATCTCGTGGTTAATGACAACTTTCCCTCCATCGTCGCTTGCAGAAAGCATTTTCTCGTGAGTGACTGTGCCAGTGGACGCAAAATTGATAAACTCATTCCTGGTATGGTGCCAACGGTATTCTAAGGATACCCGTCGTACCTTGTGCCCCCTGTGAAGAAACTATGCAATAGATGAACAGCTCGAAACTTCGCTTCTTCAAGCACACCGACCAAATGAAAGGCAGAGCCAGAATATCCGAGCATGCCGTATTGAAGACGTCGGCTGGAGAAGCCGAACAGAAATTCAGATAACGCACGCAAGAAAATAACGCACAGTGAGTCCTTCGACACATATCAGATACATTGTGTTCCAGAATACGCCAGAATACGCCAAACGCGTTAGTGAAAGGAAACATACAGAGACCGCTGACATCAGAAAGGTGAAGGGAAGAAGGGGGAGAGAGATGAAGGGGGAAGTGGAGGTAAGAGTGGAGGGGGGAAGTGGAGGGAAGAGTGGAAGGGGGGCGCCCGAGGGGAGTCCACCGTATTATATTTCTCTCTTCTTCTTCTCTTTTTTCTTCTTTTTCTTTTCTTTTCTTTCTTTCTTTTCTTTCTTTTTTTCCCTTTTTTCCTTTTTTTCTTTTCTGTCTTTTTTCCTCTTTCCTTGCCCTCTGATTTGAGATTGTATAAAGCTGAGCACCAACAAACTGTATCTCTAATCCTGATGATAGCCAGACTCTAGGCCAAAACGTCGAAATAAACCACGTTGTGACCGCTCACGGAGGATCTACTGGACTATACGCAACGCTACGGCCACTCAACCACCATGCTTGCCTATATATATATATATATATATATATATATATATATATATATATATATATATATATATATATATATATATATATATATATATATATATATGTGTGTTTGTGTGTGTGTGTGTGTGTGTGTGTGTGTGTGTGTGTGTGTGTGTTATGCATAAAGGCAGCAACAAATGGTGACGCCGACGGCAAAACCAGCTGACTGTATCCATATCATTGCTATCACAATAAAAAAATGTCTAATTAGATTACTGCTCAAGCGATGAAAGCCATTCTGGGCAAATTTTATCCGACGGAACTTTTCTACTGAAGCATGCCTCATAAAAATTCGTGATCGTTGCGCACTAGATCACTGAATTTAATTTTAACACACTACTTTCAAGTTGCGCATGCACCATTGGTGTTTATCGCATGAGAACAACACTGATGAGTAATGCCAGTTATTCAATTAGCATCGCCAGTCAACTGGCCTCTAATGAAGTCAAATTCTCAATGAATAGTAGTTACATGGTATACTCGTGTTCCGATTGAAGTTCAGTATGAGTTCGAAACGCCTGCCAACATGTGCGCGCTATGAAGTATATACGCTCTGTATGAAGTGTTGGCACCTGCCTGGCTAATCCCACGTCGGGATCAGGATATCAAGCCTCCAAGCCCTGTCATGGGCGTACTGGACAGCCAGGACTTGTTGGATATGTTCGTATAACTTCATAATCTCTGCAAGCCGTTCCAGAGAAATGCCAGGGCCAGGCGACCTATGCTCGAAGAAAACCTATCTTGTTGTTCGACCAGGATGACTCATTAGCAGTATTGGATACTCAACAGAAAGCAGGTGACGAAGGAATTAAAAGAAGCAAAAACTGAAAGGTCTGGGACATCACACAGAATGAACTTGGACGGCTTAATTAAGAAGCCGGTGTGTGCCAACTTCCGTGCTGCTCCAGTCCCCGATATAATAAAATGACAGGAACTAATTAGCTTCCGAAATACTCTCTTGTTCATGCCCCGGACGAAATTCAGAAAGCTGTGCCTTATAAAGGAAGCAGTTGATTGGTGCACTTATATTTGTTTGATATTTCTGTTTTACACTTTACTCAAATAACGCGGGTATATAGGATGAGTAAGACAGAACGTTTGACACCAATTAATTTTGGAATGTCTAGGAAACGGACCATTTGTAATGCCGCCTGGCAATTTAGTGAACGCTATTTGAACGAAGACATCTCGCGTGTCCATGTATGGTATCCTCACTTCTATCTAATACGGTTTTACTTGTACAAGCGGATTTTCATAGTTTTTTATCTGCCGCTTTTGATCTGCTACCTTCAAGAAAATGAAAAGGAGAAACTCACATACTGTCTTGTCTTGAAATATTTGCGATCTTTCTTGTTGTAACCCCACAGAGCTCTGTAAGCACTGAGGGCTGTGCGTTCACATAAAATACGAAGTACGAAAGTGCACTCGTATGTCTTGGGCTCTCATTTCATCATTTTTATATTGTATGAATGCTACACATTGCTCAGTATGACTCCATACAAAGAGGCCCAGTTTTATATTATAAGAATTAACAGTTAAAAATGACATCACATGCCATGAGGTCAATGAATATTACCGGGGTCATGCAACAAGGTTCCCCAAGAATACCTAATGCGCATTTCTGAGCAATCAATCAGCATTTTTGCTTTGCGACCATTTTTATTTTTGCATGGCAATACAAGGGCATTCTGTTGCTTGTGTGTTGTTATGAGAAAGAGAGCTGAAGTATTACAACACGCGTTTTGAGTAACGCACACAACTGTGTCCTCACATCAAGCACCGCATTGTTAAAAGATAATTGCCCTAAAATACCGGTGAAATTATGTGCCATCAAGAGGTGGTGACACAAGAGAGCTCCAGTATAGAGCCTGGCGACAGACGACATGGTAACAACATGCCATGTTTTGAAATTCGATGACAAAATTTTCTGTGCTCGTGTTCTGGCGTATTTTTAACTTGGAGCGCGTGTTTACTTCACCATGTGAATGAACACAAAGTGCTTTAATCCAGATCAGAAATGCGGTGTATACCTTTTTAGAAATTCGTCTTCTGCTTCGGCAGCATCTAATGATCTTTTTTTTTTTTTGCTCGACTAATTTGGATGGGAGAGCTTCTTCGATGCAAAATTGACTTCTTTAGCACTTTCGTTCTTTCTGAAACGTCTGTACAGGAGAGGTCAAAAGTTCCCAAGCCACTACACCACCATGTATTCCTAAGGCACCAAGGACAAAGAACTTTTGATCCCCCCTCTCCCCCCCCCCCCGCGCAAGTTTTTCATCTTAGTCTACATCCATCAATCGTTTCAAGGCATCCATTATATTTGTCAAGAGTTTCATACGTGGAATATACGAATTGAAATCTGATTTAAATGACCAAGAGCAGTGGCAAGCAAGACAATTAACCAGGCGTACTTGAGCGAGAATTTCATTAAATATTGCTATCTCTTTCTCCCTCTCTCTGTAGGACGAATAGCCCCTTTGCTAGGAGGAATCAATATAACGTACTGCTGTTTCTACGGAAACAGTTGGAGCTTGAGGAAGTCGGCAACTTAGATCCTGTTTTGACTGAGAAAAAAAAAAACAGTTCGACAGCGCAAGCTCGATGACGAAGCCTGCTTTAAACCGAGATGCAATGCGGCCTTACTCTACGGGCGCCTTTCGAATATTCAGCTGTCAGTGCGGCTGCGCCTAAAAGCTTTGCTCGGAGCCTTTCCGTCAAAGACTAAACCTCCTACGCTAAATTTTCTTGAGGCACAGTCTTAGCGTCAGCGCCATCGCGTATTCATAAACTAGGTTTACTAACGTCACATCTACTGCGAATCAAGTCTTTCGCGTCTTTTAGTTTCGAGGCGAAGCATGCGTTGTTGACCTGTTTTTATGTACGTGCAGTTTCTACGGCGTTTCGACCACCCAGGAATGCTTTCTTTCTTTCTTTCTCAGACACTGGCACACATGAACAGATCAGAAAAAAAAATAAAGAACTCTGCAGAATAGACACAACAAGATTTAGATCGCGTCTCCGAAGTTGGGGAAAAGAGGACTTCGTCAGACTGGCACTCTGCATCCCTTAATGGCTTTAGAGAATCCCCGCGGAGACAGGTAATTCTGTTTCGAAGCGTGGTTGGTGGACCACTCACACTTCGCCTCCTTTGCTGGAAGACTCGTCTTAAACACTTTTTCGTCCTTAATATTCTTCTTCTCATAGCCTTTTCACGTCTATTACCTTTCTGTTCCCCATCGGTTGCCAATGCTCCTTCGTCAGAGTGCCAATGACGAGCATTCATTTTTTAGGTTTTCACATGAGCATTCGACTCGTTTCTGTGAAACATGTTTCCGCGCACGTGAATATACCAATCTTTATTCGTTTTGTCGAAAGCCGTATATTTTGACTAACCGTATTTAGGGCGGATTTAGGCTTGTGTCTTACTGCTGTGACTATTTATTGTGATGCTTTGATGCATCGAAAAGTACGAATTGTACTGTGCCCCTCAGAGTGATTTCGTGCAAAAAAAAAGCGCCGCTTGAAATTTTTCTTTGAGTGTGTAACAAGATTAGTTTTTGCAAGGAACCCAGAAAATTGCACTGTTCCGAGAGGTAAATATGAATAATATAATGTTTACTCAAGTCATCAGGAGCGAACGTTCGTTAGAAATATGAGGTAATAAATATTCATCCCTTCCGTTTCAGGTATGCATGAGGCAAAGCTGACTGTACTGCTTATGACCGTTTAGCCTATATAATGTGTACCCCGAGGCGCACCTGATCGAATTCGGTTTCGTAAGTCCTTGTTCTTTGCTGTAAGTATTTCTTCTCTGAAATTTGGCAGATCATTGATCTGGGCAAATACTTATATGCAGGATAGGCTTGCTTTCTTGCAAATGAATCAAGATGCGTATCATAGGCAAAGAAAAAAAAAATCGGTCACCTTTAGTTATTCGCAATTAGGCTGCCCTTGAAGAGAGAAAAAGAATATTTCGGCTCTATGTTATTGTATCAGGTGCGCAAAGAACACCGATGGGCAAGCAGTAAGAGTTGCGTACACTACATTTCATTCAATATTATGCTATTTCGATACTTTTGGCAAGCCCGAAGGAAACACAGTGTTGCAGAGGATGCAGTGAAAACACGGCGGTAGACGCAAGTTATGTGTACTATACGGTGGATACGAATTCGGTTTCGTTTTGACGCAGGAAGATTCATCTGCACATGGAGCAGATATCCTGTCGTCTCGACAAAAACAACTGGCAGGAATAATTTTTTAGGCATACGTGTATGTGTATTACACAAACAAGTTCTGTGTGAGACAAATCTGTTTGTCGAAACGTGAGCTCCTGTACAACCCTTGATAACCAATTTGTCATTATATACAGATGTCCTTTTTACGCAGGCAAATATAAAGGTGCCATTCAAATAAAATCTCAGCAAAAATGACAATGACAAACACTAGCGCACCACCTGCTGCTTGATGCAGCAGCACACTTCCTATGTAAAATAAAACAAGCTTCTAGTCCGCTAAGTTGTAACACATCCAAACATTTGCATCATGTCCTCCTCGAAAGTGCAAACTATAATTCACCACAAAATTCGACGAGGTGACGCTACTGCTCTGTGCAGACTAAGGTTGGGAGTCGCGTTTACCCGTGCGTACGCGTTCCGCATAGGGATGGCCGACACCGCCGACTGTGCACACTGCGGAGATGAAGAAACAATTCGACATATCCTGTGTGACTGCCCGGGATACAACCTGGAAAGACAACACCTTTCTAATACACTAAGCAGGTTAGATGACCAGCCGCTGTCAGAAGAAAGTATACTGCGCCATCGTCATGACTCATCGTCACAGAAGAAAGCCGTGCAAGCGCTACTGGGCTTCTTGCGAACAAGTGGCCTGTCGGAACGCCTCTGAGTTAACAAATTTTGTGTGTGCGTGTGTCGGTGTTTTTTTCTTATTTATTTTTTAACTCTCTCTTTCTCTTTTAACCCCCTATTCCCCAACACCAGTGTAGGGTAGCATACCAGATACTAGCATCTGGTTAACCTCCCTGCCTTCCTTTTTTTCTCGTTTCTCTCTCACCACAAAATATAGTGTGTTTAAATTTTCTTTATATTATTCACTCTAAAATGATTTTTGCTCTAGACCCAACAGCGCGCCTTAAAAAAGGGGTTTGTCGCTTCAAGAAAGTTTTTTGGGGATCCAATTCTTTTACGGATACTTGTCATTTTGTCCTGAATGCAGAGTAGAAATACTTGTAATATGAGAAAATATCATCTTGTGATCAGTAGTTCACGTTCTGTGGTAATATTTGTGTTTTTAGGTATTGCTTTCTTTTTTAACTATTTTTCGTACAAAACATTTGACCTTATATGTGTTTGTGTGACCCTGTCCTAGACACCTTAACTCGTGCTCGACACCGTTTGCTTAATAATTGACTAATGATTGCGGATATTAAAGGATATATAGCATGACAATTTGTGATATTGAATTTGAAGTATCACACACACACACACGCATACACCATATATATATATATATATATATATATATATATATATATATATATATATATATATATATATATATATATATATATATATATATATATAAAGGAAAGATGTGTATACCTAAGGGCTCGTGTTTAAGTTCTCGGGCACTTAGTCAGAAAAAAAGAAATTAGACTGAACCCCGAGCAGCTTGCCGCTGTGCTTGAGTTCCCTCGTCCCCTGCGTCATAAAGCGCAGTTTTCTCGCCTTAGCGTCTTATTTCTGCCACTTCATACGTGACTTCACAGCGCTTGTGTCTCCACTACACCAACTTTTCGCAAGTAACGTGCCCTTCGTCTGGGGTGAAACCTGTGATAGCACTTTTGTGGCGTTGAAGCAAGCCCTCAAATCTGACTCGGTACTGTTCCACTTCGATTCAAGCGCACCCAACATCCTTCACATCGACGCTAGCAGCCATGGACTTGGTGCCGTTCCCCTGCAACGGGACCCCACCTCACGTGAACGAGTCCTCGCCTAAACCTTGCTGCCTGCTGCAGACAGCAAGGCTTAGGCGAGGACTCGTTGTCTGCTGCAGAGAAGAACTACACAATAACAGCAGGAGTGACTTTTCACTTCTTGTGCCGTACAAATATCCGCCATATTCCTACGGCCACCGCTTCACAGTAGTCACTGACCATAACGCACTGTGCTGGCTTTCATCTCTAAAAAAACAAAAAAACTTTATTGCCTTGGTCGCTCGTTCGCTTGCACGAAACCTATTTTTATGTCGCCTACAGGCCTGGAAAAAAGCATCCAGACGCTAATGCTCTCTCTCATTGCCCATTATCCAGTCATGATTACTCACAGTCACCACTTCTCACTGAAGCTGACTTACGCATCTCAGTCGTTAGTTGTCTAAGATCCACCAAACCGTTAATCTTTGTGTCGCATCAATCCATGCTGCCGCTGCATTATAGCAAGCTTCGAAGGCACTTTCGTCCCTTTGAACGCTCGAATTCGTCGACAAGTTGACCAATTCAAGACTCACAGTGGTGCCATACATCACTACATTTATCACTTTGACGGGAACAAATGGCTCCCAGTTATACCAAGATTACTGCAACGCGAGGTTTTTCAAACTTTCAACAATGATACCACCACCGGTTATTTAGGCTACTACAAAACGTACGAAAAGATACGAAGTCGCCGCACTTGGCCTTGCCTCTCTTCAATCGTTTATGTGTCCTCTCTTAAAGCCGCAAGCGACCCACCACAGCTCCTTCCGGTCTCCTGCAACCTTTTCCTTGCCCGCTTTGCCTTTCAAAGCCGTTGGGATAGATTTTTACGGCCCTCTTCCCGTAACCGTAACCTCCAACTAGAATTGTTAGATTACAATCGCTGTTGACCATCTAACCCGCTACGCCGCACAGCCTCGCTACAAACATGGCACTGCCACGGAAGTCGCTGATTTTTTTAATTTAGGGGCGATGCTCCTTGGGGTGTGGGTCATTACCTCGTAGTTGTATGGTGCAGTAGCCACTTCTAGTTAATTTTAAGACTCGTTCACTAGATGGCGTTGTGTGTTATGGTGTTGAAAACATTATCACAAGATGTCCTTAGTGGTTTTCGTATAATAAGAATTCACAGCATTTCCACGCAGTAAATGAAGATGAGTAGGGCGAAGGGTCCATCCGTCCATCCGATGCGTGCTCTAGTGTGATTGAAGCAGATGGGTGGATTGACGAACAGACAGAAAAACAGACAAACGGACGGACGGACGCTTCACCTTACTCATTATCATTCACTCCATGGAAATGCTGTGAATTTCTCCTACGCAGTACATTTTTACGCCACGGAGCTCTAAGAGTTTTGCTCAGTGACCACGGAAAAGTCTGACCTTTTTCTGTTGTTGCTGAGGTTCTGCGCGCTGCCAGCACTTTTCACGAGACATCTACCTACTACCCGTAAGGAAATGGCGTGACAAAACGCCTTCATTGCCTGCTCTCTCACGTTATTGTAACTTGCATGAACCCCGACCATAAGAGCTGGGATGCAATTCGGCTGTTCATGACGTTCGCCCATAATACATATACGCAACCATTGTGTGTAACGCACCACCACTTCTCTTCCTTTCTCTTTGTCTATCTCGACTCTTCTGTCTCGCCTCACACACTGCCGTTACCTTGTCCGAATCGACACCAACACCTCTCAACAAGCTCGGAAATCACGCTACGACTCGACTCATCGTGGCCGTCACCTTTTCTCCAGGAGAAGTTCTGCTGTGGACTCTATGAAGTGCGTGTTCTCGACTTATGCGGAAAATTCATAGGTTGCTTTATTGGCCCCTACATACTCACAGAGCGAACATCTCCTATCAATTATCGTGTTTCACCCCTTCTTCCGATCACCGTTGTCGTGGGACAGAAGTCGGTCATGTCTTTTGGTTAAAGTGTCTCACACAATGCAATTGTTTATGCTATTGCGCAGTTAGGCAGCGCTGCCAGTGCGACCGGGAATTAGCATTAGCACACAGTTGGTTACTCTTCTTTGTCATTTGGCCATACCACCATCATTTGTACAAGTTCCCCAGCTGTAGAGTTATCACCATCAATAAGGAAAAGCCTGAGTTCAAATATATATATATATATATATATATATATATATATATATATATATATATATATATATATATATATATATATATATATAAAGAGAGAGAGAGAAGAGAGAGAGATGAATGAGTGCCAGTGCTGCTCCACGAACGGGTTTATTAAAGGTTAGAACTCGTTGGCGGGCACGTAGGAAGTACCTGCGCTATCCACGTATAAACCAGACACACTAACACTGTGCTTGTGTATCTATGTGTGCGTATAGTTTATACGTGTGTAGCGCAATTATCCCCTTTTTAGAGACGATAGTCTTTTTTGGGGACTATCGACGGAAAAACTCTGGTCTGTCCGTCTGTCTGTACATTTGTATGTTCTTTCAACCTTTAATGATACCTCAAACGGCACCAAATGACCAACCCCATCCACAGCGCCCACTAATATTGCTCAAGATTTAGCTTCATAGTTGGGCGATTGTCAATTAAAAAGCAATTATTGCGCATATCTGAGGCGCCATAACAACACGTCGATGTTTTGTATATCTGCCTTTATACTAGAAGAGGCACACACAAGTAACTCTAAGCACTGTAGCGCCGCCGCGGTGGTCTAGTGGCTTAGGTACTCGGCTGCTGACCCGCAGGTCGCGGGATCGAATCCCGGCTGCGGTGGCTACATGTCCGATGGAGGCGGAAAGGCTGTAGGCCCATATGCTCAGATGTGGGCGCACGTTAAAGAACCACAGGTGGTCGAAATTTCCGGAGCCCTCCACTACGGCGTCTTTCATAATCATATGGTGGTTTTGGGACGTTAAACCCCACATATCAATCAATCAACTCTAAGGACTGTAGCGTTTATCGCACTTCGCTGACAGTGCAACGCGATGCTCAAAAAGGTGTTTCCAACGCTTTGCTATGACGACATGGTGGTGGCACCTGTCCATAGCTTTGCGTTTTACACCTTACCGCCTCCGAGACTAGCTCGCATCTTTCTCCACGGGCGCACAAGCCTTCGTTTTCGAAGATAACTGCCAGATGGCGGTCGTGTCTAACGGGCCTCGACGCGCTCGTTCGCCTCCGCTACACGCTCGAGGCTCTCTAACGCAGTGCCTCCAGAATACCATTCACCGAATTCTTGCGCAGAACATCAAATAAACGTATTGTTCACTCTCTTCAGACGCAAGACTATCGTCTTTCGACGACAGTTGCAGTGTAACATGCAGATTCGGGCCAATTTTTTCATTGTAGGCTTTGACTCCAGCAGCCAACTGCTGCTCCACTCGCAGGAACACGGGCGCTGCCTCACAGCTGTGGACTTAAAACGGGGATGCCACAGCAACAAATATTAACACATGCCAACCGAGTATTCAATTGCGCTTTCGCGTTAGCTAATTGTGCGTGCCAGGTTCGGTCAAAATTCACTGCCTTTTTTGCTTTTGAGCCGTTGGAGCACGCACACCCTATATTTTGGGTGGATTTGAATTTTTTCAGCACTTCCTTCCATGGGGTTCGTCAAACGACAAAATGAATCTTTCTTGCGTTCTTCGAATTCACCTCGCCTTCACCCAAATCGTAAAGAACGGGGCGGCACGAGGACAAAAAAAAAAGAAAGCGAAGAGAATAAAATGCGCCATGTATAACAATATAATTCAGGCACATTATATGCTCGCTTGTCCCGCTGCGAATATCCTGGGTGACCTTTATTTCTTCTCTCACCTTAGGCTTAGTTCAGTTCCTTCGAGCTTCAACGCATTTCGCTGTTTTCCAGCATTTATTGTCGTTGCCTCAAACGCTTTTCATGGCTGGAGGCTGAGGCCAAGAGGGTCGTCGTGCCGCATCTCAGATTTCCTCCTTCTGTTATTCTTGTCTTCTCTCGCTGCCAACTTTAGTCGAGCCAAGTGCAAGCCAATGTCATTTGGCATTCCGGTCTGATCCCACTGCTCGGCCCTCGGGGGCAGAACGCGACGTAAAACGAAAGTGCGTGGAGCTAGAGGGACTCGCTTTGAATGCCGCGTTTGGCTATTCCCAACTCGTGAGAATGAAACCAACAAGTCTCCGCCCCAACCCTGCATCAGGCTCTTTTTTTTTCTTCTTTTGCTTCATGTTCGGAACTCGCTGAGGGTACCACTTTTTATTTGCTGGCCTGTTTTGATTCGTCGTCATGTTTTTCTTAGGTAACATTATTTCGAAGCGCTTCTCGGCGAGTTATTCTTTTTGGTCCTCTCCAAATATTGAGTCGAGGTTACAGCCGCATTTTTCGGAAGACACGGCTTTCCTATGGTCGTATATTTGTGGCTGGCACGGGATGTATTTATTTACATATGCGGATACGCGCTCACAGCACGGTCTCAGAGGCACAGGGGCTCTTTTTTTTATTTGTTTCCTCTGCGTGGTGCGTGCTGTGAACGCCAGAGCGTGAAATAAAACTGGAGTGTTTTGGAAGATAGGAGAGAACGTGGGTGCGCATTATAGTTGTGCGCTGAGATTCTTTCTGGGGCTCTTTCTTCTTCTTTTTGTTGGCTACGGTGCCTTCACTCTGAGCCGAGTGCCTTCGCCATGCCAGTTGCTGTTATTGTAGGCAAGCATGAAATCAGCATCATTTGATGACCTTACGCATGAAAGTACCTGCTACTCACTGAGGACAACCTGGTTTGCTGCAGCTAGGCAAGCAAACTAATAGAGAAAACATGGCAGGTGCTACATATTGTAAAAGTCATTTTATGCGAAGCAGTCAGCGCGTAGCAGCCTTTGCCTTATTTTACGCTATGATTGAGGCTTTACTGAGTAGATCGATGGCAATGCGTAATAATAATTGTTGGAGTTTGACAACCCAAATTCGAGGTAAGATGTTTAGAGACCCTATAGGGGAGAGCTCAAGAAATTTCGTCCTTCAGAAAGTATTTATATTCACCTGAATCTAGGTAGACGACCTCGATCATTGTCACGTCAATAGAGAATGCAGCCGCCATGAAGGGGATTCAACCCCGAAACCTGCGTATCAGCAATTGGGCGCAAAAAGCACTAGACCACCGTCCCGGATGTCGTCAGTGCGTAAGTTTCGTGGTTATGCGCATGTCGTGGGCTTGCCAGGAACATCTATCTCGCAGGCCTGTATAGGGCACCTCATGGTCCGATGTAAAATCGGAGCAGATATGCAAGTCTTATCTCAGAGAAGTAAGGATACGCTTCGGTGCGATGTTGGAAATACAGCGTTCGTAGACGTATTCGAACAACGCCTGATCACAGATTGCGTAGTCAGTGTTTATTATGCATTAAAAAAGAGGATTGCCAACAGCGCTACTACTGGCATTGTGGCGCATCTCCGTAGCGATGACTAACACTCATGATCATGATTTATTGGCTGTGGTCAAATCCCCAACTATAAATGCATACTGACTCACTCATTGCTGCAGTACTTTCTGGCAAACTATATAATGCAGCCTTTTATAGGCGATGCTCACTCTGCCAGGTGCTGGGCCGAGAAGATTTAAAACTCCTCGTTGGAGATGTGCAGCTTTTTCAAAAGGTATGTGACACATTCGACGTCTGTTCCACCCCGACATGTCAGCTCTATAAAATTTACTAAAGTCAAGTTTCAAGTTGCAAGTTTAATTCAGTTGTTAGTACAGAAAAGGGATCATCTTACAAAGTAGATATACAGGAGGAGGTTCGAAAGCACAAGCAGGGCTGCAGACGGACCCATTGTTTAAAATTGGATGACAAAAATTACTCTAGCAGCAGTAAGACTGAAAACAGGAAGATGAGTTAATTGATAAAAACCAGTACTAAGAATTTAAGTAAAGAATTTTAGCCTCTTGAATGGGACATAAGTGGGTTAGGTATGTATTTCCCCAAGTAGTGATGCAACGAATAATAAGGCTGTGAGTAGAAGCGTACTATAAGGTCAACCATAACGCACAGAAAGTCCTTGCCATCTACGGTAGTCAAAGTAGCCTGTTTAGAGTGGTGTAGGAGAGGCCAACTGACTCGTGTGAAGGAGTGACATATCAGCATCACCCAGTATTGCCACGTAAAAACAAGGCTGCCACTCTGTCTGTGTCAAAACTTGATGACGTTACCGTACCAGACATCTAAATTTCTTATCTTACCAGGCATTCTCGGTAGCATAATTTATTTCTTCAGAAGTAGGGCTCCGTGTTTTCGGAGTTAATTTTTGTCCGAATGTGGAGAGTGTTTTTCGGAGTTCCTTCTTTTAGAAGAAAGGAAGCGTTTATCAAAGCTTACTTCTCGTAAATATTAATTTTACCAAAATACGGTTATTAATTTCACATTATAAGTTGATGCAGTGTCTTTTTACATTTATTTTCAATGAAAATGCCTTTCATTGTTACAGATAATCTTGTTTTTCCACCCTATGATTTTTTCACTCTTCCTGTTCATTTTTTATCAATCAATCAATCAATCAATCATTTATTTGAACAAGAACGGTGGTTACAATTGGGGATTATACAGATACAGAGGGAGGTCCCAAAGTTAACAGACTGTACAGTGGGCCTCCCATAAGAAATGCGTAACAAAAGTATGTACAACGCAGATATATAAGAACAGAAACTAAACACCGTAACAAAAGAAGCATAACGCTAACATGACTTGATTATAAAAAAGGGCTAAAAAGTGGTGATGATGGAATGATTATATTCAATGCAAGAAAGAACGAAGGTTGAACTTGAATGTGTGGAAATGAGAGAGAGTCTTAATATGTCATGGTAAAGAGTTCCACAGTTGTAGGGCTGGGAAATTAGTAGTGAACTTACCATAATTAGTTCAGTGTCTCGTAATAAATAGCTATTGCTGGAAGCGAAACGGATAGACAATAGGCGAGGATACTGGCTTTTGGTGACTATGGGGAACGGAAGCTTTCCGTTGATAGATTTGTGCATCAGAATTCCAAGTGAGTATTTGGGAAGTTTTCCCACCGACAAAATGCCATTAGAGATGAGCAGTGAAGATGCTTCTGATGTGTAGCTGCTATGTGTCATGATACGAATAGCTTGATTTCGAGTGTGCTGCATGGGCGATAAATGAGCCGGATAGGCGTTTCCACATGATGATATGCAATTATTTTATGCGTAAGAATGAAAGCATAGTAAAAAGAGATAATTGTTTTTGTAGTTAAAAATTATGAACTTGAATTCATATTCTAATGTCATTTATTTTATTAATAAGGCTGTTGATGCGTATGGCTGTAAACTTGCCAAAGGGTACATTTGGGGGGAGCAATCAGCTGGACAAGCTGCTCCTCTTTTCCTCCCAGCCTCCCTCGTCTTCTTGATGAAAAAAGAATGACCTATTACTAGCACTTTTTTCAATACTTCTCAATCATAGTTGAAATTATATCTGAACATGAAAACATGTCAACACACTAAGTGTACTTTCTATGTCTGGAAGGTGTGGATGCGCAAACACATATACATACAAGCACCAATACTTGAACACAAAACATTAACGTTTGTTCGTATTACAGCCCTAATGCTTGTTGTAGTTGACAAAAGCATAAATTACAAGCTCGCTGGTGCTTATGCAGGTGTGCTACTATCTATTGATGATTGTAAACTTTGAAAATACCCTTTGAACGTTGAAAGTTTTCCTTTAATATCGAAACCTATGGATAAATCCAAATTGTCTGAAAAATTTCTAGCGAGTGTTTCTCGGGTATTATCGAATTTATCTGACAACATGTAGCCCTGTTTATAACATATCAATAAATACGGTCTGTAGAGATATTAGTTCCAGCAGTATACGCTAAGCATGATACGAAGCACCTAAATGACTTTAAATTGACCGCCAGTGTCTGCGCCAGTCAATCTTCACGACCTTTCCGCGCCATCTTTCGAACAGCTTTGAACTTTTTAGCGAAGTCAGCGCACTGTTTCGTCGATCGCTGGATAGGTAGCAGACAATGGGACAGTAATTTTTTTTTTTAGAATAGTTTGCTAGGCCACTTGACTTCATCGAATCTTGTAAACGATACATGGGCGAAGAGTTTGGGCTCGTTTTATACGCAGTAGTTTTCATACGTCGGCATAGGAGTGCGCACGGGGAGTGGGGCGGTGCGCCCTTCACCCTACTACAATTTAAGCGGAGGGGGGGGCGAGGGGGGGCAAATTTTTCTAGTATATTGACTTAACTGGGAGGGTGGAGCGCTGCGATGAACTTTTCCGCCGCTATCCTGAAAGGTATCGCTGAGCATGCTTATGAACGTCTGAACAAGAACCAACTCGCCCAAGCCACAAACCTAGCATGAAGTAAAGGAACAAGCAAAAACAAACACGGGAAAAAATGTACTCAGTTTTATTCTGCGTGTTATGCATATAAAAATAATGACATCACAAATCGTGCACTGTAAACATCTTTACCATAATATGATAATCACAACATCCACAAAAAGACAGAAGATGAAATGTCATTCTTGTTCTAGACCACAGCCAATGTACGTCAGCCTAGGTAATCAGTCCACGAAGCCAAGTGAGTCAACAAAGTTCATATAAAAACTAAGCCACACCACTGACAGAACAATACAAAACTCTGAAGCAAAAATCTACAAAAGGCTTTCTGTCATACCAGTCACAATAAACAACCAAATGATCACGATAATTCCTTATGCGCTTGTGAGCACACTAATGAGTAGCTGAGACTGCGTAAGTATAATGTACAGTTACGCGCAATGCAAATATATATGTTGGATAACAGCAATATTATTTCGTAAGCAACCGAAGCGTACAACATAACAATGAACTATTAGCGGAAAAGCCACATCTCTGCTATATCAATTTTAAAACTCGGGTTAAATTTCCCATAATATATTATGCCAGCTCATCCTACGCAGAATACTTTTGCAAACACTTCCAATTTGTCAGTTCTACATTCCCGTGAAGAATATCATAGATATCAAACTAGTAATATACTTGAGGTTATGTGACGGAATAGGCAAGTCATTCACTGCAACCAGACTGGTGGATGCCTTAACAGTTCTATTTTGATTATATTCTGTTCTGAATGTTGATGTCAGTAGGGGAATAGTCTTCAGCCACTTTATCAACAGTACCAACTAGC
The DNA here is from genome assembly GCF_013339725.1 of Rhipicephalus microplus. Lineage (NCBI taxonomy): Eukaryota > Metazoa > Arthropoda > Arachnida > Ixodida > Ixodidae > Rhipicephalus > Rhipicephalus microplus. Next base: position 163,826,504 of record NC_051171.1, on the reverse strand, counting down.
CGTGAATGATAGATATATCGTACGGTGAACCACCCCGCTTGAAACCCTGCCAGAATACGTGAATTTGAACAATTTTACAATTTTACCACTGGCAACTTCTAAGAGCGAGGTAGTCGAGGTGGCCGAAAGCTCGCTTCAATGCATGCAATGAGTGCGGTGTGGTGGCGTCCCCTCCGAGCTGTCGGTGCAGAAGCGCTTTGAAACTTGGAGAGAGAACTCAGAGATGGCACTACTAGCCCTACGCCCACGATGCTCGTCTAGCGGTAGTTGGGGTCAGTGGTGTTCCATGCAGTTGATTTTCCCTCTTGGCGCAATGTTTAGACGTCATATTGGACAAAAAAGAGAAAAGAATGAATATTGCTGGTGTTACTGGTAGTTTAGGAAATTGCGTATTATTCCTATGATGACCAATAAATAGCGGGTACACTGCGTCTTCGGCTTGTGCCATCAACCCTGGCGCACGAAGAACGCAGGTGTTGCTCTTGGGATTTGTTTCTTATATTTATGATGAGCGTATTTTAATTCACTTGTAACGTTAAACTCGAATCACCCATTTGTTGCATGTACGCAGAATTTACTTACAGCAGATGGGTGACGTCGGCCATGCTTTTATGCTCTGCTCCTGTACAACAAATAGAACGCTAGTCCTGATTTAAATAGTCGTATACACGTCATGCACTTGCATTTATATGCTGTGCGTGTGTGTATGTTTATTTTTGGAGTGAGGGGGGGGGGGTGGTAGCACACGCACCATTGTGCAATAAAATATGCAGTTTTATATGCGAAGCATTTTTTTACCTACTGCAAGCACTTTTGGCGCCTATCTGCGTATCTATCTAGCCGCTTACGTCTGGGTGCTCTCGTGATCACCTCCTTAGATTGGCATGAACCAAGATTAGTATGGGAGGGTATAAGATGCTTTGACGAATATGACGCGCTGATCGCATGACAAGTGCGATGTCTCAATCCGGTCGCGTGCGTTGTCACTTCCCGCCAGACATGGCACATACCCATGGGCGGGTATGTACAATGAATGCAAGGAATTAATGTAAGAGTTCCAGCACGAAATGAACACAAGCATTCTGCGTAGCAATCAAGCATTCTACCACAGCACCACGCAAGGTCTCGGAACTACGTTACAAATAGACCCTTCTGTTCTTGATACATCAGTTGTTGCAGTGCTTGATATTCAATTTATTTATAAACATAGCATATGTACTCCTATAATACAGCCGTCATGCCAAATTAACGACAGCTGTAGTTGGGTGTCATCCACTGAAGTTGATTTGAGTTGCATACAGCCCCCTCGCGAGCACCTACGCTTGATATCAGCTTATAGGTTCTGGTACTCCTAACACTCTTGATCCTGTTGGCATCGTTGCACAAGCGCACACAACTGGTTATATAAATATCCGCAACGGTTCAACATAATTCTGTGCGTGAAACAGTTACACATGTATTTAGAATAATTTTGTGACGTGTAACTCCAAATAAAAATTACAACACGGTCACCTTCACTCCGCATGCTTTGCGTAGCGGTGATTCACAAGCTACGGGGGAACTGCTGATTTTTTTTTTATATGCAGGAAGAAAATATTGAAATCGGTACTTTTTGTTTTTCAGAAAAAAAAAATCCCAGTTTCGCACAAAGCCGAAGAAATGAATGCGATAGCAAGACATGGGACTGTTATACGAAGTGAGGCTAGGATACTTACCATACGACATGTAGTGAAAACGGACGATTGGGCGGCGAGCTGCAGCGTTTTTCCCACGCTCAGTAGCACGGCACGTTCTTCCTGTGTCTGGGCACATATGCGACCCTGCAGCCTTTATTCAGCGTGACAAGCATTCCATTGGGGCTGGGAGTCCGCGGGTGTTCGTATAATACGCGGTGACATCACAAAGGCCGAACTACATAAAGCGTTTTCACCGGAATTTGCTTCGCGTTTCTTTCCTTGTTGTTGGTGACGGTAGCGAAAGGTATTGTTCCAGTGCACTTCAACGAAACGTCCACCTCAGATTGTCCGAGACATTGCCGCGATGGCGTCGTTGCCGGAAGCAGCTCGATGCTGGGAGAAGCATGCTTGCTTGCTTGTTCCTTGATATGTGGCTCCCACTGACCACCGGAGATTGGCGATGAAACCGGAGTTTAACAAAAAAAAAATTTTATCGCTGTTTATGAACTTAAAAGTACCATTCTTAAACAAAAAGTGTCTTTGTTTTAAGTAGGCTTACAGTAAGCCAGTAGTAAGATCTGTATATATATATATATATATATATATATATATATATATATATATATATATATATATATATATATATATATATATATATATATATATATATGATTGAGATCTAACAGACAATAATGCCAAGGAATGTACAGGGGAAGTTATTAGAACCAATGGAATGTAAATAAGAAGAAAGAAAAGTGGATGAAAAAATTACCAGCTGTGAGCAGGAATCGAACCCACGACCTTCGAATAACGCGTTCGATGCTCTAACCACTATATATATATATATATATATATATATATATATATATATATATATATATATATATATATATATATATATATATATATATATATATATATATATATATATATATATATAGGTAGATAGATAGATAGATAGATCACCGTAAGGGAGATGGATTCATGGCACAGTAAGGGAGTGCCATGAATACAGTGAACTAGTATATACCATGAAGACACCACCACAAAAATGGAGCATTTTTACTGATTCGAAACCAGCTCTCCAATGTCTACACAATACTCTACGTCGTGGACCTCAAGATCAATTGGCGCTCGAAATACGACAACTGTACCATCACCTAATAGACGAAGGACATGACATATCTTTTCAGTGGTTACCAGGCCATTGCGGCATCATCGGTAACGAGCATGCCGACAATGCAGCTAAGAATGCTCACGAAAATGGAGTGATGGAACCTATTCCACTATCAAGAAGCGACGCAGCAGCAAAGATTAATACGCTTGCGCAGGATGTCGCAAGGTCTATGCGGAATACGCCCGGTTTTCTCCACACCCGTCTTCACCGCCTGGACCCATGCCTACGACTTACTATTCCATCTGGCCTACCCCGATCCGAGACGACCCTTCTCTGCCGTATGTGGCTTGGGGTGTCTTTCACGAACGCTTTTGCCTGCCGCATCGGAATGAGAGACAGCGCTACATGCGACCATTGCGACAATGACGAAACAATTGAACATATTTTATGTCAGTGCCCCCAGTACAGCTCTCAGCGACAGTCCCTCTCAGCAGTGTTTGCTCGCCTCGACGACCAGCCATTTTCTGAGCAGTCAATCTTGGAATGTCGGAAAGATCGAGCTTCACGCCAGAAAGCAACGAAGGCGCTGATGAAGTTTCTGCGAGCGACCCGCCTCGTAGAACGATTGTGACACTACTGTGTGCGAGTGTGTGTATGTGTGTTTGTGCTTCTCTTCCTCCCTTTCCCCTTACCCTTTCCCCAGTGCAGGGTAGCAAACCGGATATGTTTTCTGGTTAACCTCCCTGCCTTTCCGCATTAAATTTTCTCTTTTTATATACCATGAACTCAAGGTGGTTGAAGGTGGGAAGTAGACCCGAAGCGCAACCCGTGAGAAAGTGTGCGTGTGCCACCTGTCGTTTAGTCCTTGGAATGTCCACTGAATGGCGGTGCTTCTATATGGAGAATATATGATAAAAAGATGCGAGATGGTGGGACTTGGAGTGTTGAATAGATGGACGAACGGACACACAGACAGATGCATGGATGGACGCATGAACGGACGCAGGGGCGGATGCATGAACGAACGCAGGGACGGGCGCACGAACAGACGCATGGACGGTCACACAGACGGACGCATGGACGAACGAATGCTTCGCCGCACTCTCCATCATTCACTCCGTGGATATGCTGCCACTTTTTTTATGCTTGTGCCCTCCACCCATGCTTCTATCCACATTAATTTCCTCTTGTTGACTGATAATTGCTACCGTGTTCCTTTTCTTGGATTTTTTAACAGTTGCGCCCACAGGAATAGGATCTGTCTGCACCCATGTAACGCCTATTGTCGCAGAAGATCTAGAGCCCCGCTTGAACAGCTACCTTAAGACTTCGCACGTAATGAGGGAACAGGAGTGATCGCCTCCATACGGGCACTTCGTCCATCGATGCTGAATGAGTCAATAGCTGCGTTAAAGACTCCGATATCTGTGTCCATTCAATACGCATGGCTAATTGTGGTTTAGTTTGAGAAGGTTTAGTGCTGCGACGTTTCCAGACTCACCCTCGAGCGCTTATACTTCGCTGTCATTCTGGTAATGCAGTTTGGAATAGGCGTATGAACAGTTATTCAGCAGAAATTGTAGGTCAGCTCCAACCTTGGGGTATCTGCAGTGACTTGTATGGGAGCCAAGGATGCGGACCTAGCTCAAGGTATCCCATATACCTTAGGTATGGTGTGACGTTGGGTGAGTTGGTGCATAACCTGACAAAAGATTTGTGGTGCAACTAAGATAATTAAAAACAATATAATAATTAATGTGGCATGTTTATTTCCTAAAACAATGATATAGTTATAGGAGACGCCACTGTGCAAGGCTCCGGAAATTCTGATCATCTCCATGATGTTGTCTAACGTGTACTGAAATCGCACAGCACACGGACTTCTGCCATTTTGCCTCCATAGGAATGCGAGCGCCGTCGCCGGCATCGAACCGGTGACCTTCGGGTTAACAGCCGAGCAATTTGGCCACTGTTTCACCGAGGCGGGCAAGAAAGCAAAAAAATAACCGACAGAAGATGGAATAGGGTGCCAGACCTAAAATTAAGTTATTTTCCGCACAGCACCCAATTGTATTTGTTCTCATATATGCGCTCACAGCGTGCTGCACATTTAACCATCACATGAAAAAACTAAGTAAACCATCACACAGCGCTACCTAAAAATTGATGTTCACTACTGTGCAAAGAGATTCATGAGACACTCGTGCATCTTTTTTCACTTGTTCTGAATGTGACATGCTGACAGCATTTCGTAATGTTAACGTTTCGTTACTCATTTTTATGAGTTTTTCAAAATATTGCTGCGCTGCCACAGAGCCCAATAGTAGGGCAGGCGTGAAACCACACCATTTAAGAAAAATGTGGTTTTGAAGGTCATCCTTACCACAACGGCCTGCTTGGCCTATGTACGAGTCTTCTAAATTTTTTACTGACCAATGCTCTCATACATATTGAAACCAAACACAAAGATTTTGTCTCGATCTAATTGAAGGTGAAAACCCGTATTCAGAAAAAAAAATGTCTTCCGCAAAAGACTTTTAAATTTAGATAATTTTACCTAATTACGACGTGAGATCAGTCATTCGTGATGCCAGTCAACCAATAGGAAACCACTTACGAATGAGAAGTTTGGTGAGTTTGGACCAAGGCTCCCAATGGGTATATTACTCCGTTTTAGTGATTATTTCTCACTTGATCGTCGCATGAAAAAAGCAAACCAAATTCACCTTGCATGGTGACGTAGTTATTGCAAACAGCGAAAAAGCGGGACACTTCGTTTCTTTATTTATAGCGTACGTTTGTCCTACGGCATCAATGCATATCACTCATAATTGTGCAGCTTCATTTCCCCCATGAAGCATTGGAAGAACCTGTGGTTCGGACCGTCGATAAACGGGATACATATGAGACTGACTGTACTCACCGAACCCGCTTCAAAGTACCTTAATCAACATATTGTGAAAGCTTCGTACACACAAGATGCATAAAATAAGATGGCAGGCACTTACCAGCATTGTGGTGGTATGAAATAGGCACGACGGCCGATAGAAAAAAATACGCAAAAATTCGTTAGTTACGCCGACTTTTTCTTGGGTTTTGTGAGAGTGACACTACCGAGTATTAGGAATCCCGAGGTAAAATAAAGCTCTTGGATGTTCTGGAAAATTAAGGACGAAAAATATTCTCAGAATTGCGTTAAGAGGTTACATCAAAGCCGGGGACGCACACAAATAATAAAAAAAAACATTTTCATGTCAGCAAAAAGAACTCTTATCTTTTCCACTGCTTCACAGATTTGAACGGGTTTTTGTCTCGCTCCTTTTCTTGTTTTTTTTTTTTGCAAGCTTCCTGATTTTGAGTTAGCCGGGTTACCTAATGTGAAATAAAGTGCATAACACAAGGAAAGAGTTGGCGGGGAAGTTGAAGAACTTCAACTTTGAGAGTTGGTCGACAGTTTCTGGCTAATGTCTCTTCCATGAGTTATTTAGTACAGGAAGCTACATAAGTACCCCGTGCAAGCTCAAAGGTATTGCACAGTGGTCGGCATTACACACCGCCGGAGACGAACTAAAAGGGTATTCAGCATGCACGTCAGCTTTCAAAGTTGTGCCCTGAAAGGCGAATGAGAGCAACTCATGCACATGTATGGCAGAGGGATCCTTTTACACACAGAATGCTCTCTTCTCGAAAGAGTTTTGTCGTAAAGGCTTAACGACTGAGCGGTAGCGGCCTCCAACGGCTTATATCGCGGGACGCATAGCCTTGGCCACTCCACAACGTGCAAGCCAGTGAAAGGCGCGGTACTTCGGGCATTATTTAGCTATTCCGACGGCACACATAAAATGCTCTGCCGCGGCATCCGAAAGTGTACGTCTTCCCGTGCATGCGTAACAGGAAAGTGATTTTTGTGTTATTTCAGAAATTTATGTGAGTCCTTGACACTTCAGAATCATTCCGTAGTGATATATCTGAGAAGAAAAATGCGTAGTCAGGTTGCCTGCACAGTGCTCTTCACGTTCGTCATTAGTGAGAAAAGCAGCATATAAGCAGGCTGTTTTAAATATGTATGTATAGGTCAAGCTGGCATATGCAGGTCTGTGTCACTGCCTCTCATGCGTGCGTACACTTTAATAAAGTTGTACGTGCGGCAAAACCTGCCGCTGAAAACATACGCAAATTTGAAGTGGACGAAAAAAAAAAACACATACTTTCATATAATCACTTTTTTTCTACATCTTATTCTTTGAAGACTTTAATTAAGTACTATGCAAGTATTGTGTTCATTTGTTGGGCTCATATTGCTGTGTCTGCCAAAAAGAAGTCACTTTATTTTGTCGTTGTTTTCGTCGACTTACTTCTGGCTGATTTCTTAGCATTGATATTGGTTGAAAAAAAAACTGATTTCACCAGGTTCATCATTATTCATCTTATCTGATAACTTAGCATTATAATCATCTCTCACAAGAAATAGTGACAATTTTCTTTTACGTAAGTCTAACTCTCAAGTACTGGCTCATTAAATCCCGGCTAGGTATAACAGCAGGCCTTGGCGGATTATTTATGAATTGAAAAACAATGCGCAGCAAGAGCCTAAGGACTGCATTATCTGATTTCCTTAGCCCTGTCAGCATGCATTTCAGCAGGTAGATTCGGAACAGCTGTAATATGGCTAGAAAAATAATTCTAACTGAGCTATGAATTATATTGCAGAGCATTAACATTGCATTTATCCCTTTGGCAAATCAAGTCGTCTATAACTCAGATGACTTCATGGAATCCCGCTTCATGTATCTATAAATGCTTTCATACTGATAAGTTAGAAGCGCTAAGATGACAGGGACCGAGAAAGGGCGCGAAAAGAGCGCCTATTCACGACTCTGGGCTTTATTGCATCAAAATAAAATGCGTACCCAAACCCAGGGGTGTCTGCAGAATTTTTTTTTGGTACAGAATGGGAATCTCCATAATTCTGTTGATGGAGGTACCTCTTTGAAATGGACATATTGACATTTTTTTGCTTTGTATGCTATGGCGAAAAAAAATTCGGGGGAGACGGGGCGAGCGGCACAGGCCCGGTGTGCACCACCTGGCTTCGGTACTGCCCAAGCCTTATCCTCGCCTGTTACCAACGCCTGCCAGGATGACATGCGCTCCCCCTTCAAAGATCTCATCTCCTAGAGCAGTGCCAGTTCTTTGGGCAATATACTAAAAGATGGGCGAGTGATGCATATTGACGCAGTCTTGCTGATTTCAAAAGCATACGAATAGCTCGCATTTTAAATTCGACGTTTTCTTCATACTTCACACGAGAAAAAGGCACCACGTGACGGTCCAGTGGCTTCCAAGTCACTGCGGCGTCACGGGGAACAAATACGCTGGTATGGTAATGCTGCTCGGGCTGCTCTTGAAGGCACAAAGGAAGATATTATACCACTTTCAAAATCTGACACAACCAGTGGGGCTTGCACAAGAGATCGTGCTTTTTGGTACACGCCAAGCAGCCAGGCCAACTGAACCAATCATCAACATTGCCTGTGCTCTTTGATGCCCCTTTATATCCCAACTGGACTCTGCCGAAGAAAGGCCACACTGCTTTATCGTTTATGGTCAGATGTTGAATTCACGAAATTGTATTCCTTCCGCATTTCAATGGCCGACAACACTCTTTGCGATACCTGTCGTTGCGAAAGGTTGCAAAAGAGGTTGAGGAAGACGGACTTGGAGGACGGACTTGGAGGACGGACTTGGAGGACGGACTTGGAAAGAGAAACTGAGGTTGCGAAAAACGGACTTGGAGAAGTGGCTGTGGCGTTGATGTTGCGTACCATGCCACAGTGATGGACTGTGACTGACTGTGTGTTGGTGCGTGTGCTGTGTTACGTAGTATTTCTGTCTCTCTTTTCCACTTCAAATCTCCCCCTTCTCACAGTGTAGGACAAACTTACAAAGAGAAACTTGGTTTGCAAAAAAAAAAACGGACTTGGACAAGCGGCTGTGACATTGATGATTCATACCATGTCATAGTGATGAACTGTGACTGACTGCGTGTTGGTGCGTGCGCCGTATTACGTGGTAGGGCTGTCTTTCCCTCTTTGAATCTCTCCCTTCCCACAATGTAGGGTAGCAAACTGGTTATGCCCGACTGTCTAACCTTCCTACCTCTCCTTCTCCGCCAGTTATTCTCTCCTTTGAGCTAGCTAACGTATCGTGTAATTTGTTTGTTTGGACAAAATTTTCTTTGCAGCAAAACACACTTCGCAACGGCACTCAGCAAAGCGCATGATTGTGTGTGTGTGGTCTTTCCGCTGAGTGCCGATGTGAAGCGCAGTTATTTGCAACAAACATTTTGATCAAACCACTAGAAGCACTTTTCTTGTCCCCGTCTTACCATCACGCTGACATAGCTTCTGAAACCCGAGCAATAAACTTTCAGCATCTGAAGTAGTATTCATTTTACCAGCAGCACTATCCAGCTCCCGCAGCCATGAATACGGCTGCCATGTATACCGGGGTGCATTACGCTCCGCCTACCCTCACGTGTTGCTGGATATGGTAGCCGTTTCACTGTTGTTCAGAGGCCTACATTTCGTCGCCTGGACAACTTTCAAATTCTGGTGCGTATAGCTTCAAAAGTAGCTAGCTGTTTGGAAAAATCGGAGTTCTGTAGCTCCCACAATGTCGGCCATCCGCCATACTTTTCTTGAAAACAATCCATGCGGCCAGCGCTCTTCAGGCCTTTTCGGAAGACAAAGCCAAGTTGGTTGCCCTAATTCTATATCGCGTGTAATGGTATTACAAAGTCTGTAGACATTAGTCCTGGCCTGATTGTAGTAATAGATCGGCAGTTGCTTTGTACTGGCATTCTCATGCCTGCGGCAAGTTTGACTGACCTTCTTGTGCAGATGGCACTCATGAGGGATGATTCTTGATGCTCTCTCAGACTACAAAGGCCGGCAAGACCGCTTCATCCATTGTCCTGCCATAGGAACTAACAAGAGGTTCTTCATGTTGTGAACCTTGGTCTCTGCGTCAATTTGCAACAATAGAACGTCACTACCAATGGCTGTAACTATGTCTAGATGTAAAAACAGCGCAAATATGTGGACAAGGACGCCTTGTCGTCTCTGCTCCCATGTATGTCAGTATATTTGCGCTGTTTGTACACCCAAGCATGAACCCCCAACTAGCCTAACTTTCACTTCTAGTGTAACTATGTGTCACGGTGTAATGAAATCACCGTAGATAGTTGATATCAAATAAATAAAACGGGTAAAGAGGCTGATTTCTGTCTGTCACACACACATGCACAAACTCTATAAATATTCAATTCGTATTATGACAAGACAATGTAACGATGATAAACTGCTTATAGTCCATCGTTTTGTGGTAAAAGGCAGTGTGCACACGTCGCCATTGTCGCTGGTTGGAAGTCAGTGGCGTCTCAGATGTGGTGCGACGGAAATGTTCACTTGGCGTTCGTCGTTGAACTGGGAGTCAAGCAGCCAGGAGGCGTGCGGTGCAAGGATGTTGTCGCGGTGCCGCTTTACGGTAGGCGTACTTGCATTACATGATTGTCCGAGTCCATGTGTCAACCATTTAGAGCCGTAGGCTCAAAGACAGGAGGCATTGGCAGAACCCAAGATAGCTCGTCAGCATGGCTGCTTCTTCCACTGCGTTATGTACCCGTCACTTCCTCTCACATGCCCCTCCTGCGGTTTCTTGTTTGCTTCTTGCCTGTGAACACTGACAGAAACCCCCTCTCGGGGTATTTTCTTCCTCCAGATGCTCGCGTCACGAGCCTCTCGCGTCGCTCTTTCTTCTTTGCCGCTCCTAATCACATTTTCTTTAGGGGCGAAGCTCATTAAAGTGGCACCCGTTCGTCCCTCGTAGTATTTGTAGTCGTAGTCTTAGTGTGTAACCAGTCTTACGTTTGGACCTGCAAGGTGGTGCTGGTGGGAGATTTCTCCTGTTCGTTGTTGAACAATAAAAAATTCGCCGCGTACGCGTTCACTAAAAGCCGAATACTCCTGTCTCTCATTCCCCGTTAGCAGCCATTGGCATGTACATTGAGCACTATCTGACAAGAAAGGGTTGCTACGTTATACTCGCTGGGAGTAACCTCTTTGGTTTTAGAAAGGTTTAGCGAACGTTGGGCCACTGTGCCATGAATACAGTGAACTAGTATATACCATGAACTCGAGGTGGTTGAAGGTGGGAAGTAGACACGAAGCGCAAGCCGTAAGAAAGTGTGTGTGTGCCACGTCTCGTTTAGTCCTTGGAATGTCCGCTGGATGGCGGTGCTTCTATATGCGGAATATATGATGAAAAGATTCGATATGGTGGTACTTGGAGTATTGAATAGATGAATGAATGGATACACAGACAGATGCATGGACGTACGCACGGATGGTCACACAGACTGACGTATGGACGGACGGAACCAAGAACGAATGGATGGACGGATGCTTCGCCTCACTCTGCATCATTCACTCCATGGATATACTGCCATTTTTTTTTCACTTCATCCATGCATCACATGGCACTACATCCCGTGACAATGCTGTCCGCGACGACAGGACGAGGCCGTTTGTTAACATATGCTTAAGAGCACAGAGACATGGAGCGTCTCAAGAAGATGGTCGATATGGGTGAATGCATGGAGCTTGAGGAAAAGGGTGTCCAGTGTGTGGGAGTAGTGGCTGGCCGAACCCCTGGCTGAAGGTTGCTGCAGCCTCACACCTAACACCACGCCAAGCCTCAAGTTCTTTCCCAATTTGTAGGGTCAGCAGAGTGAGGCAAAGACGTGCAAAGCTAGTCTACCTGACCACAGCGAACTTCGGGGCCCACCTGCAGAACAGCGTCGTGCGTGCTGCTTCCGACCGGGCACCGATATAGGGATGAAAGCATTCTTGCAGACCGGCTCACGCGTAATGGGGTCTGCTAAAACAAACTGCCGGACCAAACGTAACAAAGGTGCTGAATTCCTTCAGTGTACGGCGTCCGAGACTTTTTACACTAGATGATGAAGCTTTTCTTCTTGTAATCCAATGGTATATGTGTTTGTGCCATTTTCGCGTTGTTTGTTCTTGCACTATCTGTCGTGTCTGTGTGCTCTGTGAATATAAGTGCCCGTCTAGTTCGTTAACACATGGCCTCGTTTCTTCCGATGACCACTGCGTCATCGTGTTCCTGCACAAAAAAGTCACAGCTTTGCTGCAAAGGCGAAGCAATTAACACGATAGCTACATATTGGAAGGTCATGTGCCGAATGGCAAGCAAATAAAACGTGCCCCACATTTCTCACGCACAAATCACGCACGAGATGAACCACTCGGAGACAGAGGACACGCCTTGGTATTAGCGAGATGCACTCCTAACATTTCAAGAAATTTGTGAGCACTATCAATTGGAACAGCGGAGGCTGCATCCAACTTTAAACATAGCTCAGTCTATCACGTTACGTCAACTACAGACGGAGGCACACGTTTCTCCCCTGAAGTGCTCCAAATAAATGTACGGTATACAGCCAGGCTGCCCTCGCTGTGATAACCCGCATTGAACTTTGCAACACATGCTGCGGCAATGTCCTGCCCCGCGCGAGAGCTCCGGGTCTCCCTCAATGCAAGAGGACTTGCGATCTTTTCTCACAAGTAACGAGAAAGAAGGCGAGATACGGGATATCCAGAGAGCCCATGACATGTCCGAGGAGATGCATCTCCCCGTCCCGTCATGGGTGCGGGCCGCCGATGTCGCCCCCTAAGGGGGAATGAGCGTCACCTCCAGATCAAATAAGGTTCTTTGCCTGCCTGCCTGCATGACGTACTCACAGGTACAAATGAACGCGAATAGGCGTCTCAGTTGTTACTTCGCTGTGTCTGAAAAGCACGCCCTTTTTGCAAGCGGAGACTGCACAACGATTGCAGTGTTCTTTGTGCGCCCGGTAACTCCAGCATAAGCGTTCCGGTGAAAGTTCAAGGCCAGCCAAGACGAACAATTCTCCCCACCGCGAGCTAATGGAGCGCAAGTGGGTGTCTACCCCCCTACTCTCCGCGGGGCAAAGTACGCGTGGGAGATGAGAGCGTGCGCCGCCCCGTCGTGACGATGGGACGACGAGCGCTCATGCCCTAGATGCCCGTCACCAGCTGTAAGTGGCAGATATAAATAGCTTGCCGTTTGAACGTTGGAGGAGGAGCTCTTTTGTAGCTCAGTGGTGAACGCCTCACAGTCACACTGCAGAGGTCCCACTTTTGATCCCCGCGTGCCGGAGCCTTTTTCTTGATTATTTTTGTTTCTTGCGTTTCTAAATATATATATATATATATATATATATATATATATATATATATATATATATATATATATATATATACGGTGAGTGGTGGCGACGCCGATGTCGACGTGGACGCCGGCGGCAAAATCCAGCCCGCAGTGTCCATAAAACGAAGAACATTTAGCTTCGCGACACTATGTCATATCATACGAGTCGAGACAATGACCCTCAGGCTCACCATCACTTGGGCACACAAAGGTGACGACTATAACTATAGTTTACACAGCACAAATCCAGGAACCTATTTCATACAGAGATATACCCTCGTTTGTAAAGTAATGGAGCCAGATGACTAATTTCAGTCAATCATTTATCCCTAGCTTCGAAGCCTAAAACTAAAGAAAGTCTATCATTTGTGACTTGCACGTTCATCTTGCACGTTCGATGCGTCTTGCACGTTCGAAGATTGAGAGATCGCCCATGCTGAGGCTTTTTCTAATGTCGCACCTCCTCCCCCCTAACAAACACACGCACGTGCATTTTCTATAAATTACACATTATTCAATAGCGCATGTTTTTTTAATGTTCCTGTTTTCTTCTTTTTAGTGGGTAATGACTAGACTTCATTATTCCCGCTTTCAATCATGACAGAGCTCATTAGAGTTTTACTAAGGTTGGTTGCCCTATCAGGAGATGGCACTTTGTTCCAAGAAGCTGGTACATGAAGAATGTCGATACAAAATGGAGGAAGTGAACCAGAAAATTGACTGGTAAATACTTAGAAAATAAAAGGGGGCCAAATTAAAAATAATTGTCGGTTAAAAAGAAGGTGAAAGAAGCTGAGACTGATATGTGGAGAATCGGCATAATTAAGAAGTCCGCACTAGAGATCTATCGAACTTATAAGCAGGAAAATGTCAAGGAAAGGATCTATGATAATACTCGAGGTAGTTCTCTACTGTTTGAGGCTAAGACGGGAGTATTGCGAACCAGGACATATCGGGCCAAATACGAAGGGGTAGACACAATATGCAGTGCGTGTGGAGAGGAAGAAACTGCCGAACACTTGATAATGTTTTGTAAAGGGCTTCCCCTATTGTTCCGGATGATGGCGCAGAGTTTTTCAAAGCACTGGGGTTTAGGGACAGGGTGGGCAAAATAGACTTTAAGCGGGTAGAATTAACTAGAAGGAGTTTATGTGATTGGTGGCTAAAGTGAAGACACGAGTGAAAATTAAACCCTCCACTGCAAAGTAAGAATCCTCAACCTCACTATTTAAAGGAAAAAAATCTAGTTTTTGGTTCATTAAGTATTACGGCTTGGTGGCGCTAGCCACCACCCGATCTAAAGGGTACAGCCATATCCATCCATCCATCCATCCATCTTGGTATCGAGAAAGTGCGTCGTAGTCTGCCAGCCTTGCCGAGCCTATCAAACCTGCTGGACAACAGAAAAAGTGTCTAGCGGAACTCTTGAGACCATTTCCGCCGTGTAGATGGGCCGGCGTTATGCGTACTGATTGCAAAAGGAAGTCGTCACCGTCTACATCGGCCCGACGTGCACAGTAGGGGGTACAACGTTTCCGCGGACTTCCGTTGGTGCTACGCCCCTATCGATGCTCCTTACGGAGTTGCTGCCTTCTGTAGCGTGTTCCTTTTTATCCAGCCCGCTGTATTCGTGAAATTATAGCCGTTGGTGGTAAGACTACAGTAGGATATCACACTGCCGAAGTTTGCATGCATTGCGAAAACTCGCATGTAACTAACCAAGTGCGTTATTACTGGCTCTCTCAGCAATTCCTCGCGCGTCTATAATAATGTAATTCGTCGTCGTTAATCTAATACTATTTTATTCTTAGGTGCTCCATCTGTTTTATGTAGATAAATAGCAAAGTTAATGTTGTTTAGTATTCCAACTGCGGGACATGAAATTCTCAAGTTTTAATGAATAGAAGCCAAGTTCACAAAATTATGGATATTAGTAGAATTTCTGGTGTGCTAGCATGACCTTAGTTGTCAACAATATTTTCTTTAGTTGTGCCTAGCTGAACTGCTTCCTGGCAGTGACACATCCTCTATTTGCCATTGCTTTAGATAACACAGTCTTACTTGACCTATGGCACTCACTTTCTTGAGCCAAGAGTTATGGTAACGACGTCTTCCGTTATGTGCGCGGATACGGTCGCAGCACCCTTTGAGATGGTGTCATTCGGAGCGAAAACTACCAGCCACATATTTATATTTTTTTATGAGAATGACTTCCAGGCTGGCTATGAAGCGATTGGTCTAGCACGTAGTACGCTGTTCTGATATTGCTGAGATATTGAGGGGCATCGGTTCCCGAAGAAAACGAGGTGACATTCCATTATAGCTAGGTCTATAGTGGGAACATCTTCATAAATATCATGATGGTATTTCCGGCTGCTACTTGAAAAAATGCATTCTTATTGTGACGTGAATTTATTTCATGAGTAAACAGCTTCAATATAGTAAAGAATCATACTGCTTAAAAGCATGTGCTATCATCATTATTATTCTTTGACACAAGGGTTGGTCTCGATGCATGAATGACGCCACGAAATGCCACTATGCTGCTGTGGCTATGTAAGTACAGATTATTTCTTTACCGGCAGCTAAATGTATAATATAGAGGTTTTAGATCGATAGCATAGTATTTAAAAACAACAACTTATCATCACTCCGTCTTTAAGGGGTTGCCATATCATACACCTATCACTGTTCACGCTGTTGAATCATTTGTTACCACTCGACTTTTCCCGCTGCCTCCACCTCTATTTTGTACTTTCCTTCTTTCCGAATGATCAGCGAGCATGACACCGACATATCGTGTTTTTATTCATGGAATACGGCGTTTTCTACACCGTATGGACGCCAACGAAACCCGAGGGCGGCTCTACTACCACCATGAAAACTTTACGAAGGCGTGTGCACGTGAAAGTGGTTTGGTTCATCGTTTCGGGCCTTATCAATTGATGTTTCAGTGTGCAAACATATAGGAAAATACATTTGTTTCTTGTTTACGTAAAACAATCTATAGCCTTGGCATTATGCCACATGAAGTATATCTGTCCTGGTAGCACCTGAAAGACCAAAACAATAACAACAACAACAACAACAACAACAACAACAACAACAACAACAACAACAACAACAACAACAACAACAACAACAACAACAACAACAGCAACAACAACGACAACAACAACACAACAACAACAACAACAACAACAACAACAACAACAACAACAACAACAACGTCCCATGAGGATGTCTTGTTAATTTGCGCACGATCGCTTCACTTCCGCACAGGGCAAGAAGACGAAGTGCAGCTGGGTGTGGACATTGAGCTGCACCTGTTCGCTGGCGGCCGTCGTCATGACGGTGGTCATTTACTTCCGAGACCGACGCGTGAGCGGGGAGGTGTACCCGGGCTACGTGGTTGAAAGCTCCGCTTTCTATGCACCCTTTCGGTGGTCCCGTAATAGCGCCTACCGGATGACGCCGGCTTCTGGCAACCTGCTCATTCAGCCACCCGAAGGCATCTGTGCAAAGGCGTTCGGTGGGGACAACAGCAGCGCTCCTCAAGAGAGCATCGTTGTGGTTGTGCACTCGGCACCACATCACTTCGAGCACAGGTATGACTTACCGGCCACGGCAGTTCAAGGCTCGATAGATGCCGAGTGCCTCGAATCGAGTTGCACCCTGGAATAGGTTCAGCTTGTAGTTAAACAGGAGAGGGAGAAGGAATAAACTTTTGTGGTCAGCAAGCGCACTCTACGCCCGAGGTTGGCGGCCTCCTTATCCATTTAGCCAGGCTGCGCTGATTCTTCGGGTCTTGGTGCAATAGCGTGGCCTCCTACTGCTCTTCGGTTATTGTTTTGGTCATGATGTTTTGTACTAATCTCCATGCCATTTATGGCATGGATTGTCCGAGACATTCCGGTACTTGCTAGTAGACAAGTGTACAATCGGTGAGGTGTGGTAAAGTAGTACACCGTGAACGTGTTTCTCTGCAGCTTCGTGAGGGTTACTGTCTCCTACTTATTTAGGCTGCCCCGCCGCGGTGGTCTAGTGGTTAAGGTACTCGGCTGCTGACCCGCAGGTCGCGGGTTCGAATCCCGGCTGCGGCGGCTACATTTCCGATGGAGGCGGAAATGTTGTAGGCCCGTGTGCTCAGATTTGGGTGCACGTTAAAGAACCCCAGGTGGTCAAAATTTCCGGAGCCCTCCACTACGGCGTCTCTCATAATCATATGGTGGTTTTGGGACGTTAAACCATACATATCAATCAATCAATCAATCAATCAATCAATCAATTATTTAGGCTGGGTTGGAGTGACGGCAAAACTATTCTACCCAGTCCTTAGCATAATAAATAGGAAGAAAGATTCAGCCAAATAGTGCAGCAATGATTTGTAGGTAAAGAAAAACAAAGAGTGGCAGCATGAACGCGTGGCTTGCGCTCTGCGGTGGCTGCCTACAGCACCACCAACCAATAAAGAAGAAAGCCCGTTCGATTTTCGCGTCATCTATGGCCAAGCAGATAACGAGTTATGGCCGCTATATAGACAAGCGCTCCTATACATTACGTTCCCTGATAGCTCGCGCGGTGAGCGATGTCGGGCGATTCCTGCAGCCTGCGCCGTGGTCGCGAACAACGTTTGATATGTTCGCAGTGTACTACGCACTGCAGGCGCAAGCAGAGAGAGAGAGAGTGCAATTTATCAGCGCTTGTCTACCGGTCATAACTCGTTATTATTTTTTTCGGCAACAGATGACGTTAAAAGTGAACGCGTTTCCTTTTGCTGTTGGTTGATGGTGCTGTAGGCAGCCGCTGCAGAATGCAGATCACGCGTTCACGTGTTCTCTTCCATAAAGGACGGCAGCTTTGGCAACGGTAAAAACAAGCCGAGACTGTCCATATCTGTGCTATCGCAATAAAATAGCAAGCTGGACTGAGCTTAATTCCACAGACTTACGCCTGACTTTATTAGGAGACACCACGCTCACCTCAGGCTTCATTACATTCGGCTACACTTACATTGGCCTAACTAGGCTCAATTAAGTTCAACTTGGCCTAACCCGACAAAGGAAAGCTGAGGTGAGAAAATTTAATTTTATGTGCTTGGCCCCACCAGGTTCTGCGATGATAGCTATAGCTTTGTTATGCTAATCAACAGCTATAAATAACGATGCGAGCTCGGCTGTGGGAGTGGCCCTGTCGCAAACGCTACGAAACAAAAAGAAAAAAAGAGGCACAAATTCAATGGAGCAAAAAAAGCGACACCCAGCTGCCATTTTGGCTACAAGCGCTGTACCCGCGTAACAGCGAGCGACATGAGGGGCCAACCGACATGACGGGACGCGCATGCGCACCGCAGCCGTCGTTTTGTCGCTAGATATAGCACGACGCCTTCGGCCAAGCGATCCCGTGGTCTGCACAGTCTTTGTCACCTCTGTACCAGTTTGGGTGACTGAACGCGTGGGTTGGTGCGTGCTTGTATAATTGTGTCATTTGCTCGTGCTTGAATAACTTTCAAACTCATAGTGCGTTGAGACTATTCGCTACATGTTAAGAACGTATATAAAAGCGTCAAAACTATTTTTTGTGGTTTAGGTCCGCCATAAGAGCGACGTGGGCCAGGGATGCCAGCTTTCCTCTGCACACCGGTGACGTCAGCGTGGACGCCCTCGTACTGTTCGCCATGGGCAGGCCCACCTCCTCACCGCTTCAGCACCAGACACAGGTCAAAATAGCCACAGAAGCGGCGTTGCACCAAGACATCATCGAGGGCTCCTTCCCGGGCACCTTCAGCGCTTCCCTGCCGCTCAACGCCATTATGCTCAAGTGGGTGTCCCTGGCATGCCCGCAAGCGAGCTACGTCGTCAAGGTATCGGATGACTCCTTCGTTAACATGCGACGCCTGCGCGATACTCTCGGAGCGGCGCAGCTTCGTACCTCTGTCATCTACGCCCATATTTACCGCAAACCTTCCGTGTGGAACGGCCACAAACTAACATTCATTAGGGACAACATCTGTGTAGCTTGCGGCTATGCAATGAGTGGCAATGCGGTGCCCCAGCTTCTTAACCGGTCTACGCACGGCGGCTTCACCAGCGTCGAACACCTCTTCTGGAGCGCTGCTCAGGACCGCGTTGCCCCGCTAAGACTCGTGAACATGCAGGCGTTCTCCACCTACTCGCGGCGAGGGCTCGGACAACTTTCCTTGTGGCGTAAGGGACGCCATTGCAAGCCACCACTTGAGCGCAGATGACATGCATGAGGCGTGGAAAGTGTTGCACAATGGCACCGCACCGTGTGCCGATAAACGCACTGAATCAGAATTACGTGATGCCTAGCATCGAGCGATACTTCAGCATATTACGCAAATCTAAGTACGATCGAAGCCATCCGCGAAACAAACAAAGCAATGCAGCTAGGGCACAAAATGACATATATTGCGTTTCTTGTTCTGCGCAGTAGGAAGTAAAATTATACGTGTTTATTCTCGTCTTGATTGATGGCTCGGCCGAATCTTTTGGGCCTCTTACGTAAATAGTGTTTGTCTAGTATGTTTACGCCACTTTCGGGCACACGTATTTTGTCTTACGATAAACGCCAAATGCGGGGGAATATTACGGCTACATTGACAATTTATGGACTTGAATCAACAGTGAATAACAAAACTTCATGCAACTGCAAGTAATGCTATGTGATGGTGATGAAGTCGAAGTTGGTGGCGTTTGTCCGAGTGAACTCACTTTATGAAGTTCTTCTACGTGCTATACCTATCCACTTCGGGATTTATGCATTCTGCACGTGCAAATACACGCAAACACATGCACGAACAAACGTAAAAAGGGCTAGAACCCCTCTTACTAACAAAAAAAAAGATTCTGGATACACATCAAGATCGAAGGACACCCAGAGACCAAATAGAAATTACTTCTTGATGTGGCATTAAACTACGTTTGTTGATTGTCGGCTTTTCATTTGTTAATAACTGCTGCCTTGTGCACACTTGAAACTGTGTATTTTGAAGAAGTCGTCATTGAGAGCTCGACAATATTGCTCGTTTTATGCTTAATCTAGTAAATATTAAACTTACACTGATCACTTAATCTTACGCTCCAGTGGTCAATCACAGTGCAGTAGGATAACACGGTCACGAATTTCCCCACAGTAACGAATGTTTTGCTATTTCCCTGTTACATGGACTTCCTTTCCCAAAACACAAGTGCACATTTCTGCCATATTATTACTTACGTTTACCATAAGTGCTTTTTACCGCAATGTACAACATTTGTAAACATGCGAACTTTTTTTGCACTTTTTGTCCTCCGTGAACCTGATCCCTTTAATGTTCCTTCGTCCGCTTGAATAGTAGAGCTTTAAAAAAAACGTCAGCGAGGCTACCACAATACTCAGATTTCATTGTACTGTGGAACACTGCAGTCGACCAAAAAAAGTTCTACATGAACGAGTGAAAAGCAGTATTTAGTCGGCACAAGCCGATTTGTCGGAGCATCGCGAGAACAATAGAAAAGCCTGAGCTCTTGCTTGGAACAGAAAGATTTTGTTACGGAACAATCATTCCCAACGTTTTCATGGCATGGGCAGACACGTGAAACCCATTACCTCGGCAAGGCAGGCTCTATTTCTAACCGGAATTTTATTTTTGGAGAAAGATGCATGAAAGAAATTTAACAAAGTGCTTGATTGGGCTGGTTGGTGCTGCGTGGTAGACGAAGAAAGTGCTTAACAGCGTCGTTTGAGCTGATAAGCACTTTTTTCGTATGAAAGAAACCGAAAATACGATCTGGTGACACAAGGAAGCGTTGAACGTCTGCCGAGGCAGGACTTCCTGAAAGGAACATTCGTGCACATTCGTGCTCGGGGTGCTTGTTTTGATAGTTTCCGGGTGTAAGGCATTAATATTTTGTGGGTTGCTGTGGTGTTCACAAATGGATTAATTCCTGAACACTCAAAATTAAATATCGGCAACTGCATGAAACGTAACTGCAATATGTGGACAACTCTGCTATGGGTAGATTGTACACGACTTCCTGAACGCGGCTTCCAAAAGAGTTGGCACTCCAAGCTAGCCGTCTTCATGAAAAACATGTTGTGGTTAATCTGACTCAATGTGATGACGACTGAGAAGAACTCCTCTGTGTGGGGCTAACGATAGAACCTGTATGCGATATTATGATACCATATTTAGACATCGCAGACGTCACTACCCCCCCATGCTGGTGCTCCGACACGGCTATTTCAGTGACATCAAATCAAGCCGTTCATTGATATTGTTCGTGAACAGCACAAGTTGTCACTCTCTGTCTCACATATTTGTGTCATATGCGATAACGTTTGCAACAATACCCACTCTCCAATACATTGTTTTAAAGCGAAAGCTGTTATGAGAGTACAATAAGGGTTGCTTATGCAGTAGGTGTCCGCCGGTGGCCGCAACCACTGACGCACGAAATGGTGAAATAAAAAAAAAATAAAAAAAACCAAGGACGCAATAGGATTCGAACCCGTGTCCTCTGCGTGCCAGCCCAGTATTCTACCACAGAGATACGCCATTTCTTTGCTTTATTGCCTGTTTCTAGACACTATGTACAGAAGTCTTTAACGAGTCATATAAACTAGATAGTCTG
Organism: Rhipicephalus microplus; assembly: GCF_013339725.1. Taxonomy (NCBI): domain Eukaryota; kingdom Metazoa; phylum Arthropoda; class Arachnida; order Ixodida; family Ixodidae; genus Rhipicephalus; species Rhipicephalus microplus. Next base: position 163,804,758 of record NC_051171.1, on the reverse strand, counting down.
CCTCGGTATTTTAGCGAGGCTGATAATATTTTGATACCAAATACCGCAGAGAGAGAGAGAGAGACAGAGAGAGACAAGTTAAAACTAGTTTCGCCACAGAGCTACGTCAGTGCTTGAAACTTCATTGGAAACTGGCCTTAGGCAGGCTTAATACCAGGAAAGGAATCGCGGTAATATGAGTAATAAAGCGTTTTAGGACAGCTAAAGACCAACCAGGTGTCACATAATGCGGATTGCATAACTAGTGGGTCGTACTGTAACCCATAACAAAATCTCCTGACATAGTTTTTTATCGTCACTAACGACCGCATAAAACATTGCACAACATCTCTTGCAAGTGTGTAGCGAGTACCACTCTTCCACGAACAATGGCGAAGGATGGCATAGCGAATGGTTGCCTACTGCACATAAATTATAATTTATGGCGTATTGGCTATCCTTTAGGGGCTATGGTAGGATAAATGGTTTCTGTCTGTTTAGCGTAATATAGTAGAAATAGGTGCAAGTATTCCCCTAAAATTTCACGTGTTAACAAAAAAGTGCTCCTGAATATCAAGTGACACTTTTTTTTGCCTAGATTGCTTATCCTATCTAAGGCCCACTCTCAAAATTCAAAGAAGGTTCAATCATTCAATGTACATTTTGTCTGGAACCACCTAAAGGAAGGTAATTTTATTCAGTCGCGTTATTGTAGATACTCATAGATTACATCAAAATTAAAAAAAAGTATTACATTTTTATGAAGTTTTTGTAAAGAAAAATAAATTTGCGCGTACGCAAAGCTGCAGAGGGTGCGTACTGTCGTGTAATTTTTTACAGCTTTACTTTTACCGAAGTTAACAATTCTTTTAGTTCATTATGTTTCTATAATATTGTAGCTCCTACATACAAAGTTTTATTAAAATCAATTTATTACCTTGTGATAAAACTTACGTTGAAGTTGAAAAACTCATAAACAACGCAATTCGAGAAAAACGACGTTCTACAAGCTCATATTTCATGCGCCAGAGAGCGCACGGCGTACTTTGATGTGGCATTTAAACCTCTTAGGGCAGCCACTCGACGTGGTGCTTCCAGAGGTTTGTTCCTCAGAATACAGTGATTCTTTTTATTGTCAAAATCGCAAATTGCAATTTTTGGAATGCTTACCCTACCATAACCTGCTTGAAGTGTGGCCGCAGCAGCTAACCAAATTGTGTTATATAAAAGGAACTACGAAAGGCCACTCTACCAGCTTTCGCTGTGACAGTGCCCCACATTCCGCGCAGGCTAGGCATTTTTTTTTGGGCAAAGACTGATAGACAGCTCCATTATTTGATTAAGAATAAATGCAACAAATTTTGAATAGTTCATTCTATTTTATTTATTTATTTATTTATTTATATTTCATCGAAGAGTTTAACATGAGAGAAGGCATCCTATTTAGCTACAATGGTTTTATAGAATAAAGCAGGGAGGCTCTGGGGTTGAAGTGGAGCACATCGCCTCTGGGTAGCTTGTTCTAGTACCACGCAGCTTTTACAAAAAAAAAAAAAAGGAACGTGAGAGCGTTGGGGTCTACGCTGGTGGTCGGTACACTACTCTGGTGTGATTCGTGTGGCAGGATAGACAAATTCACAATAAGCAGACAAGACTTATGAAGCGCTAAGAGAGGAACCGTAAATCTTGTGAAAAGTCACAACCCAAATCTACGGCGTGTTAGTTCTAGCTTATGAGGATGCACTTAGTATATTAGTTTCGCAACATTAGTGCTGCATATCAGTTTGTAAACACTAGTCTGATGTACTGCTGCTGCCCCAAATTTCTTTCTTTCATTTTTCTTTCACAAATTTTTACTTTTATTTGTTTTTCTTCCTTATACTTTGGATGGATGCTCCATACGCATTTATGCCGTCAGCATCCGTGTAATTTTCCGTAAAAGGCCCAAGGGCCATAACATCCCCCACGTGCTGCATGTTTCTAACTGCGTGTGAAAACGTGCGAGGTCAGCCAGAGCTTTTGGCTCAGATCGAGAGGATACACGCCGGTTGTCTGCTATTGCGCAATTGGAGTCATGGGTACAGAAACCCTTGTCGTGGTACTTTACAGAAATGCCCCGAATTAGGACTTGCATCACTTCACCAGGAACTGCGTACTTTGATTGGGCTAGCGTGGTAGCAACCGCCCTACCTTGACAAAGGTAAGCAAGTGTCTCGCACCTTTGTACAATCACCACTTAGCTTGCGTTGAAGCGATGACAGCGTTAAAGGTGGTATCACTCCTTGCAGCACCGTATTTACCTTCGCCAGCGTCTTGTTCAGCTACGTCAGGTTGGATGCAAAAGCAGTATTGTTTGCTGTATCATTCTGTATCGGAATCACGGCCTTGCCGTTGAGGCAAAAGAAATGTTGGTTAGCATCAACTACATACCTGTAGAAACCCGTTAGTCATTTTGTTTTTTGTTTGTTTTTTTGCTCATGGCGCAGTCATGATCAGCAATGAAGGTAACAATGCAATATATATATTGCTTTCAATATAGGCATCAAATCTTTAGCAGGTTTCTTAAAAATTGAGGTGAACTTAGTCACATAAAAAATAAGTACTCGTGAGTGCTAAAAAACAAGACGCTCGCAATTATTTTTGTCTTGCTAGCTTTAGCACGACAGCGTTCAGGAGATCATCCCGCGGAAATTAGGGTTTGGTGTCGGCATCATCGGTTGAGAGCAAGAAATTGGGATTGTAGCTGAGCGATGATTTCAGGTAGATGCAAATAAAAAGTATAATAAAAAACCTTCGCTTCTACAGAAAATCAAAGCCTTGACTTCTTCTTGCAAGCAGCCTTTCTACTACAGTGCTACGCCTGCGTTCAAAAATTTTTAGCGAGAAGGCGCCATATGAATGTTCAAGAATGTAAAAAGTGTCATTAACGTACGTAACACTGCGCGAGGGGAGCATACAATCACACTAGAAATGATACAGTGACTACTTTGCGTCAAATTGGCTACTTTCCGACCCTTTCCAGGTAGGCGCCATAGCTACTGTCTTGTTACATTTAACTTATAATTAGGTTCATTTCCGGGCAAATTTCTCGTGTTACTTGAAGATATATCAGAAAGCAAGCCTAATTAATAATCATTACTTGCTAGCCCTTCTGTCCTGCTAGCCTATGCGCACACATGTCCCGCCAACGTGCTAGCACGCATCGAGGCACCCAATGAGCGTCTCTCTGTCGGACACGAAGGGGCGTACCAGTATTTAGCGCAAAGTTGACGCAAGATTCTCATACTGAAGCATAGTGGCGTTAAAAAAATATCAGCAACAAAATGGCTGCTTATTTTTTATTTCATTTCTCTACTGGAAGACGGACCTGATTACTGTAACTTGGTACAGATCTCGTTCTTAGGCTGAGAGGAAAAATACAGCTTCGTCGTGTGATGTCAATTTCTGCTGAGTTGTTAGCCTAAAATTGCATTTGCAAGAACTTCATCTACTGTAGACAAACTTCATGCAGGGCATGCGCTGAAATTACAATAATTATTAACTACTTTACAACTTCCATGTGATCTTCAGACCAAGTGAGAGGAGAAAATTTTTGGTGCACTGAGTTTTTGCTTCTTCGAAATCATCATATTTTCTATTGAATAGAAACATCTATACTCATGACCAAACTTTTCTTTTCTATTTGGCTACAGCTTTGGTGCTTAAAATGAAAAGCGTGGCTACCATGGCTTCTTCCGGCTTGAGTTCTGGCTCATTTTTATACTCGACCCTGATGCAGACCCGTTTTTAGTACCTCGCCAAATTGTAAAAAGAAGCTATGTCGTAGTGGGCACTTGGAAACCGCACTTAAAGTGGGCATTCTAGGAGGCAGTTTAAAAAGGCCAATTTCTCGGTGCACGAACATCCCTTTCCTTGCAGCACTGTTTAAGAACCCTCCAGGAAGTGAATACTGGCTTGTGATTTGAAAAGCGACGCAAACGACACGTGAGGGCGTAGCTCAAGTGTTCTCCAAAATTTTAACTACTCAAAATTAAGGCAATGTTGCACTAGTGGTGTGAAGCCTGAAGAATCTGCGGCGTAGGACGGCCAACATTGTTTCGCTTTATATTTCTATTTCATTCATTTTCTCTCTTTCCCCTATTATTTTTATGTTTTATATGTCTCTCTCTTTCTATATTATTCTGCCTGTATTTATTCTTTTATCCTTGTTATTCATTTTATTATTACTTGTTCTTCTTCCGTTTCTTTCCACTCTTTTTCCTGCCTCGCCCGTAAAAAACTGCCACTTTCAATAAAGTTTATTCATTCAGTCATTCCCATTTCTTTCATATTTCATTTATTTGTAGCTTCCTCTTTCTTCATATCTCTTCCTTTTTCTGCGTATTTCTGTTTCTTTCTTTTTATTTGGTTTTCTTTCTATGCTTCACTTTACTTCCTTTCCTCCTCCTCATGCTCAATTCATTTTCACACACCCTATATTATACAAGGCTATTATCTGCTCACCTAGGGTGCTGAATAGCTGATTGGTTACGACGCCTGCCTTTGGATCATTGGTACGCGCGTCTGAATCCCACTTCAAGAAGCTTTTAGGGGCGAAGCTCCTTATGGCGTGGCTTGTGCGTCTCTCGTAGTACGTAACCACCAGTGGCACATACCCTAAATAGGTATAACATTTGACCTCCAAGGTGGTACCGGTGAGAGATTTCTTCTGTGCGTTGTTTACCAATAAAAAATAGTGCTCAATGTATATGCCAATGGCTGCTAATGGGGAATGAGAGACAGGAGCATTCGGCTTTTAGTCAACGCGCACGCTGCGATCCCCATTAGCAGCCATTGGCATGTACATTGAGCACTAACGGACAAGAAAGGGTTGCTACATTATACTCGCTGGGTGTAACCTCCTTAATTTTAGAAAGGTTTAGCGAGCGTTGAGCCACAGGGTCACGAATACAATGAACTAGTATATACCATGAATGAATTCGAGGTGGTTAAAGGGGGGAAGCAGATACGAAGCGCAAGACGTAAGAAATTAAAAGCTGAATCCTCCTGTCTCTCATTTCACATTAGCAGTCACTGGCATGTACATTGAGCACTATCTGACAGGAAAAGGTTGCTACGTTGTACTCGCTGGGCGTAACCTCCTTGGTTTTAGAAAGGTTTAGCGAGCATTGGGCCGCAGTGCCATGAATACAGTGAAATAGTATATAACATGAACTCAAGGTGGTTGAAGGTGGGAAGTAGACCCGAAGCGCAAGCCGTAAGAAAGTGTGCGCGTGCCACCTCTCGTTTAGTCCTTGCAATGTCCACTGAATGGCGGTGCTTCTATATGGGGAATATATAATAAAAAGATGCGAGATGGTGGGACTTGGAGTGTTGAATAGATGGACGAACGGACACACAGACAGATGCATGAACGAACGCAGGGACGGGCGCACGAACAGACGCATGGACGGTCACACAGACGGACGCATGGACGGACGAATGCTTCGCCCCACTCTCCATCATTCATTCCGTGGATATGCTGCCATTTTTTTTTCATCAAGAATTTTTATCTATAATTCTTTCTCACTCTTTGTGCTCATTCTCTCACCTACTCACGTCAGGCAAATCGGTGCAGCAGGATAGCACGCGCCGGCGCACATGTCTGGGGAGCGAAGCAGGACATGAAGAGGATGACGAAGAGGGAGTGCGCGTCTTGCACGTGCTAGAAAGGTAGAGGGCATTCAGAATATTGATAGTTACGCGTAATGGCATAACTAAAAGCAAAATAGCACCGCTGTTAAAAGTATTCAGAACTAGTAAAGGCTATCTTGAGTTTTCTCTCCTGATATTTTCGGAAGAAACGCTTTCACGACAAAATGGGGCAGCAAAAACGTTCTTTCCAAGCAGCAATGAATGAAATTCACTTAGGGAGACCTTCCGAGGCAAGCAGCGAGATATCTTGTGCGCTGAATAGCTTTTCGTCGTTACGCCGATGAACAAACAGCAAGAGACGAGCTGCATTCGTCTCCGCCGAATTACCTCGGTGCAGCGGTAACCCGCAACGCTTGATGCGCACAGGTGCACTTTCATTTAAAGGGAGACTCGATGTATACGAGAACACTGCAGATACGATGCTTGCACGCCATCGCAGACAAAACTATTTTTTGATCTTGAAGTACTTGGAGACCTTGCCGAGTGCGAACTTTCGTATCAGATATCTTACAATATCATGTTCCGAGAAAAAAACTATTGTAGTAAGCAGCTTTAGTATACCTATATGGTGACGTTGTTCTAGCGCACGTCACACGGTCACAGTTTCATGCGCAAGTGAGACCTCAGGTGACCTTTAAAAGGAGCATTCGATAATGGTGGGGCATGAGGAAGATTAAATTTTGTCGTGTGATCCGGTAACCGCTGTCAAAGCAATGGTGAACAATGATGGTCGAAACCATGGTGTCCTAATTTATCAATTTAACGAGAAACTTCCACTACCCGGAAGCTAAATATACGTATCAATGTTGTCAACCAGATTTCACGAAGTCAACTTGTCACACCATGGGTCGCTGAACTCGCTTTTGAGTTGACTGACTCACACTCAGATTGAGTCATCAGTCTGAGTGAACCAAGACGAGCAACATTTTTGCGAGTTTGAGTCCAAGTAGATCTGGTTCAGAAAAAAAATATGTATTGAGCCTGTGTTTGAGTAGATGCTGGTGAAAAAGTTTTAGCGGGTCTGAGTGGGCCTGGTTGAAGGAAATTTCGGCGCGTCCGAGTGAGCCGCAAAATATATTTCTTTATTTAGTCTGCATGAACTTCATTTTTTTTTCTTTTTTGTTGACTTAAACTTGATTTTTTGATGCTTTTCGAAAAATATAAGCGAAGTGTAACCACGGTGATTTATTTTTATCTTTTAGTAATACGCTCTTCGAATAACATCTCGTTAATAAACACGGGCTTATTGTATAAACTTGAAAAAATTGTTGCAAATGACGCGAATACGTCGCTTGCATGCAGTGCCTTGCTGCGTATATCAGCGATGGAAGCTGGTAAGGTTAAAACCGTGTCAATAGACCATTCTTACGGTTTACTTTGCTTGCATATGCCTTTGTTAGGAAAATGGTATGTGAGTCAAGCCTGTTATATTTTCGTTTCTTGTATGTTATTGAAATTGCGATGGTTTTCCCTGTGCTTAGCAAATTTAATCTGCATTCGCGTGTGTGTGTGAGCGCGTGCAACTCTATCCACGGGATGTCACAGTGCTCCGTTCAGTTGATTGCGATGGGTTGGGTATAAAGCCTTGCCGCGGTGGTCTAGTGGCTAAGGTACTCGGCTGCTGACACACAGGTCGCGGGGTCGAATCTCGACTGCGGCGGCTGCACTTTCGATGGAGGTGAAAATGCTCTTGGCCCGTGTGCTCAGATTTGGGTGAACGTTAAAGAACGCCAGTTTGGTTGAAATTTCCGGAGCCTTCCACTATGGCGTCTATCATAATCATATGGTGGTTTTGGGACGTTAAACTCCACGTATCATCAATGGGTATAAAAAAGAAAATTAACGAAGGGCCATAAGGGCTCAAATGAAAGTACAACCCTCAACAAGTAGCGCAGATTCATTATAGCGCGGTGGCGACTGGTGGCCGTGCTCAAGATGGTGTAACAGCAAAGAAGCGTTTCCTATGGTAGCCGTATTGTTACCTGAGAAGGTTGGATTTTTTTAGGTGCTTGGGGTGGCCACTTCCTTGACAACCAGGCTGCTACAGATAATCGTTCATTCAACGTCATCATAGCTAAGCTCTTGACGAACACCACAGGAACAAAATGCAATAAAGGGTGATGCGTAAACTGGCAAATAGTTTTTGTTTGCGATTATGAAACACCTTATACATAAGCTCGAAAAAGAAAGAACAAGGAAAGGAAGAAAAACAGTCGAAGTAGAAGATGAAAGACAGAACCTTTGTCCGCGTTCAAGTAAAAAACAGCCGCCAACACGTGTTTAGTACATACTGTACTCGACAGCTTCTGTCATGATGACCTTTAATGTTTCAATTCCTTTTTTTTTAAAGCACTATCAACTGTGTGATAGCGAACCATATCCGCTGACGCGCATATGAGATGATTCGCCCACTTCCCTCTCTTTTTGATCGGTAGAACAGGACAGCAGTTTAATATCTTTTAACGGCTATTCACAATTGCATTCTTCCTTCATGATTTGATCGAACAAATATCATGACAGCGCATCGTCTCCGAGTCTCGCGTAGTCTTCAAGCAGCTGCCGCATTTGACGAAGAACTGAGCTTGTGGCAGTGGTCTGCGAGTTTTTCAGATGAAAGAAGCTGTCATGTTTCGAACGAGGTTAGCGTTGATGTCATAGGCGGCGACAGTCGGCTGGGTGTTTATGAAATCCTCATATCCGTGATTATTTCAGGGCGGGGGCGCCCCAACAACGCGTTGAAACTTGTGGCTTGCGAGTGTACCAGTCACTTGAAATTGTAATTTAGCCTCAAGAAACGACGACAATGTATAGCGGTATACCATTACTGCGGAAGGCGTATGACAGTGGCTGAAAGTAGGCTGGCCACAGTGTTCAGAGAGTCTCTGGCCCGGTAAGCTCGAAGCGATCGTCTGGGTGCATGACGTTTTCTGTCACAGAAGCCAGAATCAAGTCCAGCTCCCGAAATGTCGCGTTAAGTTACGGCGCAACATACAGATAGAGCGTCGTGCCCACACAAGAGTTGAGCCGAGACGTCAGCGCCTGTCTCTCGAACGCTGGCCTGCGAAAATGTGGGCTCCACGGAACACCCATGCACGTGAGGATTGAGCTTAAAAGGATTGGACGCTGGGCGGGTCGGTAATATAAAAAATAGTGCAAAAAAGAGACGAGACCACAGAGAGCACAACATGCACAAGCTCAGACTAGAAACTGAGAGTTTGTTTAAGAAAACGCAAATATAAATAGCAAAAAAATGACGTAAAAGATAAGATTTTGGCAGTTAGATTATAGTTGGTGCAATGTCACGGAAGGTCTCGCGACACATGTGTCGCCATACTTAAGAATATAAGAAGCCTCAGAAACTTCTTCCGTTATCCTATCTTTATGCTAAGGACAGCACCTTTGTTTCGTGAAGTAAAGGGCGACACTTGCAATCTCTGTAATGTAGGCACGGATTTGACCAAAGGTGGGTCTTCAGCAATGTCCTGTGAATAATTAGAGGGTTATTCAAACACCCTCTGGTTTGCCCGATATAGCACTTACCACACTATTGGGGTATGAGATATACCGCACCCTTTTCACATTTGACTAACGTTTCCCGGTGAATAACTTGGCATTCACTGCACTTTTTTTGTTTAGTTTTCCTATTCACTGCCCTGCCGCGGTGGTCTAATGGCTAAGATACTCGGCTGCTGACCCGCAGGTCGCCTGTAGTGGCCGTGTTTTCGATGGAGGCGCAAATGGTGTAGGCCGTGTGCTAAGATTTGGATGCACGTTAAAAAACAATGCAGGTAATGGAAATTTCCGGAGCCCTTCACAACAGCATTTCTTATACTGATGTGGTGGTTTTGAGACGTTGAACCCCACATATCAATCAATATTCCTATCCACCGCTGCGCATACTCGGCCCACCCTATTCCTGGACGAAAAAAAAAAATCGCGTTACCACCAAACCACAGCTCCCCACCTTTTTCATGCGGTGGGAGAATGCATGAGGATATGGAATGCACCGTGAAAGGGCAAACACTTAGCGATGCCGTTCGTGTAACTACCACGCCTGTTTCAAATTATTTGATAATATTTCACTCAGAAGATCCAGCTATTCTTCCGGAAAGTCTGATAACCTAAGCTTACGTTAGATGTTCATGAAAAGCCTCCAACATTTGATGCGGCATGACTTGCGCAAAGCAGACTTCCAGACAAAAGTATAGCGACACTATTCTTGACTAATTTGAGAAACCAAAATCAAAATCAAGGATGAGCTTAGCAGACTTAGGCGAATATTCGCCAGCACGTGTACTACTGTCCAATCTTATTTTCAAATCCAAAAACTGAAAGGCAGTCATCTTTTGGGGCTCTCAAAAATAAATTAAGGTTCCAAAAGTAAAATAATAGTGTCGCCACTTCGTGTCTGGAATCTGCATTGCTCAAGTCATGCCCGCATCAAGCCCCACCGTGGTATCCTAGTGGCTAATATACTCGGCTGCTAACCCGCACGTCGAGGGATTGAATTCTGGCTGAGCCGACTGCGTTTCCGATGGAGGCGGAAATGCTGTAGGCCCGTGTGCTCAGATTTGGGTGCACGTTAAAAACCCCAGGTTGGTTGAAATTTCCGGAGCCCTCCACTACGTCGTCTCTCATAATCATATGGTGGTTTGGGACGTTAATCCTCACATATTAATCAATCATCATGCCCGCATCAAATGTCGGAGGCTTTTGATGTCCAGCTCACTAGGCGTAGGCTATCGGACTTTCTGGAAGAAAAGCTGGATCTTCTTTTTAAAAGATTGTAAATAAACCGAAACATGGTGGTAGTTACACGGTGGGCGTCGCTATGTGTTTCCCCTTCACGTGCATTCCATATCCTCATGCCTTCTCCCACCGTATGAAAAAGGTGGATAACAAATTCGGTGTTAACGTGTTTTTTTTTTTCGTCCAGGAATAAGTTGGGCTGAGTCTGCGCAGTGGCGGAAAAGAAAATTGGGCGCAAAAAAAAAGTGGAGCGAATGTGATGTTATTCGCAGGGAAACGTTAGTTGAATGTTGAAAGGGTGCGGTGTACCACTTTTCCTTCTCGTGTGGAAAGGGCTATATCGGGCAAACCGGGAGGTGTTTGAATAACCGTCTCATGGAATCACATCGCTCAAGACCCACCCTTAATCGAATTTGTGCCTATAAATAGCAGAGATAGCAAGTGTTCCCCTTTACTTTCAAAACAAAGGTGTTGTCACGGCACAGAGATCGGACAGCGGATGAAGCTTCGGAGGTTTTTATATCCGCAAGTATGGGGAAACGTGTGTCGCGAAGCCTTCACTCGCATCGCACCAACTAGAGATAGATTATCTCTAGTCTTTTACGTCATTTCCTTGCTATGTTTATTTGCGTTCAGTTCAGTAAACTTTCAGTTGCTAATCTGCGCTTGTTTGCGTGCTTCTCTGCTCTTGTCTTTTTTCGCACTCTTTGTGTAGTGAATGATTGAGCGTGTCTATGAGCGATTCGACGCCACCACTGCTGTCTCTATAGCACTAGTGCGAACTATTTCCTTGTAAAATTACACTGGTCGTTCTAAACCTACGAGCGGTTCGATTAAATGACAGATGATCCTTCGTTTTCGAGACACTTCAAACGTGCGTCATGTTACATGCACGGGTCTTGCAGCGGCATTTTCAGCTAATATCATCACATTAAACAGATAACTTTACGCCTCACTTTATTCGCACGAAAAGGAATAAGAAATGTTGGCAATTCTATATTGTGTCTGCATTAGCGAAATTGAAGAACACTGATTATGAACGAACGAAGCTGCTTCAGTAGCGTAGCGGCTACAGGTGTTGAGCTCTTGAGTGCGAAGACGGAGTCTTCATTCCCGGTCACACCGGCTGGATTACGATGGAGGCGATGTTAAAAAACACCCGTGCGCTCAGCTTTAGGTTGCGCGTGAAAGAGCACTGGGTGGACAGAATCGATTCCATGTCCACAACTACCGGGTTGCATATCTTGGTAATATAATGCCTTCGAAAATCAAAACCAAACCTACATTTTATTAGGGAACCCTGCACCTCAAGGGCAAGTTGGCCATACTTGGAAGTCTTTTTACGAACTTAAGATTATTAGTGATTTTCATTGGGCTTAATTCGGCAAAATAACCTAATGAAGCTTAATTGCCGTAATGAACGCACATATAATTCGAGTATTTTGTGTGGACCCGTGCACACTGTTACGCCTGCGAGTCCACACCGAACGTCAATGCCTCTGCAAAAGCAATCTGTGTCAAGGCCAGCGGTCGAACCCGCCTGACGCGATCAACTCAACGACGTCGTCAAGCGGCGGCGCCGTTCTTTCACGCAACACACAGTGAGCTCCCTCAGCCCACGAGCCCGTTTAAGCAATCGGTGCCTTCCAGTCTGGCGAGTCTTAAGCAATGCGTGGCGGCGTCACTCGTCCTTCGGTGCAACCACGCGCAGCGGCTCCGAATTTGATGAGCATGACGCGGCCCAGCGGCAGGCCCCGTTGGAGGATTCTGACACCACGGCCAGCGGCGCTTCTTACGTGGACATTGGTGACTCAAAAGATCCACCCGGTGCCTATCAAAAAATCCCTGCGGCGCGTCACCAGCAGTAGACCGATGTGTCAGAGAAGCCTCTAGGTTGCTTCGAGCCCCTTTCACTGTCGGCGTAGCTAGTGTCCTTGACTGCGGCGAGTTCCGTAGCGCCCTTCGTAACCTCGTCGGCGGTGCTCTTCGTAACAGTATTTGGCAGCTGCGATAGAAGACATCTCGGCTCTTCGAGTCTCTAAGCTGTCAGCCCCAGTGCCGCATTTGTAACGCCTCTGTATATATGCTGTACATAAACCTTGCCTTCACTCACCGTCATCTCGTTCGCTCGTCTATCAGCTCTGCGCAGAAGCAGTCGCGAGCTGAGTAACACACGCTACCAAACGGCTGGTGACCTTGTCGGCGGAGTTCGGAGCAGTGGCGCCTTCGGGACCGTGTTGGCGTCTCGGACTTCGCAACAACACGCAACTCGTTTAGCCCTCATTACTTTAGTTGTATTTATCGCTCGTTAGACTCAGTTTGGGCGTAATTTGGCTGATCGATTCTCGACTTGGTCAGCAGTATTCAGTATCGTCAGGGGTTGGCTTCACTAGCCTCTCTGGGAACTCGACTCGAACTGTCCGGGTTTTGCGTCCCACACCAGTTTCTTATGATGCAGAGCTTTGAAAAGGTGTAACAAAAACTTTAATAGCCGCGCTGTAAAACACCGAAAAGTAGTGAGAAAGATACAACCAGGGCTTTGTAGGTCGGTGCAAGAAAAAGCAGGATAAGGTCATAAAGCACCTGGTGCAGTTTAATGTATAACAGCCGTGCCCTGTATGGTTCTTATTCACCTGTGCTAAATAGTACATCATACAAAGTGAAGCTCGAAATGTAATTGCAGGAATGTGATTGGTGCCATTAAGTTAGAAACTCTCAGTTGTCAGCGGGCCGAAGATTCGTGAGGCTTGCCATGTTAAAGGGCTGCTGAGTGCACCCCGCAGTTTAAGGACGAGCGGAATGGTGGTCCTCCTCACCGTGAATACCTCTCTTGAAGGCGGTATCTCCTCCTCGCCACTTATTTTTTTAAAAGCACGTGTACAATGTCCGCACAGACCGTTCAACCTATCAAGATTTCGTGCTTGTCCAACGCCATGTGTGTGCATGTGTGTGTAAGTAAATAAAGTATGAATAAAATTTGCCTTATTTCGTCACTCTGTTGGTCCACCAAACTTTGATCTTATAGATCGACTACACGATCGATAGCGCACAACTTTAACTTTTTCGTAGAATAAATAGCTCACAGGGGAATTTCCAAACGCTTTCAAGCACAATACATTACTTAAACTAGTGCTTTTTTTACCCAAAAGAAAGAATAAAGCTGTTGAGCATGTAAAAATCCCTGCGAACGCTTTATATTTTTACAGGAGAAGGTGGTGACAACGGATTTACAGCCTCCCGTATCTGCGCTTGTTCTGGCAAAACGATTGATGTCACGGCAGCAGTGAGCAGGCTTGATAATCTTCTAGGTGGCATTGGCTTGTCAACTACATGCTGTTATTGCCGCTTGCGCAGTAGAAAATACACAAAAAGAAGTGAAATCGGTTGATCGAGCATAGATTGGCGGCTGCATGACGATGCAGTGCACGAGATGATTCGCGTCTGATATTTCAAGTATGGGGACATATCGAAATAAAGTGATTTATAGTCGTTACAGGAATCACTAGTCCTGCTCCAGGTAGGCGTGAAACGCCCGGAGAATACAATCTTTTTTATTTTTTTTTATAGCACCGGTAGTGAGAGGTCCCTTAACGGGCATTGCAACACTTTTTGAGCAACGTCAGAAAACGCTGCTGATTTGTAGTAGAGGCTCCCGAGAACAAGCGAGACAAATAATACAGTGCAGTACGTGGCCTGCAATTAAAATTATCAGTCAGCAAAAATCGCTTTCTCTTCATTCGAAAAATGATGAAGCTCAAAAATTGCTCGTTGAAGGCCCTATCAACAAACCACTGATTTGAACATGGTGCGCTTGGTCGTTGCAGAGATCATAATGAAAGGCTGCGACTTTTCCAGGTGTGTGCAAGCGATTGCACAGAAAAAGCTGTGTATTCCAAGAAAAAAAAAAGTGCGCTCAAAGTCACGAGGAGCGCGTGTCGTATTTTCTCCGCACATGCCACCCCTCCCTGTTTAACTTCCAGCGCTTTCGTCGGAACGAGAGAATGCGATTGAAGCATGCGACAAATCTTTGTAACTCCGCTCATGCTGGATGGTTTTTTTTTAATTATTGCGGTCTTGAATTTGTGAGGCAATGAACTTTTATAGTGAATCCATAGCATGGTTTCTTCTGGAAGTGTTTCAGGGCCCCTTTAGGTAGTGTGTCAGTTTCCCGTAGCGTATTTTTGTCTTATTGGACAAATGTCGCACGCCTTCATCAGCATCTAAAAATAACCGTTTTACTTAAACTAGCTCCTTTCTGTCGCGTATATTTATTTTTCATTACTATCGTACGCTGTTGCGTATGCGGGGCTCGTGTTGAATATGGTATTTGTTTCTTTTCTAAACACTAATATATACTGCAGTTTTCGCCATTTTTTTCTCGTACACACCACTCTTAAAGTTACATATATATGATATTCTTGGATATTTGGGACTAATTATTTCGCCTACAAAGATAAGTATAAAGTATATCTCCTTGCCGAAAAAAAGTCCACGAAAAAAGTGTCATAAAAATAACAATAACCCCGATAACAACGTCTATGTGAAGGTGTGATAAGAAACGTCATCTACTACCTCACTGCACAGCGCATACAAAACAAAAAAATGTTTGAGCGTAATTAGCAACCATAAAGTTGTATTACATTGAAAGCTTTAGCCAACAACACACTCACACGTAACCAGAGAGAGTGGCTGACATAAAAAATAAGTGCCTTACGTTTTCTGTGTGCGTAAAAAGTGTTCCTAAAAACATATGTCATTGAAGTCTGTCGGGGGACAGCTTATGGCCGTCAGCAGATGGCCACAATCATTCTCCTAGGGAATATACACTGTCCGGTACAGATGCCTCGAAAATTACCTTAGCATTAGCAGCGATGATGGGTAGCGTGTTCGTTGGCTTTTTGTGTACACGGTGGTGGTAATGAGGTTCTTCGCGTAGCAAAGCATTTATATCGGTGTTCGATGGGCTTTATTGCATAATTGAATGTGACCTAATTTCCTAGATTAGAAACGTAAAAAAGCCCTGCATGATGACTCTACAGAAATGGGTGCCCAGAAAATCAATCAAAATAAGTGTTTAGAGAAAGCTGAAAAGTTCATGCACGTGAATACAGGATAACACTTCATTTTGCTTGTATACATAATTATCGTAGCAGAGCTCATGTTTATTGCGACATTTTCGTTCGCTGGCTGCTAAACTTTCAGAGACTTGGTTTTAGGCCCCTTTACCCGTGACGCAATAACTAGGACTAATATTCTATTTAATTCTGTAGGTAGGTTAGGGATGATGCAACACTTTGTTTACTGCGGCAAGTGTGATATATCAAACATTCGGAAACACGTTACCATGCAGCCCTGACACTTTTGCAAGTAAAAGTGGCGCTTACTTGCACAGGATTTGTCAAGGCTTTTTGAGTCACCGACGTTGCCAAAACTGACTCTCGATTTCTGGGCACTGGTTGCCATGGGGACAGATGTTAATGGACAGCGCCTCATTCGTTATTGCATGGCAGCCCAATGCGCCGCGTTTTCCTTTTTTACCCTTGTTTGTTCAGCATTTCCCTGCCACATAGACACCTTCATTGGCATCGCTAGGGTAATTTCGTCCCGTTCCCTTTGCTCAGAAGCCGTGCAAGGACAACAGAACGCCAACGCTGCAATAGGCAATTTCTTTTTCTACAGAAGCGGCTCTGGTAGGCAGTACAGTCATTCAATATTTTTTGTTTATTAATAAAACAGGCCCGTCATGACCACACATCTTAGTGTCTAATGCGTGCAATGATAAACGTAATTTTCTGCATCACAGGTCACGCTAAAATTAACAATATGTTACTTTTTCAACCCTTATGGTCGTGATGTGCTCCAAGCGAAGAAATCGCATTTCAACGCATTATTAGTACATACGGGTGTTAGGGACCACGCAGCTGCCCATATCAGCTTCGGCAATCTCTGCGTATTGAACACTGCTAAATATAGGTGATATGTGTGGTGTCTCGACGTTTGCATCGGAGCCCATCTGTGACGAGTGCTCCTACAGCTACCGCCGGCTCCACGCACGTGTAACGCCAACACGAGCTTCTTAACGTAAAGTTTCTTTATGCTAGTGTCCACCAAGACTTCAGTGACGTATTTAAATCACGGAAATGGCGCCGAAAAATTGCGTACAATCAGAAGACACAGAAAAAACACCTGTCAATGAAAGTGAAACTCATGACCTCTCGGTCCACGACAACAGATGCCGCAGTCACACACTGCCGGCTTTAATTACACACCTTTCATATCCAACGCTAACCGCTCACAGCATTCACAGGGCAATAAGGCATCATGACCATGACATTCATGATTAGTTCCTTCAACGCATCATTTATAACGGTCTGTTCCATCCACAACGCTTCCAATAGCCCAAGTGCAATTTTGTCAACGCCTTAACATACCCTCAGCTGGCGACCTCACCGCAAGCGTCATCGTAACTCATTGCATCCATTCACACCAAAAATAGCTCGGCCATGCTTGCCGGCTTTTACTGTCCCCAATTCTGCGTTCCCTATTTTCCCCAGGAAAAATATCGACCGGCCAACAGAAAAGCATGACGTGCATTGCCTTTCCCTCCGGTCTGGAAGTGTTTTTTTAAATACCTACAACATGCCGCGAGTAGGCGACCTTAGCTCAAGAAGTTCGGTGTCATATCAGTCATACTCTTCAGGATGTTACGGTGATTTCTCTGGTGTCGCTCTCACCATTATCTACTACGGCTACCACAAGCATTTATGACCAAGAATGTCTGTTTAATCATCCATAATAGATTTTAGGCGTCGGGATGGAGAGTTATCATTAAGCAACAGCGTGTATACATCCACTTTAAACGGTGCTATAGCTGTTGAACAGCAACGGACATTAGAGTAAACACTAAACTACTTCCATAAGGAGACGTTTTACTTTTTTTTTATACCGATTCCTATTCTATGGAGAGATCAACCCTTTTTTTCTATCCAAGCAGCCAGTTTACTATCTCCTGTGTCATTGACTTGATTTACACCAAGTCCACTTGCATCCAATATGAGATCTGACTTCCTACCCGAGGTCAAAGCACAACGCCAAGCGATGGTGCCGACATAAAAAAGCATCGGGTGACGTAAGCACTGATTCGATCATAAATAAAAGCAGTTTAACAATTTCCTGATTGACGGTGTATTCTGTGGACCCTTCATTCATGGCCACCGTTTTGTAAGCACTGTTAATGCGTACCTATCCGTGAGTACTGTACATCAAGATATAAATGTACAACAAGTACAGTGCTCAACTCGGCTGTCTATAACGACTGAGCGTCCCGCGGGGAACAGCGCGAGCGACATCTACAGTCACAAATACGCCACATCTGAGCATTCGTGGCGCCAATGATGTGCCTGCCCTGCAGTTTCTACCCTTCTTTATCTCCGCGGCCACGATGGCTGCTTTGGCCGTCGAAGCACTGTCAACATTACAAAATCGAAATAAAACAACAACAAAAAAGAAATATGCTCGCTTCGTGATATCATATCACAGCGACAACGGTTCTACTTCGCCTTCCTTTCTTGTTTTTTTTTTGTTTTTTCGCAGAATCGCTCAGAGCGCTTTCGTTGGCCAATGCGGTTGTTGCATCCATGGTGATAAACGGGGATCAGTATTGCGAGGGGGGCACATCACTCGCGCCGCGCATGCTCAGATGTGGCGTATTTGCGACTGGAGATGTCGCCCGTGCTGTTTCGCGCACGACGCTCTATCGTTATAGATAGCGGAGTTGAGCAATGTACATCACACACATCATGTGTCATCACAGTGTGTCACCACCACGTATGCAGGAGACATGTAAGGCTTTCGCCTTAAATGGTGAATGAAATAGCAAGACTGAATAACCTCGCTGACTTTATTAACACAGCACTGACTTAACGGTGAGAGCTGATTAAAGGTCAATCAGAAGTAGATCAGCAAGTTTCCATAGTAAGATTTTTCATTCAACTGATTACTGTTGTTCATACAACAACAAACAAGTCAATTTCAAGTCACGCTACATAATAAAGCTTCGAATATTATTGATTATATGGCACCGCTGCTCCCAGAAGGTTTCACGGTTGGCGTTAGGGGCACAAGGCTGCAATCGAAGCGACAAAAGAAAATTAGTAGCACAAAGTGTTTTCCACTCAAGCAAGACCAAATGACTAGGTCTACGAAATTTCACTCTTTAGAACTGGCGAGCGAAAAATGAAAACGAAGTGATGAAGAGCCATGTAGCGAGTACTAAGAGGCCGATTAGTTTTATCATCCACATTTCAATAAACGATCAGCTGAAATTTTGAGCTACGCAGGTTATCTTTCTTATCATGCCATTTTCATATGCTACGTGTACAGACTCCCAAGTTTTCTTTAATGCTGTGAGCGATCTTCCCGACAAACGTGGATCAATTGCTGAACAAAATTCGTCATGTGTTGCACCTTTGTAACTCAAGAAGGGGAAAGCCTGACTACACACGAGCGAGTCAAATGAGTCATAGCTAGCAATTAAGTTACACATTAAGTAGACCCATCTGTGATGTGTGGTGCGCGTTCAAAGTGCGCGCCTTCGAAAAGTGCGCGTCACGGAAAAAAAAAAAAAACAAAAGGAGAAATACCAGAGTGCACGCGCGGTGCTGCTTAAACAAGAATGACGACGTTGAAGAGCGTCAAGCACGAGGATGCGTGGCAGGACGTGAAGTAAACAAAAGGTAAAACATCCAATGGGCAGCGAACACGGAGATTTCAAGGCCCAATGGCTTGACACCACGAAACAGCAGTATCTCCAATGAGAACGAGACAAGTGGGCCAGAGCTGAAGCAGGAGCCTGGGGGGACCAGAGCAAGGGGAATTCGAGGCAGGCAGTGCAAGCGGAAGGTCGTCACCGGACCGGGCGCTGAAGATGGGCCGTTGGGTTCCGGACCCGAGCCTACAGGACTTCCACCGGCCGGGGCCTCCCGCTGTCGGGTTCCCGCTCCAAAGGACCGTGGCCATCCGGTCCTGAACTCCTTTCCAGGGCCTGCGGACTTTGGTTCCGGCAGGCGAGCTACAGCCGTCGGGCTCCGGGCCCGAGCTGTGCGCCCAGCTGCTTGACTAGGTCGACCCTAGTTCCCGGACGCGTCGCCACCAGCCTGCGTTCTCCCGTCTCCGACGTGTCCACGCTCCTCAAGCCGAAACCATCACGATTTGGTAGGGCTTTTCGACGTGTCGCCAGCAGCCAGCGTTCCCTCGTCCTCGTCCAGCCCACGCACTGACGCAGGAGTCACGGCGTTCCGGTTTCTCATCACCGCCGAAAACCAACTTGTGGGTGAGACTGCACCGATACTCTTGCGCTACTCCCATCACTCAGCCTCTTTCGAACGTTAGGTTTAGTTACTGACTTTGGACGTTCTTGTTGGGTGTTTACAGATGTGTTTCGTCATGTCCAGTCAACTGTTTATTAAGTGTTTTGTTTTGTGAGGAATCTTTGCCTTTTTACTTTTCAATTAAACTTTTTGTGTGTTTCTTGGAAACCGAACGGCTTTGTCCTTATTAACAAAACTCTCTGAGGCTCAGCCCGGGAGAAAAACAAATCAGCAACAAGAACCCTGCATCACAAATTGGCGTCCGCAGCGACAGGACAAAGTCGTTTGTTTTTCCAGTAGATTTTTTGACGCGGTTAACACGATGACGAACACGTGGGAGTTAATTGAGTTGGCGGATAAAATGGGACTGACGGGAGCGGAGTTTAGAGTATGGTACGAGGAGCGGATGGAGAGGGAGCGTGAGCAACGGGCTGCAGAACGAAAGGCGGCGAAGGAAAAGCTTGAATTGGTGCTTAGAGCTAAGAAGGAGGAGCTAGAGCGCGTAACGCGTGAAAATAAAGTGTTGCTAGAGCGTCAGACACGCATACTGAAGCAGCAGCTCCAATTAGAGAGGGTGGACTTCGAGCGGCGACTCGAGCTTGCGATGGCGAAAAGGGGGCAGCTGGCGATGCAGAAGGTCGAGCAAGCGGTGAATGTTTGCTCCGATAGCAGCGTTTGCTGGAGGGAAGTCGATTCCTGCAAGGTTGGCCTCGAGCCTCGCGACAGCCTTACTTCGGAGCGAGAAGCTCAGATAGAGGAAGGCAGAGAGGTGGACAGCCAAGAAGGCAGGAGTCATGAGGAGTTTGTTGAAGCGACGGAAAGCTTCTCTGGCTGGGAACATATTACTTCCGTTAGCTGCTTGGGGACCTCTGAGAGGCCAAGCACCTATGAAGAAGAGCGCCTGGATATGGGCGACCTAGAAGCTGTGGAAAATGTTGTGGAGCAAAGCTTCGATAGCAGGGAACGAAGAAGCTCCATTCAGAATGAGGTGTGTATCAGAACGTCTCAGAGGCCGAGCACATTTCGGGAAGGGGTAGGGCTACCTCTCAATAGCTCCATGGAAGGAGCGCTAGAACGTCATTGGGAAGATGGCAGCGAATGCCATGAAGGCTCTGATATAGTGGCCACTGATTGTTTTGTACCGACAGAGGTAGCAGCAGGCACCACGTCAATGGTCCTAGACCATACATATATCTCACTCAGAGAGAGAGGGGATTCTAGTTCACAGGATAGCGTAACTGCTATTTGTCCGAGAAAACACGATGGGAGTGCTGAAGCACTCTTCAAAATAAACAGTATCGAATCGGAGGTGGGCTCGATAGTAGGTATGGAGAATGCCAGACAGGGTCTTGAACCTGAGAACGTGATTGGTTTTGAACCTATAATTAAGTCCACTCAAGATGAGCTGTATAATGACCGAGCACAACGGCATCCCTTCTCAAGAATCCAGGAACCTCACACGCTTGTCGGAGCGTTTGGGCTTGCTGAGGGCACCCCGAGCTTGTGTTCATTAGATGGTGAATTAAAAGAAAGCATTTGTGTGAGAGATTGTGGCATTTGGACATTCGTGTCTCAGTGCGTTTCGTGTCGACGCCGACGGCTCGAGACCGCGCCCTGTTCCTCTGTGACCGGTAAGCGTTCATGTGGCCGGCGGGGGCGCAGACACGCGTTTCAGCGAAAGTGCATAAAAGCATGTTTGCCACAGTTACTTTCGAAACGTGCGAGAAGGGTAGTGCGTCTGGTTTGGGACGCGATAACCTGAGTGTAGGGTTAGAGAACCGGTAGCTCTTTCTGGACTTCGACTTTTAGATGCGGACACAAGTAGCTTTGTCCATAGTCGATTTTGTAGTAAAAAGGTTTATTCCGGGTTTCAGAACTTTTAAATGCAATTGGGTGAATCTAAAGTTTAAGTGTGGACATTTGGACGATGTAGCGAACTGTAGCCCGGTGATGTGTTGAACTGCGTGGTGCAAATATGTGGTTTAATTGTGACGTAGTGCAGAACGCGCACTCATCGGCAGTTTTTTTTTTTTCTAAAAAAAAAAAAAAACTTGAATAAAAGGGGGGCGTATGTGATGTGTGGTGCGCGTTCAAAGTGCGCGCCTTCGAAAAGTGCGCGTCACGGAAAAAAAAAAAACAAAAGGAGAAATACCAGAGTGCACGCGCGGTGCTGCTTAAACAAGAATGACGACGTTGAAGAGCGTCAAGCACGAGGATGCGTGGCAGGACGTGAAGTAAACAAAAGGTAAAACATCCAATGGGCAGCGAACACGGAGATTTCAAGGCCCAATGGCTTGACACCACGAAACAGCAGTATCTCCAATGAGAACGAGACAAGTGGGCCAGAGCTGAAGCAGGAGCCTGGGGGGACCAGAGCAAGGGGAATTCGAGGCAGGCAGTGCAAGCGGAAGGTCGTCACCGGACCGGGCGCTGAAGATGGGCCGTTGGGTTCCGGACCCGAGCCTACAGGACTTCCACCGGCCGGGGCCTCCCGCTGTCGGGTTCCCGCTCCAAAGGACCGTGGCCATCCGGTCCTGAACTCCTTTCCAGGGCCTGCGGACTTTGGTTCCGGCAGGCGAGCTACAGCCGTCGGGCTCCGGGCCCGAGCTGTGCGCCCAGCTGCTTGACTAGGTCGACCCTA
This sequence comes from Rhipicephalus microplus, assembly GCF_013339725.1. Taxonomy (NCBI): domain Eukaryota; kingdom Metazoa; phylum Arthropoda; class Arachnida; order Ixodida; family Ixodidae; genus Rhipicephalus; species Rhipicephalus microplus. The sequence continues at coordinate 163,782,327 of NC_051171.1, read as the reverse complement.
GTTCCCGGACGCGTCGCCACCAGCCTGCGGTCTCCCGTCTCCGACGTGTCCACGCTCCTCAAGCCGAAACCATCACGATTTGGTAGGGCTTTTCGACGTGTCGCCAGCAGCCAGCGTTCCCTCGTCCTCGTCCAGCCCACGCACTGACGCAGGAGTCACGGCGTTCCGGTTTCTCATCACCGCCGAAAACCAACTTGTGGGTGAGACTGCACCGATACTCTTGCGCTACTCCCATCACTCAGCCTCTTTCGAACGTTAGGTTTAGTTACTGACTTTGGACGTTCTTGTTGGGTGTTTACAGATGTGTTTCGTCATGTCCAGTCAACTGTTTATTAAGTGTTTTGTTTTGTGAGGAATCTTTGCCTTTTTACTTTTCAATTAAACTTTTTGTGTGTTTCTTGGAAACCGAACGGCTTTGTCCTTATTAACAAAACTCTCTGAGGCTCAGCCCGGGAGAAAAACAAATCAGCAACAAGAACCCGCATCACACCATCCAATGCCTCATGCGAGCACTCCTGTCATTGCATGCCTTTTTGAGGCACACGATTGATTCAACGAAGTACCCCCCCCCCCCCCCCCAAAAAAAAAAAAGAAACTCGCGAACAGATTTGTTGATGCTGTAGCTGATGACGTTAGCGGTGATGAGTGGTGGCTGAGCTCTTTATAACGGGTGAAAACCTTTATCTGATTCACATGGTATGACACATGGTGCCACACTGCGCTTCTGCTAGACAACATTGCGTCTGTTGACGTGTTCACTCATCCGAATTTATGCTTGCATATATTCTTGTTCCAAATGAGTTTCACCTGACTCTGTGATAGAACAGTTCCCTCGAAACAGTGTTCGATATGATACAAAATCTTGATTCCTTAACCATTTTGGCCCTGGTGGTGTCTACTGACATCACCACACAACATTTGCCCTAGTATTCCAGAAACGTAACCAATACTACAGATTCTTGGGGGCATAGTTTTTCAATGATCCCCACTGCAATTGAAACCAATATTGCGGCACGTTTGTTGAGGTAGCAGCCACGAAAAAGAAGCGCGACCGAGGTCTTCCATGAAGCCGAGGCGCGTAAGTTGAGGTGAGTAAGCGCCATTTTCGGGAGGACGTACCCAAGCTGTTTCAGTGAGTATTAGGCTGAAAAGTCAGACGTTGGTTTCCATTTTGTGTACACCATTGATTGGCAGGAAAAAAGACACCATTTTTTCATTTTCCAATCACTGGGCCCTAATCGCCTATTTTGATGTCACCTTAATTAATCCAAAATTGCTTGCACCAGTGGCTCCATTTTTCGTTTGTGGTCTTCTGAGGTCCTAACTACGAGAAAAACGCGCACAAAAAGTGTATCCGACCGAAATAAAAATCCAGGGCTGAAAGGGTTAAACAGCAAAGCTGTTAAGGTCGAGGTCTGCCATGTGTCGCAAATAGAAAACGCCCTGATCCGACTAGCGCTCTATCACCGCCCATTCAGTCGGTACAGAAGGCAAGAAAAGTGGAAACGTGTGACACGTAATTGGAGTTAACCGCCAGTGAGTTGCTTTGTTAAGACAGATGCTTGGGCTAGTTAGTGATTGGGAATCAACATATTTGTACAGCGCACGACTATGAGTAGTTACGTCGTAACTACTCGTAGTCTTGCGCTGTACAAATATGTTGATTCCTTTGTTAGCTTTTAGTAGATTAGTGGGGTGGGTAGGAACATTTCAACAATGACGGTGGCATATAAGCGCCATAGGAGAATAAAACAACAAATCTGTTATGGCAGAGTATTGCCTACAGGCATAGAGAGAAAAAGACAAAGAAAATGTTACAAAAAAAAAGCAAGGACAGCCATGTATAGCACAGTGGGCCAAGGAGTGGGAAAGAGTGAGCTAGGAGAGTAAAAGCCGAACCAAGCGAGGGCAAGTTAGGTGCTCTCCAGCTCTGCTACGACTCAGCTTTGCACAATTTTTTGTTGAAGCTGTGCTTATTTTATAATGTCCCGTTTGAGAGTTGACAGGTGCTTCTTAACCCCACACAGTGTTTCCGGTGCCTGATGAGCCACCTATGACTCCCAAAAAAACTGTGCAGCTCTTTAGGCATGCGTATTGTCTTACAGACACATAGTAAGTACTTAGCTGAAGTAGGCACACTTCTGAAAACCCAGCTCTCGCATGAGACGTGCAAAGAGCCATTGAGTGCGAAGTACGTGCACTTGCTCGTTGCGAGTCATATGAGTTACACGAGTGCGGCAAGGTTTTATCTTAATACTTTAAAAGACCATATTGCCTGCCAAACTTGTTCGTTCATGAAAATTCTTTAGAACGTTTTCTGCACTTACTACTTCAATTGAGTATCTGGCGCCATCATTGCTTTTCGTCTGTAATAAAAAAAATACACAATGCATTTTGAAGGTTAACGTTCGCAAATACAAATACGAACAAATTGCCGTTTTATACTTACAGACGTATCTGCCGCATTCGTCTGAAGAAAAAAAAATATTATGCACTCGCACAGTGTGAAACACATTCAAGTGTAAACATATGAGCTTTAAGGAAATATATAAATCATGAAAATAAAGCACAAAAAACATGGGGCTCTCTTGCGCTGAATAAGGTGCTGCTAGGAAATTCACTCCCAATAAACTTAGTGGCAAATGTATAATTCTACCCACAATCACTGACTCACTCTCAATCGTCTTAGTCCCTGACATACATTCTGAAGCATGCGTGCTGCATACGTTCTTGGCACGAGGTCCTGAAGCATACGTATCACGAGCCTTTGTTCTGCATCTAAAACATTTACACGCGGTCTTTGTACATTGGTAGGTAACAGAATATCACAATCTTCTGCCAACAGCAACCAGAGTCATGAATTTTCATACTGCCCACTTTTCTAGATCACGTGCATTTATTGAAAGTATTATATTTTCTCCCTCCCTGTGTGTATTTAGCGTGTTACGAAATTTCGACTAATTTCCTGCTATGAAAGTGTTGCCATCAATAAGCTCACTCGCGTGAATATACTATGTCGCTCTGCATCTGAAGAAATGAAGTAAATGAACTCTTTGTACGTGCGAGAATGTTTTAATATTGAATTGTTTAGGTTGCCTATCTTCCAAACAGAATATAAATAGCCTTCATATTTTGACCTTGCGTAGTGCCAGCAGTTCCTGTCACTTTAAGGTATAGGTGTCGTAACAATGACACTCTCGAACAAAAAAAAAAGAGTAATTAGACAACTTTCGAAAAATTATTTTGATTGCTTATAAAGCATAAGCTACAAATTAATACAGTACACTCACTGAATTAAGATAGCTACGTCACTTGATTTTCTTGATGCACTGCCATTCATAAGACCACGCAGTGTTTCCGTTCAAGAGGGGGAAGGGGTGAAGCTTTATTGAAGCGCGCATTCTTCCTCTTAAGTCAATTTATAGAGCAAACTTCGAACCTCCCCTCAATCCTAGGGGACTAGAAAAAAGCGGCCAATCCTGCTCCCCCCATCCCTCGCATGTGACACCTGCTCTCATCAATAAATGATCAAGCCCCGTCTTGGTGCCATGGTCTAGTGGCTAAGGTATTCGGCTGCTGACCCGCAGGTCGGGGGGATCGAATCCCGGCTACGGCGAATGCTTTTTAGGTGGAGGTAAAAATGCTGTAGGCCCGTGTGCTCAGATTTGGGTGCACGTTAAAATAACTACAGCTGGTGGAAATTTTCGCAGTCCTCCGCTACGACGTCTCTAATACTTATATGGTGGTTTTGGGGCGTTGAACCCGACATATCAATCAATCAGTAAACGATTAAGCGAATCAGGTTACTTACTCCGCATCCTCGCTCCTGAGTCGTTCATCTTCATTGAGAGTTCCTGCCCCTCCAGTGACCCTGAAATGACGGCGAGGCGTTATTCGAACTGCTCCACTTCCAAAACTTCCTTACCCTATAGAGGCTTACACCTATCACTCGAATGGAAAGATTACGTCTTCAAATGTACTCGTTTTCTATGCGACAATTTTATATACGCTTACACTCATTTTTTTTTTCTTTTCTTTGTTTAGTAATGTCTGAACTTCGATCAATAACTAGACATAACGTTACCTTTTTTCGTTGGCTTCATCATTGGTTGGCATTGTGCTGTTGTGTAACTGAAGAGGGCTTCTCAATCTATTCCCCTCCTTTCATTCAGCTAAATAAAGAGGTGCGTATAAAAAGTTCCATCGCGGTGTGTCGGCTCTAAATTCGTACCTGGACCCGCAGGGCGCGGGTTCAAATCCCGGCTGCGGCGGCTGCATTTCCGATGGAGGCGGAAATGTTGTAGGCCCGTGTGCTCAGATTTGGCTGCACGTTAAAGAACCCCAGGTGGTCGAAATTTGCGGAGCCCTCCACTACGGCGTCTCTCATAATCATATAGTGGTTTTGGGACGTTAAACCCCACATATCAATCATTAAATTCGTACCTGTAATCTATGTCCTTGATGAAATGCTGTACGTGCTTCTACAATCACGGTTGCACTGCTGGCGTCAGGTTCAAAATTCAACACAATCATATATAATTGATTTTAACCTTGAAAACATCAAATTGTGAGTGCGCACAAGGTAAACGTAATGCTAGGTGGTTCGGCAACAGAGCAGGAGATCAATATAGAAAAACAAACCAACTAATCACCGTACAAGCCTTGATTCACCGACTGTGTTAAGGATTTACATAAAAGGCATGAAAGCGGGCCATCACGTTGGGCAGGAACATTTTTTTCAAAGCTAATTGAACGCGTGAGAATGTCTGGCTACCCTGATTGCGTAATAGTTTTGTGGCTAAGACTGCAGGAATAAAAATCGAAAAGGTACGTCAAATTAAAAAAAAACTGTGGCCTTACCTTTACGAAAAAACAACAGATGAATTTTAACACTGAATTTAACTCCTGCTCGCCTTTAATTGTCAGTGCTATGTGATAAAATTGTCACACGCGTAAAAAAGCTGCCATACTGGTTTGTTCAGTGTTCGGCAGGGGTATCGGTATGAGTATGAACTGATTTTATTCAAGCAAAAAAAAATTACACCACGGAAAGAGACGACTAAAGGCATTCACTCCTGATTGGATTTTCCCACCTGATTCCCTAACTTAATTTTCCTGTTAATAGATGTACATTCAACGAATTTACCCTACCTCAACAGTCACTTACCGTAACATTTATTTGGAGGTGGGAACAAATCAACACGTCACTTGCCGGTGGAACAATGTATCGACAGAATAAAATTGAGCAGCAGCGCTGTTCTGACTTACCGACTCAAAAAAAAGTGTAAGGTTCGTAGTCCATCTGTATTGCTTTCTTGATTTCATAAAAAAGAACTAACATCCTTTTCTAGCAACCAATTGAGTATGCTGCATGTTCTGGAGTCAGATGTATACACATGTAATGCATATTTGACTACCACATTTAAAAACAAGCTAATCACTCTTACGCCACTAAACCAAAATCATTGTCACATGGTGACTGTTAATCACACATACCCCCCCTATCGCGTCTCTCATAATCATATGGTGGTTTTGAGACGTTAAACCCCACATACCAATGAATCCCACATACCAGATCAGGATCAATTTTCTAGGCTGTGATCTGCTCCTTACTGCAGCGTGCATTAAGAATCCAATCAATCATGAAGTTGGATCCGGATCAGCCCCGATCATGACCAGCTGCGAGCTTTCGAATCAGGCATAATCATTAAACCAATAATTGTGTGCCACTTGAACGAAGTAAGCTCATGGTAATGTAATACATGCACCTGGTTTACCTGTCCCCCCCCCCCCCCATTCCACTAATCACATTTACATGCTTTCTATGCTCAGTAAACTCGCACAAACGGCTTTTCGGAAAGTTCTGACGGGATTAGTATAACTTTGGATACATACTTTTTACGTGACCTTTGCTTCTTGTGAATTTGGCTGCAACACAAAAGGCAAACCGCTACATTCATTCACTGATTCAATCAAAATGTTAGCGAAAATGAAATACTTACAGGTCTTCAAATTTTGTGCTGACGTAATTTCGGGGATAGTGTTTATCAGATTGACAATATCGCGAGACAGTTTTCAAAATTAAAAACGAGACTTGTCGAATAACTTTAAAGGTATGTTCCTAGAAATTCACTAAAATGGAATAAAACACTCGTATCCTTTACAGGCACTGAAACGAAAACATTGTGGGCTGCGTTTTAAACTGCCTTTCAGATTGGTCTGTTTCTAAATACGTTTTAACATCCGCCACGGTGGTCTAGTGGCCATAGCGCTAGACTGCTGACCCGAAGGTCGCAGGTTCGATTTCGGTCGCCGCAGTCGCATTTCGGTGTCGTGTAGTGTAGAAAGCTCGTGTACTGATGTCAGTACACGCTGAAAGAACGCCAGATGGTCTAAATTTCTGAAGTCCTCCACTACGGCGTCTTTCGCAATCATATTGTGCTTTTCAGACGTGAAACTCCAGATATTGTTATTGTTGTTGACCCGTAAGTCACGGGACCGAATGCTGATCACAGCGGCTGCATTTTGATGGAGGTGAAATGCTGGAGGTCCACGTACTCAGATGCGAGTGCACAAGATGCTGAATACTTCTGCAACTGTGCGGTACGGAGCAGATAACGTAGTATTGGTATGCAAAACCTCCACAAGCATCGTTAATAATTGCGTTTAAATTTAAGCTCTTCGTATTTTTCTGCATCTTCTTTTCCTTTACTATTCGGTGAGTGCTACCGGTTTCAAAGTTCAGTTCATTTTGTTTTTCACTATAGCCCTTAAGTGTGCCACGATATAACCAACGATTTTATCTATTGCTTCATGTTACTTCTTTTCTCACGTGTTTTTCATAAACAAGAGTGACTAGCTGGTATGTTTTATAGGTTAACTTATTGTAGTATAAGAAGGTACATGCTGGCAATATACCTGGCTGGTCTCTCATCTACACATACATATCCGGAGTGACCGACAATGAGATTTCCCAATCTGAAGCTCATATCACAATTAAAACTTTTTTTGTTTTACTACCTGGATTAGAGCTATGGAGATTAAAGACGCGGGTAAGATTGACACATTATTTGATCTTATTCCACTTGAAACAGAATATTATAACACCCGTGCAGTTAGATTCAAGTGTAACTCTCAGCAAAACTTTATTCTCATTTTCCTGCGATGGTAAGCCTGATTTTCATATTCGGGTTTTGGGACCCAAAGACAAAAACAGAATGCGTTTCTTTTAAGTGAACACTCCCGTAAATGCTGTATTTTGCGTTGTTCAGAATGTCGCGTTATCGAATCGTAGCCGCCGGAACGCTGGTTAGTCGAAATTTCCGAAACCCTTCACTAAGGCTGGACGTACTCTTTTCTTGGCTGGTCGGTTCATCAAGGTGGCATACACGGGTGTGTGTCTAACTTGCTGTGCGTGTGTGTTTCAGTAAATCATGATGCAGGGTATGATGAATAAGCAGTCGAAAGTTTGCGCTCCCCCGGATCCCTTCCTTCATTATATCGTTACGCAATACTGCCATATTTTTGTGCTTTGTACGTATCCATTACGGCGTCCGTCATAACGATATCGTGGTTTTGGGACGTAACATCCCTGCAATGCGATATGTTGTGTACCACGCCTAGCCAAAGTAAGCATCGATTACATTGCAAAGTGCCTGTGTTTGCATTTCATTGTAAACACAGACAACAGAGCAAGACAGCGCTAAACTTACAACTTACGTCTGGCAGTAAACACCGAGTTGTTAGCTTAGCGCTGTGTCCTGTCTTGCTATGTCATTGTCTGTGTGATTATTTGCGCTACTGTAGCCTAGATATGCACTACCAACTAGCAGACTTTAAGGCCTACGTGGGAATAGCATAACATAGCAGCTATTTAGTTGCTACAGTTCCCGTGTGCATACAGTCACATCTGCGTCTTTGTAAAACTCGCGAGCTGGCGCACTTGCTCTGCGGCACCGGTTGCGGTGGTGCCGGGCCATAACGTGATGTGCCACGCATGCGTGACCTAATAGACATGCTGATCGGCTACTTAAGAGGGACAGCGCTGAAAGGTGTGCTTGTTTAACCGAAGAAGCGCCTTCTCTCAGGGCAACTTCGCAATCTCGATACTAAAAGAATACGGCTTTCGACTGACAGCACGCGTCTTTATAGTCGGACGTCTGTTGCCAGTCGAAACGACAGACATGCGCGGTGCACTGACGCGGACGTGGCTGTTTTTGTGCGCGTGAATGCGTGGGGTACTTACCCAGGTGGCACAGGTTCCCCTTCGTACGTGTAACTCTTCATAATGTAGAGATACTTCGAAGCGGTTAGCGAGATATAGGTTGCGTAAACATAGATGCCGACGAGGACCATTATCGATAGCCAGTAACCATTCTGGAGAGAAAATGAGGAAATTTCGGATTGATATGTAGCATGCGTTAGATTCCGCAATAGAAGTCTTACAAAAAGTGTTCGGGAAAGCTTTGCCTTGTGTAGTCGCTTCAGTTGTGCAAAATACACAAGAAAAAAGGCATTGAATGGTCTAGATAATAGTTTCAATACAAGGGACACAGATAGAGCTGGAAGCAATATATCAGCGACATGGCTAACGAAGTAAACAGAGGAATGTATAACAAACAAAATACTCGCAACGTATTGGACTCGGCAACTGGTTTTGGGAAGTGTGAAGCCAGCAATTTATTATGTAAATCGTAATTGGACGCAATAGAGAGACATATCACGAATATTTGTTGCGTGCACAACAGATTTTAAACGTAATAAATAAGAAATTCACTGGTACAAAATCATCGAATAATTGCTATCTGCTTGACTAATGTTTAGTGGTCCCTTTATTGAATGAGGAAAAGAAATATTGCAAATATATGACTAGGTTTATACTACGAATGGCCTGTTCCAGTGAGCTGGGTTTTTTTTTTGAAAAGCCACACAATTGTAGGATTATCTATGTGGAATTGCCAGTCGGCAATGTTCAGAAGCGCGGGATAATCAATGTTTTCTTTTCAGTCTTTGGAAAACGTCCTTGGCGCCAAAATGTGTGCGTAAACTCTATGCATCGGGCAAAAACTAAGTGCTCCTTTCGTAACTTTTCGCGTGCAGGACACATAATATTCTATTGACCTCAGGCTCGATTTACTCAAGTAAGTTTAATATTTTGAAAAGGCTGCTGTCTTTTCTGAGGGGTGAGGTTCATTCAGAACAAACGACCACGATAGCACCTCCATCCAGTATTTAATGCGTTCTTGCCACCAATGTTCGTTCGTCGTCAGCTGTCGCGTTACCAACCAGCTGTACTTGTGCTGTCCGGGTCCACAGCTGATTATCATCACATCATCATCATTATTATTATTATTATTATTATTATTATTATTATTATTATTATTATTATTATTATTATTATTATTATTATTATTATTACAATTATTATTATTATTATTACCATTATTATTATTATTATTATCATCATCATCATACTCTCATATTCCGCCAATCAACCCGGCCCTGTACTTGCTTTAGTCGCGTTGCACCCACCAACTTCTGAACGTCATGCTCCCAGATTTGTGTGCACGTTAAAGAACCCCAGGTGATCGAAATTTCTGGACCCCTTCACTACGGCTTCTCTCATAATCATATGGTAGTTTGGGCCGTCAAACCTCACATATCAATGAATCAAAGCTTCTGAATTTCCTCAGCCAGCTAACTTCGTCCCCCCTTCACGTGTTTGCCTTCTCTTGGAATCCAGTCTGTCACCCTTGATGACCAGTGGTTATGCCGCCTACGCGCTATGTACCCGGCCCATGTCTATTTCTTGAGCTATAACAACCTTAACACTTATTTGTTCCCTGACCCACTCTTTTTTCATCCTATAGTATGAATATTATTTGGCGTTTTACAACCCAATACCACGATATCATTACGAGTGACGCCGTATAGTGAAGCGCTCCGGAAATTTTGACCACCTGGTGTTCAGTAGCGTGTATTGACATCTCACAGTGGAGTGTCCTTTACCATTTCGCCCTCACCAAAAAGCAAGCGCTGTGGCCGGGATAAAACTCAGGGTCTACTCTCCTGCTGTCTCTTAGGGTATCACCTATCATTTTCCTTCACTGCGTCGTCTTCAATTCCAGTTCAACCTTCTTTGTAAGCCTCCATGTATCTGCTCCTTAGGTAAATATTTGTAAAATGCAGCTGTCACACAAGTTATTCTCGAAGTGTATTGGTCTATATACTACTATCCATGATTTCAGAATGCTTGCCACAGAACAGGGATCAAAATATTACACGTTTGCTCTAAACGTTAATGCGAAAGTATAACTATCTTGTGCAGCTGCGTATGCAAGCGTATGTTAAAGCAAGCGTATGTCATTGCGCCCTTGTTATCACTTGTTGGCGCAGTAAAAAACAGGCACTGCGAGTTCTGGTACGCCACCAATGTGTGCGAGCAAACATATGCACCAAGGGCGCGATATAGGCAGGCCAGACCCTATTCTGATCATTCGTTCCAGGCTAAACTGCTTAAGGCCTATGTGCTTCGATTCAGTAACTCGTTAAAACCACCAGGTGGTGAATACTTCTGGAGCTTTCCACTATGGCGTCGTCCATAATCAGATTGTCATTTTGGGAAGGTTAATACCAGCAATTATTATTATTACTTTTACTGACAGATATTGTTACTTTGCTTTTATTCTTTAACAACGAGCACATTACTTCGTTGAGAAATTAAGCATAACTGACTATACAACTTCAATGTACATTGCAGCTTTTTCCTTATTTATGAGATAAGCTTACTCACGACAAAATCAATCATTCCGTTGCAAAGAATGTTGAATCCGTCTGAAAAAATATCCATAATAGTTGGGCAGTCTCCAATGTTGTCGAACTGAAACAAGGCATAAAATCGATTGTAAGAATGACCAGGAAAGAAAATGGGGGCATCCACGCGCTAGTGATGCGAAGACAAAAGAAACAGCCTGGTTGGTTGCCTTGCCCTCCTCCTTCCGCTACTCGTTGCCCTCGCATAAAGCTTATTCACTTGTACTTCTTTTTCACACGTCCTTGCTATATATACATGACATGAATGAAAAGATGAGGATGCCGACCACTAGAGCGAAAAACTGCATTATTTCAGCAACAGGATACAGGTTTACAATAATATACATGCACCTGGACACGCTGTGCTATAATATACATGGTCATACTATGATTTACTCTTCTCTCCTGGGCCACGCCGCAGTGGTCTAGTGGCTAAGGTACTCGGCTGCTGACCCGCAGGTCGCGGGATCGAATCCCGGCTGCGGCGGCTGCATTTCCGATGAAGGCGGAAATGTTGTAGGCCCGCGTGCTCAGATTTGGGTGCACGTTAAAGAGCTCCAGGTGGTAGAAATTTCTGGAGCCCTCTACTGCGGCGTCTCTCATAATCATATGGTGGTTTCCGGACGTTAAGCCTCACATATCAATCAACTGGGCACCCTCACTTCCCTCACACCCCTACACCCTCACATTTCCTTTGGAATCAAGCACGGCTATTTTGTGCTAGGAGATATTTGGCACACCTCTTTTCTACACATTGCGTTGGTGTACAGTAGATGGTTATACTACGATTTACTTTATCTCCCCTTCTCATTCTCTTCCTCCGCATATATTCATCAGTACACCTAACCTGTGCGTTTCTTTTTCACCATTTTGGTATACTGTAATACGCTAGGATATGCTCGGCACATGCCCGCCCAGTTTTACGCGCGTGATCCAGGAGTTTAGTGAAATATTGTATTGTGCTACATATTGTGCTACATTTGTAGCTGGCGAGTCCTTCACATTCTCAAGAAGCAGTTGCGAGTATGGATGTGAGACCGGGCCGCCATGGATTCACTCGCAAGCAGTAATCTGGCAACATGTTTTATTCAGAACGCGAGCCCTGAACTGCATGAGACCTCTTAAGAGAAGTGCATTCGTGGGGAAAATTTTACAAACTTGTAAGATAAATAAGTACAAAAAATGCTATATGTGTCCGTTTCCCCATACTGGTTTAATGCGGTTTTTTCCCTTGCTGGAAAGGTGGCCTATTTCAATGCATTGCCTATCACTTTTTTGTATATCTTTCAGTTATATTGCAACTCCGGATGTATCTTCTACTGTTGCCGTAAACATGAAGTTGCGTATTATCTCCACTGGTCAGGTGGAAGCACGCCAGTTGTCTTAATTAAAAGGTCACTAACGGGAAACAATAAATTAGTTTAGCCTGATAATTATACACTGAAAACTCTATTGCCGCTAGGTTCACTATTGTAGGCGCATTAACAGAAGAGAAAATCAAGGTGAAGGTCTGAGATATAAATTTTACAACTAAATCTTTGTAAATGACATCAAGAATTTCAAAATGTTCTTTTTTTACTTTGGCCTCACTGGCCCATCTAAATTTTCGTAAACTTAGCATGATAAGCCTCTGGCTCCATCAAAGCACAATGTACTTAATGTATTCCGATTCGAAACTGCATAGGCCTTAGTAGAAGCCATCGAAATTGATAACGTCACCGTGATTATTGCATGAACTGTAATGGCACTCTCATTCTCATTTTTCATCTTTTCCATCTTACCAAGCTTCTTGTCGTGGTAAGAACGGTGATATTGTAACGTTGAAAGAGCTTACGCGAGAAATAATTTTTGTCGTTTAGTGTACCCTACTAAAAGTTTCTCAGTGGGGGCTCATCACTGCGCCAGAAACTGCATGCTGTGAGCTGTAGGACGTATCGTCTAAAGCGCGTTATGTGTTATCTTTCCGCAAAATGCAAATCGGCTTGTTTCTCAAATCGATTGATTTGATTTGTGGGGTTTAACGTCCCAAAACCAACATATGATTATGAGAGACGCTTGTTTCTCAAATCTAGACGTCTTAAAAGTGACACTTACAAATCGGCTTGTTTCTCAAATCGAGACCTATTAAAAGTGACATTGCGGAAGCCAACCGATGAGGCACACCGTATTTGTTTTTCGACAGTACTGTGCTGTCGGTTTGGGTTTAGTCAATGCAGCTGTACTTGTTAGTTTTCTCCCACTTCATACTTCGCAACTGCATCAAGTCACGCTTGACGTTGTGCTTGACATCTACTACCAACTACACACGTGTAAGCAGTAAATATGCGTAACGAGTGTAACCAGTGATTTGTTAGTAATAGCGCGCGAGCATTGAGCTCAACATATGGAAGTGTCTGTGGAATTTCCCACTGACATAGAGCCAATTATATCATGCATGGCGCTGACAGGATGTATATTTAAAAAGACAGCGTGGGAAACGCCATTCGCATACAGGTGTCCTTGGTGCACTGGACCTTTTATGTCCGGGACTCGACGCTTGAGCAATATACATTTCAAACCAGTGGCATGCACACTGCCGCGTCTGTATATCGAAAACGCATATAGTTAAGGACACTTAACTAACTCCCAATTACTGATGGCTATACAACTAATTCACTTACTTCGTCGATGTAAGAAGAAATATTATTCTTGAGGCTGTCACACTCGTCTATGGTGAAGTCAAGAAAAGTCTGCAAAGGTCGCATGAAAATGTGAAAAATGTGAAACAAATTAACCCACCTGGAAAACTCTCTTGCTAAATGGTCGCAGCTGTTTTGACTTACCTGCTTTACAGTGTCTTCGAATTCTCTTAACTTATGCACGACATAATCAGAAAGTTTCTTGTCATTAGAGAACAAATCCTGCGAATAACAATACACCTTTTTTTAACAATCAGCTTCTCCTGTTTTCTATTGTGTTAGCGCAAAATTGCACCGTTAATTACCATTGTAAACTAAAGCAGAATGGCCAGTACCTCTATAATAAGTTGTTTTGTTTTTGTTTTTTTTTTTGTTTTCGCCGAGTCACTTGTAGAAATTTCTGGTAGACAGTCGTGTTTTTGGGGGTTTATTAATGTTTTTCAGCAAGTTCATTTTTAAAGAACCTCACTTTGAACAATATCCTGTTTGGCGTTGACTAATAGCTATTGTTGATGACTTTGAGTAGTTGTGTGTTGAAGCCAAACACACGTTCAAGGAATCAAGTAGTAACACTAATCATTCACGAGAAAACATGCACTGAACCAAATGGAGACTGTACAAAAGACAATGCTGAAAAGTAAAAATGTGCTTTCGTTTGCAGTTGCGCATATGCTAGCTGTATACAATACTAAAGTGATTTCAACGTGATAGTGTTGTAGAGCTCGTGTCGTAAAAATGATGGCGTCGGTGTTGGTGCCGTTGGTTGTGAGTGAAAAGTGATTTTATGCATGACCGGAAAGCTGAGAACAACTCAAATAAAATAAATCATTTGGGTCCGAGTAGGGTTGCACCCCGGGTCTTTCGTATGGCAAGCGGATGGTATACCACACGGCCACGCGCGTGTTTGTGAATACAGTCAAAAAAACTTCCCCTGCTATGAAATGCAGTGAAAGTAACACATGCTTTACAAGCGCGCGTCCTGTATACGTGCTTCACAACACAACATAAAATGTTGCCGTAATAATGCACTCTACAAGCGCCCATTGGTATCGGGCGTACGAACATGTGGTTACCATAATGACTTCGTGGTTTCAAGCCGGTTAAAAAGCACACATGCTAATGCACCCCTAAGACCATGTAGAGGGTGCATCGCAACTTCAAAAAAAGGTTTCACACATCAAGAGTTTGCAGTACGCATAGAAACGAAATATCACTTATGCGTTGAACTCTTAAAGGCAAACTTTCCGGGCCCCCTAATTTTTCGCAACTACTATTTCTTTTTGAGCGACATGTTTTCTTACAACTAAAAACTTTTTCTACATTGCCAGGATAATTACATTTTCTTTCCTTTTATTCTTCTTTCGTAACCATTATTTCCTTGCTTTCTGGGTAGCATTTTTACACTTTGACCTAAAACAATGCAATTAATTCATCATAGAGTGAGGCGAATTTGTGCCAGCATCTCGGCCACCTCGTCGTTATACTTACGGTCATGTTGTTATAAGCTTCTTGATTGTCTGTATACTGAATGACACATAAATCAGGGAATGACTAAGAAACCCGGATGGCTATTCTTCGTCAGGCACGTGAATGCTTACAATGGTATAGATGCTCATGCACGTGTGTTATTTACAGCAGCAAGTTAAGTGATGCGTCTAGTAACACTGTTTACTCGTTGTATTTATGCACTTTTATCAACAAAAGGGCGCACATAAATTTTTAAAAGAAATATGCATACGCACAGACACGCTTTAGAAATTAAAAAAAACACCATAATATGGGAACAGTGATCTTGTTGTCATGACTACTGGTGTTGTGCTTCAGCAATTTGAAACATTCGATAATGAGATCAAGTAATCGCGAATTTTGTACGCAGGTGATCATTCCGTGAGAAAATAAACGCTGATGACCAGAATTCTGTGTTTCATGCCCTGCTGCTGGTCTGGCGTGGAACCTTCGTAGTTACGTAGTAAAATGAAGTGCAGAATCGAGAATAAACAATTGCAATCTAGAACATCAATTTTTCCGTTGGTTTCGTTCCTCATTTTATTGCTTATCAGATGTATTAAGTACTTAGTGCTATAAATATGTACTGCAACGTTGAAGCAAATTGATTGATATGATTGATATGTGGGGTTTAACGTCCCAAAACCACTATATGATTATGAGAGACGCCGTAGTGGAGGGCTCCGGAAATTACGTTGAAGCAAATTACGCCCACTCTTGAATGTGCACGTCTTCATCGGAAAGGGGAGAGGGCATTATTGTGTACGTTCGCCATCAGAACGTCTGCCTTACATTTTGATTTATTAACTGAATTTTCATTTTTTGAAGTGTGCTTTAACAGCTTGATATATAGTAAAGATATATGTTTATTGCAGATAAACTGCACGTGAATAAAACCAATCACATGAGCCGGAAAAAAAGAACACACAGGCAAGACTCAGTAGAAGATGGAAGTTAGTGATGAAAAATTTCTAAACGTAGCGGGCTTGAGGTGATGTTTTGACGAGCGAACTTTCTTCAAGGCAGTGATTTCTTGCGAAAACGTCGGATATAGCAAATATTCCCTGCTTACATTTTGTTTACTTTTTCACTTAGTTCGCACTGAAGCCTGTGTTCATAATTGTGAGATTCTGTGCTTGTCTTTCGCATGCGCAGTGACTCGCGCTGTTTCTGTAACCAACATTTACCGGGTGTTCTGTTATACAACTGCCCTTTGTTAGAGCCGCATAAGTGCAGCTAACAATGATAACCTATCATGAGGCGCTGATATGTTCTCACCTTTAGGTCCGCTTTCTCAAACTGTCCCTGGAACTGCTGAACAGCCATATAGCGTGATACCACCTCTTCGGCCAGTGCTTTGATATCTAATTTGTACTGATGAACAAGGTCCGTTTGAAATTCAACGATTTTCTGCGTGTTGTGAGAAAAATAAAATGAACAAAATGGCATGTAGGCTCAAGCAAGAGGCATTCGCAGCGGTGGCTACTTGCACCCGTGCACACACCACGTAACGACGAGAAAGAATTTTCGCTCCTATTGGGCACCATCCCCTATTGACTCTGGTATTTTATGGCTATAGTGATGGCTGCTGAAAGACTGATCTGTAGAAGTCTGTAGAACTCCTCAGCTGCTTCAACGATATTATTCCTATTGGTAGTTGCATCCCTTTATTTTTGTATCTTAGTGCATGCGTCTAGTTAATTCGTTTGCCCACTCTTCTCCTCACTGCTCTTAAACTTTGTCCTTCGTTTAGACCATGTTCATTTTTCTTTGAAATATAGCTTCTAAAGTAGGCTACCTTACGTCTGTCGATCAAATTTGAAAGTTTTGCCATTTATACGTTGTGTTTGTGTTAGATTATTCTATGCTATGGTCTTTCTTGAGGAAGTCTTTTTTTTTTGCCGAGAAAACTCGACAATGTCTGGACTAACTACCGTACCTCCAACTTTCTATTCCATGCTCCGTAATGATACTTATCAAATTGTTGTTATTTGATACTTATCAAATTGTCGACACTGTAATCCTCTTTCTCGGTTAGAGCCGAGTATCGGTTCTGCGTGGGCATTTTGAGTTCCTGTACTCTCACTCTTAACCTTAACCCATTTGTCGGCTTCTATCGTATACCTGTTTCCGTCGTTACCTCATATCTAAGTGAGTTCGGAATTTTGCAATACTATCTGCATACTTCAAACTGTGAACTTTGTATTTTGAATAAATAAAACTGAACGTGAAACTGAAACTATGGTCATTACATCGCACCCTGCTCATCATCTCCAGATTCTGCACAATCCCAAGGTGTGCGCACAGTCTGAGGTCTATTGCATTTTTAGTCTTCCGCGACCATCTCGGATTCAGCCGTTTTCTAAAGAAAGTACTGGCTATCCGTAGATTATTGTGTTTTGTGTGTGGTAATTAATTACCAACATTATTTTAAAACATACACAATTGGTAATTCATTACGGACTCGTAAAATTGTGGCATGCATCTGGCAGTAAATGTAAAACAACAACAACAACAACAACAACAACAACAACAACAACAACAACAACAACAACAACAACAACAACAACAACAACAACAACAACAACAACAACAACAACAACAACAACAACAACAACAACAACAACAACAACAACAACAACAATAATAATAATACTAATACTACTACTACTACTACTACTACTACTACTACTACTAATAATAATAATAATAATAATACTTTATTCTGGCATGTGTACACGACAGTTACATGTCACCGAGATGAGGCAAAAGGGAACAGACGAAACTGTTTCCTGACTAGGCCTACATCCCGGCTCGTAAACAAAAAAAGGAGTGACATATATTTGTGTAAACAGTTTCGTGAACAAAAAAAAAACAAAAAACAAAAACAAAAACAAGGACAATGGTGAGGAAAGCGAAAAACATACAGTACAGCACAATTCATCAGCATCACTGTAGAGAAGTCATGAAATTTCAAGCAATTTTGCTATATAAGTACGAAAACCTATAAAAACCATTTCATGTTGATATGTCCATCAGAATAAAGTTGTGAATAGATTTAATGAATGAAGAGGAACAATAGTATTCATCATAATTCAGAATTCAAGTGCAGTTAACAATGTGCGCAGCTTAACAATTGAAATGCAATTAACAATTGAAATGATATTGTCAACCATAGTTTATGAGTTTTTCTAACTTTTATAGTTGAGACAGGTAAAGTGAGGACAGGTAAAGTGAAGTCATTCTCACGTCATCTAGCATTGCGATTTGGCTGTGTCGTAAGAACTGAGCACAGATACCGTTTGGTGCAATGGTAACGAAAGACGTAGTGAAAGGGAACACAAGATCGCTTGCATGCGTGCGGGTGCTTGCTCACTATTGTCATACGTGTAAACACTGTTGTGCATGGTTCTGTGTGTAGCAAGCCTATATTCATATTGCGGGGCGTAAATACCATAGACGGCCGGATTGTCAAATACTGTCGTGCGCTGTTTGGTCATCGTCGCTTGGCGTACCGCTTCATGTGTTGCATATTGACGCGTGCTCGCGCCATAAAGTCATCTTCCTCTTGTTTTTTGAGCACCTTGTCGATTAATATACTTATCATCATGAGTAAAAAAAAAAAACTTGTGCGCTTGGCGTATTGCAGAAGAAAACCCGTACAAAAATATAAAGAAATACCGGAAGCAAGCAAGAAATAGACAGATAAAAAAGAGCAAACGTGAAAGAAAAAAACACAAAAAATAATATATATATGAGAAAAAAAGACTGCCCAGCATCCGCTCTTTCTTCAAATTTGACAACCCTTGTTCGAAGCTGCCTTAATATTTTTTTATTCATGAGGTTCGCTGTATGTGTGCGTTCAGTGTGGCGTTCTTCGTGATGTTTGTGCTTTGTTTATTGTAGGATCGCTACAGGCTGGTTCATTTCCCTATAGCCTATATTCAGCTACTTACATCTAGAGCCGCTTCGAGGTCCTTCGGCTTTATACCGGCCAGAGATCCAATTCCAACGTGCTCCCTGCAGTGCCTGCGAGAACATCGAGAACAAAGATGAGGGGTTCTTCATTGATTAAACAACTCAGAATGCTTAAACCTAGAGCAGATGGACAGGTGTTATCGGCCATATTGAGATGAATGGTGAGCGCAAAACTAAAGGAGGCTGGAGGCCTATTAGAACGAGCACAAACTCCCTTGTACTTGTTTGTTCCTTTTTAAGTCTCTGTTAGTGTAGCGCTGCACATTTATTCCAATTGCCCAAATATTTACGCTGTTACAATATGCTGGGAGGTATACTATAATCATCCTGATTGAATAGAGGTGACGTTAGGTCTGATAGCATGCCATCTGTGGCCCACTGTATCAACCGGTGAAGCCTTTAGGGCATCACGGCAGCATGGAACTTGCGAGATTTATACGCCAACGGCAAAGTGAAAGCGCTATGCATAATAAATTTGTTATTTAGGCTGAATATGCAAATGCTCTGAATACTACGACTTTTTCACTTGCCAGCGGCACTGAAACCTTTAAAATTGTTTCCAACCAACGAGGCCTGTATTCAGATATTTATCTGGACGCGTACTTTCTACCAATGACACCATTCGCATACAACGCAAACTTTTGAGCCCATCAAAATGTCACACGCAATGGGTAACAATAATAAAAGAACAATATACAGTGTTTTTAAGACCATATAGATTTTTAATAGGAACGCTATATACGATGGTCATGCCACCGTTTTTGCACTCGTACTCTTAATCGAGGCGCAATACTTCGCCGCAACTAAAATGACACTGACGAGACAAATTAGTGAAACCTCGTTAATTATTGACTTGAGGGTCATTATTGATATTAGAGCGTTTTATTGCATACCCACATTTTTTAAATATTTATAGTTCCACGTATTTCTACACAGTTATATTCGAATTTCGAATGCGATATATCTCTGTTACGTGAACCCGTACACTATACGCGTGATTAAAAACTTGCGAAAACCCGTAGAAGTTTATTTTCCGCAAACTAAGATATTCAGCACCGAAACAAAAGAAATCACTATTTGACTTTTTAGAAATGTGCCTGCGAACCACACTTTCTTAGCGCACAACAACAATGCACAGCAAGTGCTATGAGAAGTCGGTATTTCAACTAGCTGTACTTACTTTTCAACTAAGCTGTATTTCAGAAGTTTCATCACGTAGTGTCGATTGTCTGTGGCATTCATAAGCAGAGAGATGGTCTATAGAGGGGAGAGGAAAATAGGCAAAATGTTGATTTGACTGATGTAAGATAGAAAACTGGGTGAGATAGTACAGATTCATAGTCACTAACAGCACAAAAAAACAGACAAGAAGTAGACACGGCACAGGGCTGTGTTCTGTTCACATTTAGTCTGTGTTTTTCACAACATTAGCCACAATTACTGATTAGTTCGTAATTCTTGTATCTGCCTATAAAAGTTCATTCAAACAACTCAAGTGTGTATATAGTGCATAATATAAATTGATGGATGCCTAATCAGATAGATGAGTCAAATGACTGCTAACTATGTGAACAGAAGCTACCTTAGTCATGTCATAGTTAAATATCCTTTATGATGATTAGAATAGAACTTTTGACAATATTTACCGGAGGGGACGTCACACATGTTATAAAGAAAAAAAGTTTTAGGCGGAGTCCACCAAGACTTTTCGAGAATCAATTCCGTCATGGAAGTGACGTTGACCAAGTGTTCACGAACAGGTCATGAAAACCAAATGAAGTTTGGTTGGTTTGAATGACCTGTGAATCGAGCTCATGGTTTCACGTCTCGCCCCAATCTGTGTCCGGCGCACTAACCACTAGAGCACCGGTGGTCATGCACGAGGGCTATCAAACGTGACTAAGTCTCGAACCTCCGTCTCATGGTGACGGTGTCACGGTGGTGTCACCGTTCAAAAGTACCGCATCATAGCATTCATGAGAAACGAGTGGGTACATTCAGCGCAATGGAGGCTTTCATTGTGTTATTTTAGGGAACTCTATGGTTGGTGCAATGTGCCGTACACGATGATTCGGTATGATGACGATGCAATACATGATTTGCACTTGCCATGTTAGCATGGTGACTAAGGGACCTAGTATTGCAGCTTCAGATGTACCAACAGCGTCTGTCCACCACCTGCTGCATCGAGTGCGGGTCGTGGGCTCAATCGCGACCATGATTCTCACATTTCGACACGGGCGAAATGCAAGGGGCCCGTATACTGTGTGATGCACGGTTAAGAACATCGGATGGCCGAAGTTTCCGAAACCCTCCCCACGTCGTCCCTTCAAGCTATTATTACGAGTTAAATGTCAAAGCAGAGTAGAGTGGGTCAGAGAAAAAACTAGGGTTAATGATATCACAGTTGAAATCAGGGAGAAGAAATGGACATAGACGGGGCACGTAGCACGTAGGCAGGATAACCACTGGTCATTAAGGGTAACTCACCGAATTATGAGAGAAGGATTGCACACGAATGGGAGACTAAGTTAGGTGAGCCTATGAAACGAAGAAGTTCGCAGGTATAATGTGGCAGCAGAAAGCACAAGACCGGGTTGATTGACCCTGAAGTGGGTGTATTCAAGCTGATAATGAAGGTGATGACGATATTTAGGATTTTACGTTATTAGGATAGTTCATAGTTCATTAGTCAGAGCAGCTAAATGCCCATAATGATAAAAAAGATAGCGTAATATTCAAATTTGCTAATAATTATCTTATTTCAGCTATTTTATTCTCATCTACTCACCAGATCTTTCAGGGGTTCGGAGTCGCCTTGATAGTATGATCGTTGGGAGCGGCAAAGGTAGATGTCGCCTATGCAACCCAGCAACATAAAAATACCGGCTGATAGTAGCATCAGGGAGCCTCCGAACACCATTACGTGGCTTGTACTAAAATAAAATACAGCAAACGCAACTTGCATAGCGTTGCAGTCACTCATGATGCAGACTTCGCTTTCATAAAAAAAAAAAAACTCGAAAACATGCAGCCAGCGGCTATCAATACCAGCTTTCGCTTATGTTTTCGCACACCCTAAAATTGCTGCATTTTACTACTGTACATTTATTCGAGAATAAAACAACGTAGTTACATCACATCACAAATGCAAAACAACACTAAAACTATCTAAGTTTACTAAGAAAATCACCAAATATCAGGTGATTGACCTTTAGCCACTCACCGAATTATAAACGCCATCTTAGATCATGTCCACTTTGAAATTTAGTGCCATATCTATGTGGTTGATATTTACCTCGTCAAGCTTAGATATTTTCAATCAATCAGCCTTCATAGCTATGAAAAAATCTCGCTATATGTATTCCATGCACCAATTTATTGAAAGGTAAGCAAACTGTTACAAATATTTATTACAAGTACTCTACCTATAACAATTAATTTTCACGTGTCCCTATATTTAGCACTCCTCAGTGAACCATCGAAAATAGCTACCAATCCAGGCAAGTTCTCTATGAACACGGTCCATGTCACCTGCTTCATAAGATACGCGCGAGAGGAAAGCTCTTTCTCTGATTAAGCCGCCTTATGTTGAAGGCAGCTTATGTTGGAAGCATCGAATCAAAAGACCATACTTCTACAATGTTTTTCTTAACATTTCTGTTTATCTTAATGCGGCAGCACATGCGTTGATGCGTAACAGTTGATACTTTCTTGCATTCGCAATTATTTGCACGACGTATAAGACGAAGGATCCGTACCCCACGAGAACATATCCGGCCATGTTTGACAGCGCGTTTCGCTCCAAGGGAGATGCGTGGCCGTAGTGGTTGGCGAAGCCCAGTGTGAAGCCAGCCATCATTCCTCCCATTGTGACAACCACGAATACCATCATGGCGATGATTGAGTACTTGCTTCACGAAAGATGGGAAATATAAAAGAATCAGTGTGCACGTAATGCGCATCAATGTGGCAATGGTACTCGTATATGATCTTATTTTTAAAAAAAGACAAACAGCTTTTGAGAAAATGAGCCACACTCACCTAGAGAATAAGGAATATTGGTTACCAATTACGTAAATGAACTAGGTGCTTCCTTCATAACCGAGCGCAATGTTCCTCTATCTGGCCTATAGTGCAGTGACGGCTAGTGCTATTGGCATTATAAAAGCGTATTTATACCAACTGTCGTTTTTGTACCTCAGGAAACCAATTTTACTTATAAGTAGTTAAAAGTGGAAATGACACCATTTCATTTTGCCAGTACCAAAATTATGTGAGTGAACTTGGAGAATAACAAAGAAACTGGATAAGCTAGGAACCACACTCTGTACGATGGAAGGAAGACAGTGAGACCTAGGAAGAGAGTTGAGGGCATCAAAGATAGCCTATATCCCAGGATCTATATAGAAAAGACAATTGACCTTGGCAGTTCCTGTAGTAAGGACACACAAGCTGTGGTCAGTTAGCCTTACTGGTCGTTTTCTAAACATGAGCATTTCATGAAAGGTTATGAGTAACAATGACGTCTAAGTTTTTGTTTTGTAGGAACGTATTCGGCTACCACATTGCTAATTATGAAAGCTCAGCTGGTAGTTCTTGTGAATTGAATGTGCTTCACTTTTTAGACATAGTTACATTTTCAATTGTTAGGTAGACATGTGGGATTTAACGTCCCAAAACCACTATATGATTATGAGAGACGCCGTAGTAGAGGGCTCTAGAAAACTAGACCACCTGAAATTCTTTAACGTGCGCCCAAATCTAAGCACACGGGCCTATATTTTCAATTATTAACATCAGTAGCTGGGTTAGGTGAGTTGTCAGCCCACTCACATCAATATGGTTAGTGATCTGTCTGTAATTAATGATCAGCATTTAACACTACGATACCTGCCCGCACAGGACAATATGGGGTGCAGATCATTGGGAGATTCACTCATCCTGCTATTCACCTTATTTCAGTGTCACACAGGCAGTAGTGATCCTTATCGAAACGAACGCGGATCGAATTGTTTTATAAAGATCGGTTCTTTTCGTAGTCTGCCTAGCGGCAACTAATCACTGCTGGGAAATCAAATCCCGATCAGGCTTAATTGCGATCAGTAGGTGTGGGCTGTGGAAATGTGGTGATACGCTGTCGGAGCAAACAAACAGAGTTGACACCGTCAGACAAAACCAAACACACATTTATTTAACTGATTGTTCAACGACGATGTCGTCAGCCGGATCAAAATGCATCAGTACACGCTAAAACAACCTTACGCGACATTCCACAACACTCGGCAACATAACGAACACAAGGTGGCGTCGCCAACGCTCGATTCACCACGAAGGTCTGCGAGCGACGACCCACGATGCCGTCCCTACGGGCGCACCGCGAGAGATGACGGCTCACTCTAACCGCCACACTAGAGAAGCCACACGCCAAAGACGACCCCTCATCTCTCATGTGCTGCCATCCACGCTTGCTGCCAGATGTCACTGCTGGGGCTACCGCGCTAACCATGATGACGGTGGTTATAAACGCTCGCGAGCACAACACCACCTATCGCTCAATTGTTGTGCATCCTGAATTCGGCCTTCACGCGGAACAAGTGTGCACCACCATGCGCAAAAGACTTGACAGCGCATTGCACCCCCCCCCCCCCCCCCACACACACACACACAGTGCACCCTCTGACACCGATATAAAACAGACTGCCGTTGACGATGATTCAAGTATCGGTAGTGATCAATATTATGATAACAATGGTGAAGTATGACCGACAATTTAGTTTTAACTGACTGTGATAAGAGTTTTGGTGCCAGTAACACTCGTTTAAAAGACTAGACTTCAATAAATGCGCTATAACGTTCCCACGCCGCATCTCTGTAAGCGCGTTGCTTGTTATAGCTGTGTAAATTCATTTATCTTCAAGATAAGAGCTGTATTCTTTTCGTGCCCCGCCGCGGTGGTCTAGTGGCTAAGGTACTCGGCTGCTGACCCGCAGGGCGCGGGTTCGAATCCCGGCTGCGGCGGCTGCATTTCCGATGGAGGCGGAAATGTTGTAGGCCCGTGTGCTCAGATTTGGGTGCACGTTAAAGAACCCCAGGTGGTCTAAATTTCCGGAGCCCTCCACTACGGCGTCTCTCATAATCATATAGTGGTTTTGGGACGTTAAACCCCACATATCAATGAATGTATTCTTTTCGTTCTTAGTTTTTCTTCTGTGTAATTTACTCACTGAACTAAACACATTTTGGGTAGCAATTTGTTATGGGCAGTACCATGATATCCCCATGAATCAAAGTGCAGCTATTGAGAGCCAACATAAGCTGTCATAATTATTCCTTATCTTGAACTTTGTGTATTATATATTTTTTATATATCAAACTCTAGGCTAGAAGACAAGTTCACCTGTTGAAACGTTTGCTCAAGTACACAACCCTCATTTACGACAATGTTTTTTACTTCCCAATATTTACACTGAAAAACACAGCAAACTCACACTGCGTTTCACAGCGCATGTTTTATTCCAATTGTTTTCCTGTTGTCTTTGTTATTGATATAAATGTGTTTCGGCAGCATAGCTGGCACTTCTTTGGATGTGTTTAGTTTTCTGCGACTCTTTAATATGGCGTCCGCAGTGTGCATTTTTACGTACGTACCAACAACTCAATTCGCTGTTCACTTACATGAGGTCCTTCCATCCTTTGATGTCCAAAAGGTTACTTGCATCACTTGTTTCGTTCGCGAACAGAATCGTTGTCATAGAGTCCACGCCGTCTTCTACCTGGATATGATGAGCCAGGAAAAGGCGTAGTATACGCACATGTTAGTCTCCTTTGGTTCTTGATATCGCTGCGGGAACTCGTTCTACTGCATAAGTATTGTAAAGCTAATGCAAAAGTAATGCACGACGTCAAACCTTTTCGCCCAAGCACGTGTAGAACATACCCGTATACCTGGTTGTTACTGCCTTAAACCATGTTTTGCCCTAAAGTTCTGAAAGCTTTATCTGTATACAGAAGCATTGTACAATGCCAGTCGTCTCAAACAAGTGGCCCGCCGGTCTCTGGCCAGCGGCCTACAAATAAATTAAATCGTCTTACACAGTTTTTATTATTTTTATATATATGTTCAGGGGCAAGTACAAAGGTATGACTGCTTTTAAGCATTTTTTTTTTTCGCAAGGCACTGCGTGCGGTCTCCATGCATTGATACACGACCTCAGAAGAAAGCTGAGAGTCGTCGTGCATCTTAAGGGCGAAAAATTTTTTTGTGTGCTGCAGACCCTGAGCGCTTTTATCTAAATGCTTACCAATCCGCCTAGGTCTGGGTGCTCTCGTTATCACCCCCTCAACTTGGTGTAGAGCAAAATTAGTATCTGAGAGTAAGGTAACTTCACGGTTATTACTCGCTGGTAATAGCATGAATAATGTGAAAATCCCGTCGCACACGACGTCAAACTCTTTACACACCCGCATACCACAAGTCACCGTATGCGGGTAGGAGCCCCAGTTATTTGACAGTTTATATCTACCGAAGAAAGACGACAACCGACTTTGATATTGTAAATGCCGGAGCACTAAGAAAAACTGACATTGGTATTGTGGACACGGTGAACGCAAGAAATAAATGTTACAGTTGCAGCACGAATTAAAATCAAGCATTCTGTGTGGTAGTCATGTATTCTACCTCAGAACAACGCGTGGTCTCGATACTGCTTCGTAAACAAGACTCTACGCCGGTGTATTGTTGGTGAAACGTCGATTGTGGTTGCCTATCTAATATTATAAGCACTACATATGTATACTAGATAAAGGAGTCCTGCCAGGTAAGCGTTCATAGAAGTAGCATTAGGCAGGGCTTCTATCCTCCCAAATATAGAGTGCCTCGATGCCCGCTCCTTCGGGGGAGCGGGCATCGAGCCACACTACGCAAGTAAAAAAGCCATACTTCAGCTTACCGCTTCTAGTGTTGTTAGTACCGATGTTGCTGTTGGCATCGTTATGCAACTGTAAACAACTGGTTATATAAAACATGTGCGACCGTTCAACATACATGTTTGTGCGCATAGCATTTGTGCAATACTTTAGCATTACTTGGTAACGCTTCGCTCTACGAAAAAAGTTACATCGTAGTCACATTCCCTCCGCATTCTTCCCATGATATCAATTCCAATGGTACAAGAGATCTGCCGGGAATTTAGTAAATATGGGGAACAGTATCGACCTGCTGTTGAAATCCTAGTACCAGATACCTTTCATAAATGACCACTATAGGAGATATATAGGCATTTAAATTGGAATCATTACCTCACATTTCATACTAATATCCTTCCCCTCATTGCTACTTTCTTCATTGCAGGCCCTGGCCCATGAAGGAGAAAATTTTTGTGACTGCGGCTCACTAGCTGGGGTGAGTTCGAGACCTTTGCATTTTCCATTGCTCCAGAACAACTTAAAACCAAAAACCACATTCTTTTTAATCTCAATCTGTGCAGTGATCTTCCCCTACCGCTATGCACTTCTGAACGCTTTCTGCACCTGACGTGGTACATGAGTGTTCGCAAGATTGATGGCGCAGCCAGGTTTCTGTACTTCCGTCATGATCTGCACTGCCTCCGTTGTCGGTGCACATTTGCCCTAGAGACATGTCACGTGATGACATTACAAATTTAGACAATGAGTGGCATAATGATGCCGCCACATTGTGACGTCATTTTGTGGTGACGTTTTGCACCACTCGTGTTGCCGCCGTGGACGGTCAGTTTTCGAGTTATCTCAGGCTTTCACCTAAATGTTATTTAGATAGGCAGTGTACGGATATGGGTGCTGAAAGATGAGTAAACGAAAAAAAAAAAACAATCCTTCCGTGCTACCTGCAGACTGCCAAGTCTATACGTTATGCTAGACTCGGGAGAAGTAAGTATCACGTCGCAGTATAGTTTTATGTTCTACTAGCATTTAATTACGAATTAATTAATCAAAAATGTACCGGTAGTGACTAGTAGAGCAAAGGTGTCCAAATGGCGAAAAATGCACGATTCGATTTCAATGCAATGATGGAATTCATAGTAAATTACCAGGCAGCAGCAAAAATATGAAGAGAGCGTCATGAAAACACTATATAACTGCATCGACAAGATTGCTTTCGTATAATTGTATTTTTTTGCTTCATTTATTCTGCCTTTTTCCGTAACGTAACACGTATTCACCGTTCTTACAGAAGAGTTGATTGGTGGGCTAGTCGGTATACATTTATTATGGATCACTGGTCACCGTAAACGAATGCCATAAGGTACACAAACTGAGGTTGCTTGAGAACCGTCCTTACTTTCTCCTGTTTGTTTGCGCTACCAAATTATCACCATGATTTCTTATCCTTGATCTTCGTTTTTTTATATGTAGCGCTCTCTACATGGTGAAAAGCTGTGCCTTTTGCATCTTGTTTTTGCAGCCTTACTATCTAATAGACATATTACGATCCTTGAAGGGTAGCTCTGTTTATGCAATACGCGTCAGTAGGCGAACGCTGTATACAGAGCATAGATTACCAGCAGAGTGCTTACGTACTCATCTTTTGGCAAAAATCACTTGGCATCTTACGCATTTCTTCGAGAGCATACGAATTAAGGCAGCAGCCGCCTTCGCATTGCATTATTAACGTGCACAGAACTTATTCTATACTACTTAAATTTAATTATGCGTCACTAATTACTGTTCAAGAGCAACCCTAGTAACTGATGTCTCATTATATACCTCGTTAGTTAGCTTTCAGTAATAAATATTGGCTTTCCTTTAAGTGCATGTTTGCACGCTATGATTCTGATTGTATATCTCTCGTGATTGGATCCAGCTTTCGATAGCGTTCATTCACTGGATAAGTCAAGTGATATCCTTCGGGTCGTTTCAGTGCCCTCGCTGCTATTTTCGTTCAAGGGTATCTTCGCGTGAGGTATTATAAGGATTCCGCTTCAGAACTTCAATGGTCCAGATAAGACGTAATTCCTCCTCAGTGCCACATGCAAGGACCTGTGATCTCATAATGAAGTATAGTGAGGCTGAAACAGCAATATCTCATTCAGTGACCTCTGTTCTCATACAGGAGCAATTAGGCCCTAAACAGCAATTTTTTCAGTCACAGGGCACATGCACTCCAGATCATACACAACCTTTGTTGTTGATTTTTACCGAACTAAAGGAGTGAGTACGCAACCGTTATGCTTACGTGACGAACTTCATAACTGAACGCAAACAGCTGTCCTCGTAGCTGCTGCATGAGGTCTGCGACAGTGACGACGATGCCTACAAAGAAAAGAGCTTCATTCTTGTGGAATAACGTAGGCTAACGAGAATCGAGATTTCCATGCACTCACCGTGCCTCTGGAACAAGGTTGAAGACATAACAGCTCTGATAATACTAGCTCTTGTCTGTACGTCCTGCAAGTAATCAGGCAGCTCAGCAAGCACATTCAGTTCTTCCAGTCATCAAATAGGCGTGCAAATAAGAAATTTGGGTGCACGTTAAAGAACCCCAGGTGGTCGAAATTTCTGGAGCCCTCCACTACGGCATCTCTCATAATCATATAGTGGTTTTGGGACGTTAAAGCCCACATATCAATCAATCATTCAATCAATCAATCAAGTCATAAAATAAATGTTGAAGTAATATTACACGTTAAATTAGGTGCAGTGGAAGCAAATAAATTATTTGTTACAAGAAAATTAGACGACGCAAACCACCGGGAAAAGATAGGCGAAAAGAAAGAGCGTATTCTTTCGCGGTGGTATGCAAGTTTCTTGTAACACGCACCAATCAGCCCAACAACAAGTTTTACTAAACTCTTTGTTCGTACCCACGGGATTCCATATTAGCTTCCAAGCCTGAGATTCATATTGATGCTTCACGAGTGACTGCTGCCAGAACTCATCAATCAATCAATCAATCAATCAATCAATCAATCAATCAATCAATCAATCAATCAATCAATCAAATATTTAGAAAAGTTTCATTTCATTTATTATGTGACAAGTTTCCAAAGCAGCAGTATCATAGACAGTCGTGCACAAATAGTACGTAATAAATCGAGCAATTCTAGCACGGCACCAAGCAATGCAATTATCATGCAACAATCACAATACGTGAATTCGCAGGAACCACCCCTCTGATGCCACCGTATATCTCCTCTAGCGATCCTCGTAGACAATGAAAGCTTAGGAGTCTAGAGCAAGGAAAACGGGGGCCACCTCTGCGACAGCCAGGCCCGCTGTACGAGCGCCCAACAGAACTCGGGCGCACCGTCGTGGAGGGTGCTTTCCCACTGTTCTAGCGTACGGGTAGACGGAAAGATTGACGGCAGAGGATAGAAAAAATTATTCGGAAATAAAACTAAAACAGCATGATCTACTGCTGTGAAGTAATTGACAAAATAGTGAGCTCAGGAGAAAATTTCTAAATGTGTTTCTCATACGAGTGTGTTATATGCTACTGACTTTACCTTACAAATGCTCTTGAAATATTTATCTTGTGCAACTCAATCCTTCACCCTCCCTGTAATGACCCTCACGTGTGGGTTAACGATATGATTGATTAAATAAATAAGTAAATAAATAAATAAATAAATAAATCCTTGCTTTTTGCTCTATGTTGGCTATCTTCTTTCTCAAGTCTGTGAAGTTATCAGGCTGAAAGGAAGTTAATAAAACACCATGTTACTCAAAGCATGCATGTCCACAGTTACGCTGCGATTAGCATACCGTTTCAATTTAATCACGTTACGTTCTTGGTTAAGTTCAGTAAAAATTGATTTAGATAATAATAACTCGAAGTTCTCAACGCAGACGTGGACTGTGGAAATGGCTGCATAACCATAGTAAGCGAATGCAACAGCTCTTCAGCCATCTTTCATATTTAGGAGCTTCCTTCTAAAGCTCGCTGTCTGGCGGCCGCCAGCGTGCACACCAGTGCCACCGTACGCTTCTCGAGTCGCCGCTCAATCGCTGCTCCGGTGATTCGAACAACGCTCACTAGATGGCTCGCCGCCACCCAAGGCGTCGGTTTTCGATGGCCCGCGCGCTACGTCTCCTTCGTTCTCATCGCTTCGTAGGCATGGTAACACGTGGCAACTTCCTACGATGAGTGTTATGCACGGGTACCAAAATCTTTTGAAGCTCACTCACTTGCCTGATCTTAAACCCGCTTAAAGACGCCTAATAGCTAGCTCTACGTCTGACAATTATGAGCGTTAGGCATTCGAATAATGGCCCCGCCGCGGTGGTCTAGTGGCTAAGGTGCTCGACTGCGGACCCGCAGGCCGCGGGTTCGAAACCCGGCTGCGGCGGCTGCATATCTGATGGAGGCGGAAATGTTGTAGGCCCGTGTGCTCAGATTTGGGTGCACGTTAAAGAACCCCAGGTGGTCGAAATTTCCGGAGCCCTCCATTACGGCGTCTCTCATAATCATATGGTGGTTCTGGGACGTTAAACCCCACATATCAATCAATCAATCAATCAATCAATCAGGCATTTGAATCACGGCAGCAATCATTGACATAAAGGAGCAGGTGACTAACTGACGTGGCCAAGAATGTACAATGGCGGCCTCAGAACGTTCCCGATAACGCTGCCTTCGACGTATACATCATGCGACGGCTCGTTAACAAGCCTTGCTACAGAAATGGTCTCGCCAAGAAACGTCCAGTGCACCTACGAGCAAGCTCTCCTAAAATCATGCCCTTTATGAATATGTCGGTGATTTTTTTCACTGCATGCATGCTGTAAAAAAACTAAAGCTTTTAGTGCATCCTCTACTCAAAATCTAAGCTTGATGTGGCTTTCATTTTGACACAGTTCACCTATATGCCCGTGTTTTGTGTTTGTTTTTTTTCTTGCATGAAGCGTATTTTTTTAAAAGTGTCATAGGTACAATACATTGAGTAACCATTGGTTGGATAAATCGAAGTAGTCGAATTACGTACAATACAGACGTAGTGTGTCCGTTGACGCCGAATCTTTCTGTCTCACACACAAGTGATCCGTCCAAAATGAGAACGCGTTCTGCATATTGCTTGAAGTATCTGAGCACAATCACTAGGTTTTTTTGCTTGATTTTTCGTTTAACAAACTTTTTGTTTTTAAATAAATAGTTTGGGATATTTTCTTATACATTTATATTAGATTGGCCCGAGCCCGTTATAGCTCCTGGTAGTGCTGGCCTCCCCATTTGTTTTTTAAATACTTAGCACATACGGGTGTATGTGCATTTTAGTGTGTGTGTGTGCGTGTGCGTGCGTGCACGCAGACACACACACACACGCACACCCACACGCATGAACAAAGGAACACGGAGTCCTGTAAGAATTAGAGCAGAAAGCGGCTACTGCAAACTTCCTATATTGCTTCTCTGTTTTAATGCTAAATGCGTTAGGGGCAACAGGAAGTTTGATATCTTAGCTCGGTCTTTGTCCTACGAAAGGCGTACCGGACAACTAAGCAGTTAGATGTAGCCACATGGTTTGGCATGAAGTCTTTTATTGAAGCTTTATTGGACACAAGATGAGCGCACGTATTTTATGTACCAGGGTTGCTTTCTTAAAATTTAAACTCGGCTAAAACACAAATGGCATTATGAGTAGTCTTTAGTATTGATCGATAAGTAATACAGCTTTGACTAAGCAAGCCCGTAGAAATAAGAGCAAAACATTCTGAATGTCACTTCATCTTCAAACCACAAAAAATTACAAATAAGTGAACAATATATAATAATTTTAGTGCACTTGCAGTGAAATCATGTAGCAAAGATAATTATTCGTGCCAGATAGAATAATATTAGAATATTGCAGCCAGCAAGTTGAAGCGATAAATGTCCTTGAAGATTATGATTGATAAGGTTCCTTATAGCTACATACCAAATTTGATTAAACTGATTTCATTATACAAATCAAGCTTCAGATAGTGGAGTCTGGTTAATGATGAACACATTAGCCATATTTTGTCGCGGATCTGACATTTTGTGAAGTACACTCAAGCACAGGCGCTGCGCACCAATATTACTCGTAGAATTAGCACGTTGTATCAGCATAGGTGGTGGAGAGCATGAGAAGTGTGCTTGTCATGTGTTTACAAACATGCACACGACATCTTCGCTCTGTTTTGTAAGCGCGCTAAGTGTTACGTAAAGGTGCATTGATGTGCAACGGGCTTTCTGGTGCGTGGCGGAACCGCTGAACCGACAAAAAAAAACATCTAAGAGATGTATTTAATCTGCCACTCATGAGAAAAATGGCCACTTCATGCGCCAAATTCAATGTTTAAGAATAGCCAGGAAGTAATCACCGAACCTACTGAAATGTTTATTCGCCAAACCTTGAAAAGTAACTTATTTGGTGCAATGTAGCCCCCAACGGCAAGTTTCCTCTTTCAAGAATACCTTGCAAGACTGCATGCACGCTATACTTCAGTAGAGCAAGATTTACTATTGAAAAATGTGCAGTGAGTGGTGTTTACTCACCAGGCCGCTGATGATAAACTCAAACGCTGAGGAGAATGACGGAAGAAATAAAATTGTACAATTTAGAAAACTCTATGAAGACTGTGAAAGCGCACATAAAAACTCTGCTTACTGTTATTGTACACGAATTCTTGGAATAGAGACTGAGCTTTCAGTTCAACGCGAAGTTTAGACGCTATGGCATGTGCAGCTCTGCCACCAAATGCTGCGACAAAGAAGATACACAATTATTAACATTCGAGAATATACAAGGGTCTTAAAGTTGGCCAGTTGCTGTGTCAGTGTACTGTTTTTTTTCTCTCTGTTTACTTACTCTTGGAAAAGCTATGGCGGGATACCTTGAGCTGTAAAGACATGTTCTCGAAGGTTACCTCTGCGGCCTGTGCAAAAGAAAGAAAAAGAAACAAAACCGAATATGCAATGAAAAACAAAATTTCAAGTATTGCATACTAAAATAGAAACCGTCTTTTTGTCATTGAAAGACGTAATATGCACTTAAGTGTTATCTGACAGTAAAGCCTCAAATATACAACAAATTCGAAAATTCAGAAATTATAAATTTCAATAAATTTATTAGAAGATTCGTGTGGTGGTTCTTGTATAAAATATTACTTAATGAAAACTTGAAAGCGAAGACGCCCACTTCGACGGGATTTATGTAGCTCTACACATATTTAACCATAAAATTCTTTCCCATTGCCTTTTACTACAGAAAATACGAAAACATTTGGTGCTACTGATGAACTGTAGAATGTATTGCTATTGGGTAAATAAAATAACTGAAACTGCATGTCAGTTATGTTACTGAAGCAGTAACTGAAACAGTAGATTTTAACATGTTAGCCCGCATAACTATAGTGTGGAGGTGCTTGTTTGTCGTCATACTTTAAGACGACTTCAAGCAAAGAACTGACGCAGTAGCTGAGATTGTGAATAGAATTATCAATCATCGCAGGATATTTTGCTGCATGCTTGTGCTTTCAGAAGTGGACTGTATTTGACGTGAAGGAACCACCTCCTCTTGGTTCATAGAAATCGGTAGTGAAATGCACATGTTACCATGATACTTACTGCTTTGCTTCATGCCTCTTGCTCCGAACACACCAGGGTTCCGTTCAATGTCAAATACCAAGAATGTTTACTTGTGAAGCAGTGCATAAAACAAGGCACAAAATGAACGAAAATGCATACAACCTTTCATGCCTTGTTTTCCCGTGCTGCTTCAGAGGTAAACAACAACTATCACCAGCTCGCTCAACTTTGAACGTCACAGAACTTAAAATATTGAAAGCCTGAGCAATGAAATCCAAAGGCGTTGACGAAGAAACAAGCACAAGAGCATAACTGAAAGGGTATCGTGTGTGTTCTTTCCTCATCCCCGGCACAACTGCCAGGTTGCCTTCAGTTTCATAATGCTTTCGGATTCATAAGGTCACGTCTGGTTCAAGACGTTTCAACGCTGTGCCTTCTCTCTCGTGTCAAATCGGCTTGACGATGTGCTTACGATATCGTACGAACAACATTGGGACACAGTTCTTAAGAGAACAAGTGCAAGCTACTTATCAGACTATGTCGGAGCTCACTGCTTAGACTGTACAA
The DNA here is from genome assembly GCF_013339725.1 of Rhipicephalus microplus. Classification (NCBI taxonomy): domain Eukaryota; kingdom Metazoa; phylum Arthropoda; class Arachnida; order Ixodida; family Ixodidae; genus Rhipicephalus; species Rhipicephalus microplus. The sequence continues at coordinate 163,747,257 of NC_051171.1, read as the reverse complement.
AATCTCACAGAACTCTGGAGCTTCGCTTTCGAGTGTATAACGCGATAATCTAATCGGACCATGGTCGTATCGCGGTCCCGATCGGTAGCCTAGTTTCACTTCTATGTGCACAATCAATCCACGCTGCAATGAGAGCTAAGGTGTAGACGCCCTCGGGCTCCTATATCTATCCACGTTATGCTTCGAGACAGGGCAATACTTTGGGGCAATGTCATTGAAGGCGCACCCTTCACCACCCGTTACTCTGTATATGCTCTAGCACCCGTGAACCGTAAGCGCCATCTCACGAGTCATAATCAATCCACTTAAGAACCTTTGCGATATGCGTGCCTCGAATCTCCGGTATAGGTAAAAATCTCATTGTTAGTTCACTGGGGGAAGTACTATACGTGGTGGCTAAGTGGCAAATCACATCGTGACGCTTAGCAGTAGGTCACAGGTTCGAATACCCAATCCCACCTAGACTGAAGATTTTTAAGGACGATAGTCTTTCTTGGGGACCTTCGACACAAAAATTTTGTCTGTCTGTCTGTCTGTCTGTCTGTCTGTCTGTCTGTCTGTCTGTCCGTCTGTCTGTCTGTCTTTGTCTGTCTGTCTGTCTGTCTGTCTGTACATTTGTCTGTCTGTCTGCCTGTACATTTGTCTGTCTGTCTGCCTGTACATTTGTCTGTCTGTCTGTACATTTGTCTGTCTGTTTGTACATTTGTCTGTCTGTCTGTCTGTCTGTCTGTCTGTCTGTCTGTCTGTCTGTCTGTCTGTACATTTGTCTGTTTGTCCACCGTTACCGCGAACCAGGTACTTTTAACAGCACCAGCCGATACCCCGAACGGCCGACCCCATCCGCAGCACCCACCAATGTTGCTCGAGAATCAGCGTTCATACGTGTGATTGTCCATTAAATAGCAATTATTGCGCATATCTGAGGCACCTCATCAACACGTATAGATTCTGCATGTTCGTCTTTTACTAGAAAAGGCATACATAAATAATTTGAAGGACCGTAGCGCTTATCACGCTACGCTGACCATGCAACGCTTCCACGAAGAAGCGAGTGTTTCCAACGCTTTGCTAAGACGAAACGGTGGTGGCACCTACCCTTCGCCTTGCGTTCTACCCCTTATCACCTCTGCGCGCCCGTCTCAGGGCAACGCGCTTTGTTTTCCCAATAGAACTGCCAGATGGCGCTCATGTCTCACGTGTGACGTGACTTGATGCGCTCGTTCGCCTCCGCTGCACGCTCGAGGCACTCTAACGAGTGCCTCCGGAATACCATTCTTCGATTTTTTTTTTGCGCAGAACATCAAATAAATGTTTTGTTCACTCTCTCCACACGCAAGACTATCGTCTTTCGACGACATTTGCAGATTACATGCAGATACGGGGCCAATTTTTTTATTCTTCATGTCTCTTACCTAGCTCAACGTATTGCTGCCTCAAAAGACTAAGGCCATCGCAGTAGTGGAGGCCGAAAATAAAAGTCACAAAACAACACAAAATGTATGAAGCATCATTAGCGGTTATTAGGGGGCAAACAAATTCGTCACGTGGTAGAGATTTAACATGGCTGGCCAAAGATTCCAATAGTGCGGAGAAAAAAGCTATTTATACGCATTTGTTTAGTGATTAAACGGAGACATGTTCAACTCATTATGTCTGGTGATATTGGTTTTCCTGATACCATGCAGTTCCTGACAAAATGAAATCGTGAACGGTGGTTGAGATGGTAAAGTAACTTTAGAGATTAAATGTTACAAGAAGAGAAAGCAGTATTTCAATTTACCTCGAATTTTCGCTTACGAAAAACGGTAACGTTTTAGCCACAACCATCGATACCGGCACAGAAACTAGAATTCTCGCGAAATTCTCTTAACGCCATCGCATTAACATACATCCAATACATAGGTGCTCTCGGATTTTTCACTGCGGTTTACTAAACAATACAATAAAGAAGAATCTTTTACGAAATCCACGTACACTTTTTAAGTCAATTGACCTGGCCAGAAACACTGCTACTCGCCTTAATCATTCTGTCTTCTAGAAAGGTGCGTATCTTCTCCTTGTAGTCTTGCACGTATTTATCCAACTTCTTCATCCCTCTGTCCAGGCTGTAGTCGCAGGACAGAGCGAAGATGGCCACGAAGCTGTGAAAAAGCGAGCTTTTAAGTGCGAATGCACTTTATAAGCGACCCTGAATCCGCCGTCAGCGGTGCGCCTCCTCCTCTCCCCTAGCAACGGTGCGAGGAGCGGAGAGGAGCGTCTGTAGCAACGGCGCAGCGTCGTCACACCACGTGATTGCGCGCGCTCCGCCCTCCGCTCCGTGGCTGCGCGCCCGCCACGACTTGCTCGAGATCGGCAAGTCGTCATAGGTATGGATCCATCGCAGGCATCTACCTCGACTGCGATACCTCCAACAACGAGTACAACGCAATCGAATGCGAGCATTGCACGCGTCGTTGAAGATGTCGCGCCGACAAGGCAGCGCGGCGAAGGGCCCGTGATGCCGAGCGCAAGCGGGACGCGGGCATAAACATTATTAGAGTGCGAATTTACTCTCACATATACGCGAAAACTCACCAAGATTTCCCGAGAGGGTCTAATGGTTCCTGGGAATCGCGATGTGATCACACGGGGGAGTTCACGTTAACTCACTGGTGAGTGCCAACAGATTTTAACTTTACTCCCCGTCGTAGCATCACCCCGTGCATTCGCACTTAACCATGTTCACCCTCGGGGAAATGCTTGGGAGTTTTTTTATCAGGTTCCGTCTAGGATTTCACACAGTAGGTAGTCTCTCCTTTATGTGTGTTTATACTATAATCGGTACAGATTGATCGGTCATGACAAAAAAAAAAACAAAAGAAAAACTATGCCTGCGTGGAACATGTAGCACAGTCACAGTGAAAGCTGGAGGAGCAGCCTTTCTGGAGCCCATCGCAAATTATTTTGGGGTGGATATTACGAGTATTACGGCAAGGAACCCACTAAGCCAAACATAACCATGAATTTGAGAACTAGCGATGTAGCCACCATGCCATCATTCATTATTCTGCAGAGAAGCAAGCTGCCGGATACACATCTGTAAGGCATTCATTTGCCCTTTGTTGATGCTGTAGTTTCTAACCGTGTAGAATTATGGCTGAGCTCGTTGTATTGGTCAAGAAGCGTTAAAGGCCAACTCCGGTGATTTTTTCACCATGTCAAGGTAATGCTGTTGCTATGTTCCAGAGGCACTCATGTCACAAACCCAATAGCTGAAATGTTCAGGAAATTTAAAGTAAGTTTTAATAGGCAAAAAGGCGCAATACCAAAACCGAAACCCAACCGGCCACCCTGTCTGTGTATGACGTACTATTTGGTAAGAACCGGAGGCTGTATACTCGTCGCGCCGGCGCGGAGTATGAAAACAGTGAAAGCTAGACCAGCGAAGCACCGGCCAAGCAGCACAGAGTAAGGAGGAAAGCTTTGCCGTGCTATACCCGTGCCAAACACCACCGCAGTCGCCTTGTGGCCAGAACAATAAACGCTGTAGCGGCCAAACCAGCGATGCCATCGGCTGTGTCACTGTGACGTCATGTCAAACTAGGCGTGACACAGAAACTGTTGTCAATTATTGTGGTAAGCGAGGTTAGCTTTTCGAAGCAATCTTTAAAATTTATTTCCAAGCAATTAGAGCATCACTCAAGTCAGTAATTTGGCATAAATGAAGGACATGTGAGAAGGAACATACCGAGTGAATTTCGTTGAGATCCATTGACCTAAAAAAATCGCCGGAGTTGGCCTTTAAGGCTACTAGAAGGGAAATCGGGGAGAGTTTGTAAGATTTCGTACTTGAGATAACTCAAAAAGTCGAACACAAAAGCGGGGAAAAAACACACAAGGCCGGTGTTTGAATTCGAGGCTCGGACAGCATTTCAGATCTCAAAAAGGATCACCATAGTGTTGTCTCGCGTTACATTGTTGGAAAGGTGGAAGTGAACCACATTTGATAACACCTCAATTTTACACCAAACTGTAACAATGTGCCGAGAGGTTTTTTTTTCTATTCAACAGAATGGTCTTGGTGTGTCACCCAGCAGTCACTGAACCTTCCCACCAGTGAGCTAGCTCTCCTTGCAGCTAACTTAGCACCCTAGTTTTTCTTGTGTGAAAGGATCACTTCTGAGCATGCGTTACATAATTCGAAGCTTTGAGCGTTTACCTTTTTTAACTGCGTCGCTATTTGCTGTACGATAATCGTTACAAGGGCCTATGAGCATCTTGTGGCATTTTGTTATTCATTATCGTAATGGGAGCGGCATGACATGTTCTTTCTTGATTGATATTGTGGCGGTCCGATCTTTTGCGGTTGACAAATAGGCCTTCATTCTGATAATGAACATTAGTTTGATGTTACCGCTCGTCTCGTGGCTCTGTTGCTTGCTTGTCTTTTTTTTTTGTGCCGCCTACTCAACTATGCAAGCATGACTGTATACACACTTGCCACGTAGTTTGCATATTGTGAGGGCTGGTGTTATTTTTACTCTTTGACTAAGCTATATTGCAACTGTTACAAGGATTCATTGACCGCACTCACGCCGGGTAAGCTCTTCTTGCGAAGCAATTTAAAGTCCCGCGTTTGCTCGTATTCATATGATATGTGTTGCGAATTGTATTAGCCTTTTAATAAGTGCCAGCTAACTCACTTCACGTTTCTCACTAGCAAGTCTGAATGCACGAAAGCACGTGTCGTGAGACCAGACACATCTGTAATCCCGTTGGAAGTGTTTGACACCTACATATAACTTGAGGAGAAACTGCAGTGAACTTGAACCTCCTTTGCTGTATCTTTCCATGAAAGCTTTCTAGTCTGTATATCACCATTTCGTCAAGCACACGAGCAAGCCTTCTTGTTAACCGTAGCCTAGTTATTATTTTCTTGTTTAGTTCATAATGAAAAAAAAAAGATGTGCTGCCCTTAGAAACATAAGGGCGAAAAAAAAGCATGGCATGTGCCTCTGGTCATCTTGGTCGGGTTCTCATGTTTTTCTGCAGCATTTTTACATACGAAGCATTTCTTGGCACACTGCAGGCACTTTAAGCAACTGTTTGTCTGTCTGCCTGAAAAATTCAGCTGCATACGTTGAGTCAAACTCGTTCCTCCAAACGCGTGTGGTACATTCCCCTCTACCATGGGCCGCGGTATATGCGAGTAGCAGGCCCGCAGATTGACTGTTTAGAATAACCCAGGAGCGGTGACACGAAATATTGAGCATTTTAATGTGAGACTGTTAAAATCAAAACTCACATGGGCAGCGTTGACCCGGGGAAAGCAAAGAATAAATTTCAGGGTCATAGCAAGAATGGAACCCAAGCGTTCTGAGTGGCTATCAAATATTCTACCACTGAGCCACACCAGCTCTCGGAACTAGTATTGAAATGGACCTTAATAATCGTGAAATGTCAATGTTGGTTGCAGTGCTGGCCATTCGATTTTATAAATATTACAAATGTACTCGTATGACACAGCTGTCACGTCGAGTTAACTTAATTGTAGTGAAGCGCCATCGCTTGAAGCTGATTCATGTAGCTTTATCAAGGGCTGCCATCTTCGAGAACAGAAGCGCTGCATATCAGCTTTCCACTTATGGTGCTTAATACCCATCGCAATGCTATCGCAATGCAACTGTAAAAAAATTGATTAAATAAAGCATGCATACGCGATGGTCCAATATGTATTTCAGTACATTTGTTCATATATTTGGCGTAATTTCCTAATGTTTTATTTATTAACAAAGTTAAAACCGTCTAGTTCTTTCCGGATGCTTCGCTTAAATCGATTCCCAAGATACAGTCGCGGCCTCGTCTGAGTAGAACGTATGAGCAGCTGGTTTTCGCTCTGCGAGCCGAAACCTCGAGGCATTATCGGGCTTTGACGTGGTCAGCTTTAAAACTAGGCCGTGCGTGCTCTTGATACACCACTTCAGAGCCCAAAACTGCCTCGAGATTTCGCGCTACAGAGAGAGAACAGGCTTCTCGAGGTCACTATGCCGAGGTGACCGCGACTGTACGTGAGATCTGCCGAACTTTTTCGTTGTTACACCAACTCTCTTGCATCAAGCTCCTCGTGTTTGGTTCACTATTTGAGCCTTTCGAAGCACAGCATAATTTTGATTTTAACAGCTGAATGAGGCCTAATTTGAGATTGTGAAATTACAATATCATCATGGAAGTACTATATGTGTGGAAAAAACGGGGGAGGGAGGGGGCACCGTGCGTCTCATTTCTCCGTCCCCGTTTGTTTCACGCATAGCACATTCATTAATTTGTCCCAGCTCGGTGGGCTACCAGTTTTGCTTTCACATCAATATCATAATAACACTTAATTTGGCGTAATAAAAAGACGTGGAGCAACGCTGAGCTTTTTCAAAAAGCTTTCGCGCCAGCAGCCGTACTTCTTCTTTGAATTTTTCTTGCCTTACCAAGACTGCGCTGCCTCTTTTTTTATCTTAGTAAGCTAACTGTCCCTTAGTAACAACTCAATAGAATTTTTTTAGCTTTCTTTGACCTTTGAAGCACGGCAGTGAATTTTCTTACACAACGCCAGCGCACACCAGCCAAGACGATGCAGTATAGGCGTGGAAAAGGAGACGGTAGTTGATTGTGATGTCTTGACAGCTGGAGGCGCCGCACGTGCCCATGAAGCGTAGCACGACGATGCACACGCCAGACACAATCCCAATGTTCGTTAAAACCACTGTCACCTGGAACAGCTGATAGATGTACGGCTGGTGGATGCGCACCTGCAAAACAAGACATCCGCTGTAGTGCAAGTGACATGCAACGTCGCCTAATGAAGCGAACAGTTTATTTTGTTGATTTACTCTAAGCGTGCCTTAGAGTAGCGCTAAAAAACTAACACAAGAACAAACATACAAAATACACATCAAGCGCTGCAAGACGTACTTCTCGCCATTCTTTTTTCCTTATTGTGTTCTGTAATTCCGCGCTACTTTATACCATCTTGGTATATAGCATTGTGTCCCCCACCGCGGTGGTCTAGTGAATAAGGTACTCGGCTGCAGACCCGCAGGTAGCGGGATCGAATCCCGGCTGTGGCAGCTGCATTTTTGATGGAGGTGAAAATGCTGTAGGCCCGTGTGCTCATATTTGGTGCACATAAAGAACACCAAGGGGTCGAAATTTCCGGAGCCTTCCACTACAGCATCTCTCATAATCATATGGTGGTTTTGCGATGTTAAACCCCGCATATCAATCAATTATGTGACATTGTGTTAAAAGAAAGAGAGGTGACAGCATCGGGAATGCTTGCCTCGGAACCTTACACTGCACACTCCACCTCTCACCATCATTGTTTGTTTGTGTGTGTGTGTGTGTGTGTGTGAGAGAGAGAGAGAGAGAGAGAGAGAGAGAGAGATTATGTCGAAGGAAGATGCTACCGAGGCACGTGTTCGGGAACACGACTCTTAAGCGGACACTGACACTAAAGCTAGATAACAATTTATCAAAGTAAAAGCTCAACGTATTACAATGTCTAAAATGGCATTGTTGTCAGCAGCAGTGCCCTTCCAACCTAGAGATTAATGTAAATGAACGAGAACGCATGCGCCACGAGTAGGACATTCGCGAAGCAATCCCAATGACGTCAGATTTACCGCCTGCAATTAATCACTGGTAATGAAACTATGCACTTTCATAAGAGCCTTCCGTGCATTAAGAGACGTATGAAAATGCTGCTTTGTTGTTTCTGTGTGATTCATGAAACTCCACAAGTTACTACGGAGAATGGCGCGAGTGGTTCAAAAGTCAAGTTCTCGCCCGGTTAAACTGGACAGGTTGTGCAATCTAGTGGGGCTCAGTTGAACCTAGCACGCCTAGAATCTTGAAGGCTACGACCAAAAATTTTTCAATGGCCGTTGTTGCTGCTGTGGCTCACGCTCATTTCGCTCTGCTGCTACTAGTGTCGGCAACCACGCAGTAAAGCCGCGTAAGTAACGTTGCGTACGTCAAGAGTGACGGGAGATCGCCACTTTCAGGCGGGGGGCTGTGAAGTGCGCTAACACAATGTGGCCCACTAAAACAAGATTTTATTTCAAAATAAGCACTTCCTTGGTACAAAAGTAGCCCTATCAGGGTTCTGGACCTATATTTCAGCAATCGACGACGACTTCATATTTGCCTTTAGTGTCTTTTTAAATGTCTTCTGCGCTGGCCACACGCGGCATTTTACAGAGGGTAGACAACTCACTGAACAAGTCCTCTTGGATGTTACGTTACTATATACTCTTATTCTTAGGGAAAGAACAGCTTTTAGTAATGTGGGATCCACATTGCCTTATTTAGGGCCTGCTTTTGGGAACAAGATCCGGCAACAGCTCTATAAAGTATAAGGCCTTCAAGCAGCGCCTATCGACCGTTCCACCTACTGAGTGCCCATGCGGGAACTACCTGACGAAAACGCTTTCTTTTTTTTTTTGGACACCGGATCTATTCGTACATGATCAGCTGCGCAACGTGTAAAAGATGGCTCATACGTCTCGGGTCTTCGGTTTCATCGATCCTATAAACCCGACGCCAAACGATGATATTCTAACTTCTCCTTTCCTGCGATAACTATAGCCTGTTTTGTTCGCCCACAAGCTTCTTAGCATTAGCATTTTACTGTACTATCGTAGCCACCAACATAAGCATCTTTGACAGGTGCTGCCATCTGGTGGTGCAGACGTCAATCAGGCAAGCACATATCAAAGAGTGCCAAACCTTAGATTTTATGGAACTGTTGGGCAGCGCTGCATTTTAGGATGCGTTGACCTTAATGCTTTGAACATGAAGAGCTATGTGCAAAGTAATTACATTGTGGTCCCTAAAGGACTATTGTAGTCCGCAGAACCTGTGATAGCCATCATGAGCATCATCATTATTATTATCATATTCACATTGCCAGATCCACTAGCGCAGCTAAGACATTTGTGGGGCTGTGGTGCACAATCAAGGACCAGTAGTACTGTAACCAATTATCGACGCTGATAAAACACTTATTAGGAAGCCTGTCGGTGAGAGATAGTAAAATATCGATCTGTAGCAAAACTTCAATTTGAGAGCATATACATTGCCTACCAAAGCCTTTTAGGGGAAATCATTTAGTTCATCCACAATACGGGCTGTAGTGTGGATATGTAAAAATGCATCGAAACACTATAAAAGTTGGAAGTTCGGTGGAAATGCTACTTGCTTGGTCGAGCAGGTTTCCAAAGGTAGCAGCTTTCCGCCGTTGTATAAAATCTGAAAAGAACTCTGAAAACAGAATATGATGTTGGAATGAATGATTACATTTGGGTAATTAGTGCAAATAATGTCTACTAATTCAAGATATTTCCAACTTGTGTAAAATGTGTATGTAGTATCTGTTTTCGATTTAACTAGCACCTTAGCAATTTTCTTCTATTCCACTTCAATTATTTGACGAAAGTACTGGAAACGCTGCGTAATAACATTGCGAAACTTGAATGAGATACGGTCACCGGGCAGATTCCAGGCACTGGCCTCTCAAAGGGCTGAGCTTTTGGGGCGATAAAAAATATACATCCATTCTTTTTACAGGTATGAGTTTTCAGCCGCCACTTCACCTAGATGCAAAACTATCTCTCTAACCAGTGCCGTATGCTGCTGGGCTTGAAATGACAACCGTCTTCATCTGCACTGGGTACCAGATGATTTTTTTTGATTGGTTCTTTTCTTTTCCTGATTTTTGTTTGGGTCACAAACCACGTCATCTACCATCACGGCGTTGTACAGAATGTAGGCTGGAAGTGGGCTAGATGCATTTTTTTATATTTGGGCCGTTCGAGGTTCCACAATAAAAGAAAAAAAACTGTACTTTATTGAGAGATATTTTGGAACCCGCTATCTTTATTCCGGGGGTATTTGGGAGCTGTGCCAGGGAACGAAGCCAAAATATTGCCACGTTCCATTTCCCAAGTTTTTGTTATCGTCCGAAAACACCGCACGATTCTCAGCGCAAACCGCGCCTGCAGTTTTCTAGAAGGTTCCGGACTGTAGTAGATCATTTCGATAAGATCACGCCCACTGTGCGAACGGTACAGATTGTTCTGGAAGCTACGCCACCGCCAGCGACAACGCTAGAACATTCGACGACAAGAGTATAAATGCCGACGCGCTTCGCCGCTTGTCAGTTGTTGATCGAAGGCCGACGCTCCGTTCGCCGCTATCAGTCCGAGACTGCTATCTGTGCGAGACTGCTGCTGTAATTGGACTTTCAGTTTACCGGGCACAGGTTCGCCCAAATAAACAGTTAAATCCTAACACGAAGTCTCCTGTCTTCGGCCACGTCACGACCCCGTGACAATATCAAGAAAATGTAAACATGTGAAGCTTTGCGTGTGGTGCCTGATATGCATGGTTTATTTATTTATTTATTTATTTATTTATTTATTTATTTGCCTCGCCACGGTGGTCTAGTGGCTGAGGTACTCGGGTGCTCACCCGCAGACGGCGGCATCGAATCCCGGCGGCGGCGGATGCATTTTCGATGGAGGCGCAAATGTTGCAGGCCCGTGTGCTCAGATTTGTGTGCCCGTTAAAAAACCCAGGTGGCCAAAATTTCCTGAGCCCTCCACTACAGCGCCTCTCATATTCAACAGGTGGTTTCGAAACGTGAAACCATACATATCAATCACTTCTTTCTTTCTTTCTTTCCTTCCTTCCTTCTTTCTTTCTTTCTTTCTTTCTTTCTTTCTTTCTTTCTTTCTTTCTTTCTTTCTTTCGTTTCCATCGCACGAATGCTCTCTCCTAAGTTTTTCTTTTCTACATGCCGGGATCGGACCTACATCCTTGTGCTTGCGAGCAACACCGATGGTCATACGTTCATATTCTGGCAACAATTAAATATGGTAATGTGAAAGGACAAGTGACGTTGATAAAATATCACGTCGCACTGTAAGAAACATCTAATCGCTGACAAGCCTACAATCGAGAGAGCAACTATTCGAATTCAGTGAACATAAATAACATGTGACCGGGGTACTTCTGAAGAATACATTTCTGAATACAAACCTGCCTATGGCTTTTTGCTTTAGACACCCCCCCCCCCCCCAGCGAAATCTGTAACTCATAGCAAGTTGAAAAAAATGTCAGTGTAGACTTGCCTGCTCTGACGGGGTCCTTTGCGAGAACATGTACTATGTATCGAGAGATGACGGTCCAGGAACCAATAAGTTCTCGTGTGTTGTTCAGTCGGAGCAGCTTGTTTCCTCCGAGTACATTGGGAAAGCTGACCTTAAGAAAGGGAAAATGACAACCACCAGATTGTAGCACTAAGCCACTATAAGCAATCTATATAATTTTTTTCAAATATAAGTTTTTTGAGTTGTAAAACAAATTAAGACATTTTCGTACAATGGACGCAAAGCTTCAAGAAATTGCAGAGCTGAGCAGCCTTATTTGCTTCTGTTCAATGTGTTTTTCTTTCCTTTGTTTTCTTTATCTCCTTTTCAGTTTTTTGTCTTTCTTCTCTCACTCTCTTCGTTTCGTCCTCTCTCTTCTTATTTTTTATTATCTTTGTAATTTTCTCTCAACACTTTGCATTTCTGTCTTTTTTGCGCTTACTTCCTTTTTTTTCTCCATTTTATACCTGGTTCAGCTTGTGTTACACCAAGTGCACTTGCTTTGTTTTCTCCTTTTTTTTTCTGATAATAAAAGATAATCATCAAGGTGCTTGAAAAAACAAGAAATAAGCAAACCTTCTTTTCGCGAGTGCGCACTCAATATGCTACAGATTGTGCATTACGCCTAGTGACGACGCCCGCATTCGACAGGCTGGCTCCCTAAAGTTCTGCGCACCTATTGTTCGTCCTGGCCCACAATTTGAACCTTATACCACCTATGCCTTTCTGGAGGTGGTCATCCTGCCCATCGAGCTAAACCAGGAAAATAGCAATTGAAATCGCGAGCACGAATCAGTCAACAGTTCGAAGCACACGAATATGTAATATTGGTAATCGGAACTGATTGCCACTGGGAAGATTACCTTTCCGCCAGGAAATTCGACGTTGTCCTCGAGTGGGTCGGAATCGTAGAACGGAGGAGTCCGATGCCTCAGAAATGGCGCCGAATGCGGAAGTGTCAGCAGCAGCATGGCCACTGGCAGAACCTCCCGCATCCTTGAGGTTAGGGTTAAGGCCCCGTACACGCCTTGTATGGTGGAATCACGAAACAAACAACACAAAAAATGTTGGTCATATATAGCAAACGTATAACCACGTCGGAATAACTTGTTCAACATCATAAAGAGGCCGTGGGAAAAATCTTCACTTACTTCATAGCGTTGCTTCATGACATGCGACATATGTGGTTTCGTGAAATACAATAAAGCCACATTTTTGACCACTATATCATATATTACTCAGTTCAAATCACCAACCCTGGAAACCGGTCCGCGTGTACAAAACCCACATGTCCTTCCAGTCCACTCCCGCTCTTCCGCCTCCCAGGACGTTCTTTGAACACTCTTGTACTGTGCCTTTGATTAACTCTCTGCTCTTATTTTTCCCACCTGCCGTCTTTTCATTCTCTCCTGTCTTTGGGAGATAGTTATTAAAGCCTCCGAATACACGATTAAAAAAATCCACTGCTTCGACAACGACATGTTTGTTTGTCGAAACGTCGCCTCAAACAACCTTCCCTGTTCGACTAGTGGGAACCAGCAGACAAGACAATAGAAGTTTAGCGGGCGATATTTGTGCTAAATATATTATAAAGGTGAAAATAAGTTGAAGTGGACGAAACTTCGAGCGGCTCACACTAGTTGTGGCGCACTACAAAGCTTGACATGAAGATATACACGATAAAATGCATGGGAGGAAGGCAGCCGCCATAGCTCCATAGTAGAGCGTCAGGCGCTTTATTCGAAGGTTGCATGCAGTTTCAGGCTCTGCAGGTCCCAATCTGTCTTTTCATCCCCTTAAATTTCTTTCACGATGATATCAAAATTACTACAAGTAGCATTTTATTTTTTTTACTTATCTTAACAAAATGCAGCCTTGAAGAGTTATCGCAGCAGTGGAGGCAGAACACAAATATTTCAATACAACACAATACGTACAAAGCATGAAGATCAATGGTTATGCCACGTAGCGAACATTTAACATGACCGGGTAAAGCATTCCATATTTCTATAGGGTGCACAAATAAACTGTGTTAATGCGCATTTAATTGTTCGGTCGTTAAAAGGAGACGTGTTTAGCTCTTGTTTTTTTCTGGTGAATATAGGTTTAGCAGGTATTATTGTTACTGAGTGAAAAAAATTGCGAACAGGAAATGAGAATGTAAAGAATTCAACATGATGTCGAGAAGAGTAAGTAGTAAGCTGAATACTATGAAGGTGAGGACTAGGTAAAAAATACACCTCGTCGTGACATCCCCATACTTTTAATTTTCAGTAATAATGTGTCAAAGGAGACGGGCTCTGAAGTTCCCCATCTCCCGGTTGCTTTCCATTCGATGATATTTGATTTGTTCAAGCTACCATCTTTCCCTTAATTTCTGCCTTACTTGGATTTCATTGCGTAAAAACGCACTCACACGTGTACGTATCTGCGTCAAATGAAACCTGAACAGCGAAAAACATACGATCTTGTATACGGTACGCTGTCCAGTTATCGCATTGGGAAAGCTTATAAGTGCGCAGGGCTGCCAGTCGCGCACGCCCTTTAATGGTGAACACTGGAGGGTGTGCACAGTACCACAGCGAACGCTTGACGCTGTTCTGGTTTCATTTGACGCCGTTACACACCAAGAGAAGACGCCACCACAACTGCCATTATATTTTCACATGCACATTGTGAGAGATGTGACTAAACACATTTAGTGAAAACTAAGCATAAACTTAGTGTTGAAGTAAGTATGCATGTGGCCACAGAGCCTGCAAACTGAATTAAATAAACATTGTTTTTTCGTCACTGTTGCGCTGTCATTCATAGGTCAAATCATAGAGCTTCTTCATAAACGTAATATGTATATATAATACGTAATAAATACTGAGAACATAGCTGTACAGATAGCTTGCCCGGTCATCATGCGAAATAGCCACCAAAAGCGAGTACGAGCCCAGTGAAAGTGTGGGCATGTGACATTGCTCGCAAGCTATGTATACGCGATTGGTATAGACGACTGGAGGCTCCGATGTATTTTATTAACGGTAATAAATACGTCACTTTCGCTAAAACACCGAACTGTGCGGGTTCCTTGATTAAGAGCTCGCATACCCCATGCAGTTTCAAGAGCGCCAGTGTCAAGCGCAACCGGCAAACGACCGCTTTGAACTAAGCGCGAAGGAAATAGCGCTTTCGAAAACTTTCAGTCTATATATTAGTTGAATGTTCTGTACAATGAATTTATTCAGCATTCTCAGTAACAATATTGCGTAAATAAGTTTGTTTCATGATTGAACGTGAGGAAAACAATTAGCCCTATTAGTGCACACAATGCGGTTGTTTTCTGTAAATCGAGTGTAATGGGAAGGACACTGCCACATTGCTCAGCAGTACAACTTCATCAAGGCATCAAGGCATCAAGGCAACAAAATCATTACCGTGCTAGTGATTCCTTACCTTTTACGATCCTTAGTTTAAAATTCGTAGCTATGTCTGTCAGGAACAAGAAATGGTTCGACTGCTTGCTCAGTAACCGTTTTGGTTTATTCGCAGTTTGATATCTAAACTACTTTTTCAGATTGGTTTCAGTTTCGTATATGTATCCTGCTGTCTGCTTCTTGGCCCATCCCCTTTTGTGGGTGAGCACCACCACCACCATCATCATCATCATCACTATCATCATCATCATCATCGTCGTCGTCGTCGTCGTCGTCGTAGCAGCAAGGGATGCCAGTTGGTCCACGTATTTCGGGCTTGCTCAAGTCCACCTCACATTCTTGAGCAGTGCCTAAAATAGCACGTCCTCGCCAGAGAACGGCATGGCGGTTTAAGTAAGGACAATGGAGATAGCTATATTCTCAGATATTTTGTAGACGGCGTTCTTATTTGCCTTCTTTGCAACGTACGGAAATGTCGCAGGCGAAGATATTTCTCGTGAATACATCTGAAGAAACGCACCTCACGGCACAGAAAATGGCACAACCTTAGTTGGAGTCTTTGAATTATGGCGCGTTGCAACATCTTAGAATACAAATAAAAAACGTGGATACCCATAGAAAGAAATACCGAAAACACTTCACACAGTTCTCATTGTGCTAACATGCGTGCCCTTGACCAGACATTTGTCACTTTTTTCATCTTAAGCTAACTTCTAGTTCTGTACGTCTACTATGCACAATAAGACAATGAACACGATGACAGCTCACTATGGCTGTAACTATACAATTACGGACGCAGCCACTAAGTTTTCGGACTGAGATAATGTCTAGAAGTGCTTGTTTTACAGCGAAAGCTGTTGTGAAATCACTTTTCGGATCACGCGTAGTTGTCCGCCACCGCCTCCGCCATTACCGGTGTCCGTAACAACAGCGCGAGAAATTAGAAAAAAAAAACTGTGCACCAGTGACAAAGTGGGGCTCGAACCCGGGTCCGCTGGGTGCCAGCCCAGTATTCTACGACTGGGCTATGCCGGTTTTTTTTTTGTTTATTGCCTTCTTGACTACAGGTCAAGCTAATCTGACAATCACCATCACACGTGTTTCATGTGTGATAACGCATCAAACAAAGATATTACATCTTCAACACAGTCGGTTGTCTTATACACATCTCACACTTTTATAACAGCTTCCACGAAACACTCATTAACGGATACAACTCTTACATCACGGTGTCAGTACGATAGCATACTACGCTAAACTTAAGGAAGACAAAGTAAAAATATAAAAACCAAATTTTCCACAGAACTATCACAAGGCAAAAAGCGAATTCAATATGGAGTAAGAGATAAATATTTTTTGGTGCTTGTGACTTGTTGACAAGCTTGCCTTAGGTAGGCTTGATGTCGGGAAAGAAACCGCGTTAATACGACTTATAAAGCGTTTTACAACAGCGGAAGAACAACCAGTTGGCGCACAATGCGAATAGCGTAACGAGTGGGCCGTCCAATATCCCAAACTATGGTGGCTAGAAGGGGCATATCCCAAACCATCGCAAAAGCTTGTTATATCAACTGTGGTGCATGCCCTCTTCAGCCATAATTACTCATCGTCGTCAGCCACTGTGTAGACAATTGGCACAAAATTCTTAGCGAGTGTTTAGCGGATACCACACTTCTCAGAAGAATGCCGACAAATAGCACAGCGAATGCCGGCCTATTACCTAAAAGTTTATTATTAATGTCTTAGTGAGTACAAAGCAAGTGTGCTTGCAGTAGTTAGCCACTGAGTGTTTAGAAGAGGCTCTGAAAGGCCGCTCTTCACGCTTTTACTGTGACTGCGGTGCGCATAGCGCGCAGCCCCGGCGTGTTTAGCAAATGCTGCTTGGTCTCTTCATAACGCCATCATCGCCAGTGCCAAAATCCTGAGCAAACAAATCAGTAATTTATTTTTATGGTCACATTTAGTTTACGTCAATGTCGAACCTCTTGCCCACTAGACACGTTTTTTTTTCCTCATAACTGATAGAGCAGTGTACCATATATTTGGCGTGTTCTTCACGGACCCACTAGAGACCCCCAGATCTCTGTTTCTCATACACGTTTTTTCTTAATATTTACTCATTTCTGCTTCCTCCGTTATTGCTCAAGAGCGTATACTGCCGTAATTTGTTATTGTGGCAAGAAGAGCGACACTCCCTATTTCGTCTGTCATATTGGGCAGCACTTAAAAGTAGCGTTTTAATAAGCGACAAATAATTACGGACAATTGCTGCATCACAAGTGAATACATCCGAGAACACTGAAAAAAATATTTGTAATATTTATTAAAGTTAGCTATGGCAGTATAAAAGAAAATTGTTGAATATTTCAGTGTTGTTCAATAGTTTTAGGGCTATTCACATGTTTATATTATGTGTCCTGTGGAGTCACGAAACCGCATGACTAAAAGCGTTCTTGAAACATTCCACAGATATGTCGATTTGCGTGCAAGCTAATGCCAATGATAAGATACGAAATTCCTAGAGCAAATAATAACTTTGTGCACTGACAAATAGGAATCTTATCACCCAGAAGAATTTGTAATGAGTCATCAATCCTATTATTTCTTTGTTTTCACAAATAATCTAGAGTATTTTAGGTAAAACAACGCGAGATGACAAATGAAACTACAGAAAGAGGAACGATACGTGCACAGGGCGCACTAACAACGTAATGTTTAGTTAATTGTTCAGTTGCATTCACAGAATAAATAATAGATCTACAAAACGTTCATCATGATGAAATAAAATGTTTTGCGATGGCGTAATCATTTAAACTGACGGATTGATTGATCCAAATGACTTTACTTAGGTCTACTAGCACACTGTCAGCAACTAAAAATATGACAGAAAATTTATAATAAAAATAGCGTTTGAAAATTTCCCATACCATCACTTTTCAATATGAACACTCTGACCGCATAATTATTGTGATAACAATTATATAGACAATGGTTCAGAAGAAATATTCTTTGAAACGCTCGACCATAAATTCGAACCTGCGACCCCTCGCTCCACAGCGCGCCCTGTCGGAGAAGTCCATCCCGCAGCATTTCTCTCTGCACACTAAGGGTGGTCTATTAATATCCACCATTTACCGCTGGTGGTGCGCACAGCTCAGAGGTGCTTCAGTGAGGCAGAGACTTATTCACTATCGCCCATGAATGGGCACAAAAAGTACGGTTTAAAATTGTCATTCGTTTGGTGTTTCGCCAGAGTTGGGATTCGCGCCTCCATCCTGTACTTTGACTTACAGAACATGATCAAGCGAGCTCACGCGTTTATCTCGCGGGGAGGAGGTTTTTACAAGTTGTGCTTTCACAGCAAATTTTTTGTTGATGCCATAGACCACACGTTGGTCACTTCAGTCGCCACAGTGGCCACGTTTACGAAAGAAGTGGACTGCTAAATATAACAGCCAAAGTTGGAGCTAGGGGACTGTGCAAAATCGACAATGGTAACTCGCTGCTCAAACACAAAGACCAAGTCGGATGAATATTAGTTCACGCCCGTCATGTGTACAACTTTAAGTTCTTTGCGTGCGTGCTGCTTTGTCTTGGGGAGCTCACTGGGCGTGTCTAGCTGTGAAAGTTATTAGTTCACGCACGTCTTTTCAATGTTCTTCTCGTGCTTCCTTTGTGCTTGAGGAGCCTGCTAAAAGTTTTGAGCTGCTTGCCGTTTTTCGTGTGGCATTCTAATTCGTTGCTGTCACATTCACTGCTTCGTCCTTGTGGCGTAACTGGCTTTTTTAATAATATTTACAAATGTAATTTGCTGCAGTTGATTACGCAAAAAAAAGCAGAATGAATATTTTTGCGTCATGTACCTCACCGATTCCTAGCCCACGAAATGGACAAGTTCGTGACAACAACAAAAGAAACCGTGCAAGAACATTTTCAAGAAAGAAACTTACAGAATGAACAGTATTTAAATAAACAATAGTTGTATTCGTTCCAAGAGTGCGCAAAAGCTGTAGTGCCCACGCGGCCGTCGCATTTCGTCGGCCAGTATACTGAAGCCTGCTGCATTGCATTTTTAATGCCAACAAGGCAACTATGGAGGGGATGGTGCCATCATAATGCAACTATGCCGGTATTCCAGTAATAGCTTTTGCTTACATAAGAAAATGCGTCCCAACACACTGAATTTTCTCTTTTTGAGCATGCTGTTGGGTGGTTTCGCATACTTTTTGGTAGCTTTTGTTCCTGGGAGGAGAATATGCCGAGCAAGCATTCTTTGATAATAGCGTATAAAGGCCACGTTATGTACCAAAAATAAAATGTGATTTTTTACATTCTATCTCTCTGATACTCCCAATTTACAGCCAAGAACGGGAAACAGAACTAATCTCTTTAATAGAAAACTCACATCTTACCCGATGTATTGATATGCGTGGTCAAAAAGATTCGGAATGCCCAGCGCTCGGCCATGAAAGCTGAAGGAGTCCACACAGGTCGACTGGAAAGCATCGCGTGTCGGTTTTCACTTTCAGCCTGCAGCATCGCTTTCACTTTCCAAAGAACATGGGAAGGAAGGTGCGTCTGGTTTGTGTTCTTGCGCTCATGTTTACACATTTGACTTTGTAAGTTAACTTCTTGATGCGTGCCACAGAGCACCCATGAGAATTTTCATTTTTCTCAGTATATGTTTTGACACGTATACTGCGTCTTCTTCATATTTCATTCCTTATGAAAATCTAGAAAATGAAAAAAAATGAGTTCAACTTGGTGCGTCGGTAGGCAGGTATGGTCCACCTATGGTTGTTTTTTACTTCGCTAAACATACATGCTCGCCGGTGTTTGGTTTCGGTGATACCTCCGTCTATCTGCTTTATGGGCAGGTTTCATTTCGTCCGCGTGCTCTGAGGACCTCTTTTCAAATATACCCGACCATTTCTAGATGCGCACGAGCACCCACTGAGGTATTTTAGGGCCCGGGGCTCGTTTGCATAAGAGAAAGCATGGACGACGGAAATGTTTCTCGGACATGATCCTAAATAAACTAAAACTAGGCCCGAATGTTTTCTTTTGCGTAATACTTTCTGGCTGCGCACTTTTTCTTCTCTGGCTGAGTGAATAGTTTATGTTTTATTTATCCACCAAGCTGCTCCGGCGTTAGGCTGGAAAAGGTTGGGAGAACTCGTTAACTTATTTTGAAAAGTTTCTCTTCTTAACCGTATGTATTGCGTTTTGTTTTTCACTGGTCATTACACCACCTATCTAGCGCACTAAAAAATGTCCCACACGAAAAACTAGTTCCTCAGAAGCATTACCTTGCAACGATGTAATCTGGAAGTTTTTTAACGAGTGGATATTTCTTTCTTTAGATGCGAATGCTTTTTATCTGCAGCTCGCACTTTCATCTAAAGCATGAATCACTTTTCTGTTAGATTATTCTCCGTGAATTGCTACACGTGTTTGCTTTTCAACTGTGCCTATTTTTTTTATTATATGCCTTGTTTAGGCTTTGTACTGTGTACAATTACAATACGAATAATACGCAGAGCATGATAAAATCCCTGATGGGGTCGACTTGGCTCGCCAGTCTTTACGCAGGCGCATTCATATTGCGAACAACGCTCTAGGTTACCAAACAATGGATGCCAGCATGAGGAGGAATCTCATCACAATGCAACTTTTGAATTAGGTACGAGGTCTTCTTTCCCCGCAGATTTCATGTTGAATTTCACACTGAAGTTGGTCTGATGACGTATAGCTCTGAATGTTCCAAGGGGATGTTCGCTTTCTTTAGTCTAAAAATTATTACAATACCTGTAATAAATCTGCGTATATAATAGGATAACTGTTGGGGTTTTACATCACAAAACAATGATTATGAGAGACGCCTCACAGTTGGGCCCCGAAAATTTGATCACGTGGTGTTTTTGTATACGTATACACAGACCTGTAGCATTTGGTCTCAATTCGAATGCACCCGCCGCAAGTGGTTTTCGACCCGCAACCATTGGAGCACCATAACAAAAATACCACAGCGGCGAGTGTAAAATAAACCTTGAATAGTTTTTCGTATTGTTAAGTTAACGGGAGATGGCCATCATGTCTCTTCGGCGCCATAGATTTGTTTCTACGAAAACCTTTCAATCCTTCCACAACATAACGTTATAGTAACTTTAGGCACAGGAGTACGTGAAAAGCGCGCAGAGATGAAGTAATGCTTCCACAGGCATGCGTACCCGTGTATAAAAAATACAGACTGGATACAATCCTGGTAGCGTGTCAACGGTACGGTATACAACAGAGCAATAATGCAGCCAGGTTATCCACTGACAAAACTACTGTTTTATGTCTTCATTGTTTAACACCAACGCAGCGTTGCTTTTCCTTGCGTGTTAGTTTACATACTTCTGTCTAAACGCGAATGATACTCGTGGCTCCTCTTATATACTCAATCATCACAAAAGACTCACTACATCGTGCTACTTTCTTTTGTCCAAGCACGTAAGCATATGTGATACGGTACAACTCTTCACTATTGTACGGACAGCTTACACACTAGCACTAGATCATTGCAAGCGTGACGTTGTCAGACGGGAATATAAACGCGTACCGCTGCTATACGCGACTTGTACAGCTTCTCCCACGGGCGCCGAAGCACACGTGCCTAATGAATGTGCTTGTTTGCCAACACACCGTACTTCCTCGCGGCCCTTAGTATCGCGCTTCCCAGGAACACGAACGCCTGAAAGGTTTTTCTTGCTTGCTGTCAGTGCTTTCTGCCGTTTTGCCTGAGGCCATGGCGTCCGTCGGCTATTCCCGCTTGTGATACACGTTCGCTTACGCAGCGAATACTTGTCTATGACGCTGCGTGTTTTAATATTCGCCGTATACATTTCACTGATGGTTTTCTCGTCTGCTTCGAGCATGCATGCTGTAGCATTCATGGTGGTATTTGGGGTTTTACGTCCCTAAACGAAGATGTAGTTATCAGAGTCGCTGCAGTGGAGCATCAGTCAGATATTTTCTTGAACATCTGGTGCTCTTCAACTTGCGACGACATCACGAAGCCACGGTTCTCAAGCGTCTGCATCAAAATGCGACCACCGCGGCCAAGATTAAACCTGTGGCCTTCAGGTTTGCAGCTGAACACGATGACCACTCCTACACAGGGCGGACGCTGTATTAGCCTCGAGAACGAACACTGGCGTCGCCGCGGTCGTGGCGTTTTGATATCACAGAACAGACTCGCCTTCTCCATCAACGCTTGTCTCATTTTCTGCGCCTGCCGCGTACCGAAGCTTTAGCGATAAGCTGGTGATAATAATACGGAAATGCGCTGAATAAAACCAACTTCTACACATAGCTTTCATAGACTACGAGAAAGTGCTTGACTCTGGTCGAGACATCAGCAGAAATGCGGGCACTATAGAATCAGGGCATTGAAGAATCCAACTTAAACGTACTGGAAGAAATCTACAGAGGATCCACCGCCACCATATTTCTTCCTAAAGAAGGTGACACAATCCCAATAAAAATGGGTGTAAAGCAGAGAGCTTTCGCAGGAAACGAAGAATCTCATTAAGAAGCGTCAAATCATGAAATTCTTAAGTAAAACAGACAAAATAGAACTGGCAGAGCTTTTGAAGTTGATTAATTGGCGTAAGGTATCCGATGTAAGAAGGTATAACACGGAGAGAATTGAACACCCTCTGAAAAACGGAGGAAGCGTCAAAGCAGTGAAGAGGAAACTTGGGATAGGCGAAAATCGGATGTATGCACTAAGGGACAAACAAAGCAAAATAACTACCAATATGGATAGGATAGTTAAAATAGCGAAGGAGTTTTACATAGAGCTGTACAGTAGCCGAGACAACCATGACCCTAATACTATAAGAACTAGCAGTAACCCAAATGACACCCCACCAGTAATGATAGAAGAAGTCAGAAAAGCTTTGGAGAGCATTCGAAGAGGCAAAGCTGCTGGTGAGGATCAGGTAACATCAGATCTGCGGAAAGATGGAGGACAGATTGTGTTAGAAAAACTAGCCACCCTGTTTACGAGGTGTCTCCTGACGGGAAGAGTACCAGAGTCTTGGAAGAATGCTAACATCATCTTAATACATAAGAAAGGAGATGACAAGGACTTGAAGAATTACAGGCCGATTAGCTTGCTCTCTGTAGTATACAAGCTATTTACAAAGGTAATTGCTATCAGATTAAAGAAAACATTAGAAAAACATTAAATAAAAACATTAAAGAAAACAACAGGCTACTCAAGAATCAACCACAGTCATACTATCAATCAGGCAATAGAGAAATGCTCAGAATATAACCAAACACTATACATGGCCTTCATAGATTACGAGAAGGCGTTTGATTCAGTAGAAATATCAGCCGTCATGCCAGACACTGTGGAATCAGGGCGTCGATGAAGTATATATAAACATCCTGGAAGAAATCCACAGGGGATCGACTGCTACCATTGTGCTTCATAAAGAAAGCAACAGAATACCAATCAAGAAGGGTGTAAGGCAGGGGGACACAATCTCCCCAATGCTTTTTACCGCGTGCTTACAGGAAGTTTTCAGAGGCCTAGAATGGGAACATTTAGGGATAAGGGTTAATGGAGAATACCTTAGTAACTTGCGCTTCGCCGATGACATTGCATTGCTGATTAACTCAGGGGACGAATTGCAACTCATGATTACGGAGTTAGACAAGGAGAGCAGAAAGGTGGGTCTTAAAATTAATCTGCAGAAAACGAAAGTAATGTACAGCAACCTCGGAAAGGAGCAGCACTTCGAGATAGGTAATAGGGCACTTCAAGTTGTAAAAGACTATGTTTACTTAGGGCCGGTAATAACCGCGGAGCCGAACCATGAGATTGAAGTAACTAGAAGAATAAGAATGGGGTGGAGCACATTTGCCAAGCACTCTCAAATTATGACAGGTAGATTGACACTATCCGTAAAGAGGAAGGTATATAACAGCTGTATCTTGTCGGTACTTAGCTACGGTGTAGAAACCTGGAGATTTACAAAGAGGGTTCAGCTTAAATTGAGGACGACGCAGCGAGCAATGGAAAGAAAAATGGTAAGTGTAACCTTAAGAGACAGAGAGCAGAGTGGATTAGGGAACAAATGGGGGTTAAGGATATCATAGCTGAAATCAACAAGAAGAAATGGACATGGGCCGGGCATGTAGCGCGTGGAAAGGATAACCGTTGGTTGTTAAGGGTAGCTAACTGGATTCCCAGAGAAGGCAAGCGGGTTAGGGGGGTGTGGCAGCTTGGGCTTGTTGGTATGGCATGACGATAGTTATAGCGCGAAAACAAAACGACGACACAGAGACAAGAAGGACACGAAAGACACGAGCGGTATCCTCGTGTCTTTCGTGTTCTTCTTGTCTCTGTGTCGTCATCTATAGATAGATAGATAGATAGATAGATAGATAGATAGATAGATAGATAGATAGATAGATAGATAGATAGATAGATAGATAGATAGATAGATAGATAGATAGATAGATAGATAGATAGATAGATAGATAGATAGATAGATAGATAGATAGATAGATAGATAGATAGATAGATAGATAGATAGATAGATAGATAGATAGATAAATAGATAGATAGATAGATCCTTACTGGCTTCTACTAAAACTGACGGATTTAAGAGGATGAATGGCTTTTCTCATTTGGGTAAATCGTAGGATGCCAATCACTGCACACATAGCTATCAACCACAGTGGAACTAACACAAGCTCGTGGTCATGTATAGCGTTATTATAATTTGTGTGCACAAGGATGCCGGCATCTAGAAGGTCATGGTGTAATTTTAATGCCCAAAAAAGTTTTGTGCAGCACAGGAACATCATGCCAACCCATTCTGCTTGCTCTATTCGCAAGCAATAAGCAGAATATTTTCCAGTACAGAAGAAACAAATCAATATCTGGGCAAACTGCAAACTTTGCCTCGGGCGTCCTGGGAAATGGGTCGTGTCCGGAAATCTGGCAATTTGTCTTCCGCATGTTGAAAAGCTTATGCGCATAGAGAAATAAATCCGTAATAAGCATGACCCCCGACATAACTAAACAAAAAAAAATTCCTTCCTTCGCTCGCTGAATTTCTCGCTTCATTTTCTTCGGCATAGTATTTTACATTCTTGAACTGGTCGCCACTTGCTGCAGAAGTTTTGTCTTCTTTTCAAACGGCAGGTAAAAATATTAGAAAATACACCAGTTGGGCAAGGATTATTATAGCTTTCGCCATCGGTTCCATTCTCGCGTGTTTAAGGCTCGAGGGCACAAACGATATGGTCACGGTGGCATATTTCTTGTTCAGCAAACTGAATTTTTTCGACAATTCCAATGGTTATAGAGAAGTTGGTGCAGCACGTTTTTTTAATATTCTGCTAGAACTGTGTGTGCTAAAGTGTACACAGAACTGTCTCCACTCTTCTTTTAGTTCCTCTGTAAGTTTCAGGGATGGGAAGTTCTCCCTGTGGTCAGCTCTCTACCATTTCGTTAATTGTTCCTCCCTATTTATCTGGAAGTATACACACTGTGAAACTGTCAATATATCAAACATTCTTGCCTCTAAGGTCCCAAAGCAAGATCGACGCCAGCTACAAGTTGTCGAGAAAACTAATTGACCACTAAGTCAGTGTATAGAAAAATCAAATATATAGGTGAACTCATAGCAAGAGTGAAAATCGTACAAGTTCACTCCTGTAAAGAATAGATATATATGTGTGTGTGTGTGTGTTTGTGTGCGTTAGACCGCGGAATCGACTTAATCGCACCAGCCAGGATGTCAAGCCGCTTCAGGCAGAATGCTTCCTCATTCCATTCGCTTACACTTCGCGCACTTCGCAACAGAGGCTTTCCCGCATCTTCTCGCGGCTGCTGCGAAAATCGAGTCATCGGCCCGGTAGCCGCGGATCTGTAGCGCCGGCTCGTTGATGCGAGGATATCGCTGACAGCGACATAGGTGTAGTGATTTATAGCCCTTGCGTTGCGTCGGGCTCACTCGATGGCAGTTCGTACACGTCGTGTCGGCGTTCTGCGCGCCGTAGCTGTAGTCGTCTCGCGTGGGCCAGGGAGAAAACGGAATGAGCGGCGGTAAAGGACGGGTGGTACTTCCGTGCTCTCGCCGTAGTTTCTTGTTGGGGCGAACGGCCGTCGAGCGTCGTTTCTCATTCGCTCATCCGACGGAGTGCTCCTTCTTTCCGATGTCACTCGGTTTCCGACGGCTGACTGCCGCTTACAGAAAAAAAAAAAAAACAGCGCATCTGGTTCACGAAATCTCAAGCTTCCCTTGTGATATATGAGAGTAAAATAAAAAGCAAAATCTGACAAAACTCCGTGGAAACGGGTGTCCTCACGCATCGCATCTTCTCCCTTGCTTACGCTAATTCTCGCATCTGTGCTGTCTGTGAAAACATTTGAAAAGCTCACTGGTTCGCTTCTACGTGCAAGCATGTTTTCATGCATGTTTGACGGTGTATAGTTGTTGTTACCAGAACAGATAGCCGGCACTGCAGCCACAATGGATGAATTAGAGAAGCACCGTCACCACAATTGCTCATGTTATATTACCACAAGCTTCCTGCCCCCATCTTTCTTTCCCTTTTCTTTTTTAATGTAATGGAACTTCACCCTATGAAACTGCTGACATTCTGAAACGTATCGGCGTAGGCTACGCTGTGATTTTTGTTAAGCTCCTAGGTTGTTTGAGATTGTTTTGTTGCCAGGAAGCGACAACTCAAGTTTATTCGGGAGCTCACACAAGCCTCAGTCATCACTCTGGTGCGATCACTGACGCAGAGGAAGACGACGCGTTACACTGACAATCAGATTATCGACAGCCAACGTACACACTCGATTTCGTCATTCTTGCGCAGCGAGCTTTGCTTTCACTTTGAGTCTTACGTTTTCCGAGAAAAAGTTCGCGCAGTAAATAAGTTTCATCTTTACCGGGTTTGGTTTTGCGTCCTTCACCGCCACAACAACGTGACAATATATTATTATTACGCGAGGTTCACGTGCCAAAATTACGTTGACATTTTCAGCAATGTCGCAGCGGAATGCTGCAGAAAGTGCGATCATCTGGTGTTCTTTAGCATGCACCTACAGAGCGCACTACATGGACCTCTAGCACGTCGCCTCCATTGAAATGTCACTGCCGCGGCAGGGACGAAACCCGCGACTCACCGGTCACTAGCCGAGCTTCGTAACAAGTGTATGAGCAAAACGGACATAGAGTATCACTTTGGGAACACCAACGAATACCTCCACATGCATAGGCGAGAACAATGATGGCAAATGCCGTGTATTTCGCCTGTCTATATATTGAGCGGGGCCGCATGCACGATGAAATGTCGCAGAGGACATTGCAGAGATACAAATAATTTCATGAATACTAATAATTCTATTGTACTGTGTCTTACACGTGCGTGAATTCATGTACTTGAATGTCACGCAATCAATTAGCTTCCAGGAGTGAACGCCACATGAAATACACATGATGGACGAAATTAAGGCAAATGAAACACTGACTGCATGGCGCGGTGTAATAATACTGTTTGCCGGGGTCACTTCGCCTGGATTCGCACTCTTTTATGTCGCAGTAGCCTACTAAAAGGAAATAAGGAACGATGATCATGTTACTGCTACTGACTATGCCTCTTTTTCCATATCATCATCGGTGGGCTGGTTTCGCTTTCGCTCTCCAATGGCTAGATCTGGCTAAGCATGAATGTCGGTGCCAGCGACTAATGAATGTGCTCGTTTTTTTGGCTTTCACGTCTCCTCCAATAGCAGTCTCAAAGTCATAGACTGCGCGTCCGGGAACACGAAAAGTTTACAAGTCTCATCATGTTTTGTAACGTTGAATCGGAATATTGAATGCACGCCGAGGAGCCTTTAAACGTGTCCATAACGCGTATACAACTGATGGTTTTAGTTTTCTTTCCCGCAATACTGCTGAGCGTGTTCTTTTTTTTTCTTGATGAAACCATAGCGTGGTGCTTTGAGAGTGCATTGTTTTTGTTACAACCTTATTTCTAAGCACACAAAGGAAAGCAATGGGCAGCCAAGAAGAAAAAAATGTTACATATCGAGTCATCTCGAACATTTCAAGCGGCATGCATGGCTTTTATGATCACAAGTGACATCGACAGCCTCCGGGTGCATTCTTTAGGAAATAACTAGGGTGTACTAAAGACGCTCCTAGTGCACTCTAGATAGGAATGTTTGTGTGGGCAAAATTTAATCTTAAAATAATAAAATTAAAACAACAACGTCCTGGCTGCTGCACCGAACTATTCCAGGATACTGAATGAAAAATAATGAATAGGACAGCTGTCATGTTGTAATTTTGAGGAAAAAGACAAAAAAAAGTAGGAGGCACCACCAC
The DNA here is from genome assembly GCF_013339725.1 of Rhipicephalus microplus. Lineage (NCBI taxonomy): Eukaryota > Metazoa > Arthropoda > Arachnida > Ixodida > Ixodidae > Rhipicephalus > Rhipicephalus microplus. The sequence goes on along the minus strand of NC_051171.1, from coordinate 163,719,240 downwards.
CGTTGCCAACCGCCTTCAAGTGGACGAGCGGCCACACACTCAATTTTTTTTTCTTTAACTATCATTGTCATATAAAATAGAGGTTTATGCTGGATTCTTAAATAAAGCCAGTTGTGCACCAAATAAATTTTCCTTTGTTATCCAATACGTTGTTTAAGCAATGATTTTCGAATTTGTTTTTGTGGCCACCAATACGTGTCGAGCTATAAAACATTATACACATGCACAGAAAGCGTAATATTATTACGTAATTTCGGCTGATGGTAATAGAGAATTTTAGGGCGTGCCCCATTATGCCCTATTACCATTAGCCGAAACCACGTAATATGGTGACAGAGCATAGTGGGACATTCCCTGAAATATGCCTCAGACTGAAATTGAAGAGGTTGACGTTTTGTGTGAGCTTTGGTATGGTTACAGACAGTGGGATTGGGCGTGTTGGTATAACATCGTAAAGGGCGCTTACCAGCGCAAACGACAGGGCAGAGGGGAGGCGCTCTGTCTCGTATCTTCTCCTGTCCCCTCCTGCCCTGTCTTTTGCGCTGGTAAGCACCCTTTATGGTTACAGACTCACTGCTGTTATTTCTACGAAACAATAAAATAATATTTAGATGTAGAGCCTGCTAGCTCTTTATAATTAATTACTGATACTTTTCTAATGCGCATACAATGAATGGCAGATGAATATGTGGGTTACCTCCAACTACCTCGCTTACCACAATTATGTAGGTGACCTAATGCATCATCCACAACATTCCTAAAAGCTGAAGTTTAGTCATATAAGCTCACAATAAGTACAGGGCATACCTAATATGCTATGTGTTGATGCAGGCAGATTGTTCAAACCGTTTGGATTTGTTGTATATTTGTGGCGAGGTGAAAGTAACTGGGCCGCTAGCTGGGCCACCCCAGTAAGTTAGGCGGAGCAATATACACGTTCGAGACATTGATGACCACCACCACTTTGCTGAAGGATTAGTTTCGTGTCGCTTCGTTTTCGCCCAACACTTCTCGAAATTTGCCGATGACCGCATGAAAACGCGTGGTTGATATGTGAAAGCTGACACTTACAAATTATGTACCTCTTTGCTTCAATCCCAAGTAAGTTCATTATTTTTGACAATGTCACTATATAGTGATTATACCACTGATCTATACCTATAAACATCGTCATACGCCAGCATTTTGCATGCTTCTTTTATTGCATTTTGTTCCCAATGGATAAAAAAATGCTGCGGTAATCTTAGTATCAATTAACCTCGGTTAACAGGTCCTATGCTTGTGGCTATTCTCGCCATTGCATTTCGATCAACTAAGTAACTGAACTTGGATCAAAAAATGAAAGTTAATTTCTAAGCACTGATTCATGTCATCGAGTGTGTCCGCAATGGTTAATTACGTGGAGACACACATACCACAAGATACGCACTAAAATTTCAGTAACGTAACATAAATCAAGCTATTAGCACTCTTGAAACTGATCGATATGGTGATTACTGGCATGCGCATTTATACGCGGGCAGAAAAACCAGGGGAAGCAGTAAGGGAACTGGAACTCCTTCGAAATTTAGTTCGAGAAAGCTGGCGCGGCAAAAAGGCAGTATCACGTATTGAGTGTGCTCGTTTTCTTGAATTGCAAAAATATACGCTGTCAGCAATAACCGCCTGATCTCAAGAAAGCTGCTCAGGATACAAACATTAAGACATACTACTTAGCTTGGTTTACAGTCTTTCTGGCGGCCCGTAGCGACCTACGTATAGCTTTTTTTATATGCACTAAGATACAATATACGCTATATTTTAAGAGACCTTTTGGGCATACAAAATCAGACGTGCCATGTAAACTAATACAACTCAGTTAATTCAACTTGAAGCTCGGCGATAAATTGCTTTACCCGTCCACGTTTGTGCGTATGAATTCTAGAGCTATCTTAATGTCTGGTGCATAGGAGCTACGCCGATGCTCCAGCTGCTATGGTTTCTAAGTGGTTGATCCACTCGTCTGCTATGCCGAAAGGGGTGAGGTTCGGTCTCAGCCATGGATGTCACAAACTAATGAGATTGGAATGCCAGAGACCCGGGTACTAGCTTTGTGATTTTCAAAGCACGTTATTGAAACTTAGGTAGCGCAAACTATGTATAGCCCTTCTCTACATGGTCTTTCATATTCATAACACGAGTCGCTTTAGGGCGCTAAACGAGCTCCGTAAAACAACTAACCAACTCCGAGATGTACACTTCTATAACTACCTGCAGGAAAAAAAAATCTGCCTTCACACACTTGAGCTTATCCAGCACAAAATCGGGGCAGTACAACAGTAATATCTAGTACCATACGTCCTTAGCAGTTAAAGCAAATAGCTTCTCTGTAGGCTGATCAAAATTTTGGCGTACGCTAGGGAATCCGACAAATGTATTACGCCCTGGCGTCAGGCACAGTGCGAGTGCATTCTCAAGCTCATGTTTTTGTCATAAGTTCGTCTTGCGGCTAGTCACTGACTCTGTAATGAGGCTGGGACTGTGCCGCGGCGGAATCTAATCCCCGCAGTTCCTATAGGCTGCATTTCTGGCCATGGGCCCCCAAGAGGGTTTCAGGGGGTGCAGCGAGGAATAAGGCGTGTTTATTCTCTGAAAGTTATACGCAGAGCCATCTACGATTGTTTAAAACCGCCATTCAATTGTGGGCTCGTTTTCTTGCCAGACTTGTGCATGTTGAGAGCGTTCCCTTTGTGTTTTAGGAAAAACTCAGAGGCCGATCTGTAGGCTTGCGTCCCAGGAGCTTTCCAAGGGCTCAAGTTGGAACTTGATAAACATGAGGAGTGTCACAATATGGCGGACGCCTTAGACAGCTAGGGTTCTGGGGAACAAAAGGAACCTATATCATATGAATAATTCAAAACACTGTACGCATGAAATTTAGTTAACATGTTCGTAAGGCAGTAAAAAACAAGTTCTTTTCTGCGATTGGAGTACAGGCAACCTGCCTGTTAGAACAGTATCATGTAAATGGCTCTTCCAGAGTACTTTTAGAACTTGTAGATAGATTTGTTAATAGTGCCTTGATCTACTATAAAATCGTGACATTGACACGTGCGCCTTTTTTCATGCCTATATGCATGAGTGCTGGCACGTGTGAGTGTGTTCCTTGCTCTCTCAAGAAATAAAGAAAAAAGGTAAGGAGAGTTGTTTAAGTAAAATATAGACTACTACAAAAAGCAAACCTTGTGATCATACTTTTAAGAACTGCTGTATCATATATTACTTGGTGTTGGGCACATTGGTGGTTATTAATACAGGGCATTCTTAGCGTAAAAAAGTAAATCGAGAAAGAAACGTAGTCCAGTCACACCTATAGAGAGAGATAATATTCATATAATCACAAGCCGCATTTTAACTTCCAGCCTCTCGCAGCAGCTTTATTGTGATATGAGCGTAGCTCAATATTGATAAAAACACTCCCTTTCTTTTACAATACGGTAACAGATAATATTTACGTGACCCAAAACTAAGCGGGAACCTCAGCTTTCTATCCGGCTGAGCATGATTTGCACAGCTCGGCTTGGTTAGGCTTTGAAGTATATTGGTCCGGTAAGTGAACGAACACGAGAATAGCTTCAACTTAGGAAACACCTGAAGTTATGCACGTGTGATTGCGCTTGCCTGTGTGTGTTCATTACACGACGGCCATGTAATTCCACGCCTTGTAGAGTAATTTTAAATTCACCCTTATAGCTTTCCCATGGCTTTCTTGGCCCATCCGGTAAATTTACCTAAAGCAGTACTTTGAACAAGCGCGTGGATTTATTAATTTTTGTTGAACTTAATTCTTTGCGCACACGTATAAATTTCTGTTAACTAGTCTCCTAGTGCTCTCGTCAAGCTTATTCTCCGACCTGCTCTTTTGTAGAAAAACTGTCAGCAGCAAGTCGTTATCATTCCGCACCTGCTTCTTCCTATACTACCGCTAAAAAAAGCCGGTTTTTAACTACTAGTTAACTTGTCTGTGTCTTCTAAGGCCCGCTCCATTGATGAAATTTATATATATATATATATATATATATATATATATATATATATATATATATATATATATATATATATATATATATATATATATATATATATATATATATATATATATATATATATATCAAATGTATTTGTGTGTGTGCAGCCCCACCTGCTGAGAAGAACAACTTCACGCGAGCTTGGCTGCTTCATTCATTATATATCACAATCACCAGCTGCGCCAACTCAGTTTTGAGAGCATTTGTGCAGAAAGGGGGGCGGGGGAGGACAGCCTTGTTTACTAATCTTTTTGTGCTTCCCCGCCGCACTAATCTAGCGGCCAAGGCACTCGGCAGCTGACCCGCAGGTCGTGGAATTGAATCTCGGCTCCTGCGGCTGCATTTTCGATTGAGGCAAAAATGCTGTAGGCCCGTGTTCTCAGACTTGGGTGCACGTTAAAGAACCCCATATGGTCGATATTTTCCGGAGCCCTTCACTACGGCGTCTCTCATAATCATATATATCGTGGCTTTGGGACATGAAACCCTACATACGAGTGTCAATTAATCAATCATATTTTTGTGTTGTGCTTCCGTCTTTTGTGTTGCCTCAAACTATGAGCCGGAACCAAACCACCCAGACTTATATTGATTCTCATCTTCATCACCTTTTCCCCTTTCCATTCCGTCCTGTCCACAGTAGGGGACAAAAGCGCACAAGCTCAGGCAGGCCTCTCTGCTTTCTTCCATCGAGTTCGCACTCTCGGCGTTGCCGCTGTGAACTCCCGACGCACAACTCATAAGAAAGTCTGAAGGTATGGCCGCGTTGGTCCCATATATTACCAGCTTGCGATGTTTTAGTTTACGCGACGTCGCTTATACTTGACACACCCGTGACTTGCATCTAAACCTCGTAAATATATGCTCCTCGGTTAAGCTAATGACCGGTCGTGTAACTATAACTGAAACCACATGGAGCTCTCTCTAACACTAACTTCAGTACTTAGGTGCCCTTGAGAGCAGAATTCCCATTCCAGGTTTCCAAGCATTCATGCGCGTACAGCCGTGGAAGTAAAAGTAAAGAAGCACGCAGCCGTGGCATTCGGCAATGAGACGTGATGGGTTCGCTTGTGCACTTATGAGCTCTGCGCATTTTTATTTGCGTTAATCGCACCCATACTACGTGTAAAGTCTGCACGCAAGCTGCCAGTGGTATGAGGATAGTTGCATGCATGCTCATCTAATTTGCATACCAGCTAAAAATATGGTCATAAGTGGGAAGCGGACGACTATGCGTGAAAAGTCAAAAACATGTTCACGAAAAGGTGGCACGCTTATGTATGCGCTTCTGTTCTCGGAATCTTTGACGCCACGCTAGTTCCTGGGCATGTAATCATAACATATCCTCAATACAGGGTCTGGCATCATTAAGAGAAGCATTCCATGAGCATTTAAAAGCTGGTGGAAACAGAGTGTATTGGTCGTCTGTTTGCTGAAGTTCCTATAAAGTGTCTCATAACGCACATTTCTGCTCGATTCGTGATCATCGACAGCCCTCGCAGCGTGTCTACAGGTATTCAATGATCGAATGATACCCTTACTAATGCTAAATATATATTACCTTGGTGAGTATACTCCATCGTAGCCCTTGGGTACATTTCCTGCACATGTCACTTTCCTGGGTGGGCTTACTGCAGACCAATTTTCGATGCTATCATGGTGGTATATGCTGTGGAAACGGTGATCTGCTACTGGCCCAAAAGCCACTGGTTTGATCCAGTTCTAGTTGATCACACTTAGATGGGGGTGACGTGCTAGAAATCTGTCTACTGTGCGATGTTATTGCACGTTTAAAAACAGTGAAATATCAATATTTTTGGACCGATTACCTATGACGTGCCTCATTTTGATATGCTAGTTGTGGCTCGCAAAACCAAATAGATTTGGACATTGGGCTGTTATAGTGCGTGTGAACCTTTTAAATAGGTATGAATTATTCCCTGACATACGCAAACTTTTTTCTACACTCAACCTAAAAGGGCTCTCTACCACTCCAAAAAGTTTTTTTTTTATTGCGGCACAAATGAGATCACTCATCACATTGGCGGCAACGAACATGCTTTTGTCCCATTTGGAAAAATTATAATTTTAACTCGATGCTGAAAGTTGACAAAATGACCGCTAGCGTCACCCAACAGCGATGTTGTCAATCTACTGGTAGAACAAGCAATCCCGGCAGGTTGACTTTTTTGCTTAAAAAAAAAAACATGTGAAGCATGACAATGTATGTTAGGCGGTTGAGGCAGCTTTGGGTTGTGCCAGAGACTATGGTACGCTTTTTACAGTGACGCAAGAAGAAAAGAAGTGAAATACGATAGATAGCATCTTTAGTCTTTAGTATTTAATTTATTACAACCACTACGGCGTCTCTCATAATTATATAGTGGTTTTGGGACGTTAAACCCCACATATCAATCAACTAGAAGCATTATTACCGTTTCGTGACGATTTTTCTTGTATTTTCCCCACCTTCGGTAAATCTGCTAGGAAAACGCAAACTTTTTGCTGTATTGCGCTAATCTAGCGTAAGAGTGATCCCCTCACCCTCATCCTGTCAGAAAAGAAATCAGATAAATATATACTTTAAGTACACACGAACAGTTGGCGGTTTTCCCGCATTTCTCGGTTTTCCTATACAGCCACCCTATTGCGAGATAGTATGTTTCCCTTAAATTCGAGCCAAACAGCTTCATACGCAGAGACTGAGAGAGTATGTGCGCAAATATTATCTCACAGGGCACAGTGCAGTGAAAATAATGTGTTTTTTTTTGGTAGCTGCTTTATTTGTAGTTCTGCGCTTGTCCCGATTTGCGGGTGTGCATATACAATGCTTGAAATATGACTACGCTGTCAAAACAACTCGCGCCAAAGTGAAAGTGACTCCTCGTGAATAAGGTAGATAAGAGTTATTAATAACACAGCAGCATTCTCTCACTATGGTGTGGCGGCTGCTATGAAGCACTATGAAGTAACATAATTGAAACTTGAACGCGCATTTCTATTAAACACTGACAGAGAAATATGAAGGTATACGTTAACGCTGCAGGGCCAGGTAATCGTGTCTCGGCAAAGATTTGTTTGGCTATTCATCTGCAGCTAAAGGCATCCACTATGTATTTGATACATTTTCGTGATTTAGGGTGTTTTCTTTTCATGTTGCTTCTGTGTGCACTCAGCAAGAGAGAGAATATCGTGAAAGATGAGTATACTGAGTGTGGTTCATTTGTGGGATCAGTACAAAGAAGAAAGAAAGGACAGCCCTGTCAGGGATTTATAAAACTGAATCAAAGAACGTGTTATTTATATGCGTCGTTAATTTATTTTACGTCATTATTCGCGCTCTGCTGTGTAGGTCTTGTGAAATCTTGACTTTTTTCACACATGCAGTTATTTATTTATTTATTTTTATTACATACTGCAGGCCCTTAGGTTCAAGCAGGTACAGGGATCATTGAGTGAAAGCAAGACAGCATTTTATTTTAATGTATTTTGTATCTGACCCACCATGCAAGCTGAAGGGTTATGTCACAATTGGTCTCAGCCAGATGTGATGGGTGTCATCAGAAAAACTGGCATTTCGATGTAAGCAAAATGCAGGAGCTATCGTGTACTTCGCAATTTTGACGCACGCGATAAGAAAAGAGAAAAGGTAAAGGCTGTTCCAGGATCTACCATTGCGAATTGCCTGATAATCAATTCGGTGCTTTTACATAGAAAACGTCAAATTATTTTAAATTTTTTTTCGCAGGTGCACAAAGTAATTCACTGAGAAATAAGGTCCTGTGCTGACACTTTGTTGCAACACCAGAGTACAGAATGTCTCCAAAAAGAACTTCACGCTTGCGTACAACACACATAGCAGTTGCATAACTATAAAAGTGGCCTTTCTAAAGCTTTTTGTAAACTCTGTCAAAAAGCTTACTTCAAGCACACTTGTGACGTTCCCAGAACTTCATAACTCACCATCTTTTTTCTATAAGTAGTCATGTATCAATGTGCGTATTTAATCCGCAGCTGCATGCATTTGCAGCGAAAGCTGTTATGAGATCAAAACTCGGGTGACGTGCGGCGCCGTAGTTGTCCGCCACCGCCGCCGCCGCCGGTGTCCGTGACTACATCGCACGAAATTAGAAAAAAAAAAACCTAGTACCAATGACACAGCGAGGCTCGAACCCGGGCCCGCTGGGTGCCAGCCCAGTTTTCTACTACTGAGTAACGCTGGTGCTTGGGAATTGGTGGCAAACTTGCCTTAGGCAAGGTTGATGCCGAAAAAACAAACGTGTTAATACGACTTATAAAGCGTTTTAAAAAGGGAAAGAATGACCAGTCGCCCAATGCGAATAGCGTAACGAGTGGGTCGTCTAATGCTCCAACCCATTAGAAAAGGTTGTTGTTGTTGATGATGATGATGATGATGATGATGATGATGATGATGATGATGATAATGAGCCTTCTTCTTTCCTGGCACTCGCCCACAAAGGGGGATCGGCCAAAAACCGGTGGCAGGATTTCCAAGTTATTTAGTTATGTATTTAAAATCATTAAATAGAATTTCAGTGTAAACCAAAAAAAATGTAAAAATATATGAAAATGCTACACGAGTTAGCGGTCACGCCTTCAGATAGTCTCGGAGCTAAAAACAATAATAATAGATTAACAAGGTAATCTTCTTGGTACCATTATGTTCTCACACACAGCAGAGCAAACCTCCCAGTGGCAATAACCTAATGTAATTCCTCCAAAGCATAATGGGACGTTAAACCCCACATATCAATCAATACTGCCACGTTCATTTTTAAACTAGCTTCTCAATTGCTTCGACCAGGTATCTTTTTCTTTGATAAAAATACCGGTTACAGAATAAAAAGAAATGATCTATTGTTTCCCATTCCTTGCAAAATAGGCATAACGTAGATGCTGTGAGCCCAGCTTTATGCAAGTAATAATTCACTTGCGGAATTCGGCATCGTAATCTGGTGATTGTAATTTTTAACCGCCGGGATACACACCACTGTTTGTTACAGCAAAATTTTAAATGTATGCAGTCTCCAACTTTAATCAGTGATAACTTGTCTATTTCCTTGTGAAAATAAGAATTTTCATATCTGAGTACTGTTACATAAGCGAAATCAGGTAAAATAGGTAAGAGTGGTCCGCTTAAAGATGCTTTGGCTGACATGTCTGCCAGCTCATTCGGATAAATCTCGCAATGGTCAGGTGCCCATAGCAAAGGGAATTTTCTCAGGTTTGCTGGTAATAAACTGCTAATAATACTCATTAATGTTAATTTTTTGTTGCATATAGTGCAGTGCATACTGAGAGAAAATCAGTAAGTATGACTGCTTTTATTCACTTGCAGGAAAGTTTACAAAGTTCAAGAATCATAGCAAATAATTAAGCGACCAATGCCGGCGTATAATCTGGTAATCAAACTGAAAATGACCAGTCGAGAGAAGTATAGAAGATGCCCACTCCAGCCTTTTTGTTTAATACGAATGCATCTATCGCAATAGTGTTGTTTATGGACAGATGAGTCAAGTATATTGTGACAGATTGTTCAAGTATTGAAGGGGCATTTTTTGCATTATAGGGGAAAAATTATCAAATTCTATTTCAAGTTTTGAATTGGCCATACTTAATTATTAGGTAATGTGACAGATACTTAAATTCAGAGGTTCTAGCAGACCTGTATTCGATTGGTCCAAATTTGCAACTACATTTGCTATTTAGGCTCTCACGATGCAACGCAACTTATCTGTGCCGTGTGTAATCGGGCGTGCCATTCACAAATGCGTATTCATGTCTATTGGAATGACCAGCTGTGCGGCATGCAACATTTGTGCCTGCGGAGAGATGGTTCAGCACTTTCTGTGTCACTGCCCAGCATACCAGATTCAACAACATCGTAAGGAAGCCAAGCTCCGTCATCTGGGTTCAAGACCAATGACAAAATAGAAAATACCATATTATAGGATCTTGGTCTATGGTCCCGCATAAGCTCGGGGCCACGAAAGCTCTGTTGTGTTTCTTGAGGACCACCACACTTGAGGTCCACCGGCTTCTGAACGAACAGCGCGAGACCATGTTGTGAAGTTTCAAAGCTGACCGCTCCTCTATCTCTGTCCTGCACTTCTTCCCTCTTCTCTATCTTTTCCTTTCTATTATTCCCTTCTCCTATACCCAAGGGAGGGGTAGCCAGCTGAGCCAAAGCTTGGTTAACCTCTCAGCCTTTCCTCTCCACTTCTTTCTCTCTCTCTCTCTCTCTCGTCTACCAATGAAGTGTTGGCCTTGGTTATTCATACGCATATTTAAAAAAATATGCTGGTGGTATGCGAAAGTTTGTGGTGCTTTCCCATTTTACAGATTACCGCAAAAGTGCTATTATTATACCATATACTGTTAAGTTAGAACCTCTGAACCAGAGCGTGTTTTGAGAGAATATGAAAAAAACACATAATAATAATTTCTTTTCGTAATTACACTGATTATCAGGCTGTGAACTTTTATAAAGCACTAAACCTCTAAACGTTCAGGTACAGGAGTGCGAATATGAATAAGATTGCTCGAAGAAATTGATTGTCAGAAGCCTTCGACACCTAAAATCTATTAGCACTTCATAGTGCATTGATTCATTAACACTGTCGAAACAGAATATTCTATTGCTAATTAATTCAATGTGAACAAGGAAATAAATAACTTCGCTTCATGCGGTCTTTCACTTGGCGTCGCATTTGGGCAAGGCAGCCCATGTATTGCAGTATTGCACACCTCATTCTCGAAACTGTATGGCACTTACGCCCTCACACGTCGTCGTTGATAAAAAAGAGTTGGTTTTTAACGTGCCCACCCTTTTTTCTTTCACATTACTTGGTCTTGTTGGCCTCGTGAGATGTCGGTGCAGTGTAGGTCGTTACGTGAGCGCCCAGCTTAACGATTTGTCCTAGCAACCGAGCCTCAGAACACGCTCTCGTCTACGTGAGCCGAGTGTCAACAAGTGACGTGCACACTGACCGAAAGCTCACAGGGCAATCTAGCGCTGCTGTATTCAATAGCAGCCTCACACCATTTCTTCCCGGCTACATCGCGTTTTGCAGCCTTAAACGTTCATAGAGGTGAATTGCGACAATCGCTAATGCAAGATGGTCGGCCCTTGGTGGGGCACTGGTTATGGTGCTCGGCTGGTGATCCTAAGGTCGCGGGTTCGATAACCTTCAAAAGGACAGAATGGTAGGCTACTTGGCAGTGCATAAACAGTACAGTAGCACAATGAAGCGCACGAATGGAGACAGATCAAGATGGGGTAACGGCCACAGAGTCGCATTTCGTCTACAGGTGTAGGAGCTCGGCCTGGTTCATGTTTGTTCATGGTGGCGAATATCACAGCGTGGAAACACAGCAAGAAAAAAAAAAGGGCACATCTCACATACAGTGGGAATTGATGATATGCGAAGCATCAATGAGAACAGTTGATATGTCACTTTAAAATCAGCACAACGTTACGAGGCAGAGGTAAATGATGCCCTACAAGACTTCCGTGTCATGAATATCATATTTGCACGTGTCATTTAGATTCGTCATCTATTCACGTCACGAGATACTAAATATAGTATATGTGGAGCTAGCAAAACGGCTGCGAGCACGCGATGAGCATGGTATATTGTCATGTTCTTACATGCCACGCGTGTCAGGATTATCATGCTTGCACCAGTCATATATTTTGTCATTCATTGACGTCACGTATCACCAAATTCTGCGGCAAAACTGCCCGCGAGCACTATCATAAAGAGCCCAATATACATCGATGTAGCGTTGACGCCGCGGCATGCTCAGGGCACAGAGACGTTCGTTAGCAAAACGCGAGCACTCAATAGTCCGACGCCAGACGCGACCGGCGCAACCAGCGTACGTCGGCGCGGCCCGACGGCAACAGGCGCGAAATGCGACATGCTCATTTCGCACCGATGCGTCGCCCAGACAACACTACGTCTCCTTTTCGTGACGCAGATTGCCAGACGCACTAAAACTCGCATGCGTCAAAGCAACGAGGCGCGGCGCGCGCCTGCGAGTGTAATGGCAGGATCGGCGGCTGGCGTGGCAACGCCGGCGTGACGCGACGAAATGAACGCCGGTGAGCACGCGCACCGCGTCACGTTGAAATGTATTGGCGCCTTGATTGTGCATGTAGTCATGTTCTCACATGACACGCATTTCACGACTATCATATTTGCACTAGTCACATACCTTCGTCATCCATTGACGTCACGTAATACCAAATTTGCATATGTGAAGCTAGCGAAACGACCGTGAGTGCATCATGAGCGTAGCAAGCAGTCATGTTGTTACATGACACGCATGTCGTGATTATCATGTTTGGATGTGTCATTTACCTATCTCGTCCGTTGGCGTCGCGTAACACCGAGTTTGGTACAGGTGAAGCTAGCAAAACGGCCGCGGGCGCATTATGAGCATAGCATGTAGTCATGTTGTTGCATGTGATCATCTTGTTTCATCTCATGTTTATCATGCTTGCACCAGTACCATATTTTCGTCATCCATTCACGCTCCGTAATACCAAATTTTGTATATGTGATGCTAGCGAAATGGCCGCGAGTGCATCATGAGCGCGGCATGTAGTCATGTTGTTACATGACACGCATGTTTTGATTTTCATGTTATGGTCTGTCGCTTGTGTTCCCCATGCAATGATGCCATACCTTACCAGTTTCGCAACATGCCATGTGAACGAAACCACCGCAAGAGCTGTAGGACCATGAAATGTAAATCATGACATTCATGACCTACGTATCATGATTTTCATGTTATGACTAGTGAAATATGTTCTTCAGTCATGTTATGCCATACCAAGTTTGGTATTGATACCATTATTGAAATGGCCAAAAGAGATAAAAGTCGTAGGTGGCTAGATAGATAGATAGATAGATAGATAGATAGATAGATAGATAGATAGATAGATAGATAGATAGATAGATAGATAGATAGATAGATAGATAGATAGATAGATAGATAGATAGATAGATAGATAGATAGATAGACAGACAGACAGACAGACAGACAGACAGACAGACAGACAGACAGACAGACAGACAGACAGACAGACAGACAGACAGGCAGACAGATAGACAGATAGACAGATAGACAGATAGATAGATAGATAGATAGATAGATAGATAGATAGATAGATAGATAGATAGATAGATAGATAGATAGATAGATAGATAGATAGATAGATACGCTTGGTCTGCCCCAGCTTTGTATGACTCCGCGAAAGCTGAGCAAATATGTTACCGTGTCGAAAGGCTCCGCGCCGTTGGCAGATCTTGAAGCGGTTCACAAACATTCGACTTCACAACCGAATGGCAGTATTTGGCAATATTTAGTGATAGGTTACTTAACTTGAAGCGTAGGTTAACTTGTCGTACTTGTGTTTTTCTAGCTTTTTTTCTACTACTTAGCCTTCTCTGGCTGCACAGAAAGCGGTTATACTTGTTATAATAATTGGTGGTTGGGCGTCCAAAAAACTTGATGTGAATGTGAGATGCTGTATTGGAGGGCCGGGTAGTTCGACGACGCGAGGTTAACGAGCTTCTGAATCTGAGCCCACAAGCTTCTTGCAGATTTCGTCCGTCAAAACGTGGCCGCGAACTCGGTCCTATGAAATAACACGGTGTTACCTAACACATAGCTCAAAGTAGAAAATACGGCTGCCACGATCGCATTTTTTATGAAGGTGAAAATATTTGAGGCTCTTGGGCTCAAATAAGGTGCTTGCTGAAGCATCACGGGTAGTCAAAACTTTCGGAGACCTCACCTACGGCATCTCTCATATCCATATTATAGTTTTGGGAAGCTAAACCTCGAAAATTACTATGGCTATTGAGGTACAAGGTCTTCGTTCTAGAAGCTGTTGTTACGCGGTACACACTAATTGGTGCGTATAACACACATGATCACCCACGTGTTGTCAGCCGGTCACTTCGCTTCGTTCATCAAAGTACTCAACGAAACAAGAAACACTGCAGAATAATGGCCTTCTAAGGTACATGATTTCTTTCATAAACTAGAGTCAATATTAAAAATATCTGAGGTTTTACATATCAGTCAATGATGCGATTATGAGGCCTACCGGAGAGAAATCTGAAAACATTTCGACCCCCAGGTGTTTCTTTATGGTGCAATGACATCGCGCAGTTCACGGTCTTCTACCATTTTTCCTCCATCGAAATGCGAATACTGCGGCCGGTAACGTACCTACACCTTTCGTGTCACCAGCCGGCGATCTCCTTAGCCGTTTTACCATCGCGGCGGTATATCTACAGTGTCTCCACAGCCACCATAGTCCTCTATATAACAACGTTATAAAATTTCAATAAGGAGTAACGTAAGGCAAGGAGCTATACATATACGATCTCTCCAAAGTCAGTCACCGCATTTTACAGGAGGTTTTGAGAGGGTTACATTTCAAACACTATATCAAGATACTAATGAATCAGCATGGTCATGTTGCTTATGATGATGATCAGGACAACCACCCACTTGTGAAACGAGATTGCGCAAGATTGATTATGTGATTGGTACACAGTTGTAAAAATGTTTTATATAATAAACGTATCGTCACCGCGACAAAAAAACATGTGAAGAGGCCAATCAGGTTTGAGCGTTAGCTTTTTCGGTGAGTGTATCATGTGCTTAGCTTTCACTAATTCATTAATTCATTCATATTAAATGCACACGAGTGACTTGGCATTTAGAGGGAAATATAGTACATGTGCGCAACAATTATAACAATACTAATGTTTCAGCGAACACTTTAAATAATATTTAAAGGTGCTGCCAGATATTGTACAATTTCAGCTCGCGAGATGTTCTGCGTGAGGACGTAGAAGTGGAACGAAGCTGGTATGAGCCATGGATTCTAGGCTACAAACAAACAAACAAACAAACAAACAAACAAACAAACAAACAAACAGGAATACCTGTATTGCTTCTTTTGTGGACTTATTGCATGAAGCAACTTTACCTACCATTTTTAAAGAAGTAAGCCATTGAAGACACCATTTCAATCTTCGGGACAGTTGTGTTACCATCGCAACTACCTCTGTGATGAACGCAAATTACTCTTATTCCGTGCTATTTACATTCAGACATATGCACGCCTTCAACGCTGAATCACAGTGTGCACAAAGTGAAAGAGTGCAGACTTGCACTTTTCTCCAGCTCTGCTAACGTAGAACGTACCGTGGCGTCCGCCAGTGGCGGAGTTGGGGAGGTGGGGCTCAAACCTCTCCCCACTCCAAAATTTTTCAATTTCAGGTGCGAATATATATACACGTGAACATGCAAACGCAAGCAAAAATATACATATAAGTGCTCTTTGATTCTCGCTGACTTCAAAATGCTGGAGCTCTGGTAACAATCAAACCCGTTTCCTTCAGATCGGCAGCCGAGCACAGTAACCACTTAGAAAAATAATAAAAACCAAAAAGAAGAGAAAAAAAAGAGGTAAAATGTCTTTCTTGGGAATCGAACCCGCACCGCACCGAATTGAACGCGCGCGAGTTACACGCTCGGTCGCTCAACCAACTCGTCCATAACGCCAGTCGGTTGCGCGGTGATGTGTCTTAATAAGATATATATGATGCAAGACTCAGTCGGTGACGCCACTGTGTTGTAGAAAACTGCATTTCGGAACGTATTTTTCGTCACGCATAAACATGATTGTGGGTTCAAATGAAAACTGAGTTCTCGTACTACTTAGATTTCCGAGAAATTTGCAGGTTTTCACGTAGTTCTTTTATACGGCCTTTTTTTTGTGCCAAAAACAAGCTTGATTTTGATGGCTTCCATGGGGCCCATTGTGTAAATTTTATTTGTTGTGGGAACCGAATTGGAAGCCCCGACGTTAACAATGCTGCATTTGTGAAGTTAAGTACAGTTCCTAGAACTTGTCTCTTTGACAACTCTTAGAATTTTCGCTTCTATGATTTTTAATCGTCGGAAAATGACCCCGTTCCATTGAAAACGCTCGAGCTTCCAGCCGTGGCCGCTAGGAGCGCTGATCGGTCAGCGACCCGTGACGTGACGACTAAAGGTAACAAGAATGCAGCAGTGATGAAAAATAGGGCACTGTGGAATTACAATAGGTATGATGTTGTGAGAGGAATATGGAAAGGGGTCATGGTTTCTGGGCTGACGTTCGGCAATGCGGTCTTGTGCATGAGATCAGAAGTTCAAGCAACATTAGAAATTAAGCAACGTGGAATAGGTAGGCTTGCTTTAGGAGCTCACGGGAATACACCAAATCAGGGAGTACAAGGTGATATGGGATGGACATCATTTGAGGGCAGGGAAGCTAGCAGCAAGATAAAATTTGAGAAGCGATTGAGAGAAATGAAGGAGGAGCGTTGGGCTAGGAAGGTTTTCAGCTACTTGTACATGAAGAATGTCGATACAGAATGGAGGAAGCGAACCAGGAAGTTGACTGGTAAATACTTAGAAAACAGCAGGTGGCCAAACCAAAAATAACTATCGGTTAAGAAGAAAGTGAAGGAAACGGAGACTGACATGTGGAAAATGGGCATGATTAAGAAGTCCGCGCTAGAGATCTATCGAACTTTTAAGCAGGAAATCGCCAAGGAAAGGATCTATGATAATACTCGGGGTAGTTCTCTACTGTTTGAGGCAAGGATGGGAGTACTGCGAACCAAGACATATCGGGCCAAATACGAAGGGGTAGACACAGTATGCAGTGCGTGTGGAGAGGAAGAAGAAACTGCCGAACACTTGATAATGTTCTGTAAAGGGCTTCACCCTAGAGTTCAGGATGATGGCGCAGAGTTTTTTCAAAGCTGTGGGGTTTAAGGACCGGGAGGGCAAAATAGACTTTAAGCAAGTAGACTTAACTTGAAGGAGGTTATATGATTGGTGGCTAAAGTCAAGGCACGAGTGAAAATTAAACTGTTCACTGCAAAGTACGAATCCTCAAACTCACTTTTTAAGGAAAAAAAATAAATATAGTTTTGGGTTCATTAAGTATTACGGCTTGGTGGCGCTAGCCACCGCCCGATCTAAAGGGTACAGCCATATTCATCCATCCATCCATCCCGGAAAGCTGGATATGTGGTCATTACATGATCAATGTGGAAATCCTCGTAGGTATATGTCATGAAACCCTTTGCAACAGTTGCGTTGGGGACGTATACAGGTATACCATGGGCCGTGGTATGTGGGTATAAGTAACAGGTAATTCACAGTCTATCACTCAAAAACGGCGACAACTGACGATAATAATTTATACGCGAGAGCATTAAGAAAATACAGCATCGGCAGCCTTGTTTCAACGAACCTAAAAAGGAAAATCAGGAGTCTAGCAGGAATTGAATCCAGACATTTTGCAAGGAAGTCATGAATTCTACCCCAGATCCACGCCTGGTCTTGAAACTGCTTTGGAAAAAACCCTGTACAGCCTTGATGTCGGTAAAATGGCAAATTGGGTTCCAGGGCTTGCTATCTGTATTTATAACATGGTAGTAGACATTGCATATATACTCCTATGGTACAGGTGTCATGTCTAGTTAACGTCACTTGTGGTTAAATTGTTGCCCACTATATATACCTCCTATGACTCAGCAGAGAACATTCAAGGGTATTTCGACCACGGAGGAGTAGGCTAACAGCTTATATCCGCATCATCGCACTGTAAAGACACTTCATTTCGATAAAACTGACACATGTGCTCTAACACGAGTTCTGACGTTGCGTTAGGACCGTAACTTGCTCTTTAAGTGCCAGTGTAGTTGACATGCCTGGTAAGCACACAATGTGCATAAAACTACTCCGTTTACAAAACAATATTGACGTAGAGGGGGGTGGGTGGTGGAAGTGTATTGAAAAGTTTCAAAGCCCCGCTGCCTTATAGGAACACATGGGATAGTGCCCTGGCAACGTTTGACCAGCCATATACGTCAGAACGCTTCCGTCCGAAGCAAAAGAAAAAGAAAGCAGCTTAGGCAAGCACAGAGTGGCGACTTCGCGTAAAACGAATTCCCACAATGCGTGGTATCGACTTAATTTATTTTTTACTTCGCAAACTCATTTAAAACCGGGTATAGTTCACAGCTTTACTTGCGTATACTCGCTTAACTGATACTGAAGATCTGCACTTTTATTTTTGTAAAGGCGGATGTACTCTGACGTCGGGAAGCTTTTAACTGAAACCTTTCACGTCAGAAACAGGTACTTGACCTGGAGTAATGATTCTCGCTATTCTGTGTATCCGCTTCTTTAAGGGCAAGTTCAGCTTTTCAAAGCGCAGGCGCTGGGAGCCGGCGCCTCCAGCGTTTTGTTTTTCTCTAACTTTTTTTTTTGTAATCATAACTTACGCCCTAGGCACCGGTCGCGCCATCTTAGAAGCAAAGTTTTCCTGTAGCAAGAGAAGGATTGAATGCAGATGAATGGCGCCTAATAACTCTTACTTCACCGTTTTTTTTTCATTTTTTACGCCAAACAGTGTATTGGTGCATTGCCAGAGTTGCTTGCAATAGGCACCCATAACCAGATTATAGTGAATAGAGTGTGTACAAATAATCATCATTGACTAATTTACATGAGCGGCTGTGCTAACATTATGAAGGTAAATACAGGAAAAGCATAAGCCTCCTATAGCACTGTCTTGGGGATGTATAGTACCAGCAAAACAAGTATTTAAAAGAAATATGGAGTTCAATGCTGATTCCGGAGTCATAAGAACTATCGGTGGTTAAATGCGTCAAACCGCCTTGGCAGGTAACCGCTTAAATGAATAGAATTATGTGATTCGATCATCATGCTGTGTAACTTGAAGTGTGTAAATAATTTCGCGCTTGCATAGGTGCTCAGTACTGCATGACCCAAGTTCTCCTTAAATGATTAGGGGCGCATCCACACATGAGTGTGACTTCAGATTCAAGTATAATGCTAAGCAGTTGCGTCATTAGGTTACATAGACAATTGTTTCTCGATTGTAACATAATAAATAAGACGTACATTTGTCGTATCGCTTTCAATATTACAGACTCTTTCGTAAGCTTCTCATTCCTTCGGTAGTGAATGAAAATTTTTCACTTGTGTTTTCGTATGTTTTTGCGTTGTTATAATACTCTTGAAAGGTAGAAGCGTTCATTATTCAAATAGATTCAGTAACAAGTAATACTCCTGAAAGGCTAAGAAGGGTGGTCCTGGATGATAAATGAACGTGCTCTCAGCTTGCGTTTTTTTTATTCAGGGGAACTCAAAGGAAGAGTATTTTATTGCTTCGGGTGTTTTTACACGATAACCTAAAACAAAACAACTACTATGTCGAGAGAAAAAGCAGCTGGCACGATGGCTTGATTGGATAAATAAACGTGTGTGCTGTTTTAACTAAAATGAAAAACTTGTTTATTTTTTTATATTTGCGCACCAAGCCGACTGAACGCAGTGCGTTGACAATCAAAGTTCTCTCGTTGATTTTCTTCAGAGACACTGAGTTGGGTTTTTCACTGGTGAAAAAGTGACGTGTTCCCAATAAAAAAAAAGCGGTTCATCCTTCCATCATCGCAATCGGTAAAACTTGAAAGTAAAAGATGTCTTTACAGAAGCAGTTTATAGTTTAGTGCACATTGATATAAGAGGGCTTGCCGCAGTGTCATTTGGTGTTTGACAGCTATAACACCGCTTACCTTGGATGCATCCATGCTAACGCCTAGTAATACATCTCCATCTTGACGGCAAACATTCCATATATTATTATGATTAAACAAAGCCTCCTGGCCAAAATGTGAGGGCGGAACCAGAGAAAGCGATGTGACAACCAGAAGAACATGACTTATTCGACATTGAATTAGGGCTAAGGTCACCTACTCGTGGCACGTTGGAGTATAAGGCACCCTCCGCTGACCAGAGGGAGCTGTGTTGCTAGGTACTAGCCCATCCCGAGTTCGCTGACGTTGGCCGTTGGGTGCACGCAGAAAGCACACGCGCGCACGCATCCCCGTGTATCCCTGCTGCAATCCGCCCACTAGTTATGCCACAGGCATGATCCTCATTCGGGAGCGCTTATTTCCATAAGAACGAGCGCAGTTCAGGCGAACTCCCCCCCCCCCTCCCACGCCACCTTCCACGCACAAGGTGGCACTGTGCAGTTCGGGGCAAAGCGTCGCCTCCTCCGCCTCCTCCGCCGAGCCACCGAGCCGTTCTGGAGAAAGCTTCACCTTCTCCTCCAAGCACCGAGAACTGCTCTGGTAGAAGAGACCAAAAACGTTATTTAAGGCCGTGCCAGCCCCATGTTTGAGCATTTTGCTCCAGCCGACGTTGTCGTACTGCCCGGCTCTCTACGAACTCTAACCTGCTATAGTAAACATTCCTACCTGTTGCTGTTTTCGAAACCGATTGCCTTCCCTATTCCGCCTCTGAGCGAAGGCTTCAGCGAAGTCCGTTCGACTGCTCACCGCTTTTGGCTACCGCTACCATCGCAACAAACTAGCGACTTCATAACAGTGGTGGCAGCGGTGGGATGCCATCAAAACCCACACTTATAACACCACTCACATGGGCCGGGAGGCGCGGCCATCCTGTTCCATTTTGACTGACCCCAACCTACTGTGTATTTTCTCCGCTAGGCATTGCGCTTCTGGCGCTGCACTCACACTGGGAAACTCGACTGCAACAGTGGACAAGACCAGAAGGAGGTGCAATGCGCGTTGTGTCTTGTCACAATTTTTCGCGGAATGAGCGCAAGGGGTGAACCCAGAGTTAGTACATCCAGACGAAGCAGACGCGTTGCTCTATTGCCATACTTGACTGGTTGTTTCGGAGTGCTCTAGAGCGTTCTTCTGAAAGAGAGAGGTTGAAAACCGGAAAAAAAAACGCAATTCTCACTCTATATCAGGATAGCACTCAAGAGCGCTCCGGAACTACCAGTCAAAGATTGCATATGCATTGCAGAACTATGGTTCGTCATGAATAAATGCTGTAAGAGACACCAATGCTCGAAGTAAAATCGCCACCCGGGGGTCTCTTTGGCGTTCGCTAAATTGCTTATACGTCTATTAGAAACATCCAAAATGAGACGGACGCTTAGACACGACGCGCTGAATGAAGTGATCGTGGATACCACGATCATGATGCCTTATTGCCCTTTACCAAGGACGCAGAGAGGACTGTGGTAGATATAAAAGGCGTATTTTTAACGGTTGAAAGTATGTGACCATAGGCGCAGTGGATAGCGTGCCCGGCATCTGTTGCAGCGAACCAGGAGTCACGTGTTCAAGCCTCGATAGTGGAACTTTTTTCTTTGTCCTCTAACTGTGCGTATTTTTCGACGTCACTTTTGTGACGTAAATACGTCATTAAAGTATTCATGGGCCCTTGCATAAAACACTTTCATATTGAAAATTGGGAAGTACTATGATGTAATATGGCAGATATAGCACAGCGCTGTGAATGTACTTTTAACGAATTCAGATGCAATAAAATCTTCGGTTATAACTATAGGTATAGCATACAGAGCATAAAAAAGAGCCCATCTTGTGATGATGTGTTGCTTGCTTAAAGGCGGCGACTTTTGTTGGCTACATTTCTTGGAAACTATATATAGTTAGCTACAACAATTCATATATATCATTTGATATACCACAACGTAGTTAGTTGAAAGCCAGTTAAGCCTTGCAGCGCTTACTGGAGTACGAGTAGTGTCAGGCGCTTTTGAAAGTGTGCTTTGTAGATATCAGGCAAATATCATCAGCTTGAGGTATGCACTTTTTATTCATGAATACAAACAATAAATGAAGTTTAGAAACATTGTAACAAGAAAATTCCTTAACTGGAACCTTACAATTCAATGTTCAAGTATGCTTTTCTATAAAAATACTCAAGAAAAAGTTTTTTTTCTAATTTACTGACTGATGCACCACGCATAACACTAAATATTCAAGGCTATTTGCCGCGATTGCCACTTTTTTTTTTTGCTCCGCTAGCCAACAATACATACCTTCTAAGCAATTAACTTTGTTAGCAGTCTTTTGCCGGCACGCACGACAAAAGATGGCGACTGAAACTTTAAACCAATTAACTGTGGGAAAAAATTAAATAAGAGGACTTTAGAGAACACTAGGTGCAAGGAACCGAAAAAAAGAAGAATTATTGAGAGATCATAAGTTATGATTATGAGATTTCCTGTGCGCCAACGAAATGAAGCTTTTTACTTTCTAGCAGCCCTTCGCAGTAAAAAGGAATAAATTGGATATCCTCATTCTTTCGATCTTTCCGGTTTGTGGGCAGCCTGAAATAGGCCCCCACTTCACTGCCTATTAGTACACGGGGTATTTTCGGGCAAAATCAAAACGTATAACCCATTTTCTTCAGAACATGAACCTACGTGAACTTTCAGCGGTTTTCGTGTGGTTGACGGAGCTAAAGGTGCCATAAAAAAGTTGGCCCCGTATCTGCATGGTAATCTGCAAATGTCATCGAAAGACGATAGTCTTGCGTGTGGAGCGAGTGAACAAAACATTTATTTGACGTTCTGCGCAAGAAAATCGGTGAATGGTATTCTGGAGGCGCTGCGTTAGAGTGCCTCGAGCGTTCAGCGGAGGCGAACGAGCCCATCAAGTCACGTCACACGTGAGACATGAGCGCTGTCTGGCAGTTTACTTGGACAACGAAGCGTGCGACTCATGGCCGGGATTCCATCTCGCGACACTCGGGTCAGCAGCTGAGTGCTCGTAAAGCAGTATGAGCAGATAGGCAGCCTTTCACTTCGTCGACGTTGTGGTTGTTGACGACTATAGTTTGGCGCAGCCCATTGCAATGTGTCGGCCGCTAGAGCCACCAACGCATTACAAAATTCATGAATGTGACTTCAGATGCGATGCTGCGCTTCTACCACGCGATGCTGCATTTGCAACGTGAACATTCGCACAGAATTGCATTCTGAAATTTTACACCGATGTTATCAAGTTCATTACAACCAGCCTGCCATTACCACCCAAGCCCTTGTCACGTCTTTTTCTGATTTGAAAACCTGGCGTCTCTCTGTGTCGGACTTCTACATGTAATTCCTGGGCAATATTCAGGCTACAGAAATGATTTTAATTATTTGCATCCATCGAGGTTTCATGCTCACAGACAACGAAAGAGGTCTTTCTGTCCCGTGCTTTGTGCGCTCTGTTTTATGAAGAACTATGAATAACCAACACGCCCAAACCTTCTCCCTCCTGTTTTATTCAGTTCGAATTTTGGACGAAGTAGGGCCTCTCTCAAGATGAATTAAATGTGCGCAGGCCCTAGCTTTCTTTTAACCCAATTGTCCTAAAAACGGAGAAAGTAGAGTTGGTAAGAAAACGAAAACGTAAAACAAAAACAAATGCTTACTTAGCCATCGCTGTAAGCTTTTCAACTTTAAAGGTGTATGCTGTATTAGAATAGTTTTAATAGCACTAATAACACGCTGAACCGAAGGCGAGAAGACATGTGCGCAGGGTCCGTTGCAAAAGAAATATACAGTTAGAACTTGCTGTTTCTACAGTTCAAACAATTTTAATAATTGACAGACAAACACAGCATGGTACGGGGTGCCCCAACTATCTTTAGCCAGAGTTGAAAAATATGCAGATGAATTTTGTGACAATGCGACCAAATGCATGTTTCTTACTATTATCTTTAGTAAGTCAAACCATTTTAGATGCGGAAGCATCTTATACTCGCGCCTTGTAGTGCGCCGTCCGCGCCGTCCGCACCGCTTCTCGAACATTCGACAGCTGACGCGCGCGCATGCGCCGTCGCGCCGTCGCCCACTCTTCCACCATCTGTGCATCCCTTCCTCCTCTACACACCGCGCGCGCTTCACTCCTCCACCATCTGTGCACCCTTCCTCCTCTACACACCGCGTTCGACATCTACAGTTCTCCTGATTCTCCAGTGGACGCGCATGTGGCGTCGCGCTTCGAGAACATTCAACAGCTGACAGTGCATGCGCCGTCGAGCTGTATATATACTCAAGGTCGGCGCTCGCTCGCTCAGTTGCCGCTCGTCGGTTGGTTTGTACGGCGCGTCGACGTCCAAGGTCGCGGTGAAATGAATTCCAACGAATCCACAAACACAATGATCGGCGTCCCTTCGACCAGCGCCGCCCTTTCGCATACGTGTGTACGTATTCACTCATTTAACACCCCCTCCTACAACCACGTTAACCAATTTAGCCATCGACCCAAGTAAGTCGCAATTTAACACCCCATTTCACAACCACGTTAACCAATTTAGCCATCGACCCAAGTAAGTCGCACTTTAACACCCGTTAACCAATTATATGCTCCGCATCCTCCTCAGTGTTCCCCCGAGGGAAGCTGCGGGCAATTTTTTTTTGTTTTCTATTTATATGTCTAATTAGCCGCGATTCACTAACTTTTGAAGACGCAAACCTAGTCAGACTATATATGGGAAAAAACTGTACATTAGTTTGCAAAACATCTGATTAGCCATTTTCTAATTTTATATCTGCTATTATTAGCGTTTTTACGGTTATCACAGATGCCAGGGAAATAAAAAAAATGGCACATGAATGCAAAAAAGTTCCAGAGGCCGGGTGAGTTCATGAATGAAATTATGCACTCCTCCTTATCGCAACAAAATTGAACAAAAACAACACAGCCGTATGGCCAGTGATGCTGGTGATATCCTGAGTATGCAGTGGCACCACTTGAGCGAAGGCACCCAGACTACTGCTGGTCTAGCAGCGGTATGGGTGATCGGCACTGGACTGAGTGACCTCCGCTCATTTTGGGCCAGTGCATACTGAGGATGGCACTCAAATGGGTAGCGAAACGTCTGTGTAGTTTTTGTTATATTTTCTTGTGTTAAGTCAGAGTACACACTTTTAATTACCACATGACATGCCCGCTAGCGCGTCATATGGCAGCACTTAGAAGTGTTCCGTGCGAACAACACCACGGTATTTGGCAGGGCGTGCTACCTCGTAAAGAACGCAACGACGGTAGTGGTTTCGTGCTGACACACTCTTTGCTAGCGGCAACACAAGCGACTACCGCTGCGTCTGCGTATAACAACCATGAAGCGTCGCGAGAGAAACGGAATGATTTGTATGTGAAACGGTTGGGAGCACTGCCACCATTGTGCGTGCAAGCGGCCATGTCAACTGGTATATTGTCAGTATTTTGTGGGCATATGATTAAGGAGAAAAGCACTAACAAATAACTAATACGAAGTTAGAAACTGTGTGATCAGACGTTATGCGAACCAATGTGCACATCTCCCTCCTATAACTTCTGGATAGTTTCGTTGCTTCAAAAGTAAGGTAATAAAATATGCCTATTAGGCAATCAAAACGAACGCAAGAAATAGTAGGGTGGGCTCCAGGCACTCGTAAGCAACGATGCAATAGTAAGCATTAGGCAAGAGATTCATTTGGCCGCATCGTCATAGGGTGCATCAGGATAATTTGAATCGTGGCCAAAGATAGCTGGGACGCCCTGTATATATCATACAAAGAGTTTTTTGTCCCAACACTATGATATGATTATGATAGACGCCGTATAGTGGGAGGTTCCAAAATTTTCAGCCATCTGGCGTTCTTTAACATGCTCTGGTATTACACCACAGTACACAGACCTTCAGCGTTTGATTTCGCCGCCATCGAAATGAAAACTTCTCAGCCAGAATAGAATTTGTGGCGCTCGAGTCAGCTGCTGAGCACCAAAATCACAACTCAATTGTGGCAAACATTTTGGTGGTGTACTACTGTGTAATATATACAGGAACGTACGAATTAAATGACCAACTTCCGACAAAGAACCACGCGTATAAATATGCTTTCTAAAAATAATAGCAAATGTTTCGAATTGAACGGTGGTTTGGTGAGGCCAAGCATCACCTCTTTGAGAATCCGCTGCGCGGTATAATGTTAGAAAGTGCGCCCGCTAAGCACCCATCGAGCAGTAGTGACAAAAGCGAACTTTTCTTGGTTTCCTTCTTTGGCAATCATCTCTGCTTTTCTTTTCCTCGCCCCCGCCAGCTAATCCACTAATATCCATCTTCACTACGAGAAAACCTCTTTGTCTGCTGATTGGATCAATTTGTCGAAACATTTCAATCGCATTTCCTCATTCGGACCGTCTTCGAAGCTTTAAAAGGATCTTGAAAAGTAAAACCGAAGGAAGAGTCAGGAGAGGGGAGGCATGGGCTGAAATGTCGACCACTGCGAGCCACGCCTTCATCTTCCGCACTTTCCGTTGTGTCTTCGGAAATGTTGTAGGCCCGTGTGCTCAGATATGGGTGCACGTTAAAGAACCCCAGATGGTCAAAATTTCTGGAGCCTTCTACTACGGCGTCTCTCATAATCATATGGTGGTTTGGGACGTTAAACCCCACATATCAATCAATCAATCAATCAATCAATTCGTTGTGTCATCAGTACGTGGAAGATTGCGTGAGGAATTTGAGGGGCGCAAAAAAAATCATTTGAGCATTTATGCCGTCATTTCTGCCAGCTGCCCGAGTAGCCTGCATCGCCTATCAGACAAACCACGCGAAAACTTGATTATTGAGATACAGAACGAAAAACAATAACAGCATCGTGTTCCCATTTTCTTTTCGTTTTCATTCATGCCTAGTAATACGATAAAAATTTTGACTATGCACAAGTAGCACTTGGTTGTGCTTAGAAAGTGAGCTTTGAACAAGATTGCGAAATTGTGGTACTTAGTCTTGAATTGTACTGGACAAAACACTTTTTTTTTTGCACATCCGGGTTATGAGGGCTGAAACCTATCCACATCTTCTTTCGCATGTTTGCAATAACTACTTCCGCACTTACAAGCTCCTGTGTGTATTCTTTGCATTATTTTTTTTTTCTAAAAGTATCAACTTGTAGTGAATTCGTGCTGAGAGGCATGGTGTCGATGATGCCCTTTTGTGATGGTAGAGTCAGGAGGCAAAAGTGCTGCCAGAACAGCATTGTATATTTCCAAACAATACTAATACAATGCTTCAAGTCGCTTAGATTAGCGAGGATTGATTAACAGCGTGTAACGTTGTTCATTGCGGCAATAATTTTATTATATCGTAACCACTTGATGATAGCAGCTGATACCTGAAGCACATGCCCATGTTGCTACCAGACCTTTAGCGAAGAGTGAGTGGCCTCCTTGGGTGGTGTTTACACGTGCATGCCTCATCAATAAGTTAGCAGTAGTCGAATGTTTTTACATCACAGAACATAACATATTAAATACACTGAAAAACAAACTAATAGACAAACTAAAACAAACTTTAAGCAATCTGGCTACTTTGTCTTTTTAGCTGTCTTGCAATCTCAATTTTCACAAAGCTGAATGATTACTATTCGAAATGTGCAATCACTCTTTCGCAGTAAGTTTTACAGTAATAATGTGGTTATAAATATCTCCCTTGACTTGGATACTCAAGAAGAGATAGCGAGAGCATTGTCGATCTTATTCGTGATGCAAAGCACCTGGAGTTTGCTCTTTTAACTGTGGAGCTGTAAAAGTTTTTTGTTGTGCCTGGTTAGCCAATTTGTGCGAACAGAAACGAAGCGGCACTCACTCCCTTCATCCTCCTGCTTCCCTCCTACAACACGGGCACTGATTTGTACGAACGTGGAATGTAGTAGCTATAATGGTCATGTAGGTCACGAGACGAAAAAAATCACTAAACATCCCGTAACAAATAGTGACGTTACAAAAGATTACGCAGCGTAACGTGACTTGATAACAGTCACGTAACATCGCATAACTAGCGACGTGACTGAAATTAACTAAAACACCTGTAGCTGCTACTGACGTGATCAAAAATTGCGTAAAGTCTAGTCACGTGACTAAAACCACGTGAAAACACATAACTAGACACGGGACACGTTTCTGCCATAGACGTCGTAGTAACTACAAACGTGACTGTAAATTTCATAAGAGCTAATTATAAAACTAAGGTCACTTTACATCACGCACCATCTAGTTACATGACTGAAATCACGTAACATCACGTGCCGTCTAGTCACATGACGGAAACACGTAACATCACGTAAGAACTAGTCAAGTCGCATAATCACCTCACAACTGGTATGTCCCCTGTTCCCACCAAGAACCATGTAACAGCTAGTGGCATGACTGAAAACTGCCTCATGTAGCAGCTTATACTTAGACATGTCTATCTAAAACCACGTGACACGTGCGCGGAATGCGGAGCCAACCGAAACAGCTGAACGGTAGCCAAACGTTGCTTTACCCAGTACTATACTTGCAACAACTTAGCATATATAGCCAAACATTGGCATCACCAGGAAAAACTTACAAAAACTTAGTTAGATCAAGCAATAGCTCTGCTGTGATTTCAAACTTTGCGCAACCAGTGCACGTGACGTGTTCTTGCCAAGAACGATGTAACAGCTAGTCACGTGACACGTGACGCATGTGGTGACGCATGCGTACTATGTACACCAGGTGAAGGTGTCTCATATGGCACACGAGGTGACGCATGCGAACTATGAGAAACCAACCGAAACTGGAAAAGTGTAGCCAAGACTAGCCATACTTGGTGCTGCTAGCAAAAACTAAGGCGGCTGGAACTCACTCTTTTTTTTTATATCGAGACAATTCTCGCTATATAGAACGGATAACATAAAACATCATGTTGCACAACCTGTTCTTGAGTAAATAAATAGGATGTGTGGCTATGGGCATATGTTTTTTCTGTAGACATAAACCGAAGTGTGTAGTATTTTAGAAGAACTTCAGTATACTATTGATGCCGTGCGATGGTCGAGAGGGATATTCTTTGCTATTACCACCACAAGAAACAAGAAGATCAACCACATGTTCACGAACACTGAATATACCATGGTGATAGCCATTTTAACAGCGAAGCTTGCATTGCTGACCGTAGACTTCCCATGGTCGCCAGAATGCTATCATCGTCATCGTGAACTGGTATGTGCCACATAAATTTCTTAACGTACCACCATTAACCACTGGTGCACTAAAAATGAAGACGGCAACATTTACCTTAAGAAATACTGCGAAGCCATAGTCGGCAAGAAGGCGAGAGAGAGAGCAAGAACGAGTAAGAGCGCCAGCCAACTCTGCTGCTCTCTCAGCCTTAGCACCGGTATAGCGTGGAGATGCCCTACATTTTTTTCTTTGCATCTTAAAACCCTGCCTCACTCTCCTGCAGCCCCAAGAAATTTGTGAAATCTTTTGTAGTATCTGTATTGCGTGCTTGCCGTTTCTGCAAGAATCAAGTTCGCATTATATAGTATTTCACATAAATTGAAGCACATGTTTGGCTGTTGCCTTTATGCATGTGCGAGATCATCTTGTGGGTGATGCTTTATCTTTCTACTACAGGAGAAGCAATGTGCAATATTAGGCCTACTGCGAAACAAAAATTTATTTTTATCAAAACGATTGGCGTCTGTTTTTTACTACCAATATCATGCTGTTTTATAATGTTTTCAGATGTTTGAGCGCATACCATCACCATCATTATTAGAAATGTTTTCAGTGCCACAATTATTTCTTTTTGCAAACGTTTCAGTCACTAAACGTCAAGAATTCGTTTTCTCACTTTCATGTGCAATGAGATCGTGAATAGTGAGAGAGAACAAACTATCAATGTCAAAACTATGCCTAAAATACGAAACTTTCGGCTGTCAGATAATCTTACCTCGACACGCCGTTCCGTAATAGGGTAGAAAAGTCGCAACTTTCAGCGTAAAAGGGCCAGCAAAGAGAAAAACAAATTGGCTATGTAGGGCGCCCAAGTGTAAAAAAGCATAGGGAAGTGCCATTATTGCTTGAAGCACGGTACGACAAACACGCAGCCCCACACGAGAATAAAAAAAACAAAACGTATATTGATCGCTTTGCTTTGATTTGCATCAATAATTATCGCTTTTTCTGTAGAATCAGGTGGTTTATTGTGCGCTTTAACTTGCATTTCTTTGGTACCATCTTGTTCAAATATCGGGTGTATAGTTTGTTACATGCGTAATACAACAATCTCATATGAACTGTCGCATCAGTTCAAGTGCTGATTGCGCTTATTACGTGTTATTTCAGAGTGTGCGGTGGTAGTGAAGCCAACATACAACTTGACAGAAGTTAAAAAAAAATGTTCACAACAAACTTCATAAAATGTTTCTGGTGCGTTTTCGCCAGACCACTAAACATGCAAAATTTATACACGCATTCCCATAGCATCTCTCCACCATAAGCAGCCCGACAAAGGCTAATAGGTTGCTCAAAAAATTTAACAGCTACTGCGCATTGTGGTACCGTGACGTTTAGTAGTTCATTCTTAAGACACACAACGTGATCAGATCTATTGACTTGCGGCAGACAAGAAAGTTAGTGAGTCGCATTAGTTACAGAAATTGCAACTATCACACTCCATGATCTTGTTTGTTTGCAGTCGTAACACTCTTACTGTTTCCCGAGTATGCGGTACTGCCATGACACCTTTTGAGTATTTAATGAACACGTGCTATATTGTCAAAAATGCGAATTTTAAATTGTCAGAGAACGAACGCACTTCAATTGCAGCTACGAACGACAGACCTCAAGCAGGACGCACTAGCGAGATTTGAAACTTACGGATCCGGCCTTGCAAGCAATATGTAAACCTTTTACGACGCTTCGTGTAGAAAAATGGACACTACCGAACGACAAAACGTGCACGGCAGTGAAGAAGGCCTTTCCAATACGTCACCTCTGCTTTAGTCTTCCGCCTGGCTTACTGACTCACATTGGAGCACCAATATAGAGGTTTGTGGCCAACGTAAAGGGGCCTCTCTGTCCCTGGCCGTTCAGCTTCTCTCACCACAGCCATTCTCCCTGCCAAATCCATCACATTAGAAATGCCGTGGTCCAGTCAGGCGAGTCCAACCTTCGGGAATTGAAATGTCTGTTTCGCTTGAGCCTCAAAGAGAGAACGCTGATATCTGTCCAGCCGTTCGCCGAGATTTGCAGGTAGTACGCGCAGCAAGTCACAAACGGATTCCAAAAGAATAGATCAAGAAGAACAGGTTAGAGTCGGCTTAGGAAGCGCGGATAAATAAAAGGCCGAAACAATTTTCGTCCTCTTCGTCGTGCCGAGGTCGTGGCGAGCCAGGAAATGTTTCAGGTCCTTGTGGTTTCCCTCTGCGAGGCACCGCCAACGTCTACACCAATACATTCCTGAGCCGGAACAAAACAAAAAAAAACTAAGAAGCTCGCCCGCTATATTATGGTCGGCCAATATGGCAACAGGGTTAGATGGCAGGGGTGCCCTTAAATGGGAAAAATATTTGCAACTTCTCTTTGTTTCCGTCACTGAGGCTGCTTTTTTGTCCTTCGTAGCGCAGACCAGAGTTTCGGAAGCAGAAGAGCGCGGCTTCGGGACGCCGTAAGCGAACAACAAACAGCGAAAGACGATTGGCAGTTTCATACGGGTGCCTTTGTGTATGTGTGGTGGGTATCTGGTGCGTGAAAGCACGGCGCAGTGACAAACGAAAAAAAAAGTAAACCCAAGCCATCCTTTTTCATTCTTACGCTAAAATATTTTGTGGGCGAAGTTACCTCTAGAATAGAGTAATGCAGGGAATAGAACAACAAAAACAGCAAGCGCATGTTTGTGCCGGTGCGTGTTTCCGGTACAGTGTGAGTACAAACGGCACAGTCTGAGCCAGATGTGTTCGCGGCACCTTCGTACACTGTCCAGACGCTGCGTGACGCAGCACACGTGCTGTGTCCTGTTTCTTCTCTGTGAACAAGAAATACAACACATTCCTGAAGTTTCCACTCCGGCCGCGGCGGAAGCTTGTCCCCGGATGGCCAGATGCCCGAGCCTGCACAGGAGGCGATGCTCTTTTCCTTTTATGGCGAGTCGTAGAGTGAGATTTCTTTTGCTTTTTCACTGTTGGCCTGTTTTCGCTGTGTGCCTTGATGGCTATCCTGCTTCACCCCCGTCACATTCCCGTCTTTCTTTCCCCTTTTTGTTTTTATTGCGAAAAACAGCGTAAATTCTCTGTTCAGAAAGAAGTCCATTTTGAGTTTGAAGCAGCCGTTTTCATTAGGAGCGCTTTCCGGCAGCGGAAGCTTGACAAATTTGATATTCGGCTCAGTCGACCACAAGTATATTTGGTCCAAAATGTGTATAACAACATAAAAACAGAAGTATAGTTCACAGTGAACCTTCCACCATTTCACTTGGTGTCATTCGAATAGCCATTTATTGCAGGTGCGAATGTAATCTGCTTGCGAGTAAAAGCATGCTCCCCGGTAGCACGCTATGTTGCCGCAACATTGAAGCAAGTCTCTTAAAGTCGCGCAAATGTCTGGGGCAACTAGGGCTGTGTCACACGCTGTCTCTCGTTGTGGAAGTTGCCGATGGCAAACACTTGGAGGAGCTTGGCTTCTTCCTTTTCTTTACTATTTTAATTAACAGCGAAGCTGCTGAACCCGAGCTCTGCATAATACGTGACGCATGTGCAAACGTTATCATAAATATGAATCGGTTTATGATGATGATGATGATGATGACATATATGATATGTATGGCTAACGCCCACTCTAGGGGGTTGAGCAAGAAACGAATATTTAATCAGAGGTGATCACATAAGAATTGCAAAAGTTGTGAATTACAAAATTGTTGGAAGAAATAAATGTTAGCAATTAAGAGATTTGTAATCAAAACCAACCTGATTCGATTAAAAATTTTTCTACAGTAGAACAGAGATCTCAGGTACAACTTCCTGATGAGTTGGCTTTCAAGAAGAGATTAGAACTAATGAAATTAAATCTAATTCAACTAAAAGCCACTTTAAGAATGCTTTTTTTTTCTCAGTATGCTGAAGCGGCTACATGCTAGAAAATAATGCTCGATTGTTTAAACCTTGTTACAAAACAAACAGTGAGGGGAAGGAGCCCCACCAGCTCTAATGATTTAATAATTTATTTTGAAACTAGACTGCGTAATTTTGTAAACATATCTTGTTTTTTGCGTGTAGAACAGAAATCTCTACGCCAAGGAAACAAGAGGTGTCGTAATTCGTTTAGATGGGTGATTAATATTTTACCAGAGTCTTGGATTATGGCATGTCTTCAAAATCTGCCACATATTATGAGTGCTGATGTAGAAATATTTGGGACAAATGTACTACTGAGCGCGGCTTTCTCCAGTGCAATTCAGTGTCCGCTTTCTCCAGTGTTGGCCATTTCAATAATTTTTATGCCCTTATGCCTTGGTACCCAGAATAATCTCATTAAACTTATGTGAGGGGAAACCAGAAAATGGGAAGTATGTGATAACTGTGAATCATCATTCGAAGCGAGCACTGAGCAAAAAGATAAATAACCTGTAACCATGTCCCCTCATGAAGTTGGTGAATTGAGGTTTTTTATTGCCTAATGACCGCAAGAAATTACGCCGAAAATACTGACAAAAAATTGGGAAGTCTTAATGAGAATGGCCACTTGAAGGTCTCGGAGAAAATACCAAAGCCAAAATTTTTTTTAGCTGTAAAGCAGATGCTAAACAAATGACATTAATTATATTATATTTGTCCTCTGTAATTGTCATTGCAAAATGTCGTTTAGTAACTGCGAAGGCAAATGTTGTGCATGATTTAGATATATATCATAAAAAGTATTTAAATTAAGGTGCTGTCTTGCTTTGCTAATGAAAAGAATGATGCTCAATTTTACATTTAACGGACCAACTAGTGCTTGTACGTAGCCCACCTGTAGTGTCTGTTACCGCAGCCGATAAGAGTGAAAAAGTAACTCTGGGTAATACATAAAATAATTTTTAGATGCGAAGCATGTTAAAGCGGGGTTCAATTCGGTGTGTGGCGTGACCACCCTTACAGCGAATGCGCGTTATTTCCACCTGTCTTTCCTCTCCTACGCTACCTCCTCTCTTGCAACGTTGACGCAGGCAGTGTCTGTAGCCCACGCTTGCTCCCGCCGCTCTCTCCTCTATAGGCATCCCTCCCCGCAGCATTTAAACACCCCTTGCGCATGCACGTTCCCTCTCCTTTTCTACGCTCTCTACTCTCAGCAATAGCTGCGCAATAGAATGCAAAGCTGGGCTGGTTAGTTTAACTACATAATAAAGCAGCACACACACAGAATAACCAAGACACGCGATCAAAAAGTACACAGGGCAGTTGCTAAGCGAACTACTCGAGATGAAGAAGTGTATAGGACGGCAACTGGATAACAACAGTTCTTAGTTCAGCGCTTGTCCTATAAAGGTACTTGTCCATCTCATGTCCTCGTCTTTTTGTGCTACTTTGCTATGCAATAGTTTTGACGGGCAAGAAAAAGAGTACACAGAGCGAGAGAGAGACAGAAAAATAATGGAAAAGAAGCACTAAGGTTGTTGGCAAAAAAAAAAAAAACTCCTTGGACAGGTGGAATTCGAACCAGCGTAACAACGATGCGTAGGCAATTGTTTTAATCACTCGCCTATCTAGGTGTGCAGGAGAGTGTTGCATAGTGTCGTGTAGTATAGAGTATAGCAAGCTGGTGGGAAAGAGAAGTGACGCTGGGGAGAAAGCATGTGAGTGTGAGAGAGAGAAAAGGAGAAAAAGGAAGTAAAGAAAAGCACAGAAACAAAATGAGAAATAAAAATAAAGGCTGAAAGATAGAATCAAGGAAAGACGAAAGAGTGAAGCTAGCTAAAGCTTTACAGTGAGAAAGTGAGAAAGAAGACAAAAATTGTTATAAAGCGTAATAAAGCGAGAGAGAAAAATACGTAGAATTTACCACACCAACAATGAAAAAAAAACAACCAGAAGAAAAAAAAAGAAGAGATAACTGAAGAGAAACAAATAAAGCCATCCTGCTTTGCCTTTTGTTCATGCTGGGCAACGCTAGTGCGAAGCAGCCGCATTTAAAAAAATTAAGTTGGCCTTGCTACTCCACTAAACTGGGACGGTCAAACAATGCATACATATGCAGGGACCTACTGGACAAAACCAGTTACCATGTGATAGTTTGCGCTATTCTTGTCCACGCAGTGTCTTATGTTCGTGCGATTGTACGCGCATTGACTCCCGCCATACAAACGACGCAACTCATTCAAAAATCAGTTCTTCTAAAAAAACTTAAAGCCGGTCATAAATGCCATGCAGATGTTCTTTTCGCATATTCAACAAAATCAGCTAGAGCGCCAATTGTGCAGTAAGGTTAACGTCCTTTCACGTAGCGCTGGTTGTCGACAACATTCACGGTTCTCAGGGAGGTAACTTTTTTCGAGACCACTCTATTGATACCAGAGAAA
The DNA here is from genome assembly GCF_013339725.1 of Rhipicephalus microplus. NCBI lineage: Eukaryota > Metazoa > Arthropoda > Arachnida > Ixodida > Ixodidae > Rhipicephalus > Rhipicephalus microplus. Next base: position 163,683,844 of record NC_051171.1, on the reverse strand, counting down.
ACGCTACCTGGTGAGTGCACAGACATTCTCACCATTTTTTTCTCTTGCTCATTTTACTTTACGTCTTTTACTGCAGCCTTCATTTTAGGTTTTGTGTACTCTGTATAGTTGTTGTCTTTCATGGTATAAACCAATACTAACGATACTCGGCTGCTAACCCCGAGCTCGTATAGGTTAATTACCGGCCATGCTGGTTACACTTATGTGGAGGCGAAATTGTAAAGGCACGTGCACTGTGCTATGTTAGTGCATCCTAAAGAACACCAGACGGTTGAAATTTCCGGAGCCCTCCACTGTGCGGAGCACGTCTTAACCTTATCGGTGTTTTGGGAGAAGAAACCCCATATTTTATTATCAGTGGTTGTGAATACGTAGACTCAGAGTGTGTAAATATGGCCTCAGCCTGTTTTTTTTTATGCTGCTATCGGCAGAAGTTTTGCTGTGCAGGCACATTCCACTCTTCCGTAGCGTTATTTGTGTGGTTCACAAGTAAGATCTGTAGTATCTGTTTGGTCAAACCCTATTCCTATCAACAGTACACTGTTGAAGAAAACTTGAAATACGGCGAGGTGGTGCATAGCTTTTGCGAACCTAAGGGCGCAAAAAGAGCCGTTCACTAGAACGAGAGACACAGGATGGATAGTACATTTGAATCTTCAACTAGTCCAGAGCATAGCGCGAAAAAAGAAACGACCGAGCTGGCTAACCCAAAGGACACATCGCTCTGTTTTTTTTTTTTGTGTGTGTGTTTGCGGGCTCAGTTATTTATTTTTTTTGTTGTTTTTACGCACTCAACCAGTTCAAGTACGACAAACCACCTCACTCAGTTTTTAATGCTTCCGTCTGTTTGAAATATGTCTCACTGATTAGCTACTGGAGATTTGAATAGATGCACTGGGAATGCTAAATAAAGACAATCAACCTGAAGAGCAAGCTCCCGCTGACTCAAACATCAACAATAGGCTGAAACTTTTTTATACATGCTACGCACCCTTTATTAGCTTCATTACAATTTCGCAAAATCATTGGAGCTTCGTGCATGCGACATATTCCCTATTAGGAGCCAAGCTTTTGGCCGTTGTCTACATAACCACTCCTCTCTAGAACTTGTGCGGTAAATTGAAGATATAGCAAAGGAATGCTCCAAAAAGCAAAAAAAAAAAATCGCGCGCAACCATCTTCTCTCTTTTCTACCATAAAGTCCGTTGGATGACTGCGGTTAAAACTCATTAGGGATAGGCCATGCATAATGCTTTGTCATGCCTGTCCGACAACTGAATAATTTTCGAATTGTCAATGATTGTATAGAAACACGTAGTAGTTTACTTTCCGATAATCAGCCGATAAGGATAAGCTGACATGGGGATTATGACACGATCCTAGCTATAAGGAAAATGCCCCAAGTTGTTCTTACTCAAACCAATCTTGTGTTTTCACACTTCTTCCTTGGCTTCAGCTGCGAAGTTTCTGTTCGAATAAGTTTCCGAATAATGGAGTGTAAAACACTCTTGCCTAAGACAAAAGGACAGCTCTTTCACGCTACGCGACCCGTATGGGGAATTATATGCGGTAGAATGACCTTGTAAGCGATCGCATAATGCTTCGATGAGCTATACCGAGCACAGGAGATTAAATTTTGCGGGCCGTCACACAGATTTGCGGCTGCCTCGTTTCTTCGGAAAGCTTTTCATCCTTTTTTTTTTCTTAGAATGGCTAGGTAATATTCCATGGTTTTCAAAAAACATTCACTCACCGCTTGCACATTTGAGAAGATTTAGAGCTCACGTTTATTTGCCAAGTTTCCTAGATGGACACACGACTTCAAATGGTAAGGACTTGTGGATTTCGCGCACTGCTAATGATTGCGCGTGAAACTTTCAGAAGAGAAAGAAAAGCACGAAAAATAAACGCAGCTCTCGTGTGAATTTGAAGGGGTGAACTATAGTCTGCCGAGGCACAGCAATTTATTCGACTGCCATCCGGATTGCTCCAACCACTACAATAACAATAATTATGGTTACATTAGCACCAAGAGAACAGGCGGGAAGCTCTTTAGTTTCTTTTGTGAAATCCAAATTTTTTTAAGTGAAGTGCCAATGAACTTAGCAGAACGGGCTGTGGTCGTGTAAACACGTGGTGTCTTTCAACAATGTAACGACCGATGAGTATGCCTTGATGAGTCGTCGGGAAAGAGAAAAATAACGGTGGTGCGATCCACTTTACTGATTCCATTCTCGGCAACTCTGTCTTGCTAATATTTAAATTTGTTTCTATTTGCATTGTTGAAATTGTCTTCGAAGTCAAGTTTTCTTTTGTTGAATTGTCAAGCGCTCGTATAAGAAAACAGCTTCGGTACTCTTACGCAATACGCACGTTTTCTAACGGCGAGCTTGCGCGGCCGCGAATCACCGTGAACGGTTGGACAGCCATCGAGGATCGATAAGCCCCACTTTGGGAATTGCGTGCGGAATACAGCAGTCTAGGCAGGCACCTAATGCGTTCCGCCAGCGTCGTACGTATACACACAAGCAGTCCTTTTTCTCGCTTTTATGCACTCGCTTAGGTCAGTGAACAGCAGGCCTCGCGAGATCACGCGGTTCTTCTATCGTCATCGTGAACAGACTCCATGGAGTTTTCGTCAAGGTGGTTGTCTTTTCTCTCCCTTGTGTAGGGTAATAATATAGTTGTTGTGTGGTAACATCTCAAACCAGCGATATGATTATGAAAGATGCCGTGGTGGAAGGTTCCGGCAATTTCGACAACCTTGGGTTCTTTGATGTGCCCTTGAATTTAAGTACGCGCTTGTCAAGCACTTTCACTTCCATCAAAAGTGTGAGCGCCGCTGTCAGGATTTAATCCCGCGACCTGCGAATGAACATTCTCGCACGACAACGACTGGACTACCACGGCAGCCCACGGAGCCAAGCTTGGTCAACCTCCCTGCCTCTCTGCTTCAGTTCTGTCTTCCTCTTTGATGACTTCCTGTTGTACGGCTGATTTCACTAGCTTCCTGTGCCTGCGTCGCCCAACTGTGTATTCTTCAGAGAATATAATTCTATTCAAGCTACGGCTGTACGAGAGAAACATCGAAATACCTGAACACGACAGTCTTGGAATCGATGTGAGCGAAAGAAGGTCGTACTCTGCATGGAGGTGCGTTTTCTTGCCCTAAATAGCTCAAAAGCAATGCTTCCAGTCGCAGTCATGTATGGCGTAACGTGCCCGTGTATCCCCATCGATACTTCTCCTAGCAGTAGTGGTAGCAGGGCAAATCAGTGAGTTGACCTCAAAGCCGCATGCTGTATGTTACTTGTTGCCCATTGACACGGGCCAACCAATGACACCATACCCCCTATACGGTTGTCTAGTGAGTACAGTGGTCGGCTGATTGCCCGTACATAGCTGTATACCGAATCAAAGCTGCGCGCTTCGGTTGCATTTCTGATGAAGGTGAAAATTGCTTTAGTCCAGTGTGCATAAATTTAGGTAGCATTTTGCCTCCATGGAAATTAGACGGCCACGGGATATATATCAATAGCGCCACCTTCGGGTGAGCAGCCGAGCCCCGTAACAGCTATGTCACCGCAGGTGACTGAACACAGAAATTAAGGTTGTGTCAACGTGACAAGCTCTCGCAAAATTTTTCTTTTGATGCAGGGATCATCATTTGGGATACACAGTCAAACCCCACCTGAGTGAATGTCTGGTAAAACCTAATGTGTTAGAATTTTTTTAAAATCTTCCCGGTAGGTGTCATTGGACTCAATGCTAACGCACTTCAGTTAAATGACATTACTGCGGAGTGAGTTTAAGTGCTGCAAACATATTTGTGCCACCATGTAATACCTCTCACGTTATATGGATCACAAATTTTCAAGAATATGTCACTTGTAACTTTCGAGTTCAGACAGGCACCACTCTGTCTACATAATAGATTACACATATAGCGGCTTTACCCAGTCAGAAGAGGAGTTGGAGGAGGATGTAGAGTAACCATTGTAGACACAGCACCGAGAATTGCGGCTGTAGAAGCACTGTAGTGGTTTCAAATATTAAGTACACAGCACTGGGGCCAATGAAATGCTGTGCCAAAGAAGGTTTAGAAGAACTAGTAAGATAGAAACACACTTCTCTGGAACAGCGTATATATCACGTGGCTGTCGACGCTGTTCTTAACCGCGGCTACCACATCACGTTAGCTACATGCTTTCTTTTATGCTTGAATTATAGCACAAGGACCCAGCACGCAGTAAGACCATGTTTGTTATCACTGCGGCGGCGGTCTTGACATACATCTGCAGAAAACGGCAGCTAGAGCGGCCGGCTGCGCATTCAAAGAAGTGTGATTTTATCTTTACACATTGACTTTATTCATGATCGCTGTAATCATAAGTGCGAAAACACAGCAAAATATTACTTCGTTCTTCAAAATATCCAATGCGTAGAAATTCGCATTCAAATAGGCAGTATTGTAAAAGCTTCTCTATTTATTTTCGACAACTATTTATTTTCTTCACCTCCTGATAGCAAGGTGTCGCATAGCCAATTAATTTCTGTGAACCTTCACTTTAACGAGCTTTTTTGGGGGGGGGGATCTTTTGAATTTAGTTCAATCGAAGTTTCACCAAATTGTTTTTCAAAAAGGGATTGCCTCCAACACCCCCCCCCCCCCCCATGGTAATTGCAAGTCCTCCCTAAAGATGATGACTAAGAAAAATCCGGCAGATCTCATGCACCTGGTAATCGACGTTATGCGAAGCATGCGGAGGGAAGGTGACTGTGTTGTATTTTTTTTTATTGAGCGACAAGTCATAAAATGACGCTAAATATATATACAAATGTAGCACGCATAGACATGTATTGAAGTCGGTGCCAAGCATTGGCATCAACCTCTTCCTATAGAAATTGATTTAAAAACGAATACTTACTCAAAGAAGGTACACATTGTAGAAAAAATACATTTTGACCGCTCAAGTTGTCAAAATTTACGGGAAAAAATCACATATCTCATGAAATCAACGTTTTTGTTTATATCGAGATGCTATGGGCACCATGCGGTGGTCCAGTTTATAGTTACTTTTTTTGTTTCAACGAAGAAAATACTTTCAGGTTTCCCATTTACGACTTTCTTTCTATTTGGTCATACCCCCGCTTTTGCATTGAAGTTCCCTATTGCCGTCAATGGGAAACTTAAAAAATATTTTCTTCCTTAAACTAAATAATGTAATGATAAAATTTGCCTCATAATAAGAAATTTTCATTTGCTTTCAAATTAAGTGTGAAGGTTATTTTTAACTAGACCGCTACATGGTGCCAATCGCGTCTCAATATGGACAAAATTGTAAATTTTGTGAAGTTTGTGATTTTGTCCCGTAAATTCTGCCAACTTGAGCAGTTTAAATATTTTTTTTTGCCGAAGTATACTTCGTTTAGGAAAATATTCATTGTTCAGATATTCATACAAAGTGCAGTATTGTAACAGAAAAAAAATGCAAAGATAACACAATTTGGCTGAATTCCTGTAGGCGCATGAGGCAGAAAAATTGCATTATTATTACAGATTCGAACAACTTGCGCAATCACCTTTACTTAACATGCACACTAAATTTTTTTAAAAAAAAGAAAGAGTGGTACCCTCAAAATAGATGGTTTCCCTATCAACACCCAGATGCCATTATAGGAAGTTCGGAAAGCGGTGACGTGACCAAACTTTTTTTGTTCGAAATATTCTATCAATTTACTCTCCTCAAAGCAGTGAATAAGCATGACTTTTTTCTAATAAGTTTGAGATGGTCACCATAATGACTGGGACATTTGACATGGAATGACCCGTTAACCCGACTTGATCGCTGTATCAAAGGAGTACATATGTAATGTTCATAAAATTGGATATGCAGCACTGCAACCACTATTGATGTTTCAAGAAGATTAGCCTCTATTTTGAAAGTAGTTCCGAGAGTTGGCGTAGCTCTGCGGCAGAGTGCTTCATTGCCACGCAGAGTGCTTGAGTTCGGTTCTAACTGGGACCCTGAAATTCATTCCTTGCATTCGTCGGGTCGACGCTAACGATGTCGGGTATTTCTCAACGCTGACGCGTTAAAATTGCCCATGTGTGTTCTCGTCCTTACTAGGTAGATACTAAGTGTCAACCCCTTATGCGGGTATGTCAACCAAGTGACATACCCGCATACTTGCGGCACATACCCGACCGTGGGTATGTGCCACTGTCTGGCAGGAAGCGTTTGACGACGTACGTGACGAGATTGTGACATTATTCATGTCTTGACCAGCGCGTCATATTCGTAAACCATCTTAGCCTCCCATGCTAATTTCGGTTCACGCCAAGTTAAGGGGGTGACCACGAAAAGCACCCAAGCGTAAACGGATGAATAGATAGATAGATAGATAGATAGATAGATAGATAGATAGATAGATAGATAGATAGATAGATAGATAGATAGATAGATAGATAGATAGATAGATAGATAGATAGATAGATAGATAGATAGATAGATAGATAGATAGATAGATAGATAGATAGATAGATAGATAGATAGATAGATAGATAGATAGATAGATAATAGATAGATAGATAGATAGATAGATAGATAGATAGATAGATAGATAGATAGATACGCTCAAAGTCCCCGAAGTTCGCTAAGAAATGCTTCGCATTTGGAACATAAAAAAGTCAGGTTCGTCCACTGCAGCTCTGTATGTTCAGCGCTGATGCATATATACAGCGACTCATAATTTCCCTGTTAGACAGTGAAACGCTATTCATGCCTGAAAATTTTATGACATTCTTATTATGACGAAACGTAGCACTGAGGCTGCATGGATGGTGGTTTCGTGAAACAGGACTTCATTGCATATTATTGTGAACAATAAATAACAAGGTCTAGCGTCGGTTTTCTTTTTTTCTTCGCCAAGACTTTCCGCGAACGCATTAGGCTCGGCACGTGTGCAACTCATGAAAGCAAAGTGTGTTAGGCTGTCTTCAAAAGAGCAGCGGCTAGTGACTTCCTAAAAAGATGATATTTAAACGACAAAAGATATCATCTGTGCTGTTAAAGTAAGCGTAATGTACATGCAGTGATGAGCAGCCTATTTTTAAAAGTTATACACTTATGAACCCTTGAACAAAAGAGAGAATCTAAATTGGGGCATGACTTGGCCGAATGGTTTTTTCTAGTTACATAGTGTAGTCTTTGCAGTCTTTGTTCCTGCGACATCCACCTATCTAGGGCAGAAAAATGGAAGCTCGTTCATTCCTTCTCCCCCCTCGAGATTTTCTGTTTTAACTTTCGGTCAAATAAAATCATAATAAAGAGGTTTAACCGAAGATGGCGAAGCCTTTAAATAAGCCCTGGTTGTGGCGCGTGTTTCTGCTGTTTAAATAGATGTATATTGATGTAACATGCGTATTTTGATTGTGAGGTCAGGGTAGAGTGGGTTACGAATAAACGAGCGTTAAAGATACATTAGTCGAAATGAAAAAAAAAAAATGAGCATGGGCGAGGTATGTAGCTCGTAGGCAAGAAACACGGTGACAGAGTGGATTCTAAGAGAAGGAAGGTACATCAAGGGCAGACTGATGAAGTCTCGAAGTTTGCGGGCACAAGGCCAGATTGACTGGCGAAACATGAAAAATGCATGCCTGTGCCCTGCTGTAGGCTCCATGGCTGATTATGACGATGACAATGATGATGCTAATGCAATGAGCAAAGCGTATCTACTAGTGGCTCAATATTTGTGTATTCATTCGTGTTTGATAGAACATGTGTTTCCTGCCGAAAGTTTGCTTTCGTATTATGCATAACAAAGGAACGTAATGACTTAGGTTGTCACCAACACTTTCCTGAACGTGCGAGATCCATCACGAAGTGCAAAGCCTGCACGCTGTGTAAAGCGCCGCCACTGTTGACCAGAGGTTACAGTGCTCCGCTGCCGATTCTAAAGACGTCGGTTCAATCATGCCCGGTGCGGCTGCATTTCGATGAAGGAGAAAAGCTTAGGCTGCGTACTGAGTGATTTCGGTGAGCAATAAAAATTATTCAGATGGTAGAAATTTTCCAGAGTCTTCTATCACGGCGTATCTTTTAGGGTCGTTCATTTTGAGACAATAAAGAACACCCTCAACTAAACCAAAGCAAGCTGTCTTTTGCAGTCCTTTGACTTGCCTGAAAGCGAAAGCATCGATGGATGCTTATATTCTAGCTAATATCCCCTACGGTAGCGTAGTAATCTAGGTGAATGAGCGACGTCTCGTTCTGACCAGTCATAGACTTTCAGGCAGCGGTAGAGACGCACGCGGCCATTGTCCTTTGATGAACGACCTGCCGAGATGGCCGTCACGTATAGGTTGCATCATTAAGCATAGCCGTCACGTTTTTGCTGCCGCAATGGCTCGATGCACTTGTGCAGCCTACATGTGCCAATTCTAGTCGTCGCAGCAAGAAGTATTGTCACGTTCATTCACACCAGCTCGTCTTTCCCTCTTGGTAAGAAATTATATGCGTTAAACCCCACATATCAATCAAAGAAATTATATGTGGGGTTTTCGAACTTCCCAACAGAGCCGATAATGTTTGCGGCTGCTGAATAATCCTTTGTGATAGTAACGTATTTCAGAGTAACATCACTCTGGCCGCAATCCGAAAACGGTACCTGTGTGCAGTGAATGCGCTCGCGTGATATATTCTGGAGTCCTAATGCATAGCGATGTTTGGAGCGACGTAAACAAAGCGGTTGCGTTTGCACGAGACTCAATAACATGTACGTAAGTTTGCAAATAGTGCAAGCGCACACTGACCCATGATTGCTGCATACGCTTAGCCCTGGCTCTCTGACCATTTTATACACGCTAGTGCGATGCATTCTCTGCTCCAGAAGTTGCAGCCACAGTGGCAGCCATGCGAGTGGTACAACTAAGTTTTCTTCGTGCCAGCGACGAACCAAGTTGTATACGGACATGCAGGTATTCTGAAAGATACCAACTATTGCAGCACATTTTCGAATTTGCGGGAAAAACTCACCACAAATTAAAATGAACGATTACAGATCTTAGAAAATGTATTACTCAATGATAATAGATAGCCCTGCCACCTCGCTCAACCACCCAACCACTTATGGCTTTTTGTGTCCAGGTATTGTAGTGGTGCTCGATATGAGTGGAAATACGATGGCGAGGGTTGAGGGTGTTCTAAGGTTGCACTGCGAGAGTGGCAGACATAAAATTAGTTCTTGCGTTTCGGAAGTACGAGTAGTCGGAACAGTATTTACTTCATTGCGCAGAGTGGGCGCTGCTTCGAGAATAGGCAGCATGATGCAGCTAATATTAACACAATAGCGTTAAAGAGTTTGTTTTCTGAAATTCTGGCGTAGGCGTCGTGGGTTTGGAGCGTAAAACAAGAGTCTTCTGGATGACCAAAAAAATCGAGGAGTTTGCAAAGAACATAAATAATGAAACATTCTGGGTCCGAGTGGTGATGAAACTCGGTTCGTTCACGTGGCATGCGGGTGTTCTACCACATAACCACGTGTCTACTTGCGAATACAGAGAAAATCACTCGCTCTGTTTGGAAATGCAGTGAAAGTACCTTTCAAGCTTTACAAACAAGCACGTATACTTTATACATGCTTCACATCACAACATGAAATATTGCAGTGATAAGGCGTGGTAAAAGCGTACACATTGGCATCGCGGCGTCAAATGATGCGATTATCATAACCGTCTCTTCATAGTTTAAAGCCGGTCACAGGGCACACACTTTGCACAAGGCACACACGTTACTGCGCCTATTTCCTTCAAGACCACGTAGTGGGTGCACAGCAAGTTCGAAAAGACTTCGTGCACTAAGTGTTTGAAGTACGCGCAAAAAAAAAATAAAGGACATCGCTGTCCCGTTCAATTCTTTAACTCGAAGCTCAAGAATCCCCCAGATTGCAGGCCGCGACTGAACCAAGCGCAAAAAAAGTTAGACTGCTCTTCCACATCCTTCAGTTCGGAAGATGCAAAAAAAAAAAAGGAAATATTTTCGTACATTTCTACCTGCTTTCCCGCTTGTGGAAATTCATTACTCCTAGTGGTAATAATCATAAATCGCTTGCGCATGTCTTCTGAATATAAGTAAAAATACCTCGTTGTAATGTTAAACAAGGATTCGAAGTAAAAAAAAGTAACCATTCATAGTCATACAAAATATACTAACAAATAAAGCGGCGAATGCTCACCAGATAAACATCCAGCTCGAAGCCTTAAATGAACAAGGAAAAGAACATGAACCACTATAGCCAAAACAACACGACCGTACGACTATCAAATATACAAGCAGCCTGCTATAGGTTCCTTAATGATTCAGGAGCAATGTGGTGACGTTCAGACAAAATAAAAACAAAAAAATCAACACACTGCAATTAAAAAAAGATATATCGTCACGCCACGCCTTTTGTTTTTTTTATTCCAACTGCTTTCAATGGTGTTTTATTTTCACTCAATGAGAATAATATTTAGTACCACTTTTGTCATTATATTGATAGAATTACGCCATTGCTTGCAGTTTTCCCACCAAAAAAGAAAATGCAGCTATTATGAACGCTCCAGGCGTTTTTGTCAGGGCCTTATCAATTGAAGAAAGGAAGGGCAGGCAGCAGAATAGTTGCAGCATGCAGGTATTAAAAAGTACGGCGAAACAGTTGGAATAGCGAAGTAAAAAAATGTATGCAAGCTGCTGAGGATTTACTGAAAATGCAATTAGCTAAGAACATGTCTTGTGTTATCTTCAGACAAGAGCGCCGTTTTGTTAGAAAGGCGGCGAGACAAAGGTGGGCACTTTTGTATTCCTCCAGGCGAGGATGATCTGATAAATTTGAGCCGATTGTTGGGAGTGGCTGAAAATTACCATCATTAGGTCTTGTTTTCAGCGCTGCTCTTTCAGACAAATTACTTCGTGAAAAATATTGCTCAAAGACGACTTTAACGTCTTTGAAATCAAGCCTCAAATGAAATTATGCTATGAGGACTTGAAAAAGACGATGACTTCTAATCTATTGTTGTGGAGTTAATACATTTTTTTTTCAAGTAAATAAATGCACAGTCAACTATAGAAGTTTGCGGACTACATGAGCCTGTGCCAAACTGCCTGTTCGCTCCAGCTGCTGGTGCGCCATCTATCGTCGACCAGAGGGCTATGCCGGAAACTGCTCTTCTTGTTATTCACTGACCTTTCAATTTTCTACTGCCGCGGGGCGAACTGTTCGGAGTTTTCACGCGAAGCGCTCATCAGCAGTAAGACTTCCACATTTCTATTTTTTCATAGCAGGATAAATGCTGTCACGGCGTGCCTCAAAGCGTTTCCTGGTATAGGTATCACTTTGTGATAAAGATCCGAAATGATAACAGTTATGCTCATAAAGTGCTCTCGAGTCAGAAGCAAGTAGACGCAGATGTCAAAAGGTGCGTCGCTTTAAAAAGAGAGAACTGAAAATTATTTGTACCCAGTCAGAAGACAGACAGGCCATAGATTAGGAAAATTGTGGTTGCCGCTGTCGACTACCGCTCACGTAGCGGAAGTGTCGCGGAGGAGCTCTTGGCCGCGCGCTAGTGTGGTCCGTAAATTTTTGTGCTCTAACGAACAGTCGCACGTGATGTGAAAGCTATCTCGCGAGCATTGCCTTGCGTAACGTACCAAGAGCCTAGTGGCACATTTCGGAAAAGTGAAATTCAAAACTGCACATTCTTCGCTCCCTTATTGGCTGTTCTATGTTAAAGCAAACGCCCCTATATTGAATACTACACCATTTCTATCTTTAGCCCTCCATTCACTGCGATCAAGCCCATTCCTCGTGGGCTTGTATCTACGGCTACACACACACACACACATATATATATATATATATATATATATATATATATATATATATATATATATATATATATATATATATATATATATATAAGGGAAAGAAGTGTATACCTAAGGGCTCGTTTTTCCGTGTTTTAACACAATATTAATGAGATATAACAGACAGTAATGCCAAGGAATGTACAGGGGAAGTTATTAGAACCAATGGAATGTAAATAAGAAGAAAGAAGAAAGAAAAGTGGATGAAAAAATTACCAACTGTGAGGAGGAATCGAACCCGACCTTCGAAGGTCGTAGGTTCGATTCCTGCTCACAGTTGGTAATTTTTTCATCCACTTTTCTTTCTTCTTTCTTCTTATTTACATTCCATTGGTTCTAATAACTTCCCCTGTACATTCCTTGGCATTACTGTCTGTTATATCTCATATATATATATATATATATATATATATATATATATATATATATATATATATATATATATATATATATATATATATATATATATAGTGGGAGTAATAATTCAATGGGCCAGTTAGTCTTCTTGAAGGTATGGGATATGGCACAACGGGAGCGTTGTCAACAAGGATAAATATATTTATTTCCCAACAGTTTCGCGAAGCAGGACGCCTCCCGAAACTGTTGGGAAATAAATATATTTATCCTTGTTGTTAACGCTCAACGCTCCCGTTGTGTCATATCCCATACCTCTATACACACACACACACACACACACACACACGCACACGCACACGCACACGCACACGCACACGCACACACACACACACACACACACACACACACACACACACACACACACACATATATATATATATATATATATATATATATATATATATATAGGCAGCAGTGGCGAAGGCCCTACATATAGCGGGGGCTTCCGAAAGTAACCGGACAGGCGCACTTCATCGGGCCGAGATTGTATATATATATATATATATATATATATATATATATATATATATATATATATATATATATATATATATATATATATAGTACGCAATTTTCCCGCTAACCGAGCATCGTGCCACAGCGCTCGAATCCATTGCATTTGGAGCGTTCTCCGAGCAAGCTTTCGTCGATGTACGTTATGCGTTTTTTTTTCTTGTTCTTTATTCATTATGGTCAATTGAAGTGGACAGAGTGCGGCTGTAGATTTTGTTTCGTGTTCTGGCAAAATTACTGAAACCATAGTTGGATATTAAGCACTGTTTAGTAGGCGATGCGTTGAGGGGTACACAAGGGTTTCAGTAGTTTTCTCGTGTTGACAAAAAGGGAAGTGTTGCTTCCTGACAAAGTTCGTTCTTGACGTCTTACAAGGTCACGACAGGACAAAATTGTCGAAACAAATTTGGCACTCGTGTTTGAAGACTTACGAGGGACCACTTAGATATATGATTAGTCATGTGGTATAGCTTTGAACTAATTCAGTGTACTTCAAAAGAATATTAGGACATTAGAAGACGTGTTGAGAAATTTCCGCCTTGAATTCCGACAAATGAGCAAGCAGCTGGTCGAGTGAGCGAAGGCCGTGCTTTGGAAAAATACCTCCCAAGCTGCGAATCGCTACGACACTTACGCTGCGAATCGTTATGGCAAACTAGTCATAGTCATGAGTTACCACTACAAAAAAAAAAAACTGACATCAGTAGACATATGCAACCATCAAAAACAATTGCGCCATCTCGCGCAAAAGGGAACCATGTGTAGATTATTACACTGGCGCTTAGACGCTTACACTAGTGGCGACGTTGACGGTGGCGCTCATCGAGGCGTTGCGCAGGAAAGAGGCCTGGGGAGGCGCAAACACGCAGTGTGGACCGGCGTTTTCTACTAGAGCATACCAATTTCTGCTAATGGGCAGTGAGAAATGGAAGACTCTGATTGGGCACAGAGTTCGACAGTCACCTTTCAGTTAACGCGCACGCTGCAAACCATTGTTCGTTGTTGTTCAACAACACAAAGGAGAAACCTCCCACCGGCCCTATCTTGGAATTCCAAAACTAGTGCTATGTAAGAGCACGACCAGTGAAAGGTTACGCAGCGTGAACAGTCGGCTTTTTTTTTTTCAATCAAGAAACTCGCTAGCTGACACTGCCTGCGTTGTCGTTGCGAGGGGAGACAAGGGAGGAGCGTTGGAGAGGAGGGTAAGAAAGGGGACGCGCATGCGCAAGGGGAATGTTAACACCACTGGGAGGGATGCCTAAAGGTGAGAGAAGCTCTAGGAAGTGGTTGGATAGAAGCGGATAGAGTAACGCGCACCTGTACGACAGAGAAACGGAAGAGAGTTGCGCATGCGCAACATGAGTGCGGACGCCGACAACAGCGCGAGACATGCCAAAAAAAGTGGGGTGCTGGAAATTGCCTTCAAGAGAAAGGTCAATGTACCCGAGAAATGCTTGTTAGGTGAATTCACCGGATGCGATGAACTGAAAAAATGGGGCACGATGCTCACCTAGCGGGCGAATTGTGCATTACAGTACCACCATCCAACGCAACGCAGCGCTAATACGGCTACTTTTTAGCTATCCCTCATGTGTGCACATATATATATATATATATATATATATATATATATATATATATAAATATATATATATATATATATATATATATATATATATATACGTGTTTCTGCCTTCGTCAGGAACACGTAGTGCTTCCTCATTCTGACGAAGGCCTTGCCACGGTCTAAACAACGTAAATGAGTAAAAAGTATCCAATTTTCGTAAGTGTGCTCCTTTATTCCTAGACTATATGTGCACCGAGCCCGCAGAACTTCTTTTTGAATCATATATATGTATAGAAAGCTTTGTGGTTATTCCCTCTGCCTTTCATATCACTTTTTTTTCTTTCTGCATTTTTCGTTCTGAATCTCGACATACAGTTTCACACTGTACAAACTGTGCAATCACGCAAATGGAGGCTAAATCGATCTGTGAATGGCGCCCAACTATCCGCAGTGACCATTCGTTGCAGCTAACGTAAAGGCTAACGCTCACGTCAAGCAAAGTCAATTAAACCCACTAACCCGTTACAGCGGCGTGCCAGGAAGCACGAAGCGATATACACAGGCACACTGAAGTATCTTTTCTGAACGCCTGAATGCGTACTTAAGCGTTGATTTATTAAGTGCCTTATCGTGTTCACCCTATTCTGTAAACGTGTAGTGCTTCCCATTTGAAGCAGTTATATATCCTATTGCACTAAATGATACCTCGTTCACTCGCGCCATTTTGCCAGAAAACGGTTTTAGGAGTTTTTGGTTGTAAATCGGTGAAGCTTTATTTTGTAAATCTCCCATACAGGCATTTGCTTCGGCGTAACATGGCATATCTCTGGTAAAGTACAGTCAAAGCAACAATGCAAGTGTCGAACCTTGAAAGCATGTCGCTACACTCCACATCGCCTCCATAGCGGCGTTACAAAACTTATGAGCGTGCGCTTGCGCCATCAAAAAACAGTGACCCCGCCGCTTCTGTTCTCAGGCATTCTAGCGTCCAAAAGAAAGAAATAAATAAAGCTTAAGGGAGAAATGCATGCCGAGATAGCTGTCTGCACAGAACGGACAGCTGCTTTACAGCGCTGGAAGACAGATCACCGAGCTTGTTGCCCCATAGAAAGCGATAACGCATTGTGCAAGTCAAAACGAATTGATCGATACATTATTTATTTTCTCCGAAACGTGCGTTCGTTCGTGTCTTCGCGCTGCCTCCAATATAATGGCAGTTTCCCGCATCTTTTCTGTCGAACGGGTGTGTCACATATTTGTTGGAGCATAGTGCCCCGGGGCGCTTTTGAGCATTTTCCTTTGTTCCCCGAAAGCGAGCATTTCTCGCTTGTGCCGAAACACTGCGTATCATGCCCGCAGTGAAATCTTTTACTGTTTACACAAAGAAGATTGGAAGGGAAAAATATATTTTTGAAGATGTAGTGATTTTGACAGCTGGGATATAAGCACGGCTGACGCTTCGTGCACCGAACAGCAAAACATAAAAAGAGTTTTCTTACTGATGTATAACTGAATTATTTCTCGTTTTTTTTTATTCTGATGACTCGAATTAGACGCAGTGGTACCTTAGCATGCTGGGTGTCGCGCTTTATGTTTGAGGACACGGGCTCAATTTCTGGTTACGGTAGCGGCATTCGGATGGTGGCGATGTTCAAAAACATCCATACTAATAAAAGCTAACAGACAATGATGCCAAGAAAAGCATAGGAGTTGTCATTACTAGTAATTGTGATGTATATATCAAGCTCTTCAAAGCATCTCTTTGGCGTGGTCTCCTCAAAACCTGGTTACAAATTAGACTCAACTGAAATAGGGAGGAAGAATACTGGATGAAAATATAACTTGTCGCTTGCAGAAACTGAACCTGCGATCTTCCAATGAGCACGTGCGTAAATCAAGGCGCGCGTTCAAGAAGTCGAGGTGGTGAGAGGTAATAAATACATCCTCATAATATAATCGCGGTTTTGACACGTAAAACTCCCAAAGTTAATACAATCTGAATAAAGCAGTGGCGCCCACGTGGAACATCATATAGAGTGACAGTATCAAAGCTCGACAAAATCGTGACCTGCCTTTCATACCGACCAAACTGCAACAGCAGTTTGGTCGTCGTCCTCCGCACAGCCGGTCATGGAGCGATATTCACTTATTAAGGCGCTAGCCTTAAGGGTTGACCACATGCACACATTGTAGCGCATCACCGCATGGCTGTTTGACGCGGAGACGCGTCCTGCCCCTATCGAAAGACGCGAAGCTGCGCGCGCTCACTCTCCATGAAAGAAGGCGCGGCGCCGTGTCAGAAAGCCACGCGGTGACGCGCTACAACGAGGGCATGTGGTCAGGCCTTTAGGCAGCCCATCACACGTGAAATTAGACTGTTGGCGTCCTGCAGCGTCGGAGACGAGTGTTGCGAAAAATCATTGCGTGATGACGTCGCCGTATAACGTCACAAACAGTCGAAATTCGCGACACCATCAAGACGTCATCACGACGCCACAGTGACGTCACATGACGTAAAGTCCCGTGATGGCGTGAACACATCGCATCGCAGCTTGGTGAAAGTTGGTCCAATATTGGAGGCATCGCGAAGTTAGGTGGGGTACCTTTGAGATACTGTAAAACTAAGTAGAGAAATCCTTCGAAGGGTGGTCAGGCAGCATCAGTGAATCGGCTGAGAGGAAAAAGATGTGTTTCACCTTCTAGTCGTCTAAAGGGACTTTTCAACTCATTTTTCACACCAGTGAGACAGCACACTAGTTCTGTCTCACAATAGTTGTCACAGAACTGTAAAACAGAGAACTACGAACACCTTCAAGGTGCTTGTGCTTATACTATAGTGTGAATATGAATTAGTGTCTGATGCTGCTAACCTTAGCCATAGTAACAAAAGCACATGATAATACGGTAAACTATAATATGATATAATATTATTTACTTGATACATATTATTCCTCATAAGATAAATCTATGCTACTTCACCTCGTATTTCAATCTACTTAACAGAAGCAGAAACGCTCTGTCAACAAACACACAAATTTATCGATTGTTTTTTTATATATGCGCTCTTTTTCCTCACTAGCCTGCTAGTACTTCAATCTTTCTTCGTGAAGGTCTTGGTTAAGCTGAAGTTTCAGCCACTGTATCCATTCACGCTTCATTTTTTTAAGGAAAAAGATAACCTGTTTCGAAACTTTACAAACTCTTTCTGCTGAAAAAAGCGTTCTAGGCGACCTGGTTGCATAATTGAAACTGAAATAAACCTGAGCAGGGGATGGAAAACAAGTACACGAAAGGTGCAGAATAAATGACTTTCTGCCTAAAGTGTGCTTGTGCGTAGGCTTCGTCCCTTGCGCAGTTTAATCAAGGTTCGGATGTCGTACCAACAAGCACCCGACACACGTATATCAGCCCACTTTTGACTGTGGTTGTTAAAGCACTAGCTTTCACCGCCTCCCCTCCCCCCTTTTCAAACCTATTCCAACCTGTTTTTCAGACGTAGAATATGCAGGTCAGCAAGAAAGCTTTTTTTTTACGCTTATAGTCACTGCTCTTACGGAACATCTAGGAAAGGGAAGTACGAACATCGAACACGCTTTCGCAGCTACTGCGCTCAGCTGTGCCAATGCAATTTGAGGACTCATTTGCAAGCGTACAAGTCCTCTTGAACGTCGAACGGGAAGTCCTGTTTACGTAAAGCTCTTGAATAGGCAAATTGACTGGTCTCCTGGACTCGATATCCAACGGGTCGATGAACAAGTCTTTCCACACTTTGCGATTTAGTCTCTACTTGTATAAGCGCATGTGGCAGATTGGGCTCGTGCCTTGTGCGAGAATATCAGCTTTCAAATTTGCGAAAAAAAAAGCGATAAGAAAGAAAGAAAAGGTGGCCTTAACTGCAATAAAGTGTAAAGTCAAGAATGACACTTAATTCGAGCTCTCATCCTTCTCCTCCATCTGTATCCTTCAATCTCTATCTCACTTTTTTCAACTTAAGGAATCTTCAACTTCAAAAAAAAAAAAAAGAAAATATTCTGCAATGGTTAAGCATACGCGACGAAACCTGAGAGTTTTCTCAGCTTCTGCAGCGCGTATGTCAAGTCGTGGTCTGTATTAACATTTTCATTTATTTAAGGTACTCTGATATGGCTCTGGACTAAAAGCCCTTTGAGTATTAAATATGGGAGGACAGAGGGGGGGGGGAAATGTAGAACGAAAAAGAAAATTACAATTCAAATAATTTCAATTAATTTACTGAGGTATTAGCCATGCATGGATAAGAAAGCAGCACAGTGGCAATAACTATGGGGGAGAAGGAAACAAAACACTAAAAAAAAACGCAAGCATCGCTACCGACTGCACAGCCAACCCCTGAAGAAAACAAAGTGGGTATCGAGGCGTAGAAACAGTTTTTAAAACTAAAACTCAAGACTAAACGTCTTGAAGAGTCTGTTTATTCATTTAGTTTATATTCATACAAAGTAAACAGTAAAACAGAATGTATTAAGGGATGAATCTGCCATAAAATTAAATAGTTTCGAACAGGAAACAGTCGTGCGAAACTAAGGACGTTTTTTTAAGTAACCCGCCTACGATGACCAAGTGTGACCTAGTACAAATACGGGTGGCCAACATTACCTGTCTTACATTTAGTCTGTGGCAGCTGCTCTTATTTATTATTTATTTATAAACTACTGCTAGCCGATGAGGCTAGATTAGGCTGTAAGCGGGAGTCGGCAGTTGCAAGTACTAAACTAAATTTTGATTTTTATCAAATCCAAATATAAGAGTCTTGCCAAATGAATGTACAAAAAAAAGAAAAAAAAACCTTTCTAAAAAGCGATATAGAAAGCATATACGCAATGCTTCAAGCACTGGTATTCGCAAACTGAATTTAAGAACGAAGTGACAGAACTTACTTTCACGTGTGGAAGAGAAAAAAAAGGTAAAGGCGCGACAAGCATTTCACATCAAATAACAGAGGCTGAAAAAGGGTTAAAATACAATTTCAGAAAGGTAATATATTTCCATGGCATATGGACAACGTTTCAAACTTATAACTGTTGTATTGTCGAAATAAGTACAACTTGTACAAAAGGATCCCTAGTTTGACATTCCGCAGCGCTGGCTGGTAGGTAGTTCAGTTCAAAAATCGTTTGCAGAAAAAAAAATTCACTACGAAGTCAGTGCGGTAAGAATTAATTTGTCTATTTTAGTGTGACCGAGCAACTTCCCTGGACACCAGCTTCTTTTACGCCAGTTTATGTCAACAAAGTTTATAATGAAATGGCAGGTGCATGAATTTGAATTGGTCGCGTTGGTGCCGCTTTTGTAGCCATTCTAAATCTGCTTTATTCAGCACTCGCCGAAGTGCGCCAGCTATAAGAACGGTACACGAACCTAAGCGCTTTTTTTGAGGGGGGGGGGGGGGGGTTATGTTGTCTTGGCTGTAGGAATTCCGTACTATCACTGCATATTGTTTGACATTATGAACTTAATCTAATACTCTATTAAGTGATTTTCGTGTGTAGATTGTTGCGAATTTGTTTTTATGTAACCGAGTTCCCTCACAGCCCTCCTCACAACTTTTTATAAGTCCAAGTTTGCTTCCCAGTTTGCTCCACGTTCATTCCAAGAGTGGTGTCTGCGCCGAACAGCGTTTGTGTGTTTTTTGTAAAAGTGTACATGCGCTACTTGCTGCCTTATAGTGGCAGAATGCCGTTTAGTAAGCAATACCAACTTGGTCTAGAAGAAATGCTTCTCAAGTATAATATTATACGAGCTTTATTCACGTTCAACGCTAGCAATTTCTTTCCCGTTGATATTCCTTTTCTTTCGGCATAGTACGCTGATAGTTGCATAAGTACAGGGATAGATTCCATTAATCAAATACGTATTCATAGAGAGAGAGAGAGAGAGAGAGAGAGAGAGACTGAATAAAATGTGAGAAAAGCAGGCAGGTCAACCGAAAATTGGGGCATCACGTTTGCTATCCTGTACTAAGGGGGAAATAATGGGGAAGAAAAAAAAGCGAAGAGCAAAGAAAAAGAGATTGATTATTTGATTGATATGTGAGTTTAACGTCCCAAACCCACCATATGACCATGAGAGGCGCCGTAGTGGAGGGCTCCGGAAATTTCGACCACCTGGGGTCTTCTAGCGGGCACCCAAATATAAGAAGTAAGAGAGTGGGGGTGCTATATCTATTCAATAGGCCACTAATACGCAAAAGGTTTGAAAACGCCTTGACTGATTGTGCGAAGATAGATCGCGTTGGTTTTCGAGCACTGAATGCTTTGACAAGGGTCTGTCGTCAAGGTGAGCTAACGCAACAGCTAACGGTTGTCTGTGCACGCTGTAGTGAGAACGTGATCTATCGTTTCGTCGCTGCCGCAATTATCGCGAGCAGCATTGTATTCCGTTGGATTCGAAAGGCAAAAAGTTTGCTCAAAGCAACACCAAGCCACAGTGGGAAAAGCACCGTTGTCTCAAGTCGAGAAAGTCCGGACGGAGGACGAAGTCGACGAGATGGGTCCAGCCTATGCAGTTGCGGCCGTCGTAAACACAGAAATGTTCCACAGAAATGTTTCTCCTTCATTAGCGATTTGTCGCATTTTCAAGGCATCATCAATCTTCGAGAATGAAATCGATTCTTCTACACCATCGACGTGTGCTGATCGAGCAGCTGCATCGACATGTTCGTTGCCCAATGTGCCGCTCCGAGTCCTCTTTGCAATGGCGGCTTGCTTTCTTGTTCCAGAATTGTTGTTAAACAACACAAAAAAGTTGCACAAGAAAAAAGAAAAGGAAACAATGATACCATGTTTCTGCAGAATAAGTATTCGAATAAACCAAGCGCAAAGTTCTCCTAGGTTACTGTCTTGGTATGAAAAGGATTACGCTTGTAGGATCAAACAATTAAGATCATTGTATTATATTGCCCCTCAACAGCTGAAACCACGGGTATCTTCAATCTCTGTTGTGCAAGCGATTTCACTGACTCGAAGCTCTTAAAGTTGTGTAACGAATAATATGAATAGGTAACGCTCATCAACCACTGAAACAAAAACTGTTCCTTAATTTTCTTTGAAATGTGAGACGTGTTGAAAGCACTTTATTTTCCTCATGCTTGTTCGAATGCGCAACTGTATATGTGCTCTGTTTTTATTTTCTTTACTTAAGCTCAATATATTAACGGTGTCACACGGTGTAGTGCTGGTCGCGTTTAAGTCCGGTCGGGATAATATTTCTCAAATTTGATTGGCTATCTTCTGCAGCTTGCTTGAACAAGCTAGTTTAGAACAAGCAGATGGATCCAGATCAGGCTTGATCGTGACCAGAAAGAATCATGTCACGCCGGTATAAGTTTACCCACCCGCCTGCTAACCCTTGTATAATAATAGCACCGAAGGCACCGTAACCAAAATAGGACAAACAGAAAGTTCTCATCCCAAAAAGTGTTTGTCTGCAATACCGATTGCCTGCATGCTGAAGTCGCACGTACAGAATACCATCTCTCTCACATTTAATCACATGTGTTGTGCCTCCGAAGAAGCCTTCAGCAGACCTAGATTTTATCAGAACCATCTTTCGCAGTTTGTATTTCCTTGTTGCTAGTCAGTACTTCCTTCCCTGCTTTAATTGTTTGGCTTTGTTGGAGAAAATGAACATGCAACAGTGAGAGACGTATATAAAGAATATAAAGATTAATATTCCTGTTGTGCCTGCGGACCCATCTTGGTAAGAAGCGCAGCCACTATATTGACTTTTCTGACTTTCCTGAACTTAGTTTTCATATTCCGTGAATATGAAAAGTCAGTTCTGTCGCAAGGACGAAGTAATGAATGTGATAGCAACAAAGTTGAATGCTATCTCAGGTGAGGCTAGCAGCTAACTTCATTAGCATAATATATAGCACAACTAAACAAAACGCTGGTGGCAGTAAATGCAGCTGCTGCAGCAAACGAAGCAATCTTCGTTCGATAGAATGCTTCATCTAAAACCAAGCGGCGAGAACACGGCACGCACAGTCCTCAGAGCCGTCTGCTTAACTATGTCAAGATAGGGTGCGCGTGGCAGCACCCGACCAAGGAACGCAGGTGATATCGAAGTGACGCAGTCCCCCATCTGGCACTTTCCCCCTCATGGGCTTTTTGTTTTACGAAAGGCTACGAAGGCTATGGTCGATTTTTCTTGAGTTGTGATTTTCGACTGCATTAACACGCTTTCACTGGCGCATAGAACATACGGTACGCAGGGAATGTTATCGATTTGTGCTTTCTTGGGAACCTCACGGTGACGGCGACGGCGAGAATTCTCCTAGAGCCTCGACGTAATTGTCATCGCAATAAAATTCAGTAAGCATGAATCTGCTCTGCTTTGCATTTTCAGACCTTATTAGTTTTTTCCACCACGTTTCTTTTTATAAGAATATATATTAAGGAGTAGGAGTGAACGTGCTGTTACAGGGATTCAAAACGAAGAGCCCCAAGTTCTTTCATCCCATAGCGCCAACTTCAGCGAGACCAGCAAGTGACATCGGATAATGCTGCCACCATGCACCCGGTGGGTCAGCGTCCCTGACTTGTTGGCACGCGGCTCACGTAGACGAGATCGTGTCGTGCGTTCCAATCACAAGGCCACGTCGTTAAGCTGAGCGCTCACGTAAGCGCTTACAATGACTCTACATCTCACGAAAAGGGGAAGGGGACTAAATAAAAAAAACAAAAAGTGTAAGAAGATAAAGAATAAAAACCGTCCCATGCATGGTTTCTTGTCAAGCTGGCTGCGTAGTGGCAAAAAAAAAAGGCTGTAGGACAAATTCATGCTGCGTTCGCTCTTCGCATTACAGACGTAGGAGGGAAAGCGAATTAATTAGGGTAAACTATCCATTCATGCGTTCTCGCGTCGTCGTTCCTTCTCGCTTGTCAAGTAGATGCTGTTGTGTGTTGACGAACGCTTTGTTCGCGCATAAATTGAGCATTTAGTCTCCGATGCGTAGTATCAGCGACCACTTACGAAAAAAGAAAGTCCCAGCTGTATACAGTGTCAGCATTGTGTGAACGCCTCAAAGCATTACAAAGGGCTATAAAAAAACAGAACGCGCATATTCAATTACCGTAACCTTATTTCTCGATGCATCCGCCTTGGTGTGATGTGATATCACGAGCAAACCGCAAACAAAAGAAAAAACAATGCGTGGGGTAAGAATCTCACTCTCGCAGTTTATCTGAGTATCATCGCATGCCAGCACTTAAAAAAATGTTTATAAATTTAGGCATGTATTCTAGCACGTACACTGGCATGGTCCAGTTATAAACTGCATGCAGAAAAACTTACGGGCCTCAAATTACATTGAGAGTTTCAATGAATTGGAACTTTCCTCAATTGTAAAGGTTTTATATATTGTTCACAGAGCTTTAATTACTCTTCTATATTTGCTTTGTCATTCGACCACTAATAGTATGTTAATCTAGTGAGGCAACATTAGTGGTTTCCCCCATACTTTCATAACGTCCTCACATGGTAGAAATTATTTGAAGCCCTTCACAATGGTGTCTGTCATTGCTTTTTCAACTAAGATGAAAGCACACCAATTTGCTGACGCTTCTATTTTCATGCAGTCAGAGCCACTTCAACGTTAAACCAGCCAACCGACCCTTTTTAACCCGCCCTTTCCCATTCCTAAGTACAGAGTAGCCAACCGCAGATTTTAACTTCATGGTTACAGGATGCCTGTCTTTCCTTTATTTTTTCCCCCTCTCTCTCACGGTACTTAGCACACAATCTTTGCTACGTGAAATAAATAGCGTGAAGAATCGTGTGGTTATTCCAAAGTGGGATGTGAAATAAAATTCGAGTTTAACAAGTAAGACTGGCTGTCAATGATGCACTGAGGCATACGCTGAGCACACTAAAGAAATAAATCTGTATTTGTTGAGTTACTCTCATATTTCTTGCCTCCTTTCCTCGAAACCTTGTGTGCGCTTGGGGTGCACGTGAAAGTACACCTGCCTGTATTCTGGAACCAGGGATAACTATGCATTCATGAAAGAGCAAGCTTCTTGCTTCCCAGCAAACGGTAGGAAAATCTTTATGTCAGAGAGAATAAGAATAAAATAAAGAAAGAGATGTTAACCAGGGCTGAGGCTGGTTGACAACCCTGCACCAGGAAAGGCGTTAAGGAAACTTGGAGAGAAGAAGAAAAAAAATTGGGTTTATTCGACGTAACATGTCGTTAAAAACCTCTTTAGGCGCTGTTTATGGGTTGTTTCAATGGTATAGTACAAAGTGGAAGTACCTTGGTGCCAGAAATCTATCGGCTGTTCTGAGACTTGCAAGAAAATAAAATTAAAACTGGTTTTTGGATAACCAGTTATGCGCAAGCCTACAAGGTGAAAGAATATTCAGGAAGTGAACCAGCTGTCACCCATTGGTTTGATGCAATAAAAAAGCTACAATGGAAAGCTGGGCGTATTTTATTGTAGCTTTAGGCAACAAAACATGCGAATCACAGCTTTGCTCCTTCATAAAAAAAGCTGAATGCATTTCGGTTAACTGCGCACTGTCTGCAAAACATGTGCAGACGATTTGCTGTTTAATGCCCAAATTTTGTGAAGATTTGGAAGAAGTTCCTTTCAGGCTTTCAGCACTCTATGAGCTATACTAGCATACGCGGTACAGTGTGACTGGCCTAATGACGAGCACAAGCCATAATGTCAGCTGAAAGAAGTAGGACCTTTAGTTGAAGACATAAGCCTTCTATTGCCTAGATGAGCAGACGTTTCATCTAAGGCGAATGAAAGGCTCGAGAAAGTTTATATACTTCTTCGTCTTTGTGTGCTATCGCAGACAAAGCGCGTGCTTATGAAGCGGCTTTATTTGAGGAAGGAGCATCTGCGAAAAATGGGAAATAAGGCACAGGAATGGCCTGAACATGAGAGGGTGGGCCATAGAAATTGCCGATGCCGGTGATTTGACTCTAGCACGCTGATCGGGCTTTGCGCGCGAAAAGGAGGATGGGCAGCATAACAATAGGCTCAGTTGCCCTCTTCGTAGAACAGTAACGGAAGTTCTTACTTGCACTTGACGAGAGCGATGACGTCTTTAAGAATTTGGGGAATGGGCAGGCATTGTAGATGTTTCTTTTTAACAATATTAATATAGCTGTTTATTCTGAAAAAAAAAAGAACACTAGCATGGAGTTACTTAAGTATGCACTTTGCCCTATACCTGTCACACTGCTCTCAGAGAACAAAAAGACACTCAGTAAAGCACGATGCGTTTATAAGTGATAATTGTAAGAATAAGGAGCTTGAGCAGCAAATTTATTTTAGCTGTAATAAGAGAAAAAGAGACTATTGCTTCTCAAAAAAAAAAAAAAACTTGGCAACACTCTTCGGCAAAAGATATGTTACTTCACATGCAAGAATAAAATTAAACATTTGAAGCCTGTTCACTGTATGAAAATGAAATATCAGCAAAGCCATTCGTTTAATTGTACTTAAAATTTTCTCTCTTGGCATAGTAACTTTCCAAGCAGCATCATCAGTTGTCCATTGATACCATAATGACGCCTCCCATAACTCTTCAAGTAGATTATGTAGATCTCTTATGTAGTTCTAACTTGCACATATGTATGTGCAAGTTAGAACTAAACAGAATAACAGGTGATCTTTTCTTTAGACTGTTAAAGGCCAATATGTCTATGTGCTCTCCTAGAATTTTCTTTCCTTGGATCACAAGATGGTACTAAGATTAGAAGTTACAGCGTAAGGTCTCGAAGTGATTTTTTTTTTCATTCCGCTGGTTCGTGGCTCCTCGAAGTATACACGTCCAAATCTTTGTTTGACGAGCGCTAGCAGCGTTTTTAACGCGACATCGTTTAAGAGCTTGTTTCGCAGAAATTCCAGCGTCTGCGTTGTTGGTTGTGAGCAAAACACCATCATATCTACGTTACTAAAAAACTGAGATTGATTGAGAATTGAATTTTCCCGGTTGGAGGAAGCGGGTCGGGGACGCATTGGGGACAGAGATTGCCTGCGAGGAGACGGCGAGCGGGGAGAGTGAGTCGGAGATGAGGGCTGGGGTGACTGAGACTCGGGGAGGTTAGTGTAGCCATACTGCGGTGACGGGTAGGGAGCAGGTAGGTGCGTGGGCTGCGGGTCATACGATAACGGCCAAGTAGCGTTGTGTAGCGATTGGAAGCGACGACGACAGTATTGTGCCACGTGTCCTGGAGTACCGCAGGCGTAGCAGATTGGTCGATTGTCAGCAGTGCGCCAGGAATAGCTAACTCGCGGTGCGGCCCAAGGCGTCGAAAGAGGGGTAGAGTGGGGAGCAAGTGCAGACATGGGGGGCAAATGCTGCTGGCGTGGTCTGCTGCGTACCACCTGGGCATAAGTAAGAGGCGCGGCACGGGCCGCACAGCCGGCGCATGGGGAACAGGCATGGCCACAGGCTGCTGGTGGGCAGCGACGGGAACAGCCTGAGCTACCTCTTCGGCAATAACGTCGCGGAGTGGGGAGGGCAGACGAGAGGACGGCGACTGCTGCGTGAAGGGAATCAACGACAGCTGCCGAGCTACTTCTTCACGCACAAAGTCTTTGATCTCTTGCAGGGTTGTTGAGTAATCAGGAACAAAAGTAAGACTAGATAGTGAGTCAGCGTGTGAGGAAAATGGCCGAGTCAGGGCACGCTGCTTCCTCAACTCGTCGAAACTTTGACATAAAGTCACAAGTTCCGCAACGGTGGCAGGATTGCGCGCCAGGAGCATCTGAAATGCGCCGTCATTTATCCCTTTGAGGATGTGTTGAATCTTCTCCGACTCGGGCATGGTGGTGTTCACACGGTTGCAAAGACCAATAATGTCTTCTATGTAACTGGTGAACGATTCAGATGGCTTCTGTGCGCGAGTCCGCAAGCGTTCTTTGGCTCTGGACTTGCGGACAGCGGGTCGGCTGAAAACGTCAGCAAACGACGTTTTGAAGATAAACCACGTCGTAATGTCGTTTTTGTGGTTGTTATACCAAATTTCGGCCACGTCAGTGAAGTAAAAGATGACGTTAGTCAATTTGTCCGCGTCATCCCACTTGTTGTTTGCGCTCAGCAGTTCGTAGTTAGCGAACCAGTCTTCCACGTCGGTCTCATCAGCTCCGCTAAAGACCTTGGGCTCTCGAAAACGAAGAACGCCGGGGTTGCTGGGGGATGGAGTGGAAGAGCCAGGTGGCGCGTTGTTGGTAGCCATGATGGGAGGTAGCGTTCGGTTGCGCAGCTCCAGGTTTAGGCGACGGCGAATGGCAGCACCCAGGTTCAGGCGACGGGGAATGTCAGCACCCTCCAAGAATTGAAAAGGGGTTATTGCGACTGTTGCGACGGTGGTCCTACGATGAAACACGATCGGGAAAGAGCAACGGTCAAACAGATGCCGGTGATGATCAGCACGAGCCGATTGAGAGAAGCCCAGCACCGAGTACCCAAGCGGTGGCGATGTTGCTTGCCAACGATGCGTTTTCTTTTTCACACATGCCTCAATATACAGCATGAAATGTTGCCGTAATAAGGCTTGGTACGAGAGTAAATTACCATCGGTTGTCATAATACTATTTATTTTACTCTCTTCATAGCTTAAAGTTAGTCACCCACTACAAAAGGCACACACGTTACTGCGTCTATTATCTTAAGGTCTCGAAGTGGGTGCCTAGCATGTTAGAAAATTTTCATACACTAAGCGTTTGAAGTACGCCAAAGGGCATAATATATATATATATATATATATCGCGCTCTACTCTTAAAGGCGAAGCTTAATGGTCCGAAATTTTAATTTTTTGTCGGTGCCATACTACGCAAAGAAGTTATGAAAATAGGCACGGTTGAGAGCACGTCCACAAAACAGTCTTTTACAAGTCCATTTCATTATACTGACGCAAGGTAGGCTGGCAACTATAGTAGCCAGCCTCTGAGGAGGGCAACGAAGTAGTTCTGTGGGCGAGTGCTCTGGTGTTCGTGTTTTCTGGTCCTTGGGTTACGAAAGAAAACGCTCTATTTTGTACCTGCGTACCTGTGTCTTTGCGACATTATCTGGTGGAAGTGCGGGGTACGGTAGATGATACGGTCCACTGAGAGCACCCCTGACGCAAGTCCATCGAGTAGCTCAGCCGAGCTTACCCCTGTGCACGTACGTTCCAGTCGTCGTCTCCAGGGACTCAAGCCACAGCACGGTTTGCTGCCTGAACGCCAGAGGACTATGAACCAAACACCGCCTAACGTCACTGCGCCAGCACCAGCGCACCTGGTTATCAACCAGCCCAAGACGCCGAAGACATTTCACGGAGCTGCTTTTGAAGATGCCGACGACTGGCTCGAGCATTTCGACCGGGTCGCCGTCATCCACGATTGGACCCCAGAGCGTAAGCTACGCTATGTGTACTGCTTCCTGGAGGACTCCGCGAAAACGTGGTTTGAGAACCATGAATCAGCGCTTACGTCATGGGATGAGTTTCGCCGGCAGTTCCTGAAGGCATTTGTCCGAGAGGACAGGAAAGATACAGCAGAAATTGTGATCGCTTACGCGAACTGCAGTCTCACAAAAGCAGAGGCTAATTATAATTACTCTACCACCGAAAAAGAGTGCCTAGCAGTCGTTTGGGCCATTAGCAAGTTTCGACCCTACCTATACGGCCGGCCATTTTGAGCGGTCAGTGACCACCATTCGCTCTGTTGGCTTGCCAATCTACGGGATCCATCAGGCCTCCTCGCCCGCTGCAGCCTCCGCCTTCAAGAGTACGACATAACGGTGGTCTACCGATCAGGAAATAAGCATGCAGATTCTGATTGCCTGTCTCGTGCTCCTATTTCCCCAACGTCATCTGACACTGAACAAGATTTACCGTTTCTTGGCATCGTCGATGTGGTGCGGATGGCTGAGCTTCAACGTGAGGACACTGAGCTACTTCCTGCCATCCAGCATCTTTAAGGAGAAGACGTTATCGTCCCACGCCGGCTCTCGCGTGGTTTAACAACGTATTGCCTGCGAAACAATGTTCTCTACAAGAGAAATCTTGAGAGCAGCTAGGAAACTTTCCTCCTCGCCGTTCCAACGGCACTGCGTGAGGAAGTTTTGCAGGCGTGCCACGACGATCCTTCGGCCGGTCACTTGGGCTTTGCTAGGACATTAGCGCGCATTCGACGGAAGTACTACTGGCCACAGCTGTATTCGTCCGTTCAGCGCTATGTCCGCACCTGCCGTGACTGTCAGAGGCGTAAAGTTCCACCCGCAAAGCCCGCCAGTTTCCTCCAACCTTTAGATCCACCTCGAGCCCCATTTCAGCAAGTGGGAATGGATCTTATTGGTCCCTTCCCTACTTCATCTTCAGAAAATAAGTGCATAATCGTCGCAACCGGCTATCTGACTCGCTATGCAGAAACGAAAGCTGTGCCTAAGGGAACTGCAGTTGAAGTCGCCAGATTCTTTATTCACGACATTGTCTTACGCCATGGTGCACCTGCTGTTCTCATTACCGATCGCGGAGCAGCATTTACGGCAGAGTTATTCCAACAAGTCACCAAGCTGACGCACACCAACCACCGAAAACAGCTTATCATCCCCAAACGAACGGCTTGACGGAGAGGTTAAACAAAACACTGGCCGACATGCTATCTATGTATGTTGATGTAGAGCACAAAACGTGGGATGAAATTCTGCCGTACGTCACGTTTGCTTATAACACCGCTGTACAAGAGACCACAGACCTAACACCATTGGAGCTTGTTTATGGCCGTCGCGTCACAACACCGTTAAACGCTATTCTCCCCGTAGACCAGGACACCAGCGGAAATGACAGCATTGACGACTTCGTCGAGAAAGCCGAGGGAGCCCGCCAGCTTGCACGGAACCGCATTCGCACGCAGCAAGATATCGACGCTCACCGTTACAACCAAGGCCGAAGGAATGTCCACTATCAACCAGGTGACTATGTATGGGTGTGGACACCAGTTCGACATCGTGGGCTTTCGGAGAAGCTATTGCGACGCTACTTTGGCCCTTACGAAGTTGTGCGCTGCCTCAGTGACGTGAATCACGAGGTAGTTCCCCAAAGCTCCGACACCAGTTTAAACCGAAGACGTCCACGTCCGGAGGTAGTCCATGTAGTACGGATGAAACCGTATCACGTCCGCGAGTTATGAACACTTCGAACTTCTCCTTATTATCCACAACAGCGTGGGCTTTTTTTTCGTTGACGTGATCATTTTTTTTTTCATGACCACCTCTAGCATCTCAGTCAATCGACCGGGACGGTCGCTCTTGAAAGGGGGGAATTGACGCAAGGTAGGCTGGCAACTATAGTAGCCAGCCTCTGAGGAGGACAACGAAGTAGTTCTGTAGGCCCGTGCTCTGGTGTTCGTGTTTTCTGGCCCTTGGGTTACGAAAGAAAACGCCCTATTTTGTACCTGCGTACCTGTGTCTTTGCGACAATATGATATCAGCGAACACTAAAGAAGCCGATGCGCATGCTAGTTAAATATTGCGGTGACTGTTCATAGATATGCCGATTAATTTACATACCACAGTGAAAACATTTTAGGGAAGTGTTGACGTTGAAAAACTTTATAAAATACATGACAGAAAGGTCAGACTCTGTTAAGTTCATTCAAGATTCATAACTTGCTTTGAAGGGGCAAACGTGCCAGATCATAATATATATATATATATATATATATATATATATATATATATATATATATATATAACTCAATTATCTTTGTCTCAATGTATGCATAAGGAATATCTGCACATGTCTTTCTTCGAAATTTGTCGCTTGTGAAACAGTTTTACAGGGCTTAAAGCACGTTCCGAGCTTCTAGCACCACGGTGTCTTTAAATGTAATCAATCATTTTTATCTGGTTCGCTCGCAAGGTGGTGCTTCGCATTTCGTGCACAGCTTGTTTCGGCAGCGCCCTCATATTTCATGTGCGTGCCTAACCTGCGAGGCTGCTGCTGAGAGAGGATGCTAAACTGCCACTCAATGTGTTGCAATGCCGTCGTGCTTGCTTACGTTCAGAGAATGCACACGAAGGCAGGCTTTAATGGCCACCACAAGAGTGTCAATAGAATATTTATTCTTTGGTCGGCTTCTTATTTATTTTATTTTTGTTTTTCTGTTCATTACTTTGCCATTTCAATGCATACCACAATGACAGTAAAATGACTATGACTGTTAAAATGCAGTATGCCTTGAATGGTAATAGGTATTTTTTATCACTTTAGATGCTCTCATAACTCTAATGGCTTTCCTGACCCGTTCGTTCTGAAATACCATGGTACGTAAACTTGTGTCTTAACAGGGGCTATTAAATGTTTGCAAATATTTCACTGAATTTTATGGTCAATGCAAAATTTTCATGTAGGGATCTTTGTCTAGTGTCCAGTATTGCTTCAGCTTTTCTTAAGTAGAAGGTAGAAGGTAGCAGGGGAATTGAAAGAAAAAAAGTAGACGGTGGAAATTATGTTAGAATCAATCGCACCTGTCTTATCGCCAGATTCATTGATGAACGATCAGAAACTTTTTTTACCGTGTTCTTGACCAAAGTTTCACCCTGAATCTCTTGGTTCACTTATGGAAGACTTATGACAAACTTCGTAGTGATAAGATCAGCTGATTGTACATCAGTGCACGAATGTATACGTTTCGAATCCAGACACTTTCTTATTGGTGAGCATTTGTTAGCAGTTGACTAGCAGCCTCCACTAATACTAAGAATAAAACTTTAGATACGTCATCAAACGCGGAAAGTTACAATTGGCTGAGAAGGAAAAAAAAGACGGCGTTCACACTCGACCCTTTTTAGGCAAATGCATGACCGTATGAGTGTCTTCATGTGCAGCATGGCGATTGTTTTCATTTTTGTACAAATTAGTGTGGGATATGGTGTTTTTTAGGAGCATAGGGCCTGAGTGTTTTTTTTTTCAATTCTTACGTGCGATAGATGCTTTGTCTACCCAACCTGAAAAAAATAAAAATTGGAGGACGTTTGAACGTAGCCTTCAAGTGTAGGTCACGATAGCGCAATCGATCTCGTGCGTATCGGCTTCTGAACTTGTTTTGTTTCTCACAGCGTGCGTCGACCGAATCGTAAAGAAACGAACGATTGTGCGCGTAAAATTGGCGATTTCAAAGTGGCATTGAATTCGTATTGCTAACGCATTTGGTAAGTGCCCACCGTGTCATGATTATTTCTTTTGCGAATCAACAAAGGGCTTACTACGCACCCGTAGTGCAACACGTGAACCCACGCAGCTGTTCACTTTATTGATGCTTCTGCTTCTGAGTGTAATTAAGTATCTGAGCGCTTTGTATTTTGGGGGTCTTTAAAACATACATTCGTTGCTCAAATCACATATATTTGCATCTTGCACGATTCTTCGCTTCTGCCACGCAATATATTAAGGAGAGTTCTTGCACTACATGGCACTCATAGAGTGTTTTATTTTCTTCGAAACATTTGCAACACATTTTATTGCTGTGTAGTAGAGCACCTACTTGTCACGGAGATGGTGTGGATTCGATCCTTACTCAGACTCAGAAATATTTATTATTCATTTTATTTGTATGTTCCTCCATATTCTTAATCTCGGACATGATGATGATTTTTCGCTACCAAACAAGGACGCCAACACCGACATCAACGCCGATACCAGAATTTCTTCAAAACAGGCTCTTGAACACGACCACCTTAACAAATGCCAAAATGAGCTTTGCCTTCACAGGACATGCTAGAAAATTAAGAATTTTGAGGAGGCTCTTTTCTGCATTTGTTTCATGCTCTATCTTCGTGCTAAGCACTCTCGATTACTCACGTTTGGTTGGTTGCCATCTAAAACAGGAGTAAAAGAGGAATAAAGTGAGGCTGTGCCGACACACTTGAGGGTCATATCTCAAGCTTACAGATTTTCATGCCTGCCTTTGTCTCTAGGGTGACGAGGTACATAGACTGGCAGAAATATAGGCGGCATTCTTTTATCCTTATATATAATTCCGTAATAGCTCCTTTCCTCTTGTTGCTTTTTTGCTTCACAACGATCTTATGTGGTATTCACCGGAAACAGCATCTTGTACGAATAACACGTCAACGTAATGGGATTGTGTGCCGTATACGCTTTTTCCCCGTCTAGTAAGATAACACAAAACTAAACCCCACCCGTTCTGTTTTGTGACGCCGATAGCTTACGGAAACGACTGTGTAGTATCGGGGGCAGTTTTTCATTTTAAAAAGTGCACTCTGCTCTATGAAGAAGATGATTCAGTCACACATGAAATGCGTCACGAGGGAAATATGGGGGCAATGCAAAAACGTACGAGCGATATATGAGCTACTAGCTAGCACATTCCGGGAGAGGCGGTTGTGCGGGGGTATGCTTAATACGGGTCATTTCCCCCATATAGCCTTTTACGAATAAAATAAAACAAAATACTGGTTAAAAATATTCGAGGCAACTACGTGCACCCAATATTTCGTTACCGTTACAAATATTTAGATATCGGCGTGGAGGGTAGTCTTGAAGAACCGAGAAACGTGGAGCCATAAACGTTTTGTTATCAGACATGAGCATTTAATGAGTAGCGCTTCGGCAAAGCAGCATCATTTACCGTGTTTGCGCCTACTTCGCGATAAAGGGAGGCAAGGAATGAACTTTATTCGCAGAGACAAGTAAGTTACCATGGCAGGGCCTATGCCTCCTGTAAAAGCTTGTTTTTTGCTTTTTATCTTTTTTTACCTAGCTTAGAGGACAAATTTTTGTGTGGACTATCGATGTCATTTGCGGTGGCACAGAAGGTTGTAGAAGTTCACCTACTGTGACCAACAGCATAGTCGCCATTCAGTTACTCTTTTCTGCTTTTGCGTAAGTGCAGTGTACGTTTAGGCAAAATGAAACAAGTGTACGTTAAGGAGATATTTTTAAGAAAGGAAAAAATTGTGAACACTACTGAAAATATGGCTGGGTGTCTTTTATACGAGAGTATGATGAGGCAGGGTTACCTTTAAAAGGATGTAATATCCCAGTCTTATTATATACTTGCAGTTTCTTAAGGCAAATGTCATCTGTTGTGGCTTAATGTGGGCTAAAACGCGTGGGCAAAATACATGTACGTTATTACCATCTCACAAAAAGTCATATAGTGGCATAAGAAAGTCATAGAAAATTTTAAAAACCACAGTATATCAATGCAGTGAATGATGATGATTGGTGCGAAGCGTCCATTTATCCATCCGTTCATCTGTATGTATGTATGTATGTATGTATGTATGTATGTATGTATGTATGTATGTATGTATGTATGTATGTATGTATGTATGTATGTATGTATGTATGTATGTATGTATGTATGTATGTATGTATGTATGTATGTATGTATGTATGTATGTATGTATGTATGTATGTAGACAAGCCCGAGGCTACCGCGGCCCTCCATGCCCGCCGCTCCACTTCGTCTATGCCCCACCAATGATCCCACACGTATACACGGCGGCGATTTAGGAAACTGAGCGAGGCACTCTTTCCCCGTGCAGCCAAACACTGCCAGCTTAGCAACCAAACAGAGTGTAGCGCCGCGGTACAGCACCATCTAGGATTAACCTCACTAAACTGCAGTCTTTATGTACTTCCATGAGACAGCGGCATCTATTATACTGTTTTTTTTTATTCTTTATTCAATGATTGCCCCGCTTAGCCCGAAGGCGCTGCAGCAGGAGGGTTACATTGTCGAGAAAAACACATCTTCGTTAATACAGCACACTTGTTCAATTGATAAGTGATTCCATTCTCTAACGGAACGAACAAAAAACGAATTAGCATACAAATTAGATCTGGTACGGTACTCTAAAATCTTGAAACAATGATCATTTCGCGAAGAGATATAATGAGGACTGTGAAGGTACTTTTCTTTTCGAATGCCGGTTTTACCATGAAATATTTGGTACAGGAGCTTTAGCCACAGTTTCTTTCGACGCGATGAGAGTAATTCCCACCCTATAGTTCATTTTTCATATTGGTGCAACCATAATTTCTTGAGTAGCGGCTTAGGACAAACCTTGCAGCTCTATTTTGTATTTTTTCAGGTTTGTAACTTAAAGTACTTTGCCAGGGGTCCCACACGGCACAGGCGTATTCAAGCATAGGGCGAATGTATGTTGAATACACCGTTAATTTCAAACATGCCGCCGCCTGTGTCAGGCTGCGCTGTATAAAATTTAGGCGGCCTCCGCAAAAACTGAATCAACGTGTGCATTCCATGAACAGTCGGCTGAAAAAGTTACACCTAAATATTTATAATGCAGTTTTTGTGTTACTATACTATTACAGATTACATACTCTGAAGCTAACTTGGTTTTTTACGCGTGAAAGTAACATGAAGGCATTTATTGGCTTTTATTGTCATTTTCCACCTTGAACACCATTCTTGGATGCGCGATAAGTCGCTTTGGAGCAGGGCGACATCACTCTCATTTCTAATTTTTCTGTACAAGACACAGTCATCTGCAAACAGCTGTATATTAGAATCAATTCCTGAGCAAATGTCATTTATATAAATTAAAAATAAAAGTGGCCCTATATAGGACTGAGCCCTGTGGCACCCCTGAAGTGATGTTTACAAAACTTGATTTTTTGCCATTTAATACTACACACTGTTGGCGGCCTGAAAGGTAATTTTCTATCAACACCAGAACTTCGCGGTCATTGTTTAGCGCTGCCAGCTTACTTAAAAGAAAAGAGTGCGACACAGTGTCGAAAGCTTTTTGGAAGCCCAGGAAAAGCAATCGATTTGTCCGCTATTGTCTATTTCAGATACTAAATCATGGTTAAATTCAATCAATTGTGTTGTACAAGATAAGTCTTTATGAAAACCATGTTGTTGAGACGTCAGCAAGTTGTTTGTTGATAAATGTGCCATTATTTCTTTAACGGGAGATACTGCCGTTTACTGCTGACGCGGGACAAGGTTAGCCTAAAAATAGCTTCGCTCCTAAAAAAGCATGATAGAATGCATCTTGATGAGACTAAACGAGAGAAATAGCAGAAGATGGCTGTTGAAATGAACGTTCCCCGTGATTCGAGTACTTGCATCAATAGTCTCTGAGACAACAGCTGCTATCTGAATAAAACATGTCAATTGCACTACAATACCTGGTGGCACAAACCTTCCCCTGTGGTTTAGTGATTAAGGTTCTTGTCTGTGGACCCGAAGGTTGCTGAATGGAATACCAGCCACGGTGGTCGCATTTCGATGGAGGTCAATTGTACTGTGTAGTTAGATTTAGTGGAGTATTCAACAGTGCCGAATAACCAAATATTGTTATTTCACCTGGCAGCGGAAACAGGCTTTACATATACTTAATAATGAAGGTATTTTGAGCGCAAACTAACAAGACACAAATACTAGTGCATATGAAGTGGTAATTTATTCGGAGCCTTTAGCGGTCACACACACGAGCGAAACACGATGTGATGGCGGGAAAAGTGGAGGTGCATGTGTCGACAAAATGTATAGCGCTTACTCACGCACACAAGAAACACGTATCTCGTGCGTAAGGCTCACTCAAACTTAGACCGAACTTTATTTTAGTTTCAACTGGTATCGCTGAAGCTTAAAGTAACCCAGATATTATTCAACTTGAATCACTCAGGCTCAGACTCAAGAGCATAGTTCGGCAAACTCATTAGTCAACTGAATCAGACTCACTCAGACTCAGTTTAAGCAATGTTTCCGAGTCTGAGGGACTCCGAGAGAATATAATATTCGGGGGAATTGAGTGCGAAAGAGTTCAATTGAGAAAATTGTAATCAGTGTTATACGGGTTATACAGCCTAAGAAAAATATTGAGAAGCCTGATAACGATTGAGTCCTAAGTAAGTGAGTAAAACGTTATTGACAATGTCTGGTGGTATTTAGCGGGGTGGCGCTACAAGCACCCCATCCTAGGTTACGGCCTCGAGTCCTTGCAGCGTAAAATATTTTTCTTGCGTAGATCCAGCGAGTTCTACTTATTTTTTGAGGTGTGAATTCAGGCGGAATGCCTTTCACGTGCCACGTCTGGGGACGTGGAAGAGCGGGAAATGAAACGTGCCGTTAGCACAGTCTTCTACGTACCAGGGGTAGCTCAGTGGCACGCGTCTGGCTCGAACGCGCACATCAAAGCGTAGCTGACAATAGCAATATATCTAGAAGTGTTTGCTGTTTGCGTCTGTGCCTGGCATCCGAGCTGCCGAGCACAGACGTGTCGCAGCCGAAATAGGCTGAGAATGCCGTGAATAACGTCTCGCACGCTTTGTAGGTGGCCATTCCAAAAGCGAGGCACACGTTCCGGACCGCCTATGGAGAAGCCGAGGCTCGTGGCCATAGAAGTCAATCGCAAAAGACAGGAGTTTCGTAATGCTCGAGTCTTTGCTGATATGATTTATTGTTGTGGGAACGGGAGAAAAACGTTTCAAATGAACTTGACAGAATAAAATGCAATGTCCCCGTATATTCCCGTAAAAAACGTGAATAAACAGCCGTACATAAAGAAATAATTGGGGGACGCTTCAGACTGCGTAATCAGGCGCCAGTTCACATAGCCTTCTTAATACCTATCTTCGATTCTCTTTTCAGTAGCCACTTTAAGGAAGTAATGTATGTAGCATTGTGACACAAGTTCGTTTAGTGCATCAAATTTGCTCGATAGGGCTGTGCCTCTAAGAGCATGAACGAAAAAAAAAAGGCCTGGTAGAACTTGCTGTTGGGCCAGTTAATACAAGTCTGAAATAAAGCAATCAACTTCAGCGCCAAAATGACAACCATACGGGAAAATTCGGGAGATCTCACGTACCTGGAATTCGACGTTATGCGAAGCATGCGAAGAGAAAGTGACCATGTTGCAATTTTTTTTGAGTGACATGTCATGAAATGACGCTAAATATATGTAAAAATATTTCACGCACAGACACATGTTGAAGAGTTGCAGATGTTTATATAACCAGTTGTTTGCACTTGTGCAAACATGTCTACTGGAACATGCGTATTAGCAACACCAGACGGTGATATGAAGCTCTGATGCTCGTGAAGATGCTGGCCCTGAACACTGCTACTAAATCAACTTCAGCGCATCGCACCTAACCACACTGGATGTTAACCCGACGTGACGGCTTTATCGAAGTAGTACATATGTAATGTTTATAAAATTGGGTAGGCCACACTGCAACCACTATGGACGTTTCACGAAGATTAGCGTATATTTGAGAAGTAGTTTCGAGACCAGTCGTAGTGATGTGGTAAAATGCTAGACTGACACGCAGAATTCTTGAGTTCAATTCCTGCTGGGACCTTGAAATTTATTATTTTTGCATTCGTCAGGGGGTCAACGCTGTTTATGTCAGGTTTTTTTTTTTTAACACTGACATTTACACTATGCATCGTTGGGTCGATGCTACCAATGTCAGGAATTGCTTAACACTCACGTGTTAAAATTACCATTGTGTGGTCTCATCGTTTCTAGGTAGATATTAAGTGTCAATCACCTGTGGCCCATACCCCCATACCAGCACATACCCACCTGTGGGTATGTACCATTGTCTGGCGGGAAGTGTTTGACGACGTACGCGACGTTATTGTGGCATTATTCATGTTTTGAAATGCGCGTAATATTCGTCAAACCATCTTACCCTCAAATGTTAATTTTGGTTCACACTAAGTTAAGGGGGTGACCATGAAAGTACCCAAACGTAAGCGGCTAAATAGGTAGATAAATACGCTCAAAGTCGCCGAAGTTCACTAAGAAATGTTTCGTATTTAATAGATGTGGTGCTATGGGAGCGTTCTGTCAGTGCTTCAAACCAGGACACATAGAACAGAAAAATTGTAGGGCGATATACTTGGGTGGCGCTGTAGTTGTAGAAAAATGAAAAGGATTAGGTGAGAGGTGAAAAAAGGGAAGCGTTGTAGAAAGGCTTTTTTGGGCCCTTTGCAGGACTGACGCTAGAAGGGTGTCGAACAGCCGTAAAAAAGTAGTAATAATTGGTTGGTTTTTATGCCCCGAAGCCATGCTGGGATTATGAGAGGCGCCTTCATGGACGGCACCGAAATGTTTGACCATTCGGTGTTCGTTGATGTGAAATAAATATATGTTATGGGCGGAAACAGCGCACAAACTCACGGGACGAAGAGAACAGACACAAGCAGCGCTTGTTTGTGTCTCTTCTCTTCGTCCCGTGAGTTTGTGCGCTGTTTCTGCCCATATTGTATCACCAACTAGCCCTTCTTTCAGTCTTGCTTCAGTATAAATATATGTACTCGGGCTTCTAAATTTTTGTTTTCAGCAAAATGCGGTCGCTGCAGCCGTGATTTTACTTCGCGACATTCAGGTGAAGAGTTGGTTGATTTATTGACTATACATTTATTAATACCAGAAGACGGGGACGGATTCGGGGGTCGGTTACGCTGCTCAGCGGGCGTGATGCCTTGGTATGACGTGGCATGGAATGCGTGTGTGCTCCAGTCGAGCACAATAACCACTATAGACCGCCATGTTAGGCAAAGTGGACACCCGACACCATAACGGGGTGCACCTAATTGCTGTAGAAAGATATGTTCAAGCCCATTTCGCTTGAACAAGAAGCAATATATATTATGGACATACACACAAACGCACGCACTCTCTCTCTCGTGCGTGGGTGCACATGAAAATAATTAAAACTGGCTTCAGCCACGCTAATCCCACCTACAGCTTGGTAATCCATGAGACCCAATGCGAATGAGTGATAGTGCGTAGCACGGAAAGCCTTTCAGGGTCCATGTGTTCTCCGAGGATTTATCCCTACTACTCTATCAGGGATAGGCAGTTGGGCGGGGCAGCAAACAAGCGAACTCATTAGACGGTCCCATTCCGTGCCAGTGCAGCAAACGAGAATTCCGGACAACCAGCTGTGTTTTGCTCTCGCCATGTGAGAATAAACACGAAGCCCCATCCTCTCGCACAAAAAGTAGTCAGTGAAAATATAGCTGTGTGCTATATGTTTGAGGAAGCAGAATATTTGTCTGTGGTTCATTGTGCTGCTAGGCTATCTTGCTCAGTATTCTGTAAATAATCTTGACTGCATTGCCAGTTGCGTGCACTTTGAAATACATTTGAGGACCCTTATGTGTTGATAGTAAATGAATATTTTGAAATACGCAAAACTGAGTTCATGCATAGCCTTTTTGGTTGAACTGTCTTCAATTCTAAGAGCTTAAATTACGTCGCATTCAAAGTTTCTACGCTATCCACCCGACAGATTGCCACAGCAATCATCTTAGCCGATTAACCACAACCGCACATCTTCTGTGTAACTGATTGCACAAACGCTGCAGACTGATTTTGTTGATAAGTGCGTGGACAGTCTGAATACAGGAAACGTCACGCATAGGCTGGCCAATGGTATGAGGTGTCTTCTAGGTACAGCCCAAGTTTATATTTCCTCAACAAAGGGGACCCACGCCCTGAAGTATAGTATACTATATCGAATAAATATCTTGAAAATTGCGCGACTACCTTATTCACTACCTAAAGTAGGACTTATTCGGAAGAGTGTGGGCAGCAAGTAAAGCTTGAAAGTTGCATTTTATGCATCAACCGAACTCGGCAAAGTGTGTACCATACTTGATCGAAAATAATCAACCAAGAGAAATAGTTTGGGGGCACAGTTAAGCAGGTGGCTTTATTTTTGGCTTTAGAAGTGTCTCTTCGTGTAATGAACATTGATCGAACGGGCCTGCATACAACCAGACTACGATTCGAACAAAACCCCCCCACCCCCCCTAAACAAAAACACTTAATAACACTTTGAAGCGCGTTGCTCAAATCGTGGTTATGTTCCACTGCTCAGTGAATGAAAAATGCCATCAAACCCTAGGGATGGATTCAGCAAAGAACTCATCGAAGAATTCTATATTACTAAATGAAATGAAATGATGTGCCAGCCATCACTCTTACTTAACAAATGCAAAGCTTTAGTTTTGTATAACAGCGTTAAAGTTTTTAGCATTTTAGCTGTGTAACACGTGATGAGCCACGGAAAGCGTCTTTATTACCCTTGGTTGTTTTATCAATATATATAAAATGACTGAAAACACCGTGGTTGTCTTGTCAAGTCCTATTATTCCTGTAGGTGTCATATAAATAACTGTTGGAATTATAAGTCCCAAAATTATGATGTGAATAGTGCGGAACGCTATAGTAGAGGGCTCCGGAGTTTCGACCACCTGGTATTGTTTGAGGTGCACCTAAATCTAGGCACACTGGGCTTCGCACATATCGCATGTACCGAAATACGACCACCACGCCAAGCTTTCTATCTGGGGGCCTTCAGGACAGCAATCGAGCGTCATAACTACTGGACCACCATAGTAAAACTCTTTTGTGTCGAGTCCCTGCGCACTTCTTCCCACTATCACGGTGATCTATTGCCTACAGTAGTAAAGATTATAATGAATATCCTAGCTAGTTGGTACGTAGTAGTTCTAAAAGATAGGGCGTTCAAACAAGGACACCAGAAGGTGGTCAGGATATCGCATGCCCTGACTGCTTTCTTGTGTTTGAACACCTCGTCTTTTAGAATATCACCTACTCACCCGACTTTCGACTTTAGTGAGGTTGCTCTCAGGTAACCCGTATTAAAGCATTGCATGTAATAGAACATAGTATTGAATAAAAAGCCGTGTTCGTATGTTAACTTTCGATTTCCACTCACAATTATATAGCATACCGACATTACTGGAAGTGGTTGACATAGTCAGGCATCCAGAATTCTCCTCAGATAGGCATCGGCAGCAGGAAAGAGGCAGGCACTATACTATCGTAAGGCCGGTTGACAAACGACACTCCACGTCCGGTGGCACCATGAACTGCGTGAACGAGTGCGCGAAAGTATCTCTCGTCTCCCTTCGCGCTCGTTCTCGTTGCCACGACACCGTGCCGACCGAGGGAGAGAGCGTGACGCGAAGGAAGCTCGCGCCAATGTAGCGCGATTCTCGCCGAACGCGCGCGTTGCCTATAAATCACACCACCTCCGTTGCTGTCAGCGAGATCTTCGGCTCAATGAGTCAGCGCTATGGATCTCCTGTGTTCTTTGGATGACTCGGTTTTCGTTCACCCCGCGAAAGAAGGCGCCTAGAGAGATACCTAAGATGGTGCGTACTTACTGTTCTGCTAAGTGAGAAAAAGAAAGAATAGAGAGAGTGAATTATATGAACGAGTAAGGGCGTTAAACAAATGTATATGGTGAAGCATTTCACCATCTTTTTTGGCTTAACCTTGTTGTATTAGCATTGGCTGTCAGCTGCTTTGTATAAATCTGTCGGCGACAATTTTTTTATGTGCATGGTTCCACTTGCACAACTTTAACGACGATGTTTCATTTCTTCTATTTTTTATGGCATAGGCGCGCTTGAGTCTTATAAGTGGTAATATGTCGTTGTCACATAATATAGTGCAACAATGTCAGGAAAAGTAGTATTGAGGGAAGAGAGGTACTTGTGGATGTTTTTTGCGTTTAGTATATGAATTATCAGTAACATTCTTTAGAGGCCTTAGCGTCGGCATGACGCCGGCCAGTCTTGTAAGGCACAGTTAAGCACTTTTGTAATCTTAAGGTTCAGTGCTCGAGTCAATCAAATAAATCACATAGACTCACTATCCAGCATAAAAAGTGGTGTTCTTCAAGGGCCGTGCAATCTTCTCCGTACAAATATGACCAAATATTTGAGCAGAAGACACTACGGCAAGTCATTCCTGGTTGCTCAAAGTATGGTTGCGATACGGCTTGTTCAGTAAGTGGCTGGGATAAGCGAAAACGTGTCCTTAATTGGCAATAATTGCGCCAGTATGGCACCTACGCCCACACCCCTAAGGTCTGTGTGAGCTCGTCGTCTTCTCCCACAGCTCCTTGTTCTTGTTGGTAGGCGCCGTTATGGTATATATATATATATATATATATATATATATATATATATATATATATATATATATATATATATATATATATATATATATATATATATATATATACTTTGCGAGAAAATCATGGTGCACAAATATTGTTACACATGGCCCTGAACAATGTCTGGATAAAGTGACACAGTTACATAAGAATGAAAACATGAAGTTCAAACTTAACTCTCCGTATAAAACTTGTAAAGACATGCAACACATAAATCGAGACCTTTTTCAGCATTCA
This sequence comes from Rhipicephalus microplus, assembly GCF_013339725.1. Taxonomy (NCBI): domain Eukaryota; kingdom Metazoa; phylum Arthropoda; class Arachnida; order Ixodida; family Ixodidae; genus Rhipicephalus; species Rhipicephalus microplus. The sequence goes on along the minus strand of NC_051171.1, from coordinate 163,640,198 downwards.
GAAAGGCTAAGATGCTTTAAAACAGTTTCAACTGTTTTAAACAGTTTCAACTAGAATTTGCGCCATTCGGCAGATGAGACGCCGAAATGGTTGAGAACAACATTACGCTAAATGTTCCAGTGCATTTTATTTTCATTTTTCTTGATAGGCACGTGCGTGAGAACCGTCTCGAGGCTACGAATAAAACCATGCGCGGTACGTTGCTACTTAAATAAGAAAAAAAATCACGTGCGTAAGACTCTAATAATAGCGAGGGGGATTTTTTCGTGAGTCATAGGATAATGGCGCTCTTGGTCTTAATCAGAGTACGCATTGAAAGAACTCTTTCAAGAGCACGGCAGAAATTTCCAATGTTCGCAAAAGCAAGTGACCCATTTCCTCGATGCGCCCGCCAGTGCCTCTGCCGACTGTTGTGTTACATTTTATTTTTCGCACAATAAGGACACGTCGGTTTGAAGAAAATTTATAAAAAACTGTTACCAGGTCTTGCACTGAAAGCTGTTTCATATCTCGTGCCCATAATTAAGGGATGTTCTCTAAACTACAGTTAGTGTCTTAGTGAACCGGCTAAAAATTTGTTGGTTACATTAAACAACCCATTTATTGCAGTTTGTAAAGCGTGCTTTGCCGCAAGTAGAGTGTTAGTGCAACAAAGCAAACTTTACAAACTTTGCACATTGATGTGATGAGTACATACATACATACATACATACATACATACATACATACATACATACATACATACATACATACATACATACATACATACATACATACATACATACATACATACATACATACATACATACATACATACATACATATATTGCATTACATACGTAAAGGGAGCTGGAACGCACGGCACTTCAGCGAGCATGAGAACGATGGGTAGTACATGAATATGCGTAGTCTTTATACTTCACATTCCTTGAGGCTTCGTGTGGCCTGAAGCTGCTTTGTCACGAAACAACAATCGGCAACTGTTCAGCGGTTGCGCTTCACCACCCTCACCTTTTAGGAGTAGAATTTTCAATCAGCTCGCAAAGTTCAAAACGATTTGTTCTTTTATTCTACACAAAACTGAAACACAGCAATAAACAAAGCCACAGGCGCGTTCGCCACCCACAAGCACGAAGTGTAGGCGAATCCATGTCATACTTACAATTCGCATGGTCGCTGAATGATCGCAGCGCAGAGTCCCCTCTGATTTAGAACTTTTATAATAGTGTGCACCTGTTCATAATTATGATAGTGTTCTGTGGACGGCTCACAACTAGCTGCTTGCATTACCAGCTCCGTTGCTGATGGCTACTATGATGTGAAGGTCAGTTAGTAAACGCAAAGTATTTCTTTGCCTACTGTAAGCAATTCGAGCGTCTGTCTGTCTGTCTGTCTGTCTGTCCGTCCGTCCGTCCGTCCGTCCGTCCGTCCACCTGCCCGCTAACGGGTGCTTGCATAATCACCACTTGGGGTAAACCAAAATTAGTATGGGATGGTAACGTGGTTTGAGGAAAACGACTCGCTTGTCATGACATGAGCAATGTCACAATTCTGTCGTGTACGTCGTCAAATACTTTCCGAAAAACAGTGGCACATACCCGGGGGTGGCAATGCGTCACAGGTGCTTTGCAGTTTATATCTACCCAGGAATGTCGTGAACACACATGGGTAATTTTAACGCTTAATCGCTAAGAGAAAGCCCACATAGGCAGCATTGACAGGACGAGTGCAAATAATAAATGTTATTGCACCAGCACGAATTTTGCGTTCCAATCAAGTACCAAACTATAGAGTCATAGCCAGTTCCTTTTCCCTTTGATTATTTATTGCCAGAGCCACAATTGGTCTCGGAACTGTTACGCAATGGCAAACGTTACACAACTGTAAACGTTATGCAATTGTAAAAAACTGGTGATATAAAACATATGCGGCTGTTTAACGTACGTCTGCGCGCACGTTTGTACATATCTTTAGCCTAATTTCGTGCATGAGAATATGCAGACACCGACAACTCGAAGCGTGTTTCACCTGTTTGACACCATCACTCGCAAGCCTCCAGAAATCTGCCGCTTGAGAACGCAAGCGGCACCATCATGATTTCACCATCGGCAAGATTTTGGGTGCATGGGACCACGCATACAAGTTAATGTAACCAATGTGCTCATTTCATTAGGACACGAGTGTAACTCACCATCTGTGATGCTAAGCACGTAAGTGCAGTTTTCTCGGCGGCACGAGTGACGTTTTTATCCTTCTTTCTTTCTAACTTTTATTCCCCTTACCCCCTCCTCAGTGCAAGGTAGTCTACCAGGCTCAGCCATGGTTAACCTCCCTGCCTTTCTTTTATCCTTGTTCTCTCTCTCTCTCTCGCAACGTTCCGCTCAATAAAAAAATTACTACACAGTCGGCTTGCATGCTCAAGCTTTGCATAACATCTATTCCCAAGTTACGTGGGACGTGCAGATTTTCCGATCAGAGTTTCTTGCAATAATCCCATGACGGCGTCTCTCATTTTCATTGCTGAGACTTTCGAAATTGCGTTATTTTGTTGTACGATCCCCTCAAAAGCGTATTGTGGCTCAGGGCAGCCTACCTGGCTCATGTTGGTTAACTCCCCTGTGTTCCTTTTATCATTCATCTCCCTCTTTATTTACGAAATAGCACTTTGAAACCTGCCACAAGTTATTGTTAAAATATTATGTTTACAATTTTTATTAGCATATCTACTGTAACAGGGAAAGTCATTTATTTTTAGGTGCTAACGAGGCAACAATTGCATTTGTTCTGAAATTTAAACTAGTTTCACTTAAAGTTAGGGTAGTTCTGCGCGACCACAACTTGATACTAGTAAAAAACAACAAAATAACAGACATTACTTCTTAAAAAACAACTTGCATCGAATTCCTGAAGAGCCATTATTCTGCGTGTGAATTTTCGCACGTCAGTTTCCTGGCTGGTCCATTCACATGAATGCTTTACGTTATTTGTCAACTATAAAGGTGATGTTTTACTGCGTCATCTGCGTAGTGACTTTTTTTTAAAGTAAGAAGTGTAGTCACACTCATGTCAGTATCATACCAACTCAAAGATGTGCTTGTTTTTCTTTACTATCCTACGAGCTATATCGGAAATGTGGCTACTGCGAACTGCCTCTCAGACATAAGAAAACCCATGACTGCAGCTGCGGAGTCAGTTTTGGTAACGAGTCGACCGTGATAACGTCTAATGTACACGGGTTACCAAAACCCTCTCGCGCAATACATTTATTTAGGCAACCTCCAGGTAGCGCTGGTACGAAACAAGGAACTGTCTAAAAAAAATATTTTTTACGTCAACCACTGCACAAGCCTCATTGACCATTCTCTAAAATAGTAACACTATAATAAAATTAAGAAGTCACTGAAAGAGATAAAATAAATGCTTAAAGCTTGAATTCATGGTGCTTATCTCTGAAACAGCCGCAGCGCATGTTTTTTTTCCTCCACGTTCATGGTGTTGGGAGTGTCCTATCATCAAGTATGGAAGTTTTCGAGATGCAAGGACCGCAATTTCTGAAAAGTCATTTTCACAATGCTGAGAACATAGGCGAATTTTCCCCATCCATTTTATAAAGATATTGCATAACGCAGGCGTGTGATACTTTATTAGTATATGCTGTATAATTGGTGTATTATCATACGTATGTTAAGTGTAGTTCATAATGTGCATAGCGTTCCACTTAATATTTACTTATATATATATATATATATATATATATATATATATATATATATATATATATATATATATATATATATATATATATATATATATATATATATATATATATATATATATATATATATAGACGCATTTGCGCATAAAACTGTGGTAGACATCAACCGCGAGTGAGAGCACTTTAGTTAATACATTACATTGAATATTACTGTGAAGAATTATGTTTCTTATACCCTCGGATAAGTCTACTGGTTAGTCGACGCTATATAAATATACCGAAAGAAAGGGCTGGTGACTACACTGCTAGAGTTAGAATAAGTCTTTCCGATACTTTATTAGTATATGCTGTATAATTGGTGTATCATACGTATGTTAAGTGTAGTTCATAATGTGCATAGCGTTCCACTTATTATTTACTTATATATATATATATATATATATATATATATATATATATATATATATATATATATATATATATATATATATATATATATATATATATATATATAGACGCATTTGCGCATAAAACTGTGGTAGACATCAACCGCGAGTGAGAGCGCTTTAGTTAATACATTACATTGAATATTACTGTGAAGAATTATGTTTCTTATACCCTCGGATAAGTCTACTGGTTAGTCGACGCTATATAAGTATACCGAAAGAAAGGGCTGGTGACTACACTGCTAGAGTTAGAATAAGTCTTTCCGAGGCACACTTTGGAAGACTGGTGCGAACGTATCGGCCCATAGTGATAGTTGCTCGATCAATAACGCTGTATCTCGGTGACTGTCTATGTATTAGTAAAAAATGACGTGCCTTATTTTTAAGGTAATAAAAGAGGTCGCAATACATGCATCCTGAGCTCGCATTAGCTGCACTTGGTCCCTATATCGACCCTTCTTCCCATTGATGAAACCAACAGTGCTCTCTTTTTAAACGTCCCTCTTTTCTCTAGGACACAAAGATTGAAAATTATAAAAATTCTCTTGGGAAGAGAGTATTTAAACTTTCACGCTTACGGCAGAGTGCCTTGAAACATGAATGTTTAGTACTGAGGAATACATGCACTATAAACGTGTACTAAAGCTTTAATCGCGTCGCCGTGCAATTCATGCAAGACCCTGGTAAGAGTTTCTAAAAGCGTGGCATAGGAAAGAGCTTAATATATCACTGCCTCTAAAGCGTGAGTGGTATTTCGGAATTTCATTTTCTGCACTCCTCTGAAATTAGGATGGCGGCAGAAGCATCCTGATCGATAAGCAGTTATTTAGTTGCTGATATAAGCAGCCTGCAGAGCTACACTTTTCTAAATTTTTGCTTTATTTTCTGATTACCGGGAATAAATTATTTCGAAAACTGCGACTGCTTTGTCTCTATTCAGTATAAACTGCTGCCTGCAGCCTTTCAGCTAAATAAGTGTATCACGTGCGTAAACGATGCTTACATACAACCGATGAGAATGATCTATGCTTTATTCATGAAATTAGAAGTAATTGAAGTAAAGTATGCAGTTAATTAGATAATTTTCCTACTCAGATGAAGTGAAAGAAAAACACAAGGAGCAATGCATGTAAGGAAGGCATCTTCAGCTCTGCTAATGTGAAAGCTGGGGAGGAGCAAAGCATGCAAGTCTTGAGAAAGAGCTTTGATGAGGCCCTCGTGATGCCAAGCTTGGAACCAGTCATGTAGGGAAGAGTTCTTCCTCTCGACTAGCGTTATCGAGAAACTTTCTCGGAATGGAGATTACGCTAAGGTCGAACTGCACCGTTTTGTCCAGATGACCGGTTTCAGTTCCCTGCGACTTGTTATCTGGGGTGCGCAGTGTACAACATTATCTTCTTGAGAACATAACATATTTATATAGTTCCTATCGCGGCTTCTAAGGTTTTTCATGCTTGAATTGAATTATTTTTCTGTTGTGAGTAGTGAACAGGTGACTATAGGCTGACCATAGACTTCTTCGTGAAGTTACGGCATGCGGATTATATATACCAAGGCATTGTGGAAATGAGGTTAATTTTGATGCGTTTGTGTGTGTTTTTTTCACTTCGAATAAATAAATACTTGTTTGAGATGCCTCTGTATACGTGTAGTCACACTTTCTTCTTTATTTATTTATTCATTTATTTTATTTGAGATTTTACAGAATACGCAGCATAGATATATAGTTTATTGGTATCGGTGTAAACTTTATGATCATACAATACAACAACGTCTTACTTATGAAGGCGCACTTGACTTGATGAGCATTCAAGCAGCTCAAGTGAATACATTTTGAGGCCAAAACAATGCTTGCTTGTTAAGTGCAGAGCACTTTATGGTGGTCAGGCTGTCGCATGCTGTCGTCGTTCCTTGGCGTAACGCATGCGCAACCACATATAGCATAGCCAGCGGTAGCATACTGTGCTCACGTTTGCGCCTAAAAAAGTCTTCTTTCTCATGTTCTTCGAGAACGTTGATGATTATGATAATAAGTGTCGAGAATACTACTGCGCCCAGAGAAGCACGGCGCAGCAAATGACGTATCGGAATTCCAAAAGCAAATGAGAAGTACAAAGGGAGAGAAAATGACAAGAAATAGAAATTAAAAAACTGAAAAATAAACTGGGAAAGGGAAGTAAAAAAAGAGTGGACAAAAAAGCTTCCTTAATTTTTTGAACTAGTTTTCTGTTGACGTGTTCGTGGCCCGTAATGGTTTTTGAACTCACTAATGGCTTCATTATTCGCGCACCAGTCGTGAAAACTAATGTGTAGCCGATTTCTGTGGTGCATATCCGTTTTGGATGCCCACCAGCGTTACCACGAATCCGCGACACGAGTGGCTCGACAAAGAACAACTTCACTCTTAAAATACAAGACACGTAGAATACACAACTTAAGAAGCATCATGATACTCCAAGAGATCGTCTAAAAAGTTCAAACATTGATTGCACGTGATAGGGAGGCCCTTGAACAATTACGAACTTAAACTCATGGACTCTCCTACATAAACGACATCATGCGAATTTACAATCAGTGTCAGATCATCATACATGCGTATGATTGCTCAAACTTACAAAGAAATAAATATGAACAAAATAATACCTACAGCTACGACGTATTGTCAGCTACTATACGTGTGGTGCAAAAACTATGGGCTGAACCTAAATAACTTCAAGACAAAATGTGTCCTGTTTCGTCCACAGGGATCTGTACAAATAGCATCTGGACACATACCTCCAGGTTTCCACCAAAGAACCATTAGAAAATCTGTAAAGTTACTCGGAGTCATCTTTATGGAGCGCATCTTCTGGAACGATCAAATAAGAAGCTTACTGACTAAATTAAGGAAAAGCTGCAGGTCAGCTGAATTGTCGTCACCACATTCTTTCGGCTAATGTGAAATTGACTTCGTACTACGCTTTGCTGAATTTCACTTGTACTACTGCTCATCAGGGGGAAAAACACTACACTTAAAAACATACACAAACTATACACACAAACATACACAAATCGGATAAGAGCTACACTCACGAATTACCAATAATGTATAAAAGTGCTCAACTTGGCAAACATTTAGAGCTCCCAAGCTGAGGGGAAAGAATCGTGTTGTATGTTTTTATGTACAGACCACCATACTGAATTCCTCTCTTTCGCACATGTTATGGTACAGAGAGAGTTAAGCTTACAATGTCACTTACGTTAAACGCATACCATTCACGACACATGGACATTTTAACACTAAAAAAACAAGAACTACTTGATTCCTGCGTGGCATAGAAAAAGCTCTGCACCTTAAACTTTCTTCATTCACGTCTACTGCGTCTCATTATTACTATAGTGGTACTATGACAAAATTCTGTCCTTCAAACTATAGTAGTACTCCCAGAAAAATTTCGGCACGCACACTACTATTACAATATACTATTACGTTATAGTATTAACTATATACATGTCGCGGTGTAGCTTCATCACTTTACTTATTCATTCTTCATACTGCTAGTATTTATTATTGTATTTTATATTGTGTAACACAAACGTTCTTTGAGGCCGTTGAAGTGTAAATAGAAGATGATTTTTTTTCTTTTGTATTCATTTTTGCTTATGTATTTTGCTGTATCTTGCATATATGCAGAGCTAGCAGGAACTCTGTCAAGCTGCGATGAAGCAGCTTTTTCTTTTTCTGCCTTTTTTCGTTTTATCGTGCAAACAAAGAATTAAAATAAAAAGCATGGATAATTGATTGATTGATTGATTGATTGATTGAATTAGCGCATGCAGGTTTCATAAAAGCAAACACAACAAGGTAATATATGACATGCATATAAATTGAGCACGCTTAAGATGATATGAAAATAAAGTCCCTAAAAAATAACAAACTAAGGCAATGTCTTTAATAAAGCGGGTTTCCTTTCTCGTACTCTCTCCCACCGTTATTCATTCTCACGTACTAAATAATTGCTTCCTTTCTTGCTCTTGACTTCTCTAGTGTTGGCGCAACTCTACGTCACTAGCGCAAAGGGCGATCGGACAGTGCCTAGCTTGCGCTATGTATAGAGACGTATAGTCATGCGCAGCTGACGTGAGGCACGACAAGGCTGCGGCGGGGAGCGGGTTGTAGCACGCCAAAAGCTCAGACGACGTGACCAGGCAAGCACTTGTCGGCTCTCCGATGAGATTAGGGTGTGTCTCTCCCAGCCGACGAATCGCCTTGTCTCCCTTGCGCAAGCCCGAGACAGACGCGGTATACATGGTGCACGTCTGCGTGACGCAGCTCCCGAAAAGGAATGTAGCTTAGAAAACTGCGGTCACCTGACGGACTCAGCTCACAAGTGAATGCTCATCTGAACAAGACGGGCTAAGCCGATGCGTCGTTCAATACGAATCGTTCAGCATTGTATCTAAATTAGGGTCATTCTTGTAGATTTGATTATTACGTCCAACTACGAATCACTCAACAAGCATCACTTATATCAAAGAGAATTTAGACTTGCCCAGTCAATCTTTTCGACGTAAACTTTCTCGACTGTGTCTCAGAAATTGTATTAATGTTTTCCTCGCTTACATGATTCTCTACTTCTTCCTCTCACACGCTATTCTTGTCGCCCATTTAACTCCGGAAGCCTCAAACGAATTGTATGTAGGGTCATTGCACTGAATGAATATTTTCTTCCTGTCGTCATCGAATAATGGAATAACATACCGGAAGCCATTATCTCAGAGCATCACTCCCGCCTATTCGAACAGCTACTAACAGATCATTTACACTTGAAGCCTCATTAACACTTCAACTTTATTGCAATATGTTGTACTCTGTATCCTTGTATACTTGTTCTACTTTATTTGTTTTTTATCTAGTGATTTGTTTCACTGTCCACCCCCCCCCCCCCCCCCATTTTATATAATGCCTCATTGGGGTCCTTGAGATGATGATTGAGAGTGATGATCAGAGGCCGGTGAAAATTGTGGAGCTCACTCAGACTGACCCATGAAATATATTTTCTGCTTGGGACTCACTAGGACTCAAGCCCACCAAAACTTCCTTGATTCGGACTCACTCTGACTCATGCTCACGAAAGTTATTTTCAACCGAAACCACTCGGACCAAGACTCGTCAAAATATTACTCACCCAGACTGATTCAGACTCAAAATCTTGGCTCAATAGTGAGTCCGAATAAGTCGACTCATGAGTCCGCAAGTCCACAATTAGCTTTTTGTATCATGGCGTCAATGCCCTTATACACCAATATCTGACGTAATCGGTGTTCTTCTTCGCGCCTTTCGATACAGTACCCTTGAATACGAGTTATGAGTGGTGCAAACCAGCAAAGACATCTTTCTTGAAAGAAATGACAACATGTATTTATCAAGAACTTTTCCAGAGGAGTTGGTGGGGAACGGGAGTGATGTAAAAGGCAACCCTCTGTTTATTGATATATATAATAAATAAATTTTGAAATAGTTTAGGACAATCCTGTTTTGCAATACTTCTGAGTAGACGTGAGTAGAACCAAGGCTTATAGTAATGCTGCAGATGAGTCGACCGGACTATAGGTCGGCAAACGTAAGTAAACTTACTCAGACTCGCTCAAGAAATATATCTCGCGCTTTGAACTCACCCGGACTAAGACTCACTGCTCGACCTAAGTCTGAGTGAGTCGCAGTGAGTCAACTGATGATGAGGATACAATTTAGGCAGGTTCTACTTATCATAAATTTTTTCTAAGCCCAAGATCTCTTGCAAATGTATTTGCAGTGATTACCTCAGAAGCAAGAATCTAGTAGAACCAAAAATAAATGGACCAGATGTTAAGGTATTTTATAGTAGCCAAGTTTTCCTTTAAGTATAATAGTATTCTGTCTACATAGAACAATACTACATCAGGTAATTTAGAAGAGCAGCTTTCTGCGCAAGCTGGTGCTCTTCGGTTATATGAATCATTGCACATTCGATCGAACCAACTCAGGATAGAAAACACAGAGCAAACGAGAAGAGCGAGGTTCTGTACACTCTTTTCGTTTGCTCTGTCTTTTCCCTCCTGTGTTCCTCCGGTCGAATGCTTAGCCAATCCCTCCACACACCACATCAGGAAACGCCACGGGAAAAAAATTATTCAGTAGCTTCCTATGATAGTGCCTTCTTCATAGGCAGCTTGGTGATTCAGTGTGTTTGTTCAAAGCGAGAAATTATTCCATCTTCTTTATCTTTTATCCCACTTTTTTTTTTCTCCGCAGGGTGGCTAACAGCCCTCGGATGGGTTAAACGCTACATTTTGCATGGGCATTCTCTCAGGTCCAACTCAATTGATGTAATTATGTTTTCTTCAGAAGAAAAAAGAGGGCAGAGGTATTAGCGTATATCCTAACGAAAGACAGTTAGCTTTAGAAGCAGGAAAAGTTAGATGCATAAGCTGAAAAATATGCATATATATTATTGTACTCTCAATCACGGTCAAAAGGGCCACTGCTCATTGGTAGTAGAGGCTCCTGAAAACACGCGAGCCATACATTAGAGCACAGCACGCTGCCTGCAACTTCCAACAAAATATCACATCCAACTTTTATTTACACCCTCCTATTTTCTAAAATGACGTCATAAGCCAAAATATTGACGCAATAAATCCAAAGCATTTGAACATATGCTCATCTGATCATCGTGAGTGATGTTGCTTCGTTGGCCTCAAGATGCCGCCAGTTACCCCAACGTGTCCTCGTGATCTCACTTATATGTAAGCCGCCGTTCGAAGAAAAAAAAAACAAAAAAAGGCTCAAGGTCATCACGCATGCTGACGAAATAAACCCTCGTCCCGTTTTCATCCCTGATAAACGTATCTTTCAACGCACCCACTAGCAGGAGGGTAGTGGGAAATTCTTCAAAACGAGCAGCGTATCATCGTAACTCCGCTCGCATGTTGCAGATTTTACAAATCCTGCGGTTGTAAATTAGCGAGACAATAAGCTTCTTTAATTGTGTCATTTAATCGTAACTTGTGAAAGCGTTGCAGGGCTTTTTTTAATAACAAAATCAACAAACTAATTGAGAGAGAGAGGGGTAATAATCTTTTTTTAACCGAGACGTTTTTTAGACTCAAGGTGCGTAGTGTCTTGTGTAAAGGACTTCAATGCCAATTTCGCGCCTAGTGCGTGGTTGTCAGTTTACTTCCCAGGTCCTTCTCGGAGAGTACAGCCGCAACCGATTACTCTGGTAGAGTGTCCGTGTTAAAGCTGGGCTCTTCTCGCTGCTACGCGAAGGACATTAGTATGCTGTTTGGGTCAGTGTCGTCTACTTTGATGCTTCTTGGGCTGCATTCTAACGCATTTAACGCATACACTTGCTCTGAAAAGCACTGCAGTTTGTCCTCCTCACCTACATCGAGAGAGCGGGAGAGAGAAAAAGATATTCATTCAAAAAGTACAGTGATTTCACATGAAATGAAAATTGAGCATGGACGCAGTTTCTGAATGTACCACATGAAAGTGAAATTTTAAATAAATACTCACATCATTGTATTGACTAACTGATGTAAAAATTACTAACAGAACATGCACTGATCTCAAATTTTGAGTAATTTTGCAGGGCTCTTGGTACTCGGTCCACTTTATGTGATGGCGCTGAACAATGATGCACAGAACTAACAAGTGTACCCATCATTCTGTGCACCCCTGCAAATGAAAGCCCGTCATTCTCCATGGCTTTTGGGCATAATGCAGCTATTTAGTGTTAAAATCACGGACTGAATATCTTCTGACACGCGTCAGCACACACCCCGTTCATATTAATCTTGGCCTCGTTTGATGCCGAAAATAGAGGAGTCAGAACTAATATCTTCACTCTTGGGTGAATTCTTAATTGTAGTGGTGCCTTCATTAGTAAAGTTGCGTTTTCACCGAGACATAATTCCCTTCATAAATAAAAATGCGGTCACATGAAAATGCTAACTTTTGCAAAAAGCTTACGAACCACAGCGCTGTCACAACAAGTTCATAAATCATTAGGCAACAGAAAAATGTGAGATAATATATTTCGCTGAATTGTTTGTTTCCCAATGCATAAGCCAACCAAAACCTTTTTTTCTCATATCTTCGTATTCAATTTGTTTTTCTGTGCAAGTAATGAGATGGGGGGGTATAATATGTCACCAAGAGTTTCGGTACGTACCTCGAATAAACTTATTGTCTTTTATTCTTGCAATCATCCTGTTATTATGTCGGCCTCGTTCGTATATTCACTCGTGTGCCTTAAGTTATTTGAGTGACTGGCAAATTACGCAAAACTGAAATCACACCACCTTTGTCATTCCAGAAAGCTGAAGAGCTCCACGTTTCTCAATAGTTCAGACATTCTCCAACTCTAACGCTCTTTTACTGATATAAACATAAAAATAACGACTCTTTTTTTTTGTGTGTGTGTGGTACCTCACATAATCTTTGCGAAACTAAAGCCTGCTTTTGAAAAAAAATAATTATCTTTATTTGCCTGATAATTTTACTTCCTGCGTACAATGGCACCGTCTCCGTGCATCCTAAAAATTCCTCAAGTGCTGTCGCTAACGACAACGTGTCTAGTGCTCAAGAAAATGAGTCACGAATGAGATTATCTGATCTTGATGAAGAAAACGGGCCAATTAACACCTCTATTACGCTCTGGAACGTGAGCTCATCGTGAATCAGCGTGGTATGCGAGAACTTGAGAATCTAAATTAGCAAGATTACTTCGTATGAGCTAGAATATTTCGGAGAGTATTGTATATATCAGTGCTAAGTAGACAGTTCAGCAGCTGACAATGCACTTGAGCTTTCTTACTTTTTTAACTGAAAGATTCGGTGCGATAGCATGACAAAGATGGACATTATTTAGGTCGGCCAAGCCAAGTATGTTTGCCGAAGTAGTCATTGCGTAGACATTCGCATTTGTCGAGGACCTCATCGGCAGGCAGGGAATGTGCGTCCTATATTCAAACAAAAAGTAGTTATAAATTTATCGGGTCGGGTAAGCAGTCATGCTTCAATAAAGACAACATCATCGGCAAATCTATTTTACAGAGAATTTAAGAGCCTGAGCGTACATAATTTACATAGATAATGTACAAAGTATATGTCAAGGCTTTAAGTATAGTTTTAAATATAACGCGTTTGCACAGTGGTATGTCTCTCGAATCGCTGGTTTAAAAGAAAGAGAGAAAAAAAGTTAGAGTGAGGGGTTGTACACTAATCTAAGCGTGCTTCAAAAGTGGTCCTCGAAATAAAATAGTCCTCACTGTGGCAAAAAAGTGTGGCAGCTTCGCACTAGTGGCGCCAAGCTTGATGAATGACTGAATCTAGGCAGCCTTTTTCTTTTCGGCTTTCTCTTTGCTTCTTCTTTTTCTTCCTTTTTATGTTCTCCGCTTTTTGGTCCTTTTTATCTCTTTAGTTTTACTTATTTCTTCCTTTGTTTTCATCTATTTATGTCTCTTCCTAGCTTTTTTATTTTTATTTTTGTTTTTATTTTCACCTTTCCTTACGCTTCCTCTTCTTTTTTCTATTTTGATACGTGACCTTACCGGCGTCACGCCCAACGATGCCAGCATACAGTAGCCTGGGCCCTCAAATTCCTACGCACAAAAAAATTGAAAGTGTGAACTTAAGCTGGTGACATTTATTCTTGTGATATACCGCAGGCCCAAAACGAGATGCACCCTTATAAAAAGGCCCGTAGGATTGCAGCCTAGACGTAGAGGGGTGTGAGTTGAGGTGAATTCTCTACTGTGGCGGGAACATGGGAGGGACGAGGAGCCCGTCGGTGAAAAGAAGGACAAGCAAATTGCATTGACAGTAGGATGCGTCGTGGTATATGTAACGCATCAGTACAAGTTCTGGGCATAATTATTGCAACATATAAGCAGACATGTCTGTCATATATATGACATTTTGAGAGCTGCCGAAGCAGCACGCGAGCCGAGGTGTCGTATACGAATTATATGTCGACCATCAAGCTTGTATGCGTCGCATTTCATCCAATAAACACACGCACAAAAAGTGAAATGAATTTTTTTAATTTGATAAATATATTATCAATAATGGGACTTGGAAAAAACAACACTAGCCATAAAATTCTCGACCTTCCGTGAAGACCTCGACCTAATAGATCTTACTCGGTAGGCGCAGGCAGGCTTCACCATCGTCATCAGTATGCGGATAATACCATGCATGACTATACTCGTAATATTTTCTTTGTGATTCTTTTAAGTAGAAAGACAGGCGTACGAACAGCGTCAGAAATCAAATGTACAGTCATTATCATCGAGTGTACAAGGTGACCGTGGACATTGGGCCAACGCGAGGCCTCTCCGCAGTTTTTTTTCTCCCTTCCGAACCGAAGGCCCAAAACTTTCTGCATCGCGGCCTTCATTGTGATGCAGATCACACTTCATTACGGAGTCAGCAGCTTTCTGCGCTCAGTGTCTCTCAGGAAATATACCGCACTTTGAATTCATACATGCCGCATAAATGCACGTGACGCGTTTTCTGGTCTACGGGGAGAGCGCTAAGTTGAAAGCATGCGCATTTTATGAAGGCCAAGCACGCAGAAAATATTTTCAAAGGCTTAGCCGGCACTCTGGACAATTTAACATCACCGCGAACGTTAGATTCCTAAACATATTTAATTGTGTATGTTTAAATGACAGTTAAACGACAAAAAGAAAAAATGGCGTATTTACGTGCTTCGTCGGCAAAGGTGGTCGAAAGACGAGAGTCTTCTGTCTTGAGAGAGAGAGAGAGAACATAGCGTTTACTTGACCTGTCTGCACGAGAAAATCAGTGAATATGCGCTGCGTGAGGTATGTACACCATCAAACAGTAATTTGAAGAAACGAAATTTCGCTAGAACACGAACTCACAGGTAGTGACAACAGTATGCAGTTTTAGTGAAGCGTGTAGGAAACATTCTTTTTTTCGATCATAGCGTCTCATTGGCAGTGCTGCGCAGTAAGCACTGCAGTCCTTATAATGATGTATCTATGCATTTTATAAATCATGTTATACACCATTTAATGACCCCGTACTGGTTTTAAACCAAAATATGCCTTATATTTGCTTTCGATTGACAATGTCAGCACTTATGAACGCATAAAGCTGATCAAGAAGGCTGGTCGCCGTAAAATATTTTGTTGAAGAACCGAGACTACTGAACAAAGTGAACTTGGCATAATGCCAGAATACTTATGAGCCTCAGCGCTATGCCTTGCGTTATTGTCAAATAATGGAAGTTCGGGGGAAGGGGAAAGTCAATACTGGTTGCAGGTTGCTTAGTAACATTTTGCGTCACTGCACAATGCCGAAAGGCCTCAGGGTATACGTTGCAGGGGAAAGACCGCATGCATAGCACGGCGTGCGTGCCGTCTAGACACGCTTGCATCACCATCTAATAACACGCTCACAGGTTCATGCAGCAAATCTACTGCACTCAGCTTAACTTATATTAAACCAGAGAAATAAACCTGCAACAACCTATATAAACAACGTCTTTGGTGCTACATTTTGTGGTCAGTGTTATTATCATTATTGCAGCACACAAATCTCTACAAGAGCCTTTGCGGGGGTAGAGATTTGAAATAACTAACTAAGTAGAGATTTGGAATAACTTTGTACTCTCTCTGCATGAAACACGTTTCACCCAGCCTTAGCTACCTCGCAACGCTCTTTAAGTGGAAAAATGCACAGAATATGACGTAACGCAGGAGGTGTCACGACCATCGTTTCATTGCAACGTGTACTTCATGTCAATGAACCCTTTTTCTTGTACTATTCCATTGATTTGATGCTTTTTGATGTAGTATGTTTACATCTGTGGTGTTTTGCACATTTGTAACTCGCAAAGTGCTCTGCTGTTGGGCGACAACTGCAGACATAAGATGGTGCCTATACAAGAGCCCAACTTTTTCTCCCCGGCGTCCTGCAAAACAATGACGGGAAAGGAGACCAGTTTTTGTTTTCGGGCTCTGTGCAAAAGATCACGCATTTAGGAGGGCAACCAGAGGAGCACACATCACACCATATGGTGAAGTAGAGTACCTTGGGCGTGTACAAAGGGGACAAGAAGAACAGGACACTTCATCGGAGTATGGCGCTTTGTCAGCGTCAAGAAAAATATAATCTCAGATTAGTTCAAAAGACAAAGCATTGCTAGCAATTGCAATAGAACACTATTACCTAAATGAAAAAGCTTTTTTTTGGATTTACAGAGATCAGCACACTATAGCTTTCTAATGATATTCACAAGCATGTTATTTTGTACGCAGAAACGTATGCATGCACGTATATCATCAACGCTCTCTAATACTCGTTCTCATAGCACTGCCACGATGAGAGCGCCGATAGCGGAGACCACTCACTATGCGTTGCCTTTCCCTGAAACATGTCCTCTAAACTTGTAATTGGGCGACCTCCAACGCTATGTAGGTCATTTCACACGCCATGAACTATGGTGAAATAAAGTGGAGGGGGTTCGTATAAGTGGTAATGTGATCAGGGTCAGTAACTTAGCAGCCTATAATTCGTGATTCCTAGGTGAACGGAAAAAGTCCCAGCCTTCGCAAGGATAAAGAGCCCTGCCTCCCGAACTAGGAGCGATAGAACTTGTAGCGCAATATATAGCATTTCTATGTTCATTTCACATTTGCAGCGCTAGCACAGGTTCTCGTTTCAACTGGTGGGGAGGGGATTCTGTATTGGCTCAGCGTTGACCAATAGTCCTGGGAATTATGAGGTGTTCGACTGAAAGATATTGCAGCTACTCAAGATGTGTGAAATTAAGGGTACAAGAGCGTTATATCCTGCTAATTATTGTAATTCCGAAGTTAACATTCGTCAGCGTGTAATTCGATGCTCGCCAACGGCGACCGCCCAATGTGGGAGAACAGACGTAAAATAAAGCAACGAACCACACCAATCATTAACATACCAGGCATTCACGTGCAGTCAAACATGTGTCTAGTGGTCGCTTGCAGTGTTTAGATTTCATCCATAGTAATTATTTCAGTATATGTTTCATTTACGTTTCTTTTTTTACTAATGCTTTTCATTGAGCTGGCACGAAATGTTTTCGAAGAAATCCAAAATGGCGCAGCTCGCTTCATATCTTCGCAATACTTACACAAAACCAGCGTTACCGAGCTAAAACACTCTCTTTCCCTTCCAACTCTTGAATCCCGCCGCTTGATCACCCGTCTATGCCTTCTGCACCACTTCTACTATCATCCACGCTCAAGACATCGATTGCTCCAATCTGTTCACAGAACTTCATCGCGCATAAATCACAGCAGGCCCATTGCACGTGTAACTGGCCGGACGACAGCATTTATCACCTCATTTTTCCTAATGCAATAGCCCTCTGGAATGCCTTACCGGATGACTCCGCTTCATGCGCCGACAGAGAAACGTTCCGCGCAAAACTGAATGAACATTTTTACAAGCCTCTCTCCTGATAATCTCAACTACGTCGTGTTTATCGCCAATCGTTTTAGAATTGTACTTAGTTTTGCTCTGCAATTGTTTAACATATGTAAAGCATTGTGTATTCTTTTTTATCTTGTTCTAGTTCGTTCATGTGATTTCTGATTTCTGTCTCCTGTGTAAACTTATTTGCTTTTATTCATTTATTTATTTATTTACTTATCCTGTTGAACATTGTACCCTATCTTGTTACTTGTCCCCCCTTATGTAATGCCTTCGGCCCTTTAAGGGCGAAATAAATGAAATGAAATGAAATGAAATTCATCTTGCTGGGCAATATGAGGTGACAAAGCCTTCAGCAATCCACCCAAAGATCATCGGCCAAGTGCAACATGAGTTAATTGAATACTTCCTTCTAGCTATCGCAAATTTCCTGCTGTCAAGGAAAATCATACCCTTCACGCACCCTGCTACTAACAAAGAGCATTTAACAATTAAAATACAAACTAAACCTATGCGTAGTGGTTTCTCGGCCCAGTCTTCTCACTCGATGTCTGCTCGTATTTAAAGAGTCTGCGGATAATGTGTTCACTTAGGCCCATACGATATCGGTGTCTTTGGCCGCAGGGAACAACAAGGCGATCAAGTTTGTTTACTCCAAAGAAACGGCTGCCCAAACCAGTTCTTCAGACAAACAGCTTTGAGTTCCTCCCACCCTGTATATGCTTGCGCTTATTCCTTTCTCATACTTTCTAAAGCACCACTGTGCTTGCTTCTTGAAATATCGAAACTACATGAGGTGTTTTACGTATGGTTGCGTACGGGTGTTTTTCTTTCTCCAGACAGTTCCCTTTGCAAGAAACTTGAACATATAGCAAAATAATCCTGCACAGACACTACTCAGTGAATGAGATGGAACACTTAGCAACGCTCTTTATCCTAGACCATCACATGAGTCAAATTATCTGCTCGTTGTAGATGTTTCCTTGTAGCTTTTTTGAACAGATCTAATGTCCAAAGAGACAGTACCGTACTCACTAGATGTTATAGTTATTTTGATTACTAGAATGAAACCTTCTGTAAACAGAATTCAATAGCTAAAAGGTCAAAATACCCTAGTTTTAATAAAAAGGCATAAACTCGGTGTTAAAGCTCTTCAAGAGGCTCAGAGAAGTAACACAGCATTCGATTCACTACTTATTTACTTCCCATGTGCATCTTGCATTCTAAAAAGTTACACTGAATACAGCAATGCCGATGATTTATCTGCTTCTTTTTTTCTTAGTAAAAGAAGATAATGTAGAATGAGACGCCTTTATATATAGTAGGACAGTTCATGTGGGTGTCTGACATGTGTGTGTGGGGGGGGGAGGGGCGGGATAATTGGTGGTGAATGCCGTAAAGCCGTAGATTGGGTGGAAGTTGGACACAAATTAGACTCCTAGTTGTTTTTGCTAGAATTAGTTGTACTGTGGAAGATCAGGTTAGCCTGCACTGCGAGAACAAAAGAACGTTCTCCAGTTCATCATGCAATAAATATTTTGATGTTTTTTTCTTTATTAAATGATTATCCCGCTTAGCCCGAAGGTGCTGAAGCAGGGGTGGGGGGAGTACAATGTTGGTAAAAACAAATCTTCATTAATACAGCACACTTGTTCTTTTGATAGGCGATTTCTTTCACTAATAAAACAAACAAAAAACGAATTAGAGTACAAGCTAGATCTGGTACGGCACTCTAAAATCTTGAAACAATGATCATTTTCTTTCATATAGGTGCAACTGTATTTTCTTGAGTACAGACTTAGGACAAACCTTGCAGCTCTATTTTGTATTTTTGAAAGTTTGTATAATAAAGTACTTTGCCAGGGGTCCAACTTTGCACAAGCGCATTCAAGCATAGGATGAATGTATGTTAAATATGCTGTTGATTTTAAACATGCCGGCACATGTATAAGGCTGTGCTGTATAAAATTTAGCGACTAGGTGGGCTTCGCAACAACTGAATCAACGTGTGCATTCCATGAGCAGTCGGCTGAACAAGTTACACCAAAATATTTGTAATGCAATTTTTCTGTTACTATACTATAGCAGATTAGATACTCTTGGTTAAGTATGTAAAGTATCTTCACGGAAAAAACTGTGTGTTGTTTTATTTTCTTTCTTTAGTTTTTAAAAAGCTGGAAGAGGAAAATAACAGAACATGAGCAAAGCTTCTGGTTTGCTACCGCTTTTTTGTTGCAAGCAGAACGGAAAGTGTAGAGATGAAGTGAAGAGGAGCTGACAGACGTGGCAATTTTCTCTCAAACGTTCTAGATGTAACAGCCGGGTATTACTTCGGTAAACTTTAATAAAATCAAAACTCAGAAACGAGTAGTAGACATCTAGTTAGAGTTACAGAAAGATAGAATAGCGAAATAAAAGGCAGGGAGGCCGACCAGGTTCCTTCTGGTTGCAATTTGTTTTCTACATTATACATTAGACATCAAAGGGGTTGGAGGTAGATTAATAAAAGGGAAAGTAGGGCAGTGTACATTACTGTATAAAGAAGAAACAGCAAACATTCGCTCAAGACAAGCCATGGTAATAAACCTGTTTTTTAATTAGCTAGGATGAAATACCACATTTTTGCGAGAACGTTTCTGGGGGAGCGCGTAACAATGCATATCGGAGCAGGAAGAGCGAAAAAGACAAAAAAAAGGAACAAACACGAGTTACGAGGAGCATGCAAACTTGACGAACACAAAACTACTTGATTAGTATGATTGAGGCATGTTTCTACAACTGTCCACAGCTATATTGGAAATTTTACGGCGCCATGCAGTATTTCACACGAAGATTATAAGTGATTCAAATTACGAAGTGACTCGGCTCATTTTCACGTTGCACCTAAGAGACCCTATACTGAATTAGGCATGTGGGGCTTGTTACGGGTGCAGGTTGTCGTCGAGCCGGTGGAACAACTTTTGTTTACCGCGGGACTGTCTCCGATAAAGAAATCGATAAATTACGCACCGTGTGCTGCAGTGTCTGCTGTTATACGGCTGCGACAGCAAACAAACGCGCGGCATGAGTACGCGACGCTCTTGCCGTTGTTTACACATGCTGACGTTGGCGTGAACGACACAAACTTTTCTTTTTGTAGACAAACTACGTTTATGCACGCTCTCGTTGGCTTAGTGAAATGCGGCTTTGATGTAATGGAGTACGTGAGCGTTAAGCTTAACGATGTGCTTTGGTCGCACCCGTGCAGAACATGATCTTGTTGACGTGAGTCGTTTGTTAACAAGTGAGCGACGTTGCTTCAGCGCCGTATGATTGGATTCTGCTAACACGACGGTGCACTTAACTGCGCCAACCTCAAGCACCGTGGTCAGTGCACATGCATAAATGACGAGACGCCTTGTGGTTCAGGTAAGTGGATCAAACCGGCACATGAAAAGAATAATTTTTTTTTCAGTGGCATATGTTTTCGTCATGCATGAAGGAAAGTTTGCGTAAAGCCGTTTTCTCGTGGAGTTTCATCCCTTATTTGTATCGCGCACATGCACGTGTGCATAGTAAGCTTACGAGTCCGTTACTTCGTCTGTCTTCTCTTGGAGCCCACGCATTGCAGTCCGAAGTCCCAACAGCGAGACTTCCGATAAGCAGCCACCGGGTGACGCACTCAACATCTTTTGTAAACGCATGCAAAGAGTATATCTGTTGGGCATATCTTCCGCTACGGTATAAGCTTCTTCCGCCTTTTTATGCCACCGTTTTCCCGCATATACAATGACACTATCAAATATTGAACAGTGAGCTTTTTCCCCACAGAAGCGGCATTCAAAAGAACCAACATAAAGTATTCGTTCTAATGCTAAGACAGGTGGCGGTTTCGAAAAAAACTCGAATGACAAAATATTGTGAAGAGATGCTGAGAAAGTACTCGGAATCCTGATGAAAATATCTAATGCATTTTTAACATCCAAACACATGTTCAAGGCCCAATGACCAATACTGACTTCGCTCGTGGATGGAGATACTGTAGTTGTCGAAGAAGGGCACAGATTTTATTAGAACACAATTCGGCTGAGCAGTAATATTGCCACGAGCGTGGGGTGACATTGCGCTATGCGGTTTCATTATTGGTCGGCTCGTACGTGCCACTGGGAAAAACAGAAGAGGACAAAGAAGTGAAAAAAATCGGCAAAGCTTGCACTGAGCCTTGAAACAGCGACACTGAACGATTCTGAATTGTAGTCTGGTTGCTTGGGTAGGTTGTTTCTTGACAGTTCTTTTTGTTCACCCCGATTACCCCACTAGACATCAACCAGGTGATGCATGCTCTTTCTAGGTGGCTACCAGGTTGTTTCTAGGCTTTTGCTCACTGATGCTAGGTTTAATTTGCACTCATTTTCCGCTCAGAGGGGCTAAAAATAAGCCTCAGACAGTCACAGACACGACATGGCACGTCATTGGTTGCTCCGGCCTTCCATTCCTTCAAGGTCGTCCCACAGTGGCCGTTGCCTTTGCTCTTCCGTAGTATTCACTCGTTGTGTGCCCTTGGGGTGTTCGACTCGCCGCCGTCGTTTCGCAGCCATTTGTCGGACTAGCTGCTGCCTTCTTCATTTTTGGTGGAACAGTGGTGCGTAGTGGTATTTACCCAATTTCTGTGGCACGTACCCGTTTATGATGTTGATAGTTTTTCGGGACGGGGTGAAAGAGATTTGCTTAACAGCTTCACAATCAAAAAGCATAAAAGGTCACGTTCACGTTGATCGGTTTGATCGGTTCAGCTTCACGCCTTGGTGTTCTAGTAGACAGGGGGTCAGTGCTATCCAGTATGATGCGATAATATCAATTTATAGCATCGTATGTTACAATACCTCAGAATACACTCTCGTTTAGAATGATAAAAAGCCAGCCTAATTGGTACGCAGTTATGGAGGAACAAAGTAATTTACAGATGTACGCACACAAGGTAGAGAACTGAGCAATAGAAACAGCATCATTGAAAGAGGATACTTTAGGAAAGCATTTATCTCGACTGGTGAGGTTTGTATCTACATCTTATTCTGCGTTTAGGGGTGAAGCTCCTTAAGGAGTGGGTCTGTCCATCCCTTCTATGCATGTATGTAGTAATACATAGCCACCAGTGGCACATACCCGCTCTAGAGCGGGTATGTGCCACAGGGAATGCGAGATGTGAGATGGCGGTACTTGAAGTGTTCACTAGATGGACGCTTTCACGTACGGACCCATGGACAGACGGACGGACGCATGGATGGACGCACGGATGGTTGCGCGGACGGACGGAAGGAAGAACGAACGGACGGATGGAAGCACAGACGGGCTGACGGACGCTTTGCCCCACTCATCATCATTCACTCCGCGGATATGGTGTGATTTTTTTGTTTGACACTCTTTCCTTCCGTTTTGTATGCGTATTTTCTTTCATTATGCTTTATTTCGATTTGAAGCACTTTCTGCTCTGTTACCTATACATGGCACAGCCTCTGACAACGACGTTAGTGCGAAGGACTGATTATCGGGGCGTGTAGGTTACATAGAATTTTTGAGACAAGTGGTGACATAAGAGAAGGTGCCATGGCTGCAGCCCTAAAACACCCACTGAAATACACAAATATTCGTCTGAACAAAACACGCAAAAAAAACCTGTTCTTTTGTTTTTGCTCGTATACTGCTGAATATTTATGTTATTTTTAAAATGCGATTTCAGAAGCACAATTGCTAGTTTTTTGGGCTTGTCAAGAATGAAAAAAAAAATTAAGTTGTCTGGTCGATCGCTTTTCAACGAGAATCAGCACAAACTGGTATGCTTTGTGTCACTATAATTTGTAAAAAGTCTCTTTTTTGTGCTCATTTCATGGCTCGACACGACCAAGTAAAGAATGTAGAAAAAAATTATTTCGTATTCATAACTGCAGTGCAACAATTACTACACAAGTTCAAATAAATCAAAGCAATAAGAAGACTACATTTCCCGTCTTTGACATACGAATTCACCACCATCGAATACGAAGAAGCTTGTGAGTTCAGTTGTGGGCTCCGCCATGACCCACGTCCTGTTAGAATTGGGGACCCCAGACACTGCGCCCCCAAGCTGCATTGGGCAGGCTGCTCTTGCATTTGGAGAATCAACAGAGTTTATAGTAGGGTCAAACGCAGACTGAGTTGCACCGAACACAAGGTACACCGCACGTGACCAAATTAAAATTATGCGAGACGTGAGCCATTTGTTACCATGGCTCGCGGTGCGTATGCTTTATCTTATTGGCCATCTAAGATGCCTTGGGGGCCCTCGTTAGTTTTCAATTTTTCGGGCCTTGGGTCAACATGAACGCAAGAGCCCAAGATTGGCTTGGGTCGCAAACTTCTTTGGTCTCCAAGCTCCCTGGCGCCCCAATTCTCAAACTTAAAATAAATTCTTAAATTATGTACTTGAACATACTTTAACTCAGCGCATCACTACGCCGAGCAAGAGAAGAAGGGAGAAACAACAGCGCTGACTTTTCTTGGCAAACATTATCGAAAAAGGATCGATTTAACCTTCGCACTCATGTGACCACACTAAAGCAAACAAACGGCAGCTCAGCTGACGTCTTGAACGATGAAAAAACCCCGAAACACCTCACGTGTACTCTGCAACATCATGAGAATTTAAATATCGTGCTATCTGAAAACCCAATCTTACTGTTAGGGTTACAGTGAATCCATGGTGGGCTCCGCTTGCAAGGATGCATTAACATCGGGCAAGGTGCCCTTGATTAACCGGACTTTAAGCTGACCCATGCGCTGCTTGGCATGTTACTTAATGTTGCCTTTAGTAGGAGATGGTATATATTTTTCATATTGGCTTGTTAGTGTACCTTCAATGCTCTGCACTGGTAAATATGCTTAGGCAACTCTGCAATACTAACAGAATGTGTATGTTGTAGCTAAATAGCACTGAGGCCGTCGTCTCAGCAGCTGAAAGCTGTTACCGCTGAATCAGTGCTGTAAGCATGAGATCGCGGTATAGAGGTCACCTTGAAAACGATAATTTTTTTTATTTTTTATCTATGGGACACAAGAAGTAATTCTCAGATGCCCTTAACTTCACCTAACAAGACACACTAACCAGACGTCTTGCGAAAGCGATTCTACTGTGGTATAGCGGAATGCCTAAATTTTCAGTCATCATATCTCGTCATATCACTATCCGGACATGGCTTTTTTTACACTCGGTTTTGATGCGCATTTTGATATACTAGCTTCGAAAGAGTACGAGGTTAAATTTATTATTTTTTCTGCCTTTAATTATTGCTGTGTAGATAGCGGAAATTTCAGCCATTCTTTGAACCTCTTCATTTCTTCTTGTTTTTTTTTTTTTGCTTCAGTGAGAACAAAAGCTTAAAACACGTATGACACTTTAGTACTCTGGAACCCGAGAAAGTGCGTTGCACGGGCATTTTTTTTTTTTTTTTGGTTCGTAGCATGCCTACTGTTTTGTTTGCCAGTGTGTCGATGACGCCAATGTTTAAAATAAGCATGTACCCCGCACGAGTATCGTCTCGTTAGGCAGATTCGCATACTGAATGCGCCTCATGTTCGCTACTTTTTCTGCAGTTTATCGACTTCCGTCAGGTTGTTTCTCGGTCAGATGTAGTCTCGTAACGACGCTGCGACTGCAGAGAGTCGGCGCGGAGGGAGGGGCGTGATAAGCAGAGTCAGCTGCTTCGAAGCTGGCATCGACAGATCCGCCTTCTTGCGAATTCCTGGCACTGTCAAGCGTAGATCTGGACGGCCCAAACACCAAGAAGATATCAGGATACGTTTTGGAGGTGTGTGGCCTGCTGGAAGGCACTCACGGTAGTTCAATATTTTCTTACAGAAGGAGCGCTACAGGTCTTCATATGACTGGGTGGGAGAAACTTTTTTCCCGACTTTATTATTTAGGACTAAAGACATTTTAAATAATGTTCAAATAATAAGGAAGTTCACAATAAGATAGGTGCCTAAAGCAATAAAACTCATTAAACTCATATTCTTGCTGTTCGGCGACAATTCCATAATCGGCGTTGTCTCACTATAGGTATGTTGGAGTGTGAATAAAAATCGTCTATCATCGCTATACTTCAGTCTTGTTTGCTTCAGCATAAACAGCCGCACGAATTTTCTTTTCAACATTACATAATAATAATATGGCTGGTGCTGTGAAACATTTCAATAATAAAGAGCTGAACATAAAAAAGCTCTCTGAAAGCTGTCAGCTCTTTCTCGTTATAGGAAATCGGGTGTCTTGCTGCAGTGGTAGCGAGAATGTAAATATTCGTGATTGTGACCGAAGATTGCAATTTCGGAAAAAAGATTGTTAGGGCGTGCCGCGAACTATGAAGAAACCGGAAACACCCAGAAATTGAAGGACTCAGCTTTTCTAAAATACTAATCCTTACAATATTGCAATGTCATTTACCTAAGCCTCATGGAATTATTCCAAAAATATACTGCTCTTGATTACTTCATGCAATGACTAACTTGAACTGCAGAAATTTACGCTTTGGTTTGCCATGCGGCTTTTCTAAGCTGAGATAATAGCTTTCTATTGTAGCTTTCTGTCATTATTTCTTTAGGTAATAGTGCAGAAGCTTTTGAAACACATAGGGATTGAGAAGGAATAATTTGAATTCCTATATAAACTGTTGTTCAGTGCTTATTGAATTCCATGCAAAACCTGCCTGATAGATAGCTGAATACTTGAAGATGGTTCAGTATGTTAATGCGATTAATGATCTGTCTAACAACGCATATGTAATTGATATTTTGTCTGCGGAGCTGTTCAGGCGGACCCTTAGTGCGTGCAGAACAAGAGTAAATTATGATTATAATGAACCAGTACGCGCTCTCTTCCACTTCTTCATTTTCACTGTCTTCTTCATTTTCTTCTGTCCATCTAGAACACGTGCGTTGGTTACTCTAGCCCTGAATGCAACAACACTGATTGCAGAGAAAAAGGAAAGGAAGAGAAATTATTATTCAACTTTATTTTTGTCGTTGCGGGAGTCATACCCACGTACCCACAATCCGAATGCGAGCGTCTTCACCAATTCGAGATCAAGACTCAATAACCGAACATACTATAGCATTGCACGGCTGTCGTATAGGAAGAAAAAGAGAAAAAAATTAAGAGATAGAATTAAAGAAAAGGAAAGCAATAGATAGAAAGAAAGGAAAGAAATTAAAAAGATGATAGCTGAGAGAAATAATACAGAAAGGGAGAAATAGAAACATAAAAAGAGAGAGAAATAAATAGAGAGAAAGTGAGAAACGACCACACAAACACGTACGCACAAAGAAAGAAAGAAAGAAAGAAAGAAAGAAACAAACAAAGAAACGCACGAAAATACAAAGGAAGAGAAAATAAACAGAATGAAAGGGAAGAAAGAGATATAAAGGGAGGACGTCGGAAAAAGAAGTATAAGAATCGGGTACAATAAAGATTGAAAAATGAGAATATGCATAAGTGTGCGTATAGTTTAGATTACACTACCTAGTATAAATTATAGCTTATACCTGTCACATATTCTATTTCGCACGGTATTCTTGATTGGTGGAATAATGTCACTATTTGCGAGAGCTGAAGTACTTGCTGCCCCATGGCACTAACGAGCGCCGATAGGGAGTGATTCGGTGACGATGTCATTCGGGCGCCTCGTCGGCAGCAAAGCACGGTTGTCCGCGCTGTCATACGGGGGGCAACCTAAACGCAGTTACGTTCTTCACCTCTGGTGTGCTGTTAGCGCATGAGATATCGCTGTCAAATACAGCTGCCACATTTGCCAATGCTCTTTCTTAGCAACCTACTGTTTTGAAGGCTGACTAATAAAATTACGGCAATAAGCTCCGCAGAAAGGCAACGATATTGACGCATCGACGATTTCGTAATGTTTCGCACAAGAAAAGAATTACATCCCAATCACGTTTCCTCCGCATGCTTCGCGTGCAATCTATTCCCGTGGTACTTGGAATCTACGCAATTTAATGTGGCGGTGGGGGTGACAATTATTTTCTTCCTCTATGACGTTTGATACAACCAGCGAATTCGCACAGAACTGCTGTGATATTGTGCGCTGTAGCAGCTATAAAACTTAAAATATCATGCAGAGATAATCTTTTTTTGTAACGAAGAATGAAAAGTTTTTTGGCGCAGACAATACTCAATGGGGAATGCGTCAAACAATGAGACTGAAATGTATTTTGGAAAATACAAACATTAAGAAGGCTGCTGTGCGTCAGCTATATTATACACTCCAGTTAATTTATTGCAGTGTTTACTGTCTTCGTTTTTGTCATTTTTATCAAGAAGAAGCAATCACAAATGAAATGAATGTTTGCATGCGTAGAAAGAAAAATTTTTACAGTGGCATGAAAATAATGATCCGGTGTTTCTTTGCCCCGCTGTGAACAACACCCTACAAATACAAATGCTTCGAATTCCAACCTGACGCCTTCACCACTTTACTACATTCGCCATTTTCAACCAAGGATGAGGTAATAATCTTCGAGATTAAATGAAGTTGTATAACCGCTTTTGTTTCATCCAGCGCTAACCTCATCTCGTTTTATCGTTGTTCCCGCCAATTTCACAGGATAAACAAAAGGAATTAAACTCTCTAGCAAAGGTTGTGCGGAAACAGTGCTCTGGTGTTTGGTTTACTTAGGCACAATACTGCAGCGTCACGGTCGCAACTTTTACGATTGTCGCCGGCACACTCGCTCACTGCGCCTTTCGCACGGTGATGAGGACTTGCGCGAGATCATGAAAGCAGCGAACGCATGAGCGCAGAAAACCGAGGTTCAGTGCCAATAGAGCCGCAGGCACGAAGTTTACTTTTACGGCTATTGAACCATAGCAACCCACGGCAGCTGAAATGCACTGGGTTCACTAGCTAGGTGACGTATACATGATTGCTTGAACCCATACACTCCTAAGTTACTGTGCGGAAAAGATTGTTTTCCCGGTATTGACGACCTAAATAAAAAAGAGTTTCCGCTTTGATCGCGTTTTCATGCTGTTAAAGGAAAAAAAGACAAGCGTGGTATATTGAACCAGGATGATTTGTTATGTAATGAAAGCTATAAAATGAGTGTCCTGAATTTACCAATAACTTTTTTTTACTGATGGACGTTATTATAAACTGATACTCAAAACCGGAAGTATCAGTATGGAGAATATGAGAAATAATAAAGGGGTAACACGTCCGCACAGTCAAGGATACGAAAATATATAAACACTATACGGTCATCTAACGCAGAGCTTCTAGTCACATTGACAGCCCTGCCGGGGAAGTCTAGTGGCTAAGGTACTCGGCGGTAGCGGGATCGAATCTCAACTGCGGCGGCTGCAATTTCAATGGATGCAAAAATGCCGTAAGCTGTTTTGCTCAGATTTGGGGGTACGTTAAAGAACCCCAGGTGGTTCGAATTCCCGGAGTCCTCCACTACGGCGTCTCTCATAATCATATAGTGGTTTTGGGACGTTGAACCCATATATCAATCAATAGTCACATTGACTCCTTTTGTAAAAATAGTGCACCTGCAACAATCCCTATCCCCAAATCTGTTGCGCTCACGTGCAACACAAGCTTGAAGGAGGAAAAGCGTCTTTGTGCATGGACGCGTTAAAGTGGTGTATTTAACACTTCTAAAGTTTTATAATCATTTCACATATACATTCCACGAAATATTTGAAAGCATAAAATATTCGCAAGCGCAACACTCCGTAAATCAATACGTTTTTGAAGCTCAACAAGTAATTCGCTGGATGTAATCTGAGTTTGAACGCCAAGCATTTCCTAGCAAACTGCAGCCACGTTAAACGTATTCATACATCGATCCACCCAACCATCGGTCCATGCACCCACACATCCTCCCACTCTATCTATCTTATCTATCTATCTATCTATCTATCTATCTATTCTATCTATCTATCTATCTATCTATCTATCTATCTATCTATCTATCTAGCTATCTATCTATCTATCTATCTATCTATCTATCTATCTATCTATCTATCTATCTATCTAATCTATTTATCTATCTATCTATTATCTATCTATCTATCTACTATCTATCTATCTACTATCTATCTATCTATCTATCTATCTATCTATCTATCTACGAATGTATACTCTAGGTATCGCCTCTTTAACTTATAGTGGACCAAAATTAGTATGAACGTTAAGAGGGTCAGACAAATATGCCTCCCTCTTTACGACACGAATGACGTGAAAATGCCATCGCGTACTGTCTATGTACGACTGAATGCTCTCGGGATCCCATCCTTAGCTTGCTATCATCATCATCATCATCATCATCATCATCATCATCATCATCATCATCATCAGCCTGACTACACCCACTACAGGGCAATGGCATCTCCCATGACACGCCAATCAACCCAGTCTTGTGCTTTCTGCTCTCGCGTTATACCTGCGAACGTTTTATTCTCGTCGGCCCATCCAATTTTCTGTCTCCCCTTCGTGTATTTGCCTTCTCTGGGAATCTAGCTATTTACCCTTAATGAGAAGCGGTTATCCTTCCTACGTGCTACGTGCCAAGCCCATATCAATTTTTTCTTGTTGGTTTCAACTGTGATATCCTTAACCTCGGTTTCTCCTGAATTATTCACATTCTCTCTTTGCGCAAGTTCAATAAAGCTTCAGGATATAGATACGGTTCACGCTCGTTTTCGACCATATTCTTCGAAGAATGTGAAATGTTACTTTTGACGTAGCTCGTGGAGCGGTACGACTAACGAATAATCGAACACACCAATGCTTTCAGCAAAGTGGCCATATGAAAAAGTACACTTCGGAATAAAGCCAAATGAAGACATCTATTTTTGAGCAGGTTCATTTCATCGAAACCTTGGTGTACCTGGTTCTTTCGAAGCTTCTAGTCAACGCAGTGAGGAAGAGAAAGTGAAGACACATGTCTACAAAGCACGTCAAAGGGTTAAGGAAAATACAGTATACATAAAAAGTATCTTCTATTTATCTATCTATCTATCTATCTATCTATCTATCTATCTATCTATCTATCTATCTATCTATCTTTCTATGTATGTATCTATCTATCTATCTATCTATCTATCTATCTATATCTATATATATATATATATATATATATATATATATATATATATATATATATATATATATATATATATATATATATATATATATATATATATATATTTGACTAGCAGACAGCTTAGCTAGTTTATTGATTTTTTATTTATTTCTTTATTTATTTCTTGTACCCTCAATTACCGAGGGCATTATAGAGGAGAGTGGTAAACGGTAGATTGCACAAAAACTCTGTAGTAATATAATGCAACAATAAAATACTGCTGTAGTGCAATAAAACAATAGAGAAGTACTTGCAGTACATACAGTGTAGTTAGAAAATAGTTTGCCAGTACTAACATGACCAAACAATGTAAGATGACATTATTCCTGTATATACAATGTTTGCTCATTTTGTTAATAATTACAGAACAGCAAAATGAATAGTGAAAACACGTAGCTTTCCCCCTAGTTAAACAATGTTAGCTACAGCCTTACGAAAAAAATTGTCATCAATGATGGCGACTATGCCATTGGGAAGGTGGTACCATTGCCGAGATGTTGCAGGAAAAAAAGAAATGACTGAAAGTGTTAGTACTTCCTGTTTGAATTATGAATTTCAAGCGACGTTCTATACGGCACAATAAGTAATGCGGCTGGGAAACGAATTCACTTGAAGAGATGGTTCATGGCCTGCCCTAGGAAACAAAGTTAAGCCAAGCTATTTTTCTCGTGAGTTGGTAACTATTCATACCGACAAAGACATGACGTGCAAACACAAACGCCGACTAACAATAAAAATGCGTACAAAGACGGAAGAAAGAAAGGGCGCTAAAACTTATCTGCGCATGCCCGTGCAACACAGGCGAGCCTATCGATCGGGCACGCCTGGGACTCTACGTGATACATAAATGTTAAGCCTTTTGATTGCATGTTTATGCAGTTTAGTCTCGTGTGATCCAGTGGTCTATTACTTTCCACAAAGCAGAAATCAAATGCCTTAACATTTACCTTTCACGCAGACCCACAAATGTGATAAATTGATACGTGCGCCTGTTGCACGGGTATATGCAGATAAGTCTCCGTGCTTTTTTTTTTTCTTTTCCCCCTGTGCGCGCATCGCAGTTGTTGATAGGCGTCTGCAGCGGTATGACTACTTTCTTGTATTCTCATTTGCACGCCCAGTCTTTTATAAAGCATTCATAATTTTGCTAAAATGGCATGTACTGAAGGCTCAAGGACCGTCAAATAAACCTTGTTAGGTTGAATGCGCTCAGGTTTAACGTCCCAAAGCCACCATATGATTATGAGAGACTGCCGTAATAGAGGGCTCCGGAAATTTGGCCACCTGGGGTTCTTTAACGGGCACCCAAATATGAGCACACGGGCGTACAACATTTCCGTCTCCATCGTAAGTGTAGCCGCCGCAGCCTGGGATTCGATCCCGCGACCTGCGGGTCAGCAGCCGAGCAGCTTAGCCACTATACCACTGCGGCAGGGTAACCTTGTTTTGCTACCTCATACGTTACGCGGCAGCGAAAGGCGTTATCGGCGGTTCTCATACTATGCATGCAAATTGTTGCACATCCTTGTCTCAGCTTTCTCAACTTATTTTACATTACCAGGAACAGCATACAACACATGCCGTTGAAGTTGTGTAGGACCAGCTCTCATACAAAGGCACAGAGGTGATCGACAGCTGCAAAGGATGAATTACTGTTTTATGCACGTTTTCTTAGCTCTGCTCCTACATCATTTGAGTGATGCCACATCATCTTACCCAAGTTTTTTTTTTTACCTTGCTATGGCGTATGTGCTTTTATAAAAATGACAGATGGGTATATATTTGTTGTATGATATAGCATCAAGACCATAATAACATTCTTGATTAACTTCTCTCGCAAAGTTGAAAACTCACTTCTGCGAATTTTCGATCGGTGTCTAAAAAAGTTTTCTTTCCTCTTGGCGAATATTTCACTCTGACTTCCTATGATAGCTAGAGGATATGAAGATTGATGTCATGCAGCAGCGAGTGAATCCTAACCTGACACACGTGCCAAACATAGTTTAAGACGAAGTGCAAGATCCCGCTCCCTTATATTTATATACGCCATACCCGTAGTCTAAAGTGGTGCCAGTCCATTTACTGGCACGCGAGTGGCCGATTTAGACGAAGAAGCCTCGCCCTGCTCATCTGTGAACCCCTTAGCTCGAGGGGGATACGACTTTTTCTTTGATAAATCGTTTCTCTTTTCAATGCATAAAAACGAAAAGCTCCTACACGAATATTAAATGTTTCAAACCTGATAAATCAAAGTGGTTTGATGTCTGTGCTTATCTACAGGCCTGAAAATTTTCTTTTTCCCCACTATTTCGGCTTTTCATTGTGAGTCTTCTTGCAATGTACAAAGCCGGCTGCTCTGACTCATTATTTTGTAAAGTAAAAAGTAACAAAACCCGATTTCGAAAGCGATGTTTACAATTATAAAAAATGTATAGATGTCTTCAGAAGTATGCCGTCAATGCAAGGTCTGTTATCACAAAGGTTCTTAGATCACCTCTGTAAACTCATATGCAGTAGGGTGAAGCGAAAGTGAGCATTGAAGCATTCTGTGTAACTTTTTACAGCAGTTATGACGCAAAGAAAAATGAATTGTATGAATTGAAAGTGTACATCAGTGGCGAGTTTATTCTAATTTTTGGCATTATTAGAGTGTTCATTGGAGTGTTCCTATAGCTTGTACTACAATAAAGTCTAGAGGACAAAAAAATTTTCTCTGACGAGAATAATTGCCTTTGATGCGTAGTATAGTCGTCTGAGCACTGCTGAGCCGCCTCAGCGACAACGCGGAACTAGGAAGTTTGTTTTACACCCCAACAGAGGAAAATAGTACAGCGCGGCACTGTTTGCATTCTGTGTTAGGTCGTTAGTATTACATGGCGTGCTTTCGAACTGCAAACGAGAAACCTAAGTCGCCTAGCATTTCAGTTCCTTCACATATTTTTGAATTTGTTAACAATTCTGGTACGTTGACATGAGAACTTGGTTAGGGTACACCTACAAGCGGTAAGAACAATAACACGGACTTCTCTCACTTAGGTTGCTGTTTCGAAATGTGTCGTGATGCGCTTATCTCCCCCAGGCAGCCGCCGAAGATTCTATTGGAAGACGGCGACAAATGCGCATCTGGGGAACGGGTGGTAGGAAACGAAGGCTTCTCAGTGTTTCAGACTTTCCTGGCTACTCGAAAAGGGCTCAATCATATTGGCGAGGCCACTCGAGGTTTTATCGCAGGCCCTACTGCGTCTTTGTTTGGGGAGGAAACAAGCTTCCTTTCGTGCACAATGCAGGTTCTTCGCGACTTTCAAGCTATGGTCTATGTTTTGTCACATTGTTAGCCTGCAATGCTATGTGAACTGGAACTCTGCACTTAAAAAGAACAAAAATAAAGCACCTTATTTCAGGGTCCAACAGCTACTGAAACACGTTCCTTGCATTCTATATTACTTGCAATTTAATTTCTTTAATTTCAGTTTTATTACCTTAAAGAACCCCCGCGGGGTATTGAATAAGCGGTGGGCGTACAACGTACAAAAGTAGCACACATGGTTGTCCGCACAGGTTTTTGTTTTTCATTAGAACACTTGCTGTTTCTTCCAAAAAGTCGCATCTGGTTGTGATAGCAGCAACTTGGTGGGTAAAGCCGGTCTAGTGCTTAGTCCTTTTGTACAGCGAGCTCGTCCGCAGAACGCTGTTACTGTGCACTTATTGCACCTTCTCTCTAGGGACATGGTTTTCCAAGTGTGGTAATAAACACATCCCGGAGACTAATAAGCTCTGGCATGTCCTCTTTCAAGCCGTACTAGCTTGTCCCTGTGTGGGATCCAAACATTGTATTAATACATGACACCATCAAGTAAGACTTATTTGTGCGACTGTAACATGCTTGCTAGTTTATAGAGGAAACACACCAAAAAAAAAAAGGGACGAGGATGAGGGAGCATAGTAAACAAGACTCGACCATCCACTGATAACACATGCATTGAGCTTTTTTATAGTTACAACTACAAAAAACCTACAAAACTATTCTCTCGCGCACTGTATTGTGATTATAGTTGTGTCATTTATTGATATGGATAATAGGAGCTTGAAAACAACTGTCGAGGCAGGTAAAGTGCGGTCACGGGGTCGTAACATTAGCTAAGGCCACAGTCGATGTTTTTTAAGACTAAACTTTTTGTGCACTACAGCAGAAAACACATACATGTAAACACGGGGATACGAATGATTATGAAGACGAGCGCTGAACTTTCATCAACATTAATGGGACAATTGCACGTATATTTGTACTGCTCAGCTTGCCAGTGAACCTTCTATTTGGGTGAACCTGTGCCCATAAAACGAAACGACATGCTACGAGCAATACACGCTGTAGATTGATAGTGGTGAACAGAGCGTTGGCCGTCGATAAAAATGATTTTCATTGAGACGCACTGTATTTCATGCATCACGCATCTAAATTTCCAGCCTTATAATTGATGGTCACGCAAGGCCTGGAATAATCGTTTCTGTTCGCGTTCTGCACGTCGTTTTAACAAATTATTCTACTGCAATCGTGAAGCAACGCGAACAATGAGGCGTGGTCTGCGTCGAGCATTGTTGACCGCTTTTTGTGGCCGTAAACCAAACACAGCAAAAATGAAACAATGATTGAATGATTGATTAATTGATTGATTGATTGATTGATTGATTTGTGGGGTTTAGCGTCCCAAAATCACTATTTGATTATGAGAGACGCCGTAGTGGAAGGCTCCGGAAATTTTGACCACCTGGGGTTCTTTAACGTGCCCCTAAATCTGAGTACATGAGCCTACAACATTTCCGCCTCTATCGAAAATGCAGCCGCCACAGTCTGGATTTGACCCCGCGACCTGCGGGTCAGCAGCCGAGTAGCTTAGCCACTAGACCACCGTGGCGGGGCTAGCAAAATTGAAACAAGAAATGTGCATGGCAATATGCACAGTGGAAACTTGAAAACAAGTGACCGGGCAAGTACAGCAACAACTATGTCCGTCTGTTTTATTTTTACTCTACGAATAAGGTTGTTACTCAACTTTATTTAATTAACGTGCTCAATTTCAAAAGTATATACAACTAAAGAATAGGTGCATTTGCGTTGTAAAAGTCCTAGAAAATTTTCAGAGTTGGTAAGTCGTGTATGCAAGTACAAATAAATCAGCTTTATTCCTACAAATATTTGAATGAATAAAAAAATCACAGCATATCCACAGAGTGAATGATGATGAGTGGGGTGAAGCGTCCGTCCGTCCATCCATCCGTGCATGCGTTCATGCGTCCGGTTGCGTTCAAGAACGGAGACGGCTGCGCGGGTAACACCGACGAGACGCGAGACAAGGAAGCCGAGCGCAAGTGTCATCAACGCACCCGCCGCTCTGCTTCGTCCATGCCCCACCAACGATCCGCCGCGTACGACGAATATCCAGGAGACTGAGAGAGGCACGCGTTCTCCTCGCACTCAGGCAGAAGCGCGCCATCAGCCAATCTGAGAGTAGCGGCACTTTTGAGAGTAACGGCTATAGTAACGCCATCTAGAAAATGAGACGAGAAAAGGTCATTCGTTTCTTTTGCCGCCTTTTCTTTCTCGTCTCTTTTCTCTCCCGGTTACGCGAGAACCAGCGACAAGGTTAGACTAAGAGGAACTTCGCCCATAAAATAGCGAATGATGACAACTCGCTATATTCGATTTATTGACATCTGCCTTTCATGATTATTTATCTCCGGCACTGTTTGCTTAATAAATATTTCAGTCTTCCTCTTCACAGTCCACGTCTCAGCGATTATTTCTGTGTGAGTAGCGTAGCTCACATTCAATTGCGTGGATTTTCGGAGACATGACTAAATAAAAAGGTTTCCAGAACAGTCCGACCTTTTTGTGATGAATCGCCCACTCCTAATTGTATTCATTTGATGTCAGACGTCTATTTAAAACGCTTTTCCGCTGATTTTACTGAGAATAAAGGTTGTGTTGCGTAAGCTACGTAATTTACATTCCTTAAACGTACTGTATATTTTACCAATGCAAGAAGAACTGTCTCTTTTCCTTGGTTTGCAAACATGTACGGTCTCGACATTTTCGCTGTCATCGCACAAAAGAAGCCCGTTTTCTTATTCGCAGAGGGTCTTTTTATTTAACTTGAAGAACTATTGAATTTTAGTCAATTACGCTATACGCAATACCAAGTTTTCTTCCTTATCTACACGTTTCGAGATGCCTGGTAGGCCCTAAAACATGTTTGCCATTTATTTTGAAAATGCGACAGAACTTCTTAAAACGTACAAAAAGCGAGCAGCATTGGCCGCAAATCATTTTTTGAACAACTTTTCGACTAATTTCAACCTTGACCCCACCCCTAACACCCTTATTTGTGAACACTCGCGCCCAATTTTCACACTTTGGTGACTTCTAGTTAAATGCCCCAGTGGCTGAAAAGGTGCAAACAACGTGTCAACATCAGGAATGCAAATTATCGGAGAGTTTCCTCCTCCCGTCTCTTTAGTATTTCGTGTTACCAGCTATAATCATTTTTCCCTTCTTAGGGAAGCACAGCAATCATTGTTACGGCTATACATATCAGTTTCTAAAACATATCTTGTGTGTTATCACTTATAACTAGCTTCAGATGCCTGAACCTAATATATTTGTCATATACGGAAGTCCAAATTAGGTTCAGCATATCTAACACCTCTTTACCGAAAACCAGGCAGACACTTCCCTATTAACTCGCAAGTAATGCAGCTCCTGTCGCGTGTACCTGTCTACGAACTTACGTGCGTCACTCTTCGTAAGGCCAGCTGCCGTAGTGGTACAGTGGGGACGTTGCACAGACGCTCACCCAATAGACGCGGGTCGGATCCTGGCCATGGCAGTCGTATTTCCATAAAGCGAATAAGGCGTTGATAGAGGTCAAAATACTCGGGATCCGCGTATTTAGAATTCTGCGCATGTTAAAGAACCCCAGGTGGCTGAAGCTTCCGCAGTCCTCCCCTATGGCGAACGCACTTGGCGTCGGCAGAATTTTTTGTCTCGAAGATGGGGGGAGCAAATCCGTATTGCATCGAGGCTGTGAGAGGCGAGGAGTGCTGTTGTGGCTTGGGTTGGGGTCGAGTGCTGGTGGAACTTGACGGGTCCAAGCACCTCGTTAGCGCCCTTTTGTCGACGCCCATGGCCATACCTCATATATATATATATATATATATATATATATATATATATATATATATATATATATATATATATATATATATATATATATATATATATATATACCTTGTGAAACCTAAGACCAATGCATTTATTACTAATTGCTCCTTAAAGGTGCCCTGCAACACTTCTTTAGGATGGCCAGAAAGTACTGACGATTGGTAGTAGAGGCTCTTGACAACAAGCGAGCTAAATAATATAGCGCAGCACATGGCCTGTAATTCACAATAAATTATCAAAATCAGCTAAAATTGCTTCCTATTCTCTCGACAAATCACGAATGAGCCCGAAAATCACTCGTAGTAAGCCCACCTATCAGCCATTGGCTGATTTGAACATGGCTTGCTCCCTCGTTACAGAGCTCGCCGTGGGAGGCCGTCGCTTGTCCACGCGTGCGCGTGCAATTACACTGAAAAAATCACGTATTCAAAGAAAAAGAACCAAAAAAGTGCTAAAGGTAAGAAGGCCCTCGTGACGTTTTTTGTTTGCCCCTCCCATCCCTCCCTGCTCAGCTTGCAATGCTTTCGCCGGGACGAGAGAAGAGAGAATACGATTGCAGCGTGTGACAAATCTTTGTAACTCCACTCATACTCAACGGATTCCTAAAATTCTTGCGGCTTTGAATTTGTGAGGCAGCAAGCTCTTCCAGTGAATGAATTTCATGGTTATTCAAAAAAGTGTTTCATGGCCCCTTTAAGATTTTTTCCTGTGGTATTAGCTCAGCCGTCAGTCTTAAAAATTAGTGGTAAAGCATGCTTTACAGGAGTAAGCTACAAGGCTAAAGGATTTTCTCGAGTAAGTCAAGCGGATGTTTCGTATTAGTTCTTGGTCGCGCTATCTATCTATCTATCTATCTATCTATCTATCTATCTATCTATCTATCTATCTATCTATCTATCTATCTATCTATCTATCTATCTATCTATCTATCTATCTATCTATCTATCTATCTATCTATCTATCTATCTATCTATCTATCTATCTATCTATCTATCTATCTATCTATCTAATTGGGTATCGTAAAAAATCACTACTTGAATAAAAATCAGCGGAGTTATTGTGAATCAGAGCTATTATTGTTTGCGGAGAGTTATTGTGGGTGGCATATCGGACGAACGAGTTCAACCATGAGCTCAGGTCTCCTCAAAAGGAGGCGTGAGCTGAGCGCCCTGTGCCAGAAGGGGGTGTGTTTTGAGACAGTTGCACGTGTTTTTCGCTTGATGCCCACAAAACAGTGAGCGTCGTTGTTTTCATGCGCGATGTTAAATTAACTTTACTGGCTCCTTAAGGCATGTATCAATATCATAATCATCATCAGCCTGACTAAGGCACTACATATACCAATAACACACAGATGTCGTTTCCGTTCTTCTAGGTTTATTGAGGACTTCGCCCTCTTCGTAGAACCAAAATTTTATCTCATAACTCAGGCTTATTTATTGTTAACAAGTATTCATTTTATCCGCATAAATGTCAAGCTTAATAGCCCTTACTTGGTGTAGTTTAGATTGTAACCTTTTTAAAAGTGTGGTAAATACTTTAAAGAAGCTTGAAAGATAGACTGTGGAGATGAATCTTCATTATGTCTCGCATAAATGACGCATGTCTCGCATAAATGACCATTGCCTTTTTTTTTGTTCGTTTTTTCTTCTTCGGCTAAGTTAGCGGAGCGTGCTTTGCTTTGTAAAGCACCCACCGTCTCCGGTGAACCTAAGAGCTCCCTCCTCTCCCAGCCCGCTCTTCGCCGAGTCACGAACCAACTAGGCCCGGTAACCGCGCTGATCGCGTCGTCGTCGCCGAGTCCGGAGAGAGCGAGCGCGCCGCCCCTGGCGAAGCGAACGCGAAGCTCGTCAGACCCGCCGGTTCCTCTCCCGGCTGCTCAGACCGCGTCGGGCGCTCGGTGTGTTGCGCTGGCCTTGCGCTGCTACGCGAGGTGAAGGCTCCTCGGCCTGAGAAACATTGCACAGCTTGAAACCTGAGTGGCAGCTCGGAAGGAAACACCGAAGCGGTACCCATCTGGCCCTTCAGCTACTTCTCGCTTACCCTCCCGCCTCTGTCGACCGGGATAAGCTGTGATCTGACGACGTTGTGGGGATTTCGGGCTTTGCCTCTTTCACCCAGTGCGCGGATTAATCTTATCTCAATGTGATCCTGGATTTAGCGTTGTGGTGCCATCTACCGTGGTCTCGAACGCTTTGTTGTGAACTTGTCTAACAACAAACTATTACAGTGATGCCACTTCACTTAATCTTTTAGGCGGCGCGCATCATTTCTTGTTTGATTGAACTAATGCAGCCAGACATATCTGCCGATTGAGCTTGCTGTGTTTAGTGTGTGTGTGTGTGACCAGCATGTCGCTTACTATGGACAGTTCATCTGGACAGGATTACGGTTTTCAGAACCGACTACGGTGGATTATTTGTACAACTGCTGTAAGTCAAACAATTCATTCTTAATTTCTGTTTTTTTAAGAGTTACGCTTCTCATGCTTTAATGAAAACTGTTTATATCAATAACTTAAATATTAGTATTCATGCAAGTAGTTGTATATTACATCCAATGAAAAATGCACTACACTTCTTAGCATGTGCTAAGGCGTAAAACCGCTGGTCCGATGAGTTACATCGAGTCTGTTTCTTCCCCTACGATCCGGTGTGTAGGTTTTTTTTATCATTTTCTTTCCCACTTGCAAGTTATTTATATATTTGTTTCGCTGAACAATATCCGTATAGCTTATTTTTTTACAATGCGATGATTCATTTTTAATTAGCCGGCTTTGTGGTTCCCGTAGCAAGCTTTATTTTTCTTGTGGCGTCAAAATTAAACATTTATGAAAAGCTGTGAGCATATATTTGCGCAGGTGCGTGTTCATCTACATTCCTAGTGTGTGTTAGCGATGTCGTTTTGACTGAAATGAACACTTTATAGTTTCCAGTACTTGGTGAGATTTGGGGTAGAACATAACCATCAGGAAAATGTGACGACGCGTGAAGCACGAATGCACAAAAGCTTTGCTATTCTAACCAAAACAGCGTCGATGAAGTTAAGTTCAATCAGCTAAGTGCATTCTTTGTAGTCAATACCAAACTCATTTATACTCAAGTTTCGACTTTCTTGAATTAGAGTTGCACCCATTCACTATTACTGTGATTGTGAAAGATTATCAATACTATCATGTGTCGAGCCATCTATCACTAGTAAAATCTATTGCCTATTATGTGTATTTGTGCGAAAAGCAGCCACGTTGGTCTAGTCGTTATAGTGCTCTAGTGCTGACCTGAACATCATAAAATCGACTCCCGCCAATAGCGACCGCATTTCTGTGCGGGAGTAGAGCCACAGGCTCGTATATTTATAATTATAGACGTGCAAAAAAAAAACACCAGATGTTCACAATTTTCAGAGTATTTGACTACTGCGTCCATCATATGCGTATCGTGCTTTTAAAACTTAACCCATCCTCTATTATCATCTGAGCAAAATATAACCAACAAATTGCCAAGGCAAACTGTTAAATTCATTCAGTTTCGTGTATATTGCTGCTTAAAACATCGATGAAATATAGTTCTTGTATATATAAAGTAACAACGAAATTTTCAATACAGAGCTGACTGAATTCATTTCAGTCATATATCGTATTATAATATTCACGAAAACAAAGTTATCGCCCAGTTAATTAATCAGTTGCTCTGAATACAAATGATCTCTTTAAAAAGTCGTCAGCCAGTCATTATTAATTTACTGCTTTCCTTCTCTGACGTCTTTCTCATTTGGAATTCAGGATGAATCTTTCCTTCATTGAGACTTTTGAAAGTTTTTTTTTTCGTTCTTTCACCCATTGCTTAAATGTCGCAGTAACACAGCCACATCCAGAACAATAAATAATTTCCAATGCTTTTCAAACAACTACATAAATGATGAGCACACAAGTGACAACTTGGATGTATGACAGAGTAGCAGGAATAAAACCTGTTCGTGTTATATTTAGAAATTATCTATGCTCAATATTATTGCACAAAAAGAACGTCATCTGCTGCATTTTAAAAGCATTGCTCAAATATAACACACGTGAAAAAAGGTAAAAAAAGTAAGCAGAAGACGTAATTATTACACAGTTTTATTTTCACGAAGAATGAAAACATACGTTATGTTCAGGAGGAAGGAGGAAAAAAGTATAAGCGGAAAGACAGGGAGGTTAGCCAGTTCTTAGACCAGCTGGCTACCCTGTGCTGGGGAAAGGGGTGAGGCGAATAAAAGATGTTAGAAAGAAATGTTGCACAGAGAGAGAGAAACACAAAAAAATGCGACAGAGGAAAGGCAACATCAAAGAGTATAAGACACTCAAGTCTGTCTCTGAGGCCAGTTGTCCGCAAAAAGCGCAGCAAAGCTTTCAAAGCCTTCTGGGCTGAGGATGGGCTTGGCCAATGACCCAGAATCTTTTGTTCCGACAAAGGCCGATCATCCAGTCT
Organism: Rhipicephalus microplus; assembly: GCF_013339725.1. NCBI lineage: Eukaryota > Metazoa > Arthropoda > Arachnida > Ixodida > Ixodidae > Rhipicephalus > Rhipicephalus microplus. Next base: position 163,597,705 of record NC_051171.1, on the reverse strand, counting down.
ATCCAGAGCTGTAGTCAGTTCTTGTCTTTGTGCGTTGAAATGGGTGCACTCACACAGAAGGTGCGTGATGGTTTCTTAACAGCTGCAGTAGGTGCATGTAGAAGAGCTGGCCATTCCAATGAGATAAGAGTACGCGTTCGTGAAGGCCACTCCAAGCCACAGGTAGCATAGAAGAGTCTCCTCAGCTCGAGATATCCTTGAGGGAAGACGAAGCTGCAGATCGGAATCCAAGTTATGCAGGCGCGTGTTTGTGAAGTCTGTTGAGTTCCACTGTACCAGTGTGAGGTCACGTGCTAGCGAACGAAATCTTGTAGCTGCGTCGGTTCTTGAGAACGGCATGGCGGTGTATTGGGTACCGTCGTGTGCAGATCTAGCGGCCTCATCTGCGCGGTCATTGCCATATATACCGCAATGACCTGCTATCCACTGATACACTATGCTGTGCTGTTCTAAGATTGCTTGGTGATGAAGAAGCCTTATTTCGGCTACTAACTGTTCATTAGGTTCATGGCGAAAGGGTGACATAAGGCATTGACGAGCAGCCTTCGATTCTGAGAAGATAGACCAAATTCCCGAAGGTTCTTCAACTATAAACTCCCAAGCTGCACGTTTGGCGGTAAGTTGTGCAGCTGTCGACGACGTAAAATGCGATGTCATGAATTTAATTGTGATGTGCCTCGCGGGAATAACCACCGCCCCTGCAGAGCTTACTGAAGACACCGAGCCATCCGTGTAAATGTGAAGGCGTCCGTTGTGGTTCTCTTGCAGGAAGAGTAATGTGGCCTGTTTCAGGGCTAGATGCGACGACATTTTCTTATTTTGGATGCCAGGAATTGTAAGAAGGGCTTTGAGTGGGTGTAGGCACCATAATGGTATCGGTGGCTGTGCTGCATGCGTGAAGTGCAATGGAATCACTGCGCAATGCTGAGCTACAGTTTCGCTGAACGCTGAGTGGGCCTGGAAGTTCGAAGTGAGGCGAGGTGGTGAGATGGAAGCCGAGCGAAATGTCTTACGTGCATTCTCAAAGCGTCTACGCGGATTTATGCGTTGACGGGATAATCACGCGCAATGATGACTGTCGCGTGAGTGTGAGTGTTTCTCAAAGCACTATTAGGACAAGAAACTCGATATGTTCTTTACAACTATGAACGCACATGTGCCCTGTCTTAACACCCAGACCTCTGTTGTGAAAATGCTCTTCGAAAATTTAGTTAGTATGGGAATATGCAGAAGAAAGGAAGAATGTATTTTTTTGTCATATTCTTGCCCCGCCATGGTGGTCTAGTGCCTAAGGTACTCGGCTGCTGACCCGCAGGTCGCGGGATCCGATCCCGGCTGCGGTGGCTGCACTTTCAATGGAGGTGAAAATGCTGTAGGTCAGATATGTGCTCAGATTTGGGTGCCCATTAAAAAACCCAGGTGGTCTAAATTTCCGTAGTCCTCCACTACGGCGTCTCTCATAAATATATGGTGGTTTTGGGACGTTAAACCCACATATTCATCAATCAATTTGTCATATTCTTCTAGTGTTGCACCAACGAAATTAACTTTGAGTTGACACTTTATTATATTTTACTGTTTATTCCTACTCTTTTATTGTACTGTGTAGTAATTTTTACAGCGAAAGATGTTATGAGATCCCAACTCGGGTCACGCGCAGTTGTCCGTCACCGCCACTGGCGGTGTCCGTAACCACATCGCGCGAAATTAGAAAAAAAAAAAAACATAGCACCAATGACACAGTGGAGCTCGAAGCCGGGACCGCTCGGTGCCAGCCCAGTATTCTACCACCGAGCTACGCCGGTGATTGTGACTAGTTTGCAAACTTGCCTTAGGCAGGCTTAATGTCGGGAAAGTCAATCGCGTTAATGCGACTTCTAAAGCGCTATGAAACAGCGAAAGAACAACCAGTCGTCGCACAATGCCAATAGCGTAAGGAGTGGGTCATCCAATGGCCCAACCTATTACAAAAACTTGTTTTTGTTCACCTATTAAATGTGGTGCATACCCACTTCAGGCATAATTCCTCATTGTTGTCAGCCGCTGCATGGACAATTGGCCCAAAAGTTCGTGCTAGTGTTTAGCGGATAGCATGCTTCTCCAAAGAATGACGAAAAATATCATAGCTAATGCCGACCTACACCCATAGAAAATTAATAAATAATGTCCTAGTGGGTATCAAGCAATTGTGCTTGCAGTAGTTACCTAATGAGTGTTATGAAAAGGCTCTGAAAGGCCGATCTTCTAGCTTTCGCTGTGACTGTGCTGCGCCTTCCGCGTAGGCCTTTTGAAGTGTTAAAAATCAATTAGGGAATAATTGCCGCCAATGTATACGTGTACGGCTCTTTCTTCTTTTAATTTTTTTTTATTTTAGCTAATGCCCTGCTATTTTCTAGATTGTGCAACCGTAGGCGTCTGAAAACGTCAGAAGCGGTGGACCAACCACTGCGCATGACAAATCGCACACTTAGTATTCGTTTCGTGCCTACCCCGTGTGCACTCGTCTTTCATAATGCATGTGCTCCAAGAACGAAGTAGCACGCTTACAGGGAAAACAAAAAGGAAGTCCAGCACCCACAGGATACATGGGGTTCGCTCTCTTTCTCTCCCGGCACACCGCCGCACATCATGTTCGTGTTGAGTCGTCGTTTCCCGGTGGTGGGAGCACTCATTCTGGCGTTAACGCCCCCTAAAGCGTTTCGCGCGGGTGCCTCCAAGCGCGCCCCGTAACAAGATTGAAGGCAGCCACGGTCTGTCCTGGTCGGGCACTTAAAGGGCTTCTCGTCATTGCTGTCGCTCTCCTACTGGCTGACTTTAACGCCCGTATAAAACGCGCTCTTATACGCTGATGAAGGCGACTTTGCCCGCAGTCGAGAGAATATCATCTTTTCTTGCTTCTTTTAAAATCAGCTGTTCGAATACGGTTATTTACTTCATCTTCTTAGCCCCGTGACGGTAAATATTGTTTTTCTCACAGCGTATATACACTTGCTTGATCGTTCTCTATCGTTTGCACTTCAATTGCGCTCTATGAACTGAATATGACTTATAAGCATTGATGCAATTTCTGGAAATGGCTTCTCATAATTAGCTTTTTGATTCACTGGATCGTTTGCAAAAAGTAGTTCCCATACGCAGCTCCAGCGTGTGCTTTAACTGGCATTTGCAACAAAGTAGTGAGTAGGCACTTGCTGTTTTTAATTTTTGTTATCACAAAACTCTTTTGATAGGCCGCCCGAGCTTTTGCAAACAGTTTCAATGACAATATTTGCACGTTTTTCCTAAGAAAAAGTCATGTTGTTGTTCGTTTCGGTATTTCTGGCTCGTTTAGTTCGTTCATTCATATCTGCATCTTTGTTTACTGTTTGTCCACCTAACCTAGCTTACTGGGCGTGCACACTAATAATCTAAGTTGGAGCTTCTTGAATTTCTTTCTGTAGCCAGCCTCACCAAGAGCGCCTGGCAACGCTGGTGAGAACAGTACAGAAAGCCATAGACAGCACGGTAGTTATCGGTATGCATTGTAACATAAAAAAGAACGAGCTCTCAATTGGTTGACCCTCCTGCCTTCTCACTAGACTTATATTTTATCTCCCTATCAACTGCTTTGATCTTTGCAATTTAGAAGCAAATGCATTTCCTTCTGCCCAATAAAATTAAGGCGTACAATCGCTGAACAAACCTGTGTATCATTCAGAATATCTGGTTAACCTTCCCGCCTTCCTTTCACTATCTCTCTCTCTCTCTCTGTGCCTCATTCCGATTAGCATCCATTCCCAAACATCCAAGGCACAGACGCAGTAAGCAAATCGAATGAATTTTAAGAAACCCGACGCCCGTTTTTACTATATACACAACTTAAGCTGATGGTTGCAGCCATCTGCAACACAAATATCGCCTAGTGCTGAAGCATTATTTCAGTCCGTCGCGGTGTTGTTTGCGTGGTCAAAATGCTAACATTCACACGTAGAGAACGAAACGTTGCAGACTTTTGTTAGACTAGTCGGTTTCACATGCCTGTGCAAGCACCTAAGCGCAAAACAGACGAGCTCTTTATGTTTTGGTGATGATAGTGGTGCACGTATTCTAAAGGGGTGCTTGTATAGCTATGTATGACGTCTTTGGCAACAAAAAAGATCAATTCGTAGTTGGCACTCGTTATGTCTGCACCATCTCTTGTTCTCGTTTGCTTCGCTCCTAGATGTTTGTATAAACGAAGGGTTATCGCCTACGACATCTTTTACGCTAAAATTCGCTCATAAGGAGTCATTCTTATAGCAATGGTGCACATACCAACTGTATTATTATTGTTAAAACTGAGTTTAATCACATAGTGCATTCTCAACCGCTTTACTGAAAAGGCGCTTTCATAGAATTCTACGCATATACAGCTTACCTTTAAGTACTAGTTGCAATGCCCACTCTCTGAAGGATATATTGTAATGTGTTAATAGCATGCCGGTCGCAAACTTCAGAAAGAGCGTAATAGTATGAGGTGTCGATCTGATAGAGTTGATACTGATGGTGGCGTTGCTTTGCACCGAGAAATTACAATGGCTGTCTCCCGTACCAATAGATTCCTAAATATCAGCCAAGTTTTTAAATAAAAGGTGTATTGTCGTTGTAGTGTTTGTGTCAATAAGCGGAATTACTGGTACTGTTTCTATGATATTGCCTAAAGTAGGATAGGCCTAATGTCTTCGTCAACTTAGAAAATTCGATTTATTCCAGCAACTACAACAACAATATCAACGAGTTCTCGGATGTCCAAAAGCATCCTGCCTCCGCCTTACCCCAAATCCTTAACACGAAAATTGCCTCTATTTCATCTTGCCGAGATTTTTGTCCACCCGCACGACTACGAAAGAGCAAGGAGAAACGACACCAATGAACGTGAAAAAAAAAAGGCGGACCTACCGTTGTCGGTGGCGCCAAACAGCCAGGCACTGAACCCGCTTGTGTGCAGCGCAGTAAGTGAACGACCGAAAGCTAAAATAAAACACGAACATGGCGAAGACGTGCGGCAGTGGGTTTCTGGGAGGAGACAAAGTGTCGCGACCACTATGGGATTCCGGCGGCGCATGGTTGCCGTGGTCGCATCCACAACAGACAGACAAGACTTGGGTGTCCGTGCTAGAAGAGCAAGAGCCTCTCGCGAAGTAGGAATTGAGTTATTGAGCAGCTTCAATGGCCGCCCGGGAGTTAATCTAATCGAGTGAGACCGAGCCGGACCATTAGCGGTGGTCGCTCAGTCGGCTGCCACCTCTTCTTAGGCGTAGCTATACGTCCTTGTTTCTCGGTTTGTTGTCAGAGAAAGGAAAATAGAACCAAACATATCCCCGGCAAAGTGACGGTTCACCTACAACTTTATACCTTCAGTGCTCGAACAGCGACCATGAAAACAAGCGCTGAATGCATGGGACGCTCGAAGTGAGCATTGTTCTGGAGTTGATTGCAGGTTTCGTCATTCGTATCAATGCTTCTGCTAGTGTCGCGCTCCTTTCATCCTTTCCTAACTCTAATTCTGCGGCTAGCAGCATAATATAGATGCCACCTGCATCTCTCAAGTCTTTTACGGGCTAGGTTCACTTCTCTCTGCTACTCGAAAAATGGCTTTGTGTGATTGTGTGAACTGGCCTGTGCATTGCAGCCCTCACCACCATCGCTATGCCGAGCCGGGTTCATCGATTCTCGTACGAGATACGCCAATCGCAGAGAGAGAGAGAGGCAGAACTGAAAAGCAAGACCTTCGGAACGTGGTAACCGCCGTGTACTCCGACCCGGGGCTCGTGTTTGGCCCAAGAAGAATGGTCCCGTGGGCCAGACGTGTGCATCGTAGGATGAGTGAACTATTCACGTTGTGCGGACTGGCCTCGGCTGCGCTACCTCGCTTTCACTCGTGCCAACGCAGAGCAGCTGAGGCGCCCCGTTACTTGAGAAGTCCCGCCCACGAGGTTCCCGCCGAAACATTTGTCTTGCGGCTCAGAGCAAACCTCTTGCTGCGGTTCGTGGGCGTCACGTCTTGCCAGGCTAGAAAAAGAGTTGCAGGTTTCACATACCCGTGCTTGCGTTATTCACCAACCTAAATTTGGTGTGTGTTTTTTTTTCTTTTTTTTCTTTACACCTGGTGCAGCTAACGCACGAACATGTAGCTGCGAGTACTCTGACAATTCCGCAAGGTTTATATGAAGCTTTTTTTGTGGCAAAGCTTTGATTAAAATACGGGACTATATATGAGAGTAATGTTTTGAAATTGTCTCTCTTGTGTGATTCGCAAAGTAGGATGGGGGAAAATGGTGTTCTACTCTCAGCACCAAATAATAAAGTTCCATGGTTTTACTAATTTGTCAAGGTATAACTCGACCAGGTTTTCGGTTCTTCAGGAATAATCATCTGAAACTTCTGGACGAAAAAGTACGTCAGGTCCTTTTCTTTCTATTTGTATAACAACAGTAAGTGTACATCACTTGATCTTTGACAATTCTACCTGTTCTTCGTATCAGTAAACAATTGTGTTGATCATTCAATTGTGAATAAATTAAAAATACTTTTCATTGATAACAATCAGTACATACAACGACTGTGCAGTTGATTTTGTTCTACATCGAATTATGTACGATGAACTGAGTACTGTGTTTTTTGGTGAGTGATAATAGTGATAATATTTTTGTTTACTAGACTGCTTTCATTGCTGATCGCCTTATATAACTCTTGGCCCGTCGACAATGATGTTATAAATGAATTTTTATTTTATTTTTTGTTTCTTTTTCTAATTTTGCTTGACTCAGAACCTTGAATGTACCACTTGCATCTGCCTTACCTTTTTAGTAATCGGCGCCTAAACTAAGTCAAACGCTTGTGCGCACATAAAAAATACATACTAGTATATCTGAATTGCTCCCGAGTATTTGCATTCGAGAATTTTACAGCATATAAGCGTGTGGTGATAACGAGTGAATAAATTAAGGAATCCAAGCTTCTATTTATTCATTTATTCATCTACATTTAACGTCAAGGGCTTTACAAGGAGGAATGAACAAAAAATGCAGACAAAAACATGACAATACAAGACTCGTTTATATTGTTTTGGACCTAATGCTCACTTACTTTATTTTGTTCTTTCAAATTTTATTCACGAGCTCAACTGCACAACTTCCACCCCCCCCCCCCCCCCTCTCCAAAAAAAAAGAAAAGGTCGGCATATATCAGTGTTTGATTGAGCTTTGCTTTTCACAATTTTTGTTCCTTTCTTGTTCTGACATGTTCCTACACCAACTCTTTATTCAATTTCTTTGTCTCAAATCCCTAAAAAACGTTTCTTGTATGCTAATACACGCATAATTTTACAAGCACTAAACGCGTAGCATAGATCTCTTGCCTCAAATCACTTGCCGCCATTCTGAAAACTTCGAAGAACGCGCGTTTTCGGGTCATTAATCAGAGGCCGTAATTTTTTAAGAGCTCTCCGCAGTTTAAAAGGCAATAATCAGTAGAACCAAGTGCGTCGCTTTCGCCTGGGTTCGCACTCTATGAATGGTGAACATCAATTGAATATAAAAAAGAATAACGACCATGCCAACCTTCGCAACATGGCTTCGCAGCTCTGTTCTACGAGCGATCAATTCTTCCGAATCATATTCTACATTAAAATTTATAATTATCGTTAATGGTTCACCGTTGTTTTCGGTCGCTTTTACTACGCTGGCAACTTTTTTAGTTACAGGAAAAGCAATTTCTTTTTGGAGAAATGGCGCTCCAAGAAAGATGAAGAGCGCTTCCATAATCATATATTGTTCAGCGAAAATATTTCGGTATTGCAAATGTGAATGCGTGTATTGATATATATGCCTCTTTCTAAGTATGCATTTAGATACTAAGCCATCGGCGTTTTTTGCATGATCCTTGAGATGGAATTCTGTTCTTGTTATTCTATCAGCTGGCATCCATTCACAATTCATGCATTATATGACGGCCTCCTAATTAAACGCCTGATTCCTACTGCCCATGAGCTGTCATTGACGAATTGCTTGAGCTGACAATTCTAGCTTGTGTTCTAATTGCATTACGCATTAGCTTCCCGTTTAGCCTGGCCTGCGAGCTGTAGACAAAGTATTTTAATGTGTGGATGTCATACTATAGTGTACGGTGATGTTGGGGTTGTTCAGCACTGTTGTCCTCTCTCTCTCCCTCTCGCTCTCACACACACACACACACACGCACACGCACACACAGACACACATACACGCACACACACCCACACACACACGCACACGCACACACACACACGCACACGCAAACACACCCACATGCACACGCACACACGCACACACACAAAAACACGCACACGCACACACACCCACTTGCACACACACACGCACACGCACACACACACGCACACCCACACCCACACATAAACGCACACTCACACGCACACGCACACACATCCACACACACACACACGCACACACACCCACACACAAACGCGCGCACACACACACACGCACACGCACACACACAAAATAACGTATCAAAGCTCACCGAGTGAAGCGAAAGATCAGTACGTGCAGTCGTTTCAATTAATCGTGCAGCGTACAGCAGAACAATTAGTTCAGTAGAAAATAAAACAGAAAAACATGCGCCGCAGCCACATTGATTATAACAATATGTGATGAGCACGCAAGGCTTATCACATGTCATAATAGTGACTTATGATTATGTTAGGCGTAGTGCTTATTATTAAGTGATAAGCACATAGTGCTCATCATATATTATTATAATTGTTATACATATTAGTATACTCGCTATCACATGTTATTGTAATCGCTAGTACCATTTGCCAGAAAAGACCACTGCAGTGCTCGCATTGCTGCGGAGAATATTTTATGCGACATGAAGGTGACAGGGTGAAGGCAACGGGCCAGAATATCGCCCATATAAAGTTCCTACTATATATATATATAAAAGAGCCCCTGTTTTGATCGGTGCCACCAATGTTGAGATTGCGAAACCTGACAGGAATTACTGGTTGCCAGAGTTTGTCAAACAATGGCGCCAATCTGTCCACTCAACAAGTGCAGCACACAGTGTTTACAATTTTTCTTGGCCGCGAATGTAGCGAGAGCACTCGCGAAAACTATCACGATGTACAACAGCGAACACAAAGCGATTGTCACTGCATTACTCTGGTGCCATAAAACATTTACATCTTCTCTTGCCATTGTACCGGGTCTTTTCAACAGCTTCGCTCAACTTCCCCATTCCTGAGGACAGAATGGCGAGCCAATAATTTATGGCGAGCAATAATTTAGATGCGATTGTTTATGTTACATTTGTCATTTAACACATTAAAAATAATAGCCTTAATTTTATAGAGCAGCAAGACGAATACATGAGCAGAAAACAACCCAGAAGCAAGATATGCGTCAATTAAAATGAAAACATTGTTGTCTTGTTTGAAACTTGTCTTATCAGAATATATCTCAATGAATCGAGGTTTTTCACAAGTTTGTGAACCGTATGTCTCATACTTATTCAATATGTGCGCTTAAAAACTGCTCGTAATGAAAGCTATGACGCGGAGTCTGACCAAACAGCAACAAAAATGATTAATTATTGCTTTCCCTAAGCCATAAAGATTGCTAATCTCCAAGCTGATTCCCCTCATAGCACAGCACAACAAAGATTTCAGTATTACCCAAACTGACTAAATTTAACCTAGTCACTTTTCGAAAGTTTCGTGCCTTGAGGTAAATATTAACATCTATAGCGAAGGTCTCGTTCTGGCACACTTGATGATTTCACCTGGTATGCGAAGGATTATTGGTCAGCTGCCAGATCGTAATAAGATTGCGTGCTAAGTTATACCAACAAGAAAAAAAAAAATAGCGTTCCACTCTCACTGTATGGTTACTGCAGGTGAAGCTGACTAACGCTCCTACGCTTTAAATGCACATATAAACCCCATGAAGTGAATGGGGCGATGACCACCACCGTGCCTAAGTGGTAGAGCATGAGATGTGTTCAGTTCAGTTCAGTTCAGTTTATTCGTTCATTCAAAATACAAAATTCGTAGAATGTAGTATGCAGACGAGGGTCCCAAAGTCAAGCGACTGCAGTGGGACCCTCGGTTAACAATAACAATAAAATTATTAATTATAACAGCACGTAAAATACGCAACACAAGTGAAAAGTAAACAGTGAACTTACATAAAATAACATCAAGTAAACAAAAAAAGGCAGTCAGAATGCGACAGAAGAACAATAGTAATAAGTTATACAAGTAAAACATAATCACGCCATAAAGCAATAACGTAAATTTGCAAAGACTTTCCAATTTCATGCCCGGATACATAAGAAATGTTAAGTAATCATCGTTGTCAACCTAGTTATGCAAGATGAAGTTTTTCAGATCACGTTTGAATGCATGAAAAGATGATGATGATTTTAGTGTATAGGGCAGGTTATTCCACAATTTAATGACCGCGAAGGCGGACGTCATTTTGCCATAATTGGTGTTAAATTTAGGTAAAAGAAAGTTGTGACTGTGGGCGAATCTAGTGCTATTGGTGTTAGTGGTGTTATTCGAAAGTCGCAGGTGAAGTTCCTGCTAGCAGCAAGTTATCTTTCTGCCCGCTTTTCTTTCTTTACATTAGGATTACAATTACTTCCAATAGCGTCCCCTATTCTTTCCTTGGCATCTGTGCATGTAATTTTCATTATTATTATGTTTACTTTGCCAGCCTACCTTCATAAAATGTAGATACACGCAGAAACCCTTGCTGTGTATCTAAACACGTCAGCTCTATACGCTAATACCATAGAGTTTCATACAGTAATACCTAGAGGGGAATCTGGCGCTAGTGTCTACGCGGGCTCCTTCAGCGGCGCTTGTACCCCCATGGGAATTATGGGAAGTACAGGCTCTGGATCGACTTCGGATGGATTACGTTCTTGAGATTTGCGACGCTTTTTTTTTCGGAGTGTAAAACAATGTGATATTAACTTATGTTTAACTGAAACTTGCTTTATTTGTTTCTACGCAAACTTTATTGCAAAAGGTTTTATGACAAGGTGGTAAAAAGAAAACCGGGGCAAACTTGACCACCAAGGTATGCATTGCTCTGCCATTGCGTTCCAGATTTGGCATCAAGGTATAATGAATTATTTTACAACACTTGAAAACAAGCATTCTTGTTTTTCTCTCGAAAGAACACATTATTTATTTATGAAAATATCAGTACAGTATTAAGTGAGAAACACTTGACGTTTCGTCTGCTGCGAAGGCAGGTGCGTCTGTCCAAGTGGTCTGCCCCCTTTGCACCTCTGGTGTTGTTGGGAAGTCAAGTCAGCGCAGCATGACGGTGCATCTACTTAGCTTCGCCATCGTTCTGCAGTACATTTAAAATTAGCTTAGGCAAGACGCGCTCATGAAAAAAAAAAGCATGAGCTCGATGCAATATCCTGCACTGGCATGAGACGCTACATCTGTGTGCAGCGGTGAGTGGACGACGCTTCGTTTATACTGTCAAATACGACACGTAAAGCTCCAACGTTGCAGCAAATTAGGAGATCTAGTGGTCGTCAGCCTCTTCGAACAACAAAGGCACTGTTTCAGTGCTTTTTACCACACCCCGCTACCCACGCTGCGTGAAGAACGAAACTGAAACTGTAGAAAAAAAAAGTCTACAGACAGTTCGCTAATTAATTCTGTCTAATCCGAAGCCTGTACTTCCCATAATTCTCATGAAGATACCCGATTGCAGCGCCAGATTCCTGTCTAGGTATTATTGAATGAAACTATATCGCTAATACATACCACCAGGCGCAAGGTGTGGATCTCCCACAAAAATTAAGGTAGTTTAGCCGTTAGCTAGCTCTCCGGAGTGGGCGATTATACTGCACACGATGAGATGGCATCGCTTGAGGGTGCTATCTAACGACCTGCTCAAAAGTTGTTGGAGGTTCGATTCTGATTTAAGACCGTGTATTTTAATTTAAAATACATAATAATCAGTGGGGTTTTACGCACCAAAATCACGCTACGTTTATGACGGACGCCATAGTAGAGAACTCAGGAGAATTTCACCGTCTAGTGTTTTGAACATGCACCTGAATTTTTAAGCACAACAGCATCTAGCATTCAGTCTCTATCGCAATGCAGCCACTACGGCTGGCATTCGATCCTGCAACCTTTGAGTCACTGGTCAGGCACCATAATCATTCGACCACCATGGCGGGAAATCTGACGAGCACGTGCATGCATTTTATTTCTGCAGATTTAGATAATATGTGGAGTTTAACGTTCCAAAACCACCGTATGGTTATGAAAGACGCCGCAATGGAGAGCTCCGAAAATATGAACCAACTGGGGTTTTTTTAACGTGAACCCGAATATGAGCACACGGACCTACAGCATTTTCGCCTCCACCGAAAATGCGGCAGTCACAGCCAGGGTTTCATCCGGCCACCTGTGGGTCAGCAGCCGAGTACCTTAGACACTAGATCACCGCACTGGGGCAGCACATACACAGTGTCGCTCCATTGCATTGCAGTCTATTGAATCCCGCAGGAATGAGCGACTACACGAAAAATTGTAGTGCATAAGGGTTTCTTTTACGATGCACCTGACTCCAAAACTTTAAATGGATAAACGTAATGTTAATATGTTTTGTTCAAGCGACTTCTTTGCACATCAATCATCTTGTGACTTTTATGTCAGTGCAGTCAGTCGTTTTAGTGGTTGATCAAACTTTAATTCTATTCATTTGGGACACGACTAGTCGATGCTGTTTTAAGATAGGCTTACCCAAGTGCTTCTAGGAGTTGGAGGGAGAAAATCGCTCGAATTTTATTGAGAACTTCAACACCATGCCTTGAATACATTTATAATGAATTGAGAACCAGCCATGCTGTTTTAATATATGTTTACCCAAGTGCTTCTAGGCGTTAAAGGGGAAAAAATCGCTCGAATTTGAAGAGAACATCAACTTCAAAACCGTGCCTTGAATACATTTATACTGAATTGAGAACCAGCCGTAGCTGTTTGGTCTCACGGGAAAACATAGCGTGTTTTGCAAAACGTGTGTGTTTTTTACCCGTATATTTAGGGTGGCATTGCGACCCTAACGTTTCATGTTTATTCGGAACACACCCTCAATAAGGAACGGGACAACAAGTCACCACATTCACTTACACGATTAATGCTCTTTCATTAACTCCCAGAGAAGAAATGATCGAGAAGAAAACGCAGGGAGGTTAACCAGACCAAAAAAGCCAGTTCGCTACCCTGCACGCAGGAACGGGAAGGGGGAGATTGAAAGAGGTTGAGCAAAAAGTTGAAAGAGAAAGATAACACTTAACACACAGAAGCATGCAATCAGTTACATGTCCATCACGCTCAAGTGGTACGAGACAACGCCATCAGCCGCTTGTGGAAATTAGTTTACCTAAGAAACCGCTAGCCCTGAAGCAGTTGACTTCTCGTCTGGTGGACGAAACGTATTTTGACCGCATACATATTTACTCCGATGGCTACACTAATTCCAGCAGCTCTACGTGAGCAATAGTTGTTCCATCTGGTAACGTGTCGCTACAATACAAGTTCTCTAACTTCACGATGTAGACAGCATCAGATTTCGCAGCGCTTCAAATTGCGGTGAAGTACATTCTGAAGCAGCAACCTAGTCAATGGGCCATCTTTTGCTATTCGAGGTCGATCTTACGGACACTATGGTTTGCTTTACGGTGCAGATTACAAAAACGATCAGTATTCAAATAAGGCACGACTACCACCAAGAACTCGAGGAAGGACACGATATTGTATTTCAATGGTTGCCGATTCATTGTGGAATTTTCGGCAAAGGCCGTGCGCATGGAGCTGCTCGATCGGCTCATGACCAAGACCTGCGGACGCCCATACCACTGTTGAGAACGGACGCTGCGCGACGACTACAACCACTTGCTCTCTTTATCACGCTCCCACAATGGAATCAGCAAGGTTTCTCTAACGCATGCCTGCATATGATCGACCCAAAGTTGCAACTTCATTTGCCATCCGGGCTCCCACGACGCGCTGAAACTTTACTGTGTCGCATGAGGTTGGGCGTGGCATTTACGAATGTGTGTTCGTGTCTTATTACAATGGCCAGCAGTGTGGCATACAACATTTGCACCTGTGAGGAGACATTTGAGCACATTATATGTGACTGCCTATCATACCAATCTGAACGGTGTGCTATGAAAGCCAAGCTCCACTACCTGTATGCATGACCACTCACAGAAAAGAAGATCCTGGGACATTGGCCGACGGTCTCGCACACGCCCAAAGGCATGAAACCTCTCTTCTGCTTCTTCAACCATACCATCGGTCTTCACGAGCGCTTGTGAAAGAACAGTGTGAGCATCGTGAGACCGTGCTGTATAGACTATATCCGGAAGACATGTGGGCTCTGCCATCTTGGACTGTTTAGTCGATGTTTTCTTGTTTTCGTATATCGTGACGTGAATCAATAAGACTATGAAAAATCGTACGCACCAACCCAACCGATTTGATGCGTACGCGTCTGCCGTAACACTGTTCGTTTAGTTCTTAAAGAAACAAAACACGAAAACTCAATAGCCCGATATGACAGCACTAATACTCATCCGCAAAATAGTGTATAATCTCAAGCTGACTATTTATCCATCTCTCTCTAACTTTGTTTTTTTCTCTATCTCTTTTTCTTCTATTATTCTCTCTTACCCCAACCCCAAGTGTAAGGTAGTTAACAGAGCCAAGCTTAGTTAACCTCCCTGCATTTCCTGTCTATTTCTCTCTCTCTCTATCTCTCTTTCTCTCTCTTTCTCTCTCTCTAAGAAACTTCGGGAGTTTTTTGGTCTCCTTCAGCTGCGATGTCCTCTGAAGAATGCATTCAACCGACATTCGTCTGTTGTCTCGAAGCTTTATAGAACGCCCGCCAGTGACTGTCTCTACACATCATATACTGGCACGGGATGTGGTGTTGCGTCTCATCACAACGACAGGCATCGCAGACGGCGTTGTCGGCCATCCCAATGTGAAAGGAGCAAAAGTTGGTGAATACCCCACCTAACCACAAACGATAAAAGAGTGTGGCATCGCTCCAATGGAGTCCATTTGTCGCATGGGTCTTCATCAAAGAGCAGAGGTGGTGTTGATGATTGGGCTAGTTGGTCAGGCTGCTTCATGGGTACCGACTGATAGCGTGATCTCCTGCCCAAGCCTTCGCAGACTGCTAGAAGCGTCAGCCTAGAAAGTGGTATGGTAGCTCGCTGTGTTCCTTCAAAGCTGCCCGAATGGCATCATCGTTATGTTCGTTTCCTATGAAAGTAGCTAACGTGCCGCTGTCTGTCTCCTTCTTTTTCTTGTCTCTTGTTATTGGCGCTGTTTTTTATGTGAATCGTTTCCTATGACCCCAAATGACTTGGAAGCCACTGAAATCTCGTGAAGCCCTTTCTCGATTGCTGTATGGAGACGACATCAAATTTCGAACACGAGCTGCTCACATGTCCTGCGACCTACAGCTGATAGCACAGAGTTCCACCGCTGTCAACGTCGTGAGAAGGTCAGTCCGGTAGCTGATGGTAATAGCTCTTGGTAACATGAACACTGCACCGGACGAACTCTGGAGGTTTGTTGAAACATCGGTATACTATGTATATCTACGCTGTACGCGTATACCTGTCATGCAAGAGAAGTAGAGACAGTTGCTTCAGCACAGGTGACGATAGGTCAGATATTTTTCGGATTGCCGACATACTGCAATGTACTGTGGGCTGAATGAGACACCAAGGGGGCACCGATGGCTTAGTTGCAGTGGTAAAGCTCGAGGTAAGTTTGTCGCTGTACTTCACAGTAGTTATAAATAACGATGCTTGAGGCGTATCTGAAGGCAGAGTGGCAAGATGATGACAAGGAGCATGTGCAAAAATGTGTTTGCTGCGTGTTTCTTTTTGTGCGCTGCCCAATTATAGATGTGCGAAATGTCTGACATGTGTTTTGAGGACTTCCACCATATTTACGAGTTGTCAATGAATGTGGCAAGGCACCCACTGGAAACACAACACTGCGTCCGCGACATTAAGTGATACACAATTATAGTACGCAATACTAGGCGTTACTTTTGTGATACGATGTCTTTTACTTTGTTATTGAAAAACATCAGCAACTAATATTTGTTCTGAGCTAACCACCATCACTAGCGTTGCAGCTGCATTACCTTCAAGAGTAAAATTTGTTGCTTCTAGTATGCCACGTAGCACAGTTGTAGATGATAGTATAAAGACAACAGATCTTGGGTTCACTGTGTGCAGCTTGAATAATTCTCCAGAAGGTTACTGACAACTTGAATTGCTTTGTCTGAACTCCCACCTCATTTTGAACTTAATATGATTCAGAGTGGTACAGCAGGCTTTCACAGCAAAAAGTAGAAATGCTCCAAGAGAACAGACTTTGGGACTTGTTGGTGCGGTACGTTCAATGAAGCTATTGCGCTGATAGAACAGGTACTACAGAAAGAGTATACAGGATGTGCGCTGCTCACAACTGATTCTTTATTTCGGAAACATGCTGTAATGAAGATTCAGTTGTGAGTAGCCTCATCCTGTACTATTTCTGTGGTCCTGTCTTACCAGCGCTATGGCTTCATTCAACGTAAATATGCATGGTAAAATCGTGTTTTTTTGTTATTAACGCCATAGCCTTAGAGAGCTCGTGTCACAGGAATCCCGCCGTTGGCGTCGGCCCCGTTGGTTGTGAGCGAAAACTTGTCTGTGCATCTGTGAGCAAAAAAGCAAGTTACAGAGATTGCCGCGGGAGGCCGCTACTTGTCCACGCGTGCGCACGCGATCGCACTGAAAAGCCGCGCATTCGAAGAAAACAAAGTGCTCAAGGTCACGAGGCGTGGTAGTTTCTTTGCCCCTGCCAAACTTCTCTGCTTAACTTCCAGCGCTTTCGTCGTGACGAGAGAAGAGATAGTGCGATTGCAGTTGGCGACAAACCTTTGTACCTCCACTCACACTCGAGGGATTCTTAAAATTCTGCGGCGTCGATTCTGTTAGGAAATAAGCTCTTCTAGTGAATTCATTCCATGGTTCTTTCAGGGTCCCTTTAACGCGTTTTGTTCAACAAGTGTCACGACAAAAACAAGCCCATTCGGCGATTTGTAGGCGTATTCGGGAAGCCTCAAACTGCGTCGATAAATGCCGGAATAGTGCAGCCATCACCTCTAAGAACACACAGGAACATTAAAACAGCTCTAAAAATAGAAAATTATGGCCATCTAGCAGAAAACATATCATGCCTTTCCAGAGGCGTTTATCAAGCAAACAGCAAACGCTAGATAATGTGCTGCTATCTGTGAGGCATTCTGAGACTCTTTATGATCTCCAAGATGGCGAGCGCAAGGCGTGTATTTTGTAGGCCATGCGACTCTTGCTTCAGGACAAAAACCTGTACGTACAATTCGCGTGTGCGCGCTGGTACGATTTACTGTGTGGTGCGTGCGTGCGTGTGTGTGTGTGTGTGTGTGTGTGTGTGTGTGTGTGTGTGTGTGTGTGTGTGTGTGTGTGTGTGTGTGTGTGTGTGTGTGTGTGTGTGTGTGTGTGTGTGTGTGTGTGTGTGTGTGTGTGTGTGTGTAACAAAACATACTACTAAGTTCGCACTTAGCGGTTGAAGGGCGCACTAGGGGCCGGATTTCACTATCTCGATCAACTCTTGAAGGTGAAGCTTAAGGGTCTCCCAATTTGTTAGCTTACCAAAAGGTATACTATAGGTTATGTCAATTCTTCAATTCTGTTCAATTACTATAATTGTTGGCAATGTTTGTGCGCGTGCTTTCAATATCTTTATAAAAAATGAGGTTAGTAGATATTTTGTTGGCGTTCTTTACAGTTGCCTAAATGAAGGCCGGGAAAAGCTGCTTATTTCCTTGAAGTCCCCTTTTTTTTTCAGCGCATGACAGAACTCCTGAAAGACTGAGCGCATCACGCCTATGGAGTGTTTGCCTTAAAGTAAACACGCCTACTTCTTCAATAAACGTTGTGAGGTAAGCCGCTTGAAAAACAAACGAGGACCCTGAGCGCTCGAGTTTATTCTCTCTGACGCAACCGTTCTTTTGTTTCTTACTAGAGTTCGCTAGACAAGCTTCATTTTTTTATCACGCGTAGTCGGCTACGAAATGCCTCTGACCAGCGACGTGGCCAGAATTCTCACTGGTAGGGCTAATGGCTCAGCTTGGCATTAAAATTTGTGACTTGCGCTGAGGTGGTAGCGGTGGTTGGAAAGCTCGCTGCAAAGGAGCAAGACTTTATTAACTCGACTTATGATTGATTTCATTTTGTGGCTCGTATAGCCCTGTTTGATGGCGGCCGGTTCAAAACTACAGCTTTGTCACTTTTTCTTGAAGAAATAAATGAAAGTGCTTATCATGTGCCACATTGTTTTGCTGTGCAAGCAAATGGGTCGCTTGGCAATATCTAATTCAAGTTGTGTGGCTATTGCCATTTATTAAAATAAATGTAGGTTCGCGAGCTCAAGCGGCTGTTTTCTTAATATGTCTAGAATATAGAAATATAAAAATATAGAGATATAGAAATATAGAATATAGAAATAGAATATGCAGCCGCTGTCTAATATATGTATAATGTGGGGACACCCTTCCACACACAAATTATAAATGGAAGTATGCAAAACGTGTGTGCTTTATATTCATCAATAAACAATAAAACAGCGAATGTACACTCTGTGTCACTTACGTACACCGAAGGAATTATTATGAAACAACTTTTTTCACTCATTTTGAAGCAAGCCACAGTAAGTATAGGTGAGCAAGGCATAATGAAACACATATATATACATATTAACTGTAACGCACGCTTGGACATTGTTAAAAGAAAAGAACACGCGTTATGGGATAATGTTCTACTATTTACTCTTTTTCCAATTCCTATAAAAAAGCATTGCTGGAGTTTCCCAAGTTTAGGTGAAGAATTTTGCCTCCTAAGTTTGTTAATTCAAATTTTACGCACTTATAAAATGCCGAGAAATAAGAGCGATGACATGTGGCCTTCACTGAATGTTCTTTAGTTGGGGATTCGTTCACTTTTTGAAACTTCGATAGTTTAACTGGTCGGGCTGTAACATATGTCCCTCTGCCTATGATATTCAGCTCACTTAGCCGCAAACCCGCTTGAATGCATGCTGGTGCCCGCATACTGAAGCAGCACTTCAGCGAGTGCGCCATCGTATATACTGCCACGTGCTACCAAAGGTCTTCAGCTAGACAGAAGCGAGCTTGCGGAGAGACGCACACAAAACTGGCAGGATTGCTGTCCAAACGACTGACAACTAGCGAGAGTGGAAATGTGTTGAAAGCGCTTATCGTTCTCTTCGCAAGAGATTGAGATGAGGAAAATAATGTGGGGGGGGGGGGGGGGGCACGTGAACGAGTTGGTTTTATCTCTGACATTAGCCATGCTTCGACACAGAATTCAACATTTTAGAATGAATGGCTGTGGGTGCCGCCTGCTATATCGGATAAATGTCTCGGATAAATGTATCGAATAAAAAAAAACGACAATCAACAGCTAGGGCAGTGATATTGTCCTTTTGCTTGTCTTGAGAGTTTCTGCATTTCTATAGGCAATACCATTATAGTGACCAATGTCCTGCCTACCTGCTTACAGGCGAGCGAGTGAGTGAGTGAGTGAGTGAGTGAGTGAGTGAGTGAGTGAGTGAGTGAGTGAGTGAGTGAGTGAGTGAGTGAGCGAGCGAGCTAGCCAGCCAGCGAAAGCACTCGCGCATAAGTAACCATGCATAATTGTCAAATGACTTGCATCTCAAGCAACTTTTACCCGCAGTGTCCTCCATCGTTGATGGAAATAAAAAAGTTATTATTATTATTATTATTATTATTATTATTATTATTATTATTATTATTATTATTATTATTATTATTATTATTATTATTATTATTATTATTATTATTTCCCCATATAACGTTTCGAAATTTTTTCGCTTAATTTTATCCTCTTCTGCTTGCTGCTAGACAGTCACTTCCAAAAGCACAGGGGCCTATGCGAATAAGAAGCGGCAAAACGAAATGGTATAAACACATAGGGCAAAGAAGAGAACATGAAACATATTGAAGAATACGCGTGTTTTGACCAAGCCGAGAATCATGAGTTTTCATATTATTTTTAATAATCTTGTAAGCCTCTTTTCACGCTGTATGTCATCGACAATTAACGACCCCAAATCCAATCTACGTTTGTGACGCCTCGTCAAACGTACAAGCTTTTTTTTTTTCACCTCGGTGTATCGCCGCCGAGTCGCTGCACGTGGAAAATCTCAGCGGTTAAAAATAATAATAATAAAGCAGTCCCACGATGCCAGCGAAAGCTTCCAAAGAATGCGTACCTGGTCAGCTCGGATATGGTGCTCCATAAATCCTCAATCACCCCATTTCCTTATTACGAGAACTGACCAGCAACCGCGGCAGCGTCAGGCGATTAGGAGCTCCAAGCTTCGGGTATTACAGGCGAGCGTGCGGCAAACGGCCGCATCGACGGAGCGGGTCCCGTTTCCTAGATCGGCCTGTCGCAGTCGTGTGATGACTAAACTGCCTGGAGCCACGCAGCGTCGTCAATGCCTCGCGGACGGCGTTGGGAGCTTTCCACTAAACCGTAGGCACCGGTTTCTCGCGAAGAGAAGCTGCTCCGCGAAAACCGAGAAGGTGCGCGTAATTCCGCGATTCGATGCCGCTGCAGCCATCGGATGGGATGTAATTTAATGTCGGATCGCGGCATGTTCTCTACGCTGTCCTCTGGCACGAAGTGAAGCCTGCTGATAACATTCAGGCGACCTCAAAAAGGCTGCACTCACTTGCGTTATTTTCGCCAAGCAATCTTTCTGGAAAACGGGACATGATATGGAATAGCAAATATTAGGTGGGAATTGTTAGACCAGTTCAATACTGCAAGCCCATCGCTGTCGCGTATGCCATCTATTCATGTTCACTCTACGTATACAATACTTTATATTCTTACATTCTTGATTCTCTGCGACAAAGCACTAAGCGTTATGGAAATGGCTTGAGAAAAATCCCCAGCTCTTTCATATTTGACCGCATTTAACCTCTGTGTATATTAATAAAATCACATAGAAACAAGGTCTATTCTGCAAAGCCTATTTCATATAACACTTGTAGTGGAGCACATGTAACATATGGGGCTGCCACAACAACTCAAGAAATAAAAAAAGGAAAGGCCGATATACTGACTAGGTATTTCGAGATAAGAGGTTTTCGTCAGTAACATATTCTCAGCATTGTGCATATTTTATGTATTACTATTAATGTTAGCATACTCGTGCAAGTACTAATCATCGCATGCATGTGTGTCTGCTGTGAGGGGTGATAATGTGTTGCCAGCACATTAGCACCTAGAAAAAAGGAGGATGCGCGGCACTGTGATAAAACACCTGCTTGCTAAGCAAGCGGCCTAGGTTCGGTCCTCACTATAAGACCTGGAAGTTTTTATTAAGCGTGAAGCATTTTTTGGCGTCTATCTGGGTTTCCATCTATCTACCTAGCTGCCTACGCCTCGGTGCTGATATGATCACCCCCTTAACTTGGGGTACACCAAAATAAGTACGGAAGGGTACGATGGTTTTTTGAATACGACTCGCTGGTCATGGCATAAATAATGTCACAATCTCATCACCTACATCATAAAAATAAAACACTTTCCAAAAAAAACTGGCACATACCCGGGGGCGAGTATGTGGCACAGGTGATAGACATATTATACCTACCCAGGAACGGCTATAAAACACATGGTTAACCTAAACACTTGAGCGTTAAAAAAAAAAGCTGCTATATATACAGCGTTGACGGGAAAAATGCAAACAATAAATGTTACTGTTCAAGCAGGAATAGAACCCTAGCATTATGCCTAACAATGAAGTATTCTACTGCAGATTTACGCCAGGCCTTGGATATACTTCTCAAATAGATCCTGATGTTCGTGTAACGCCAATTGTGGTTGCAGAACCGTCCATCCGAATTTCTAAGCATTACATATGTACTTCTAGAATACAGCTGTCATGTCGGATTAAAACGTAAATTGTAGTTAGGCGCCATTCGCTTAAGTTGATTTGTGAAATAATGTTGAGGGCCACCATCCTCGCGTGCACCAGCGCAAGCCGCACCGCTTCCTATCAGCTTACAGCTTCTGGTGTTGCTAATATGCATCTTAGTGTTGGATTCATTACGCAACATTGAACAACTGCTAATATAAAACATACGTGGTAACGTATATGTATGCGTGGATTCGTGTATATATTTAGCATCACTTCATAACGTTTTCTCAATAAAATAAGTACATTCACTTTTTATCCGCATGCTTCGCTTGACATCGCTTCCCGAGACACGTGGGATCTGCCGAATTTTATTACTTTTATTTGCATCTTCCTCAATTTTTTGGTCACCGAGAAGATGATAATTTTTCACTCAAAACAACTATGCCGACATCAAAATTCCTGCAGAACGAGCTCTTTAATGCTGTCGCGTTAAAATCAGATTAATTGATAGATATAAACTGACATTTAGAGCTGGAATCAAACTGAGACATTCGGTGTGGCAGTCAAGTATTCTACCACAGTGTTACGGCAGTGCTTGAAACAGCTTCCGAGAAAAGCCCAATAATTGCGTCAAGCCACACCAACGTCAACTGTACGTTCACTATTGCCTTTTATAGCATTGTAGTAAACATTAAATATTGACTCCTGTGACTCGCCAAAATATGGTCAACCATTGCACAACTCAGAAGAACATTACGAAGAACGCTTTTTATGATATGGACTATAAGACCCCTTGACCGTCAATATATTCGACGAGTCTAAATAGTAACAGTTTCACCGCAATGACGAAGCAATGAATGCGATAGCAAGAACTTAGAATGTGACGCAGAGAACGGCAAGCAGATCAAAGCGCGCAGCGCTCTGCTCACGCACCAATGACGCATGAAAACGACATACACATGATGAGAGATAACTAACAACGTTTACAGCTAGACACTTAGCGCGCCGTTTGAACAAAAACAGCGCAAGATACGTAATTACAGATACAGCTATGTCTGCGAACTAACAAGTGTCCCAGTTCGTGTTTGAGTGCGCTCTTTTCGCAAACGGGGCCTGTCCACGAGCGAAGTGATCCTTGTGCGCTCGGCAACTAAACGCAATTCTTCCGGTGAAATTCGAACGCGCACGATTCTCTCCCACCACTGGATAAGTGCGCGGATAAGGCCCCTTAGCTTCGCGGAGCAAAGCAAGCGTGGGAGCTGAGCGCGCATCGGTGCATCGCGGCGAGCCGGGCGCCGAGCTTTACGACGAGCGCACCCATCCCGCCAATTCAATGGCAATGCTGAAGACGTGCTATTCCTCCCCGAGAGAGGCTCTGCCAGCGCTAAGTGGTAGATATGAATAGCTTGCGTTTAATCATTGGAGGAGGTGCTCATTCGTGACTTAGAGGCCAACGCAGCGCGCTCACGAACGGAAGGTCGGACGTTCGATTACGCGTGCCGGAGTCGTTTTCTGGTTTATTTTTCTTTCTTGTGTTTCCATATACATACGTACACTTATACAGTGGATAACGGTGGACCATGGTGGCAAAATCTAGTCAAGAGTGTCCATATAATTTCTATCACAATAATACAGCCATGATCAATTTCGTAGCTGGGAAGGGGAGAGGTAAGGGTGTCTTAGGAACCTTGCCGCCTGTCAAGCTGGTGCTTCTTCTGATAGGTTATTTCTTGAAAATGGGTTTGTTCCTGAAACAAAACTGAGCAAGGTTGGAAGCTTGTTGAAGTACCTATACTAGCGATGAAAAATTAGTGCTGAATGACGAGGGACGGCCGTGTTGTGTGACCTTTTTTCAGGTCCCTTCTCATTCAGTGCTATCTTTTTTTTTCGTGGTTTCCTGAAGTACTCATGACCATAGGTCGGTGAACTCACTCTTGAGTCGACTCACTCGAACTCACTCAGGCTCAGATCGAGCAGTGAGTCTGCGTCTGAGTGAACCTGGGTGAAGAATTTTTTGGTGAGTTCAGTCCGAAACAGTCCAGCTTAAGCAAATGTTTGCGAGTCTGAGTACAAGTGAGTACACAGCTCAAGTTATATTTTATTAGTGAGTCTGAGTGAGCTATATAAGTTTCGCCCACCTATGCTCATGACCTTCATCAACTGTTCCCGCTACCCGCAGAAAACGTTTCTAGCTGCAGGTGTGCGTGATATAACCGTAGCCACTGTAAATGCACAAGCTATTCGCTCCAACTTGCAGCGCTTGACACAAATGAATAAACATAATTTCGGTAGAAGTGACCACTCGGCTAATGCTTCGCATATGACATCGACTCTAGGAATGACTAGATTCAGCTAAATCTTTCTTTATTCTAAGAATATGCTCTTATCTATTTTACCAATATTTTGAGGACTGAAATATTTATTCTGAATTGCTCATGTTGAGAAACTTATAACATAATGAGCTCTCAGCTTTTGTTACGCAAGAGACCCCATCTTTGACTTCAGCCTTTACTGAGTCAGTAAAGAGGCAACCAATAACAGAGAGCAAGGAAGAGCAGTCGTTGGGTGCTGCTTAATCAAAATGCAACAAGTGTTCAACCTACACATGTTTGACGTGTTCGGTTAACACGTCAAACATGTGTAGGTCAACATTTAGGCTTTTCAAGGAAGCCTAAATGTTGTTGAAAACTTTGTTATCTATTTATTTTACGAAACGGCTAGAGTAAATGCTCATAGTGAACACCTATATCACGTGATTGCATTTCTGACATTGATATTACATGGTAATTGCAGTTTTCTTAAATGCCCCGCGGTGGTGGTCTAGTGGCTAAGGTACTCGGCTGCTGACCCGCAGGTCGCGGGATTGAATCCCGGCTGCGGTGGCTGCATTTCCGATGGAGGCGGAAATGTTGTAGGCCCGTGTGCTCAGACTTGGCCACACGTTAAAGAACCCCAGGTGGTCGAAATTTCTGGAGCCCTCCACTACGGTGTCTCTCATAGTCATATGGTGGTTTTCGGACGTTAAACCCCACATATCAATCAATAAATCAATCAGTTTTCTTAAATATTTTTGCGGAAGCTTCTTCTGTGCTTTTCTTTGTTACAACTAAATGGCGAAGCATGCAGTATTAAATACGCATTTTTTTGCCAATCACACAAATATGCTGTAAACTGGCATATTCCTTCTATTGATTCAACTACTTCCCAGTAGTTTCTATACGTTGCGATTTTCAGAGCTCTTACGGTGAAGTGAAAGCCCTGCGCAGTTGTCCATCAGTACTGATCATTGTTCCTCATAGTCGTTCCATGTTCACATAGCGTAAAAAAAAACGGAGTTTTGGTGTTTTGAAACCTGTGCTGGTTCTTTGTTAACAACGCGAAGGATGTAGCAACATTATCCAGTAATGTACGCTATATAAGATGTAATAAAAATTAGGGGGGGGATAATTCTACCTGACCTGTTAACGGTTTTCCGCATTGTCTGTATCGGCAGATTCGTGTAGCAGTCCTGCACAACTGTGTTAATTGGACCTATGATGCGGAATTTATTTTTTGCTCTTGGTTCCTTGCACCACATCAAGCCGGTTGATTAAACTAAATAAAGTAATTTCGAGTGCTTCTCCAGCGTATACGTACCTTATAGTTACAACAATCAGTTAAGATTCTTATCAGAATTACATGTCCTCTTGCTTCTTGGAATGATCACAAATAGCTGCAAAAATAAAGCTCAACAGGCAGGGTAATTGTCTTCGATGACGTGAGCACAAATACATCTGAGTATGTAAATTTGTTTGAGCAAGCATGTGTTTGCTCGTATTCAGTGTCTTAAACAACTGGTAAGACAACTGAAGACAAAGAAAAAGAAGAGCAAGAGCGTCCTTTCGTACTCATACCTTGTACCCTTCAGGTTTCGTTTGGATTGTTTCAAATTCTCATTTTTTCCGCGTGTGGTGGAAGTTTGGAACAAGCTTGATGGTGCATTGCGAAGACTGAACACTGTAAAGTTCGGAAAAAGTTTTATGTGTTAGTCACGTAAATTTGTGCGCACTATTGTTTGTTTCTGTGCTTTCGTTGATCTTCTGTACCCGCTCCTGCAATGTCCCAGGCATGGGACAGAAGTACTTGTAAATAAAATAAATAAATAAAATAAAAATAAAATAGAGGCAAGCGCGAAAAAAAGAACAGAACATTAACTGCCGTCCATCCACTTCTGAAATCCCGATTATTCAAGGCGGCCCGGCTGTTTTTATCCCGGTAATCTAAAGGTCGCCATCCTTCTTCGGGAGCGCTCGGTTTCAGAAATGCTCTTGTTGCGAGCAAGAAACGGCGAGGCTTGAAATGAGTTTTCAGCGTGCATTTAAAGAAACCGGCTTATAATTGCGGCGATTCAACGCATACCCCGATGATAATCGTGAAGGGTTTCCACTCTTCGATAGCCACTTCTTATTCGTACCTCTTGTATATTTTTTTTCAACTTTCGCCTCTTCTAGATCGCATATGAGGGGGCATTTAAAATTTAAACAGAGCAGGAAGTGGACCCAGGTAACAGCAAATTGAGACGTTGCTTTTGAGGCACAAGATAATCCGAGTTTCGGTAAATAACGCAACAGCTACTTGAATGATTGCTTATAATCTTACGCACTCATATCCGCGTTAAATAAGTGACTAAGGCGTTGTGCCACAGAGCTCATGCACGTGGGTCTGATTCGCGCACCAATGTAACACCACGAACACCACGCACAATGTCACACCACAATGTAACACTTATGTAACACCACGAAGACAGACGGCACAGATAGAGACAGACTACAGCGCCTCCGGCCTCCTGTTTTTGTTTAAGTCATGCTGCGTTAATACGAGTATGTACCGACTCGCCCTAGCCAAAGTATTTGTTTTTACTACAGAGATATAAAGACAGCAGCTTGGGGGTAAAAACTGAAAAAAATATATTAATAAACAATATGAAGATTTTATTATTGCGTGCTTCAACATATTATCATGGTTTCGGCCCACTAGTCGCAGTAGAAGCTCTTGCAAATGCGACTGCGCTTGTTGCGGTTGAATGGCCTTTCTTAATGTTTATAACTAGAACACCTTTCTTGGGCGCAGGTTTTTCTCCTCTCGTGTGTGTGTGTGTGTGTGTGTGTGTGTGTGTGTGTGTGTGGTGTGTGTGGGTGTGTGTGTGTGTGTGTGTGTGTGTGTTTGTGTGTGTGTGTGTGTGTGTGTGTGTGTGTGTGTGTGTGTTTTCTTGCTTTCTCTCTACCCCCTCTTTTGTGCCCCTGTTTACCACCTAAAATCTGGGTAGCGAACCCGACGCTATTATCTGGTTCACCCCGCTTTCCCATTCAGCTCTCTTTCGATCCACTGACTTTTATTTTCTCTTCAGAATGCTCAATAGCTTCAACTACTCGCAGACCTACCCGCACACATTAGACGAGATCTGTGCGTCTGGAACGTCTATAATGTACTGTCCAGTACATGCGAACTATACTGGGCATGTTTATTGAGGCATCTACGGAATCAGAGGGCACAGGCCAGGCCTTTCCGCAAACGCTGTCTAGCATACTCACATCTGGGTCACCCACGCCTTGAATAGTGTGTTCTAGAAATCACTCGGATGATTTTCGCCCTCTCAGTCTCAGTAACCTGTCACCGCTGTCTAGATGCTCTTCACCTGTCTTTATCGCACCACTTTAATCTCGAAGAGACGGCCGAACAGGTATCAGACGATATGGGTACAAGGCGATGTTTTCGACAGCCGGTCCGTTTGCGCGGCACGGGCCATTGACGGCACACCACAGCCGTTATGTGCCCCGACTCACCGGCTGTTTTTGATAGCGAGCTAACACGCTCCATTATTTGGTCTAGTAGCCCGTGGCACTAAGAGGCGCCCAAGTAATCGATAATGGTTGGCCGGGAATAGTATACCGGCCAGCCGCGAATCCGAGATCTTTTCCTCACTCTTGCAGTCACGCTAAGGTGTGTAAGCTATAAGGCGAAGAAGAAAGAACCGCAGCGAAAGAGGCCACTCTTGAGTGGCAAGACCGTTGGCGCCATTTGCTTCCCTTTGAACCTACTGCTGCTATGCGTGCAGCATGTGTTGCTTACGATGTGCTCCTTTGCTCCTGTCTGCATGGTTGATGGCACGTTTGTATGCACGCCTCCTGTTTTATTTTCACCTGAAGATTCCTCTCGCAGGCGCGTTTGTTGTTGAGCCATTCAATTAAGCAAACGAATACAACGTTCTTTTAGCAGACTTCAAGCTTTATAAGGCTGTAGAACAAATGTTTAACTTACTCCTAACGATTTCATTGAACCGAACCCATGCCAAGGCTTGACGCTTGTGCTAGATAATGGCTTCCTGATCCGACGTATCAAAAATTCTCTGTTGCTCTATGGATACACATTTATTACTTTATATTTGAGTTGGTGTTTTAACTTCATAAGTGCCACACAAGATTAACTAATAACATATGTTTGCTTCCAGTATCTGGAGACGACATAACTTCAGCCGTCAGAGCTAAGCCCTAAATTTCCCGCTATTCGTACATACATATAGCCGGAAATAGTGGTGTTGATTAGCTCTCCTTCCCTTACATTCACTTACAATGCTCGAAATTGCTGAAGTGCTTTGATTATATTCTCATTTACGACATAATGCAGGCCCACATGGGCTCAGGCCAGGAGAAACACAATTACAAAACAAAACACAGAATTTCAAAAGTCCAAAATAAGCAAATAAACAGCATACATTTTAACTTAATGTTCGAACATCAAAAATTTAGTTAGGTTAATCAATTCAACTGAATAAATAAATTACAATAGGCAGTGCGTTCTGTTCGTGCATATTGCGAAGGAAAAAAAAGGAAACTTGAAGAAGTCAGGTCTCGTTTTATAGGGATCTGGAGGTTTAGGGTCATCATGTCTGGCTATTATTATTTCTAACGGTCATAGATATGAACCAGGTTTAAAAGGGAGTATGTTTCAAGCAAAAAGTAAATTGAAGCCTGGGTGTTTTACGTCGTAATTTGAAAGTTTGCATATTATACATTGAGTATCCACGAAAGCTCTTGGCAAGTTGGTGCTACGGAATTTCCAAAAAAGGTTAATGCGACAGCTTTGTGCTGAACCTTTTTAAGTGCGTCAATAAAGGAGCGTAGTTAGGAAATTTATTTCAGTGGTAAAGGCGCACCTCCCAGACTTCGTGAGGGCACCCTCTCAGAGTGGTCCTTTTTCACTCTGTACGCCACGGCGCAAAAAAAAAAATAATAATTTGAGAGGGGGCACTGGTCCGGCGTGCCACATCTTGGCTACACCCCTGTATTTTTGTCGGTGTGAGGATCCTAGATAGTGCAAGCGTGTTCCAGTTTTGGCCTCATTAGTGCTTTGTATACTTGATGCCCCTGCTACTTTGCCGAAAACTACTGAGGCAGCTCTGTAACATCCGGACCAGCATGGCACTACTGGACTGTGTTTATAATGTCCACTACCAAGACATCCATTCAATTTACTGGATACATAAGGCACTTCCACTCAAGCAAACGAGTACGCCTGCGAGAAAGGGACGACCTCTTGGTGCATCCGACCTTTACAGCCTATACTACCGCAGTGCTTGTATACCCGTTTGTTTCATGTTCAACTTGCCCTAACATTCTAAATATTATTATTTACTATTGCCAGCAGCCGCATTCCTCCATTCCATATCGCATGCTGCTCGCATAGCTCTACTTCTCCGAAGTTCTAGCCATAGTTCCAAAATGCAACAGCTGTTTTTCTCGAAAAACTTTTTTTTCCCTCTCAATGGAAGAAACATTTTCTTTCTCTCAAGTTTTCGCTCTGCTGGAGACTTGAAATATGGTTCGTGGTCTGCGCGGGTGTTGCGCGGTGAATTCACCGTGCATCAGGCGAGAGAATTTGTTATCCAGCCTAATGATGTCAAGTTCTACCCTGCGAAAAAAAACAAACAGGAAAGTTCCTACTGCAGAGAACAAACTCTAGAGGAAAGGCCATGACCTTCCATATTTCTTGAAGCGCACTTCATAA
The DNA here is from genome assembly GCF_013339725.1 of Rhipicephalus microplus. NCBI lineage: Eukaryota > Metazoa > Arthropoda > Arachnida > Ixodida > Ixodidae > Rhipicephalus > Rhipicephalus microplus. The sequence continues at coordinate 163,567,566 of NC_051171.1, read as the reverse complement.
AAATGAAGTGAAGTATACGTTAGGTTCACCTAAGTTGTCTTTTTTTTTTATTTTGATAGATTTCTTGGCATCCTTTGGGTCGATAGATATTTATTCCTTGTTTTTATTTCTGTGTAGGCACCACTTAGGCACACATGCCATTTTACTCGTTTTACGGGAAAATGCTCAGTGATAGCTCTTTCTCTCTTGTCAACTTCAGAGTAAAAGTGTCTCCGTAATACTACATGACAGCCAGTAATTCAGTGAGCATTGCACCATGATTATATTGCGGCAACCACATTCGTTTAGCGCCTATTGGCTATTTTTCTACGTTGAACCTGTCGTGTAAGATATACACGAAGTCAGATAATATTTTAGGAGCTCACACACGTGCGCTATCTCTGTATTTCTTAACCACGCTAAGCACATTGATTTTATTTATTTTTAGTGAATACTCAGTTGTATAGTAGGCGCACGACTAATAATTAAGTAATAATTAGTTGATGTGTAGGGTTTAACGTCCGAAAACCATCGTATGATTATGAGAGACGCCGTAGTGGAGGGCTCCGGAAATTTAGACCACCTGGGGTTTTTTAGCCTGCACCGAAATCTGAGCACGCGAGCCTACAGCATTTTCGCCTCCATCTAAAACGCAGCCAACACAGCCGGGAGTCAATTCTGCGATCTGCGGGTCAGCAGCCAAGTACTTTAGCCACTAGCCCACCGCAGCGGGGCAGTCGGCACACGAATCCTGTCTATATTCTACACCTTGATAGTCGCTTTAAGTGGCTCCTCGAAAGAGAAAAGGCGTAAATTAGCATTTTAGTTGTTTGATGTTTGTTTAGAAGGCTTTACGAATTTGGCCTATTTAGTGCTAGAAGTGGACAACACCATTCAAAAACGCTACCAAACGAAACAACTGGCTATGTGGTCTGCGTTCCTTCGTTTCATCCGTATTTTGTTGCTCTGTCCTGCTTATAATTGTAATTACTTTTCCTAACAACCCCTATCAACTACTTCGAATGTCCGTCGTACTGTGAACCACTGTAATCTTGAATGTCGGATAGAAAAGAGAATGGCAACAGCGATGATGTCACCACCAACCGCGGTGTCTTTGCAGTTACGGTCCTCGCTTGAGACTCGAATGACGCCGGTTTGATCCCGGCCGTCGTGGCCGCATTATGGTAAAGACGAAGTGCCAGTTACCCGTGTACTGTGTGATTTCGGTGCACATTAAAGAATCTCAGCTGGTGGAAATCATCTAGAAACCTCCACTACCGTGTCTGTGATATGCTGATTTGCTTTGAGCGTTCAGCCCCGTAAACTTACAAACCAAGTGTAGTCGGACACATAGAAGTCCGAGGTATCTCCTCCTTAAAGGCATGATCATACAATACCTGCACCAATGAGCGTTACTGAAGAGTGACGTCATGAACCAGACGGCCGAAAAACATTGCCAAGTGCATGAGTGGAACTATTTCTTTGGCTGCACAGGGGATAGCAGTTACTCTTCGGCAGTCTTGGGTGGGCCTCTCTGAAGCTTCTTACGTTGTATCCTGCCTATAGTGAGATGAATAACATTTCCACGTCAGCTGGATCAGTGGCTATAGGGTGATCGGCTGCCAACTCGAAGGTTGCCGGGTTCGATCTCGGCAGTGGCGATCACATTTCGATGGAGGAGGAATGGCTGGAGACCCGTCTACTCTGCAAGGTGTGAATGCACGATAAAGATCACCAGATGGTCGAAATTTCTGAAGGGTCCCCACAATTTAGGCCTCATATTCATATCGTGTTTTGCGACGCAAAACCACACATATTAAGGGATGAATAAATCATAGCATAATCACTGGAGTGAATGATGATGATGATGAGGCTGAAGCGTCCGTCCGTCCATACGTCCGTGTGTCCATCCGTCCGTGCATGTGTTCATGCGTCCGATCGCGTGCGAGAATGCAGACGGCGCGTGGGTAATACTGACGAGACGCGAGCCAAGGAAGCCGAGCGCAAGCGTCTTCAACGCGCCTGCTACTCTGCTTCGTCCATGCGCCACCAACGATCCGCCACCAACGATCCGCCACGTACGGCGACCTATCCAGGAGACTGAGAGAAGGCACTCGTGCTCCGCGCACCCAGACACCGCCCGCGAAGCAGCCATTCGGAGAGTAGTGGTACAGCGCCATTTAGAACATCCTCACTCAGCTACAGTTTATATGTATTTCCATGAGACAGTGCTTTGTATTATACAGTTCGGGAGACACTGCCATCTTTTTCTTTCTCGTCTCCTTTTTTCTCGGTTACGCGTGACGCATGACAAGGTTAGACTATGAGGAGCTTCGCCCCTAAAAACTCGAAACGTTCCTCGTGCAATCACCTAAGATGACTCAAAGGCCAAAACCACCTTCCTTCTTTTTCTTCTCAGTCGGTGAGCTATCGGGTGCTAGTACTGCCACGCACCGTCTACATTTTTTCTCCTGAGGTCGCTGCGGGCTCTGGTTTTGTTCGCCGCTCAAATCAAAATGCTATACTCGTGGACAATTTTTCTTGGCAATGAAGGGCGAGCTGCGCAGAGGAAACTACTGCACATGCACCCTCCGCGGAGTCATCTGGTTTGGCCTGTGTTTCGAATGATGGCCGCGTTCAAATAATAACATAGCATACAATCTGCTACGTCTGTTTACAGAAACATCTGTGAGTAAGATTCGTCACAAGCTTCTTCGGCGAGTCGTCGGAATAGCTGGAGGAGGACGAGCGTTCACGTGAAGACGAAGATGCCATTTTGATTGTGAGGTGCACACCAAACGTGCGATGTTTTCACGCATGCAAAAGCGCGAATTGACGCTGCATAAGTTAAAACGAATATGAATATCTTCTTGGTGCGTACTGCGTCTCTTTATAAACTGTATCCTGTAGAAAGTAAGGTAATGTTGGTTCTTATTATTTTAATGCAAAAAACACGGAAATCGTGGAACCATATTGTGCAGCAGGGGCACACACCTACTTTGGAATCATAGCCTTCCCTTCATTGCCAAGAAAAGTTGTCAACGAGCATATCATTGTATTGTATCGCGTCACGTAACATGATGTCACGTTAGGATTCCTGACGCCATGAAAATACCATGAATATTTGCTATCTGCATGGGACCTTATCGTGCGATGATTATTTTTTTCATCACTTATTCCCGGCGCCATGGATGGTCACCGCCGACGATTGATATTCCCGTTTACGAGGCGGCTTTTGGCTTAAAATGCTTAAAAAAGCAGAGGCATAGGTATCAGGTCGACTGCGCAGTAGTGCGGCCAGCATTGATATTTCACATTTTGACGATGCAATGTAACATGCGAACATGTTACATCAAAAGAGACTTACTTTCTGAGTGGCGTAACGTATCTCCTACGTTCTACACCTAAGTATCTGTTTCTTTTCAGCGGAAAGCCTGAACCTCGTTCGAGGATGTTGGCAGACCTGCATGCCTTGACTGGATGCTAGCTCATCACCAAGGATGCTATCGCACGAAGCAGGTGAGTTTGAAGAACTGTTGATGAAGTCAGAGTCACAATCAAGCACCCCTGTTCACGCTCACCAACGTACACAAAAATGTTTTAATGCAGTGAGTATTGTCTTCCCCTTCGTAGTTTTTTAGTATTAATTTTTCTTTTACCTAAAGGCGGATGATACTTTCAGATACATGTTGCGAGCAACATCACTTCAAACTTTCCTAAAGCTTCAAGAAAGGGTATCATACTGTAATGAATGTGAATTACGGACGCTCCGCTGTTACCGAAGACGACAACCATGATCGTTGGTTGTAGTTGGCGCTCGCGCACGTTCTCACTAGTAGCCTGGCCTGCCCGATGAAAAGCTTCTCGCTCAGCAATGTCCGAACCATTCTTGACGTACACGCCCCGACGTATTTTAATATATTTATGTGGTCCCATTCGATTATATATACATCACACTGGTTAAACTTCAACCGGTTATTGTACCAGACGTGGTTGGTCTTAGTGACACGATAGTGTCTTCGTGCTTCAACCATTCATCTTCAAATAGAGGTAGCTTTAACTGTAGGCAACGCTGATTCATTCAAAACTGTTCAAATCAGTTGAACAGAATTGCAATTAACCTACGATATTACATTTCCCTATTTGGTAAACCTTTACTCTAGTTAATTCATCAAGTTAGAAGGAAGGTACAGTCAGCTCCAACCTCAAAATAAATATAAGCTCCATATATAACACCACGGTGCGCCTGTTCTTCAACTCCTTAAGATAATAGGAAAAACTTTTATTGAGAAAGCAGAGACAACAAACAAATGCATACCTCAGCAAACTAACAAAGAAAGCAAAGAGATCAACAATAGACCGTTTCTCAAATGGGTGGGGAAAGGGGGTATTTAAATTTTTAACTCTGATAATTCACGTTTTGAATTTAAAGTAACATTAATTCAACTGTCCCAATATACCAAGGTTTCATTGTGTGGCTGAACTTTCCAGCACCTGAGACGGCTCTCAGCTCTCCCGTACAGTACCAAGTACTGTAAATCGTTAACCACTTCTTCTAAACACATAGGTTTCATTGATTTCGTTCTTCGTGGTACTGGCCAGCTGGCTATTCTTCCACACCTCTGTTGTGAAAGCACAACAGAAACGGACTTCGAATGACATTTTAAATATCTCTGTCCTTGAAAAAAGAAACTTATTTTTCTTGGCCTCCTTCATTTGGTGTTCATCATGTACTAGACGAGAACAAATCGTACAGCACTGCAAATCACGTCTTAACATTATTCAGGAATAAGTATTCGTAGTTTCTTTCAAATGGATAGTCAATAAAAATCTCTAAGGTTCACCAAGTGCATAGGCTTCACTATCACGCTTGACTAGCGGAGGGACATGGAATTAGTATGAGATGAGGACGAAAAGCATTCACCATTATGACTACTTTGTTGGCTGCTTTCTGCACCGTTGATTCATCTGTTTCTTACTCTTCTTATTTCTCCTCTATCACTTCCTTTCTATCGTTTCTTCTTTTCTAAAATCTTAGTGTGGGGCAGCCAAAGCTTGGTTAACCTCCCTGCATTTCCTCTCCGCTTCCTTCCTTCTCTCTCTCTCTCTCTCTCTCTCTCATTTGTGCACCGAAGTGCGGAAAAAGAAAAATTGAGCTGAAGCTCAGAGGAGTAGACTGCAATTCATACACACAGAAGGAGGCCGATTTGCCTTAAAACGTCTACCGACAAGCACTCGCAACCAGAAATTTTATTCTTCCATTTTTTTTTTATTTTTGTGAAGCCAAATCTTTCACGCACGACAAACGACCAGGCATAAGTTCTATCTCACTGACAGAAAGCGCCCCACGGAAGCAGCCGAAATACGCAATCATACCTCCTCAGTCGCCTGCAGGCAATTCCTCGGAGAGTGAAGGAGAAAGCGTGAGAAAAAGAAAGCGAGAAAAAAAAACAGGATGCTACGGAGGTTCTCGCAAATTGAGCGCGTATGCAGTTTCCTATACCGGCGTCCAACCATAGGTCCTTTTTTTTTCGTTTCTCCTTATTCTGAGGATCAGTAAGTAGTAAGCAACGACATGTAATTTCTGAATAGGTCCTCTTTTTTTCGTTTCTCCTTATTCTGAGGATCAGTAAGTAGTAAGCAACGACGTGTAATTTCTGTGACAAAAGTAAAAAAAAAACACAGAAATGGGAGAGCGCGCAAACTTTAAGGGTATTCGAGTCATGAACGGCAAACAACCACGAATCTCGCTTTGCCAGCCACACCAGTGCAAGGGGTTATGCCAGTTTAATTCTAAGCTCGCAGACGTGATTTAACGGGCTCTATATGCCGTTTTCGTTCATGCGCCACTTAATTTTTTGTTCTTGCTTATGTTCCTTGTTTCACTTTTACGTTTACGTTGAGAACAAATCGAAGTTCCTTCCATTCGACACCACCACCGTCTGCGTTCCATGGTCGTGCCTGATTCAGCCGCTTATGCGGGATTTGAAAAATGGAGCCGCCGACTGAGCATCTATACATCAGCAGAGCTGCTGAATTCGCGCTATTCCCCCTCCCCCGCTCCGCTTGAATTTCTATTCTTTGTGTGTGTCTTGTACGTCATGGCACTTTTCATTCCTTTTCACCGTTGAGATAAGCCACAGGGAGTGCGAGAGCAATGCTGTGCAGTCGATGACACGAACATTTCTTTTGAGTTTCTTTTTATTTATTTTTTATGGTTTTCGCAACTTAACATCAGAGTTACCTGACCAAGCATTACTCCGAGTAAAGCGTGCGTCTGCGAAAAAGTTTAATGTCACTTTTGACGTCAGTGCGAATGCATGATCCGGGCTTAACAAGCTCGACACTTTCGTTTATAAAAGCTGGAATGACGTGGGCGTTTTTAAAGGACGTTTTGTTTTTCTCGTTCGCGAAACGTCAAATTTAAACTTCTTTCATAATTTTGAACTCGAAGGGATTTCGCGAAACCATGAAAGCTTTAAATATGGGGCGAAGCGCAAAAAATTTTACTCTCATGAGAGCATCTGTATAATTTCCGCAATTATGACGCAGCACGAAGGTCTTACACGTATAAAAAAGTTGCATCAGCGAAATTTGTCTTATAACTCAACTGGCCAATGCAAGCCGCATTTCAGTTTGTTCCGTCTGCCTGGCCACGTAAACATGCTAATGATATCAAGCGATAGGACAGCTCCAAGTACGTTTAAATTTTCGGGAATTATATAGCCCTCGAGAGCAAAGACCAAATAGCACAGTTTCCCCGCAAGGGTCAAGCAATTTATGTGGTAGCAACGAACTGTAATATCATACGAATAACGACACGCAACTCTAAACTTTTGCTTTAGGTACAAAGCACGAATTTTTAGACTGTGAATAAATATCATTTTCCCGAAACGCTTGAAATTTGAGCTCCCTATTGTACCTTTTAGGTGTATTTCGGTGAAAAACGTTGTTTGAATTAGTTCTCTCTACTTTTCTTATACATTGTTTCTTTGCTTTTGCTTGCAGATGGCTGCATTGCTCCTGGTGCTCATAACAGTGCATGTTTCCATTTTGATAGTCACCGATGCAGTGAACCCAGGTAAGCTGACGCATCGGGGCAAATGATAGTAATGTTAAAATCGTCAAAATCTATTGTAATGAAAATGTTTCATATAGCCTAGAGAACTCGCACCCCTAAACACGGACAATCATCGTAAGAACCACTGAATTTGACATCATACCTCACTTCTATGGGCCACTGAAATAGTACCTTCCTTTTGATTAAGAAGAAGCTTTAAGAGGGAATTTATTTAATGCCCAACTATAACGGCTCTTTTTCGCTTGAGGATAAGTCATGTTAATCAACAGAGTTTCTTTACGGATATCTAGCATCTTCCCAGTATCTTATGAGTGTGTAAGGTAAATAGTACATGTAACTAGTCCAACGTGCAAGAAGAAACTCATCGCAGCTCTTTATGCTTCTTTCAAGTTGATCATTAACTTCATTACGCCGTAAGGGACTTCTATTGACTTGAGCTGCAAGCACTCAGACATGACTCAACAAGACAAAAGTATGCCTGTTCTTTTAAAGGGACCCTGAAACGGGTTTGACGATTTTTTAAAAACACATTGGGCCGGTAGACCAAGTCCCGATGGTAATTTAGAAACCAATTTGAGCTCTCTGCGTAAACTGTGAAGTTTCTTACAACGCTTTAAAGCTGCGAATCGCTCCAGATCGCTGCAGATCGCAGCGACTCGGAAAACACGTTTTCAACTGCCCATACACCAAGTGACACGCTCTGCCCCACTGATGTCATCGTTTCCAGCTGATCTGATTGGCTGTAGAACGCGCAGCACAGACTGTCGGTATCTGATCGGTGGCGGGATTTAAGCGTATACGGTCGCACGCCACATCTTGACGCAGGCGCCGTGAAGACGGAGCTTAGCCCCGAGCGCTCGAAGGAAGAGTTGAGGGCAGCTGAGGGTGAATGGCGGAGTGGAGGAGGAGGGTACTTTTTAAGTGTGAATACACTTTATAAGCGACCCCAAACCATCCACCGCCGTCGGCGGCGTCCGCAGTCTTCTCTCTATCTTTAAAAGAAAGAGGACCTGGCGGGCCGCAGCGCGACGCTCTACCGAATAAGCCACGGACGTGACGCTGATATCGGTGTCAGTAACGCGCCTTATACCCCCTCCCCCTTCGCTCGCTCTTTCGCTCTCCTCGCTCGCTGCAGCTGCGCGCGCATCCCTCTCTCTCGCGCGCCCGCCTTCTCTCTCAGTCTCCCGTCGAGAGTGGGTCGTGAGGGGGAGTAAAGTTAAAATCCGCGGCATTCGCCAGTGAGTTAACGTAAACTCCTCGTGTGATCAAATTGCGATTCTCAGGAACCATTACACCATAAAGGCACCATAGTGTGATTAATAAATATAATAGTGCGAATTAATAAATACCCCTCATAGCATCACCCCGTGTATTCGCACTTAACCATGTTCACCCTCGGGGAAATGCTTGGGAGTTTTTTAGTACTCGTAGCTCCATTAATAACGGCTGTTTCGATTGAACTATTGCGCCAATGATTCGCTCCAGTGGTGGTCTAATCAAAAACCAGTATATATATATATATATATATATATATATATATATATATATTAAGTGTGAATACACTTATAAGCGACCCCAAACCATCCACCGCCGTCGGCGGGGTCCGCAGTCTTCTCTCTCTCTCTCTCTCTCTCTCTCTATATATATATATATATATATATATATATATATATATATATATGTATATTATAATGAGGCGTTTTAGAGTGGCACTCTTTTATAAAACAGGAGAGCGGTCACGACACGTCAAGTGGTAATGGCGGAACTAGCCTTTCTTCACCGACTGAGTCATACCCCCTGCCCTTCTGAGTAGCATTCATCTTCTTCACTACATTTTCCTCCCCTCCGGAAAAGAGCCATCCTGGCGACTCATGGGCAGGAGACAATAGAGGGATCGTAATACGGTTTTAGGTGGTCTATGTGGACGGTCTCACGTCCACGGCGTCGTTGATCATGGGGCTGCTCAAGCGGCTCCACGATGTAATTGACGGGTGAAGTTTGTTTAACCACACGGTAAGGTCCGTCATACTTGTACATCAGTTTCGTTGAGAGACAAGGGCTGGTTGAAGGGATGCGAAGCCAGACAAGGTCATCCGATGCATAAGAAGCGGGAGGCGTCGGGCTATCGCGGTGGTGTTTCTGGCGTTGCTGTTCAGCACTTGTGAAGGAGCGGGCAAGCTGACGACACTCTTCCGCGTATTTAGCAGCTTGTGACATCGTCGTCGACCCAGCAACATTCGGGTGGTAAGGAAGGATGGTGTCTAGCGTGCAAGAGGGCTCGCGACCATAAAGGAGGAAATATGGCGAGAAACCAGTGATTGTCTGGACAGCAGTATTATGCGCGTAGGTTACAAAAGGGAGAATACTGTCCCAATTTGTGTGATCGGTTGCGACGTACATCGACAGCATATCTCCTAATGTACGGTTGAATCTTTCTGTAATGCCATTTGTTTGAGGATGATACGCGGTGGTGGTGCGATGAATGACTTGGCATTCCTTGAGAAGCGATTCGACAGCGTCCGACAAAAACACACGCCCTCGGTCACTCAGGAATTCACGTGGTGCACCGTGACGTAAAATGATCTAATGCAGTATGAAACGACGGACGTCGCTGGCTGATGCAGAAGAGAGTGGTGAAGTTTCTGCGTAGCGCGTAAGGTGATCGATAGCGACGATTACCCAGCGATTTCCAGCTGGTGTAATCGAAAGAGGTCCATACAGATCAATACCAACATGGTCAAACAGTCGGGCAGGACAAGGTAAGGGTTGTAGTGGAGCTGGAGAACTTGGAGTGGGATTCTTCCGGCATTGACAAGCGAGACAGGAACGTACGTAGCGACGGACGAAGCGATACATTCCACGCCAGTTTTAGCGGTGGGACAGGCGGGTGTAGGTTTTTAACACTCCAGCATGGGCGCATTGTGGGTCGGCGTGAAAGGAGGCGCATATGTCTGAGCGGAGACGTCTGGGAATGACTAGAAGCCATTGGCGTCCTTCAGAGAGATAATTACGTCTGTGTAGCAAACCATCTCTGATAACGAAGTGCTGTATTTGACGGCGCATACCTGTAGGGATATTTTGCGAGGGAGTTCGATTCGACAAGTTCATAAGTGAAGCGATCCAAGGATCTTTTCATTGCTCCTGTCGCATGTCACTGACACTAAGTGCAGATACGTCGGGGGCAGGCGAAGACGGCGGCTTGTCACTACATCGTAGAGGTGATCGGGACAAAGCGTCTGCGTCGGAATGTTTTCGGCCAGATCGGTAAACGACGTGGATGTCGTACTCTTGTAGCCGAAGCACCCAACGGGCAAGCCGGCTGGTGGGATCTTTTAACGAGGAGAGCCAACATAATGCATGATGATCTGTATCCACGCTGAATGGGCGCCGGTAAAGATATGGTCGAAACTTGCCTATGGCCCATATGATGGCTAGACGCTTTTTTTCGGTGACTGAATAATTGGCTTCTGCTTTTGTGAGTGCACGGCTGGCGTAAGAGACGACGTACTCATCAAATCCAGTTTTACGCTGGGCGAGCACAGCACCGAGGCCAACTCCGCTAGCATCCGTGTGTATTTCCGTCGGCGCAAGAGGATCAAAATGTCGCAGTATAGGAGGTGACGTAAGAAGGTGGCGGAGTGTGGCAAATGCATCATCACAAGCTGACAACCAACTAGAAAGGTCGTTGTTGCCGGCAAAAAGGTCAGTCAAGGGCGATATGATGGAGGCGAAGTTGCGAATAAAACGACGAAAATATGAACATAAACCGAGGAAGCTGCGAAGTTCTTCTAAGGTCTTCAGCTTGGGAAATTCGGCAACGGCACGGAGTTTCGTCGGATCCGGAAGAATGCCATCTCTAGATACAACATGGCCCAAAATTAGGAGTTGTCGAGCGCCGAAGCAGTACTTCTTCAAGTTGAGCTGTAGACCGGCGGCGGTGAGGCAAGTAAGCACTGTCTCGAGCCGCTGAAGATGCGTTGAAAAGTCGCTTGAAAATATTACGACATCGTCTAACTAGCACAGACATGTCTGCCATTTCAGGCCACAGAGGATGTTGTCGATCATGCGCTCGAAAGTGGCAGGCGCATTGCAGAGCCCAAATGGCATGACGTTAAATTCATATAAGCCATCAGGGGTAACAAAAGCCGTCTTGGGGCGATCAGCCTCAGCCATGGGAACCTGACAGTAACCTGAACGCAGATCTAGTGACGAGAAGAACTCCGCGCCTTGTAAGCAGTCAAGGGCATAGTCTATGCGAGGTAGCGGGTAAACATCTTTGCGCGTGATCTTATTCAACCGGTGGTAGTCGACGCAGAATCTTATTGAGCCATCCTTTTTCTTGACTAGAACAACTGGGGAGGTCCACGGGCTGTTAGAGGGCTCAATAACACCTCGCTTCAACATGTCGTCAACTTGTTCCGCGATTATGCGACGCTCAGATGCCGATACCCGATACGGACGCTGACGTAAAGGAGCGTGAAGGCCAGTGTCGATTTCGTGAGATACTGCGAAAGCACGGCCCAAAGTCAGTTGCTGGTGGTCGAAGCTGGCGCGGAAGCACTCGAGGAGGGCGATGATGTCGGTGCGCTGCTGGGCCGTAAGATTGGTGTCGATGCAGCGCGAAATTGCGTCGGTGAATGATGGGGAAGAGGATGACGCGCAGCAATCAACAGCATCAATAGGTAGCGTAGTCGAGTGATCAGGAACTACACGTGCACTTGAGGGATCAATGTCATCGGCAAAGCCCAGGCACTCTCCGCACAGTAATTTGGAAGGCGAGGGAAACGGATTTGATACATAAATTGCACTTGATCCATCGTGAATATTCAGCACGGCGAAAGGAATCAGGAAGCACTTGCGGCGAACAGCGGTTTCAGACGGCGTAAAAAGAACAGTTGAGCCACTAGAGACGTCACAGGAAAGCGGAACTAGGGCGGACGAGAACGGGGGTATCGAAGTGTCGGCGGCAACGAAAACTTTTGCAGGTGAAAGGGACGAGTCGAGGGAAGCAGCGTCGCATAACGGCGCGAACTCCACTTCCACGCGAGCACAGTCGATGACGGCATGATGAGTGCAGAGAAAGTCCCAGCCTAATATAATGTCATGGGAACACTGCGGGAGCACTACAAACTCGACGACATAAATATTGTCAGCAATAACGACACGTGCTGTGCATGCAGCAAAAGGGCGAATTCGTTGCTCGCTCACAGTGCTTAAAACGAAGTCGTGTAGAGGCATTGTGACTTTTTTTAGTCGACGGCAAAGTTTTTCAGTCATTACAGACAGTGCGGCGCCAGTATCGACCAATGCAAAAACAGGTATACCTTCAACGGAGACAGCAACGACGTTGGACGGCGAAAAACAAGGTCTTGTGGAGTTCGAAAGATCCGCAGTTCTTGCCCCCGGAACTGCGGCTCCTAGTTATCTTCACGGACAGGGCGAGGTCGACGTAGCATAGGGGAAAGGGAACGGCGTTGAGGTGAAGGCGACCAGTTTCTGTTGAAGTTCCGGCGAGGTGAAAATGTGTCCATGGTGGTAGTCTCGCCATATACAGCCGGCTCCAGTCGTGGGGGTAAATCATATTTGTTGGGCCTGACGTCGTCACGCAGGAAAAAACTCACGCCGTCGACAAAATCGTGCCACGTGACCCGCAATTTCACAGGCGAAGCATATGGGGCGGTTGTCTTGAGTACGCCAAGGGTTCTGAAAGCGTGGAGGTGGTGGTCGGGAGAAAGGACGGGTAGCCTGGTACATGGGCTCAGTCGGTACGACAAAGGGACGCGTGGACGTAGGCGTTCACGACAAAGAAACGTGGCCGTCCGCGACAGGTGGACGTCGGGTTCCGTTCAGTGCTTCGGCATAGGTCAATGGAGCAGCCACAGGTGGTTGGTAGCGCCTCGGACACTTGCTCCTGGACTACTCGCTGTATTGATGGCGCTAAAGTATATGGGGCACCTTCGGAGGTATAAGGCACGAGGGACAACTGGCGTGCGACCTCCTCTCGTACAAATTGCTTGATCTCGAGAAGCAAAGTGGTGTGATCTATAGAGCCAGCCGACGTTAAAGCGGAGATTGTTGCACATGGCGCGGTGGCACGACGAGTGGTGTCACGCTCCAGAGCTCATCATAGCTCTGACACAGTTGGATCACTTCCCCTACCGTTTACGGGCTTTTGGCGACAAGCATCTAAAATGCGGCGTCAGTCACGCCTTTCAAGATGTGTTTGATCTTCTCGGCTTCTGTCATGGCCGAGTTGACACGCCGGCAAAGGTCGACCACATCTTCGATATAACTGGTGTGATTCTCACCATTCTGCTGAGCTCTTGTACGCAAGCGCTGTTCGGCCCGTAGTTTGTGAAGCGATGGACGGCCAAACAAGTCCGCAAACGCCGTTCGGAAGGCCGACCAGGTGGGGAGGTCTCTCTCGTGATTACGGTACCACAGACTGGCGACGTCGGTCAAATAAAATTGGACGACAGTAAGCTTGCGCGCATCGTCCCACTTGTTGTGCTTGCTCACCCAGTCCTATTCGTCGAGCCAGTCTTCCACGTCTTTGTCATCGGTTCCACTGAAGGTAGGTGGATCGCGTTGCCGAAAGGAGCCAAGACAGACAGGAGCTGCAGTAGTTGGAGCCGAGGCGGCCGCCTGCTGATCTTCGTCCGTGGACATCGTAGCAACTGGAGGCAACGTACGGTTTCGCAGTTCCAGGATTAGGCGTTACCCAGCACTCTCCACCAATTATAATGAGGTATTTTAGAGTGGCATACTTTTATAAAAGAGGACAGCGGTCACGACACGTCAAGTGGTAATGGCGCAACTAGCCTGAGTCCCCAGCCAACCAAACGTCGTCTTCTTCACCGACTGAGTCATACCCCCTGCCCTTCTGAGTAGCATTCATCTTCTTCACTACAATATATATATATATATATATATATATCGGTGTCAGTAACGTGCCTTATATCCACATGGTAGCGTTGCCTCCGGGACATCCATCGCACAACCCGCTCTCGACGGGAGACTGAGAGAGAAGGCGGGCGCGCGAGAGAGAGGGGTGCGCGCGCAGCTGCAGCGAGCGAGGAGAGCGCAGGAGCGACACCGATATCAGCGTCGCGTCCGTGGCTTATTCGGTAGAGCGTAGCGCTGCGGCCCGCCAAGTCCTCTTTCTTTTAAAGATAGAGAGAAGACTGCGGACGCCGCCGACGGCGGTGGATGGTTTGGGGTCGCTTATAAAGTGTATTCACACTTAAAACGGAATGTGAAAAAACCGTTTCAGGGACCCTTTAAGAGCGGAGCTGTTCAAGCCCGAGGTTTATCCCTGTAGCGTAGACATGCATACATATCTCGATGGTGAGGTGGATGGAATGGAGGTGGGTAGAGGGTGAATCGTTGCACAGGCTTGTATAGTATGACATAGCAAGGCGGTTGGAGAGGAAAAGGTGAGGATGAGATCGAATGATTTGAAGGTGAGGTGGAAAGAGAGGATGTGAGCGGAAAAGGGAAGGGAGGGTGACGAGAAGTGAAAAAGGAGGGTAGCGCCAGCAGCTCCGCTATTTCCTCAAGCTTCGCAGCCCTATAGTGCTTAGCTACCCCCATTTTTATCATTCGCTGCATTTTTAGGAGAGAGAGGGGGTGATGCTTATGAATATACACGTGCGTAAGTATATGAGCATTCAATGCACATAGGCAATCGTACATTAGTATTCGTGCGGGCTTGCATATATATATATATATATATATATATATATATATATATATATATATATATATATATATATATGTATATATATATATATATATATCCAGTAAAATTATTTCTTATTTTGCGGTAGACCAATTTCTGATAACTGCAGAACAGAAAAACGGCAATATACAAGACGCTGTCTAGCTATCGCTCGAAAAACTTCTGAACAAATGGCACCTAACATTTCTTATTATTGAAATCAAATTGACGAGTCTGCATGAGCGTGTGCCTGTGTGTCCACGAGTGCAAGTCTGTCCAGTTTTCTGCTTCTCATGTAGCTATACGGGAGCCGCCTATTGCTTCCATGGAACCTATAATTTGTTCCGTAAGCGCACGCGGCTGTTCGCGAGACCGGCTATTTTGTCAGACTAACAATTACAATGTTTTGCGGACTAACAAACTGGTGTCCCGAACATGTCAAGCTTTTGAGCAACAGTTGTGACATGAAAACAGTTTAATGACAAGGCAGAGTGAAGTGGTCTTCCCTTGGCCAGCTTCCGGACACCTCCGCTTGGTACTGCAGTGCGTTATTTTAGTTATAGTTTTCACTGCACGGTGACCTTTCCGCCATCATCGCAGTGAGGTGGCAGCTGTGGTGGCTCTCCTCTCAACCCAGCTCAGTTCAGCAGCTCCGTTATGCTAAATAAGCGTCTCGTGGGTATCAATTAGCGCCGGCTAGTGTAACGCAGGGGAAACAGACGCAGTGCTAACAAGGGGCCTGTGGGGCCTGCTGTAACGGGGAGCCTCTATGTGCCTAATCAGTGTTATTACCTGCCGCTTGGGCCAGATTGTGGTAATTGAGTTACACTGGTATAAATACGCTGAGTAGCTTTCGTATAACTGTACATTATATCAAAGGTAGGCAGCCCGTAGCTCACGGGGTGCTGCGCGTGCAGTTTTCGAGAGTGTGTAAGCCTCGTTATCTAGGACACTTTTATATTTTCTTTGTTTTCAACTTATGTGCGCTCAACTCCCATCGATCTTTTCTACAGCGTGTAGCAAACGCAAAGTCGTTCAAAACACCAGGTCTCTATGTGGTGAGTGGTGCAAAGTTTTGGTACTGAAAAAATAATTTCTTTGCCTTTTTTTTAGGAGGGGGGAATACATTAACGAAAACCTGCTGAAGCTGCAACCTTAGCATTAGAAGGTCTTAGGTTTGGTCCGAGCCAGCGGCATGTCTTTTCGTACACAGTACTCTCTACATAGTTACATCGCAATCATTAAGGACAACATGTCCCATACTTTCCTTGATTTTTTTGGTCGGTTAGCTCTTATCATTGAATATAGAAAGTAACTTCCAAACAAGACGTGCCATGTTTTCTCTTTGGAATCGTCCCCTTTCCTACAACCCCTCCCTCACTGCGCGTGCAGGTTGTAGCTGCGTACTGTTCGACAGCATGTACGGAAAGGAGCACGGCATCTTCACCTCTCCCAACTGGCCGACGCCTTACGAGAGGAACACAAATTGCCTCTTGTACACGTTCGTGGGCGAGCCGGACGACATCGTTGAGCTCACCTTTGATGAGTTCGACGTCCAGAAGAAAAACGATGAGTGAGTACCCTTGGGCATACACTGCACATTACGTTGAGCTAGTTTTTTTTTTTTTAATCTTTGCTGTGTGATTCGTATAATATAACTATTTTTTGTCGATTACAAGCTTTTCTTTCTGAGAAATCGGAATGGGTTTCCTTGCAACATACCGGGAGAAATGAATTAATGGAAACCTGCCCTTTCTTGTGGTCGTGTTTAACAATTTCTTTCATAATACCACCAACGGTTCATGGTTGATTCATTAGAGTGGCTTAGGTTCAATGCAAAAATAATAATCATCATTACCTCGTGTTGAGACGGTTTCTAATTGGTATAGTGGTAGGAAAAAATGGATTCTATAACAGTTGCGCAGATGGCATTGTCCTTCGTAACATTTTACAAAACACTTTTGAAAAACGAAGGAAAGTTGTGGTAAGTCGTGGTGGATCTGCAGATTAATCCAATACTGCACATAAATGACCTATTACGCATAACCCGCTGCTTGCTCAATGATGTCGGAGAGCAAATGCACAATGGTCGAATCCGTCTACTTCTGTCTTCCCCGTGAGCTCGTTTGACAACCCGCTGGTTCAAACAACAACCCGCTTAAGTCGCAATAAGGATAATGACAGTTAAACTAAGTTCGGGTTATTACGCAGTCATGCTGTGTAATAAAACCGAATTCACCTTACTGAATCCTTCAGCACAGTTAACGACCCCATGCGTCTGTCTCCTCTTTAGCTTTTTTCTTTAATTTCACATCTAAAATTGGTAGGCTTCAATACCTGGGTCCTAAAGTTGTTCAAGATCCCTTGAGCGTAATAGATGAGCAGAATAATGGTAAGTCCCGCAACAATATTAGAAACAGCTTTAACTGTACTTATGACGAGTCATTATTTGGTGCTTCTACAGGCTACACATTTTTTAGCTGAAATTCTACACGCTTCCACTAGGTTACTAACACTGTACTGTTTTCTCGTTTATTCCTTCTTTTACGTTTTTTTTTATTTGCTATGTCATCCTTGACAAGGTTCGCGATAGTATTCATTCTTCATTTTTCGCAGCGCAAAGATCGCCTTTGCCTATCATTATTCTTGGTATCTCGTTCCTGGCTCTTTCGTCCACTGCATTCTCTGTGCGACTTGAGTGAAGCTTCACACTGCTGGGGCTCTTAAAAGTTCATTATGAAGATGCGCATAATTTTTTTATCGTTTTACTAGCTACACTAAAAGGACAATAACTGTACATATGAAGAAGAATATGGAGGCATACCTAAAAAGTGCCTTATTTCCAAACACACACTACTCATATATATATGAACATGTAATCAAACAAAACAGTGCGTCCCATCACAGCTCAGAACATCTACTTTATTTAGTACATCTATGCTAGTGCTGCAGATTTGGAGGTTGTGTGCAGGTTAGTTCAGGCGAAGCTTTCGGCAGAGTCTCGTTCATAGACTACGAACTCAATTCATTTTTTAAGCTGGTCTGCGTGCCTCGTGTACTTTGAGACTTGTTCGTTTCTACGAACGCATATTTAAGCTCCTTACAAGCTTAATGAGGGCTTTCAACGCATAGCTGAAACCCTCCTCCCACTGTGCTTTTTTATGTGATTATCTTTTTCTAAGCCCACACGGCCCAGGTCAGCGTTAGGAATGCGGGTTAAAATATGGTGCCAGCCTCACTTCAGCACGCACTCTGCATATAGAGCAGCAAACTCATTTGCGGCTAAATTGGACCTTGCGTAAGCAGAATCGCTGTGAAAGAGTCTACCACAGCCTAGATTTTGTATCGTTTTGCATGCGTTCAACAAGGCTAAATATTTGCGCTTTTTTGGGCCTTTGAGCGCCTTCTAGTTGAAACTTAGCATAGTCGAGGAGCATAATTTGATTGCACAGGCCCTCTGGCGTTTTCAGCGAGCTTTTGATTAAATTAATGATAGAGCGAGCGTCCCCACATTACCCTGCATAATTTACATTTCCAATTTATGTGTAGGAAATAAGCCCAGAATAGCCAACATGGCATTAAAAACAGTATTTTTCATTGTACCTGGCCATGATATTAAATTATATTGCTTCTGAGCTTCACGGTTCTTTCCTTTTTTTGTGAAGCTTCACAGAAACATATTGCAAATTTATCAATATTTATAATAGCCGTTACGAAGCAACCAGCTCATTTTCAAGCACCGTTATTAGACAAGGTTTTTCGTTATACTTATTTGCTCAGTGCCAAATTTACAGAGCCAAACATGCTTACAACATGCTTCCTTATAAACGGTACGCCGTGTCTTAGTCAAGCGCACAGTTACATTAGCGAGTGCTGAAAACACAGTGAACACAAAAATTACATTTGTGTTGGCCAATTTCAGCACTGTCTGTTCTCATATTACCAATGTTGTACCATTCCTAAGAGCCTGCCTAAAGACGTTTGCCGATGCTGATTGTCCCACGAACATTTTACAAACAGCATACACCGCTTTCTCTGTTCTAGTTTTCGTCTGTGTTGTTCGGCGTTCTCTCAAACATCTGAAAATATATCAAAAACTTGCCCGAATAACTACATTGATGTCTTACAAACAGTGTTACGCAGCGTGTAAGTGGCCTCCGCCACATCATGAAAACCCGGTGTAGTTGTGGCGAAGAACCATTACACAAGTAAATATATCATGCGCATAAAACTTCAAAGAACCTGTGGCATAACACAGAGAAGTGAATGGAGAATACACAATTCAATATCGACAGCGAAGCCAGTCTCAACATGTGAGAACGAAAAAAAATATTTACTATCATTCAATGAAAAAAAAATTATGTAATTGAGCATAGAGAAATAAACCCTTTTGGAGAAGATTAGTAGAAAGAAAGGGCGAAATGAAGAGGACAACATGCAGGTTACCCAGAGACGTCATTTGGTATTTTCCCTTCACCTATAAAAATTGATAAGAAAGAGTGAATATATATTATATACTGTATTTTCCAGTGTGTTAACCGCAGCCATTACTATGACTTACGCAGTTTAAAAATATTAAATTCATAGTTTTGTCAAAGGGGCAAAACAATGAATGTAATCGCAACATATTCGAATGTTTTACGAAGCATGGTTAGCATTTTTAGGAGCAATATTAGTTGTAGTAAACATGCGCTTCCTAATTAAGCTCGTTTTCTGCGGCGCGGCCACAGTAGATGACCACAACAAGGCTCGTGCGTAGTGACGGCTTTCGTATACGAAGTGAGGCTGGCAGTGAACTCATTCAGATTGGATCTCACGTAACTTTACAAAACGCTGGTGTAAGAAAACGCAGCCGCTTCAGCGACACTTTTGGCGTATACTTTTTTTTGTGCTGAGAGCGCAGCTCGTAGAAGCTCCCACCAATATGGAGGCACAAGCCGCGCGCTGATTGTTGCCGCTATAGCACGGCAACGATGAGCGCCCCTCCCTTCCTCCTTTTCCTTTTTGGCTCACGAGATAAACGCGCGTGCAAACGACCCCGGGCGGAAAGGCGATGTTCCCTCAACAAAAACAGGAGGCTAGCGCATCCTTCCCCGTATATGTATACATGCATATACATGTACATATACATGAATGACGGGAGCTCCGGTGGTGGCGGCGACGACGGCGAAAACCAGCCGAGACTGTCCATAGAATCGCTATCGCAATAATAATAATGACACCGCTATAGAACAAGGAAGCTGCCTTTTTTTTTTGCACAGCTGGTAGACACTGTCGTGAAGCCACCTTTGTAAGCATTGATAGCTTAAAAGCATTTGTAAAAACTAGTCAACTATTAGTACAATATTACAGATATTAACACAAACTACACAAGGCCACAATACCTTCCTGTCAGCAATGCTAGTGGAACGTTAGTTTGGCCTGTTTGGTGGAGCACTACTATCGAAAATTGTTACGCGCCTAACAGACGGCAGGGACAGCGCCTGTCGTTTGTCTACCCGTCTCCGTTAATCGTTGAGCGCTTCACCACTCTCGGTAATAAAGAAAGTTAGGGTCAAGTCAAGCAGAAGATAGTAGTTGATAACAGGGCGTATTTAAAGTGAGGTGCACCTTGAGAGGCCAGGCTGACGCATGCTGTCATCGTTGTCTGGCCTAACGCTCCTTGCGTAGCATAGTGAGCGTGTGCTCGCGCCAAGAAGCTTTATTCCTCTTGTTCTTCGAGTGTCCTGATGATAATAAGTGAGTGCGCGGTCGCGCCAAGGATACTCCTGTCATTCTTCGGGTGCCTTGATGATAATCACTTATTATCGTCACCAAAGAAGCAACTCCTGCACTTGGCGTAATGCCGGCATAAACACGTATTAAAATAAAAAGTAAGGCCGAAGCAACCGTGAAATAGAACAAAAGGGAATTAGATGAAATAGGAAGAAAGCAGAAAGAACAAGACATAGAAATAAATTGATTAAAATGGAAGAAAAAATAACTAAAAAAAGACCAGGAAATACTGAGAAGGAGAAAAGGAAATAAAGACAAAACTAAAGAGAAACAAAGAAGGATGCCCAGCTCCAAACTTCCTTCAGGTATAGCCCCCCTGGTGCGAGGCCACCATAATTTATTGCTTGTATATAAGTAACTCTATTCTTATTCGAATTAACCTGAACATTTGTTTTTTTTAATTGATAACTCTTGTGCCGCCCTCAACTTCACGCTAAGCGCGCATTCCTTTGTGGACAGGTGCCTGAGTGGGGACTTCGTGCGCCTGTTCCTGCACCTGAACGAAACGAGCGTGGGCGAAGCGACGCCCTGGAACTCGGTGCTGTGTGGCACTGAAGTCGACATCGAGCAAGTACACTACTCGGCCGGCCAGGCGTTGGTATTCGAGTTCCACTCGGATGGCCAACACGGAGACAACACTGGGTTCAGGGGCACCTATCGCTTCATCAAGAAGAGTGAGTTTGCACTAGTGTGCTGCACTTCATGCTCCTTTGAGTATTCTCTAAAACCCTTTGTGAACTTGTGGAAGCCATGAAGAACCACTTACAGCGAGAGAAAAAAAGGGTGTAGGGACTGGGGGACTAGTGGTTTGTCATAGTGAAAGTCACCGACTTTGGTAGAAAAGAAAAACTCAAGCACTTTTCTAAGTAATATATACATTTTTAAGTCGTGTTTATATGTAACAAGATCTAGCATGTCTCACAGCCTGAGGGAAGAGCCTTGAAGCCTGATTATAAAATTGAGAAGTTTCCTCTACGTAGTCGCGTTGTCTGGTGCACTCATGTGCGCCGTATTTAGCCCTCGAAATTTGAGTATGTGTTTAATTGTCAAAATCTGCTCAATTCTACGTTTTTTTTTATGAGGTAAGAAGAGCTGCACGGTGAGAAGGCCGTCACATGGTCGCGGAGTGCACGCACGTACTGTAAACTATCACGCTCGAACACGGATCGCTCTCGCATTCACTGTATGCAGCACGCATTGTCACGCGTGCATACGACTTCATTTTCACTGCAGAAAGAAGAATTCGATAATATATGTTTCGCACCGTATATATCACGTTACCGTTTTCGGATTAGACAATCTTACTGGTAAGCCTTCCATATTGATAAAGAAAATAGGTACAATAAAATGTGGTTGTTGGTCCCTTTACCACAACGTGTAGCGTGAAATAGGTGCTCCTTGTTTCTCCTTAGCAAAAAATGATCCATATAAATTGACACGCCATTTCGGCATGAAAAAGTTATCAGTAAGTTGTATGGTCTGCAGCCATCCTTGGTCTTCAAGTATACAAACCTTGAATGAGCATATATTACGTAAAATGAAACAAAAAACTTAAAATCTTGTCATTGAAGACAGAAAGCATGAGACAGCTCTGCCGCAATGCAAACTTAACATGCAGTGAAGCACAAAAAAGAGTCTGGACTCGTCGTCATGAAAAAAAAAAAACGGTCGATTTTCTTATTGTTGTTTTGTTCAAGGATGAATTTTCGAACCCCTGAAAATGACTTCGTGGACCCGCTAAGGTCCCTCGATCCACATGTGAGAACTATTGGCTTAGAGCAAGCCTTCACAAAGGCAGTAGCCTATAATATGAGTCGCGCCCCGCCGTGGTGATCTAGTGGCTAAGGTACTCGGCCGCTGGCCCACAGGTCGTGGTATAGAATCCCGTTTGCGGCGGCTGCGTTTTCGACGGAGGCGAAAATTCTGTAGGCCCGTGTGCTCAGATTTGGGTGCACGTGAAAGAACCCCAGGTGGTCGAAATTTCCGGAGCCCGCCCCTACGGCGTCTCTCATAATGACAAGGTAGTTTCGTGACGTTAAATTGCACATATCAATCAATATCAATCAATATTATTTGCTGTATGTCACTGCAATATGAGTAATTAGGTAGTTATTTATAATAAACCTTGATACTTTGCACAACGGAAAACGGAAGTCTGTACAGAACAAACAGTCGGAGTCAGCATATTGAACAATTTTCGTCAAGGTACGAAGACAGGTGCTATTCTGTGGTATATATTGGTATAAAACTAGTAAACAGAGATAGAGCACGGTACAAGTATTTTAGTTTAACCTAATCACAAGGTATCAAATGTACTTATTTTTTATCATACCAGACATAAATCCATAAGGTATGTAACTGCGCAAAAAACTGACGGAAACAAGAAGGAGAGAAAAAGGACAGACAAGCGCAGACTATCAACTGACGCTTTATTGCAAGAACGAGGCAATATATATAATAGGCAGAAAAAAGCAAGAGGGGGCAAAGGGGGAGGAGAAAAAAACACACGAGGGACCAAATCACCAAACTCCAAATCACCAAACAAAAATGTTTTCGCGCAGCTTTCTTGCTAAATATCTAATTGACCTAACCTGATTATTGCCTGATATAGTAATAGAAACGTAACCTAAAAGAGTGCAAAAGAGACTCACCTAAGCAGCCCTTTATTTCGCTCTCTCACGCAGACATGTACAGAGTGGACGGCGCAGCCGTTCCCAACACGACGTGCAGCTACCGGTTCGCGAGCGCCAATCGCACGGAAGGCCACGGCCACTTCTACTCTCCGCTCTACCCGTCCACGTACCCCAAGAACGTGCGCTGCCTGTACAGCTTCGTGGCGCGCTTCAACGAGAGGGTTCGCATCACATTCGAGAAGATTCGACTTCAACAGGGTGACTACAGGTCAGCATCGTTCCTCCATATCCTCCGCCATGGAGGGAGCGAGAAGAGAAATCTGCGCTCGTTGCTAATAGTTCATTCTTGACCAGCTCACAACGCGGCAAAGAACGAACAGCACTCGTGTCTCGGCGCTTTTTTTTTATTTGCTTGAGCCTTAGAGCAATACCTCCTCTGTGGTATTGGTGAAGAAGTCATAATTTAAAATTAGGTTGATAATTCGAATAATGTTGAATCTCCTTGTTTTATCTTCGTACTCGTCCCATTTGCGCTGTAGGCTGGTCAAAGAGAAGGAAATGTTGCGTAATGAGACTGAAGTCCACTGTTGAAGTCCAAAACGTGATGAAAACGTTCAGAACAAGCAGCAGATCTTAGTACTATAGGTTTATGTTTTTTTTTTCCTAACCTTCTCCGTGAGCCGGCCGGTCTGCACCGAACAAGCGTGTTTCGATTGAAAGCTACCGGGCGATGTACCCCGATGCCTCGGCAAATCTCGCTTCTTGTGTTATCTTGACATACAAGTGGAGTAATTAGAATTAATGGTGGAAGTGCCTCAGACTGGCTGGCCGATGTTTCGGTAGGAGGACCTATCTTTTTCAAAGACGCCATGTGATCCTTGGCGTTTTAGTTTAAAGGGGGTTAGTGGTGACGTCTTTAAAACTAACACGCAAAGGATGGCGTGGCGCCTTTGAAAAAGATAGGTCCTCCTATCGAAACGTCGGCCAGCCAGTCTGAGGCACTTCCACTGTTAATCCTGATTATACCACTACGTTGTTTCCATCGGTCGGCTCCCATCAAGATTTTAGATTTCCTTGACGTAGAAGGTGACATGCTATGTTTTGTTATAAACGGGTTGTTTTGCCAAGGATGGGTACGTGACGTAATTTTTTCTCCTTTTATTTTATTTTCTACATGTTATCTCCCTTATTGCACTTGTTGTTTCAGAGAAGACAACCATATTATTTTTTTTAAATAAATGTATATAAGGAGAGCTTGGTGCCAATGCGTGGCGCCGGCTACTACAACCGTAATCTCTACGTTATTAATCCCTTCACCGCTTGTCTAGCTATACATAATCGCGGCAGGCTCCCAACTGATTCAGAAAGTCGGGGCTACCGATACGCGACATTTCGATCAGCGCTTATAATGCTTGCAGCTATGCTGAATTTGTGGAATCTTATAAGATGTTCCGGCCTTATTTGTTTGTTTCCGGTGACGTTTCGGTCAATGTAGAACGAACAAAAATGTTGGCATAAAAAACGGCTACTGTCTGTGTGTCAGCACACTTAAATGTATTTTGACGAATGGAACAGCTAAAGAGCTTTTGTTGATGACGGTACTTCTTGATGTGAAATTCAGGCGTAACTCTGCGTGTGTTTTTATTTCATGGTATAATAAAACAAAGAACTTGAGGTATGCTTACCTCTCCAAGCCTCTCTCCAAGCCCCTGATCATCACGAAGAAGCCTTAAGATCATAAAAACCTCATTCGGGCCGTCGTTT
Source organism: Rhipicephalus microplus (assembly GCF_013339725.1). Lineage (NCBI taxonomy): Eukaryota > Metazoa > Arthropoda > Arachnida > Ixodida > Ixodidae > Rhipicephalus > Rhipicephalus microplus. The sequence continues at coordinate 163,542,614 of NC_051171.1, read as the reverse complement.
CTTGCGCATGACTCGTCGATGGTTCCAGAGTAATCCCGTAGCTTTCAGAAAGTGCTCTGCAGTTTGCGTTGCGCATACAGTTATATTGCAAATGCTATGACGCCACCTCCTAATATCATGCAGCGCGCTTCCGCTTGCCTCCGCACACCTTCAACTTTCACTGTGCCTGTTAACTAGTTTGTTGAAGCTGTTCTATACAGAGGCGGTTATCGAGCACACCTCCCATCTTTCACCCCTTTTTCTTTTTTCTTCATCCTATGCTATACTAAGAGACACTAACTCTTCCACGGCAAGAGACAGTCATGGACGAGGCGTGCCAACACACAACGCTGCAACAAGTGTGTAATATTTACATAATAAAATAGACCATTTCTTGCTTGTAGCACTTACCATTAGTATTGCTTTACGTCTACATGCATGGTACCTCCTTACCTCTCAGATGAGGTCTCTCTTCTAACTGCTCCTCGCCCATAATCGTCTCAATATCACCTTGAACTCTTCAGCAAACCGTAAATGTTTCACCTAACTTGAATAAGGCCACGGTGTCGTCCTGATTAGAAGCGCTGACGGTACATGATACTATTTTTCAACAGTTGCAGCTTTAAGAATGGTTTCTAGAGGTATATGCGTGAAAACATCGCTAACGTTTCGCAATGTATAATCTGAGATCTAAAGAGCATGTAACGGGTCTGGTAATCACTTGCCCTTCTAATACTGCCTGCTCATATAACTTTCGCCTGAGTACAACTTCATTTAATTAGGCAGCGTGTGTCAAGACGCGTGGTAGTCGGGAATTAGCGACCCTCGCGTCACAACTTGAGTGTGTAGACGTGTGCCACAGAAGCGTGAACGCTGGAGCGTAAAGGCTCGTACTGTGCCACAACATGCTACCAAATTGTGTTCAGCACATTCGTTTTTCTTGCTAACGGTTCTCCACAAAGAACTTGCACCGCGTCCCATATTCAGCTCAAAAATTAGCGTACTTTTCCTAATTCGAGAAAAAAAAGGTTGCAAATGAGTTTAGAGAAATGACCATTGTCGATTCACTTGGTTCTAACACCCAATGATGTTACCACGTGCGCCAGAACACGACTAAACAGCTTTGATTACCATTTAGCACTGCACCTTCGGGCAGATGTGCGGATAAACATTTAGCAACAACAAGTTGTAGAACACTTGTAAAAAGGCACGAGTGCCAAAAAAAAAAAAAACAGGTAAGGGCATTCTTCTGGCGCCTGTGCAGGTGAAATGCGATTCGAGAGGCCAACCGCGAGCAATCAATCCTCTTTCGCCGGCATTCAGTTTATGCCTCCCAACCCGCGAACCCGACCGTGGAAAAGGCAATGCTTGCCGCATTTTAACGCTGATGAATAACGCGCGCATAGAGCCGTGACAACACAAAGCGGCCTCAGGCAGTACGGACGTGCTAAACAAAACAACGGAATCGGAACAATGGTGGCAACATTCGACAGCGACCACTTCCGGAACAAGGCGAAGCAACGCCGTGGTGCATTTTTCTACGCGAAGAGCCAGCACCCGCGGATCTCAGAATTCCTTTGCCGCGCGTGTTTTGAAACGAAAACTGAATTGAAAAACGAAATTCCATCAAAGATGTTTGCTTCCGCATCGTTCATCACGACAGTAACTCGATTTCACGCAGACAGATGTCGTACGCTTGCTTGCTTGCTGACGGAGCTCGTGATTAGATGAATGTACGCCGGGTCGCACACGGTGTGGTGAACACGAGATTTGTCCCGGTGCAGATTGTAGAGAATAAGCTCCGAACTTTGCTTCTGTTTGAATTTCTCTCTTTACTAGTACCATTCTCCAACGCATACGGAAAGGCAAGTGGAGAAATAATTCACGAAGCATGTATTCCACAGCGCCACCTCCCTCGTTTGTCTCCATGCAACATTTCTTGAGGGAAAGTTTCATCTCGTTTTCCGAAATATTTCTCGCGTCGGAAAGGATGCACAGTTTATTCAATCTACAGGAATCTTATCCAGAAAGGGCTTTGCGGCTTTTACATTTCCCGTTATAGTACTATCACGCTCATTAACTCCAAAGGGATTGTGTACCTAAATGTGGAATGACAGCCGCCGTTAAGAGCTGCTCTTGATTCAACAATCGCAAGACATTCGCTCGGGCACCAGCTCATGAAAAGCAAGTGTAAATCCTTTATGCACAATTTAGTGGGTATTATTAACTTCGCCGATTTCGTATTACGGTGGGTAAAGTTGAATACAACGTGCTCGCTACGACTAAGTTGGGCGCAAGTGCGGTAGTGCCATGCACTATCCTAGTGATAGTGGGATAATCAGGGTTAACAGTGCAAGTGACCTCAGACTGGCTGGCCGATGTTTTGATAGAAGGACCTATATTTTTCAAAGGTACCGTGTCATCAATGGAGTGTTAGTTTCAAAGGGGTTAGTGATTGACGTCAACTCCTGGTGGTGGCGCGTGTCCGATTTATAATCGCCGTCTGAAAAGCAAAAAAAAAACTATAAAGCAGAGAAGTGCTGTCCTCGCTCACATTCAAGTTAGGTGGTAGACATTCAAAATTTGTTCTCGGGGGAGTGAAAAAAAAGAAGAAAAAAAACGCAAAGATAGGAGCGGTGTGCTGCAAAATCGGTGGCTGCGTCAGACGCGAAGAAATAAAAGAGCTTAAAGCTTCGAAGCCCGCAGACGGTCGCCGTGTCCGGCTGCCACAAAGGGTTGCCGACAATAGCGGCGACGTCTGTTCCCGAACACCTATGAATGGGACGCACAAGAAGAAGGCAGTTACAAACAAGGGTTCAAGCAAACGGCGTACTTTTGAACGCCAGTATATCGAAGGTAAGCGATGCATCTTCGACATCTTTTGCGGGGAGCTGTGCCTTGGGCTGTATATATGCAATGGACTCACGTTCATCCATCCATGAGTTCGTTCGTCCGTCCGCTTCACTCTACTCATCATCATTCACCTCGTGAATAGGCTGTGATTTTTTTTTCTAGATATATTCAGTGTAATATTTGTGCCCACATTTCTCCGCTTCGAAGAGACATTCACGCTTTTGAAGAAGTAGACGAAAGGAGCAACCATGGTGGTTAGCTATGCAGTGTCCGATGCTGGTAACAATCCTGTGCTGGGAGCCAGCGCTACAAGAAACCAACGAAAAAAATGTTTTTTTTTGTTTTTTTTGTGTGTTTCCCATCAGAACGTGAGGTTGAAGTTGAACGTGCATTATTCATGTTACGTTACTTTTGGTCACGCTGAAGCAGCTACGGCTCTTAGAAGACGTCTCGCGGCAATCGAGCCAAAGACCAAGTATGCCTGGGAATGAGCTGAAGTGTTGGGAAAGAACGGTCACGCTTTATCACTGCGTGAAATCAATGCTGAACATGTTATCATTTCCCTCAAAGGAGCTAAACGCTAAAGTGAACTCGTTCCGAGATAAAACTCATTACTGCATCTGCCAGCTATTGGCAGCGAGATCGGCCTATAGGTGGCAGCACCGTCCTGTGAAGGTGTGGATAGGGGGTCGGCGGCGCGTATTCAAATACACGCAGTGGTGCTTTGTTGCGTGCGGTTTGAGCCGATTCTCAACGAATAAAATGCGTTGACTACAGTCTACTGCTCATATCTACGATCTTGTCTACTAAATCGGTGCACGACGCCTATGCAATGTTAACATTGCCCGCGAGTAAAGCGCGTTCTGCCTTTCATGGGGATGCTCGCTCTGGGTGACTATCTTCACGCTTTCGTATTAAATCACGCCTTTGCGGTGTTGTTTGTACGTGGTTAGCTTGTGTTCCAACTGTTACTCACTGCTGTAGCGTGACTGAACTACTTATTTACATCTTCATCGTCTGTATACTATAAAAAAGGAAGATCGTAGAAAGCCCGCATATCTGTGCGATTCGTTCAGTATACCACCTTTCGCACCTTATACGCATATGATTTTTTTTCTGTCATTCTGTTCACCATGAAATATGGCACAGTAGATACGCCAATTCAGGAAAGCTTAGTGGCTTTGCGCTAACTGCGTTTACCACGTGCAAACACATATTCTTGCACCAGCAAAAATCCTAAATAAGAGTTGAGCAGAAAGCTTTCATCGATGGATTACGTACATGACGGTGCTACAACAAATTTCGGACTGGGTAATGGGACAAGCATGTTTTTTTTTTTTCAGACGAAACTTACCATAGTATTCTGTTGGTCACTAACATTGCCACACAAACACTGAAACAGTGTAGTAAGATGAAATTTTTAGTCAAATTATACAATATATATAAGGCATGTCGTCTGAATTTATTTTCAACGTCTGGGCTTTTTAAAGCGTTCTTAAATCTAAGCACATGGTTGCGCATGGTAACTTTGTTTTAAGTACAGTGTAAGCACCGAAGTCTCATACTTTCTGTGATAGTAATATTTCTACGTAGTGGTACCACGGCCAGATAAACACAACTAAAGCTCCTCGCATAATCATAAATTACAGTGCCGTAGTTGTGCACCTACAAACATACAAACAGCGCGCAAGTGCATGACATAGAGCCAGTCTTTTTTTTTTTTTTTTTACAATTGAGTCGTTATAAAACGCTGCATTCACACAGCTTTTAATTGTCCTCATGATTGGGAGGATGCCAAGAGCATTTTGCGATGTGCTTGAAACAGAAAGTGCCACCCACTCTTAAATTATTCTGGTAAATGGAGGGTACGACGACAATAAACAGCGCCCTGGAAAGTTGCACTCGCCGATCTTATTACATGCATTAGCAGCCGAGCAAGACCAAATCCTTTCGTACGACGTTTCAGGCATACGAGGAAAAGGTTACACTCGGGCTGACATGACCAGACAAACCAAACTTTGAGAATGTGCATGACGAACGCGCACAAGAAACACGAAGTGGCTACCAGACGACGCAGTGAGCAATCCACACCACACCATGACCTCCGAGATTGCGAACGCATGGCGGGTTTCTCTCATGTCCACACTTCACCGTTTCGGCCAGTTGCCGCCAGGCGGTGACTCTGCTCGATCTCACGGTCAATAGCCCCGCTATGCCAGCTATAGTCAAAGACGAAGCCAGAAAGAAAGGAGGGGGGTATGGGCGTTCAAACTCTCTTTAGGACTTTATAATTTGCATGTGTATATATAAACGCATATGTATAGCGGTGATGGCGTAGTGGTTAGAGCATCAGCCTCGCATGAAAGAGGTCCGCGGTTGGAATACCGGTCAGAAAAGAAGAAGTCAGAAATCAGAAAAGCATTGGAGAACATGCAAGGAGGCAAAGCTTCTGGTAAGGATAAGGTAACATCAGATCTGCTGAAAGGTGGAGGACAAATTGTGTAAGGAAAACTAGTCACCCAGTTAACGAGGTGACTCCTGAGGGGAAGAGTACCAGAATCTTGGAAGAATGCTAACACCATCTTAATACATAAGAAAAAGATGATAAGGACTTGAAGAATTACAGGCTGATCAACTTGCTCTCTGTAGTATACAAGCTGTTTACAAATTACTAACAGAATTAAGACAACAATAGAATTCAACCAACCAAAGAAACAAGCAGAATTTCGAACAGCAACAATCGACCACATTCATACTATCAATCAGGTAATAGATAAATGCTAAGAATACAGCCAACCATTAAAGCCTTCTTAGATTACGAGAAGGCTTTTGATTCACTAGAAATATCAGCAGCCATGCAGAAACTGCGGAATTAGGGCATCGAAGAAGCATATATAAACATCCTGGAAGAAATCTAACTAGGATCAACTGCTACCATAGTGCTTTATAAAAAAAGCAACAGAATACCAATCAAGAAGTGTGTAAGGCAGGGGGATACAATCTCCCCTATGCTATTTACCACGCTTACAGGAGGTTTTCAGAGACCTAGAATGGGGGCAGTTAGGTATAAGAGTTAATGAAGAGTACCTTCTAGCAGCGATGGTGTGGTGGTTAGAGCATCCGCCTCGCATGCAAAAGGTCCGTGGTTCAAATCCCGGTGCCGCGCAGTTCCCAACCGGATAAAAAAAATTGCCCGCAGCTTCCCTCGGGGGAACACTGAGGAGGATGCGGACCATATAATTGGTTAACGGGGTGTTAAAGTGCGACTTACTTGGGTCGATGGCTAAATTGGTTAACGTGGTTGTGAAATGGGGTGTTAAATTGCGACTTACTTGGGTCGATGGCTAAATTGGTTAACGTGGTTGTAGGAGGGGGTGTTAAATGAGTGAACACGTACACACGTATGCGAAAGGGCAGCGCTGGTCGAAGGGACGTCGACCATTGTGTTTGTGGATTCGTTGGAATTCATTTCACCGTGACCTTGGACGTCGACGCGCCGTACAAACCAACCGACGAGCGGCAACTGAGCGAGCGAGCGCCGAGCTTGAGTATATATACAGCACGACGGCGCATGCACTGTCAGCTGTTGAATGTTCTCGAAGCGCGACGCCACATGCGCGTCCACTGGAGAATCAGGAGAATTGTAGATGTCGAACGCGGTGTGTAGAGGAGGAAGGGTGCACAGATGGTGGAGGAGTGAAGCGCGCGCGGTGTGTAGAGGAGGAAGGGATGCACAGATGGTGGAAGAGTGGGCGACGGCGCGACGGCGCATGCGCGCGCGTCAGCTGTCGAATGTTCGAGAAGCGGTGTACACGGCGCGGACGACGCGGACGGCGCACTACAAGGCGCGAGTATAAGATGCTCCGCATCTAAAAAATCCGCGTGGTGATGGAACTGCATTACGAGGCCTGGGGTGCGGCCTCGCCGGTAACCACCACCGGGAACGCACTCCCTCACCAGAGAAGGATTGGCCACCCTGGTGAAGTATCTTGCCACTATTTCCCACATGCATACGTCAAATAACTCACGGCCCTCAGTCCCCAGCAGCTGCGAAGCAACTGACCACGGCGGCGGTCAGATCTGCAACGCAGCAGAGGGTGCTAAGAATCTCTGGATCCGGACAGGCCGCCATTGGAACCTGAACTTGGCAACGTTTAACGCTAGAACCTTATCTAGTGAAGGAAGTCTAGATGTACTATTCGAGGAGCTAGAGGGTGTTAAATGGGATATAGTAGGGCTCAGTGAGGTTAGGAGGACAGGTGAGGCCCATACGGTGCTACAGAATGGGCACATCTTTTGCTATCGGGGCTTGGCTGACAGAAGAGAACTGGGAGTGGGGCTCCTAATTCACAGATACATAGCTAGCAACATAGAAGAATACTATAGCATTAATGAAAGGGCGCTAGGTATCGTAATTAAACTGAATAAGAGATACAAGATGAAGGTTCTACATGCTTACGCGCCTACATCCAGCCATGATGACGCTTCAGTTGAAGGCTTCTATGAAGACGTGGAATCGGCAATGAGTCAGGTAAAAACACAGTGTACAATACTGAGGGGAGACTTTAATGCAAAGGTAGGGAAGAAGCAGGCTCGAGACCAGGCAGTAGGAGATTATGGCATCGGTACTAGAAACGCCAGAGGAGAGCTACTAGTAGAATTCACAGAACGCAATTTTTACGGGTTTTGAATACCTTCCACCGAAAACAAGGAAACCGCAAGTGGACATGGAGGAGCACTAATGGCGAAAATAAGAACGAAATAGACTTAATAATGGGTGCACACCCAGGCATCGTGCAGGATAGGGAAGTGGCTGGCAAGGTACGATGCAGTGACCATAGAATGGTACGGTCTCGAATTCGCCTAGACTTGAGAAAGGAACGACAGAAACTGATACGCAAGAAGCCAATCAATGAGCTAGCACTGAGATGGAAAGTACAGGATTTCAGAGTCTCACTTCAGAACAGGTACTCGGCTCTTAGTGAGGAAACCAACCTTGGCATAGATACAATGAATGATAATCTGACGAGTATCATTACTGAGTGTGCAGTGGAAGTTGGAGGCAGGGTAGTTAGACAGGACACTGGCAAGCTTACCCAGAAAACGAAGAATCTCATTAAGAAGCGTCAAATCATGGAATTCTCAAGTAAAACAGAAAAAATAGAACTGGCAGAGCTTTCGAAGTTGATTAATAGGCGTAAGGTATCCGATGTAAGAAGGTATAACATGGAGAGAATTGAACACGCTCTGAAAAACGGAGGAAGCGTCAAAGCAGTGAAGAGGAAACTTGGGATAGGCAAAAATTGGATGTATGCACTAAGGGACAAAGAAGGCAAAATAACTACCAATATGGATAGGATAGTTAAAATAGTGCAGGAGGTTTACAGAGATCTGTACAGTAGCCGGGACAACCACTACTTTAATACTATAAGAACTGGCAGTAACCCAGATGACACCCCACCAGTAAAGATAGAAGTCAGAAAAGCTTTGGAGAGCATGCAAAGAGGCAAAGCTGCTGGTGAGGATCACGTAACATCAGATCTGCTGAAAGATGGAGGACAGATTGCGTTAGAAAAACTAGCCACCCTGTTTACGAGGTGTCTCCTGACGGAAAGAGTACCAGAGTCTTGGAAGAACGCTAACATCATCTTAACACATAAGCAAGGATATGACAAGGACTTGAAGAATTACGGGCCGATTAGCTTGCTCTCTGTAGTATACAAGCTATTTACAAAGGTAATTGCTAACAGAGTAAAGAAAACATTAGAATTCAATCAACCAAAGGAACAAGCAGGATTTCGAACAGGAACAATCGACCACATTCATACTATCAATCAAGTAATAGATAAATGCTAAGAATACAGCCAACCATTATAGCCTTCATAGACTATGAGAAGGCCTTTGATTCAGTGGAAATATCAGCAGCCATGCAGAAACTGCGGAATCAGGGCTCCGAAGAAGCATGAATAAACATCCTGGAAGAAATGTACAGGGGATCAGTTGCTACCATAGTGCTTCATAAAAAAAGCAACAGAATACCAATAAAGAAGGGTGTCAGGCAGGGGGATACAATCTCCCCAATGCTATTTACCGCGTTTACAGGAGGTTTTCAGATGCCTAGAACGGGGACAGTTAGAGTTATTGGAGAGTACCTTAGTAACCTGCGCTTCACCGATGACATTGCATTACTGAATAACTCAGGGGACAAATTGCAACTCTTGATCACGGAATTAGACAAGGAGAGCAGAAAGGTAGGTATTAAACTTAATCTGCAGTAAATGAAAGTAATGTACAACAACCTCAGAACAGAACAGCGCTTCGAGGTAGGTAATAGTTCACTTGAAGTTGTAAAAGACTATGTCTACTTAGGACAGGTAATAACTGCGGAGCACAACTACGAGACTGAAGAAACTAGAAGAATAAGAATGGGGTGGAGCACATTTGGCGAGCACTCTCAAATCATGACAGGTAGATTGCCACTATCCCTCAAGAGGAAGGTATATAACAGGTTCAACTTGCCGGTACTTAGCTACGAAGCAGAAACCTGGAGACTTATCAAGAGGGTTCCGCTTAAATTCAGGAGGACGCAGAGAGCAATGGAAAGGAAAATGGTAGGTGTAACTTTAAGAGAGAAGAAGAGCGCAGAGTGGATTAGGGAACAAACCGGGGTTAAGGATACCATAGTGGGAATCAAGAAGAGGAAATGGACATGGGCTGGGCATGTAGCGCGTAGAAAGGATATTCGCTGGTCATTAAGGGTAACTAACTGAATTCCCAGAGCAAGCAAGCGGGCTAGGGGGAGACAGGAGGTTAGGTGGGCATATTAGATTAAGGAGTTTGCGGGTATAAATTGCCAGCAGCAAGCACACGACCGAGTTAACTGGGCGAACATGGGAGAGGCCTTTGTCCTGCAGTGGACGTAGTCAGGCTAATGACGATGATGATGATGATTATATCAACGCACACATGCAAACGCACGCACGAAAATACACCAAGCGTGCTTCGATGGGGCCTAGCCCCCCCACCCTGACGAAAAAAATTTTTGGCTATGATAATGAAACTTCATTGATTGTAAGTCAACGAAAATATTCTGCAATGTTCAGTGGAAATAACAGAATCCGCTATTAATTTGTCTAGCAACTTAGCTATGGCGTCATGTCTATACAATCTTAGATAAGGCATGTATGGGAGCGCAAACAGACAGGCAGGCAAAATGGGCGTTTCGAGAAGGAATTTTTTTGTAACGCACACCTCCCTGGCTCATGACGCCAAACAATATGATGGTGTATAACCACATGCCTTGCAGAATACCTCACACATGTAATAACTGTAACTAACAGCTAATGAGCTATAACATATCTAAATAGTAAATGGGATCACAAAAGGTAGGATGTTAGTAGGTACTTGTCCAGGTCCTTCGATCTTCTAGCGATTAAGTTTTTTCTCCCTTTGATGTATTTGTTCAAACTGTGCTACAGTGCAAAAAAAGGCACACTCATCACTCGAGTAATTTTTTTTAATAAGCCCCTCTTTCCTATTACAGCACAGGCGGCATGACGCAAAAGGAAACTAATGGGTGGGTGTAGCCTTCCCGGAATCGATAGGTCGTCATGGCCATGAATACAAAGTTCGCCGACACGGGGGCGTCCGTATAATTTCCTTTCTGCTTTCTCCCGCTTCCGAAGGGTTGATAAAAGAGAGTGCTATCACAACGACATAACAGGGAGGGCGCTGAGAAGACGTGCGCGCACAGCTCTCCCGTCGCCTTTTTTTCTGCGTCGTCTCGCTCTGTTTAATCACTCGAAAGGCGCCGCTCACCGAGGGGCCAGCGACGGGATCCGTAATAACCTATTTGTAACTGGAAATGAGAAAGGCGTTCTCATTTCTGCGCTAATGGAGACGTACGGTATGGTACGCACGTCACCGACAGCGCCACCGTGTATTATATAGTAGCCGGTCACGCTAGCCGCATCGATCGGAAAATTGAGAAACGTCAAGCCGCGCGTCGCGAAGCAGATTTCGGTTTTTAGACTGGGCGGCAAAAGCGGACGCCGTCCTCACTTTCCGACCCGGCCTGCACTCATTCCGGCTTCGGGTGTAATTCGCCACCCTGTCACACCAAGGTTTCACCAAGGTTCGACTCTTTTGAAATGCCACCGTCAAATAATGAGCTTGTTCTATTACTTTCATTCGCGAAAGACGAGGTATATCTTATTCGCTCTAAGACCTCTTCATAATGACCCTTATTTTTGCCCCATACGTTGTGCCTTAAGTGCTCTCTCGTAATGAGCTCTTTTGTGACTGCCTCCATTCCTGGATCTGTTAGTGTCTGATAGGTAGACACCTTTTCAAAAGAAAAGTAATACCACCGCTCTACCGTGAAACGTGTAATTCCGACTTGCTTCATCACGAACTTCGTGAGAATATCATTTATTTCGATCTGAGGCCTCTTCTTCTGCGAGCGAAATTCAATTCGGAAGATTCCGTTTGGCTTCAGTATCTTTCAAAAACCTCGTAAAAGCGGTGCTGTATTGCTGATCATGGGTGTATATACAGCATTCGTTTTCTTCATCGCATACCGGAAACGGAGATTAAGGTATATCGGTGTCTTTGAAAGGAAAATTGTGTCGAGAATCTTTTGCCGAATCTGGAAATCTATACGCCCTATCAATTAGCCAGCCCTTGCGCTTCCATTTATCAAAAAAAATGACATACGCAGTTGATATTTAAGTTTCCCACAAAATTACTAGAAGTTATTCGTTTAGTTCTTTTTCTTCTTTCCTACTCCACACCATATCATGTCTGCCTTCTCTTTTTCATGTATCTTTGTTATACCGCCAAGATATACAATCAAATATGGCTGGACCTTGTCGCTAGAAAGGTCGTCACAGAAGCGATACTTGTTAGCATTTTAGCCATAGTCAAACTAGTGATGCCTACGCAAGACTTAAAACACAACATATTTAAGCCAAAAAAATTGGCTTAAATGGTTCCACTAGCCGCAAAAGCTGCCCAAAAGAAAAAAAAAAGAGAGAGAGAAAGTACAAGAGCAACACAGCGTAAGTACAGTTCCTCTAGCAGGTTGTATAATATTCATCTATATATAGAAATTATAGATATTATGCGGCATAAAAATTGCCAATAAACTGCATAACCTAAATGAAGGAGTGTTATTTTTCTACAAGAGAAAAAATAATAGCATGCGAAGAACAGTACACAATGTAAATATGATAAATAATCAGGTCGTTCAGTAGACGAGTTAATTTTGAGCACAATCAATATTTCACATTAGTAGTTAATGCGACAATCTTGTACCCGCCATTATCCTGGTTTTTAGGTATTACAAGCAACTTTATGCTGCATCAGGCCAACCATATTAGTTATGTGCGTAATATTTTTTCTGCTCGTTTTTTGGCAGCAATTACAAAGCGATACTTCAAAAGAGCTGTTACTTTCGGTATCCGGATATCCAAAAATAAGCAATCTATTAAAAGTTATAGAGCAAAATGGAAAATTATGTTATATAGAAAATTATATGGTTTATTGTATATATTTCGAAGAGGTTTTTCGTGAAAATGACGCCTGTTTATACTAGTTTCAGAAATTGATTCCCAAACTATAGCCAACTGTAATTTATAAACGGCTAAAAAAGTGTTGTGTATTCAGCATTATACACAACGAGCCAAGTAGTTCAAAGAATGAAGCATTCGCGTATTATGGGAAACTTTAGCTCCAAAAGAATCAATGTAATTACACCAGGTCATATTCTGATCAAGCATCATACATAACTCAAGGGCTGTGCTACTAAAGTGAACGTGTTCGTGCAGTCGACCAACCAAAAGCACGACGAGCTCGGTGATCTAAATGTAACACGATACCATCGTTTACGTCACAAATTGTAACAATGACAACGTCACAACGCCATGTCACATGACATCGTCGCTTGTTCGAAAGCTGGCCGATCATGGAGGCTGTACAAAACCATGTCACTTGAGTGTAAAAAACTCACAATATCCCATGTCCAGGAGGCAGTCATTAACCACGCTAGGTGAAGGAAGTCTTCGGAGGGAACGGGGTGTAAAGCTAGGGGGGAAGGGGGGTGTCAGTTCTGTATACCCAGATTTAAAAAAAGCATGGCTTATCTATCTATTGTACGAATTGGTAAAACACGAAAGTAATACCTGTCCTGACAAAAGCGTCATAGTTTATTGTTTACTGTGCAATAATATTGGAGAGTTTGCACGTTGTCCATTGGTGTTTGAGAGCTACAGCATCGCTTAACGTAGGTGCATCCACTATGCCGCTTTGTCATATATTACATTGCGATGACTAACGTTCACCATCGATGATTAAACAAATGATTGGGGTCATAGATGCTTGTCGTTGCTGTTGTAGATAACAGTGCGAGTGGAATCAGAGAACGCATTGTGACAGCCAGAAAAGCGTGATTGATTGGACGGCAAATTTGGCTAACGTTGCATACTCGTGGCATTTTAGAATTATTTAAAGCCTCTGCCCGACTCAAGGAAAGCGCGAAGCAGGTCTTGTCTTCCCTCTTGCCGGCCGCGATTATTCGCAGGGTGAGCGTTCGTAACGCGTCGCTACATTCACGTGTAACAGGCACGTTCCAAAGATTGCAGAGAAGTAGAGCTATATTTGGTATGGATGGATACCATGAACGATGCCGATGGTCGTGGTTAGATCACCACCCTGGAGTGTGTTATGGCTTTGACGAAATCGCACTTCTGCTATTGGAAAAGGGCCGAATGGCACGGATGCTTAGAAGCGACTCGTTTAAGGGACTAATGTCATATATCATGGTCTTGATGAATTACTGAACCTTACCAAGAACGTTGTGGGAGGACAGTGGTAGATAAAAGGCGTATTTCTTAAAGGATACAAAAATGTGGCCGGGCGCAGTGCACATGGTTTGCGTGCCC